>CM071624.1:2123924-3591924 GCA_036365135.1 Miichthys miiuy
AAACTCTTTATTTGTCTGTCTGCTAACAGCTTTTCTTTTCCAGTCACTGTTTTGTGTCTCTGCATTGATTCACAAAGCCGTTTTGTTTTTCTTTTGTTTGTGTGTTCCACTTTTTTTTTTTTTTTTTTTGCTGTCAGCTCATTGATTTCTGTGTTACCGCCTCAGCATCATCTGTTCTATCTTTATCTCCTCCTCTCCGTCCTAACTTCTTATCTCGTGTCTTGCAGACTCGCACACCTCGTGTGACCCGACTGAGCCCGACACAGCCGGCTCTCGCTGACCAGGCCAGCAGGGTATCCTTCGCGTCAGCTGAAAATCTGGAGACCATGTCAGAGCCCGATATCCCCATCGGCTTTAACCGGATGAACCGGCTCCGCCAGAGCCTGCCGCTGGCCCGCTCGTCCAGCCAGGCCAAGCTACGAGCGCCAGGTCAGACCACCGACTTAAAATATTTACACTGTGACACGTGGCCTTCACTGAGATACTGTACGGGGTTATCTGCTGCAGAGATAGCTAGCACTGTTTGTTTGGTCTCTGAGCGAACAAAAGAAAAATCTATATTAATACTTTTTGTTTCGACCCTTTGCCTTCAAACCAGCATCAGTTCTTCAAGGTACACTTACACACAGTCAGAGATTTGTAGGATTATAGTCAGTCAGGTGTGTGATCAATCAACATCAAATCCACATGTAGGTTGACACACAGTCATTACCTGAAACAGAAACAGCTTAAAACTTAGTGAGGAACAGCCGAACTCTGCTACCGTCATGCTCCATGGCAAGACTGAGCACAGCAATAAGACACAAAGAAGTTATACTGCATCAGCAAGGTGTCTCCCACACAAAGATTTCAAACCACACAGGAGTTTCAAGATTTCAAGTTTTGAAGAAGCGCAAAGAAACGGGCAGCAACGCAGTGGTCGTCCGAGGAAACTTCATGCAGCAGATGAAAAACACATCGAGCATATTTTCCTTCAGATGTCCAGCAGTGTCATCAGCTCAGAACTGGCAGAAACGGGCCGGTGTTCAGCTCAGTTGGTAGAGCAGCCGCCCCATGTGCGAAGGCTCAGTCCTCACTGCTTAAGCCGAGGGTTTGAATCCGACCTGTGGCTCTTTCCCGCATGTCATTCCCCGTCTCTCTCTCCCTGCATTCCTGTCACTCTTCACACTCTCTATGAAAAAATAAACCTTGAAAAGGCCAAAAAAATAATCTTTAAAATAAATAAATAAATAAAGAGCTGGCAGAAACCGGTGAAACCAGGTACACCCATCTTCATGGAAGACAAAGCCAAACCTCCAACATGGAAACGAAGCCAAGAGACTCGACTATGCATGAAAACATGGACAAAATATGCAGCAGGTGCACTGGACTGATGAGTCAACATTTCCAATATTTGGCTGTAGCAGAAGACCGTTTGTTCGAAGGCCTGGAGAGAGCAGCACGATAATGAGTGTCTGCAGGCTACCGTGAAGCAGGGTGGAGGTTCCTTCAAGGTTGAGGCTGCATTTCTGCAAATGGACTTTTGGTCAGAATTAATGCTGATTCGTGTTTTTCTGTGTGGCTCTTTAGATGTCAGTGTAGGTCGCTCCATCACTTTGGTCCAGACTGAAACATCTCATCAACTGTCCTCCTCCCCAGAGGATGAATCCTGCTGATCTTTTAGTTAGTTTAGTGTTAATTATCAAATATCAGCATACAAACATGCTAAATCAGTGTTAGCGTGTTTTCATGCTGACGTTAGCGTTTAGCTCAAAGCACCGCTCTGCTCTTGCTGCAGGTCTGTTAATCGATACAACTAAACTATATTATTCTGTCTCTGTCCTCAGTCGACCTGCTGCAGCTCTGTCTAACTCACCTGCAGAGTAGCTCTGCACTGAACTCCCACGTCATGTTGTTTTACACCTTCACAGTCGTCTCGAGCAGGAAGAGGTCCGACACGCTGATCTGTCCTCCTCCTCCATCACTCGTCTCTGTTTCCATCACAGTCGGATCTTTGTGAGACGAGGCCGAGCCATGTTGTTTCCCTGCGTTGCTCCGGGAAACAAAGGGCCAGATAACATTCAGCGTTTTGAATTGGTCGCTCCTCAACTGATGATTCAATTCAGCCTCATTCAGCGGGCAGCTCACGTTGATGCACTGCCATTTTCACTGCCCCGTGTCGGCCTCGATGATGTGAATATGTCCAGTCTATTGACGACATCGCTTTGATTGACAGGCTGAGAGCCAATCACACGCCGTCTTTAAAGCAGCGTCCTCTTACAGAGAATCATTTATTGGAGATGACTGACGGCATCAAGTGTTTTTAAACCTGATGTAAGTCTGTGAGTCAAAGTCAGACTTCGGTCCACTGCGTAAAGAAACGCTGAATATAAACAGAGCTGCCTGACGCCTCCAAATGAATCGTCTGTGATTAATGACTCTGGCAAGACGCAAAATCTTCTGCGAGGAGGAGGGTGATGCATTCGTAGGAGCTGGAAAAACGTGGGACAAAATGCAACCGATGATTGATTGTAGTCCTTGACGGAGCATCTGTTAAGAATTTTTCTGAAACAACTCGCACAGTGTGAGCAGGAAGCTGCAGCTTTGATATATTCATGTACAAAACTGCAAACCTGTTCACGGCAGCTTACAGATAGAGGCTCCATGAAACCACACAGAGAGCTGGAGAGTGTTTAAACTTCCCTTTCTACACTGACTCTAACACTGATGTGTTGTTCACGGGTCCTCACTTGTTCAGGTGTCATACGTCTCATGAGCAGATGAGGATAAATGTTCCTAGATACTGTAGGAATCATGTCGGTCAGTGGAAGCTACGAGAAATATTTACAGCCTGACCACGATGTCTTCACACAGAACAACCATCAGACATTTAAACATGATGTATTGCAGCATTAAACAGCTGAGATGTTGGTGGAGAGGTAGTTACTTGTGTGTCTGTGTTTGAATACACTGTTGTACACTCTCAGCGTGCGATAACACACACTCATACTTTGAGGTGAAAATTGTCCCTCCACCTTCTGTTCTGTTCATCACCCCCACCTCCACCCGTCATGGATCTCCCTCATTGCTCCTCCCCATCCATAAATGCAGGGATCTTGTTCCTCCAGCTTGGGGAGGAGACCCGCAGGGTGCACCTGACCCACGAGCTGACGAGCCTGGACACCCTGAGGGCCCTCATCGTGCACATGTTCCCCCAGAGGCTCACCATGGCCATGCTCAGGTACGCCGGCATCACATAAAAACTCACTCTAGATAAAGATGTGTGTATAGATACATGTATGTACACAAGACATTGAACTCTCCACATGCAGGGCGACACTGCAAGTTTTATCAATCACAAGCAGTGTAAAAAAACTGGAAAAATGCAATTTCATCGGCAGACAGACGTAAAAATAATGAGTTTTTGAACAGATGGACGATGAAAGAACAAAACAAACAGATGAAAATCAATAAAGCCAGAGAAGCTGTGAAACAGGCCACGAGTGAACACGCATACAATCTCATCGTTAACGCTCAAACAGATCATGAAAAGACAAACTGAGATCTGAATTCTTCTCATTGTTTGTTTGAGGAAATATTAACTTTAATAACGCTGCATCTGTTTACAGAAGAACAGCTCCGAGCCTCCGAGTGGGCGACCATGGTGTGTTACTAACTGGAACTTTTCACAGCCCACAAATGTCGATACTAGATACTTTGTTCCTTTTTCAACAAGCCCGTTTAAAGTTAAATTTATATCCCACTCAGGGAGTGGAGAGTAGTCACCACTGATCCCTCCCAGATGTTACTATTGAGTCTTCATGCAGTTACCTGCACACTCGTAGTGTTAGTTACATGTTAAACAGGAGGGGGTAGGAAGATGAGCTCAAGTTGTACGGGCTCCTACAGTACGGGTAAACTGTCTGTAAAGCCAAAGCTAAATGTGATCCGAAGCCCAAGCAGTCATTTAAAACTAAATGTGCGATCTGATGACATCGGTTAAAGTTTAGTTTGAAAGCTTTGAGGCAGGTAGAAATCGTGATTGCTAACAAGACTAAAACGTGCTGCGTTGATCATCTGTGCCGTCCTGTCGACTGTCGAAATCTCTTTAAAAAAAAGGCGCCAGTATATCTGTAGTTTCTCTGGGCGTGACAGGAGGAGAGGAAGCACACACAGCTCGATATTTCCCTTCCTTGTGTCGCTGTGACACTTTCAGACGCTCTGTTTGTCACTTCGACCCAGCACAGTGAAAAGAAAGGTGCAACCTGACATCAAGTGACCAAAATTTCTGACAGAAGTTCATCTGCACGTCTAACGGCAGTTTGGTAGTCCTCGCTCGGCACACTGCGCGGCAAACAACAGCAGATCAAGCTGGGATTCAGTCCGGTTCTAAAATAAGTCGTGCAGCTCAAAAATGAGCTCATGTCGCAGTGTTTGTCCCGTTTTATCTGTCACGGCAACGGTAGTCATGTGACTTCAGCTCCTGTACGTTACCCTGTGTTAAGAATGATGAATTTCAGTTTGACTTCGACATGAAGCTGCACTTTTGTGTTCCTCAACAAGTTTCTGAGACAAAAACTTTTCATCGAGCTGTCCGTTATAGATTATCTGTACAATCTGCTCTGACTCTGCTCGTTGATACGCATTAGTATTGTCAGCAGGACTCCGTTAACTCCAAACTGGCTGAATATTACACTCGTGATGAGTTCAATATGAGACTGCGCCCAGCTGATTCTCTCATTACGGGCGCCTCTTGCAGTTAAAGGTCTTCCAATTCCCCCGTAAGTCTGTAAATGAATGTACAGCGCTGATTATTAGCCAGTAATAGCTGCTGAAATTGTCTTTGCATGGACTGTTTATCAGTGTTATGACTATTGATGTTCAGGTCTCCCAGCACGGCTCTGCTGATCAAAGATGAGACCCGTAACGTCTTCTACGAGCTGGAGGATCCGCGGGACGTTCAGGACCGCTGCGTGATTAAGATTTACTGCAAAGAGCCCATCTACGGCACCTACCCCGGACACCACAACCCACACCTGGCTAACGGAGACCTGCGGGTAAGTGTTGTCCGTCCATCTTTGTGTGATTAGAAGAGAAAGATTAGTTGCAAAATAGTCGTGACTTTTCGTCTGTCTTAGTTTTTTATTATTTTGCTGCCAGAATGTAAAACGATGCCAAGAAAACGATCGTGCTTCAGTCAGTCACCTTTTCCTTCATTACCTATTCACTGCGTGTGCAGCTGGCTTTGACTCGTGGATTAGAGAGCGAGACAAAACACTTGTCTCTTCCTGCCGGTGGCAGATAGCAGCCAACCAAATCATTCAGAGAATAATGCGTTTTGTAATTCCCCCGTCAAAATCGTTATTTATTCACCTCCTGCCAGTATCTGTCTCCCACCTCACACTAACATCACTTCAGTGTTTACAAACACTAGTTTGTGTTGCACAACGTGTCCGAGAAGAACTTCGTCTCATCCGCTCTCTGAGAGGGCACGAGCGAGTCATGTGACCTCACTCCAGCACTGCTGTTCTTGGACGAGCTCCAGCCCTTCACACCGCCGCTGCTGACTGTGCCGAACGCCGACAGACTGTAAAATAACATAAACACTGTTCAGAGATGATCGACTGCGGCCCGGTTCATCTGAGGACTGGCTGCAGAGTGCAACTTATAACACAGTCTTATGTTAGAACAGTGGAAGGGCAGTTCAAGGCTCTGGTGGTGCAGCCTGGGATTCAAGGACACTGAGATGAATGACCTCCTCTACTGCTGTGACTGTGATGATATAACCATCACTAATACAGCATCATGTGTAATGGTGACTCGCCACCATTGAGGGGAATCACAGCAGAGCTGTCTGAGGGTGTGTGAAGGTGATGGTCGGTGTTCTGGGGCTGTGTTTGTTTGTGTTGAAGCTAACGTAACTTTTTGTATCGCTGATTAACCGGCTTTATCGAGGCTCGCGCTCGCTCACTCGCATTCACTTTCAATGTCTCTCAACCACTGCTCGGTTTCTCTCTCAGACCATCGGACACAAACCAAATTAAACTTCTTTGTGTCTCTATTTTGCAGTCAGACTCAGATTTAGAAGCTTCATGAAATAAACAGGTAGAGTATCATAGTTTAGATCAGGCTGACTGGAGGTTTGACCGGTCTGAGCGTCTGCGGCCGCAGCGTGATGTCGGGCTGCGTTTTTCCCAAAAGTTGGATGCAGCTCAACTTCACTGCAGCAGCCAAACAGACCACCCTCCACTGAAATAAATGGAAAAACCAGTGTTTCCGCCGCGGCCTCAGATCCTGTCTGAGTGTACACTAAAATGGATTTGTTTGGGTTATTTGCAAAACCAGCAGCTTAAAGCTGAGACGTTAAATTTACAATGACACAAAACAGAAAAGCAGGAAACTTCAAACCATCGGTGCTGAAACTGAAGAAATTCAGCTGAGTAATAATCACGTCTGTCTGAAGTCTGATGAGGATTTCTGTGAGATCACATTCACCTGTCACGTCTTCCTGTATCTCACTCAGGGTGGCAAATTAACACCAGCCAAATGCTCGCAGGCACGAAATAATGAATAAGCCTTCTGAGGTTAAATTATTATTCAGTTTGAACTTTTATGTTATTTTCCATTCATGCTCACGTTTGTATTTGAGCTCCCTCTTTCTTTACAAATCAGACTTCAGGCTACAAGCCGCATCTTTTCACCAGCAGTGATGCAGGATGACATCACAGAAAACTGACCAATCATTTAGCAGCCTATCAGGCTTACAGCTCTTTACAGTAAACAAACCTTCATCTCAGGTGTGACGCCAACCTGAACAACATAAAAGTCATCTTCCCCTCGCTCGTCATCGATCGATTAATAAATGAAACCTTTTTTTAGTATTCCCACTACCTGTGACACTCCCCCTGTTCATTTATTGATGAGCCACATCAGGATTTATCTAAATTCATCAGTCAGCTGCCGGCAGAATAAACGTGCCATCGGCCTCATTAGCATGATTACTAATGCTGTGTGCGTGCGGTTGCAGCTGGAGCAAAATAAACCGACACACAGAGCGCCTGATGCCGTTCGGCTCTGCAGTGAGCGCTTTGCGTGCGAGCCCTCGTGTTTTTGTTGCCGTCTAATTACACTGTGATTATGGAAATGAGAAAGTGGCAATTTAAAGTGTGAGAGAATGCTGCTTTTATGGAATAAAATAAATTATAAACTAGATAAATCACATTAGAGGGAAGCGGACATATGCAGTGCTCAGAGTGAGAAATGAATCTGCATGTTAGACAGTCGAGACGACGCGAGCGCCGATCTTTGACACGTTGTCATTTTTTTTTTCTTGCCATCAATCAAACAGCCTGACGCCTTTTTGTTTACGTGTGTGTGTGTGTGTGTGTGTGTGTGTGTGTGTGTGATTGCTTTCCTGTCCTCCGATGTGCGTGTTGGAGGTCAACTCACCGTCTTCAGATTGCACCATGGCTCTGAAATCCTTGTAGCATTTTACAGCCTTATCACAGCGGCAGGCTTACCTTGTGTGTGTGTGTGTGTGTGTGTGTGTGTGAGGTACATTGCTGCTTCTGCCAGTGCCAAGGTGAGTGACGAGGACGAGTGTGTGTGTGAGAGAGAGAGAGAGAGAGAGCTTATTGAACCCCGGCCAGCAGAGCCAAGATGATTCCCTGATTGCACACCACAAAAGCATGACCGGGATTACTGAAGTCCATCCGAGCTGCAGGAACCGGAGTGCTGAGTGTACTTGAGGATGAGATTGATTGGCAGATTTTCCCTCAGCGGGAGAAAGGCCATGTTTGAACGGCGCCGTGGGACAAACCTTTCGGGGGTGTACCTGCAGCAGACGTCTTGTTTCTTCAGGGGGTCTTGGAGGTGGAATGAAACGTCTAAAGGATGGTGTCGATACGAGGCTGTTGCTAAGATACAAGATGGAAGATGATGGCACTGGAGTCATTAGTCTGCTGCGAGGCTGTCCACGGGGTGTTGTTGTAAGAGGCCTAAGGGTTATTATGTAGAAATATTGGTTTTTCAATTTGCGTTGTCTCCAGGAGATAGCTCTGTGTGTCATAAGCAATTACAGCGTTGTCTTCTTTTGTGTTTCCTCACCGTATCTATTACTCTTGGCCAGTATCCTCTGACGACGCTCGGCTTTGACTTACACCCTGCTGCCGCCCGCTCCGCTTTGTTTTGCCTCTCTCTCTCAGACATTTGGGATCGCCGCCAAAAGATAATCCCTTCATGCTCGGCCCGTCAATAAGCTATCAAGTGCAACTTAAAATGCACTTAAGGGGGCAATTTGGAGTCTTTCCCGTCAGTCCTGAAGCAGCAACTATGAATTGCTGTAAAATGTTGCAGTAAACTGCACAGATCTTCTTCCCCCAAACATCTCCTAGTGTAAGTTAAACCAGGGCTAGAAACACTCCGAGTGGGACTTGTAAACTTTGAGCAAAGAGAAGAATGACTGAGAGCAGACGTCATTTTTGTATCAGCTTGAAGTTTTTCTGACAGATGCAGTTTGAAATATTAGAGTGCGATTTGAGCATTGTGCGCTGTCTTCACGTTTGTATCCACGGTATGAAGCTTTGCTCCTCTTTATAGGACACGAGCTCCTCTGAAAACAGGACGTGAAATGTTGTGTGGTCTCTAAAATATTGACAATGTGCTATTTTTCTATTCTCCTCTATCGTCTTTGTTTCATCATGGATTAAAAATAAGGTTATTATTGATGATTCATGCATGAGGGCAATAATTCACTTTAATAAAGATACAGCGTGCATCATCATTCAAAGGCTTGGTAAGGTTTGATACATGATGCTCACATCTGTGTTTATAGGTCCTCCCACACACTGTAATAAAGCTGACTAAGATATCTAGGTTACAGTTTGTATGGAAAAAAAACAATAAATAGCTTAAATCACATAATGATATTTACCCATAATCCATCTGCTTTAGGCTTTAAACGCCGCCTCCTCACGTGTCTTGAACAAAAATAGAAGACTCTGCAGATTGGAGCCGGTGTTTGTCTCACTAATGAAAAGATAGCTGTGAATATTAGATTACATTTCTAATAAACGATCCACACTGGACCTTTAAAGACACGTCCTGCCTCCTCTGAGGGTCTGAGGACACTTAACCCATCGATTTCTGTCCAATTTCCAGCTTCCTTTTAACGCCGTGCCCTCACAGGTGGAGGAAACATTAATTATCTAGTTGTTATGAAGATGAGAGCGATCAAAGTTTGATTTATTACTGCTGAATCCTCGCACAGCTCCATTTTCTCTCTATAATGAGCTCATTGTCATCGTAAATATCTCCGCCCACAGAAGGTGGATGTAGAGTTCAGTTGATAAGGTTTCAGCCCCATCTGTTCTGTTGTTTCTTCATAGAGGGAGATGGTGTACGCGCCTCAGGACTCTCCACCCAACCGCCGCCTCAGCAACCCGCCCATGTCTTCCCAGCATTCATCTTCCTCCGCCTCCCCTCAAGGCTCGCCGTCTCGCGCCCGCCTCCTCTACAGCGGAGGCCGGCCTTCTTCCTACGCCGGGCCACCCCACCACACCCACTCCCTGCCACACCCGCATCCACACCCGCACTCCCAGTCCCATCACTCCTCTCCCCACCAGCAACCACAGCTCCACCAGCCCCATCACACCCAGCAGGCCTTCTGTGCCTCCTCCAGCGCCATCTTGGAGCGTAGGGACGTGAAGCCCGATGATGAAGTGGGGGGATCCAGGAGCATGGTGCTGCTGCGGGGAGATGAACGTGGTGGAGGGGGGATCTACGCGGATCCCTACTCCCTGGGCCCAGACACGAGTCGGCTGAGTCTCGCAGGGGGTCCTCACTCCCCTCTGCCAGCCAGAGCAGACCCCTACGGCTCCTTATACCGCCGTGGAGGAGGAGGCGGAGGAGGCGGAGGAGGTGGTGCTGGATCGATGCGTTCGCTCACCTCTTATACAGCAGCCGCTTTGCAGGGTGAGCTGATGGAAAGCGGCGCTCTCTACAGGCCGGGAGGGCCGCTTTATAACGACGCCTACGCTGCGTCCATGTTGGCCATGGGGCTGCGCGTGCCGCCTCCTTCCTCCCCGCAGAAGATACCCGACATGAGGGATTCCTACGGCGGCACCATGCCGGGCCGGGGCTCGCCCGGGAGGCAGAGCTTGAGGAGGGACTCTGTGACCTCGTCTGTGTTTGGGGACAGTCCCAAAGCCCGGGGACAGGGTTCAGGGCTGGGTCTCACCTCAGAGCAGCTCTGCTTGATGGCCGGTCCTGGAGGGGAGGGGGCGCCGGAGGCTTCGGCTCACCTCTGCTGGGAAACGAAACAGAGACCAGGTAAAGTACGCTGTGTGTTCACTCACTGCAGCTCAGCACGATGTCCAGTATTTTATTTCAGCCACAGTCAGATATCACCAGTGTTTCCATCATTCACTTAATAACGTCTAATTATTTATTTATCATTTACACAAATGATGCTGAAAGCAGCTAAGAAACGTTCAACGAGTTGTTCTGCAGTCTGTAGTCACAGAGCATCATCAGCTGTGTGCACGTTTCAGTAAAACAACATCACAAACACATGGCAGTAGCTTCCTAAGCAGGCTATACGGTCTGGTCTTGGTTTGACTACAACACTGTTGACAGCCTCTTCGATGGCGCTGGATGCTTGGTGACGTCTGTCTGCTAAGGCTTCTACCACTGCTAACGGCTAACTGGTGACTGTAGCAGTAACACGTCGGTGATAATTAGTTGAAATAGCTCATCAAGTTGACAGCACTCCTTTTATATCACAGCTGATATCAAGTTTATCTTTTTAAAGGAGGAAGTGAGTTGTGAGGGCATAAAAACAAATGACTCAAGATCACGACACTCCTGATTTACAGAGTTAATAATCAATGTTAAAATAAATTATTATTCATAAACTGTTTTATCAACATGTCCGTCTTGAGGCAGCAGTGAAGATTTTACCAGTACACTTTACTTCCACCTACAAATGGGGCTTGAAGCGGAGCACTGGGAGCACTGGGACAGTTTTCTAGTATTCATTGTGAATTATGTAAAAACTCTGTGAGACGTCTGACACAGTGTTCTGTGAATGTTCGGTTTGTGGATCCAGGGAGCGTATGGAGGCCATGGAGAAGCAGATAGCGAGTCTGACCGGGCTCCTGCAGAGAGTTCTGAGCCGAGCGCCTGAGGCAGAAAGCCCGTAAGACACACACACACACACACACACACACACACACACACATAAATACTGCATGTGTAAACACTCCATTTACAGATACGTTTGCCTCAACACACGATGGTTGTGTTCAAATCCCTGTTTTCCACTGTGCACAATACTAACACATCACACTCAAAACTCCAAACATCAACCAGGTCACCAACAGCAGACACAGCAGCAGCTAATATTACTGACTAGTCCAGCAGCAGTCAGCCCAGCTCGGCGTCTGTCTTTCAGCCTTTTATTTCACCAAGCTCTCACCAACCACTAAAAGTCAGTCCCAGATTTACTCTTGTCCGGCGGCTTCTTGCTCGCTCGTCAACGTCCTCTTCGCTCTCTTCTCCTCTGCCATTATGTCCATAGAGGCTGCTGAGCCCGCTCGTTGGACTCCGGTCCAAATGTCCTTTGCGTGTGAGCTAACATTAGCTTAGACATGAACTGGCAACCACTACAACAAGTCCAAAGTCAAAGCTAACGTTACTGCAAAGCATGTGAAACATATTGTCATATTGTGTTTTTTCAGCTAATTCATCCAGTTGTCAGCAGTTTACTTCACTGTCCATCATAAACTCTGTAAATCACAGAGAGTTGAGGCGGAGCAGCCGGAGGACATCAGAGGGAAAACCAGGAAACATTTTCTCCATAAAATATGATCCAGTTTCACCAAAATCAGTGAAATAGTTGGTGGTGTGTGACTTAGTGCCGTAAAGCGTTACGTACTTCTCCCGACCCGGAGCCCAAAGTTACATAGTGTGAGAACAGACGTACGAATGACAGAGACACCGTTCACCTGATCACAGGTCAGTGTGGATCAACAGGAGGTAACAGACGGTAGATCATCAGAGGAAAGTTACAGGAAGTGTCTTCAAGCTGCACAGCGTCTGTCAGCAATGTTGGAAATTGATTATGAATCATGTCTGAAATTTGAATTTACTGTCTGCTACTGTCGATCTTTAGAGGATAGACACACACACACACACACACACACACCAGGAAGTACACTGTGAATAAAGCTGCAAGCAGCACATATATTTCGCACATTTTCCACTGTATATCAATAGCTTCTCAGTAGCTAAGTCGATAGTGTCTTCTGGCTGTAAGTACTTTAACACTTGCCTCTTCCAGGGAGAAGATTGAGTCAGCCAGCGACTGCTCGGGAACTGACAGTAAGTGCTCACTACCAAAAAAAAAAGACAACTATTTCCTATCACTGCCTGTCACTGCTCCCCTCTGCCGCCTGTTTGATAGCCACATAAATTGGCTCTTCTTCCTCTCGTGGAGCTGCTGCTGTTTCATTTTCTCTGCATAATTCTTAAAGTGCCTCATATGTGATCGTAATGGCTGACTCTACAAGCTTCTTCATGCTGTACGTGCCGGCTTTTGCTGCTGTTGTGTAACCGCTGCTCATGCTTCTTGTTTTAGCTGGACGAACTAAAAAAAAGAAAGGTAGCTATGTGTTCCTGTTCCCCCGTGTACCCCCCTCTGTGTTCTTTATTCTTTATTCGGATCCCCACGAGCTTCCAAAAACCCGTTTGTGTGTTGTTGTTGAAGGACTCGCCTCCCTCTCAGCTGGTGTACTTCACTTTCCACCCATTTTCTGTCTTTTCAGTCCGAAATCATTTGAGTTGCATTAATTCTAAAACAAAACAAACGTGTTTTGTTTTCAAGGTTTTTCCTCTTCGTGTTCGTGTTCGATAAGTCTGGTGAGCTTTTGGAACTGAAAATAATCTGCTGTGTTCACGCCTCCTCAATAATAAAACATAAAACTGCTGCAGCCACACGAGTGCTGATGAAAGCTCGTGTTATGAAAGCTGAATAAGGGCGAAATGAATTGATTTCTTTTGATGAAGAGCTCAGTCTGAGCGTCTGAGGAAGAGATTTATGATTTTAAATTAATGTGCTCTCGTTATCAAAATGTCTGATCTCATGTCGTATTATAGATAAGCCTGGATATTTTGTTGCAACTTCAAATTGACTTTCTTCACGGTAGTTTGTTGAACATTAATTTAAGTTAAAAAGACTTCTATCTTCTTACGTCTGCCGGGATGATAAAAGTTTGTGTCCCTTCAGTCAGTCTTCGTCAAACGGACTCAAACTGTTATCAGACTGAGCTCGCAGTTAAAATCAGGACGTTCCTCTGATTCATCCGAACTGTGGAGGCAGCAGAAAGTCAATCAGAGGTGCTGATCTCTCCTCGATCATTCATTCACACCTCGAATTAAAACGCGATCTCTCTCCGTGGACACGTTATCCAGATAATAAACGAGCCGCTCTCACACCTGGTGTTTTTAATGTGTTTCTCCTCGTTAAGATCAGATCTGTGCGGCAAATCGCTCCCATGAACGTCATGAAACACCGTCTACGACAAATCAGTCTTAATTGTTTGTCCACTCTTCAGGAAATCTAAAAATAAATGAATCCTGTCTTTGTATAAAAAATATTGAGTCAGTGTGTAGGCTGCTGTCTGACTAGATAAATGATTTGCCTTGTTAACTGAAGATCAGCCGCACAGATGATTGAACGTTCACCGTCACAGTTATTTCTGACTGTGTCGTTAGTTTCTCACGTGTATTTCTTTTTTTTTTATGCAGTTCTGTCTTAATGCGAGGTGTAAATCAGATGTGAATGATGGTTAAATAAAGTTAAAAACCGTCCTCAGGTCAGAGAACAGGAAGTCTGCAGAGGTGTCGTCTCTTAAAAAATGCAACTCTTCAACCTGTTATCAATCGATTGTGTGCAGTTATTTTTCCCTTTGTCTCGTTCTGCATGATGCGTGTGACTCAAACTCCCTAATTACTGTCAGAGCATTCATCGTCATTTCAAAGGATTATCTGAGTTGGAAGCACTCACACATTTTGGCTGTCTGGGGACTCTTTTATAATGAGACATGTTTGTATTCAGTGAAAATGTTTTTCACTGCTGACCCTGTTTGTCCCCGTGCTGTTTATCATTGTTAAGTCGATGTGCGGCTGTAGTCTGCACCCCTGACCTTCAGCACAGATAGAACTTGTCCTGAATCGCTGCTGCCAAATCAGTGGAACCGATTTTCTGTTTCCAGTCAGTCAAAAGTTTTTCTCTACTTGATGGACGTTTGAGGTCATGACAGACAAACCTTTGGGGAGTCTTTCTAAAGAGTTTCTCTCATGCTCCGTATTCTCCATCCACCCTCCAGCGTTCATTTAAAACGTTTGATTTGCTCGCAGCGTTTTGAGACAACTTCTATCGCTGTGCTCCGACACCAAGCGAGAACGTTCCCTCAATTTAGATTTAATGTTTGTTTCTTTTTGTCGGGCAGCTTTGACACCATCTGCTCCGTTGGCCCTCATGCCACCTCCACCCTCGGGGGCCAACCAGCCTGTGACGGTGTCTCGTCTGCAGATGCAGCTTCACCTACAAGGCCTCCAGCAGAACACCAACGCACTGCGCAAACAACTGTCGCAGCTACGCAACATGCAGGTGAGTGTGTGCAGGAAGTGTAGTTAAGTCGTACACACACTCAGTTTGTAGTTCATTAGTGTAACGACGGGGTCACCTGATGTATACGTGTGGGTAAATAAACAGACACGTTTAAACTTTGAAGCCTTTTATTGAGTCACAACATCCTGAAAGGTGTTTCTAATATTTTGTCCACCCTGTTTCCATCAATGAGTGTGGACTAAACAGAAACACAGTTGTCTCAGTCTACAGCCTCCAGCATGACCCAGTTTAGCATCTTCACACCGTGAATCCATTTTTTATGAGTTTATGAGGCTCTGAAAGGTTTAACACCTCCGCGCTCACACTCCCAGCTGCTACCTCAGGTCATCGAACACTGCAGCATTAAACGTACCAACAGTTAAGACAAAGAAATATAGACAGGCAGCGTCGTCTTATGATGGACCATAAATATTTTACATTTAAATTTTATAGAAATATTTTATTGTAAATTGTCAGTTTGTGACTTTTTAATCTGTTTAATGTTTATAAGGTTTATGTAAAGCACGTTCATGTGTGAAAGCTGCTATAAAATAAAGTTATTATAGTTTAAATGTATACCGAGATGATTGCAGAGCTGCTCAATGTGCCGCTCAATGAACTGCTGAATGAATGAATCGCGTCTCTCTGTGTTTCAGCTGGAGAACCAGGACTCGGTCCTGTCCCTGCTGAGGCAGACGGAGTCGGAGCTGAGCCTCATGATGCTGGACGCCATGCGCACGCAGGAGGACCCGCTCCAGAGACAGCGCCTCCTCGTGGAGGAGGAGAGACTCAAGTACCTCAACCAGGAGGAGCTGCTCATCCAGCAGCTGCAGTGAGTCTGAGAGCTCGATTGATTTATGCGACGAGTCGACCGAATAAAGGGTTGTTTGTCTCGGTCGCACCGGTGTGGAGGAACACACAGCGACAGCACGACCTCACACACACTGAGCATCGACCAAAATATATCAAACCACTGAACGTCTGCTCTGCTTCAGAATCTGATTTTGTAATCAGTTCCTGAATTACGTCAAATACTTCAACAGTTCTTGTCTCTTTGAGACATTTGTGAATTCTGGCTTCATTTTAAATGAAAGATGATGGAAAAATATTTTCAGTTTGGTACCAAAGTCCAGGCATCGTCACCATAACCGACGTTTATTGATTGATACATTTGACAGACAGAAAGGGACTAAGGACCAAAAGTAGTCACTGCAGTCATCAAACTGTTCGTCCAGTGTACGTTCACACGTTACATTCAGCCGTTGTTTGTCTGACAACAGTACAGTGATCGCAGTCCAGCGAGTAACCGGTCCGACCATCCACATCCAAACTTTATTCTCTCTGTTCTGTTGTGTAATTTATCTTTTCTGCGTCTGACTTCCATAAACAAGCGATCCATCATTTGGCTTCTAAAAATCAAATTTAGAGGTAAAGGGCACTTCCTCTCATTCAGTGATCCGACTAGCCAGGTCCAACATCAGATGACGCTCACACATACAGTGAAATAACGTCTCTTTTTGGTCTTTATATTTGACACAAGTATCACGCATGTTAAGATTAATGTGTTGCATCAGCTGGAGAGATGTATAATCTACTTATCTGTTTATATTGTAGTAGTTTGGACTCTTGCAGGTCTGTTCTCCATGCTTAAGTTTTGTGATCGAAAGCTCACTCACCTGTTCAAATTATATAACGATTTAAAGTTATGCCCAAGTTTTAGAGTCTATAGTTGTGAGTCAGTCAAAGGAGGGACAGATGGCACAAAAGGTTTAATTAGCCAGTAAAGGAGAATGCAAACTTAATGAGTGATGTCAGCATCGAGGAGACAGATCGAACATTATTCACTACATGCAGTCTGTGATACGATCCTGCTGCTCCACAGCGACCTGGAGAAGTCGGTGGAGGAGCTGCAGAGGAACTCGTCAGTCAACCACGGCCTGGTGACGGAGCAGGACGTGGAGCAGAAGAGCAAAGAGCTGAGGATGCTGGGAGAGACGCTGACCGAGCTCAAAAGTAAGCGTTGTTATGACCGTGTGTGTGTGTGTGTGTGTGTTACTGCGGCTTCTCTGCTCTTTCTGTTAGTCGTTTTCTAAGTTCGCTCTTCTCTGTTAGCTGCAGCCACTTAGCAGAGAGAATGTAACTGCGTCTGTCACTTCACAACCCGCAACAACCGCCATGTTTATCGTCGATAAATCCATGAAAAGACCAAAACCTGAAGTAGTGTTTGTATCACAGCCTTTCTGCCTCTGTGCCACAGAGCTCCACTGCCATCCAAAGATATTAAACACACACTGTTATTACCACAAACACACACAAGCACCGAATGTGGATCAAAAAATGTGACATGATCTGATTTCAGCTTCTCAAATATTCTTTTAAACGTTTGAGGGCGTCGTTTTGGGAAACACTGATCAGACAGATGAATCAGAAATGAAATCATTAGGACTTATTTGGTAGTTTTCTTGCTGCATGTTTTGGAGTATAACATTGTTATTAAAGTAAAGATACTGCATGATAAATGTATGTGATATATACTCTAACATTAAATGCAGTACTGTTGTGGTTTTGGGTCGTAGTTCAAGTACTCGTTATTGCTGAAATACCACGTGTGAGTCAAACAAAGTCACATGAATATTAATGAGTCTTCTCTGACGTTAATTGATATTCATGAAGTTTCAGGTTTAGCCTCTTGTCCTGCCGCTCTGACCCGTGTACTTCCACTCTCCACGCTGAATATTAATGAGCAGCACCAAAGCTCTCGGGGAGGCCTCATTATAACAACACGTCGACTGACCGCCGCTGGTTAGCGCGTCCGCCCAGCGCCTACAGATGCATCACTGTGCTTTGATGCAGCGTTTGAGTGGCGTTTCAGATACTGGCAGTGAATTGTCCACACGTTCACCCACTGATGAGAGCAGACTTTGTTTTTTGTTACTGTGGTCGACCTCCGCTGAATCCTCCGTCTGGATGTGACAGAAAAAATCCAGCAGCTTCACGGAGCTGCGACAGCATCCTGTAATCTCCCCCTTCCTCCCTCTCTACCTTCATTCTTCCAACATCATTATCTCAACACCTTTAACACGCCACTTTCTCTCCACATCCATCCGTCTCTCCCCTGCCTGTCATTTCTTCTCCTCCTCACCTCCTTCTTTTCCTCTCCTCCTTCTCTCCCTCCCATGCAGACCAGTTCCCCAGCCTGCAGAGTAAGATGCGAGTGGTGCTGAGGGTGGAGGTGGAGGCTGTTAAGTTCTTGAAAGAGGAGCCGCATCGCCTGGACGCCCTGCTGAAGCGCTGCAACACCATGACTGATGCGCTCAGCACGCTCCGCAGGTACGCATATCAAACGCTCCCCAGTCCGATCACGCCTCAACTCTCCTGTTAAACCAGGTCAGCTCATTTTCTCCTCCAACTTTGAGACTTCGAATAGAGCCAAATGATTCCTTAAACACTTTTCAGTTATTCATTCAATAAAAATATAATTATGTAAGATCAGACACACACACATTCACACAGATATACGTGACTTTAAAGTAAACAAAGACTTGCAGGAGAGGAGCTCAAACAGAATTAAATCAGATAAAAATAATGAGACATAAAAATGTTTTCCTTCAGTTCTGTCTTTAAATTTTGACTTTTGTCTAAAATAAACAGCTTGTTGTGTTTGGAAAAGGATTATTAAACTTATTAAAGTTAGTTATTAAAGGATTCCTGATGAGTCAAGATAATTTTACATTCATATCTCCTCTCCTGATCGTCACTCATGAAAAGTGATTTCAGATGTATAAAAACGATCAAATACTAAAAGTCCTGAAGGGAAAACATGCCGACTGAATACTGAGAGAGAGCTCAGACGAGGAGATGAAGTTACTGGAGAAGTTCTGGTCCGAGTTCTTCAGACAGCGTCCAAGAAGAGAGGATCGTTCCATCAAAGTTTGTCGTTAACAAACGTCGCCCATCGTGTCATTTGAGGTGTTTTTATTCAGAGTTTCAGCTCTGATACCAAAACGATATCCATGTGTTTAGAAATGTAACTTGTTTTTCTTCAAGACGCCTGTTTTACTTTGACAGAAGAAGTCAAAGCTCTCAGAGACGAGTAAAATCTGAATATCTGACGGAACAATCAGACCAAAGTTCATGAATTTAAAAAAATCGACAGCAGTCCTGATCATCGATTCATCGTCTTTACGTCATCTATCAAGCAAATATGCTAAATATTATAAGCGCTGCAGAAATGACGTCTTGTAAGCCAAACACAGACCTCTACATTTCAGCAGTTTGTCACTTCAGGCTCTGTGAATTTGCGATGATCACTGTGACATTTTGAAAAGACTAAATCATATAAAAATAAAAACTAATCAGATAAATATGATAATTATGATACGCTCTGGTGGCCCGAGGGCTTTAAAGCAGTGATGGTTGGAGATCTTTGTTTCTCTCCTGTCATCTCTGTAATAAAAAAGCCTTTTTAATAAACATGTTTAACGTGACAAAGCATCATTTTTGTGTATTTATCTGTCTGTTGTAGTCTCTAGTTTGCTTCTCTAACACAGTGTAGGACGTTCATGGTGTCCTGTGTGTATTGTAGTTTCTTGTATCCCTCCTATACGTACAGACAAGTCACAGAAGGTGTGTGGAAGGGCCCTGAGGACCTCTCCAGCCAATCACAGAAGCGTGCCGAGGACATGAGCCGCAGCTCTGACCTGGATATCCTGAACAGTCCTCCTCTCAGCCTCACCGACCTGAGCACCAGCGCCGGCCTTGCCAACTGGATGCCCGTGTCCGCTGGCGACGCAGACTCCTCGGGCCCCGAGCAGGACATCCAGCCTTCGATGTCCTTCAGAAACCGGGTCCTCGATGAGCTGCCGAGGCGCCCCGGTGATAAGTCGGTGTCGGCTGAAGTCAGACTGGTAATCAGCCGCTGATTGTGTGTTTTTGTCTTCATTTTAACATCATAGCAGATGGCCGACGTCCATTTACATTTGAATCCAGCTTAATGTTCTGATAGAGACCCTGCACACACACCGGCAGCAGCTTTAGAAAACACACTGCATGAAGGTGTCTTCATTATGAAGTTCCAGCTCGCTCTGTTCACCGTTTGCAAGTCGCAGCTCATCATTTGTCTATATCTGTATGTATGTCAGGCGGCAGAGCGGGACTGGGAGGAGAAGCGTGCCAGCTTGACCCAGTTCAGCGCTCAGGACATCAATCGCTTGCTGGAAGAGACCCAGGCTGAACTGATGAAGGCCATCCCAGACCTCGACTTCGCTGCCAGGCACATCAACAAGCCGGCGGTGCCCCCCAAGCCCCAGATCACCATCCCAATAACGTCCACCACAGTTACTTCTCCTGCAGCTGGGACCACTGGGACCGCAGCCACCACCACCACCACCACAACCACTACACCCAGCGGGACCAACAGCCTGGCAAAGTGCAGCTGGCCGCCCAGAAGCTGAACAGTATGGAGGGAGGCGGCTCGCATCGAGGGTCGGGTGAGTCGTTTGTTTTTTTCCGACCATCTGTGCGATAAATTCAGTTTGTTCACTGTGTTGGTACTTGATTTAAACTCTTACAGGAGATTTCTGCGGCTCTGCTTTGAGCTCTGTCGTGTTGATTTCTGTTTACAGTCGATCTCAACGTGGCCCGGTACCGTACAGAGAAACCCTCCAAGTCTCCGCCTCCACCACCGCCTCGCCGAAGCTTCCCGTCGGCGCACGGCCTCACCACCAACCGTACCGGAGAGGTCATCGTCACCACCAAGAATCTGAAGGTGAGACACTTTCTGGAGCAAAGTCAAGACGGCATTTAGCCTGCTTAGGTACTTGGATGATGTTTTGTGTTCAGGATTTACAGACTGCTGTGCGAGTTCTTTTCAGAAGAACTGTCAAAACTTTGGCTGACCCCTTCGTCTTCTGTCTTCATCATCACTGTCTTTGAATGCGTGTGAAGGCGAGCAGATTTAGACTAAAAATGAACGTAGCGTTAGCTCACCTGCTCTCTGAAAGCTGTGACGTTATCCTCAACTTCACATCGTCGCTGAGGTCATGTCGTCAGAGTTAATCCAGCCAGCGACGTGAAACAACACAAACAATGAAAACTTGTCATGAAGTCATGCCACAACAATCGAGCAGAAATATCTTCAGTCACATCCCGACATGTTTACTGACCTTTAAATGGCGTTAATGTAAGAGACTGCGCCCATGTTAAACACATGTAATGTCTGAGTTAGCAGTCAGAGTGAAGCCTGACTGTGTTTACAGTCTTTAAATTTGATTGTTTTCTTAGTAGACTAGTTTAATGACTTAATGAAGCTCATGTTTGCTCTTGAAACGACAGCTGCCAAAATGACTGAGCATGATTCACCTTGTGAGCGACTGAACTGTGGTGCCAACAGTTTTAATTAAGGTGACACTGAGTGAAGTATGCAGAGCTGCTGATGTTTCAACAGCTGCTTTCTTTACTGACATCTTTCAGGTGGATCTCACCTCTCTATACTGCTGCTGTTAAATCTCATGCACACCTTCCTGCAGCAGCTCATCCTAAATATTCATCAGAAGCCATTTTAAGCCTCAGATACTCTGAGTCAGGTGAGCTGCGAGGTCTCTACAGTCAGATCTGCAGCTTCACCCTGAAGTCTCTGTGGTCTTGTATGTGAGACGAGTTTGATTCTGAACCCCCGATTAAGAAACCTGTACACCACAGTGAGATTCGTGTTGGCTGGGGGCAGTTTAGGTTTGGTTTGAGGGCACGAAGAAGCTGCTGTGAAGCTTCCCTGATCTCTGAAACCTGCTGAGTGGAAATCACTTTAGTCTCCACACCTTCTTCAGAGACCTCGACCCTTTCTGATTGAACAATGTCAAGTAGTTCCTCATTTCATCCAGTCAAGACTTTCAGTTTGAGGTCTTTGATAAACAGCGGCCGTTCAGGTTCTGGTGTATTCTCTTAACAACGTGACCAATCAACTGCAGCGGGTCTCTTAAATGATTTCACCACAGTGCTCAGGTCTGCAGAGTTTTTCATGTTTGTCCTTTCAGATGGAGGAAGATGGTGACATGCCTAAAACTTTGGTGAAGCTGAGGCGGACCCCGTCTGACACCCCTCGACCCGCCTCCACCCCGCCTGTGATCGCAGCGTCAGCCATCCAGGACGAGGACGATGAGGAGAAGATCATCGCTGAGTTAGAGGTGCGACACTTTGAATCAGCGATGTTAAACAGAAGCTTAATTTTTACATTGATGACTTGTTTTGTTTTTTTATATCCGTGTGTTAACATGTCTCTGCTACACTCTCTCAAACAACAACCACGGATCAAAGATATTTCAGAGAACGCCTGTTAAAGATTGTAATAATCGGTACAGCACCCCACCAAAGGCCACGCCCACCCCGCCCTGCACCTTTGGGTCCTTGGGCAAAAAGGTAAAACCGCCCAGCAGCCCTCTCCGTCTGCCACGCCTGTGGACTGCTTCTACCTCTACTGACTGTCCTTCACTGGAACCTGTCCCCTTTCTAAATCTCCACTCAGAGCTTAATAACCACTAATACAGAGCCAGTGTCAACGCCTCCAGTCAGAGCAGTCCAAGTGAAGACATTTCAGATTATTGCAGATTTATTGCTGTAGTCGTCGTACAGAGATGCTGTCACCATTACAAACTACAATTCTTTATAAAGAGGAGCAGCATCAGGCGTTCCTGTTTATTTTGTCCAAACAGTTTTATCATAATAATCATCAAACTTCCCTGAAATACTGTTTTAGTCCTTAAAATTCAAACTGTAAGTTGCAGCTTTGTTGGACGGCGAAAACAGAAGTAGGTCGGTTGTTTAAAAGTTCACCAGTTTGTTCAGGATGTCGGTCGTTCCTGCACGCTGTCGATCACCTGTGATCACTTCATTTATGAAGTTTTACTCCTCAGACATTCAGATGGTGAAATTTATTATTTGGATCTTAGTGTGCACAAGACTCTGCTGAGGTGAAGCTGACGCGTAATGTTTGCGATCTTTCCCTCTTTGAAAATAGTTTTGGACACATTAACAAGCCGCTTTCCAGCTGACTGACACGACTTTATGTCATGTACTCGGTTAGCTCGCTTTTATTTTGTTGTCACGGCAAACGTTTATTATCAAGACGCCGCCGTATCAAACATAAAAAAAACAAATGTGTCTTCCAGTAACGCATATAAAACCAGAAGAATATCAGCTACAGCGTGTTCTTCAACACTTTATACTTTAAATAACTTCAACAAACGACTGAAAAAGCAGAACAGAAAAAAAAACGTTGACGCTGAACTTTTTCTAACCTTAACATTTCCTCTCCTGACCTCCAGCTTCGTTCCTCCTGCGAGCTCTGAACATTACCTGATCTTTGTTTGTGCGGCTTGTTTCTTTCTTCCTCTCCGTTAACCGGAGCCTCAGCGGCGTAAACATGCAGCTTTGTAATTGATGGTGTGATGTGCACTGAGTCATTGACTGAAGCAGATTCTGACTGTGAGCAGCGAGCGCACTCCTTGACGGCTCCGGTGACACATTTAGCCGAGTAAAGAAGTCGTGTTTTTGTTGGAATTATCGCACAAAGGCGCCGGGCAGGTAGCTGTCAAAATAAAGGACAGCGGAGGGGAGGGAGGGTGAGGGAGGGTGAGGGAGGGTTTCAGGTTGAGAGCTGCTCACGAAAATGTTTCTTTGAAAGAATCTATTTTCTCTTCAGGTGTTTAAATTCAGATCCTGTTTTTATTCAGTGAAGACATTTTGGGACGGCGCTTGTTTAAAGTTTGTTCCAGCACTGATTAAAGTCTGCAGAATAACACAAAGTCTGTCTCTAATATTTAAACAAGGTTTCCAGGTTGAGCAAATTTCATTTTCAGTGTGAACTGTTTATGAATTCATGATTGGGAGCCAGAACTGGACACGCAGTGAAAATATATTTATACAAAACAAAAAATCATGCAGTAAGAACAGAGCCAAGATAACTGCAGATAATATTCTGTCTGTGTATCTGAGCATCGAAGTGAAGTTATAAGTTCAAGGTGCAATATCTAACATCTATCTGGAGACTTGTCCAAGATTCAAGTTTGTGGTTTGAGCATCTTAGTTAGGTTCAGTCATTTAGCTGACACTTTCATTACTACTGCTACTTTGTAGTCAGCATTATCTGAATTTAATGTGGGCTGCTACAGGTAGCCAGTGGAGCTCGATGAGCAGCGGGGTAACACGTGACCTTTTGGGTTGGTTGAAGAGCAGACGAGCCGCCACGTTCCAGTAAAATCTTAATCCTGAAGCTTCACCGTGTGATGATGATGTTTGGGTTTTTGTCTGTCACTAAACATCTGTTTTCTCTCTCGGCTCCCACAGAACAGCAGCAACTCTCCGGGGCCGATGAAAGGTCCCACCGTCGCAGCCAGGCTCAAACACCTCCAACAAGGGAGCCTTGAGAGGCCCAAAACCCGCAAGCAGAAAGAGGATTTCCCCAAAGTCCAGGGCCAGCAGCAGGTATTCCACTTCTAAAACCTCCTCCTCCACCTCTGGTGCTTCGTCTGCCTCTGCCTCTCCTCTCTGCTGTCACTTCAGAGAAGTTTCCCCCTGCGACTTCTGCGACACGAGAGAAGCTGTGTAGGCCCGACCAGCAGACAATATGAGATTACACAAACACCAGAGGGGGAACTATCTACACAAACCAGTCTTACCAGTTGTTGATGTGTGTTTTCAGTTACTGGATCTAACCTAGCCTGCTTAGAGATCAAGTTTTTGTCGTACGAGTATGTCGATGTTTTTATTTCCCCGAGGAAGGTCTTTGGTGGTGCTCGTGACTGATTCTAGCTTTATTATAACAGATCCATTCACACACATCCTTAATCTTCAGTAATGCCACGGAGTGACTGCACATCTCAAGGTCGAAGCGATGATATTTCACCATGATCCAGCCATGACTTCTCTCATCTCTCACTCTGTTCATCCAAAAGTTACCTCATGCTGCTCTTCCTGTATCACCCCATCACTGAAGTCTCGAGCGCTGCAGCAGCTGCACAGTGTTGGTAAAGGTCCACGCTGCAGCCGAGAGGCCGAACCAACCGTGAAGCGAGCTTACTCAGAACTGCCTTTTTAACAGCTCTGCCGCTTTTTATGCAAGATGACAAAAGTGAAGCACGAAGATGCGAGGTGAAAGAAATATATTTATAAAATAAAGCAGAGAGCTGTGTGAAGGAGGCAGCGGAGGAGACACAACAAGTGAAATAAGCTGTGAAGATTTAATTATTATATTTGATGCCACTGAATTTATGTTGTTCCATCTTTGAAAGTTTCAGATTTAAAAGTTCCAAAATTCAAAATGAAAAAAACGCTGTCGTTTGTCCAATCAGGTTACGTTCTGGTAGTCACATGACCCATGAAAGAGATCACTGAAATCCTCCAAACCACATGAAGTCATTCAGATTCAGATTCGTCGTGAAACATTTGTCCTATAAATTTAAATGTATTCAGGTCAAAGTTTGAATTATCGTGGCACCTCGTCGTCCTCACACAGACTCAAACTCTCGAGCTCGTCGGATCAGCTCTAAAGAGTTCAGACACACTGTCAGCAGCTCCTCCATTAAATGAAACTAACAAGCTGCTGGAATAAATAAATAAGGAAATGTGTGAAAGCACGTCGCTCAGGAAAAGAACCGCTTCATCCTGCACCAGTGTGGAGGCAACAGGAGAAATGAACCGTCCAATCAGAGCTCAGTATGTAAATGAAACAAGCCTCGGGCTCATGAGAGACGTCTGAGTCTGAACGTGTGAACGCGAGGTTAAACTCGGCACTTGGACGATGAACTCTGAAGCCTTTTTAGATGAGGAGCTCCGCTCGTCTTATCTGCTCCTGCAGACCTGCTGAGCGGAGCGAGCAGCCTTGACCGGTCCTCGACCACGGCCGTCTAAAAAAGAGCTTTCAGAAAATACTCCCAGCAATCCACCAGAAACATCGACTCTTTCGGGAAACCTGCTCTGATTAATTCATGAGTTTACCCATTAAACATGCAGCAGCACATTTATACGCACTAAAAGCAGCTCGTACATGTTTAGACTGAACCTCCGCGGGTCGTCTTTGACAGTAGCTTCCATTAGCAACAGCAGCTACCACATGGCTAACATGGCTGACCTCGGCTTGACTCGGCGATGCCATCTGGGCGAGCGCAGCACTTCCCTCCGCAGAGAGAGAGAGACCTCGAGGATTAGTATTCAACACCGCCTGTGTCTTTGAGTATCAACTCATTTCCCTTATTGCTTTTTAAAAATTCATCACACAGACCCCCCGACAGCAAACGGCCAAATTATTGTTTGTTTTTGTGCTAAATTCCAGTTTTACACGCGGAGTGAGCTCATCAAACACGACCGATAATGGTCAGCATCAGGAAGTAAAGATGCATGATACAGAAAAAACACACCACGAAGGGCAACACAGCGTTTAACTGCTCGATTCCAGCAGACAGATGACGAGACGATGATGGTGATTCGACCAGAAGGCGTCTCTCTGCTCGGCTCTGCAGAGACTTCACTGCAGGACTGTTTTTGATAGACGCAGATCGATCGAGTCAGACACAGGAAAGGTTTCAAAATTAAACATCCTAGGCATATTTAGAAGCACATGAACACGCGGAGAACGGACCAAAACAGTATCGCAGTGTGTAACGTGCGTCTCCTTCAGCGAAATGAAGTTTTCAGAATGTGAAAAAAGTGTCCGATGATGTGTAAAAGAGGCGGTGCACGTTATAATCCCTCTTCAGGTCTGGGTGGTGCTCCTGTCTGCTGAGCCACAGATGTAGCAGCGTCCCCTCGAGGCAGCGCCTCGTCAACACAAACTGTTTTACTCTTTTATTGTTGAAGCTTGGATTCTTTGTACGCTCTCTTACGACACAGTTACAGACAGTACGAGCATCGAAAGGCTTTTTTAAGTTTCATTCAGCCTTTTCTCCAGGCGTTACAGCCAGCTGTTAATCCTCATCCAAGTACCGTTCGCCAAAACTTGTTGTTATTGTTCTGTTTAGTTACCAAATTAGTTACTGAGAAGCCAGACGGGTCAAAAAACACAAACACGTTGATGAAAAGTCACATTTTTACCAGTTCTGCCCCCGAAAGCTCGACGACTGAAGTCACAGTGTCGACTCGCATTGTCTCTGTTGGGTCTCTGCACCGTACTACAACATTGACGAGCAGGACGAACATTTTTACTTTGTCTGTGTGGAAATCTGAAGTTTTTTCACACTGATTGTGTAAAGAGGCGCTAAAACTACCAGTCAAATCCTCGATCAGGGCGCCGTCGCAGCAGGTAAAGGTTATTCCAGACGTCCCAGCTCCTCCTGGGGGATGTCGAGGTGTTTCCAGGCCTGATGACAGGTGTAATCCCTCCTGCATCTTCTGGGTCTGCCATACCAGATGATTCATGACAACATGCTTTAATGATCTCTAATCACGTGATCAGTTCTGAGTTCCACGTGTTGTTGCAGGTTGTAAAAAAACAAAACAATGAGCTAAAAGGTCCTAAAACAGAGAAAACATTGCTTAGTGTGTCTTAAATGAGTCTGCGTACCTGTAACCAGAATCTGACACTTCTTACATGTCTGCTCGTCTGCTCGTCTCTTCTTTCGTGTTTCGTAGCCGACAGAAACGACGACCAAAGCTACAAAAATAAGACTCGCGTTTGATCCTGATCAGTTTTTTTGAGTTACTGAAGGACAGACTGAAGACTCATCCGTCATGTGCAGATGTACTTGGCACTCTTACATTCCCGCCGTGGCAGGCGTTCTCTACACGCCCAGTGCGGTCTCAGACTCGGTCATCAATCTTCCTGAACGTAACTCGTCTGTCCTCACAACACTTTCACCTCACTGAACATTTGGATGGACGAACGGCCAGCAGCCGCGTGGCCCAAAGACGAGTGATCGGAGGGAAGCTGTGCCCGTCAGTAATTCATTAACACGGGCAGCAGAGCTGGGACGAGGGGACGAGGGGACGCTGCGACGCTCCGACGAGGCGCTGTTTGTTTTTCCGGTCGGTTATTTCTTTGGCACGTGAAGCAGCTCGGAGACTTGAGCTGCTGTTTAGAGAAAGATCAGGTCAGATCAACGAGTGTTTTCTCAGAAACACTCGAGAGACTCGGCTAATACAGACGAACACACTCCTCCATGTTTACACATCTCATTTCTTTTCCTCATTCCTCTCCTTGTTTCCTCTCCTCTGCTTATCTCTTCATTTCTTCATCTTGTCTCCTCGTTTCCTCGTTTTGTTCTTCTCTGTCTCCTCTCTTGTTACCTCATTATACCTCCTCTCCTTTCCCTCCCACCGCCTGTCCTCTCATCTCCTTCTTTCCTCTCCTCGTCTTCTCTTCTAGTTTTTGTCTGCTTGTTTCCTAGTCTCATCTCCTCTTTCATACTTCCTTTTCTTATTTCCTCCCCTATCCTCTCACCTAAATGTTTCCTATCCTCATTTCCTCTCCTTGTTTATGCTCCCTTCTCTCTTCTTCTTTTCTCTCTGTCCTTGTCTCCTCTCCTTGTTTTTTGTCTGCTTGTTTCCTAGTCTCATTTCCCCTTTCCTTACTTCCTTTTCTTGTTTCCTTTCCTGTCCTCATCTCCTTCTTTCCCCTCCTCTCCTTGTATCTTCGTATGTCCTCTCCCTTTTCCCTTTCCTTATATCTCCCTCCTTCCTCTTTCCATTCCTTGTCTTCTCTCCTGGTTTCCTCTCCTATCCTACCGCCTACTTGTTTCCTATCCTTATCTCCTCTCCTTGTTTCCTGCCTATCTTTTCCCCTCCTCTCTGTCCTTGTGTCTCTCCTCACTCTGTTGTCTCCTGTGCTGGCCATGATCCCTCCTCTCCTTCCTCATGTGTTTCCTCCCTCCTTTACCTCCATCCATCTCGTCCTCCCTGCAGAGAAGAAGATACGTCAGACGCCTTCATCTTCTTCTTCAGTGGTGTTAGGTCGTGGCAGGTCGTGGCAGGTGGTTGTAGATGGTTGTAGTTCGTGGTGTCGGTGTTCGGTCAACAGAAAACCTTCGTAGGATTTAAAAGGTTTGAACTTGAAACATTTGTCTGTTTGTAAATTTTGATTTTTGTGTTTTTCTTTCCCCTTCCTTTCACCGCTTCCTGTTCTCGTCTTGTTTTGCTGAAATCTTCCCGCTCTGCTTGCTTTGTTTGGGGCAGCGCTGAAGTTTTGTCACTGACCTTCTGGCCAATCACCATCAGTCTCGCTGATGTTTTCCCTTCACCGCTTCGCCTCACTTCATTTCAGTCTGTGAGCCTTTAGTCTTTCGTTCTCTCTCTCTCGCTTTGCTTTCTTCATCCTCTGTCTGCTTCTCAGGTCTCAGCTGGACTAAAAACGTGAGGAGCGAGTACTCGGATCATTCTGGACTCGATCTTAGTTCAGACGTGAGATTTTGTCTGTACAGTTTGTCCGACTGTCAGGTTGAGAAATGATCTCAGTAGGGAGCCAAACAGGAAGTCAACACACCAATAATTTGAACACATACACTCTGGACCTGCAGTACGAGGCGTTGTGAGGATTTCACTTCTAACATCTGTGTTGCAAATTCATCATCGACCATATCTAACAATAACACGACGTCTGTGTCCCAGCTTCAAACTACACACTAACTCTGAACTTAAAAAGTTACGCAAGAATCAGGAGAGTTCCTCCAAAGATTTAGAGTTTTGTTTCCATGAAGACGGGAGGCTTCAGAGGCGGATTAAAATAAGAATGATGCGTGTGATAACACGTTTTTATTGAGCGTTCTTCAGAGCTTGTCAGATGGTTGAATAGCTTCAGAAACTTCCTCCCTCCAACACCTCCACGTCGGATTAACGAGGCCGCATCTGACAATTTCTGAAACCGATAATCCGACATTCACGCCCACTTCAGGCCGTGATTGGTCAGCGGAGCGGAGGCGAGAAAAAGAGCCGGGGTTTATAAAGTGTTATTAATACAACTATCCTTGTATTTAGAGAGTGCCACGTCTTCTTCACGTCTTTGGCCGACGTTGAACTAACAGTGTTCAGGCGTGACGACTCTTTCTTCCTGTCTGTAACGATTTCTGCCAGACTTGGCAGCTTTTTTGGGGGGGAGCATTTAATTTGTTTATTAGAGAGTTGATAGAAGGCTGTGATGTTGAGGTTCACTCCACCAACAGTGTTTTGCCAAAAGCCCCCTACGTCAGCTCGTTTAAGGAAATGAAAGAGCTCTTGATGAAAGTCACATATCACCATCTACAGTACTACAGAAATTTATCACAACCATCGAGCTCTATATAACGACCGAAGGGCGAGGATAAAAAATAAACAAGGACATCTCGAGCTCATTTGGCCTGGAAAGACGAGACAAGGCTGTCCCATGAGTCCACTGTTGAGTCTGCAATATATTTACTGAAGCTTTTAGTCAAACAGAATAATAATAAATAACATTACAGGTATAGAAATGTTAGGACGAGAACAGAAAGTGTTTCTGTATGCAGATGACATTTTATTCTATATGTCACACCCGGAGACTTAAATATTGAAACTTTTGTCTTTGGTGCGCTCTGAGGATACAAACTGAATTTAGCCTCATGTAGTCAGAGACTATAAAACCTTAAACTATAACTGATTTATTCAGTTAGTATGAAGTATGAACCTGGGACACGGTCTGCAGCGTGTATGTTCAGATTAAATCAAACCGTGGACGTGAACTGTGAAGAGAAACTGAAAATCTCTGAAGTTAAATGGAGGGAAATATTAATCTCATACTGTGAGTGTATTTATACCATCTCAGATTACAAACAGATGTTTCAGTATATAGTTAATACATCTATGAAATGTATTAGTAGTCATTAAAGCTAGCACGCTAAATAACAGAGTATAACCTGAGTCACTTCACAGATATATTGTATGTATATTAAAATGACCATTTAGTTTTTGTTCGGAAGAAATCGCTTTATTAACATGTAAAAAAGAAAAAGTATCATCTATGTTTTATATAATCAAGCTTTTTTTGTATTTTTATACTTGAAGAGGATTCATAAGCATGTAACACATTTATTTTGTAAATTATTATTTTTCTGTGTTAAAGATTTTTTTTATTTTTGTTTCCTGCGAACCATAAAACAAAAACCATGAACACAGTCAGCAGTGGGAGGTTTAAAGTACCACCACGTTTATATAAGAAGCACATATTCTCCTCCTCCTTCCTCTAAACGTCACCTCACCGATAGGACGCCCCATTTTTGTAGCTGTTCTCCTCTATTATAACCGACAGTGTTACGTACACGACACAGACCACAGTTTAAACTCTATTGATGGTTTCTTGATGAATGTGTGATTGTTCAAACCATTTGTGGATGTTCAGAAATGTATATAAACCCAAATAATATATTACAGAATTGATTTTATGTGAAATTTTCTAGACGGGAAAAGAAAAAAAGAAAAAAATCCAAAATGGCATGCATACTGTAAACATTCCTGGAAATCTGCACGCTGGGTCAACAGAGGTCTCATTTTCTGTCAATAATTCTGTGTATACTTGTGCGTGTATGATAGAGTAAACAAATTGTACAGTAACATAGATTTTTGTATTATGTTCAAACTGGGTCGATAACGCCCCTTTTACTGTGAGAACAAAGAAAAAAACGATTATTAACTATCGAGAAAGATATTTGAATGATATTGTATATCATAAATACTGTTTCCCAGTCTGAGAGTGATGCTTGCTGTGTGGGGTAAGTGTTGTTTGTGAATCGTGAAGAAGAATGATAATCTACTACAAAGTCAGTATAACTAAAGACCAACTAAACCGTGCAAAACAACACGCAACTTTTTGTGTATGGAAAGTAAAAAGTTGCTGCTTCGTGTGAGAAAAATCAACCAAACTAAAACGGTTGCTGCTTTTGTACGTTCCTGTTGTGTTTTTGTGACAATAAAGGTGACCCTCTTATACACCACGCTCCTGAGTGTCAATCTGTGAATGGACTGAAATCTCTGACGAGCCAGCGTCGTGCCAGAACAGGAGCTGGGCTGTCTGCTAATGTTGATGTTTAACGCTTTAAAATCTGAAACGTCGTCCACGTGAGAGCAGCCAGCGTGAATCTGTGAGGTTAAAATTAGCAGCTTAAATGAAAGAATATTTCAGCCGCTGGGTTTGAGGCGTCTTTATAACCGTCCTTAATAAATAATGACAATCATCATTTAATATTGAGTGCAACAGTTTTAATCGGGTCGGCTTTGAAGCGCTCCCCACGGATAGATGAATGTCACCGATTAGTTTAAACCTAGCAACGCCTGAATCTAACCAAATATGTGCTCAATTAGATCTGAGCTGCGGTGTGGTGTGGTGAGGTTGGGCGGCATTCGTTTAGAGCCGATGAAAGTTTAATGTCCCCTGAGGAGGAAGAGGAGGAGGAGGAGGAAGATGGTAAACAGGGAGGGAGCGGTGAGATAAGGTAGTAATTAGATATAAATGAAATGTTTTGGTTTGCAGGTTGAAGCACACGTGGAACAGTTCGACGTAACTGTCCTGTGAAGTCGTGGCATTCTGCACGTGTTGTAGTGAGTGTAGTACGACCAGTCATCAGCGCCGCTCTAATTAACACACTCGGACACTAATGAGTGTTAAACTGCCCTTTTGCTTACCTCTGCGGAGAAAGGCCCGAGGCTAAAGGTGACCCCGCCTGGATCAGCTGTTCAAAGGCGGACTGTGAGTTATTATGCAAAATGGACTTCAGTTTGACCTTCATGATGATCTCTGCTGCCACGACGAGCTTCCTGTTTGGTTTGAATGACACATTCTCCAGGTGAGTTTTAAATCTGAGGTGTGACCGACACGCAGATGAAACATGTTTCTAATTCATTCGTTGTGCCAACAGGGAAGTTTTCCTGCTGTTCGATGCGTACAGTTTTTTCCCCTCAAGTTACCTGGAAGTGAAACACCTTCACAGTAACAGCTCCACCCTCCTGCTCTCACTCCTCCACCCTCGTCTGAACACATCAGACTGTGCAGAAGTTACTCCACCTGCAGCATCTATTTAAAGAGCCGAGACCTTCAAACGCATGGATCAGGCGACAAACTGTAAGTACGAATGAAACTCTCTGATCTGAATCTGCTTCATTTTAATCTTGAATATTTCGCATGTCGCAGCAGCTTGAATGAACTGAAGTCAGTTCAGGTTAAAACTTCCCAAACTGGAACAGCAACACGGGCGGTAACACCCATGTTACTGTGCTGACATGTACGGAGCCTCGAGTGTGCCGCCAGAATAAAGTATTTAATTAATGTGAGAATTAAAAAAAAAGAAATACAAAGGTTACATTTGTTGGATTTAGAACCAGAAAACATTTTCTCCATAAAATATGATCCAGTTTCACCAAAATCAGTGAAATAGTTGGTGGTGTGTGACTTAGTGCCGTAAAGCGTTACGTACTTCTCCCGACCCGGAGCCCAAAGTTACATAGTGTGAGAACAGACGTACGAATGACAGAGACACCGTTCACCTGATCACAGGTCAGTGTGGATGAACAGGAGGTAACAGACGGTAGATTATCAGAGGAAAGTTACAGGATGTGTCTTTAAATGTTGACCTCATATTTCAGGTCGACCTTCAAGACGCCGACGCCGCCTCAGTATCAACTGAAAAACACAAAAATGGAAAACGGCGTTTTCTGTGACGAACTCGTAACAAGTTTGACGTCTTTCCTTCGCCTCTACAGTCGACATGGAGCTCGTCTTCAGTCGACCTCGGAGATCTTCACGCTGACAGCCGCTCAGCTGGAGAGCGTAGCGGGCCGAGCTCTGTTCACGGTGATCGGAGGAGGTCTTGGTGCAGCGTGGGGCGGCCTCTCTGGTGCAGTATGTGGTGCTCTGGGGACGGTCGCTGCTGTGACTTGGTGCAGGTTTTGTGATGACATTAACGCAGTCGGCGCGACTGTCAGCTTTTTTGGCGGCATATTTGGTGGTGTAGCTGGGGGAGTGTTCGGCGGCGCTGTTGGCAGTGTGATCGGCATTTCAGGAACCGGTAGTTCACTTTGGGGTTTGGTCAGCGACCTGTCATCGTTGACCATCGGCTTTGCAACTGGTGCTGCAATTGGTGATATTTTTGGTGGGACGGCTGGTGCAGCAGGTGGTGCGATCGGTGGTGGTTTTGGTGCGTTCAGCGCGGCAAGCGTTGCTGTTAATTTCGTTGGAAGTGGTGTTGTTTATTACCGTGGAACCCGAAAGCCAAAAGAGCAGAAGACGAACCTGATGGAGAAAGCTGGAGATTTCAGAGAAGCGATCGACCCGCTGGTGGAGGAGCTGAAAACAATCAAAACAATCAGCGACAAAATGGCCTCCAGCGTTTTCGTGCATGGTGTAGCTGGACAAACCGCCAAGACTCTGGCTTCTGTGAGCGCCATGGAGAAAATGATGGGCGCCTATCGGACCACGGATCTGCTTCAGTTTGTTCAAGAAGCGGCGACGCAATGCAAGAAAATCACAGAGGAACTGGAGACGACGAGAGCAGAGGTGGAAAAATGTTTGACATCAGCGAAGAAACAAAAACTGGACAAACAATGAAACATCCACTGATCAAGAGACTTTCCTCGGTGCATTAAAGGATGAATGTACACTCTGATTGTTCCTCTATTCAATAAACATTAATGAGCAAATCTTTCAATAATCTGTCAGTCGACTAATCGATTAATTAACCGACAGGCTGTGATAAATTAAAGCAACATTTCGTAGAAAGTTTTTAGATCTGTTGCCTCCAGTTGCTTCTTGCTCGCTCACTCTCTACTTTTCTCTTCTTAGCTTCCTCCGTCAACGTCCTCTTCGCTCTCTTCTCCTCTGCCTCCATAGAAGCTGCTGAGCCCCGGTTACATTGCCCGCTCGCCCAGCTCCTGTTCTAGCACGACACCGGCTCTGCTCCCGTCAGCATTCCTGAAAATGTCGTCGTCGTCTTCCCGGTGGTCCAAAACGCCTGTGGTACGAACACTAACACTCCACTGGTGCTCTGAGCTCACAGACGTTAGTTTATGAGAGGAAAGTTGCATGATGTTTCTTTAATCCTTCGGAGTCATGAGTAATGAATTCGACATCAGACGTGGCTCTAAGTGTTGAACGGTGTTCGTTAATTGGCCACGAGAGAAAACATGATTTCCTCCAGAGAGCTGCTGTCTGTTGATTTTACCTTTGACAGATTAAAGATCTGCAGAGACTCTAAAACTTTAAACTGAGAGGGAAAGATGAGTTTAAACCTCAGACATGAAGCTCGGCTTCTTCTTCTGTTCTCGCGTTTCCTCCTGAGAGTCTCTGAACGTCGCTTCAGTTATCGTCTGAAACCGACTGCAGTCCTCGTTAAGTGAAACGGCGTTTGTGCTCGACGGCATCTGTCTGAAACCAAAAGTCATTTTATTCTCCGCTCAGTAACATCTGCCGAACAGTTTCACACGCTTTCAGTGCAAATGAATTCAAAGACTCGAGCTGTTCACACAGATGGTGATTTAAAGCACAAACAGTCTTAACATTCTGGAAAATGTTTCCTTTGCTGCGCGACGCTCGGTCAGGAGCCAACACCAAAATCTAAATTACACAAGTCAAACATTTATTCAGAGGCCACCTCGACGAAACAAGTCTGAGGATGAAGTCTTAAAATTATACAAAAATACAAAAATAAGGTCGTTATTTTAAGAGAAAAATGTCACAACACGTTTAAACTTGGGGATTATTTTTTGAGAATAAAGTTTTAAAGTTTTAATTTTTGGAAGAAGAAAATATCCGGCCTACAAAAGCAGAATTATTAAAGTGGAAATAACAAAATATACTTCCTGTGACCTTCAGAATAAAAGGAGTTGGCAGTTAGAGGGTGTCAAAGTTTATTTTTATACTTTATATTTATCTATTTTTCTCAAACAGGTAATTTATGTCAAATATAAAATATACAAATTATATTGTATTACATATACAACTGTTAAATGCCTCGCTTCATTAGTAAAAACCTTTTTAAAAATAAACCAGCTTGTTTTACTCGAACTGAGAACCACCTCAGAAAATATCATGACGAAGTCTCCGCCTCATTAAAATAAAATATTACAAGAAATGTAAAACTTAGAGCAGAGCTCCGGTAGCCATCAATCGTCCGTCTTCACACAGACGAGAAAAAAGCAGAAAGACGCCAAACAAACGGTATAAAATGTTTTTATTTGAAATGCAGAATCAAAGTCGATTTCCTCGTTCGCACACTTCAGTATTAAAAATAATTTAAATATATTACAAATCTGTGGCCTAAATTTGAGACAGTTGTAATTAATATTTCACTTTAAAATGAAACCAATTAAAAAATCACGTCTGAAAACTGATTTATGAAGATGGTTTTAAAGCTTCTGTAGAGTCACTTCAGCGTTAATGAAGCGCTCGTTAGATTTCAGCTCCTTCTTCCATGTAATTGTCTTAACGCGCTCAGAAGACATCGAGTGTCATTGGCTTCAAGTGCTGCTAATATTTAACATTTGATTATTCAAATCAACGTTTCTACAACCAGCCGAGGTTTCACTGAAGATTTCTCCTGTAAACCATCAGAGCTGAGTTAGACACCTGATCTGTGTGTGCAGCGTTCAGGTGTGTGTGTTAGTGTTTCACAGCGAGATGTCCGACGACACGTGGAGCTGCTGTCCTGGTTTCCACTTGGCGCTGCGTCGGCCGGCGTCCGTCCGTCTGTACGGCTGATTCCTCAGATCTGAGGAGGACAAACAAACGCTGAGGTAACGTTTGATCAACGCATTCATGCTGCTGTGTAGATCATCGGATATTTATTAACCTTAAAGAAGCAGAACGCGTGTTCAACCTTTAAATATACCAAGAAGACGAGCTCTGTCATAAATCTCCTCGTTTAATCGAGTATGAAGGAAGGAGTTAACACGTGTGTTTAATATAACACGTCAGTTATGATACAGATAGACAGAGCGTATTGCTGCCATACCAGGAAAAAAAACTCAGTAAATATCAGTTCAAACAAGACGAGTCTCATCTTCACGTGTCTGACTCAGGATGCAGCGGACGACGACTGTTTAAAGTCAGATTACAACAAACTAAAGGTCTGTTGTGTTGTAGAAAGTAAGATGTTAATTATTTTAATATAAATATCAAAGTAATCAATCCAGAGAGAGAAGCTGTCTTTAAACGAGGAGTTCTGTGACGTTGTGACGTCACACAGGTTAGTTTGGACTCATCCAGGTAAGTTACGATCTGTTACCTGAGGCTGGCCAATCATGGAAAACACACACACACACACACACTGAACTCGCTGTAAGTGACAGAAACGTTCATGTAACATATCCCATAGTGTTTTGTTTTCTAATAAAGTTTCTGATGGTTCAGGTGTGTCATCACGCTTCAGCCTGTAACGAAGATGAAGACATTAATCATGTTCATGAATGTTGTCGCACACAGAGAAAATCAGAGAGCATCGAGGGATTTCAAGACGTCACCTCGTCGCTGAAGACGGAGTCGCAGAACAGACGAGAGGAACGTTTGGCAGAGCGAGCCGTGAAGGGCACGGACTTTAGAGCTGAGGACGAGGACGGGAGGAGAGGAGGGACAAACAACAGAGACAGAGAGAAGCAAGGACAAGTTAGAGTGAGACGTGAAGTCAGAACATCGAGTCATGTCCTTCATACAGAGCTGTTAGCGTAGCTTAGCATAAACACTGGAGGCAGAGGGAAACAGCTAGCCTACCAACTTTGGTGGTTTCAGGTGGAGTCACATGCAGGAAATAAAATAACTTCCTGTTTCAGCCGTGAAGTTGACCAGTTCGTGTGTGTGTGTGTGTGTCGTACCTGTGATGATGTCCTCGATGGCTCCGTCCTTCCCCTCCCTCACCAGAGGAGACACCTGCCTCCTCTTCAGCTCAGCGATCAGATCCATCTGAGGCAGCCTGGACGTCACGCAGACCTGAAACATTCAAGTCGAGTCAGTTTTTATTTACGCAGCTCCGGATTATAACTCATGAACGTGATTCACGACAAAGCGTCCTCGCTCTGGAGGTAATAACAACAACAACAACAACGTGCAGGGCGAGAAATACGAGCCGACAGACGATCAGACAGGCTGTAAACAAACCTGCAGCTTAGCCAACGTGATTTGTTACGGCCTCAGTCAGCACTGTGTGTGTGTGTGTGTATTAATACTCAGTAAGTCTTACGTGTCTGTAAACTTGTGGTGAACGCGACATTCAGCTCATCGTGCATCATAAAACATCCTGATGTTTTATTTTTATAAGCAGATCCTCAAACACTCGTTCATAAAGTCCTGACTCAAACACGTGCTCTCACACCAGGACTGTCCTGTGTGTCGCTTAGTTTTCTGTTTCTTTTCTATCGTAGCTCACATTTCAAATAAATAACTGTTGCTGACGTCAGCTGGTTTCTTCTCTTTCCTCTGGTGACCTTCAAACTTCTGTCAGCTGTAAATGTTTCTGTAATGTTGGTGAACTCGTGTATATAACTGCCTGGATCTGATGTGTTACCTTGGTCCCGGTGACTTCCGGTTTAGGTGGAGTTGACGGAGCTTCACAGTTCACGCCGTGTTGCCGCCGCCTCCTCTGCTCGTTCTCCTGCTCGGCTTGCTGTCGGGGTAAATGTATTTGAACTCATCAGTGAAGCAGATATCGGTTCGGTTCACGCCAGGAGTCGATAAAACGAGCGTCATCTGACCTTGTATGCTTTGATGAAGCGGACGAACACGGGGAAGAACATGGAGGGCGGCGTGGTTTTAGAGTTCTCTCCAAAGTACTCCACGGCAGAGTCGTACACGTCCTGCAAGAGACACAAAAGTCAAGTCAGGAACTGATGAAATGTGGACGTATGGACTGATCGTCCTCTTCCAGAACATCTCGTGCGATTCATTAAAGTCGACCTGGGCGGTTCTTCCATCAGCTGTCAGAGACTGAAGCAGCTCAGCGTTGCTGCTGAGGAACTTCTGCAGAACCGGGTTGTCTTTCTCCACAGAGAACTCTCTCCTCGTCACCTCCATGCCTCGGTCCAGAGTTCGCACGTCCTGCAGGATGCTGTCCAGAGACACTACAACACGAGAGACGAGACGCTGAGTTCAGGCTCATCTAACATCGAGCGATAAAGTCTGAGGCTGAATGTTCGAGTGCTCACCCAGCGCCGCCTTGTCCAGGAAGTGCAGCTCGGTGTAGAACGCCTGGACCTCGGGGTATTTCTCCTGGATGATGCTGACGATGAAGTGCAGCAGCGTCTGCTTACGGTCGGTGGATTTGGTGTCCAGCAGCTTCAGACAGAAAACAGAAAACGCTCACAGTGATGTTCGTGTGCTGCAGTGAAGAAGCTGTTTGTAGTTTGTTTTTTACTCACCAGGTCTAAACTCTGCAGGCGGAAGCCGTACGCCGGCCCTCGCTTGCTGCTGTTCATGTAGTTTCCAAACGCTAAGATGATCTTCAAGAAACAGTCAGAAAATGAAAAACACAAAGACTGCTGAAGAACTTTGATTTGTTCTTCATTACTCCGGCTTTCTTCTGGTCATCAGGGTTAATAAGTTTTCCTCGTTAGACGTTCAGAGTTAAACTGCAGACTACATCCTGATGAACACAACTTCACAGAAAAGAATTTTAAATAAAATCACTAAAAACTGGACCTGACGCCGTGTTTGTGCCGTCCAGCTGAGGTTGGCTCGTTAACTGTGGTGGATAAATGACCCGAGGAGGGACAGAACAAATTTCTCTTTTGGGTTTCCAGCTGAGAAAGTTTAAAGTAAAATATGTTTGTAATTTTAAACTTTAATTCACCGCCCGAGGAAAAATCACTTAGAGCTGATTTTATTACATAAATCTGATTTCTGACTTTAAAAGCAGCCGACTGTGATTATCAGAGTTCACCTTCCTGATAAAAGCATTATTCAACGTTTGCAATTAACATCTAACTGTGCAGTTTCCTCGACTGACTCCCACGCTCACACATCTGAAGTGCAGAGATGTGAGCAGCTCTCAGCAAACCGACTCACCTCGAGGATTTTCTTCAGTTTGCCGGAAGATTTGATCGACATGGAGGCGGCGATGAGAGCGTTCAGTTGCTGCCGGAAAAAGAGTTGAAATGGTTGAGATTATTTTTTGACATGAGCTGCAGATTAAAACAGTCTGCTGAGATGAACTGACATGTTTGAGGCGGTCAAAGTCACAGGCCGCCTCCTCCTCCTCGCGTCCCTGCGGTGAACTCACCGGCTGTATTAGATGGACGCTCTCGGGGAAGTTGCCCATGAAGGTCAGGGTGCTGATGCGCTGGGAGAGCCGTGGGATCTTGCTGAAGCGCACCATGAAGCGGTCCTCCTCGCTGAGCTCGTCCAGGGGCCTGCCCTCGCACTCGTAGTTATAGATGAGCTTCATTTCGTACTCTGTGGGGATGAAACGCTCCAGGAGCTCCAGGAAGTCCAGGCTCAGAGCTCTCTGGTTGTACCTGTGGGGGCACAGTGGATGGAGATATCATCCGTACATCCTGTCACATTTATTAAACCAGTTTTTTACACTCCTTAAACTCAGGAAGCTCTCATGGACTCCCCGTGAAGCTCTGGCGACCTCTACTGAGGACGGACCTCCTGTTTTTTGGTACGTACGTCTCGATCGCACAGCAGATGTCAGATGCAGCCATGCCTTCCTTGCGCAGGGTGATGGCCAGGTTTTTGGCCCTGTTGGGCTCCATCAGAGAAACTTTGCTGGAGGTCTTCTGGGCCTTTTTCATCTTGAGGGTGCCGAGGTCGACGGGGGCGGACTGGGCCTTGGTTTTGAACTGCTCCTCGAAAACGGCCATGTTGAGCTCCTGAGGAGGAGAAACATGAAGACTGACACTGATGGAGGAGGTTTACTTTTTCACTGCGGAGGTTTTGATTTGTTTCTTTCAGAGCCGTGAAACGAGGACACTTCTTTTGTTAACGTTAATGTGTTTCATCTGCTTCTCCGGCAGCGACAAGTCAAACTGTCTGCGGTGGAAATCGTCTATTGTCTGAATCACTTTGGGGAAATTATCGTTTCAGAGCAGAGAGACGCTCAGACGCTGTCAAATCAGACACACTGTTCATTCACCTGCATGACGGACAGACCGTCCACGTTACCGGGCAGGTTTTTATTATGAAACAGATAAAAGCTAAGCTGTGTTTATTATCTTCTCTGCTCATCGACACTAAGACTTTTACAGGCTGATTTACAGACTGTTAAAGGGCCACTGCGTGATTTAGTGACATCTAGTGGTGTGAAGGCAGATTACAGCCACCTCATGTCATCCTTCACACACTGCATGACGCCTTCATGCTGCTCCCATCGGGTCGCTCTGTGTGGAGACTACAGCTACATGTTTGTATTGGATGTTTATTTTTATGGCTATGTTGTGGCGTTTAATGTATCTGTGTATTTGTGTAAAGGAAAATAAAGTATCCGTCTCTCTCTGCTGTTGCTTTGACACAAAAGTTGCAAAAATATATAAAATCTGACATAAAACAATAAAAACACAGTTATACAAATAAAAGAAATATAAATGAGTGTTTGTTGGAGACAAAGTGGATGTGAGACGTTCCGTGTGTTCGAACCTCTAAGACGTGTTCATCGTCCAGCTCGCTGAAGACGGTTCCCGTCACCTGGTTGGATTTGAGCGCCTGCCAGTTCAACAGCGGCATTCTGTATTTCGTCTGGATGGGTTTCTTTTTTTTACGACCTGAAAGAGAAAATAAATTTAATTATATTTGATTTATTTTAAGTTTGACCTCTTCAGTTTAAATGAAACTTTCAGGACAGAAAGTGAGTCATCGTTCCAACAGATGACGCTGCATAAAGGCAGTGAGTCAACGTGCAGATGGTCGGTTATTAAATTCAATAACACGCCGACTTAAAGCTGCTTCCACTGCTGTCTGTCGTCATGTGACTCATTTCATTTCTACATTTGGACTCTTCCCTCTGCTCTCACTGCGGACTCACCTGAGCTCCCGTCAGTCGCCGCCTGCGTCGTACCGCCTCCGGCAGCCAGCATGGGCGGAGGAGGTGGTGGAGGAGGAGGAGGTGGTGGTGGTGGAGGTGGTGCAGTCACACAGAGGTCTGAGGAAGGAGCGGCGGCCTCGTGGTCTTTACCTGAATCTGTTTGGTCTCCAGCTGTCAGAGGAACAACAGGCATGAAGAGGTGATTTACTTCAGTTAAGCGAATATTAGGAGTTGTGTCGTGGAGATAAACAGTAGGTGGTGCTGATGCAGCAGCCAGGTGTCGGAAGAAGAAGAAGCTGGCGTGATGATGACGAGAGCTCGCATCAAACCTTAAATAGTGGAAATAAAAACATCATGGACGTCCTGATTTATTCACTGAATGCTTTCACTGCTCTTCTTCTCCACCTTCCCCCGAGCTTCTTCTTCTCCACCCATTTCTTCTGTGCATGAAACAGGTGGACGTGAACCCTCCTGCTGTTTTACTTTGATTACTGTCAAATAACAAAACTGAACCGCTGTGAACTTTCCACTCAACGTGTTTTTCATCTGGCAGAAGCTCGTCTTTGTGTTTAATTCATGCCGCCCTGCAGAGGAGGCTCCGTCACCATCTGTTCACGTTCACTCCGCTCTGACATCTTTGTGTTCAGTCTCGACACATTTTAACAGACGGGCCAAATGCTGGACGTTTTCTCTCACACTGAGAGGGAACTTCGATCTGTGACCGACACCGTGAACTGAGTTAATATATTCAGCTGATGTTGTGAGAAAGTTTACAAACACTCGTTATTTTTTCATGGACTTTAACTGTTTCCTGTTTTATCTGCCAGAATACAAACAAGCGGCATGAGAGAAGAGGACCAACAAGCTGAGCTGACCTTTCTGTGTCACGTGCTGGATGACGGGCACCACCTGGATGTCCAGGTGTCCGGAGGAGGAGCGCTCCATTCGGACCAGGCCCTGCTCCACCAGAGCCTGGACTTTGGTCTCCAGCTCCCTCAGAGCCTCGGTGGATCGGTCTTTGTCTCGCTCCCTCTCTCTCTCCGTCTCGCGTTCGAGCTCTCTCTCTCGTTCTCGCTGCTGCAGAAAACTCACCTGAGAGGAAGACTCACGAAGACTCTCCTGCAACACAGACAACCAGGAGAGGTCAGAGGGTTTGTGACGCCCAGTGAGGTTCGACTCGACCGAGAAATGTTGGACAAAGGTGTACTGTACCTTTAAGAGCTCCACTTCTTTGGTGGTCTGAATGAGTTTCTTCTCCAAATCTGAGACTTTCTCCATCGCCTCCCGCTCCGTCTCCTGAAGCCTCGAGTTCAGCTGGGACAACGAAGCACAACCTGTGTTAAAACACATGTACTCTGTGTGTGTGTGTGTGTGTGTGTGTGTGTGTATCCACCTGTGTGTTGTGCTCCTGCAGTTCCTCCATGTGCTCCAGCAGAGCGTTCTTGGTCTCTGCGTCCTCCAGCAGAGCTCCCACGTCAAACACGTTGTCCAGATAGGCCTGGATCTGCACCAGCAGCCGGTCGCTCTCGGTGAACTTCAACCTCTGCGAAAATCATAAATTTATAATAAAACATCCGCAGTTCAAGGGTTACATTCAAGGGACTGAGGGGTCAAAGGTCAAACTTGCTTCAAGGTAGTCGTCCAGCCCATGACGCGTGAACTCGTACTGCAGGTAGACTCTGAAGTTCATGTTCTCCACTGAGTGGACCACGATGTTGATGAACTGCATGCAGGCCACCTGGTGGACAGGCAGAGTAAACACAGAGAAAACTGAACTCTCCTTCCATGCAGAGCTGCAACAATTAGCCGACAACTATTCTGATATTTGATTTATCGTTTCATGAATTCATAAAAATGCCAAACATGTGGAGGTTCAAGCTTCTTTTCCTCGTCTTAACATGACTAAACTAAATATCTTTGATTTTTTTAGTCATAACAAGACGTGACGTCACTTTGTGATCGAGGAGACTGACGTTTTTCAATGTTGGCTGCTGTTCCATCGACATACGGTTCGTTCTGCACCAGCTGAGCATCGTCTCCGTCTTTGTGCAGCCGCTCCGACATAGTAATGAATTTCTTGCAAACGATCTGTTTAATTAAAATGATGACTGACGTCTTGTTAATGGCTCCGTCTGTCACGCTGGAAGACTAATTACACCTTTTGTTTGTTTTTCTTCGTCCACACACACTGTGTGTGTGTAATTAGTCAGATGATAACATTATTTTAGACTTCACAGAGTTCTAGTAAACTGAACGTGACGTCTGCTCTGACTCATCATCACACTGAGTTTAGAAAAAGAAACTGATGCAGCAGAACCGGAGAGATATTTAGATTTTTTATATCCCACAGTGTTCTGCCTACATTACCCACAATGCAGCTTAAGCACAGTGTGTTATGCTTGTAACAGCTAGTGTAACTTCTTTCTTTCACCTGTAAACACACTGATGTGTAAAATCAGCTGACCTCTCCTTTAATTACCTGTGATTAGCTGCCGTCTTATTGGACGGTTGATGGTTGATGGAATTTAACATTTTAATGTTTTTATTGTTGCAGTTTTTACGTCTTGAATTGCTCCTCGGTTACATTTTATTCATATATTATCTTTTTTTTCCCAAAATCCTGTTCTCATCTTTGTTTGTTTGGGATGCATGTGTGCATCCAAAGGTGCTGTATAAATATGTAAATAAAGTTTAAGTGCTTCGTGTGGACACACGGCCACAGGTTTACCATGAAGTCGATGTTGCTGTCTTCTTTGCAGAAATACTCCATGAGCTTCTCAAACCGGCTTTTCTCTCCACACACCTGAAACACGTGAAAAAGGAGGGTCAGATCTGGATGAAGATCTTTGAGACGTCGTCTGATGAAACTTCTTGTCTTCTCTGTATGCCCACACATGGGGGCAGTGTGCTCACACACACAGATCTCAGTAATCCATCTATCTTTGCACACAAACCAAGGAAGCATCGCATTAAACAGCTGACTTTTGCTTTTTGAGTTTACCCTACATGTTTGGAAGGACGGGGTGAGGCGTGGGAGGAGAGTATTCATCTGCAGGTTAAATCCTGCACACTGGACCTTTAACAGGAAGGAGCTGCGGCTCGTTTGAGCAGATTCTGCAGTCGTGAGTTTGGTTTCAGTTTCAGGGTCAAACAGGAATAATAAGCTCAGCTACACTTCTCATTGTGCAGGATAATTGCTGTGTTACACACAGTCGAGTGTGCTCAGGCAGTCCATCAGATAAACAAGGCTGCGTGTTGTTCCCTGACAGGACAGTAAACAGAGAAAAAACGTTATAATAATTATAATAATTATGTTTCTTAATACCGAGCAGCTCAGCAGATTCCCCTGTCACGTCCATTAGCAGCAGTCCTGTCTGTTTGCGGTCTTTCACTCTGCCTCCTCCTTCTTTGCCCACTCATGTCCGCTAAATAATGCAGCACGCCAACCCGACAGCCTGCACAGCCCAAAACAAAGCCCACGTTCTGCTACAGAGGGACACATAAACCAGCTCTTGGCTCGGCGCCGGCCATCCTTCTCTCTCTCTCTCTCTCTCTCCATCTTTCTGCGACTCTCCTGCCGACTCTCTCGCCCACACACGGGTCGGCGTCGCTGCGGTAACTGAAGCTGCACTAATCAGCCAGGCGAGGTGAGGCCTGATGATGCCGGAGGATAAAGTACGCCACAGAACTATTAAAAACACATCAGTGACACTGTGAACACACACACACACACACACACGCCGTCCTGCTGCCACAAAAGCTCACTAGAGCGACAAACGTGGATTAATCCACCGCTGAAAATAGTCCCCAACAAATGCTCTACTTCCTCCAGTTTGAGCGACGTTTGAATTAAGAAACCTGCAGTTCCTCTAACGTCCACCTGAGGCTGGCTCCAGAAGTGAGTCAGTCTCCATAAGTCCCCATGTTCAAATGTCCAACTTAATGAAGGAACGAGCACCATGGTCTTAGAGAAAAGTTGATTTATCTTGTTAAAGAGTTTTTAAAGAGACATTAATGGTGTAAGTAAATAGTAATATATACATAAGTAAAGTAATCTTGTAACAGCTGAAATCTGACAGTGGTGTAAGACATAAACTACTAAGGTGTGAAGTAAGTGTCATATGTTTAAAATATATAAGTAGGTGAATAAAAGGTTATCATTGACGTAAACACTGAAAGTATAAAAGGAGATGCTCTGAAAACATCTTTACCATCATGACTGTCAAGATAATAAAAGCTGCTGCCAGCTTTGATGAATCCTGCCTGTTAGTCTTTTCACCTGGGGAATACCATTCGACCTAATCTGGACTTAATAATCTCACAAGTTGGAAACAATCTTCTGATCAACACAACTTTCTTTTTGACTGAGATCCAACAGTCTCTACAGCCAACTGTACTGAGGGTGAATTTATATACAACTCACCTGTTCAGGTTATATTAAGGCTTAAAGTTATGCAGGATTAAGAGCGTGGACGCTTTGATGGACAGGTGGGTGTCGGTGCCTCCTCTGATGCTCCCATAAAGACGCAGCAAAGGTGAGATTCTGCCGTCATAAATGGATCACGACTTTCTGCACACCGGAGCCTTTTCTTATTTTTTCTTTCAACATTTTGTCAGAGGAGTTTCGGCCACGCCTCGTAGCTTTTTAAAACATCTGGATGCTGACAGTCCTAAGTAGAAAATATGTCTCCGTCAACACTGAAGCATAAAATTGATGATGAAAACCGTCAATTTAAAGCTGCAGGTGTTTGTTTATTTTACCGCCAAACGGCTGCAGTTTTTTTGAAGAATGTCGGCGCATCTACAGCTCCTGCTTTTAAAAACTGTCCTGAAACTGAAGCAGCTAAATGGAACTCATCTACAGCTAATGATGACAGTATGTCTGTTACAGGATTTTATTATTTGTCAGAATAAATAAATAAACAAACAGGCTCATTATTCAGAGATAAAGACCAGAAACCTGAATAACATCAGTCACAAATAAACCATCCTGATCATCCATTTAATTTAACATAGATCTGCTGAACTCCATAATAAGAATAATACTGAAGAAAATATGATTCTTTCTGTTACTGGTGCCATAATTCTGCATGTCGAATGAAACTGATGCATGAAAAGTTCTCCTGTGAGATCAGACTCAAACACACACAAGACTGAAGTTAAGCACAGCAACATTAAATCTAATTAAATTGTTGCTCCTGAAATTGATCCTAAATTAAAAAATGCTGAGCTGAATTAAAATGAATTAAAGTAAGAGAGAACACTGCTGGGAAAATATTAGAAGATTTTTTAAGATACCAGCAGAGATACAGAAATGTGAGAGTGACGTGTTGGAGACAATCATCACATGAAGTTTCGTGCTGCCTCCCTGATGTGAGTAACACTGTTTCTATTCATGCTGTTACTTTCTGATAAACTGTGAGATGGACACGTGAGAAAGTTGCAGGTAGATTTAAGCAGTAGTACGTAGATATATTCATATTCTGTACATCACGTGGCCCGCAGACGTTAAAATCCTGTCGTGAGCGTGTTGCGGGGCAGCTTTCTAACATCCTTGACATTTACTAATAATAGACGCTCCTGGTTCAGGTTTATTCTCCTGTCTGTGCGTCTGTTGGCAACAGTTGCTGCTTTCTCAGGCAAAGATGAGAGAAAGGCCAAGGAGAGGTCAGAGGCAACTCAACAAGTGTTTCACATATTTTCGCCTCTTCAGTCAGTTTCGTCTGGCGGCGGGACAACTGGGCAGAGCAGCTGACGTTAGGGGGGAAGGTGGAGGAGGGGAAGGTGGAGCCGGGTTCCCTGAACCTGGTTTTCAATGCATTAAAGCGCTGCTGGTATGTGGGCGCTGTAACACGAACACCGCTTCTATGTTAAGAATAAGAGCGGTTTAAAATAATGTCTGAATGTGGGTTGAGTCATCCCTGCTGATGCTGGTTATGTAGGTCGTGCACCAAGAGGAAATATTCAACTTTAAGGACGACGCACAAAACTGCTTTCAGTCTAATCTTTGTTGAAAGTATGAAAGTGATCTTTGATTCAAAAGTTCAAACATTTTGCCAATTTTAGGACAATTTTTTTTGGCCACTTCCAGGCAGCGGAAACAAGTTGTAAACACGCCGACATGATCGTTCATCGAATCTGAAGTCCAACGTTCACGTCTGTTAGCTCAGCTTTTGTTCTCCATCAACTCCCGAGACAGAGATCTGTCTCTCTGGCTGCTAAATGCTTCACTATGTTCAGCTTTTCCTCTGATAGCAGCTTCCTGCTGTGGCAGAAAATGACTTTATGAGAGCAGCGACACACAGGTGTAAGTTTCTGAGGTCTGAATGTTTGATGAATCACACACACACTGTGACGAGTTCACGTCAATGTTAACAGGAAACCCAGAAAACACTCGATGAGCACGTCTGGGTGTAGTTCAGTAAAAGTCTGCAAACCTCTTTGAAGTTGTCGAAGGCGGAGAGGATGATGTCATGGCCGCCTCTCACCAAACACACGGCCGCTAGCAGCTCCAGCACCAGAGCTTTGGTCCTGAGAACAACGAGTCGAACGTTTAATGTGTTTGTGTTTTTTACCGTGAACACACACACACACACACGTTAACGTTTACACTCTTCACACTCCGTACCTCGGGTTTCTGTTGTTGAGGCTGAGCGTGATCTTGTTGACACAGCAGGGGTGCTTCATCACCAGGTTGAAGCCAGTCTGACAACACACACACACACACACACACACACACACAGTCATTTAAAATCTAATCTAACTTTATCATCTGTTTAATATTTATTTATATTTTACTTGTATTGTACATAAGTCAGAATTTTTAATTATCTCTTAATTATGACTTAATCAGTTTGTAATATTGACTCAGAAAGTCACAGCCATGTTTAAACTCCATTTGTAACCCATAATTATGACACAGCGTCTCCTAAATGTGACTTAATTTAGACCTTTTCAGTATTTACTAAATGAGTTTCTTATAAATGTGAAAGTTGTTTTTCTTTTTGATCACTGTAACTTAAAAGAAGTAATCTTTTGTTTTCCCTCACAGATTCGAGCTTCATACAAACAAAGCTCCACGATGACGAGGTCATTTCAAGTACCTGATAGTTCATGATGGCACGTAAACACATGATGCAGAGGTGAACGTTGTCCGCCTGGCTCACGACACGAGAGCTCCTCAGGGCTTTCCTGTTTTGGAGAGAGTTGAATCTGCCAGGTGAGAGACGCTGTGGTTACACCTACACCTGCACTAAAGTGTATTTCACATGAACACCTTCATGTTTTTCAGTCAAGCACTCTGTTAAAACATGAAAAATAGGCCGTACATCAATCGTCATTTCCTTCATTACAACACGGCAGAAAACACTAAAGTTGTGCAGACAAACAGGAAACTCGTCTAATGATCGGTTCGAGTGTGTGCTGATTTGTTTCTGTCACACATTTCTCACATTCACGCTGAAATGAGTCACACTTAAACACACATGCAGTCTGAACAAGAGGCCACCGACGCACGCACACGAATCTGCTATGACAAGAATGCAGACGCTTCGCTGCAACAGTGTGTGTGTTATTGACATGACACACATTACTCTCTCCACCTTCGCACTCGACCTCCTCACCTGACTGTGAAGGTCTTACTGGCCTTCAAGGCACTGTGAGTGGGTGAGTTACTGGCACTTCTGCTCAGATCCTCCGCTGACTTGTCCATCGTTTTGTTTTTGTCCGTGGGCAGCGTGCCGTTGTCCAAAGTGTCTGCATCGTACCTGTGAGTCAACATCAGAGTGACGGGATGTGGTGGTGTGAAGGTAGATAAGATTGTTAAGACTTCCAGGAATGTTCCAGGAATTTAAAAATAATATTCTGAGCTGATACGTACGTGACAGCACTGTGAGCAAAGGACAGATAGTCCACAAGAACATCTAATCCCTGGTTTTCCTCGTTTAGGAACTCCTGAGCCCAACTGCATGGAGAAAACACATTCCAACTCACAACACAGAACATCTTCTCTACAACGTAACATCACCTGTGTTTGTTTAAAGTGTGAAAAATAGTGTGCAAGAAGTCTGAAGTGTTTGTATTCGCACACAGATGAACCCTCGGTTAATGTAGGAAAGTTTTCATTTCAAGCTTTTGTCAGAATTTATCGGCTCAGCTTCAACGTGTGAGCTTCTTTCCTTTAACAATGGTGTGAACTCGACAAAAGGGAACTGAAGTGAGACTCACCCTATATAATTGGTCCTCAGGGAAATCTCCAGCTCTCTCAGGATCTGAGTGGATTCTTGGACACGTCTCTTAAACTGACAGAAAGTTACGAGGTCAGTGAATCCTTAATTATACAGAAAATGTAAAAAGTTGCAAAGGCAGTTCGATGTACGAGAAGAAGTCACATTAAAAAGAAACTTCTAGAACAAACAAATCACATTCATAGATACTATCTGACATTTAACTTCTCTTTAATCTGGCTCTCAAACTGGACGTGAAACAGTCCTTTACATCACTTTCGATGCTTTAGGAAAGTAGAGCGCAGTCGCTGCAGGAAACGTCAAGCGTTCAGGTTTTCTAACCACACAACAGATATGTTCAAATTTTTGTGCCTTTTTCGGCTCCCTGACAGAAAAACCACACGAATCTCACATGTGGTTGCACGTGTTATCGCAGTTCTGTTATAATCAGTTACCACATGTTGCAACATGTAGACCAACATATAGAAATCATGCCACGGCTGACTTCCAGCGTCAGACGTTATAATGTCTCCTCCAGCAGCTCGCCTCACTACGGTGACTCGCCACAATGCCTGAGCTTATTTTAAATCCAGCATTGTTTACTGGCCCTCAGTCGTCTTCGTCTTCTCTTTGTTGGTTCATTGCAGCACTTTGTGGATCAGTGGAATAATGTGACAGCGACTCTGTAGTGCCACGAGGGCAGCAGTCAGATTCTACAGTACCAATATGAAGTTTCTGCGTTTTGTAGCACTGTACTGTTTTTTTTTTGGACAGAATATGTCTTCAGTTTTTTATTTAATAGTCTGCTGCATGCTGTTCTGGTTCTGGACGGGTGTTAAAGGCACCACCAGTTAATGTACGCTCTCAATATTACTATGGCAACCAATTCAAACAGGGACTCCACACACGAGTCTCACCCGATAAGATTTAGTCTCTTGCAAATATTTGTGTAAATTCCAAAGATCAGATCTGAGTCGGTCTAAAATTTTGATGCTATCGACTGTTTAAAGTCTCAAAAAAAGGATAAAACATCTTCTCGACATTCTTCAGGAAATATGTGATGTGCAAACAGAAACTTTAGACGGAGACGTTGGAGTTCGTTGTACCTTTCGACTGACTCCTCCGTGATCCAGATAACTCTTCAGCTTCTCCAAATAAGCGGACGGTGGATTCTTCACTTGAAACCTCTCCTGAAGATGCAGAGAAACACACACACACACACACACACACACACACACACACACACACACACACACACAGGCCTCTAATTATATTTGATTGCCGTGCTGCAGTGAGGGGGAAGAGGGGACCCAGAGGGCAGAGCTCGGCCGGCGTTTCACACAGGCACTTTGATTACACGGCATCTCTTATGCAAATGGTTTGATCTTTAACAAGCTTCCAGAAATTATTCGACTGCACACACACACACACACACACACACACTCAAGCCGTAACACTCCCACTCCCATCCTTACAAACAGTGAGAGCTTAAAGTGAAATCATCTGGCTTAATCATTCGATGGAGAAAAGCGGAGTGAAGCGCCGTGTGATGGCGACAGGTGTCCGCTGTCACTCTCCCATCATGACACAGGTTGTTATGGACCTCCCTGTGGTTACTACGGTGACGTGCATTATTAATAAGCTTCCTCCTGTGTGAATGTCTTAGTGAGGATTGGAGTGGTTTCTCAAGTTTGGCATTCACATTGTGTCAGTGCACTGCTCGGCTTCTTTCTGTGTGATGACGGAGAGTCTCACCTGGTCACAGATCAGGTCCCACTTCTTCTCGTTGTCGTACTGACTGAGGATCTTCACCTTGTCTGGAGGAAGATTCATCGTATTCTGAGAAGAGAAAAGACAGATGAAGGCTTTCGAAACGTGTCGTCTCATGGAGAATATAAATCTGCTGCACGGCAGAAAAGAGTTCAACATATGTGGTCACTATTTCACTGTGTTGCTGCTGAAGAAAACTAAACTTTGTTGTCAAAAAAACATTTCAGGAAAGTCTAAAAATGTCTTCAAGCCCGAGGACAGAGTCTTGTTAGGAGCAGAACTGAAAATTAAGCACAAAATGTAACATCTAAACTGATTAATGTTGACTGGAATGTGCTATTGTGAGATTAATTTATAATTTTGTATCCGTCTAACCTGCAAACTCGTGTAATCAGTGCTCTGTATCATGGTGAATGTTTGACAGGCGGCTCATTCAACAAGCTGAAGGTGCAACACAAGTCACATTAGCTGGAAAGCCTCCGGCTGTTTTCAGCCGTTAGTCAGTGTCGCTGTGAGCCAACGGCGACTGCTTTCAGCAAAATTTGTTGGGTGCATGTACGTAGAGAGGAGGCAATGTCTATAAAAGCAAAACACATAAATATCTCATTTTTTAGACAATATAAATATAAATATAAGTCGTATTTTGCTACAATTTAGGTTAAAAAAAAATAAATCTATAGCGTGTGAAGATAAAACTCTCACGTTGTCCACAAACTAACCTGACGCAGAAACAATGTGTCAACAGACTCGGAGGGCCCCTGCAAACGTCAGCGCCTTCTTCAATAATAAATGTCTCAGTGTGATTTCTTTGTCACTCAGAGGGACATTATCGTCTTCTTAGACTCACTAGTTCAGGACTGAGTCACCCTGTGAGTCACCGCAGCATCAGTCATCACCTTCTCGTGAACGCAGATAAAGAAACCCAGAGCTGAATGATAGATTAAAGCGTGCTTCATGTCAAAATGTAAAAATCAGCCTGAAAATCAGAAACAGATCCTAAACGGTGATAAAAAAATTAAACAGCAGCAAACTGCTCAGCCTGAAACTCTGATGTCAGCTGATGTGGTCATGACAAATTTGTGCATGTGGATGATAAACAGGCGAGTGCAACATCTTCCATCTGAACTGTGGTGTTTCTGAGAAGTTCAGCACTGGTGGTGTCCCAAATTATAAACAGACTCCACAGATACATAAGGCCTGCTAAACACACACACACACACACACACACCGAAACTGGGCTAGTCGACAGGAGACGACACGCAGTCAGCTATCTCCTCGCTTTCCTTAAATGCTACATATCTTATCTGGTTCTCCTCTCGGTCCTCCCTCGCGCCTCCTGCTTTCGTCTTGAAGTGTCCGTCACGAGCTCAGCGTGGAGTCATCGAGCTCGCCTCAGTCTGCTTCACCTCAGAGCTCAGAGATAAACCCGAGTTTTAAATTTGAGTTTTTATTTGAAATGTAGCTTTAATATATAAACTGTATTCACATCAATCGTGTGCAAACTTTTGGACGTACGCGGATAAGGTAGGTCAAAGCTGACGTCGTCTAAATGCTGAAACACGTGGAAAGCTACTGTGTGGACATCATGCGTGTGCCCTGCTGAAACACAACAGGGCCACAGTGAATCAATGGTGCCGTGAGGCTGGATGTGAATCTGATAAATCAGGTCTGATGAATGGAGCTGGTGGGTCAATATGTGCTGACTGAAAGAGAAAAACAAGCCTGGTTTTCCTACTCGATGACCTCTGAACTGTCATCAAACTTCATGTCACCAGCAGTAAGAGATGAGAGAAAATGAGTTTCCAGTGTCTTTTTTGCTGATGATGAAGGTTAATTAGTTCATAATTAAACAGAAATGTAAAGCAGGGATGCCCGGATCGATCGGCTGCAGATTGTTATCGGCCAGTATCCAGTAAAAACAAGCTAATAGGAGATCGGGGTTAATGGTTTCGAGTCACCACTCCTGAAAATCAATCGATGACGCACAGCTGCTATTTGCTTACTAGCCGATCTTTACCTCTCTAATATGGTCAGTCTCCATAAGTCCCCATGTTCAAATGTCCAGCTTCACAGCAGAAATAAACATGTTTACAGCCTGGTACAAAAAACAGTTTTGGTCTCTGTAGCTAATTTCCCCGTTCATGACGACTGTACTGAGGGTGAATTTATATACAACTGGCAATTATTCCGCTTCACGTTTGTGTTCAGAGTCCAGCTGCTATTTTCTAGAAGAAGAGAAGGTCTAAAAAGGTTATCGGCTTATGTCACAACACAACATTCCTGCACTCTATACTTACACGAACAAGCTAATCAGGCGATCGCGTCATTTGCTGGTGAATTGTGGTCGACTGTTCTGGGGCCAGCAGGGAGTCGTCTTTGTGACGCTGAACACAGACCTCAAGGTTCAAATCTGAATGAGTTTAAGTTTCATCTGTAGCTCGCTGGTGTGTTTGTGTTTGTGTGTGTGTCCTCCATGGATCATTTCATACACACTAAGACTGTTAGGTGTGAAAGCATGTGGCCGTTCACACTCTCTCCATGACAACCTGCACAATAATTGCCTCAGTGTCTTCCAGGCGTAGGGATCCCTCTAACTGTGTGATTTAAGTGCCATTAAAATGTAAAACAAGCGCGCTTTACACCGGCCATTAACATGCATGCAAAGTGACTGAACACCACCGAAGCTGGAGGTTAATTTCAGCAGGACGGCATCGATGTGACGCATCTGTGATGTGAGTAAAACAACACTGGAAACAGCTGTGAGTTCAAGAATCTGAGGCTCAAAGTGGCAGCAGGAAGAAGAAGACAATGTGTTGAATTCAGCAGATGGAAACATGGATTTTTGTGTGTATGAATGATGCATTCCTGAATTCATAAACATGCTGACGATCCCACAAACACGGATCAATGGAATTATGGTGCTCACAGAAACAAGCTGCGTTTGCAGCAGTGGCTGAATAATCGCTGTGTTCCTCTTCCTTCCCGTCCGTTTCTCTCCGTCTTATACAAGACTGCGTCTGTTTAGTGTCTAATCACATTAAAACATATGAAATCCATCAGCTACACTCAACTAAAATATGAAGGCAACACTTCTGTTTTGTCTTTTATGAGTTAAATTAAAGATTTAAAGCTTCTTCCATGGACACGCACACACGGCTTATTTAATTCAAATGTGCATCAGTGAGATAATCCATTCTCCTGACAGCGAGTCAGAATTAAAGGTCACTCTTAAATGTGCACTTTTGTCTTGTTTTCCCAGCAGGCCAGAGTCATGACCTGATTTCCAACCATGACTGCAATATACATTCCAAAGAGCCGAGACGTTTAGGGACGGAGAACAAGCGAGACAGGTTTAACTTGTCTTCACTGACATAGCGCCAAACATCATCATGACACTTCCCACATACAGCAGCTCTAGACTTTATATTATTTACAGAGACTCAACGATTCCCACCATGAGCAAGCCCTGGACGACAGTGACGATGGACAAACTTTCTTTTAACAGGCAGAAACCTCGAGCAGAACCTGGATCAGTTAAGTTTAACCGACACGTGGATATGCCACCACATTCACTTCAATGAAAGTTGTTCACCGAGCACATGTTAACAAAGTTTTTGCGACGTGGTTATATGATTAAAAAAAGATGTATCTTCTTCTGGCAGTGGTTAGAACTGTCGCTTCACAGCAAGAAGGTTCCTGTTCAAACCTCAGCCTCTCTGTGAGGAGTTTGCATGTTCTCCCCGTGAGTTCTCTGGCCTCCTTCCACAGTCCAAACACATGCACATCATAGGTTAATTGGTGACTCTCAATTGCTCATAGGTGTAGATGTGGACTGGCGACTTGTCCAGGGTGTACCCCGCCTCTCGCCCTAAGTCAGCTGGGATAGCGGTTACAGATCATGGATGGATGGATCTTCTACTTCTACCGTACTACAGGATGTACTGGCAGAAGTTCACTCTGTATGCAAGAGCCACATTTTATTATCTTGTGTAAATGTAATCCTGCTCAGTTCGTGTAATATTCTGTTTATTCAGGCAAAGTTTGATAAAGAAACTATGGCACTGACTTCACCTGCTCAAAGTGCAGGAGTGCAAATGAGTGAGTAAACGTTCTCTTTTGTGTCTCAGCCTGTGAAAACAGTACACAATTCAACAGATGTACGTTTACAATTCCACCCACTTCCGTGCTCCCTGTTGGGGAATATGCAAAGTGTTATTCAAAACACTGAGAAAAGAAGAGCGCTCCACGTAAATTTAGCTGTGACTGAAGCGTCTGAACACAGTCGCACGTCTTTCATATGACTTCTGTCAGAAAACAGACGAAGCTTCACAATGTGATGAGAGCATCAATAAAACACAAACACAATCCCACCGGCTCATGTCACACACACACACACACACTGCAGCCTCACATGCAAATGTGTATATATGTGAGCACGCACACACACACACACACACACGCTCTCTCAGCTCTCTGCCATTACCTTCCAATAACCACACCCTGAGTCTGACTCTGTCTCTCCCTCCTGTCCCTTTGAGCCTCTGCAGAATGAGACCAGTGACAGTCTGCAGCAGTCACACACACACACACACACACACACACACACACACACACACACACACACACACACCAAGTAGCCGACTGGTTTGTATGCAGACGGAGTATCTGACTTATCGCAGGAGATTTGCTATGCAGACTCAGCAGAAGAGGGAAGAGCGACTGGATGAGGAGGATGGAGGATGTGGGGGTGTGTGGGAGAGATGATCTATATTTGGTGGGATACAATGGTGATGTAGCAAAAAAAAAAGGCTGCTGTTAACACCCGAGGAATGTGTTCAGAGGAGGAAAGAGCAGCAGTAACGCAAACATGCTCAGGAAGAAAAACCTGCAGCAGTTGGTGCATTAATTCATTGCAGTGGCCACCGCACGGTGCACGAGTCGTTCCTCCACAACACAGAGTGAGTTTACTCTGCGTACAGTATGGACGTGCACCGTGGGGAAAAACATATGCAAATATCTTTGTCCATGCAAAACAGACAGCAGCAAGGAGAAAGCGTTCAGTGTTCTATTTATGGAAAGAGGCGATGACTTGTTCTATATGACCAAACTGACTGAGAGCAGGCTGCGCTTCATGCTGCACGGGAGCGTTGAAAACCTCGGACTCACCGCGGACGAGAAACTGAACTTTGATCAACACTCTGCCATCCGCAAACTTAAAGCACTTCCTGTTGCCCCCCCACCTTCTGTTACTGCTGCCGCAGTCCAACCTGCTCTCCTCTACATGTTACCTGCCTCCAACCTCTCAGACCTCAACAGTAAAGCCACTACAGGCATCAGCCACCCCCTCAGCTCATCCGTCATACTGCTCCCATCTGGTCGCACATACAGATCCCTGGCCTGGAAACGGGCACGCTGTGGCAGGAGGTATATCCCTTCTGCTATAGCACCTCTTAAAAAAAAACACATCTCACATCTATAAATCAAACTGGAATCAGACATGTTGAAGCTAGAGATGCTCCGGTATCATTTTTTCCTTCCAGATACCGAGCACAGATTCGATAATGATCATTGTTGAATGGCCTGCCTCACGTTAAGAACTTTGTAAAACACAAACAAATACAAAAAATGAACGCCGTAAAATTTCATTTATCATCTAGTTTGGCAGTCAGACAAACTGCTAATGCTGCACTTCCAGTAATGAATGCTTCTTTGTCGCACTAAAACAGTTTCCAGCGTCCAATGTCAGCACACATGACCCACCTCACTCTGCCTCTGATTGGCTGGTGCTTAATGCTTGAACATGCAGTGATATTTCAGACAACAATGTTTATGTGTTCGTCCCTTTCCCCGTTTCATCTCGATAATGTCCCCGTGAACAAAGACAGCTCCATAAATAACCGGTAAGATGTAGCTGAAAGGTTTCCTGTGGAGTTTTTGACCTCTAGCAGCTCGATGGAGCTGTTTCGTCTCACGCACCTGTGCAAAGACATGACAAGATACAGTCATACCGAAGGTTTCACACTGATCCACAGGTGGTGCAAACATGGCAAGATATGCAGCGGTGCACCAACAAAGGCGGGGACGAAGAGGACAACTAGAAACTAAAAATATAACTCAACTGTTGAAAGAACTTTTTAAACTTGTTGTTAAACTCCTGAACAATTCCTGTCACCGACATTTTAAGGTGGATTGATCTTTCATAACAGCTAACACCATCTGATTCTGCAGATTTAATCTTTGGTCTATCCACCAAATATTAAAGAAAAATTAGATGAAATATCATAAATAAATATCAGACATACAGAAAACAAACGTTAGCTCTGCAGCAGAAGTGATCAGAGTTTTGGTTCGGCCCTGACGGGGAGTGTTTTATACTCACACACATTGATTGAACTGCCTCAGTGGAAGGCAGCAGCATTTATCAGGACTTTAACTGATTACCGTTCACCTTCAGGGAGGCTGTTCCTGTGAGTACGCTCTCTGACAACAAGCCTCAGGCCAATTTGCTTCATGCTATCAAATCACAGATCAGCTCGACGTGATGTCGCATATCGGCGTTTACCTCAGAGACTCGGGTGATAAGACTCAGAGAAGAATGACAACAGGAATGCGGTCCATCATACAGCGGGTGATCTGGCCACATATTGAACATAGCTGTGTTGTCTGTCTCAAATCTGTCTCTCTCTCTCTCTCTCTCTCTCTCTCTGTTTGTTTGTTTCCACAGAGGCAGTTTGTCACTCCCCATGTTGTAAACAGGAGACAGCTTGTCTTGTGGCGTTGAGTCTTTGGGAAGGCCAGGCAATAGAATTAAAGTGATTAATAAACTTCATACCTGAAGAAAATAATGTCTCCAGTTACATGGCACGGCCAAAAGTATGTGGACGCCTCAACATCTTATTCTAAAACAACGGGTGTTAATCTGAAGCTGTAACTTGTCTGCAGGGAAGTCGCTGTTAAAAAAAATATGCATAAAACTAGAATCCTACAAGTCCTACTAAGGCACTATCGAGTGTAAACCTACTGTCATGTTTGGAGTTTGCTTTGTGCACGAGGGGCGTCGACACGGGAAACACAAACTGCACTGTCTGGACTCCAATACATCACTGCATGTAGCTGCATTAAGATTTATCTTGATTGGGACTAAACCAAACCAGGTCCACATACTTTTGTCCATATGGTGTGTTAACTCTTTGTAAGTTAACCTTCTCTAACTGATGAAATATATACGAGTGATTCTTTACAAACTCGGTATTAAACTAAAGTTTAGCTGCACTTTTATTTTAAACTGTGAACAGATCTGACTTCCTATCCATCATCCTTCCTCCAGCAGACCATGCAGTGAGCCTAATGCTGCAGTAAGCTCCAGCATAAAGGACCTCTTATGTATCTTTCCACGGTGGCATTGTGTACCAGGTACTACGATAAGCTTCTCATGAGGACGTACACATTTCCGACATATTCCAAATTCTTTGTTTCTTACTGCTGTTTGCCATGTGCTTTGCTCGACATGCGGCCTGACCTGCTGCACACACTCACCAGCACGGCGTTGAAGCGTTGCTCTAATTCTTCATCGGGTGGCATCGGGAGTTTCAGCTCCTTGGTTCGTTTCTGGGAGCCCGAGGAGCCCGGAGTGGCCTCCTTCCCCTGGGACATCTCCATGCTTCCTGCTGCGTTTCCCATGATTGTATATCCGATTGATACAAAAAAAATACACATACAAAAAAAAAAAACAGCTCCAAAATACAGTTAAAACAGCGCTGAAAGGTTTATTTCTTATCTAGTTATTCAAAGTTACTTCTGAGGCTCTGTGAGGCACCGGCCTGTGACCTTTCATTATTTCCATGACCCCAGTCTGCTGACTGATGCTGAAGGAGCACTCATTACTCGAACTCCATATTCTCAGACGAGGAGAAAGCAGTGGGATGAAATCCACCCCTGCCTCTGAATGAGATCCTGATGCATTATGAAACCCTAGAAAGAGGGAAGGGGATATCCCGAGAGTGACAGACAGAGTGACAGCTGAACGAGTGAAAGAGAAAAGGGGAGGAGATAGAGTTCAGAGGCTGAAGCTCTGCGTACAGAAAGAAGGATTAAAAAAAGAGCATTAACCAGGACACCTCTGTGTTTCCCTCTGCCCAGGTGAGGAGGAGAAAACTCTGGAGGAAACTACTCCAGAAGCTGCAGTGCTCCCGGGTAATGAGATTGAGTTGGGCTTGCAGGCTGTCTGTGGAAGCCCTCCATCTGCTGTTGGATGCTGGGAGTCTCTGGGCCTTTGATCTCCATGTCCAGAGGGGAAAAAAGAGGAAAAGAGGGAAAGGCAGAGATCCAGCAGGCAGCCACTGTGTCTATCCGAAACAGGGACAGAGAGGCAGCGAAGGCAGCCGAGGCTTCAGCCCAAACACAGGACAGCACAGAGGCAGAGCAGCCCTCTGGGTCCTAATGCCTCCATGTATAAGGAGGCACATGTTTGTGCAGTAAGCGTCAGCGCCGAGCCGAATGTTCAGATGAACAATTTTTTTTAAAGGTTAAATCGTTTTGTTTTTTTATTGTCAACAAATCACAGCACAACAAACTCAAAAGACGTTCGATGTGTTATCCGTGTATCCAAAGCCTCAAATATCTTCAACTTCAGCTTCAATTAACAAGCTGCAGAGCTGCACCATTTCTTTGAAATACTGAAAACACTCACAAGAGCAGGAAACAGTCCCCAACAAAGTGTGTGAAGCTTCTCAGTCGTCCAGGTCATCTTTCTTTGAGATGGGGTGAAATCTGTGGCAACACATGAAGACATGAACAAACTTTAACTAGTGTTCGAACTACAGTACGTATCTGAGGTGTTTTAATGATCTACAGGAGGAAAGAAAGGCCTCACAGAATGAAGACAAGTCAGAAAATACTGAGACATTTTGTCTTCATGTAATGGCAGCATTGGGAGCACACGGGGTTTGTTGCTTCTAGATTTTAAAGGGTGAAAGAAAATTTTAGAAACATTCATACAGTTGACATTTCTCAGCACTTCTGTGAATGAATGATATTCCTCAAGTTAATATTGTTACGATATAAAGTTTACACTAGGATAATATAAGTCAAGAAATGAGCCTATTATATAACAATAATGACTAATTAATTAGTCATTGTGTTTTTGTTGTTTTATAATGAGACCTTTATATCTACAGTGTGAGCGGGTCCTCTTTCACGGAGTCCGCCATGTTGAGTTTTTCCTACACGCCTGGAAGAAGAGGGTGAGGCAGAGAGGTAGAGCATTTATTAGGCTGCAATCTGCAACTTCACCGCTAGGTGGCACTAAATCCGACACACTGGACCTTTAAAAATAAGAAAAAAACATAATGCAAACAGAGAATTGTATAAAAAGTTCCTAAACATCAAGAAAACTTGTCCAAGATGAAATATTCAAATGAAATAATCTGTTCCTAGAGTTGTTGTAGGTGATAAACCACTGAAGCAGAGGACGTGAGTTTTTATTTAAATTAATTATGAACAGCATCAAGTTGGAGCTGCGAGCTGTAAATGAAGCAGTCGGTCGGTGCAGTCTTCCAAACAAACAGGTAACAAACAGCCAAACGTCGGCAGCTCACAGAAACAGATCCCTGAGCGATCACTCACACAAACACGTTACGTCAACGTGAAACTCTCATGTGTCCTAACAAACCGCAGTTGTAGTGTGGCGGTTAAAGAGGATCACACGCCTAATCAGGATCATAAGTTGTGTGGCAGCGATGACATAACGTTTTACTCAGAGGAGGCCAAAGGACTCTGTTAGTGAGCGAGCTGCTGGCTGCAGAATGACTGGAGTGTTACTGGAAGGTGGAAGCAGCTGTTAATAAATAATGAGTCACACTGATACCTGTATGTCTGGCCACACCTGGTCAGCAGCGCACAGGACGTAATGAAGCGTGACGCGATCTGTGGAGGAACTTTATTCTCTGGAGCTACAGCGAGGTAAAAGTCAGTTGTTCCCTCGACAAAATGCTGCTGAGAAACGTCCACTTGAGGCTGGCTCCAGAAGTGAGTCAGTCTCCATAAGTCCCCATGTTCAAATGTCCAACTTCACAGCAGAAATAAACATGTTTACAGCCTGGTACAAAAAACAGTTTTGGTCTCTGTAGCTAATTTCCCCGTTCATGACAACTGTACTGAGGGTGAATTTATATACAACTCACCTGTTCAGGTTATATTAAGGCTTAAAGTTATGCAGGATTAAGAGCGTGGACGCTTTGACTGACAGGTGGGTGTCGTTACAGATGGTTTGTTTGAGCAACCAGGCGTCATTCGGCCCACCTCAGCTCCACCCACGCCACGAGGTGGCACAGGCAGGACTGCCAAAATGGCGTCAACTAAAGCCACCACGCTGACTACATCCATGTTTTATACCATTTACAGCTACACGTCATATCACCATTCGGTGGTGTGACTCTGTAGTAGTTAACCAACAACACATTGACTTGGTGATTCATTCCTGCAGCACAAACCTGCTCTATCTGAGTTGGTTACAGAGGTGTGCCCCACCTGAAACCACACTGCCACACACAGAACGCAGGAAACAACCAAACGAAAACTCAATGAAACAAAATACAGTCACCGTGGAGAGTGGAGGGAGATACATGGATAAGGAAACGTGCTGTATACTCAGTCTATTTATTTTTATTTTTACAATAAATGCTGGTGTATAATTACAGACATGCGCTTTACAGGCCTGCACTGTGATGACATTTATGAAGCCTGCTACAGACGATGATCCGATGTGTCTTTACCTCACACCTTCAGTCACAAAGACTTTTATATTACATAAACACAGTCATGAAGTTCACTCAGAACCCTGACTGCAATAACTAAAAATCCAACAGAACACTCTTTTGACAGTCGATGAATCGTATCTAAAGGAAACGGTCTGAATATTATGACGTTACAGCTTCTGTACGTCAGGATTTATTTGTCTTCTGTGACACTAAGCTGAACTTCTGTGGGCTTTAGATTGTTGATCAAACAAAACAAATGACTTCAGGTGATTGAGGTGTTTTCTGACATTATTTGGACAGAAGGACTAGTTGCAGCTCAATCTTTTTTTATTTTATTTTAATCTTTGAACAAATCTGTGATGCTGCTGATTATGTATGTCAGTACAGAAGTGAGAGTGTGTGTGTGTGTGTGTGTGTTGATGCCGTAAACATGATGTTGACTCACTGTCACAACTGTAACTGGTAATAAAGATTCAAGATGCACCACTCACCTCAGTAATAAATATAAATATAATAAACCATGCTGTGTCTCTGTCTCTGCATCAGGCTGACATCTAGTGGTCTAAACGCCACATTACAGCTCTGCGCCTCTGCCTGCCACAGAAGCTTTAAACTAGAGATGAAATGTGGAGATGAAGAGCAGAGCTTATAAGAAGCTTTAAGTCTTTCTGGTATAATCACGTGTTGGTGTTTTATCGATCGTTTTCCATACACGTTCACGCCTCTCTACAGTTAAAACAAAACCACTGTGCCAATGTGCCAGCGAAGAACCTCTGTGGTGAACGTGTGATTTAAAGAAAAACTTCTCACAAGTGCAGACCGCAGTACAGACTTATTCGACATATCTGTTACACGCCTCAGCAGCTGGCCGTTAAAAACACGAGCCTTCGCTCTGCACAACATAACTCACAACGTGTGGTAGATGATTGATCCATAAAAGTGACCCTGATTCTGTACAGCAGCCCTGTTACATCACAACCTGAAATTTAAGTACAACATGGAGATAAAGTTAAGGGAGGAGTTAAGACTAGCATGATGCTGGATTAGAGTGTGTGTGTGTGTGTAAAAAGCACCTCAGCCACCACTACTTCACATCTCAAGAGTCCTACAATAACCAGTTTAATTTTTAGTCTACCTGCTTGTATCGTGTGTATTTCTGATGGATAGAGGAGCCTTTAAGTTATGAAACACGTCAAAGTTTAATCGCAAAGTCAGTGGAGAAAAATATACATCGAATCAAACAGCAACAACTTTCATGTCATTTTTACATACACAAATAACTCCTACTTTATCATTACAGTCCAATAATGATACACAACTTGTCTGTTAAGTATCAGAGGATACAAGGCGAGTGAGGACAGAGGTGTAGTTTTGTTTCCTGCTCAGGGTTTTTGTTTGAAATACGTTTAAATTTAAGATTTAATTTTAGTTCACAGAGATACAGAAAACATCCAATGAACACTGTGTTGAACTTCTGTTTATAAGCAGTATAACAGCATATATACATACATCCAAAAATATACACAGTATATACATTTGTACATATTAACCTGGAGACGTTTGATTCTCTGGTGGAGACAAGTCTGTAAAGTCCCACTTCATTTCAAAAAGCTTTAACACAACAGTAAAATTTGTACTCGTGTCAAAGCGCTGTGAAGGTTTTCAGTTCCTTGAAATAAAAATTGTTGTGGTTACAAAATGTGTGACTGAACATCCGCTTTCTGTCACCTGATGAGTGAACAACTGGAACTGAACGAGGTGTGACCGCACACACACTTTTTTGTGACTATTTGGGGCCATAATGTGACAAATAGATGTGACGAGAGCCGGCTATCAAACACCTTCTTGAGTAACGAGTGACATGATTTGTGTCACCGGCAACGGGTATTTAAAACTTGTGACTGCGACTAAGCTCCAATGATTTTATTGTGTAACAAACGTTTGAAACAAAACATTAATACGACATTTCAACAACACTACAAAGCTAAAAACGCAGCAACTACAAATACAAACATACAAAACTTACAAAGTTTTTTAAAATTTATTTCACAGTGGCTAAACTTCATTGGTGAAAGTTATGCTGTTTGTAAATTAAAAATCGTTTTAGATAACTTTGTTTTTGTAATACTCCTAGTTGTTTTAGTTGTCAGTGCTTCTGTCACTAATAGTACATCATGTATTCTGGAGGGAAATATTCATGTAAACTATGCAAAGTGGACAGAGAGTTTATAGACCGCTCTAGAGAATATTAATTTTTGCCTGGGAACTGAAATTTGTTGAGAAGCACCGTCTCGTTGCTGGAGTAACTTCGTTCAGGGGATGTTGGAGAGCACGGTGAAGTCGGGGTGAAGGAGGTCGCAGTCTCCGACACCACCTGGACTCTGCAACGGCGACCTGAATCGTGGAGGAGCCTCATCACGTCGTTACGGAAGCGCACGCCTACCAGGGCGTACAGGATCGGGTTGAGGCAGCAGCGGGTGTACGCAAGAGTGCAGGTGATGTACTCGAGCAGAAGGCCGCAGAACTGCCCCGCCATTTTACGTGACAGCACCACAGTGTACGGCAGCTGGAACGCCAGGAAGACCAGCACGAGAGCCACCATCAGCTTCAAGGTGCGCTGCCGATGCCACTGCTTCCCGCGCCGTTGTGTGTGCCCTCCCCACAGCACGTGAGCAATCAAAGAGTAGCACGTCACCATAACGAAGAAGGACAGGCAGAAGACGGCAATGATGGCTCCGTTGGTGGCCATTTTGACTGTTCCACTCATTTGCATGCCGCAGTATGCCTCGGTGCCGGACCCGGACACCCCAGAGTAGAGGATTTCCGGCAGGCTGAGGAGCACGGCAACAAGCCACACGCCTACGGCAGCTACTTTCCCACCCGTTAAGATACAACTGCGCAGCCTGAGCATCTCTTGGGCTCGTGCCACCACTAGGTAGCGGTCAACGCTGATGCAGGCCAGCAGCAGAAGCCCACTGTACGTGTTGACAGCGTAGCATGCACGCGTGGCCTTGCAGAGGGGAACCGAGAGGATCCAGCCCAGGTGAGTGTCGACAGCCTGTAACGGGAGCGTGAGGAGCAGCAGGAGGTCGGCCAGCGACAGATGGAACAGGAAGACGTCGGTCATGGAGCGGAGCCGCAAGCGGCGGTAGAGAGCGAAGGTGGCGATAACCAGGCAGTTTCCCACCACGCCCAGAAGGAAGATCAGGCAGAATATACAAGTCTGGAAAATTTTGATGGTGAACTCGTGCTCGCCGGCCTCGCACCAGTCAGACGACGGGTCGAAAAAAGGTTGCTCCGTGCCGTTAGTCATGTTCCAAAACGAGTAGTTATAGTCATAGCCTGAATCGTATTCAAGGAAGCTGATACCGTCGATATCGTCCATTGCTGGTGGGAAAAAATAAAGACTAGTAAGTCAATAAGAAGGATGATAAAACAACTGAAATGTATTTACATTCTCTCTGAAGTTTATTATTATAAAGAGATCATTAAAGAAGAGCATTATCACTAGCTACACCGTTACGATAACAATCTTCAGGTTTAATTTAGTTTTTTTTATATTTTCAGCTGATCAAATGCTTCAGGCAGAGTGTCAGACATCTACTCTGTAATCGTTTGTATTGTCATTTCAAAACACTTGAAACCACGAGTGACAGCATCAGATCAGTCTTAAGACCTTCTAGTGGACTTAAAACGGGAAGTTGATGTCGAAGTCGACGTGCTGCTGTGTGACTGAAATATACGCCTGAAATCCAAACTGCATGAGGACTTCTTTAATTCATTTACAACTTACAGTTATTGAGCCAAAACCGCACAATAAAAACCTTGTGTGGCATGTCTGCAGTGATTGTTATGAGTCAATCTGGGCTACGACTTCCGTGAAAACTAATTATTGTTCCAAAATGTGTAGGTTCTTACAGACAGTCTGGGTTGATTTCAAGCAGAATACTTGTCACGATATCAGGAAACAGCTACACCTCCGCACAGGTTGAAAGTGAGAGACCTGCTGCTGTGTTTCAGCAAGCAGCTGTGATATTTTAGTCATTTTAAAACGGGTTGCGTGACACTGGCATCAGGTCGTTGGCACAGGGGAAATTGTGGGTACCTTCGAGGTCTACAGATCAGTCAGTGTCGCGTGCTAACAACCCATTATAGGCAGTTTCCACATTCACCGTTTATCATTTCATCTTTCAGAGTGACTGACTGCTGTCCTCTGGCAATATTAAATCCTGCTCTCTTTTAAATGTTTCTAATCTCTTTATTTGATGGTGGACACATTCAGGAGTTTCCTGAAAAACAAAAGGTAAGAGATTGTGTCTTGTGAACAGAGCAGGTTGGGATTTATTTTAGATTTCTTTATTTTGTTTTAATGTTTTTATGTTTATTTTAAAACATTTGGATTGTATTTTCTGGAATTGACTACAAATGTGATTTAGTGTGATAAATGAACGGAGCGGCTCAGTTTGCAGTTAATTGTAGACTCGGCCAAAACGGATGTTGCGTTATGCTTCATAACTTTATACGCGTTTTCCTAAAAGTTAAAAGGAAATTGAAGAAAAAAGAATATTTGTTGGTCTCAGGCAGCTGAAGGAAAAAAGCAGACGTCTCCTTACAAAGTATAACTTTGAGTCATGGGAGGGTTTTGTTTCCTGACGAGCTGCGACCCAAACTGTCAAACAGATTTCATTCATATTGTGATTTACAATTTGCTCGAGTGACAATTTCAGTTACCAACATAACAAAAACCCTACAATCAAAAGACTACAACTTTCTTCACTCGGATTTATTTCAGTGTGCTGCTGGTTCTACTCTGACTCAAGGTGTCGGCGCTTTGCCTTTGATGCTTTCCAGATATCTCATCTGAACCGTATGTGCGACCTACGCGCTGATAATGATGTTCTCCACATCTGCCTGAATCCTAAAACTCAAACTTTGATTCATAAAAGAAAAACAAATATAAGAATTTGCTGCCCTGGTGCAGAATTATTCTTCCATTCAGCATTTAATCCACTGTGTTGGAAATATCATCTGTCTTTGTGAAACTACTGTTTATTGTTATTTCTGAACTTAAATATGGAGACATCGTGTACTTCCACACTCTCTGAAATTTTTATGCTAAGTCTATTTCTGGTACTTCTTTTTTTTTTTTTTAAATAAAGTCCCCACACATAATTTCTCTCTGTGTCACAACATCACACAACCAGAGACATTTTTTAAGACAAAATTTAATTTGTCTTTTAGAACTATTTCACCTTTTTTTGTCACTTTTGGAACAAATATTTGTTTGCCGGTACAAATGATTGTTTTTCATGCACATATTGTATATTGTAGATACTTAACTGTCCGCCCACCCGATGTCGGGATCAGTCTTAACAAATCTGCATAGCCACCCAGCCTACCGAGGTCCCCAAAGGACGGTTTGAGCATTAAAAAAATGTAATATAGTTTGCGCTTTATGACTCATGAAGGTTATTCTTTATTTGTGCTGTTGCATGTGACCACATCTGGTGTTAAGACGAGGGCTTGTCTTTTGTTGTCCAAAGATATTTCTGAAGCCTTCAGATCAAAGTCTCTGGGCATAGACGGGTTTCTTTTCCTTCTTATTGACATTTAAATGTCACAATATCTTTTCAAGTTGAAAGTGAGATCATCTGTAGCACCCAACAAGTTGTTGTACAGTTTGAGTAGACAGTAGTTAGATGTTACTTGGTGAAACGCAGTTATTTTCAGGTTTTTTGAGCACATTTAAGATCACCAGCACAGCCAGTGTCAAAAATAATTCTAAATAAATTTGAGATTTCAACAAACATTTGTAGGATTCTTGTATAAATAACAAATTGGATGAATGAGTCATACGTGCACTCTGATTTACCACAACCACACTGTGACTCTTTTTTGCGTAGAAAACTATTAGTAATTTAATATCGGCGAGTGAAGTTAGACAAATTATTCAAATAATTGCACTGACTGACTGACTTCTTGAATTTTTGCATAAACACTTCTATACTAAATGATGCTCTTCATCTGTTAGTCTAGAAACATTATCAGTTTTTTGAAAAACATTTTAATTTAATTTAAAAACTGCCTAGATTTTCTTAAGTGACCCTACCTGTGATGTTCGATGGGTTACGCATGTCCCAAGTCCTCCTCCTGTGTGTGTGTGATGGAGATGTGACTTACTGGAGTTTTTAAAAACAAGCCTGCAAGCTGAACTTTCATTGGTTGCCAATGAAACCAGTTCTGTTTTGCTGACCTTGCCTTACCCTCTGCACTGGTTGTTTGTCACCCAGAGTAAGTGAGGGATGTGAGCATGAAACCAATGTGACCCATTTGTCACCTGTCATGTTTTTGTGGCTTTATTTCATTACTTTAAGAAGTCTTATTGAAATTTAAACATTTGTTGTTAACAAGACAGACAGACAGACAGACAGACAGACAGGCTGCAACTAACAATGTTTTTATTATTGATTAATCTGCTGATAATTTTAGTGATTAATCAATTCATTGTTTGGTCTGTAAAATAAAATTGAGGCCGATGTGACGTCTTCAAACAATCCAAAAACTCAATGACAAGATCACACACAGACATGTACAAATTAAAACAAACAAACACACACACACACACACAAACACACACACAACTTCTTCATTTGTTTTGCAGTTTGTTTGGTTTCCAGCAGCATGCACCATACTGCATGTCTTGATAAGAGGAACCTTTTTTAGCTAATCTGATGTTGATCTATGTTGCTGTTGCTTAAATGTCAGTGAAGTGATTATCTCAGATAACTCAGTGGTGAAAAACGGTAGCTGTCTCGACTCGGTTTAGAAATAAGGGCGAGCATAACGGATCTCTAATGCAATGCAAAGTACATCGGACTGTACGATGTTCTTTCTTTCTAAAACAGGAGCTCCGTTCCAGAGGAAGAATCCTATTTAAATTTTTAGTTTGTCCATCTTCAGTTCCTGTGTGTCACATTCAGGGGGGCTTTTATATCAGTGGTCCTCTTCCACCATGTTTCCACGGTAGCCCAGAACTGACAAGTTTCTCTTCACACTAGGAAGGAGGGGGAGAGGTGAGGGGTTGCAATCAGTAACTACACCGCTAGATCACTAAATCCTGCACACTGGACCTGTGAGTCGATCTCACATTCTGCAGAACTCATGCTGGTGGTCAGACTTTAAACCTCTACAGATAACACCACAAATACTATATGCCCAGAATTAGTCAAAGAGAATGTCTTTACATTTACTGTTTGTGTCACTGTCAGCACATTCTAGTCTGGAGACACTGTTGTCTGTTTATGTTAAAGAAACGTCAACAGCAAGCTTTCTATTATGCCTATGAAGGCAACATAAGTGGCCACCACAGTGTTGAGATAGGCTGGCACCTGCTGTTCTCAACCAAAGCCAAACAACTACTACTGCAGAAGGACCTGAAGTTGAAGGACCTGTTGCATCCTTATTTGCGTTTGCTTTGTTTTTTGTGAAAGGGTCTCAGGGTTAACCACATATGTTCTGACCGAGTCTATCAGATGACTGTCCACAGACTGTTTTGGCTTGTGCATTGCTTGTGTTTTGTGTGGTGACATGTATGTTCCTGTTGTGATGTGTGTATTATAAAAGTGTCATTGCAAACTAGATGAAGTTGTAGATGCTGTGGTGTATGGCATTGGCTCATAGTAGACTTGTCTATAAAAATAAACATTTAAGAATAATTACAATAATAGAAGATAGTGTTATCTGCATAAAAAGACACTGCAAAGTGAATACACCTTTATCAACCAGTTCAAGCAGCATTCATCCTTCATAAGCTATGTCCCCACGTCCTTTAGAGGATCCTGTAGCTGGAGCTAAGGGCAAGCGGTGGGGTAAACAATCGCATTCACATCTCTGAATATGACAACCGTATGAGCAATTTACAGTCTACAATATAACCCATGCAGGCATGGTCATGGTCTCACTAAGGAACCGCCTAACACAGGCGTTGTCAACAGTGCTAACCACTGCCCCACTGTGCCGCCCTGTTGCATTCAACGGTAACAAGAGCTTTGGCCAGATCTACAGACTGCAGCTTGTTGTTTGCATAACAGAAACTCAAGTAAAAGATTGGTGATAAGGAATCACAAATCTCTCAGTTCATCATCAATTAAATAATAGATTTCACCAATGTCGTTAACAGGCGATTGAAGTTGCAGTGGTTTTGTTTCCAAATCTTCCACTTCCACTCTGCAGTGAAAGCATACACTCGATTAACCCTGCTGCACTAATTCAGACTGCAAACATATCTTCTGATAGTTGCAGAGACATTAACAGTGATGAACATAAACCACAATGTTTGCCTCAGACAGACAGCAGACCATGAGAAAATGTGCAATGGGTTGACATGAACTGTTGTTGCCTATGGGAACTGTTTGACAGCTGCGCCGACATGTTGACAATCGATCAAAATGTGGTTTTTCTTAACCCATCATTTCTGCCCTCCTTTCTTGTTTATCAATGTGGTTCTTGTTAACTGACGTAAAACTGGTGACCTTCAACTCAACCTGTGCCAACAGTCTTTGAAATGATGAGCACCTTTTCTTTTAACTTAGAACTGTTTTGCAACAATCACAGACACTGCAGGTCCTCTTCCACTGAGCACTGGCTCTAGAAAAGCACATTTCACAGCTGCAGGTTCTCCAAATTTTATTCACTTTGCAACCCCCTCACATCCCCCAGATGCCACAGAAATCTACCTACACGTACTTTAAGATTCAGACAACAAGTTTAGGACTTCCAGTGACTTCCTATGGCCTCTGATATGAAACTATTAAATACACAATATTTTCACTTTTGATGTTTATTCATGTGTAATAAAAAAAAAAAAACAATTGCTAAAAAGTGTTAAGTTGTAAATATGTTTTTTATCATTTATTAATGCTTTATAGATGATTAGGGCTGCAACTAAATTATTTCAGTGATGATAGCGAATAGTGAAAAATGCCCATTGTGACAAAAGTCAAAGATATGCAGTTTAATATGAGAGAATCTCCATATCCGAAAACATTTTCTGCTAAAGCTACTTTAGATTACAAACAATCGATTATCAAAATATAGTCTGTGATTGTGATTTGTGACTCAAATCATTGTAGCTCTATAGAACTATCACGACAATTCATGGATTATAAAAAGCCCTGAGTAAGTCATTAATGTAAGGGTTCTTGCATTATGCATGTGTAAAATGTTATTAAGATAGGCAACATCATCATAATCATTAAAAGTAATTAATAAAACATTCAAATATTTTCACTTTCCATAAACAAAGCCGTTAGTTACAACCATTGTACATGTTATAAAGTTATTATGAAGTGGTAATGACATTTTAATTTACAAAGGGACATTAGTCGGAGCTCACACGACATTAATAAATGTTATCTTTAAATTTATCTGTAAAAACTAAGCCGTCAGTGTCAACTTTAAAACCTTTTGTGTAATCCTGATTATTAAGCATTTTTCTCTTCATATTTTATTACCCTTTTTGGGGTATTTTGTAACAACTTACACCTCAGAATTTTTAGCAATTTTGCTTGAAAATTTATAAAAACAATTAATCAATTACTAAATTAGCTGCCAACTATTTTTTTTTTGATTTACTGATAAATTAACTGGCTAATCAGCTCTGACTGAGAGGTATAAATGTTAAAACAATTGATTGATTGTCCTTGTTGCACTGTACTTTGATCGTTTCCCTTTTTTGTAAGTCGCTTAGGATAAACTAAACGTAAATGTTAAAACATATGTTGAAGCTGAGGATACTCCAATATTCTGCCCATTTCATGTAGGAGGAGGACAAAAAGATTTAAAAACACACAAGTGAATTTACACATTTCTAATTATAAACTTTATAACGGTAGAATTTATGTCTGAGCTGTAATTGCATTGTATTGTACAGAAGCACCTAATAAAGTGCCCACTGACACTATAATGTTTTGTCTGTTGATACAGTGCATCATAAAGCATTGTGTGTGTTTAGCATTGTGTGTGTTTCTTGCATATTGCAGATATACACAGTTTTAAAGTCTGCAGTGAAGCGGACATTTCCGAGCGTTGACGTTCAGAGCTGTGGTTAAAGATTTACAGTTTTGTATATATTATTGTTAAATCTTTCTGTTTTTCCAGGAGCAGTTTTCTTCACGACATCTGCGTCCATGCATGACGGGCATTAAACGTGGTAAATGGTAAGCAACAGGTTTTACAATCTGCACTCTCATTAGAAAGCAGTTTTGCAAAGAGTTTCTTGCAGTCCGAGTGTGTCATTCTGAAACACACACACACACACACAAAAAAAGAGGTGTGAAGATCAGCTCCGTGTGGTTTGAGAAGAAATGGTGAGAAAATTGAGTTTCAGATCAAGGGTTTTGGTTACAAGAACAATACGAAACAAACAGATGCTGGTTTTTGCCACTGGAGGGCGAATTGAAACAAGTTTTAATGATCATTTCAGAACCAGCACAATTAAACCGGTGACAGTACAAACATCACTGAACTGGAGACGTTTGTGACGACACTTTTTAAGTGTGGCAATGTGGAGCTGGTAGTGTGTTTGTGAGCTGAGCGGCTGTTGACCACTGCGTTTCTGACAGTTATCTTTGTTTGGAGAAGTACTCTGAGGAAGTATAAGTATATATGATATACTTCATTTGAAACCAATTCATACAGATGCCAAAACTTCACTTCTTTAACCTCAATTTAAGAAATATAAACCCTTCGTTCACGGCTCAGATGTACAAGAACACTGCCTGAATAAAATGGTGCAAAAGCTGATGTATCTTGTAAACAAGATTATGAATTTGACCACATTTAATTTAACTTTCTGTACTTGCACACACATTCGCTATTTTCCTTTTTATTGCAGTAGTAACGATTTCTTTCACACGCGTATGCTTGCAGTGGAGAAGTCTGTCGTGGTTTATTTGATGTTAAGAAGCAGGACAATGTGTTAAGTTGTTTTCGTACCCTTCCCCATGTAATGTGAGTCATATCTGTGTGTCACTGCCGCAGTGCCAGTGGAGGAGATGAGGAAATGACTGTTTACTGATGAAGAAATTTAACTGCAGATGTGATCTCTGGATTCAGTTACATGGCTAACACACATGAAGATGCATGATTAAAGTATATTAATACACAGACTATAGAAACCTTTCTACTAAAAAAAGCGTTTGTCCAGGGACTGACAGGCGTCACTGCGTGGGATGTTTTATCTTATTTTTAGAAAATTGGAACAACATGGAAAGAAAGAGATTTTATGACCTTCAAACCTAAAACAAAAATAAATAAAATACTTCTACATAATCCTCTCAAATTAGGGGCCTGTAGTCTAACATACTGTCCCGTAATGATGTTATAAAATACAAATTACACAATATTTACAGCTCCTATGGACAAAAAATGTTAATCAACGTAGCCTTTTATAAATATGGAATGTCATAAAAATAGATAACTGAAATATTTAGTGTAAGAACTCATTGTCACTCATTCAAAAACAGCCTCACGGACAGCATCGCGCCTAAACATATCACGTGGTCGCAGCACATCCTTAATTTGCTTCTGTGAATTCCAAAAATGTGTGAATACCACAACAGTTTCCTGTCTCCGCGAGCTGAGGTGTAGACAGAAGCCAACAAAGACATCCTGCGCACTGAAAACGACAGACCAGAGAGGCAGTTGCTTTTAAACACTTAGTAGCCACACGCAGACTCCAGAATAAATAAAAAACATAAAGTACAGGAAGCACGTTGGGTGTTTTGTGTCTGCATCATTACTGCTCGCTGCACACACACCTTTTGCTAACATGACAGAGCAGCCTGCGAGCCAACAGGGATGTTGTTTATGTGTTTTAGGAGCTTTGCCAATCTTTCATGCTGCACCAGTTTCCTGATTGCGGTCCTGTCTCGGTCTGGACAGACGCCGTCTCAGCCGCTAAATGGAGGAGGAAATCCCTTAAGAGCGTTTGGAGGAAGAGCAGGAAAACGGGCCATGCTGTCGCCTTTGACCATATCACCACCAACATCGGGGCGGCCCTGCTCCAATTAGGAGGCGCATCGCTGTCGTATTCTGTGCTATCATGTGTTTATGTTAGTAAGACATACCAGCACTTTTCCCTTATTTACTCCTAACAGACGGACTCACCTTCAACTTGTAAAGTTTGTATGAAAACGTAGAGAGGAAGAAGAGGGAGCCTCTAATTCATCATTCATGTGTTTATCTGACACATTTCAGCATCACCGGAACATAAACCCACACATATGAACGCGCACACTCACACACACACACAGACACACATACACACACAGTGGTGCTAAGATAAAGAGGGTTGGGCTTTTCCCTTAACCCACTCAGCTCTCAGACCTTCAGCTTTATAATAGCACCTCAGGTCAGCGACCAGCCTCGAAAGTTACAGCTGATCCCTTCATCCACCATGATCCTGTACCTGCTCTTCCCCGCTCTTCTCCTCGGTATGTATCCGACTTCACACATATTTCATTTCACATGTGGGTTTTTAAGTTTGCTGTGTTTTAATCTCTCAGTGTTTCCTGTTTGCTGCATATTTCCATGTGTGTGTGTGTCCATTGTTTCCCCCCTGTGTGTAGGATTGATTGAGGAAAAAAGGTGGAGGCAGCAAACAAAAGGCTGGTGTCAGAGTCTTCGGTTAACGTGCTGGATGTTAAACGGCTTTGTTGAATGTGTGTCCTCAGGTATTGTGAAATCACAAACAGCCAACGTGACAGAAGGAGTGATGAGCAAAGGGAACCAAACATTCAATGGTAAGGCTCATTTTCATGTTTTCAGTATGAGTAGCAACTAATGATGATATCTATTGTCAATCTGATGATCATTTTCTTGATTAATCACTCACGGTGACGTCTTTAAATCGTCATTATGTTAGCTGATTGGCTGTTCGCGTGTTTCTGCCGGCAAGAACGAACTCCATGAAGACAGCTCCGCTTCGATAGAAACTCGCTTCAAAACAAACAACAAGCTAAAGTTCTGTCTCGCCCAGACGCGCTCACGGCTTACAGTCACAAACACGAGACAACACACTCACCATGGCAGAAGCACCGGCCCCGGGCGCGAGTCTGCCGCCGCGGCGTCGTCAGTGGCTCCACTAATTTTGCTCAAAAAACCAAACTCGTTGTTTCAAACTTGTTTCAGTCTAATTCTTACTTCACCAGTATTATGTTTATCATGCACCAAACAGCATTATAAGTAATTAAGTATTATATATATTTAGTATTTATAACTTGTATAAATACATTGCAGTTTATAAAAATAATAATAATAGTAAAAAAAAGGCCACAGTATCGCGATAATACCCGGAACCGTGATACTTTGTCTGGTATAGTATCGTGGTAACTCTACTCATAATTATTAAAAACAAACTCTAACATAGGTAGGTAGAGATTTCAAGATAGCAAATAATCAGCCAGCCTCCAGTGGCCGCTCGACATGTTATCTTTAGCATGTTGATACATTACATGTTGTAAACGTAACGTGGATTCATCGTTTGCTGCAAAAACAGACTCGATTGTGAGAGCTACCTCAGACAGTCTCGACAAGTCAAACTGAGCGGCCTCCACCATGAAGGGACATCTCATGTATCTCTACGTATGGGAATCACTCTCATTTGTGTTAAGTGTGATTTCGACGTGGCAGCCGTGTTAATAAGAGCATGCAGTCATTGTTTAGATTTGACATCAAACTTGGAGGATATTAGTCAAATAAAATGATTATTTTAATGTCTGTAGGCAGAATGAATCCCGGCAATGTGACATCCAGTGTGTACCAGGATAGAATGAGTCAAATTGAAGATGAACTAGAAAGCAACCGGACTGTTATCACAGATGATGATGGTGAGTTGGTTTTTTTACTTATCCTGCAGAAGAACAGGAAACCATTGTCCTTATCAGTGCTTTTAAATTTCCTGTACCTACATGACAGCTTCAGCTAACAGTTTCACTTTCAAGTAGTGCTACTCTGTTCCTGAGTGTGCTCATAACTTTATGAAATCCATCCACACCACACAGCAAGACGATCTGAATAATCTAATCTAATATTTATATCTGTGTGTTCCTGTTGGTGTGTGTGTGTTTCTCACTCTGTAGAGAATTTTCAGGCCCAGGAATTCACAGCCCACTGTCAAGAGGGCATGCTGGTACAGTACATTGACCTCATTTGTGGAGGGAACTTTATTACAGAAATGCGGTCAGTCAGCACAGAAAACTGGTGCATCCTGGAAAATATCATCAGGTAAGGCATGCCAAGTTTAGACCAGCAGCTAACAAACATGTTCTCGTTTAATCGATTAGATGTTTGGTCCAGAAAAAAAAATGTTCATCACTGTTTCCCAAAGCCTAAGGTGATGTCAAACCAGAAAACTCTGACATTCTTTCCTTTAAAAAATTACTCAAAACAATTAATTATCAAAACAGCTGGCAGCTAATCAATCATTGTTTTATTTTTATCTTTTTATACTAAAACTTGTTTTCTGTAGATCTACTTTTATTTATTTATTTATATATATATATATATATATATATATATATATATATATATATATATATTTATTTATTTATTTATTTATTTATATTTATATTTATATTTATTTATTTATTTATATTTATTTATATTTATTTATTTATATTTATATTTATATATATATATATATATATATATATATATATATATATATATATATATATTTATATATATACACACACACACACACACACACACACGTTGAATTTGTACTGAGGGAATTTTCCTGTGTTTTGTCTCAGTTTCGTTATGAAGTATGAGTAAGTCAGTTCTTGATTTTTGAAACAGGACAGGACAGGACAACATGGTTTTCTTCTATTAACTGTGACTGCAGCAGATTATTCACAGCTTTTAGATTGAAGGTTAAGAGGTAAATCTAGGTCATTTGTGCCACAGGAACCAGACCGGGCCTACCTGTTCTTTCACAGGGAAGAAGTGCTCATCAGTTCAGAGAGTTCATGTAGAAATAATAATAATAAAAAAAAGTATAACGCAAGAAAATGTGTCATTTTACCAACGTGGTGGATTTAAACCACACAACTTTCAGTTAGGATGTCTTGGCCCCATTTAAAACATCTGGCAATAACAGGTGTCCTTCCTCATCCAGATAGTGTAGATCCAGATCGCACACTAATGTCAGCACATCTACGTTCTACATCTAATGATCAGTCAATCCACAGATGAATCATGTTTCAAAGATTTCAGCTTTTTTTTTTTTTTTTTTATTGTTACCCACTGACATTTTATAGACAAAAAGATTGTTGAACATAAATCGACAGATTAATCGATCAGTAAAGACAGAACACTAAAAAACTGCCATTTAAATATGCATGTCAAAAAGGCTCAATGCATGTGTCAAACACATGACTTACAGATAGTTAAACATATGGAGAGCGCACAAACAAACAGCCTGTAACGCCACCCGGTGGTGGATGAAATACTGAGACCTTTAACAGAAGTAAAACTGAGGTGGAATGCTGCACACAACGTCTGATTCTTGATTCGTCATGATTAGTTCTCAGTTACCATCCAGGACAACTTCTACAAACTTTATCTTCTCATTCCGGACAAACTTTGAGATAATCAATGTTACACGCGTCATGCTGCCAAACAATGTTGTTATGTGAGTGTTGGTGCTCACCTCCATCAGTCCATTTTCTGCCTCTTTTTGTGGTACGACACTTCCTTTAGTACAATGAATGCTGCCTCCACACGACCTGGGGTGATTAAACACAGAAAACTATGAGTTTAAACTTTAAGAGATTATCACAGGTCAAACTTGGACATAGTAAAATATTCTAAATATGTGTGTGTATATATATGCTACTCACAAAAAATTGGGGATATTTGACTTTCGGGTGAAATTTATGGAAAATGTAAAAAGTTCATGCAACAGTGATATTATATCATGGAAGTAGGACACTTAACTAGAAGCGTGCAATGGTAATTTCTTCATCTCAAACAATTTATTGAAACAAAAAATTACAACAGTGGTGTGTATAGCACAACAAAATATCTTAGTAACTTGTCATGTGTTCTTGTGCTGATGACACTCTCAGTGGTAACTTCCCTCTGAGTACTTCCTGTTTGAAGCCTCACACTGACCAGGTACGGCTGATGGACTGTCAGGTGTCGTCTTGGTGTCATGATGTCAAAATGTGAACAGCGTGATGAAGAGGACTGTTTCAATACAAACTGTCATTGAAGCAGAACATTTAGTGGTGAAACACTGAACAGTCGGACATGTGTGTGTGTGTGTGTGTGCATTCAAAAGTTTAGAGAAGGTCAAATTAAGTTCACCTGTAGAGGTGAGAGTGCGTTTCAGGTGCACACTGAAATTTCATCTGAAAGCCGAACATCCTGAACTTTTTGTGAGTGGTGTATGTACACACACTTAAATATTACAGCGAAAAGGGAAAAGCAAAATATTTTTAGTATAAAAGGGCCAACAATGAACACAATTAAGTATCTTAAAATTATACACAAGTACACCTCTGATTACTACGGTGGCTGGTAAGTGCAAAACAAAATTACAAAAGACAGACACAGACAAACTGACAAACAGTTTCACTCACGGATTTGTTGACAGACCTCCTCCTCCTCCTCCTTTTCGTCCTCCATCCTGTCCACCTGCTCGGCTACAGTTGACCCTGACAGCTCCGTTTTGACCCGTGAGGTCTGAACATCGGCTGCCTTCTTGTTTCTGTGACTTTGTCCTGTCGCATCTTGCTGAGTTTAATCCGTCGTTGTCGCTTTCAGGAGAGATTTGAGCTCTTTCTTCATGGTCAGCCGCCATCTTGCCTCCTCGTCCCTCCACCTCCGTTAGCTAGCTAGCCATCATTAGCAACACCGTTAAAAGAAATTATTTCATCAAACTTGAGCCGCTAACTTTGTTTTTTTGTGTGTAAACCCAAGTAAGAAAGTCTAACTTCACATTTCACTTCAGAGTTTCTTCTTCCAGCTGTCTGTCCGTCCGTCATCTGAACGTTTGATATCATTTCTAATTAACTTCACCTGTCAGTTAACCGACGTGATTGCCTCTACCGTAAAAAACTGCAGTACCCCTTTTTCACCACACAGACTGATATTTACCGGCCGCTACAATACGTGGGGGCGCTGTTTCACTCATTTGAGGACAACAAAAACACGGTTGCAACTAAATAATTATAATAATAAAATTATATTTATTTTATTATTCGTTTTACTCACAGGAAAAAAATAACAAAATAAAATAACACTAAAATTAAAGGGTTTGGCTGCACTTCAAAAGTGAGGTATTGAGTTTGACAAAAACAATGTTCTCATGAAATTAAAAAATTATATAAATTAATTTAAATGCCTTATTTTTTAACCTTTTCATGCAAGTCAAACCAAACCAAGAAAACTAAATATAAACTTACCAAACATAAACTACAGAGCGACTGCTTTAGGGCTGCAACTGATGATTATTTTTATATCACTGTAAATTAATCTGACAGTTATTGTCATGCTGGCCCACTCTGTAGGAACTTAGGGGGCTTAGGAACAGGAGGGTGGCTGGACCAAGTGTGGACTGACAGCTTGAGCAAAGGACCGAACTCATAACTGCTTCCAGGGGTAGCCGATCACTCCCCCATCTCTCCACATTTGCATGCATACAAACCCTTTGTGTGTGTGTTGTTGTATTTCAGGCCTATGTCTGTAAAAATGGAGTCAGAAAGTCACAAGGAACGATGCACAACAGTCCAAAACCAAAGATATAAACATAAAATTATGTAAGCTGGAACAAAAGAATGTTTGTTGATCAAGTAGAATTAACACCTTGGTTTCTCTTTCTATTACAGACCATACAACGTTTTGACGATATGCCTAGAGAGGCTGTCTAATACTTTGGGCTGCTATTACCCAAACCGCCGCACTCAAGACTTCTTCCTCCAAATCCACTCTCATTACTTCCACAACTGTTCTAACAGAGATCTGCATTTTGCGGAAGAGCCTTACAGGCTGGTGGTCGTCCTCACTCTCATCCCTGTGAGCATTATCCCCGTACTGGTTTACATGGTGATTTGGAAAAGTAAATGTCAAGACTGAGTTGTGTTATACCTGCACCGTCATGCTACCATAAACTCACAGTGTGAAACTAATCCAGAAAGTAAAATTGTATATTCCAGTCGGGCGTGGGTGAGTAATTTATAAGGAAGGATAATTTCAGGAAAAATGAGAGTTTGTTAAAACAACTCTCACGTCTTGTCTGTTAGTTAAAGCCAGCTGCAAGTTAGCCTAGCTTAGCACAAAGACTAGAAACAGGGGGGAAAAGCTAGCCTGACTCAGAAAGTAACAAACTCTACCTATCAGCGCCTCTAAATCTCACTAATTAACACATTATAGCTCGTTCTAGTCACTGCACCCAGACGAGTCTGGAACATAATCACTTATAAATCCCAAGCATGTCATTTTTAGAGCCAGGCTAGATGTTTCCCCCTGTTTCCAGTCTTTATGCTAAGCTAACCTGCAGTTGAGTAGCCCCATATTTAAAGGTGTGTTTATTGATTAATCTCCTGCTATAACATCCACTCTGCTGTGAAGACTTTCCTCATGATTCTTTTTTTTTTTTCTTTAATCTGGAGCCCATGACCTGATGCTCTCTGACTACAATGTACTGTATATACTGGACTGATTCACATACATAAATACCTGTAAATGTATGGTTGTGATTTATCTTTTAAGTAAATAAAATCTGGAAAATGTTTGTGTTGTTATGTTCAACTGTAGCAAACCAAAAATGCAAACACCAGAAAAACAAATTCAGCGGTGAGCTGGACTCGTGTTGTGCCGGTGAGAAGACGAGACAGAGCTGGGTGTGAAAAGAGAATGGCGGGCAAGGTTTGTGAAAACACAGGGAGATCAAGGTTAGACCCAACGTCTAAACGGCTGCGAAGTGAAACCTATGCCAAAGGCTCCTACAGACGGTCTCAGGTCCACCGATGATCCATGTCTTTGCCGATTTTTAGAGTAGCTGGAAGGCAGAAGAGGCAGGACTGCCAACATGGCGGCGACCAGAGCCACTGATTTTGAGCTTCAAAACACTGTCCATTCTTTACACTGTCAATGGGTTAGACAAAAAAAAAAAGAGACAACACTGAGAAGAAAGGAGGCAAAAGGTCTCATCATAACATGTAGATTTCAGTGTGACGCTGAGGCTGATACTAACTACACATCCTGTGTGAGTAAAGGGGATGTAAATGTTGAAAATATTTCCATTTTGGGGTCAGATCTCTTTTTTACTCATTTCATGCATTGTGTTTTTTTATTATTATTTGTGCAAATTAATAAACTAAACTAAATGCATGCAAAGCTGCATGCAGCTGTTACAAACCACAAAAAAAATGCACGTAATATCTTTGACGTTGTCTCGTTCCAGACAGGATACAGAGGCTATTAAAACAATGATATGCTCTGCATCTCCTCTCTCACACATATCAGTGGCAACATGTTTGTTTAGAGTAGATCCCTGCAGATTCTCATGTGGGAAAGGAATTCTCGCTTATCTTGCAGTCTTTGTTGTTACAGGAAGTCCTGCTTGTCGCATTAATAATAATTTTCTTGTTGTTCACAAGATTAAAGGAAATTCACAATGATTTTATGAAGCAGAAATGTGTTTTTCGTCTCTCTCTCTCTCTCTCTCTCTCTCTCTCAAACTACATTGCCACCTGCTGGTTCAAATTAAATGTTCATGTCTATTTCTTTAAGGAAATAATGAATTAGTTAACATGAGCGCTTGAGTTCATGCAGCCTGCACATAGCCAGCTATAAGAAACTTAAAATCCAAATTATATCCAGTCTTACTCTCAGTGATTAATGTTCAGCGAGACATAAGGTAACATCAAACAGGAGTATCTTTGCAAAGCAGATCTTTGTTCTGACACCCTGAACACATCGTCATTATCTGACCTCGTGTCTGCACAAACTGTTCTCATCCCCTGCTCAGCCCACCATGTTTGTAACCAACCATAACGTCTTATGTATAAATTTAGAATGTAACTTAAATAATACATTTTCTTTGCGTAAGACAGACAACAGACAGTTGTAAAGAGACGCTGTGCTCAAAGAGCATCTTTGATGATACATAACAGGAAAACCACACACACACTTTGTTGGAAGTGTTGAGTCATTAAAAGATGTTTTTTTTTTGTGTGTGTGTGTGTGTGTGTGTGTGTTCGATGTCTAGACACACAAAACACACTTTGTCTGATTTGTACACCGTTGATGTTTTCTCATGTGTCGTGACTTCAAACACTTTAACATAATGCATCCTTTTGTTGTTTTACTCTGCAGACATCAGGGGAGTTTTTAAAAAGGAGGATTTGAAACGCAGTTTTCTTGTTGCTCTGACACCGTACGAGTAAAATGGACGGTCATCAGCTCAATAATCCAACCTTGGACTCAATCTTAGTGACTTCAGACAATCAGGAACAGGAAATATGTAAGTACAATATGTAACAACCTCTGAACAACAAGACCTGAATTATTCAAGGATTATATAAACATTGGAGAAGTTAGAATAACTGTCATTGTCATGACAGTTACAGTCAAACTAACAGTACTGTAAGTGATTTATTATAATCTGTGCATATGATGAAACAGCTCTTTTCATAAGTAATTTTCTGGTCTATAATTAAATCCTTAAAACTGTATTTCATGTGCTGTAACAATATCTTTGTTTCTGTTTTTGACTACAATGAGGCCCTGCATCTTGAATGAAGAGAGAATTTGACACGTTGACACACAAAAATCAGGGAAAACTCCACTTGATTTTACAAAAATAAGTTGATTTGCATCGGGAACAAGTAAAGATTTGACTGCAGATGGATTTTTAAGAACATATAAATTTAAAAGCCCGAATTACAGACAAAACTGATTTGATAAAAAGGAGATATTTGCGGTGTATCTTCTGTAAACACAAAAACGAGATAATAGATAAAGCCAGATATAAAGGTCCAGACATAAAAACAGTGTTCACGAGTGATTCAGGCCATATGACCAGAGCTTGTTTAGCAACAGGATGATGGGTGGTACAAAGTATGTGATGCCTCTTTTAGTTGACGTCCTGGGCTTGCTACACCTTCGCTCTGAATGTAAAAATGCTTATTCAGACTGAGGGTGCAGCGGATCTGCTGTGATCTGAGCTAATTTCATGATGCATTGGTCTGTACGTTGTTTCCCCAGCCAACAGCACAATCATAAAATAAACCTTACCCCTGTTACATACATTACTACTAATACTACTACTGTTTGTTTGTTTTAGCTTCAGACTGCATCCATACCACGAAAAACATGAGCTGTCACCACTTCTGTCCAGTGGTCGGTCTATCAACACTCTGCTTGCTGCTGCTTGTGTCCTGCGTAGCTCTTTCTGTCTTGTGTGAGTTTCGAGATTAGACTGATGTTGATCTTCTCGTGTCAGTCTTAGAAAGAAAGCAAATAACTTCAGCTATTCCTCTGATGTATCTTTCTGAAGACATACATTTAGAAACATGCTGTGTGAACAAAAGTAACGATTCTTTGTTTGTAACTTTCAGATTACAATGAGTCACACAGCAGACCAGAATGTAAAAGCCTCTTCTTTGACTACCAGAACATCAGTAACAGCTATCTCACTCTTACTGAAGCAAACAGCAACCTGCGAGGGGACAATGAAGTCTTGAAGGAGCGCGGCGCCTGGCTGGACAAACAGACCAAAGTTCTCAACAGCACTTCAGCCAAACTGATGTCTGTCAATCTCGCTTTGAGTTTTGAAAGCAGCGAGTTAATGAAGCAAATTGTGAATCTGACTTCTACAAACTTAAAGCTCACACAAGAACACGAGCGTTTGGTCCTGCACACATCCAAGCAGGAGGAAGAGAAGCTGAACATGTCGCAAACGATCACATATCTGGTCAACTCCAACGCTTGGCGAGAGGATGAGGAACGACGGCTCTCCGAGATTAACAGCTTCCTGAATGATGAGCTGTTTGAAGTAAAAGGAAAGAATGCAGAGCTTCTGGAGGTCAACAACGGGCTTCAAAGAGAAATTAAAAATCTGAATGCGCAGATAACAGAGCTTCAAGAGCAAAACCAGAACCAGAGCAGCACAGTGATGAAAGAGCAGCAGGAGGCAGCAGGCACCACTCTTCCTCCTGGTACTGGCTGAGCAGATCTGGATGGGGAGTGAGCCTGATGACTCGAAGCTGGACGACCCTCTGGGAGAAGACTGTGGACACAGATGGATCTGTGATCGTCCACAAATAATTCTATTTATTTCATTTTGTGAATATAACAATAATACACTAATTTGAATTTGTAATTTTCTTTATGTATGTATATCTTTGATTCAGTCCATTTCTTTTGCTCTCTAGCTGCAAATAAAGACAGTTATCTTTCAGACAATTTGTTTTTTCTTACTTTTTTTATTTATATAAATTTGAATTTGGGTACAACTGACAAAAAACATGTTGCAACATTCAATTTGGAATGTTAACCCTCATAAAAACATAAAACAAGTCAGTCAAGTGCATTTTTCTTGTAAAATTTCAGATCTGTGTACACTAACAAAATAATAATAATAATAATAATAATAATAATAATAATAATAATAATAATTAATTAATTACACCAGGGGTCTTCAGCCTTTTTCAGCCCAAGGACCCCCTGGACAAGAGACAAACAGAACAGAGACAGCCTGGCTTATAATAACTTTTATATTTACTTTATTCACCTTTTATTTCACCTTATTAACCTATTTATATGCTGGGTTATTAGCCTATATGTGTTTATGATTGATAGAACATTCAGGCATAATGGAATAATTTATAAATAATATATAAACAGTAATAGTTTTTCAAAATGTCAAAATTGGCTTTTTATTGCACCATCATCATTATTTTGTTATATTCTCACAAATTATTTTGGTGAAAATTGTCAATTATTATGACAAAAATTGGCGGACCCCCTGCAGTACCTCTGTGGACCCCCTAGGGGTCACGGACCCCTGGTTGAAGACCCCTGAATTACACTGTAGAATTGACAGATTGTGTCACTCAGTTTGGGTCAGAACCATTTGATGTAATAGACGGGGGAAGTTGGGCTTTAAAAAAAAGTAAATAAAACAGACAGCGTTTCCTTGGCACATTGTAAACACGCCATATTAACAGAGGTAGGTTAATACTTTGACACTGCAAACATCAACTGATGATCTCATATTTTTCAGGGCCCCTGTCAGTCACAGGCTGGAGGCTTTAGAGTCATGTTGACCTGTATGAAATCAGCAGTTAAGAAATGAAGACTCTCTGGCATGAGCAGACGGTAACTGTTGGTGTTCTCTTTAACGGTCCACAGGTCCTCAGACACATACACTGGTTACACACAGCACCCAGCCTGTGTAAGCCTTGCTGCTGGTCCGAATGACCCCGAGGTTTGGTGCCGGTAACAGTAACAATAGTCTCCTCCATGGAGAGCAGCTCATCATTATCAGGAGTTTGCACTGCGCTCTCGTGCTCACAGTGTAAAACTACAAACACAGTAAGCGGACTACAGAGAGCGGACTACCACTTCCGGTAAGTACTTTCAAACGGTCAGCTAGCAGCAGCTAGCAGCGGTACTCCCTGAAGTTTACAGTTTATGAAGGCTAACGGTTGTCGGTGTTGTATCAGACTCAGTAAAAGTAGCACGTAGACGTGATTTCCTTGATCAGCCTGTCAGTATTTCTGAAGCTAAGCTAAGCTAAGCTAAGCTAAGAGCGCAAATACGCGCTAACGTCAGTTGAAAGTCGTTGCCGAGGCAACGGCAGATATTGACGTTGATTGGCTGATGGACTGTGAACAGAGAGCAGAGCTACACTGTAGAGTCAATACAGCGCTCAATAACACATTTATTCTATAGAAAGTGTTTGCAGCAACAACATTTGTATCATTTTATATCGAATTTATACTTTTATTGGTCAGGTGTGTGAACACACGAGGAATTTGACGTCACTCAATATAAAAAACAATGAAATAAATATGGTTTATACAGCAGCTTGTGTTATGTACGTGGGGTAGTAGATATGACAGTATTTACTGTATACACAGCATAAGTAGACTGTTTGTCAGTGACGATATTCACATTTTAAAAGAACAAACACTAAATGTAAACAGTGAGAATAAATAATTCATAATTTGTACAGGTTATTGTACAGGTAATGTTCCTGACATTTTGTGTCTGGTTGTTTTGGTGTACAGAGATCTGCGGTCCAAACCAGACAGCGATGGATGAGCAGAGGACAGACTGAAGGATTGCTGTGTGGAACTGGATCAGCTGATCGTCAGGCAGGTTGATCTTCCTGAGCTGCCACATGAAGTCCATCCTCTGCTGGGCCTTTTTCATCATGGTTTAGTTGTTTTGCCACTGTAAACTTTTTATAATACTTACAGCATACGCACTGCATTTTGATAGATAGGCCTGTATGAATGTATGAACACTGTGCCCCCATAGTATTTAGACAGGGTAACACAGTTTGATATTTGTTTAGCAAACCTGTGACTTATCTTTTCAGATGTTACATATGAAAATGTCAATGGCACAAACTTTAGAGACACAGTGCTGGGCTTATTATTCAACATATTTATTGAACTGATTCATATTCATTGACCTCTGTTACCAAACCCCAACAATTAAAGGCAGGAGGCATGTATTATTCAAATGTGCTCCATTAATTTAAAAGAGATGAGGATAAGACACAAATAAGAAAATACAGTAATGTTATGTTCTTACTTTGAGCTAACAGCCCAATTACAAACTCTCCTGCCAAAATAAATAGGTTGTGAACATCTGTTTTTATAAAAAGAACAGAGCATCATACATTGTGTGTTTTGACCCTTTTTTTAAAGATATTTTTGAACCTTTATTTTATAGTGACAGCTGAAGAGTGACAGGAAGCTCAGGGGAGAGAGAGAGAGGATGACGTGCAGCTAACAGCCACAGGTTGGAGTCCAACTCTGGGTCACTGCAAGAAGGACTGAGCCTAACATGGAGCGCACACTCTACCAAGTGAGCTAAAGGACATCCTGTGAAAGTATTTTTGATTGATTCATTTTTTCCCCCAAAATGAAACTTTTTTTTTTGTTTCTCTGTCAGTTTTAACCTGAAAAACAAACTGTTATAAATCTACCTTGGTCGAAACCAAAGTGCTGAGTCTGAGTTACACAGCTATGCAGCAAATCATGTGAAAAGAAAGATTTTAAAACAGAAATGTAATTTTTGGATTTTATTTAGATTTTTTATGATTTCAAATTTCTGAGGAAACTGAAGCACTAAGAGTATTTGGAATATTTTGAGTTTTTTTGAGATTTTATTTTGATGTTAAGATGATTTTTTTTTTAATGTGGGAGGAAACTGAAGCACTCAGAGTAAACCCACAGCAACGCAGTGATCTTACATTTGCGAGGCCATAGTGGTGAACACTAAGGCACCTGTGCTACTATCCAACCTGAGTTTTTTTTTTTTGAATGAATGGATAATTCAAAAGTGGAGAAACCGAAGCACTCGGAGGAAACCACAGCAACACCGTGAACGCTGTAAACTCTTCACAGCAAAGAGGACAAGGTCCAGAACTGAACCCTGACCTCATCGCTGGGAAGGCACAGTGAACACTAAAGAGCCTGCAGATCTATGGGGCCTGTAGTTGTGAGTCATGTCCAGGTTGGTTATTTCGATGTTACTTTGATGTTTTTTTTTTTTTTTTTAAATGATTTAAAAGTGGAGAACCGAAGCACTCGGAGAAAACCACAGCAACACAGTGACCTTACAGTTAAAGAGCCAAAGTGTTGAACACGAAGGCCTTTCAACTGTTTTTTAGTCTCATTTTATGCCTGTGCAGGCTTTGACTGGCTTGATCACTGTGTTGAAAAGTGAGGTGAAGAACCTCTTAATACCTCTTTTTGGCTTTACCAGCTGTCTTTTCAGAGTCTTGATTACACATTCGTAAACGAGTGAGTCCTCTGTCAGCAGGTTCGCTTGCACAAATCCTTTGCTGCCCATTATTGTACACAGATCCTTGTGCACGGCCTTGGCTATTTTCTTTATCTGGTCTCCTTCTTTTGGCCTGACAAATTCAAAGCCTTCACAGCTTGCGCGCAGCATGTCTATTAGAGCTGAAATAATCTTTTTATGTTCATCAGCAGGCACTGGAATCTTTGTATTTTTCAGGCACTGCTGTACCACCGCTGCCGCCATTACCACATAGAACAGTTCTGCAGGTTCAGTTGGTTGGGTTCTATCACTGAGAGCTGGCTCAGCAGTGACTCTAGGTGTTGTGGACTGAAACTTGGGTCTATCACACACAGGTGTGACAGAGTCTTTACTAACTTCACTGACACGTGGCTCAGTGGTGACGGAAGGTGGTCTTAACTCTACGATGGGTGACGCAGAGTTGTCTTCATCACTGACACGTGGCTCAGCGGTGACGGAAGGTGGTGCTGATACCACAGGTGTCACGGTGACCTCTGAGAGCTCTGGCAGATCCAGCACTGTCCGAATTCTGTCCAGACTAACTTGGACACCGTCATTTGTCTCGGTATTCTGTTGTGTCTGCCGGTTGAGCCAGCTATACATCAGATCCAGGAATTTGTGAACTTCCGTATGTATCTTCAGCCGAATGGACCTAATGCTTCCATCATCAGGTTTAATATTTCTAACAATGAGATTCCCCAGACGCTGAGAAATCCTATGTTTGCCATTGTGAAGGCAGATGGACATTTTTTTGTAGACGCACTCATCTGGGTTTTCGGCTGGGACCATGTCCTGCACCACTGAGTCTGCTGCTGGAATCAGGACATCCAGTGTGGGCTTCTTAGAGAAGCAGTCAAGATTTTGTCTCAGCTTTGCCAAGAAGCTAACAATGGCCTCCTTGGCAAATTTGCGGGCAAAAAAGATTTTAATTTTATTTGCCACGACTTTCCAGCATTTTGTCCTGCTAGACTGAGCCTCTGAGTTAGGTGAGCCGTCGCTGTTCATTCCAAACTCTTCTTTATTGGACCAGATATACTTAGCAACATCAAGAGACACTGCATCGGTGTCTTCGATAATGCTGCTCAAAATCTGCATGCGTTCCTCTTCAGTAATGCCATCTTCACACATGTCAGTATTTTTCACGTGTTCCACTAAGACCTGCCTTACAGCTTCCGATGTTTTATTCACTACGCTATCCTCGAAGCTATCCACAGGAGCTAATTCTTCTGATCCCACAGGAGAAACTTGATCCTCCTGGGTCTCATGAAGACTGTGCTGCTCTAATGGACTTTGTAAAGGGGGCTTGGATGTTACCTTTGGAATTTCTGCATCTACAGTATCTGACCTGGACGCACATGACATGTTCGGTTTACATTTTTGTAGCATTCTGACCATGTGTAACACGATGGTCGGTAGTCTCGGGGCTTTTTGGCTCGACCTGCGTTTTGCTTCCCTCTGTGTCACTGCTTTGTGATAGTTGAGAGTTGATTCTCTCTGTCACCTCTTTCGTAACCAGAATTGCCAGCGTTTTTGTACTTGCGCTTTCAATCGGGCTACCGGTCACGTCTACAAAAGTATCAGCGATAGAGTCCCCCAGGTAGTCGTAAACTTCATGTTCAGAAACATACTTAGGGGACTCTGGAGAAGTCTCACTTTTGTTTGACAGCTGATTTTTAAATACCTCAAAAACATGTTTAGACACAGTGGTCACTATGCCCACACACATTTCTTTTATGATATTTTTTGTTTCATCATCAACAGTCCCAGATTTAATTTTGGTCCACTGTGCAGCCGTCAGCTGGTCTAGGAACAACCGGACAAGTGGCCGAAGGGTTTCTGTTGTGGACAGCTGAGGTTCCTGATCCATAGTATCCTTATTTTCTGAATTCATGATATCAGTTTGTGCTACCTGTCTGTCTGCTTGGAAGGTGGAAGGTGGTCTTAAATCTACGATGGGTGACGCAGAGTTGTCTTCATCACTGACACGTGGCTCAGCGGTGACGGAAGGTGGTGCTGATACCACAGGTGTCACGGTGACCTCTGGGAGTTCTGGCAGATCCAGGACTGTCCGAATTCTGTCCAGACTAACTTGGACACCGTCATTTGTCTCGGTATTCTGTTGTGTCTGCCAGTTGAGCCAGCTATACATCAGATCCAGGAATTTGTGAACTTCCGTGCGTATCTTAAGCCGAATGGACCTAATGCTTCCATCATCAGGTTTAATATTCCTAATAATGAGATTCCCCAGACGCTGAGAAATCCTATGTTTGCCATTGTGAAGGCAGATGGACATTTTTTTGTAGACGCACTCATCTGGGTTTTCGGCTGGGACCATGTCCTGCACCACTGAGTCTGCTGCTGGAATCAGGACATCCAGTGTGGGCTTCTTAGAGAAGCAGTCAAGATTTTGTCTCAGCTTTGCCAAGAAGCTAACAATGGCCTCCTTGGCAAATTTGCGGGCAAAAAAGATTTTAATTTTATTTGCCACGACTTCCCAGCATTTTGTCCTGCTAGACTGAGCCTCTGAGTTAGGTGAGCCGTCGCTGTTCATTCCAAACTCTTCTTTATTGGACCAGATATACTTAGCAACATCAAGAGACACTGCATCGGTGTCTTCGATAATGCTGCTCAAAATCTGCATGTTCCTCTTCAGTAATGCCATCTTCACACATGTCAGTATTTTTCACGTGTTCCACTAAGACCTGCCTTACAGCTTCCGATGTTTTATCCACTACGCTATCCTCGAAGCTATCCACAGGAGCTAATTCTTCTGATCCCACAGGAGAAACTTGATCCTCCTGGGTCTCATGAAGACTGTGCTGCTCTAATGGACTTTGTAAAGGGTGCTTGGATGTTACCTTTGGAATTTCTGCATCTACAGTATCTGACCTGGACGCACATGACATGTTCGGTTTACATTTTTGTAGCATTCTGACCATGTGTCTCACGATGGTCTGTAGTCTACGGGGGCTTTTTGGCTCGACCAGCGTTTTGCTTCCCTCTGTGTCACTGCTTTGTGATAGTTGAGAGTTGATTCTCTCTGTCACCTCTTTCGTAACCAGAATTGCCAGCTTTTTTGTACTTGCGCTTTCAATCGGGCTACCGGTCACGTCTACAAAAGTATCAGCGATAGAGTCCCCCAGGTAGTCGTAGACTTCAGGTTCAGAAACATACTTAGGGGACTCTAGAGAAGTAAATGCCTTAAGAACAGTTTTAGAAATAGTGTTCACTATGTCCACGCACATTTCAGTGATGATACGTTCCGTTTCATTATCAACAGTCCCAGATTTAATTTTGGTCCACTGTGCAGCCGTCAGCTGGGCTAGGAACAACTGGACAAGTGGCCGAAGGGTCTCTGTTGTGGCCAGTGGAAATTCCTGATCCACGGTATCCTTATTTTCTGAATTCATGATATCAGTATGTGCTACCTGTCTGTCTGCTTGGTACTTACAGCCTGTAGTCAGCGTAGTCACGCTCCTCGGTTTTGACACTTTGTAATCCCTGTTCAACTCCTGTATCGTGGAAGAAATCCGAACGAAATGTTTTGAATTTGGATCCTACTTATACCTACACCAAAACTTTGGCTTTTGATCTTTGAATGACATCACCACACTTGTAATGACTTCATAGCCAATCAAGATCAAAGGCATGTCTACATCAAAACAACTTGTTGCTAAGCCCGCCCCTAGCAACAGTTGTCCAGTAGCTTCCTTAGCAACTGTAACCAGGGAGAACAAGCAAATCTCTCTCTGTTTCTGTGTTGAAACATTTAAAATACACACATACACAAAGACTAATTAAAGACTAATTAAACTCAATAATCATAACAAACTGAACAAAAGTTCTTGGTTAGATCTATTTCTAAGGAACTGCTGGAATTATGAAAATAATGAATATAAATCAATAAATACAAAATAATAATTTACTGAGTTTTGAAATCACAAACAAGGAAACATATTAAACAATACGATATATCATTTTGAAGATATATCTTGATGTTTTGAATGATTTTGACCAGGATATATCTTCTTTAAGGAACTGTCTCCTTTGGCTTGAGTGAATTATTATTGACTGATGGATGTGGAAGTGTTTCATGAAATCCAAAGAGTTTCTGTTATTAAAATCCAACAAAACAGAAGCACTGTATACTTTAGTTATATCACTTTAGAGAAGCCAGTGAAGATAAGTGGAGAGCTCTCTCTCCAGAGGGGGCAGTACCAGCACATGTAAAGAAGTGGACCCAATTTTTTTGCTCAGTGTTACAAAATAAGCAGTTTGAGGAAATGTTGACTTCATTTATATTTATTTTTCCTAATAGCAAATGGGAAATTGTCTCAATGTAAACTATTCAAATTAAGGAGGAACCTTTAGTTTCAAAATGTTATCTCACCAGAAGTGAGTAAGTCTCCATAAGTCCCCATGTTAAAATGTCCAACTTCACAGCAGAAACAAACATGTTTACAGCCTGGTACAAAAAATGGTACTAAGCTCTATAGCTACTAAATAAAGCTAGCAAATACAGACAGTTTGTTTTTTCTTACTTCTTTATTCATATAAACTTTAATTTGGGTACAACTGTACAAACACTGCAGCATTCAATTTGTAAACATAAACATAAAACAAGACAGTTAAGTGTGTTTGTCTTGTTGAATTTCACATCTGCATACACTAACAAATCGTTTTTAAACATATATATATAATGCCAGTTGTCCACTTAAATCACGCGTACGTGCTCACAAAGATAATGCAAACATGGTCAAGTTAAACAGATGTATTGTTTTAAATTAATCATAAGATGGTGATTAATTTAAAACAGTACATCTGTCTTTAGTCATTTATGTCATTAGTTTTACATATAATTGGTTATAAATCAAAGTATTGGACAAAATTAGCTCCATGGTGGTGCTACAATTAAAGTCAATAGATTGTCATCAGAATTCACTTTGTGAGAATCATCAGTATAATATATCTATAATATATCTGAGATATTTCACTGGAGTGAAGTGAAGTGAAAACATCAACCTTGTGATTGTGCTGGATGATAAGTCGGAGGATTACCAGAATTATTAGGAATTATCCTCTTAGCTCCATTGATAACTCTTTCACTAGCACATCATCAACAAGATACGTTTAAATTATTTATTAATATAGCCTCATAAATGGTCAATGAAATTATGTTAGATTTAGCTTATTTAGCATCTGTATGGAAAACATTTATACCATACATAAAATATATTTGACTCATAATATCATCAAAACCTGCTTCACTTTATATAGTTCACAGGCTCAAATGTGTGGCTTCAATAGTCTTGTGCTCTGGGCTCCAGAGTGTGGTGCAGGGTTCTAGAAATCATCTGTGCATGTGATGGGGGAATGCACAGTGCATGTAGGGTGCTGGCCTCAATAGCCCTGCAGTAAGCAGAGTGCAAAGACAGCTTAAGTGTTACGGTGTCGTCTGAAAATAAGATGGGTTGCAGGCATAACCAAGTGGGTTAAAGCGAAGTGCAGAAATGGTGAATGTCAGAAGTGGCAGGGTTGAAGTGTGGTCCTGCTCCTGAGCTTCAAAAATAGTTGTCAACATATTTTAATTATTTCATGGAAATCTATTCAGTATTTGTTGAGTCATTTCAGTTAATCTGATGTGAGGAGTCTACTCCTGCTTGGGTTTTCTCCTCCTGCATAGTCTAAAGCAAAGGAATCGCATTAATCCCACCACAATAATAATAAGCATCAACAGCACTGCTAACAAACAGCAAATAACATCCACAGAATGATAGGCATACCATGGCATCTTATAAGACTCAGTGCGTAAATGTGCAGCTCCTTTGTGCCTCATAACAAACTCAATCCAGTAAAGGGCCGTGTCCAGAGGATGCATTGGTTTATCGATGGAGAGCAGACAGACGCTTCATGTTATTTCTGTATGAGGGATTGTGAAGTACTTCTTGTATTGCTTCCAGAAAGTTCTGGCGAGTGAGTTTGGTAACATCAACCACCTTAGCGACACCTCGGATCTCCAACCTCAGAACGTTCTCAGCTTGGTCAAACAGAAGGGGCATGCCTACTATCGGCACTCCGTGGTAGATGGACTCATAGATGCCGTTAGTGCCACCGTGGGCCACAAAGGCTTTAATCTTTGGGTGTCCCAAGAGGTCATTCTGGGGCAGCCAATTCAACAGTAGGGTGTTGTTGCCCAAATTGTTTGGTCGCTCACCGGGCATGCCTCCATATGACCTTTTGTGGAATTTGGGCAAAGGCGGCAGCGATTTCAGAAGTGATTTCTACAGGTAGGCTTTTGACCAGTGTACCAAGAGACATCAAGATGAATCCATGCTCTCCTGAACTTTCAACAAACTCCTCCAGCTCTGATGATAAAGGCTTCGAAGGCTTACACTGAAAACCACCAATGTAGGCGATGTTTGGCATGGTGGGTCTGGGGAATTCAAAGACAAAGTCCACCCTCATGAGCCAGATGTCTGCTCCTTGTAGAAGGTGATAGAAGTTCACATCTGGACCAAAGTACCTGTCTACCAGTCTGTCATAGTGAGGGCATACTATAAGCCTGTCAATGAATATGTTGATGACATAGTTGATTGTGTTCTGAACCCTTTGTCCAAAGGTCATCTTATCTGACACAACGTGTCCTGCAACTGGAACATAGGATGTTGGAGATGGAGCTAGCACAGCATGCCCTTCTCCACTGGTGATCCATCTCACGTTAAAAACAGTTGGCAGTTTAAGCTCATGAGCCACCAGAACTCCTACAGGCACTCCGGGTCAATAAGAACCACGTCAAATTGAGCGTCACGCATATTCTGCATTAGAGTCTTGTTCTCAAATATTTCTACCACCATTTGTCCGGCCTGTTGGTGAATTTCCGACAGTGCACCGAGCATTTCCCAGTACCACTTCGCAGTGCTGATAAAAGATCCCCCCTCTCTGTGTAATGTCAGAATATTGGCAAGGAGGGTTGCAAAGAAGTCCTGCTCTTCCATGTTCATGGCTTCTGGTAGGGTGACCGTGATGGAGCGGTAATGTGGTGCATTTTCTTTGATGTACCAGCTAGTGGATGTATGGACCACCGTGACCTCGTGGCCCCTGGCATGTAGGCCCTGGATCAGCAGGTCCATGTTGATCCAGTGGCTGCCATCTATCGGGAACACCAGAATCTTTCCACCCAGGACACTGGGACCCGTCAGACACACCACTAGGAGCAGAAGTGAGACTTCTGAGATGCTCCCCATGGATAAACTCTGAGAAAAATAACAAACATACAAGGTTAATATGAGCAAATTTTGCAGTTGTTTGTGTTTCTGTTGAACTCCCACAAACTTGTTTAACCAGTTGGGAATCACAACCAGCCACAATAAACACCAAAATGGATCCAGGACTGCAGCTACCACTGAGGGCACTGAGGTTGTGTCTACTATATTTTGGGGAATTTGTCGGATTTATACTGCAACAAAAAAAAAGAAAAAGGATAAGTTAAGATAACCTTACTGTGTGCCAAATGCTAATGTCACCACATTTTGTGTTGCTATCAGTCGACAGTCACCCAGCTAAATCTTCCTCTTGATGTTTGCTGAAGTATTTTAGTGAACAACTAAATGAATCTGGTTCCTGAATTATCAGCTGCCCTGCGGTAATGCGGTAATGGTGAGGAAGAATGACAGTGACAGTGAGTCTGTTCAAACCTCCAGAGTTCAGAAACGACAACTGGAATCACTGAGAAAAGTTACCCCTGGAACCGATCAGGCTCCGACGCCACTTTCGCTTCAGGAGTCTTTAACTTACCCAGATTTGGTCAGTTTTTCTTGGTTTATGTGCTTCACCACCGGGCAGGTCGGCACGCTGACATTAATTTTGCTGGCACTAAATCTTCGTGGAGCATCTCACACCATCGTTATTGGCCAAGTTCAGCCTCTGCATGTTATTTTTACTGTAGAAAGTGGGCTGTTTATAATGGGGTACAAAAGCTCTAAACAAAGTTCACACCTCCACAGTCTCCGAACACATGACAAACTTGCGTGCTAGTAGCGTCAAGCTCACGTCACTGCCTGTGAATGTCTTTATTACCTGTTAGATCATCTGCTATATAATGGCCAACATATTTAATCTCTTTACACACATTAGAAGCAGCAGCAAATGAGAATTCAGGAGATACTTATTTTCTGTCTTCTTTACATCTAACAATCGTAATATTTCTCTTCTTTGCATCATATTTGATGTCAAAATCAATTCCACATTGTGAGAAAAGCTTCAGTAACTGCTGTAGGCCAGCACTAGGCGGACGGAAGATCCCCAAATCACAGAAACACATAAAACAAATAAAGAATCTAAATAACAATAAACAAACTTTTCAGTGTCTAACTTTTGACATCAGGTGGTTTTGCAGTGATTGTGGGGATTCATAGCCCCATGTAATAATAACATCTTGGCCACGGCCCTGTGTGAACCCAGTAGGCATGGCATTTTACGATTTAATACAGTAAACATGATACATATTATTCTGAACACTGATACCTGGAGTAACTACGGTCTCTAATCTCCTCATCTGCATTCCAGCAGGGACGTGCTAACAGGCTAAAAACTCTCCATTTATAACAAGCAGACACGAAAACATGCCCTCAAGTGTCCACTTTGCTTTCTGCAAGTCTGCCGTTGAGGAAGCTAAAAGAGGAATCTGACACCAGGAATCTAACCGCATGCCTCAGCAGCAGCTTCCAGTGGCAGCAGCAGTCCGTTCTCTTCCGTCACGCTGTGGAGGAGTTTGTAGAAAAAGGAGAAGCGTTACCTTAAATCTCAGAGACAGAAGACAAACGTTCTGTGAGCCTCCACCGGCGCCTGTATGGACAGGATGATTATGTGTGCATTTGAAAGGGGAGGAGAGGAAATCCTCCTCTCAGAGCCCGCCCTCGCTCTCTGTAAAGGAACAACACAAAACAGTTTGTATTGTGAGCAAAGTCTCTCCTGCTGTGAACTGAACAGTGGAGTTTTCTTCAAACATGTTTGATATTTCTGACTCACTGGGAGCAGCACAGTGACATATTAGCTCCTTATCAAGCTGTTTTGCACACCCAGCGACAGAAACTAGTTCATTATCTGTAGCCGCTTATCCTCACAGGGTCACATTGGAGCTGGAGCCTAGTAATAGTATACATCCTGTTTATTCACAGGTATGTAAATATGTAGGATTTATGACTTGTAGTTACATAATGAACATTCAGCTGGAGCTCACTGCTCGAGGCTGCTTCCCTGTTTTGATGGTGTGGACTGATGTCCTCAGTAGCATGCAAATGATGCTGGACGACTGTTTTAAAGATGAATGAATGAAGTCACAGTCTCGTCTGTACAGAGGTGGTGCAGACTGAATCATGACTTGTGATGCAAAATGTCCAGAAAACAGTGAAGTTATCAGTTTGTGTTTAGTCTTTCGTTTCCTCTCTGTCACAGCTGAGTTATTGTTGTAAGGTCTGATGTTCAGGGGCACCGAAGAGTTACTGACTCTAAATCAAGCATGGAAGTAACTGACTGGCATTTCCTGATCCGTACGTCCTCACCAGTCAGTACTGCGCATGTGCAACTCAACAAAGATGATAAAGATGCAAGATGGTTCACTCCTTAGTTTCATCCAGTCTGTGTTATCCGTTTGGTGAGTTACTATGGTTACGGGGAAGCCTCAAAGCCCCTCCCTCATGGAAGTCTGGAGCCCTGATTTATCAGACAGGACCTCTGGTTAATATTTTAATTAAGAAGATGCACTGTCTTTATAGTCTGCAGTAAATATTCAGCTAACACGTGAACACCTCTGACATGATGAGGAAGATCTGACTAATGCAAACACAAAGTTCAGATAAGAACTAGACTGACTTTCCCTGCAGGATGCACACTTTTCTGTATCTCTACAGAAATAAATAAATAAATCTGTCAATGTAAAATATAGAAAAGAAAATACATGTAGAAATTCATAAGTAAAGAAATACAGAAATAGAGTTTTATTTTATTTATTTATTAATAATTAACTAATTTTTTGTCCTTCTTGATACAGTCCATGGTAAATACACAAAATAAAACTGAAAAAATAAATAAATAAATAAATTATAGGATTAAATCAATCAATCAATAAATGTAGTCTAAAAATAGGACTTTATTTTATTTACTACATGTTATTTGCAGAGGGTTTGTTGTTGAACAAGTCTGTCTGACGAGTTCCACATTAGTTTATATCTTTATTTCTGTGTGTATAAATGAATATATAGAAATAAGATAAATAAGAAATAAGAAATGTGAAAATCCAGAAATGAATAAACAGATGAATAAATACAGAAATATATCATTCTGAATAGACATGCAGCGATACACACTGACTACCAGAGGGCGCTAAAGACAGACACTGACACTGAGTCCACACACATTAGTTACCTGATAACTTACATTTAAAATCCACTGAAGCTACTTCATCTGTCCGTGCTACCTCTGGTGTTCAACAGCCGCACCTTCAGCAGCCGTCTCCCTGCTCACCACTGAAGAAGGTGATCAGTCACGTGTCAGTTAACAGGTGAAATGCAGGATGTCAGTTTTTGTACAACAATGAAAAAATGAGAATAGTTAAACACTTTTCAATGGCAAGACTCCAAAACATTTGATTATTTCCCCTCTAAATAGCTGCCATTATTTACTAAACTCCTAACTGCACCTGCAGGGCACTTTGCACATTACCTGAGACTGCAGCTGGTGGCGAGGGAGCTTTCAGTAAGCTGAAACTGATAAACTGAGGTCCGCTGTGTCCCAGGACCAGCTGTGCAGTCTCGCCATGCCGTCCATTGAGAGTCAGTTGTGGCTAGAAAGCCGGACTTCAAACACTTGATCAGTTCTAGTGTTGATTGTGAGATTAATACACATTTGATGACCAAGTTATGCAGAATTAAGTGGGCGAAACACAGTTTCAAAACACATTAGACATCTTGTGACTGAACGTTAAAGACTTCATCATCAGTTTCCCAACTGACGCTGCCCCGTCACCGGTGAGACTTTGTGAGGTGTCACAGGGTGTGGAAGCCAGCACATTGCAGGTTTATGATGTCCAGACAGTCGTGAACACATTTGAACACATCATTTTATAATTCACACAGATTAATTTTAATCCAGGATTTGGTAAATTCGCCGTTTGAACAGCTGCATGTCCGAGCTGACAGCACAGCCTCCAACATACCAAAGTTACTGATACGCTTCCCTTGGAATTAATGAGGCGGTTAAGTGCTTACTCATCCTGCAAACAGCTCTTTCTACACACCGAATCAAACTCCCTCAGCCAATCACGACTCTCCCTCCTCCCCGCACGCAGCAGTCAAAAACAGCATGCACCCTCGAGGAGGTTCCCACAACGCTTTCTGCAAAGCAAGCACGGTCCTGTCGAGAGGCAACATGATGAAGATGAAGAGCTTTGGTGTTCTGATGTGCGTCCTGGCAGCGCTGTCCACAGCTGAGGCAGTACGGACACTTTTTATCTGACTTGTACTGAAATGTTTGATTCATGTTCATGAGATTTTATGAGATTTGTTGAACTCTCAGGGCTCGTTGGGGGAAATAACATGGAAGAAACCTGCTTTCTCCTCCCCCTCCTCCTCCTTCTCCTCTTCATCGTCTTCGTTCTCCTCCTCCTTTGAAAGTTCAGGTGAGGAACTGCAATCGTCGAGGCTCTCTGGTGCCGTACTTTATCATCAGCAATCTTTTGTTTTACAGGTGAGCTCTGTCTTAACGGGGGCACGTCTGTCCCGTCCCTGACTAGCGGTGAACACATGTTTTGTTTGTGCGCTGACGGTTTTGAGGGGAATAACTGCGAAAGAGGTACGAAGCTCAACCGCAGACCAGTTTGCATTTATCTCTGTCACACTTTGAAACAACTCCTTCTGCTTCTTCAGTGAAACGTGGTCACTGCTACGAAGGCGTGGGTCTGTACTACAGAGGCACGGTGTCTAAATCAGTGAGTGGACGCACATGTGAGGAGTGGGATTCAGTCACCAGGGAGCTGTACATGTCCTCAGATGTCAATTCAGGGAGGCACAACTACTGCAGGTACGCCGCCATGACTCTTTGGTTTGATTTGAAAAAACATTTGACGAGAGAACGGAAACAGTAGCACAAAAATATTCAGTATGCCAGGTGAGCAGCAAATCTAGAGAGCGACCGCGTCCTGCACGTAGACTGTGGACGTAGTCTCCGTGACGTCACCCACAGGTTTCCAAAGTCACATAAAAAGCGTGAGTCCAGATCCAGATCAGTGTTTGGTTTGTCTGCTGAGGGACACTCTGTGGAAGAGGACGTGCTCTCCCTGTAGATATAAAGGGCTCATTATAAGACAACAAAAACACAGTGACTCTTATTTTCAGGTGATTAAACACTAATGAAAACATACTAATGAATCTCGCATTCCATTCCTGCCAATAAATACTTGTAAATCTTAAAACACTGGATCTTTAAATCCCGTGAAGATGTTTCAAAACGTGAGAATGTACTCAGGAGCTGCATTTTCAAAGCTAAAATCCTAAAATCCTTCTTTATTGTTTCATTTCAAATCAAATGTGCTGGAGTAATGTGCGTCCAGTAAATCATCTCTGTAAATGTCACATTTGATGTGTTTTCCCCACAGAAATCTTTACTTCAGACGCCGACCGTGGTGTCATGTCTGGAGAAACCGGCAGCTGGTGTGGGAGTATTGTGGTGTTCCACGCTGTAGCTTCGAGTCGTGTGAGTGTATTCTCTCTTTACAAGTGAGTCCAAACCAGAGTGTGTGTTTTATTAGTGTTTAACTCTTTCATCTTGTAGCTCCAGCCCCGCCCTCGCCTGCACCCGCTGATCCAGAGCCAGGTAAACTCCGCCGCCGTGCTGAACTCGGCGCGTCACATTTACACGCTCTTTCCCCTCGACTGTGTTCAACGTTGGGTTGGTTTCATCCCCCAGATGCGGAGCTGACATGTGGCCAGCGCAGCAGACGAAAGCTGATGAAGATCGTAGGTGGAACAGTTGCCACTGTGGAATCGCACCCGTGGGTCGCCGCCATATTTTGGCGCAGCAAATCCAAGGAGAAGGTTTTCCGTTGCGGGGGCAGTCTGATCTCATCCTGCTGGGTTCTCACAGCTGCCCACTGCTTCGCTGACGGGTAGGAAGTGAGGTCACTTACTGTAACACACGGCAGGCGCTGACAAACAGCAGACAGCAGGCTGATCGGACTTGTCTCGTGAATTTTCAGCTCCAACAGCAAAGCTCGCCGCTTCTCCGTCATCCTGGGGAAAAACTCTCTGAACGAGAGCGAGCCGAGTGTGGAGCAAACATTCAGGGTGGAGGAAATCATCGTCCACGAGGGGTTTGACAACAGCCAGGGGAACTTCAACAATGACATCGGTATGAACACATCTCTAGACGCTTCGGTACTGACGACGTGTGTTGTAATGGACGCAGTAATTCTTTGATCGTTGTTTTGCAGCCCTGCTGAAGCTGAAGGCCAGAGATGGGAAGAAGTGCGCAGAGGAGAGCAGCTCGGTGAAGTCCGTCTGCCTGCCGCCGCCTCAGCAGAGCCTCCAGCCTGGTGTCACCTGTGAGATCGCAGGATATGGGAAGGAGCAATTTGGTGAGGATAGTCTGACTGTCTGAGCCACATTATAGGTGATCGATTTAAGGTCAATGTAACGTCGACGTGATTTAAAATCTGCAGTAAAGTTTCACAGTGTTGAATCTGCAGCATCGCGTTCATGTAGTGAAGCAGCAGGACCTTTAATCTGCACTTATTTACAGCACTTCACAGGTTCCTTTCTACCTCTAATTATATGTATGTCAAACTGTAATGAGTTGTTCAGTACTTGTCTGGTCTTCTCTCCAGGTTTGTGGTATAAGTCTCAGTACCTCAGAGAGGCTCAGGTGAACATTCTGGCAGACGATGTGTGTCGACGAAGACTATTATGAAAACATGATCACTGACAACATGTTTTGTGCTGGTCGGCCCGACTGGAGCCAGGATGCTTGCGAGGTATTCACGACAAGTCGGAACTCGATCGCGTTTGCACGGATCGGTTTGTTGATTCTCTTTAACGCTGCTCGTCTCTCTCCAACAGGGAGACTCAGGAGGGCCTCTGGTGTGCGAGGTCGGCGACAGGCTCTTCCTGTTTGGGGTTATCAGCTGGGGCGACGGCTGCGCAAAAGAGTTCCGACCCGGCGTTTACACCAGAGTGACCAACTACAACCGATGGATAGAAGAGAAGACGGCGCTGCCATCCGTCACTGCAGGCTCCATGTTTCCTCAGAAGTGAAGACGACGCTCACAGAAGAAGAAGGAGAGCGTGAATCTGCAACTTAAAGGGCATCTAGCCATGACGTTGCAGACTGCAACCCCCCTTATCTTCAGAGGAGGACACACTGCATAGTTATGAAGATTATATTCTGTAAATAGAGCCTCCTGAATCCGACACACTGGACCTTTGATGGTTAAAGCTGCCAAAACCAAAAGACAGATCCATCCTACTAACATTTATAACCTGTGTTCAAAGCACACATGCAGGTTCAGTATCTTACATGACAAGCTCAAATGTGTTAATGAGCAGTAAACAGACAAAGTCAAGTCTGGATAGATTAGTCTCAGTGTGGATTCACACAGGATCAGGTGTTGCAGCAAGTCGTAGCAGGGTTGTCCGGGGTGGGGGTGGGGAGCGTAGGTGGGTTGGCGTGGCGTCTGTCCCTCTCTCTCTCTGTCTCTCTCTCTCTCTGCTCTCTCTCTCTCTCTCTCTCTCTCTCTCTCTCTCTCTCCTCCTCTCTCTCTCTCTCATCATCGGACACAAATCAGATCAAACTTCTTCGTGTCATTATATTCTGCGGCGTCAGACTCAGATTTAGAAACTAGGTACATGAAATAAACAAAGTGAGAACACACACACAGGTTTAGTCTGTGAATCCACCTGGACAGTCTCAGAGACAGTCTCAGAGACAGTCTCAGAGACATTTCAGGCTGTCTGTGGAGGTTTGACTGATCTGAGTGTCTGATTGGCTTGCGGAGCGTGATGTGGAGCTCCGTTTTCCCAAAAGTTAGACCTGGGTCAGCCTCTCTCGGGCATTTTTGGGGCGTTTTTTTGCTGACACCCCTGCGGCGTGGACCACCGGTGCGACCACGGACGACCCTCCAATGAAATGAATTGAAAGACCTCCGTTTGTGTCAGAGCGCCTGATCCTGTCTGAATCCAGACCAACCAATACAGACACACCGGCACCGGCACTGCATGAACACACACACACACACAGTGTAGTTTACTCACCCACCATCCTGCTGCCATAAACACTCACAAGAGCACCAAATGTGGATTAATCCACCGCTGTAAATAGTCCCCAGAAAGAACCTCGAGACGACGAACACATTGTTGGTTTTGGTGTTTTGATGGAGTTTGTTGTTTCGCAGACATGCAGCCTGTTTTAGACGTAACCATCAGATTCAGCCAGTTACATTATCAGTGCATGATTTTCATGTAGCATCGAATGCTAGGAGAAACACACCCAAACAGTCTGCATGTTGTTTGTTCGTGATTTATTCGCCTTTAATCTGTTTTCTAAAATGTAACTTCACTTCATCAGATGTAGCTTTTTGTCTCTGCTGCTTCACGTTTTCCTACATTTGTTCTGTGGTTTTTGGTACTTCACTGCACTTTATGGTCAGCTACGAAACGATGTTTTATTTTCAGATGTAGAATTTTATATTTTTGTTGATGCTTTTGTTCATATTGTTGAGAAATAAACAGATTTTATACGTTTATTAAAAGAGGAGTCACGTGGTAGTTTGTAGTAAATACACGTTTACTTCCTTTCTGTCATGTTCTTCATGTCTTCAAAGACAGTTTATTTAAGGTCGACTCTGGAGGTGATGGAGGCGTGGATCAGAGAGAGTGATGGTTGGAGTCTGTTTTTGAGGTTGAAGAAAGCCGTTCTGGTCATCTGATTCATGCACTGTTCAAAGAAAAGGTTATTATCAAAGATAAAATCGACTTTAGTGATCCCACACCGGGAAATTCAGCTGTCACAGCAGCTCATGGACGTAAGAGAAGAAGAAAGTGATGCTGGTGTTGAAGAGTCTGACAGCTGTTGGAGTGAAGGAGCTGTGGTAGATCTCCTTCTTACGTGGTGGGAGAGGCAGTGTGTTGCTGAAGGTGAGAGGAGTTCATGAGTCACTGATGAATCTTTTCACAGCTGTGAATATAAATGAAGATGAAGAACTTCACACGAGTGATAACATGGTCTATAATTATCTCTCTCCGGCTGGCTCGTGGTTGCTCCGTTACAACATTTTACAGTCTGAGTTGTTGCTTTTATGATCCAGTAAAAAAAACCCAAATAGTATTAACAGACTCTGGCCTGAACTTTAATGTCTTTTCAGTTTAACAGAAGCTCTCTGGACAAATATGAACGTTTCCAACCAGCCTGAGGTCGTGTCCCTGATTTCCCTCTGCGGCTTTATCATGAATGTCACATTTCAGCTCAGACTTCATGTGTTAGAAAACATCATGACACTGATCTTTAGAGTTTCTTCCCACCGTCGATCAAAACAAGATGCTCAAAGTCAAACTTAAAGGAGCTTTGTGAGAAAAGTCCGCCTGTCAAATTCAGCCAATCAGCAGAAAGTTAAAGTACCTGCAGGGACTCAGCAGTGAGTGAACACCAGGACGAGGACAGACAGGTGAGACATGAAGGCAGTCAGGCTTTCAGTCAGCATCCATCCGGAGGCCTGAGTGAGGTCGTGAAGTCTGTTTCCATTTCATCACAAGATGGTGCTAATGTGGTACAAATGATTACAGGTGATGACTTGTACCTGATGCTTTCTCGTGTGCATGAAGAGGCTTTTCTAACTCCTCTTAACTGAACGGCCAGTGAACATGACTGACAGAACCTCTGCTGTTGTAGAGATATATAATAAAGCACACTAATACAGCAGAGTTCATGAAACATAATGAATAAAATAAAATGTATTTTGCAGATATTGTACTGTTGTGTATTTTCATCACGTTTTATGTCTCTGTATTCATTCTGCACCTCCATTTTTGTGTCTCTTTTGGTAGTTGTGCGTCTCTTTGTGATCCTTCGTGGTTGTTTGTGGATCTGCAAAAAAAACTGATCTGATGTTGTTGCTTCTGTCCTGTTTTGCAGACATGATAAAAATCTGGCAGCACAAAGATGAACGATGTGTTGTTCAACCGGCTCGATGACTGTAAGACTGTGAGACTGTTGCCTGTTAGGCGGAACACAGTTTGGAGTCGACAGGAGACAGATGAGCTCTCCAGCCTGACTTGAACTGGGGACACCACGCCCAGCTTTTAATCTGTGCATGCTGGATGGTGCTGTGAAGTACAGCTGCCTTAAAACACCAAGAGTCATGTGTCAGTGTGTCTCTGTAGTTCTTTTTTTTGGTGGTGTTGCATCTCTTTGTAGTCAGTTTTTGTCACTTTGTCGTCATTTTGCTCATTATGTGTCTCTTTGTGGGTGTTGCGTCTCTTGTCTTTGACCCCCTGAGCTCCTGGGCCTGTCCTAATCCATCCATGTTAAATGTGTTTCTTCTGCTGCTGCTCCCTTTGTTGGACTGGTGACTTGTTCAAATATGACCTCCGTTCAGCATGCATGCATGAACAGGCTCTACATGCAGAAAACAATGAGTTTGTTGCCTTACGTTGTGCTCATTCATCAACTTTGTGCACATGAGATGTAATGAACGACACTCAAACACCTGAGACAGACAGTGAGTTCTTTCAGGTGAACCGGTTTGGGTTTGGGCTCCATCTAAAATGAGTCACCATCATCACATGTATTGTCTGGGTGTGGCTGCTGCTGCTCTTTATTTATTTTTCTAATCTTACTGAACATTCAGGTATTTCACCCAGCAACCGTCAGACACTGAGGGACGATCTATTGTTCGCCTGTGCACACGGTACTTTTCCATCGTGTCCCAAAGTCCTTTAACATAAAGTTTCTACACTCCAGTCTGTTTCACTGCAGCTTTGTAAGTTCAAACTATAAGACATAAGAGAAATTACATGTGCATTTTGTGCCTCTGAAAACACAGAGCACAGACACACCTACTGTTACCTCAGACTGCATGTGAGGTGTGACTGCACCTGAGAGGGTGGGGCTTCATTCTTGTCTCCAAACCAGACTCAGACCAGTTTTCAAAGGACTCGTTGCCATCCTGTGTGCGTGACATCAAGAAGAAGTAAGTGCATTTACTTTTTTTTATTGCGATAATCATGCAGTACTCTCCAAAAAAATGGTCAGCAGAGCTGCCTTCAGCGCTTTATTACACTGTTGTTGATGGTTTGCACGCCTCTCAGCACTGTACCTGAGATAAAACATCACGTGTCAGCAAGCCGGATTGTTCTACCTGATGCTGTTTGATGAAGAACCTTAAGAGCAGTCTCTAAGCAAACTATTAAATCAGTTTTTATTGTCTCATTCAGCCGTCTTACAGCAACCGTCAACATGCCTGAGACTGCAGAGTCCCACGCCGTCGCCCTCACCACCAACCGCAACTGTGTCATGGAGATCACCAACGTCAGCTCCGTCTACTGTCTCTTCAACCCAAAGTAAGTAACGATGTTTGACGGCAGTAAAGATGCAAGACTGCCAGCTGTAACTGCATAGTACAGTTATGCGGTACTCAGGTACTTTATGCTTCTACTCGACTACATTTATTGCACCAAGGTTTGATTTTTCTGGTGTAGTTATCGACAAATGTCACCTCTTTGTAAAAAGCAGGACAAATTCGAGTTAGAGCAGCAGGACTTTGTTTTTTCTTCGTTCTTCTGTCATGAATTGTCACACAAGCCCACAAATGTATCTGGTGACCCCTTACAGACTCCCAAGCCAAGAACCACTGGACTACATAACAGTGTGTATGAAGTAGTTATTAGCTCCACCTCGGCCAGCTCTACGTACATTTAGCTGCAGGTAGAATTTTAAATGCATGACTTGGAGCATGGAGTCTCATGAGTGCATCCACCCTCTTCTTCCCTCCAGGGTGCACATGGAAAGCGGCTTCGTCTTCAGCCCTCCACAGCCGACTGTGCGCACCACCAAGACCGAGGTGTGCTCCTTCACCAAGGACGACAACACGGCGTCGGGCGCCGTGGGCGTCCTGACCTACGAGCTGTTCGACATGCACAAGCGCCACAGCAGCGAGCTGATGGCCGTCATGTTCTCCGTGCCGTTCGATTATAACTTCTACAAGAACTGGCTCGGGGTGGGCATCTTCGAGCACACGCACGCCTGCGATGACAAGCTGTACGACCTCATGTACAAGGGAAAGGATTTCACCAACTTTGTGCGCCATGAGGCCGACGGCTCAGGGGTGAAGTACCAGGGAAGGGCCGTGGACGTGAGGGCCTGCATGTCCGACGAGGGGAGGGCTATTGTTAAACTGGAGGTGTATGACAGGATGGGCTGATGAGTGTCTTGTAATGCTGTGAGAATGAACCAGAATAAACTGTAAGAGATTCCTGAAAACCTCACATGCAGCTTGTCTGTCATTTATTGTCACGTGTCGATGCTTTGAATGAATAAAAAATCATGAGAATTTATTTTTGTGTCATCTTTAATCATGAAGAAAACATCATCTTAAGTAGAAACAACATGACTTCACTTTGAGTAGAATAAACGTGTTAGTGAGGTATTCACAAAACCAAAAACACAGACCTGCTGACAAAAGGTGTGGTGCATGAAGAGACAGCGAGGTATGAAATCAGAGCTGAACAAACCAGCTTCTAACTTGACATAAAATCAACAAAAAATACAAAGTGCTGCTGTGATTGTTGGCTACACCCTGTCTTCACGCCTCTGCAGACATACCTCGGACGAAGACGGGACAAAAAGCTTCGAGACAGTGAGCAATAGGCAGTAGGTGTGTGCTGTGGGTGGAGACAGTTTTTTTTGGGTGTCACACATTCCCCAACAAGAAAGATCTAAAGAGTGAAGCCAGTGTTACAAATCTGGCATTACGCGAGCAAGCAGCGCACCTGTGATCCGGACAGGTAAGTCGGTTTATTCCTGAGCTGTGTTTGCAGGTTTACTAAAATATTATTAAGTGAATTGTGATGCATCCTTTCTGTTTAGCACTGTGCTTGTGTTGTAACTTTCCTCGCCTCCTGCTCCGTCGCAGCCTTCACCAGCAGCAGCAACATGAGTGAATCAGCAGAGGCTCTGGCCGCTAACCTCAAAAGCCGAAGAAATGTCACCATTGAGATCACCAATGTCACCAATAACATCTGCCTCATCGACCCCAAGTAAGTGCAAGACGTCATTGTAAGGCAGAGTGTTGAGAATATATTGCATGCATGAGGCGCCAATTTCTCAAAATAAGTGAATTAATTATCGACTTTTCCTGACTTTTAAAAAAGGGTTTACCTGGACAGTGGCAACTGCCACAGCCCGCCTCAACCCACCGTGCGCCCACTGAAAACCGAGGTGTGCAACTTCAGCAAGTCCAGCGGCAAAGCGTGCGGCGCGGTGGGCGTAATGACCTACGACATATTTGAGAGGCAAAGCAACTGCGCTCGGGAGAAATTGGCGATAATGTTCTCCGTGCCCTACGACTACAACTTTTACAAGAACTGGGTGGCGTTGGGAATCTACGACAAGAGCCGAGAGTGCGATGAGAGTCTGTACAAAGAGATGTATAACAACAAAGAGCAGCAGGGCTTCGTACGGGAAGAGGCCAAAGGTTGTAGTCTCCTGTTTAAGGGTAAGAACCTGGACGTCATGTGCACCATGTCTCCTATGGGCAGGGCCATCATGAAGGTGGAGTTGTGGGACAAGATTTTCACCCCAGGCACGCAGCAACAGCATTACTAAGCCATCAGTGTGTAGTGTTATATGTTTAACCCTTTGCACACCTGTGCTGTTGTACCGTCTGTTCATGCAATAAATCATGTCTGATGATAAAACTGTTTCTTAGTGATCATTACAACAAAACAAAACGTCTTGGCAAAGCTTCAGAAGAGTCGAGTCCAACTGGTGGAGCAAGTCAACGTTTGTCTGCATGAGTCATCTCTGCGATTTATTAAATAAGTGTTTTGATTTGAGGCACAAATCTAATTTATAATTATTACACATCTTCAGAAACAAAATAGATTCAAATGTGGCTTCTGTTTTAAACATAAAATAAAAACAATCATTGATTGAGTAAATAAAAAATATAAAAGACAAATTGATTTTCGAGGTAATAAGATCTGGTGTTTTGTTTTTTCAAGCTGAAACTCCACCAGCTGCAGCGTGCAGTGAAACAGAGGCACCACCTTTCTCCGTCTACATGTGTTGCACACTTTCACCACCTAGTGGTTTTAAAGTATTCGATGCACGGACGACTGCAAACCTGCAGTGGAAGCATTGCATGCAACTCCTCAGACAACAAGCTGGAACGTGTGTCGGTGTCATCGAGAGCTTTAGAGGTGTTGATAGGCAGATTTTAAAAAATGTTTGACGCTGTATCTGTGATGTGGTGGCTCTGGCTGCTTCACTGATAATCCATGTGGGGCTTGAATAAAGACTGGTTGCTCAAACAAACCATCTGTATCTATGTAATTATACAACTTATGTGAGTGGTATCTGATGAAGCTCTGAGGTGTTTATTTTGATTTCTTTTTTCCTTTATTGTGGAAACAAACATGTCACTTTAATTAATTAATTTCTTTTCCTTCAATTCTAACTAAGTAGTTTTTGCATCTATCCAGAGTTTAACCATTGTTTGGAGGAAGTCACTTTGTACCTATCATAATTTTTTAAAATGTATTTAGTCTGAATTAAATGAAAGGAGCATTAACACTTCACAGATCTGATTATTGTTTCAGTCTGTGTGTGTTTGCTTCTGATCCAGAGCACTGCTCATAAAAAACACTGACCACCGTATTGAACCTGTCCTTCAGATACATCTCGAGTGTTTCCAGCGGCATCGGCCTCACATCAAACCCTCTGAATTGTTTCTTAGCCGTCTTGTTGACAGGCACGATCTCCTCGGTGCTGTTGCGGTCGTTGCGGCCGATAGCAGCATACGTGGGGAAAGAGTCCTTGAGTTTTTCTGGAAGACTGTTGTTGTAGTTTGGGCAGCAGTAGGCGGACCACATGTACTCAGGCACGGCCACGCGGTGATTCTTGAGCCAGTGCTCGTCGTTCAGGTAAGGGATGATCCCCGTCACTATGTAAGCCTCTCCGAGACAGTAGGCGCTCAGGGTTTTGTTGACAGTCTGCTCCAGGACTTCCCAGGGTCCATCGTTAGAGCCCTCCTTCTGGGGAACCACGTTAGTGAGGGTGAAGGTGGCAGAGCGGTCCTCGTGTGTGTGGTGGTGAAGGCTGGGGTTCAGGTGGCCACGAGAATAGGTTGAATTAATGTAGTCCAGCACCACCGCCTGACTTTCCACCACGTTCTGGTCCAACGGGCCTACAGGGAAGGGGATCATGTTGCCATCAGCTCCTGGGTAGGCGAGCTGTTTATTGGGGGAAGGAAGGGAAAGACGATGCAGCTTTAAAGTCGACATGAAGTATTTTAAAAGACTAACCAGACATCAACATGATGATGGGAATGACATTAGTTCTGCATCCTCTGGGGACCACAAATGTTACATTTTATGGGAATTTATCCAATAGTTGTTGAGATATTTTGGTCTGGACCAAAGTGGAGGACCGACTAGTAATCAAAAGAATTCTTCTATTTTTTTAAATGTTTATTTATTAAGAAAATAAATCTGTTAAGTATCATTGTTTAATATTAAAACAAAAACTCAGACAAGTTCCTAAAAATATCAGGAAATCATCTGACACAAACTTCCCGTTCATTATTTTTGGGTTAGTTGTTCAGTTCATCAGTTTTTCCATCCTGTGTTTGTTTACTTGCATTGAATACATGAAATATCTATAAAATGTGTCACTCAATGATAAAAGTTTGATAGTAAAGGGGTCCTTTAAGGGGAAAAAGGTTGTGAACCACTGGAATCAGGTGATTTAAATCATCACATTCACAGAAATGATACCGAAGACGTGACCTTACAGCCTCGTAGCTGCATGTAAATTGAAATTTATATTTACAGTTACAGTTTGGTGTGGAAGAACATGAGTCCTGACCTCGTTCAGACCTTGTTACTATAGCAACAGATGAACGTGTGTGGTTTTGGAGGTTCAGGTGTGATAATCACATATGGGCGTACTGTTTGACATATTGTGTATCGGGTTTGGTTTCATAGCCATCAAATCTAAAAAAACAAACAATAGAAGACTCTTTGAACTGTGGAGAGCTGACAGACCATGAACACACTAATGAGACGGTTCTCCTTTACTGGGGCTCATTTCCTTGTTTTCTTGTTATTTCCTGAACACATGTTGCGTAACTGGCGGTAAACTGTAACTTCAGCACATTCACTAACATCAGCACATATAAAATGAGACAAATTAAAAAATATATTGTGTATGTATTGTGTTATAGCAGTTAAGACTAAGTGAAACAAGTAAAACACATTTAATGAGCCAGAAAATTAAATAAATCTCAACATAAACATAAAGACAGCTCGATTTCCAACCTTTCACCTTCTTTCAGTATAAATTCACGTTTTTAAATCTTCCAATCAGACAACACAATATTTAAATAACCTCACCTGTGGCTCAAACTTCCAGGATGCGCTGGGTCTCTTTCCCGCTGGCACAGAGTACAAATAGGCTGAAAACCACGCCGAGCGGCGAGGTCGACTGTACAGCGTGGCAAAGCGGTACTGGTTGTTAAAACGTTGGCAGATTGGGGTCCCCGCCAGACCTTTAGGAGGCCAAGACTTGTAGAAGATCTGCAGACATGGAGCAAAATCCCCAACATCAGCCACACACGGGCACCAACCTCCAGCGAAGGCCAGGACAACCACAGCCAGAGCAACGCGGCGTGACATTTTGATAACTGACAGTTAAATCTGGCTGTGAGATGCTGTGTGATGTGTCATGCGTTCACACACGGACGCTCAGTGAAATGCAGTGAATCATGAATTAGCTCAGAGCTGCTGGCTTTGCATAAACACATGACCTCTGAGTGAAAGCAGAAGCTGTTTCAACATCAGTTTCACGTTTCCTCTCATATGTGCAAGATAAGACTTAACATAACAGATTGTTACTTCATAGAGAGGGTGGACTTTGCGGGAAAACTATTCTCCCCTCCTCTCACGGAAAATGCTGAAGTCCATTTGTTAGACCCTGCACCCACCCACTCGCTCCCACTTTGTTATGTAACACCATAATCTGGTTTGGAGTTTGAATTCCTGTCCGTGCAGGCGTCAGGCTTCACTTATCCCGAGGAGGCTCATGGAACATTTGTGCACTGTTTCTGAGATCTGAGGTAACACTTCTCCTTTTTCTACAAACTCCTTCACAGCACTGGAAGTTGTTTCTTTAGGCTGTTAGATTCCTCTTTTAGTTTTCTCAAAAACAGACGTGCAGAAAGCAAACTGGACGCTTTCTGCTTTCTATAAATGGAGAGCTTTTAGCCTGTTATCAAGCCCCTCCTGGAATGCAGATGACGAGATTAGAGACCAGAGAGTGTTCAGAACATTTACTTAAAGGAACCTAAAAGAATAACATGTATCATGTTTACTGTATTAAATCTTTAAAATGTCGTCAAAGATTATTAAGTTCCTTTTGAACTTCCAGTCCAAAATATCTGAGACTGCCAAGATTTTATTATTACATGGGGTTATGACAACCGATAGTAAAAATAATGGACACCCACCCACAGGTTTCTGGAGAGCCGTGGATCATCGGTGGACCTGATGACGTCTGGTTGCCTACACTCTTAATCCTGCATAACTTTAAGCCTTAATATATTTTGAACAGGTGAGTTGTATATAAATTCACCCTCAGTACAGTTGTCATGAACGGGGAAATTAGCTACAGAGACCAAAACTGTTTTTTGTACCAGGCTGTAAACATGTTTATTTCTGCTGTGAAGTTGGACATTTGAACAGAGGAGGAACTGCAGTTTTTGGCACTTCCGCATTGGCTTCACTTCACAGCCTGGCTGCGAAGCTTTCTAAACATTTAGAGGTTACAGCTGTCACCATCTTTGTTGTGTACTATCTTACTATTTGGTCAGGACAGTGCTCGTTACTCTAATCTACAGACTAATATCTAAATTACACCAGACATCACTGCGACACATTCAGTGTGCGCTGTGTTCTAGACAATGTTTGTGATTCGACCAGACACTCGAAACCCATATTAACCTTGTATGTTTGTTATTTTTCTCAGAGTTTATCCATGGGGAGCATCTCAGGAGTCTCACTTCTGCTCCTAGTGGTGTGTCTGACGGGTCCCAGTGTCCTGGGTGGAAAGATTCTGGTGTTCCCGATAGATGGCAGCCACTGGATCAACATGGACCTGCTGATCCAGGGCCTACATGCCAGGGGCCACGAGGTCACGGTGGTCCATACATCCACTAGCTGGTACATCAAAGAAAATGCACCACATTACCGCTCCATCACGGTCACCCTACCAGAAGCCATGAACATGGAAGAGCAGGACTTCTTTGCAACCCTCCTTGCCAATATTCTGACATTACACAGAGAGGGGGGATCTTTTATCAGCACTGCGAAGTGGTACTGGGAAATGCTCGGTGCACTGTCAGAAATTCACCAACAGGCCGGACAAATGGTGGTAGAAATATTTGAGAACAAGACTCTAATGCAGAATATGCGTGACGCTCAGTTTGACGTGGTTCTTATTGACCCGGGAGTGCCTGTAGGAGTTCTGGTGGCTCATGAGCTTAAACTGCCAACTGTTTTTAACGTGAGATGGATCACCAGTGGAGAAGGGCATGCTGTGCTAGCTCCATCTCCAACATCCTATGTTCCAGTTGCAGGACACGTTGTGTCAGATAAGATGACCTTTGGACAAAGGGTTCAGAACACAATCAACTATGTCATCAACATATTCATTGACAGGGTTATAGTATGCCCTCACTATGACAGACTGGTAGACAGGTACTTTGGTCCAGATGTGAACTTCTATCACCTTCTACAAGGAGCAGACATCTGGCTCATGAGGGTGGACTTTGTCTTTGAATTCCCCAGACCCACCATGCCAAACATCGCCTACATTGGTGGTTTTCAGTGTAAGCCTTCGAAGCCTTTATCATCAGAGCTGGAGGAGTTTGTTGAAAGTTCAGGAGAGCATGGATTCATCTTGATGTCTCTTGGTACACTGGTCAAAAGCCTACCTGTAGAAATCACTTCTGAAATCGCTGCCGCCTTTGCCCAAATTCCACAAAAGGTCATATGGAGGCATGCCGGTGAGCGACCAAACAATTTGGGCAACAACACCCTACTGTTAAATTGGCTGCCCCAGAATGACCTCTTGGGACACCCAAAGATTAAAGCCTTTGTGGCCCACGGTGGCACTAACGGCATCTATGAGTCCATCTACCACGGAGTGCCGATAGTAGGCATGCCCCTTCTGTTTGACCAAGCTGAGAACGTTCTGAGGTTGGAGATCCGAGGTGTTGCTAAGGTGGTTGATGTTACCAAACTCACTCGCCAGAACTTTCTGAAAGCAATACAAGAAGTACTTCACAATCCCTCATACAGAAATAACATGAAGCGTCTGTCTGCTCTCCATCGGGATAAACCAATGCATCCTCTGGACACGGCCCTTTACTGGATTGAGTTTGTTATGAGGCACAAAGGAGCTGCACATTTACGCACTGAGTCTTATAAGATGCCATGGTATGCCTATCATTCTGTGGATGTTATTTGCTGTTTGTTAGCAGTGCTGTCGATGCTTATTATTATTGTGGTGGGATTAATGCGATTCCTTTGCTTTAGACTATGCAGGAGGAGAAAACCCAAGCAGGAGTAGACTCCTCACATCAGATTAACTGAAATGACTCAACAACTACTGAATAGATTTCCATGAAATAATTAAAATATGTTGACAACTATTTTTGAAGCTCAGGAGCAGGACCACACTTCAACCCTGCCACTTCTGACATTCACCATTTCTGCCCTTCGCTTTAACCCACTTGGTTATGCCTGCAACCCATCTTATTTTCAGACGACACCGTAACACTTAAGCTGTCTTTGCACTCTGCTTACTGCAGGGCTATTGAGGCCAGCACCCTACATGCACTGATATATTATAGATATATTATACTGATGATTCTCACAAAATGAATTCTGATGACAATCTATTGACTTTAATTGTAGCACCACCATGGAGCTAATTTTGTCCAATACTTTGATTTATAACCAATTATATGTAAAACTAATGACATAAATGACTAAAGACAGATGTACTGTTTTAAATTAATCACCATCTTATGATTAATTTAAAACAATACATCTGTTTAACTTGACCATGTTTGCATTATCTTTGTGAGCACGTAAGCGTGATTTAAGTGGACAACTGGCATTATATATATATGTTTAAAAATGATTTGTTAGTGTATGCAGATGTGAAATTCAACAAGACAAACACACTTAACTGTCTTGTTTTATGTTTATGTTTACAAATTGAATGCTGCAGTGTGTTGTACAGTTGTACCCAAATTAAAGTTTATATGAATAAAGAAGTAAGAAAAAACAAACTGTCTGTATTTGCTAGCTTTATTTAGTAGCTATAGAGCTTAGTACCATTTTTTGTACCAGGCTGTAAACATGTTTGTTTCTGCTGTGAAGTTGGACATTTTAACATGGGGACTTATGGAGACTTACTCACTTCTGGTGAGATAACATTTTGAAACTAAAGGTTCCTCCTTAATTTGAATAGTTTACATTGAGACAATTTCCCATTTGCTATTAGGAAAAATAAATATAAATGAAGTCAACATTTCCTCAAACTGCTTATTTTGTAACACTGAGCAAAAAAATTGGGTCCACTTCTTTACATGTGCTGGTACTGCCCCCTCTGGAGAGAGAGCTCTCCACTTATCTTCACTGGCTTCTCTAAAGTGATATAACTGAAGTATACAGTGCTTCTGTTTTGTTGGATTTTTATAACAGAAACTCTTTGGATTTCATGAAACACTTCCACATCCATCAGTCAATAATAATTCACTCAAGCCAAAGGAGACAGTTCCTTAAAGAAGATATATCCTGGTCAAAATCATTCAAAACATCAAGATATATCTTCAAAATGATATATCGTATTGTTTAATATGTTTCCTTATTTGTGATTTCAAAACTCAGTAAATTATTATTTTGTATTTATTGATTTATATTCATTATTTTCATAATTCCAGCAGTTCCTTAGAAATAGGTCTAACCAAGAACTTTTGTTCAGTTTCTTATAATTATTGAGTTTAATTAGTCTTTAATTAGTCTTTGTGTATGTGTGTATTTTAAATGTTTCAACATAGAAACAGAGAGAGATTTGCTTGTTCTCCCTGGTTACAGTTGCTAAGGAAGCTACTGGACAACTGTTGCTAGGGGGCGGGGCTTAGCAACAAGTTGTTTTGATGTAGACATGCCTTTGATCTTGATTGGCTATGAAGTCATTACAAGTGTGGTGATGTCATTCAAAGATCAAAAGCCAAAGTTTTGGTGTAGGTATAAGTAGGATCCAAATTCAAAACATTTCGTTCGGATTTCTTCCACGATACAGGAGTTGAACAGGGATTACAAAGTGTCAAAACCGAGGAGTGTGACTACGCTGACTACAGGCTGTAAGTACCAAGCAGACAGACAGGTAGCACATACTGATATCATGAATTCAGAAAATAAGGATACCGTGGATCAGGAATTTCCACTGGCCACAACAGAGACCCTTCGGCCACTTGTCCAGTTGTTCCTAGCCCAGCTGACGGCGCACAGTGGACCAAAATTAAATCTGGGACTGTTGATAATGAAACGGAACGTATCATCACTGAAATGTGCGTGGACATAGTGAACACTATTTCTAAAACTGTTCTTAAGGCATTTACTTCTCTAGAGTCCCCTAAGTATGTTTCTGAACCTGAAGTCTACGACTACCTGGGGGACTCTATCGCTGATACTTTTGTAGACGTGACCGGTAGCCCGATTGAAAGCGCAAGTACAAAAAAGCTGGCAATTCTGGTTACGAAAGAGGTGACAGAGAGAATCAACTCTCAACTATCACAAAGCAGTGACACAGAGGGAAGCAAAACGCTGGTCGAGCCAAAAGCCTCAGAGACTACAGACCATTGTGACACATGGTCAGAATGCTACAAAAATGTAAACCGAACATGTCATGTGCGTCCAGGTCAGATACTGTAGATGCACAAATTCCAGAGGTAACATCCAAGCCCCCTTTACAAAGTCCATTAGAGCAGCACAGTCTTCATGAGACCCAGGAGGATCAAGTTTCTCCTGTGGGATCAGAAGAATTAGCTCCTGTGGATAGCTTCGAGGATAGCGTAGTGGATAAAACATCGGAAGCTGTAAGGCAGGTCTTAGTGGAACACGTAAAAAATACTGACATGTGTGAAGATGGCATTACTGAAGAGGAACGCATGCAGATTTTGAGCAGCATTATTGAAGACACCGATGCAGTGGCTTTTGATGTTGCTAACTATATCTGGTCCAATAAAGAAGAGTTTGGAATGAACAGCGACGGCTCACCTAACTCAGAGGCTCAGTCTAGCAGGACAAAATGCTGGAAAGTCGTGGCAAATAAAATTAAAATCTTTTTTGCCCGCAAATTTGCCAAGGAGGCCATTGTTAGCTTCTTGGCAAAGCTGAGACAAAATCTTGACTGCTTCTCTAAGAAGCCCACACTGGATGTCCTGATTCCAGCAGCAGACTCAGTGGTGCAGGACATGGTCCCAGCCGAAAACCCAGATGAGTGCGTCTACAAAAAAATGTCCATCTGCCTTCACAATGGCAAACATAGGATTTCTCAGCGTCTGAGGAATCTCATTATTAGAAATATTAAACCTGATGATGGAAGCATTAGGTCCATTCGGGTTAAGATACATACAGAAGTTCACAAATTCCTGGATCTGATGTGTAGCTGGCTCAACCAGCAGACACAACAGAATACCGAGACAAATGACGGTGTCCAAGTTAGTCTGGACAGAATTCGGACAGTCCTGGATCTGCCAGAACTCCCAGAGGTCACCGTGACACCTGTGGTATCAGCACCACCTTCCGTCACTGCTGAGCCACGTGTCAGTGATGAAAATATCTCTGCGTCACCCATCGTAGAGTTAAGACCACCTTCCACTTTCCAAGCAGACAGACAGGTAGCACAAACTGATATCATGAATTCAGAAAATAAGGATACTATGGATCAGGAACCTCAGCTGTCCACAACAGAGACCCTTCGGCCACTTGTCCGGTTGTTCCTAGACCAGCTGACGGCGGCACAGTGGACCAAAATTAAATCTGGGACTGTTGATGAAGAAACAAAAAGTATCATAAAAGAAATGTGTGTGGGCATAGTGACCACTGTGTCTAAACATGTTTTTGAGGTATTTAAAAATCAGCTGTCAAACAAAAGTGAGACTTCTCCAGAGTCCCCTAAGTATGTTTCTGAACCTGAAGTCTACGACTACCTGGGGGACTCTATCGCTGATACTTTTGTAGACGTGACCGGTAGCCCGATTGAAAGCGCAAGTACAAAAAAGCTGGCAATTCTGGTTACGAAAGAGGTGACAGAGAGAATCAACTCTCAACTATCACAAAGCAGTGACACAGAGGGAAGCAAAACGCAGGTCGAGCCAAAAGCCCCGCAGACTACCGACCATCGTGTTACACATGGTCAGAATGCTACAAAAATGTAAACCGAACATGTCATGTGCGTCCAGGTCAGATACTGTAGATGCACAAATTCCAGAGGTAACATCCAAGCCCCCTTTACAAAGTCCATTAGAGCAGCACAGTCTTCATGAGACCCAGGAGGATCAAGTTTCTCCTGTGGGATCAGAAGAATTAGCTCCTGTGGATAGCTTCGAGGATAGCGTAGTGGATAAAACATCGGAAGCTGTAAGGCAGGTCTTAGTGGAACACGTAAAAAATACTGACATGTGTGAAGATGGCATTACTGAAGAGGAACGCATGCAGATTTTGAGCAGCATTATTGAAGACACCGATGCAGTGTCTCTTGATGTTGCTAAGTATATCTGGTCCAATAAAGAAGAGTTTGGAATGAACAGCGACGGCTCACCTAACTCAGAGGCTCAGTCTAGCAGGACAAAATGCTGGAAAGTCGTGGCAAATAAAATTAAAATCTTTTTTGCCCGCAAATTTGCCAAGGAGGCCATTGTTAGCTTCTTGGCAAAGCTGAGACAAAATCTTGACTGCTTCTCTAAGAAGCCCACACTGGATGTCCTGATTCCAGCAGCAGACTCAGTGGTGCAGGACATGGTCCCAGCCGAAACCCAGATGAGTGCGTCTACAAAAAAATGTCCATCTGCCTTCACAATGGCAAACATAGGATTTCTCAGCGTCTGAGGAATCTCATTATTAGGAATATTAAACCTGATGATGGAAGCATTAGGTCCATTCGGCTTAAGATACACACCGAAGTTCACAAATTCCTGGATCTGATGTATAGCTGGCTCAACCAGCAGACAAAACAGAAGACCAAGACAAATGATGGTGTCCAAGTTAGTCTGGACAGAATTCGGACAGTCCTGGATCTGCCAGAGCTCTCAGAGGTCACCGTGACACCTGTGGTATCAGCACCACCTTCCGTCACCGCTGAGCCACGTGTCAGTGAAGTCAGTAAAGACTCTGTCACACCTGTGTGTGATAGACCCAAGTTTCAGTCCACAACACCTAGAGTCACTGCTGAGCCAGCTCTCAGTGATAGAACCCAACCAACTGAACCTGCAGAACTGTTCTATGTGGTAATGGCGGCAGCGGTGGTACAGCAGTGCCTGAAAAATACAAAGATTCCAGTGCCTGCTGATGAACATAAAAAGATTATTTCAGCTCTAATAGACATGCTGCGCGCAAGCTGTGAAGGCTTTGAATTTGTCAGGCCAAAAGAAGGAGACCAGATAAAGAAAATAGCCAAGGCCGTGCACAAGGATCTGTGTACAATAATGGGCAGCAAAGGATTTGTGCAAACGAACCTGCTGACAGAGGACTCACTCGTTTACGAATGTATAATCGAGACTCTGAAAAGACAGCTGGTAAAGCCAAAAAAGACCGGCATTAAGAGGTTCTTCACCTCACTTTTCAACACAGTGATCAAGCCAGTCAAAGCCTGCACAGGCATAAAATGAGACTAAAAAACAGTTGAAAGGCCTTCGTGTTCAACACTTTGGCTCTTTAACTGTAAGGTCACTGTGTTGCTGTGGTTTTCTCCGAGTGCTTCGGTTCTCCACTTTTAAATCATTTAAAAAAAAACCCAAAGAAACATCAAAGTAACATCGAAATAACCAACCTGGACATGACTCACAACTACAGGCCCCATAGATCTGCAGGCTCTTTAGTGTTCACTGTGCCTTCCCAGCGATGAGGTCAGGGTTCAGTTCTGGACCTTGTCCTCTTTGCTGTGAAGAGTTTACAGCGTTCACGGTGTTGCTGTGGTTTCCTCCGAGTGCTTCGGTTTCTCCACTTTTGAATTATCCATTCATTCAAAAAAAAGGGTAACACCAAACTCAGGTTGGATAGTAGCACAGGTGCCTTAGTGTTCACCACTATGGCCTCGCAAATGTAAGATCACTGCGTTGCTGTGGGTTTACTCTGAGTGCTTCAGTTTCCTCCCACATTAAAAAAAAAATCATCTTAACATCAAAATAAAATCTCAAAAAAACTCAAAATATTCCAAATACTCTTAGTGCTTCAGTTTCCTCAGAAATTTGAAATCATAAAAAAATCTAAATAAAATCCAAAAATTACATTTCTGTTTTAAAATCTTTCTTTTCACATGATTTGCTGCATAGCTGTGTAACTTAGACTCAGCACTTTGGTTTCGACCAAGGTAGATTTATAACAGTTTGTTTTTCAGGTTAAAACTGACAGAGAAACAAAAAAAAAAGTTTCATTTTGGGGGAAAAAATGAATCAATCAAAAAATACTTTCACAGGATGTCCCTTTAGCTCACTTGGTAGAGTGTGCGCTCCATGTTAGGCTCAGTCCTTCTTGCAGTGACCCAGAGTTGGACTCCAACCTGTGGCTGTTAGCTGCACGTCATCTCTCTCTCTCCTGAGCTTCCTGTCAGTCTTCAGCTGTCACTATAAAATAAAGGTTCAAAAATATCTTTAAAAAAAGGGTCAAAACACACAATGTATGATGCTCTGTTCTTTTTATAAAAACAGATGTTCACAACCTATTTATTTTGGCAGGAGAGTTTGTAATTGGGCTGTTAGCTCAAAGTAAGAACATAACATTACTGTATTTTCTTATTTGTGTCTTATCCTCATCTCTTTTAAATTAATGGAGCACATTTGAATAATACATGCCTCCTGCCTTTAATTGTTGGGGTTTGGTAACTGAGGTCAATGAATATGAATCAGTTCAATAAATATGTTGAATAATAAGCCCAGCACTGTGTCTCTAAAGTTTGTGCCATTGACATTTTCATATGTAACATCTGAAAAGATAAGTCACAGGTTTTGCTAAACAAATATCAAACTGTGTTACCCTGTCTAAATACTATGGGGGCACAGTGTTCATACATTCATACAGGCCTATCTATCAAAATGCAGTGCGTATGCTGTAAGTATTATAAAAAGTTTACAGTGGCAAAACAACTAAACCATGATGAAAAGGCCCAGCAGAGGATGGACTTCATGTGGCAGCTCAGGAAGATCAACCTGCCTGAAGATCAGCTGATCCAGTTCCACACAGCAATCCTTCAGTCTGTCCTCTGCTCATCCATCGCTGTCTGGTTTGGACCGGCAGATCTCTGTACACCAAAACAACCAGACACAAAATGTCAGGAACATTACCTGTACAATAACCTGTACAAATTATGATTTATTCTCACTGTTTACATTTAGTGTTTGTTCTTTTAAAATGTGAATATCGTCACTGACAAACAGTCTACTTATGCTGTGTATACAGTAAATACTGTCATATCTACTACCCCACGTACATAACACAAGCTGCTGTATAAACCATATTTATTTCATTGTTTTTATATTGAGTGACGTCAAATTCCTCGTGTGTTTACACACCTGACCAATAAAAGTATAAATTCGATATAAAATGATACAAATGTTGTTGCTGCAAACACTTTCTATAGAATAAATGTGTTATTGAGCGCTGTATTGACTCTACAGTGTAGCTCTGCTCTCTGTTCACAGTCCATCAGCCAATCAACGTCAATATCTGCCGTTGCCTCGGCAACGACTTTCAACTGACGTTAGCGCGTATTTGCGCTCTTAGCTTAGCTTAGCTTAGCTTCAGAAATACTGACAGGCTGATCAAGGAAATCACGTCTACGTGCTACTTTTACCGAGTCTGATACAACACCGACAACCGTTAGCCTTCATAAACTGTAAACTTCAGGGAGTACCGCTGCTAGCTGCTGCTAGCTGACCGTTTGAAAGTACTTACCGGAAGTGGTAGTCCGCTCTCTGTAGTCCGCTTACTGTGTTTGTAGTTTTACACTGTGAGCACGAGAGCGCAGTGCAAACTCCTGATAATGATGAGCTGCTCTCCATGGAGGAGACTATTGTTACTGTTACCGGCACCAAACCTCGGGGTCATTCGGACCAGCAGCAAGGCTTACACAGGCTGGGTGCTGTGTGTAACCAGTGTATGTGTCTGAGGACCTGTGGACCGTTAAAGAGAACACCAACAGTTACCGTCTGCTCATGCCAGAGAGTCTTCATTTCTTAACTGCTGATTTCATACAGGTCAACATGACTCTAAAGCCTTTGATGAAAGTGTAAAAACATTAACATATATCAGGCTAACTCAAAACACACATTCACTTTAGACTCATAACTACACTCACTCACACATTAACACACATTTCATACTACCACAAATCTCTCTCTCTCACACACACACACACACGTACACAATAATCAATATTAACTTTTTTAGTATTTTAACTCACATAAACTGACACATAAACAACACTTGAAACACGTGATCTTATAGCAGCACTGCTTCAGTCAGTTACACTTACACTTATAAAAGTACGGTGTAACTAGAGTTCATGGTAAAACGGCATGTTATAACAAAACAATCTCATTACATTAAACTGAAATAAAAAAAATATATCAACATAGCAATATCCTAAATAAAAAAAAAACGTCTTTTGTAATAAATTCACCTGAACTTGACACAATGTGTCAATCCTACAGTGTAATGAATGAATGAATGCATCTAATAAATTAATCTTAATTGATTAAAATTAAAATCTTAATTGCACATGTTTTATTCCTCCGCACAGGTTTAATTCAATTCATATTTACATACATATATACGTTTACATTATAGTTTATTTATGTATCCACCGTTGCACATAGACATGTATATACTGTCATATCCACCTACCTCATGTACAGAACACAACCGTTTAAAGAAACCATATTTATTCCACCACCTGCACCATTGCACTATCATCAGTCCTTTACCCAGCTTACAAATGTCTACAGTTATTTCTTATCTTATATCCAGTTTTCAGTGGGATAAATATAATAATAATATATAACCACTTGTTGTGGGCTCATAGAAAAGCATTAGTCTGTTTATCTTCACAAAATATCCACAAACAGCTGATCTGTGGAGCAGAGACTTATGATTGGTTACTTATGCTGTTATGAAACGCAGCCAAAATGGAGTTTTAGGATGTCACGAGCAGCGCTTGGAGGCAGCACGGTACTCTCTCCTGTTGGCTGGTGTCACTTGTGTCCTCCTCCGGGTCCAGCTCCCGTCTCCGGAGTGTCTGACTGCCGATGGGGTGTGTCTGCTGGAGATAGTGGTGGCGAGAGGCAGCGGTGTCAAGTGAGCCGCAGACAGGCGGAGTGTACCGGAGCTTGTAGGATTGTGTCTTAAAAATAAAAGCACTGAAAAGCCTGCTTTACTGTCAGGTCCTCTCCAAATGGCCGTAATGATCCTACAGCAGCTCACAAGGTGGATCAGAAAAATACTCATAAACAAAAATAAAAGAAATCTATATATTGATAAGAAACTAGTAAAATACATGTATTAGAGTAAAAGTATAAGGCAGTCTAAGATACTTGGTACATTAAAATGTATATATGTATGTATGTTGATAATTCCATCTAATGAGTAATAATTGTAATTTATTGTTGCCATGCAACCGGCAACTTTATTAATATTATCTGATGATCTGATAGCTAGCTAGCTACTTATATATAGTGGTAGAGGAGGTATTCAGATCACTGACTTAAGTTAAAATAGCAAGTTGCAAGAAAAAGTACAAAAGTATTAGTAAGAAAGTACTTAATGAGTTAATGCACTCATTAGCATTCCAACACTAGCTGGAGTACACCTTTGAGGTACTTCAGGTACTTGAGGTATAGACCATCGTACATATACTGCTGCACTGTGTATTATCATAGAGTACACACAAAAACAGATAGTATAGTGTGTAGTGTTTGTTTTCACCACACCCAGTATAACAAACCATTTTCACAAACAAATATGTCACAATAAAAGTAGTTAGACTTAGATAGCTCAAGTACAATTTTGTGGTACTTGTACTTAACTTGAGTATTTTCTTCATTATACTTCTATTCTCATACAATATTAAGGTGTACAGTTACATAATTGGTATTTCCACTTTAAATTAGCAGTTTTATTTTGAAAGTGTGGACCGGAACTTCGTTGTAAACCTCGGTTGTACTTGACGTCGATGTGGGGCGGTGAGGGGGGGGAGGGGTGTGGGAAACTGTGGCGCTCGCGCCTCCTCATCAGACACCTTGTAGACGAGAAGACAGCGCGCGCACGACCTCACGTGCGAAGGTAAAAGATGCAGATGAATAATTGGACGATGCTCACGAGTGTAATCTGTCAACATTAATCCGGGAGACGCAGAAGAGCCATGAAGAAACACCTGAGCCCGACCAAACAGCAGCAGCAGCAGCCGCAGCAGCAGCACCAACCGCCGGCTGACGTCCCGGCTCCAGGCGGCGAGGTGACCGTCCAACAACTCAACGAGCTCCTCTCCGACGGCAGCGGCTTCTACAGCCTGCCGACACAGCACTTCAACGAGGTCTTCCCGAGGATATACATCGGCAACGCGTGAGTCATTTATCAGTCTATCCACGGAGACGTGTCGGTGAGTGTTTGACAGACAGGTAGGACGTGTTTTCCTCTTACTAAGACGCCTCTTCATCCACCGACCAGACGCGACAGTGACAGCAGTGTCGCATGCCGGGCAGCACGCACGCATGGCGGGCTTGTTATTTTGGTGTCTCCGCTCTCGTCATGGAGAGAACAAAAAAAAAACAACAACAACAAAAAAAAAAAACAGCCTGTTGTTGTCAACAAATACCAGCGGCGGTAACGTCCAGCAGCCAGGCGGGGGGTGTTGTGTAACACTGTGACATTGTAGTAATATTAATATATTTTAAAGGTGTAATCCACTCTGATATTATAGTAATTTAAGGATTTGGATGTGAAGGACACACACACACACACACACACAAAGACTCAATGAACCTCCTCCATCATTAGTATCACTGCTATGTAATCACGTCTTCATCGAGCCGCTCCCTTTCTGTCCAGCTGGGCTGCAGGAACATCTAAATCAATCAAAAAAAAAAAAATATATATATAAATAAATAAATAATAAAAATGTTTATTTTCATTCATAAATCAGCTGAAAAACAGCAGGAGGTCTGCTGGGCTCCTGCAGAACAAAGAGGGAGGAACACGTGAATGTGGGAGTCGTGAGAGGAGGGATGCTCCTGTTATGAGCAGGGATGTTGTCATGTTACTTAACGTTATTTATTTATTAAATATTATACACCTTTTATGAGCAAATTCAAAGCACAGGTCACCAAACTCAGGCGTGATTTTATAAGATAATAAACCTGACTATTCCTGTAAGTAAACAGATATTTTTATTTATTTTTTTATTCTAGAGGCTGCAACCGATGATTATTTTCATTATTGATTAAACTGTCAATCAATTTCTTGATTGGCTGTTTGGTCCGTGAAGCCCAAGGTGATGTCCTCAACTGTCTTTGATTTGTCCACAAGCCAAAAGACAATCAGTTTAACGTCAGAGAGGACGAAAGAAACTAGAAAATGTTCACTTTAAAGGTCCAGTGTGCAACATTTAAGGGTATTTTTTCCCCAACATGCCTGGAAGCAGAGGGTGAGGCTTGGTTTGCAATCTGCAACTTCACTGCTAGGGGGCACCAAATCCTACACACGGCACCTTACCCTACCGGAGATGAAGCAATTAGTCCAATAATTGATTATTCTAAATCTAAAAATGTCAAATATTTGTTATATTGTATGGTAACTCTAAGCAATGGTGCATTCATGATAACAAGTACATTTCTCCACCCCCCACCACCTTAGGCCTGTAAACCTCCTCTTCTTCCCGGCAGTACAAACACAGCAGCTAGTGTGAGAACAGACGTACGAATGACAGAGACACCATTCACCTGATCACAGGTCAGTGCGGATCAACAGGAGGTCACAGACGTCAGTTCATCAGAGGAAAGTTGCAAACAAAAATATCAAATAAACAACACACTGCTTTCTTTGTGTACGATCACGTTACAGGACAAACAAATAGCCGCTGTGTCATTTAATTCCTGTATCAGGTGGTGAAAGGTGCTGAGTGCACAAACACATACAGTGTATATACTGTTTATGTATATTATACCATATACCACGGCACAGGCCAAGCCATAAATCTGTGGTTATTGGTTGACTGGATGCTATTGGCTTTGTAATGAACATGCCCGACTCTTTAGGAATTTACAGCTCGCTCTTCCAGTAAAACCGGTTCCTGGTACTTCCTGTACAGATTGTGTGCGAGATGCATTGTGTGTCTGACAAAGAGATGAACATACTCACAACAGTTTCCAGTCTGGTCTGTCCGTAGATTTACAGCAGTTAGAAACTGAAAACTTGCCACGAGAACGAGCTTCCCAAACTGATTGTCCGATTGTTTGCTTATAAGCAGCAACGGGACTTGATAAGATTTTATTGATGCCAGTGCCGTTATCGATTCTGCTTATCGGTCTGACTCTGAACTGCTTCTCTATGTGGAGAAAAAGTTGGCCTACACAGGTTTTCAGCATTGAATTTTCAGGATATTGGGACAGTATTCATTTAAGCTTTCTTAATCAGCTAAGCCTGCGTATCGCTAATATTGTTATCGCATCATTTGGGAAGCAGTGGCACTCGGTGTGACGGCTCTGGCCTCAGCTGTATTGGTAGGAACGTAGGCGGACCTGAGGTGGGCCAAATAACGCCTGGTTGCTCAAACAAACCACCTGTAACGACACCTACCTGTCAATCAAAGCGTCCACGCTCTTAATCCTGCATAACTTTAAGCCTTAATATAATCTGAACAGGTGAGTTGTATATAAATTCACCCTCAGTACAGTTGAAATTAGCTACAGAGACCAAAACTGTTTTTTGTACCAGGCTGTAAACATGTTTATTTCTGCTGTGAAGTTGGACATTTGAACATGGGGACTTATGGAGACTGACTCAAGTGGACATTTGAGGAACTGCAGTGTTGAACACTTCCACAATGGTTTCATTTACCAGCCACAGAGGTTGCTGCTTGGTTGTCTTGTTTTAGCTCGTTGTTAGCCAACATATGGGGAAAGACGCCCCAAAATCTGGTAGATCAGAGCCTTTAAGCCTTTCAGGCTCCCTGTAATTTCATCTAAAATATCCTAAATATCAGAAACAATTTTCAGGTTTCACGTGTCAAATTTGTCGGCACACCCAGTAAAGAAAGAAAAAAAAAAACTGTTCTGGGAAATATAATTTTTAAATCTATTTTGCTGTGCTGTAATGTAATATAAGCTTTTAGAGAGCAGCTCTTAATCTCACTTTTATGGATTCATGGCGGAGGAGCGATTCAGGGATGCCCCTGAGTAACGTGGTATCCCTGTGCAGTCCATCATTTGGCTCCAGCCGCTGCCAACAGAGTGGTTGGAAGAGGGCGAGCGAGACGGGATACAAGCACATTACTGTACCTCAATGCTACAACAAAATCAATCTGAATATGCCAATCCTGCCCGGCCAAGTCTCCAAACAAAGTGCTGGCACTCTCGTGCTCAGCTGAGGCCGATCAGACAACTCTGTGAAAGAGAGACTCTGATGTGGGAGATTTTGATTTCGGATGAAGAAATTACGTTCTCTGATTGTGCAGAACAGAGTCGGCGGGGTAATTACTGAGATATTTTACCATTAGAGTATATCATAGACTGTCCAAACAAGTTGAAAGGGCAGTGTAATATGATATTACAAATGGCTCAGGCAGGGCGAGGTGGTATCGATTGTTGATGAAAGCCTGCACCCTGTCCACTATTTCCACCACTGGGACCCTCTAAGCCTTTCTGCTGATGTATCCTATTAGCTGGACCCCGTTAAAACTCTAAATTGTGTAGTCGGTCGGCTAATAAGATCCAGACAAATGCACACTGATTAACACGGTGTGTATATATGGTGCAATTCATGTGAAAAAGCTTTGTCCTTGAAAATATTCATTATCGTGGGATCCCATTGGGAGTTGGGCCCATGACCCATTTAAGGCCCCGATCTCTAGTTTAGAGCAACTTCCTCAGTTCAGGACGAGATTAAATGTAGGCTCGTTCCTCTGGCACTCGAGAAACTGCGTTATAGTTCAGTTAATAAAAGGACAAATCAGAATACAATCACATAGCGGACGATATTTCAGCTCCTAGTGTGGAAAGTCTGTGGAACATCAGCCAAGTGTTTACCTTTAACTTGAACTATTCGTGGCTGATTTAGCAAAAAAAAAAAAAGAATTAGCAAGGTTGTGTCCGAAATCACATTTTGTTTGAAATGTTGGAGCACTGAGCCACGCCTACTTTAAACCAGTGAAAACAGCTAAACATATTTCCAGAAACTTTCCATGGAAAGTTGAGCTGGGGGATTAAGGAAATATTCAAAATTGGACACTTTCCATGGGAATTATAGAAATTTATGGGAATTAACTGGAAATTGGGGGTAAGCTAGCGTCATGATAAGATAGCCTCATAAATGGTCAACGAAATGATGCCAGCTATAGCTTATTTAGTATCTAACTTATCAGCTAGCTGTCTATGTCATGTGCTATTTGCGAGTAAAACATTAATACCATACATCAAATATATTTACCCCATAATATCATCAAAACTTACTTCACTTTATGTAGTCCGGGCTTCAATAGTCTAGTGCTCTGGGCTCAAAAGTGTGTATGTGATTGAGGAATAGCAGATATTCAAGTGTGAATCTGGTTGTTTTTGTCAAGATTATGCTAAAATATATTTTCCCCAACTATATATAAGATAAGTTCCCTGTTAAGAGCCAACCTTCAGTTTTGTAAATTCCTGGTTAATTCCCGTTTAATCCCATGAATTCCTGTTGGAAACTTTCCAACTTTGAAAATTCCCCCAAATTTCGCAACCCTACGGAGAAGACGTGTTTGGCCAACGCTCTCCAAAAACCTTCAACGATCACACGCAGGTGTCACGTTTAAAGCGATCCGCAGCTCGATAGACGTTGAAGTCATCGCCACATTCGAGTGGAAGAATCCTCGCTGCCATCTGAGCGGCTTAGCAGTGATTTAGTCTGGGAATATCACAGCATATGGAGCACAGCAAGCGTATGTAACCGTCGAGATGTTGGCCGTATATCCCCTGGACCACAAAGCTACAGTTACTATGCACACACTCGTGTGGCGTTATCATAGTAAAGCTGATTCTGCCGAGAGCTGCGCACAAAGAAAAGCTCTAAAACAAAGAAAGAAGAGTCTGGAAACATGAAGAGGGAGGTCAGAGGAGGAAAAGGAGGCGGAGTACAAAGGAAAAACACAATTTGATGAAGATTTTCAAGCAGCTTCATCTCCATCGTCATCCAACCTGCTGCTGTTTCCTTTATGAAAAACTACAATCACGTGTATTACACAGAGCAAACAAACCTTAACAAGAGAATTCAGTTTTGGCTGCTCCGGCCCGGCTGGCTCGACGCCCCGCGTCCACTGATACGATCCAACCTAGCCAAAGGCAACTGTCCATTGATTTTAAATAAAACGCCTCTTTTGTGTGTGTTATATTGAAGCTTTATGGAACATTTAGTGTCGCTAATTAGCTGTGGAGAATTTAACAACCCCCCCATTGTTGCTCTGCAGCGAATAGAGACATCAGACTCGAGTGCACGTGCTTCATCTTTCACTAAAACTAGAAGCAGGGATGAGTTGTTTGTTTAAAATATGATAACGCCAAATGTTGTATGATGCTAAAGTTATGATATAGGCTTGTTTTAAGTGTCTGCTTTACTTTTATCCAGAGCCCAGCTTCATAAATCTTCATGTAAATGCTCGCCCTGACAGCGCTGTGTGCTTACAGTCGATATGAGGCTGGTGAGGCGAGGATAGGTGACCCTGGACGGCTCCCTTGAGGTGGTGGCTGCAAACCTCCCCTCCTCCTCCTCCTCCTCCTCCTCTCTGCAAGACCTAATAAAAAATCCTCCCTGCCATGATTTTTTTGCTTTACGGCCATATAGGAGGAGAGATGAAGGAGGCCATCTGCTTGTGTGTCAGCTGCAGGGCACAAACTCCTTCACCTGTGAGGACTCAAATCAATCACAGCATTTATTATTCCCCCTTCATGTGTGTTTAAATGCTCACGGTACATGTAGAGGATCAGCGTTGGAGGAGCGTTGTTCAGATTTACAGTACGATGCAGAGGCACAGTAGGTTCAAGTGAGTTCTCCTCCTCTTTACCTGGCCCGTCCCAGCCCTCCTCACCCTGGGATCCGCAGTCCCACAACATCCATTATTAAAGACCAGCTTCACAAAGAGCCAAAGTGTTCCTCAAAGCAAACAAACCACACCTTAAGTGTGTCCCTGAGCTGCACGCGGTGGTTTCATAGTGCTGACTGCGACTGATCTGAAAACAGTGTAAGGGGGGTTTGAGTTTGGAAAATACAGTCGTAATCCGTTTAGGGGATGGGAACATTTTAGATCATCAGAGTGCCGGAGGGCTCCTGACATGGCCCACAGATAATCATGTTTAAAACTGTATGATTGGAGTAACGCTGGTTCAGAAGAATATACACAGTCTTTATATTGCAATTAAGATATACAGATGCAGATGCATTGGTGTGTTGCTGAAATACAATCCAGGGAGTCCAGTTTGAGTAACAGATCCATAGATTTGAAACGGTAACCTCTATAAGAGGCAGAATCTGCAGATGTTTGTGCAATGAACTTCCTAATTTAGCTAAATAAAAAGCTCGTCCATCCTTTATACTGTTTGAGTGACATCTCCATCATCTCTTGAGGTTTTTTGCAGATATTAAAGGCGTGGGAATCGACACTGTTATCACTTTTAAAGGTATTTCTTACTCTGACATTTTGACATGCCACAGTAGGACAAGAGCAGGTGCGCGTAATAAAATGAATTAGCTCTGTTTCTACCTGACCAGAGGTCTAATCAACCAAGTGAAAACACCTGTAAGCCGTTAAATTAAATTATTACTGAAAGAAAAGATCGATAAATGAGTTCAGACTTGCGGACTTTAAAAACATGGACACACTGGAGTGTTGTTTTAAAGCATTAACAGCAGATACACAGCACTCAGCTGTGATCACTGCCAACGCAGTGTTCACTGCGCACATGCAGAGTTGTCGTGAAAGATGCGACCTACATTGTCAAGATATCACTTTAAAATAAATTGTGCTGACACGCTCCTCTGCTGTATCTGTCAGGTGTTATTATTAGTGCCGTGATTTGTCTTCTGCGTCTCATGCTGCTGCTGTACACTCATCATTTTGTGTTGCAGGAGAACACAAAGGTTTTATTTCACCATCAACACAGGCACTCTGGAAGCTTTTACCAGCGTACAAACTTTGTTTCGATGCAGCAGACTCGTCACAGACATCAGCAACTTTGCTAAAGTGATTAAATCAAATGTGTTTCTTCTCGTCCCCGCCCGCCCAGGTTCGTAGCCCAGAATGCAATGCGTCTGCAGAAACTCGGAGTGACGCACGTCCTCAACGTGGCGGAGGGCACCTCCTTCATGCACGTCAACACCAGCGTGGAGTTCTACGCCGGCACGGGCATCACGTACCACGGCATCCAGGCCAACGACACCGAGCAGTTCAACCTCTGTGCCTTCTTTGAGGAGGGGGCTGACTTTATCGACAAGGCTCTCGCACACAACAATGGCAAAGGTGAGTTTATCTTGACCCTCTCGTGTCAGAGGGGAAAGCTTCGCTCCAGTCGCATTGTTTCGTCCCATCAGCTTATAGGGTTAATGCTAAAAATGGGTCTTGTTCACTGTGAGTTGGTGTTGGTGTGGCGGTAGTGACTGAAAGAATGAGAATCAGAGTAGAGCCGCTGCTCCTTCACGTCAAAAGGAGCCAGCTGAGGTGGTTCAATATCTGATTAGGATGCCCACCTGGGCGCCTTCGTTTGGAGGCGTTGTGGGCACGTCCAACTGGGAGGAGACCCCGAGGTACAGATCCATATCAGCTCACAAGCTGATGATATGTAAATGTTGAGTTGGTCTTTATTTCACATCAGTAAATCCAAATAAACCTGCAACCCAAAGAAAACTGACAGTTTATGTCGAACACAGCGTCTTCCTCACTTCAGTGGCTCCCGCTTGAAAGTAATTTGTCTCCACAACTCAAGACACGAAAAACGAGCTCCTCGCGCCGCTCGTCTGATGACGGGTACAAGATCTAAGCATCGTCTTTTAATGATTCGATCTCGGCACGCTTCTTAAATTGAAAGACGGGAGATAATCATGACGGCTAAATCCGACACACTCCTGAGCCCTGCTCCATATTCCATTATCAGATCACGTCCCTGGACGTCAGCGTCGTCACAATGCTCCACACATTGACACACCTGTAGCACCGAAGCCCGATCAACCTCATTTGTTAAACGAGCGATGTGACATGGAAACACCGTGTTCAGGTGCCTCTTCAAATATTGAAATTTAGAGTGTTTAGAAGTGCATGGTGGCCATTCCCAATGCTCTGTTATGTTGTTACACAGATATGAGGCCAAATTTAAACATTTCCGACAAATGTCATGAAGACACCAAGATGTTGAGGAACACCTCAGCTGTATTTTTTGGTGATTGCATTGGAAACACTTCTCTGATTGCTCTAAAACGCCTCCTATTGTCAGTATGCCTGGAAACCCAAACATCCTCCTAACGCCGTCATTCTCTAGTTTGTTGGTTGCACAGTTTCACGAGGCCGTGATTATCCTCGAGGTCACAACAGGTAATTTTATACAGTCAGGTCAAGTTTCAGAAAATGCTCTCACTACAGTGACATGGCTACTATGGGGATTGACATCATCACACACAAACAGTCCCAGGAGGTCTCGGCCCTCCTCCACAAAAAAAAAAAAAGATTTCCCAGCTCTCCCAAAGCTGAAAACTAAATTTAGTTGAGGGATGTGTTTAATTAGTGGGCTGCATTTCATGTCATGGATTTATTGTCAGCTCTGACACAGAAAAGCATCTTCGTTCCCAGGCGGCTTGGCAAAGGTGCACCGACGCCGTGGTAAATCAGGAGCGAGGGGCGACTGTAACGAGGACTGTGGAGGAGAGGAGGAGGATGATGATGATGAGGGATGAAGGACTCACCTCTGCCCCGCCGCCTGCTATTGTTGCAGTTTGACTTTGCGCGGTGTCCGACATTGTCTTTGACATTTTGTGACCCGTGGTTTGAAGCTCTGAACAGGTCGTAGGTCTGACATTTTTAATGAGGATGTTCCCGTGTGTCCGCCATAATGAAGGCATGAGGTTAGTTTAAGTGCAGCCGTGTTTACGAGCTCACACCGCACACTTTAAACTGAATATTATAAGCAGCACGTTAAAGCTGCTCCAATCAATATTGTTGATATTAACAGCTGATCAATGGCTGTGAGGTGAAAGGTGTCGGTCATAGTGATGAATCACAGAGTTATGACTCTGCAGAGCCTCGTTAAAAAGAGATTTTAAAACAGCTGGAGCTGCAGGTTTAATCATAACGCAACAACAACGTCTTGACAACGTCAGCCTCGGACTAGAAATCGTCTCTGTTGCAGGTCGTTACTGCTCTGACTGTTTTCCAGGTATCCTCGAGGTCACAACAGGTAATTTTATACAGTCAGGTCAAGTTTCAAAAAACGCTCTCACTGCAGTGACATGGCTACTATGGGGACTGACATCATCACACATCAATACAGTGAGAGATCATTGAAGAAGAACTCGTGCACCGCAGTGATACGTGGCCGTTCTAGTCAATGTTTCAAACCCCACCGGCTTCAGAAGCGGGCCTCCGCTCGGCTCTGCGTTGAATTTAACGCGGCTGTTCTATTTTTGACGGTGGATTTTCAAAATAAAATACCCTGCACAAACTGCTGGTCATACAAAAGTGAAACAAATTACCTATGTAGCATATTTACACATGTAGGAGCATATTTAGAAGCACATAAACGAAAGAAAATGACCGAATCTGAGCAAGTAAACAAAGTCTGAAGACGCGTGCAGGACGGACCAAAACAGGAGATGATGATCGCAACATTTTACTTCTTCTTCTTCTTCTTCTTCTTCTTCTTCTTCTTCGCTGAATTGTAACTGCATGAATCATTAGCGCCAACACTTGACTGCCAAAATATGAATCTAAAACATACGTAATCATATTTTGAGCTTCAGAAACCTACAAGTGACGTCACGGACACGCTGTCCATTCTTTATACTGTCACTGACTGAGACGACGAGGATAACTGCTGTACTCTGGTCATCACAGTTTAAATGTGACGTCCCTACTTGAGTGAGTAATCCAGAAATCCTTCATGTCTAACAAGAGCAGAAACAACATTGATCCGTGGCAGGCGAGGTGATTAGGTATTGAAGAGGTCATTTCATTGGCAGCTAACTGATCTGGGTCGAGTATAGGCGAGGAGAGGAGAGGAGGAGATTATACAACAGAGGAGAGGAGAGGCGGGGTGAGAGGTGTTGGGGATAATACTAGGAGGAGACACAGTGAGGTGTTGGGTTTCAAATAAACTGCAGAATCTGCAGATCTGACCCGAGCCCGGCACATCAGCTGCTCCGTGAACGTTGCCAAGTGAGATTCCTCACGGGAGGTTTTGGCTCGTCAGTAATGAAAGTGTAAGTCAGGTAGAGACGTATCACAGAAGGGAGAGTCCTGATTCATGCAGATGCAGATTTTAAAAATACAAATGCAGTGCAGAGACGACAGACAGACAGACAGACTGTGTGCAGGATGTGCGTTCGCTGTAGGCTGCAGTGAAGATGATTGACTTTGCCGAGTCTGCAGCAGAGGTCAGGTCTTATATTTGCATCTCCTGGCACAGAAGATGCTTCGCTAGGCAGTTTTAGTCCCGGCATATGTTCCCCAAACACTCTTACTCTTCTTTGTTTTCTTTATTCATTTGTCTCTTCTTCCTTTACTCTTTTTTTCTGTTCTTTGAGTCAGAGCTAAAAAATCCTGCATGTTTTTCTTCACATTATCCTCGTTTAAATACTGCTCATGACGCTGGGAGAGTAATCAGACGTGATTAGATAAATATGCGATCAGTTAACGTATAAAACAACACTTCGTACCGCTCGTAGGTGTCAGATGAGTGTGTTTGGATCTCAGTCAAGTGTTTCCGTGCATACACAGCCTGATATATCTGATTCCTTTGTGTCAACGAGCTCCGCTGTTGTTATGGTGCCAAAACTCTTTATTCTGGTATTACAGCAGCACAACGATGTAAACTGGATCTAAATCAGAGATATGAGGAAGCTTCCACAGTCGAACTTTATAAATGAGTCCTGTTTTTAAATAATTACCCCCTCAGACAGGGTGGGGAGGTCAGAAAGTATTCAAAGGTTGACTAACATGTTGTTGGTTTTGGTCTTTAAGTGGAGTATACTGTAGAAACCTGCCGCTTTAAAATGATTTACCATTTCTCAGCATTTCTTTGTGGTGTATGTTGTGAAACCGGCCTTGCACCATCGTCTTATTGCCTTATTTGTGTCCCCCAGGGAAGGTGTACGTACACTGCAGAGAAGGCTACAGTCGCTCTCCCACCATGGTCGTCGCTTACCTCATGCTGCGCCACAGAATGGACGCCCGGCTGGCGGTGGCCACCGTGAGGCACAAGAGAGAGATCGGCCCCAACGACGGCTTCCTTCGCCAACTGTGCCAACTCAACGAGAAGCTGGCAAAGGAGGGCAAGCTGAATGGGGAGGTGGGCAAACTAAAGACCAAATGAACGCGAAGAGACCCTCTGCCCTGTCTCCTCCCATCATGCCTTTCACAGGCTTCAGCTGCTCTCGGACGGAGACTGACCCCCACCCTGACCAAACCAGCACCCATCCGACACCCCAGGGGTATTCTGAAACACAAACATACATGCATTTATCCGTGTAGATAATTAATCCTCATGCACACACACACACACACACACACACACACACACACACGATCACATGCTCTTTTCTTTTGAATCCACGTCTGTCACTGCTGCTCTGGAGGTGGACGCCTTGTCAGTCCTCTTCCCGCTCCTTCAAAGAGTGTGATCTCAAATACTGAATACAAACATCCCCGACACACACATGCACACACACACACACTCGCGCGCACCCGAAAAGCTCTAACTTAAAGCATTCCTTCGATTCCCACAAGTTTAGACGGTGAAAACTTCACCCCTGATTTTTAGAAGATTTAAAAGAGAACAGACAGATTATAGCACAATCATTCCACAGTTTTCTCACTGCCGGGAATGTCAGTGATGTCTCCGCCAGCAGGAGTGCTCTATAAATTCCAGATGAACTCGTAGATATTTAAAAAATAAGTCGCAGGAAGTGAAAGTCCCAAACATTCCATGAAAAAAAACCCTCGAGTCGATCCATCCTTTAAAAAGAAAAAAAAAATCTTTAATTCTCTTCTGCCTGTAGAGGCAGAGATATATTTAATGCACAAACACACAAATGATTCACACTCTTAATGCAAGCCGTAGCTCTATGTAGCATTTCAGTCGGCATCCTCGACTCTCCGGCCTCTAGTTTGACGGCGGCGGCGTTAAATTTGTCGGTTTGACGCGGAGCATCGCTAAAGGTGGCGTCAACGGCAGAAATAATGAGACAAATATGAGGTTATTTTAGTTTGTCATTGAGCTCAAGTCTTTATCTCGACCGGACGTCCTCTTCTAAAGATTACTCCTTCGTTTACAGTATATTTCAGCAGCGGATGAGCAGAACGAGAGATCGCTGACTTCCGTTATCTGGACAGATTGAGGTTTACACTTGATAAATAGACTCAGTCCGACACAATCTGCTGGTTCAGTTTGTGTGTTAAAGGAAGTTCTTTGTTTGTAGTTTTGAGCTGTGAGGACGGTGTTTGAGCTGCACAGACAAATCGATGTCTACACAGGCTGCGTGCGTCACGGCTCGGGGTTTCACCACATGCTACATGCGAGTGTATTTTTACACCTCAGATCTATTTTCTTCCATTTTATACGTGTTACTACATTGATTGTGTGCAGGTGACCTACTGTACCTGAACGCATCCTGTGTAGACACAATGAGCTTACCAAGTCAGCTCATTTTGAAGATGCTGTTTACATCCATGCTGGTGTCACGCAAAAACACAAATATTCACCAATCACAGCTTCGTAACTGTGACGATTTGATGCTCTCTGTCATACAAACTCAGTGTCTTTGGGTTTTATCACTTATTTTTACTGTTACCAACTCTCTAGCTCAGTTTTCTTTCGATGCTGAGCCTTAGTTATCAGATTTATCTACTCTGAAGACCTTTTCTGAAAAGCTCAGATTTAAAATTCTTCACTCCTTCTCCTTCTCTTCTACGAAAATGTTTAAGGTTGTTTACAGTGGGAACCTTCTGTCAAAAGCTTGAATCTCCAGATTTATCCACTCCTTTACCCAAGAGCTCAGTTTTCTGGATGGCCACATTTTTAAGGTCCATCTGCTCTGGAAACCTTCTCCGAAACGGTTAGTTTTCCCATAACGCCATGCCGCAATGTACAGATACATTTAAAGGGGAGAGCTCTTCCAAAAAGCTCAGTATTCTGGATTGCTAGGCCGCATTTTGGAGACCTTTTCCGAAAAGTTTTCAGATTTTGTGTGAGAACTTCAGGTTAGTGTGGACAGAAGCCGCAAGATGCATTTTCAAATTTAGCCGGTTTAGAGCTGGAGGTACTTTGAGCTTCTTAAATTAGAGATTTAACAGGTTTGTTTTAGCAGAATATCCACAACAGACCAACGAGAACACTCCAGAATCAGCAAGATAGAAGCTGATTTTGCCGGTTTACCACCTTCAAACTAGAGGCCGAGTTTTGAGTTTTAACTGTCAACAGTGACGGATGCCACCCACTTTCAACAGAAAGTTCCAGTCATCACGCCAGAGAGTTGTCCACTGCCAATTCCCTGACACAGTCATTCGGCCGGTATCCAGTTCCACTGTTTTCATCAACACAGTTTGTCAGAGGTCCATACACAACATGTCACTCGTCTCACTCCTAAGTGTGTGTGTCATGACTTTACGCACACACAGGGTCAAATCACGAAGCCTTTTTTGGTTGTATGTACTAAAGCATTGCAATATATGTCAATACCCCATCAGATATATAGAATGTAATCACATCTTAATATGGCTATTCAGGCTGTAGTTGTTACATATAGGCAACAGTAGATCAACAGTACATTTATTTATTACTGGGCATAATACTGTAAACTAGACCTAGTGCCAGGAAGGAAGGGACGGAGAGTGTTTTTAAAACCTGCAGCAGGTCACTCCTCCTCGAGCGGGAGTTGTTTTTCCCATGAAAAGTGTGAGAACGACGACGCAGCGTAGGCGGTTTGAGCTGGACGACCACCAGCATCACTTCAACATTGCGTTGGTAGTCCAGCGCGTCCCCACGCGTCAGCTTTCTCCTGGCCTGCATGGGGCACGTCAGCAGGGATCCAGAGAGGATAGTCGTCTCGGAAACTAGGTTGTCTCACCTCATTAATGGCACTATTTATTCCTCCTTTGATATATCTGTATACATATGAATATATACATGTATACTGTATATACATATTTAAGTGTTGACATATATGAATGTATGAGCAATGTGTCTATAACGTGTAGGTATCGTCAGTATGTCTTAAGTCCTTATATATCATGTTATATTTGTATATGCTCCTCCATTCTTTCTGTTCACGGTTGACTACATGTACATTAATGTTCACATATATAATGTACATGTAAAGTGTTGTGTGTGATTGTGATGTTTCTTATCACAATTGTGCAAAAGTTGCTTATGACAGCAGGGTTTTTCCGAGCTCAGCTGGGACGCCGAGGCATGTGATCATCGTGTTTACTAGTGTTTCTGTACAGATTTAAGTTTCCATGGTAGTTTTTATTCTCATACAGCAAGATGCAGGTGGCAGCATAAGACGGATACATGGATTATCCTGCATATACGACCTCGCCACGTCACCACGTCCAACTCATCCCATCACCCGTTCATTTGGCGCTACAGCTCAGTCTTTTCTCGAGATCATCCGCGCTTCTTTATAGATGAGAATGAATCGATTCTCCGGCTGAACTTTTCCATTTCAGTGCAACGTTTTCAGCTGCAAGGCGCAACTCACTCACAGACAAACACATTGACACGTTTAGCAGGCTGCAGACTGTCCACAAGGTAGAGCTGTTCAGTCAGTGTTAGGTCAGACTTTAGTCCGCTTTGAGATTAATGTCATGCAGGTTTCACAAAGACTTATTTTAAGTATAGAACAATCAGTTGAAAGACGAAAACATGGTTTATAATTTGGGGTTCTCTTCTCTGAATTTTATAAAAATGTCCTGATCACCGTTGAAGATGAAGCTGAGCAGTTTGATGCAACATCTCGATTAGCCATTGTTTGTAATTTGGACAAATTTATCGATTTAATTTAATTTATCAAGAATTCATGGCTCAATCCCATCAGGCATGGCTAGAGTTCCAGCTGTGCGAAGAAGATGGTTGAAAGAAAGACTTTCGATCATAAAAAAACAGCCTCTGTAGCTCACTTCAGACAGGATCCGGTGCCAGTTTTCCCGTTCATTTGAGTCAGGGTCGTCCATTTTCGCTGCCTCGGTGCAGGCTGCAGGGGTGGCTGCCCAAAAAACACAGTCCAACGTCACGCTGTGGCCGTTCAGATGGGTCAAACCTCCACAGCCAGCCTTGAAATGTCTCTGAAACGCTGGATCAGCAGCACTGAATCCTGTCTGAATGTGTAAAAGCACATAAATCGAGGAAAATGACCAAATCTGGAAGGTTCCTGGTGGAGTTTTGATGTAAGAAAGTCAACCGACTAAATTTTAATATATTTTTCCTGATTTTTAGGTCCATTAGGTGGCAAATCTGTCTGACTTCACTGTCAAACCAGACATGGAAGTTCAGAAAAGAGCAGAAATGAGTAGTCTGTTTGTCAGTTAACAGAAGATTAACTACCTATTCTGATAATCGAAGCCAAACGTCTCCTGTGTGCAGATGTCTCAAAACATCACCTTTAGCTGTCAGATGAGTCGATAATAAAAATAATAATTATTCCCTTTGGAAGAAATCCAGCCAAATGTGTCTCTAACCATCAGTGGGAAAATGTTCTGCAGACTCGACTTTAAATAAACAGCCAGAAGAGGTGTTTTTTTTTTTCATCCAGCAGTCTGATCTCATAAAATCCGATCTTTAAATAAAATCTGAAAAACATGCACTGAAATGTCAAAGTGTCGCTGTAGCCTCTGACTCATTATTGGCCGGCAGGACTCAGCCAGAGGAGGTAATATTATCACAGGGAGTTAGAAACGAGTGCAAACTGTCTCACTTTGAGTGAGAACATGAGCGCAGTTGTGATGCCTCTCACGGGGGGCGTCACGAAGGTTGCGTTGATTCTGGCTCCCAGCGATGGTCTCGGGTTCAGGTCGTTCCCGTCTGTCCGGCTCCGGCTCCCCGTCATCATCTCATACGCTTGAAAATGTTTCAGATCTGTGCTCGAGAAATCTTCAAATCTGAGACCATTTTCAAGCAGCGCATGTGTCACCTCCTCAACATGAACCCCAAACCACACAACAATGAAGTTCGCCCTGTTCAGTAGAGGATATAACAGAGTCTACAGGCAGAGAGAACCTCTTACCTCTGTGCCCTAACATCACACGTGATGCATCAAGATTGTCTGTGCCAAGAAGTGACCTCCTGTACTGTACAAAAGCCTTTTCTAAATGTTCACGATTGGCTTATTTGCCGTTCACATGGACTGGGGTTTCACTCATCTGCTCTACGATACTGCCCTCCTTCTGAATACACAAAAACTCTACACAGTTTGGTATTTCTTGTTGAGTTTACATGCATTACATGTCTTTAAATTTGGGAATTATTGGGGTTTAAATTCTCCAAAAATCGGTCCAGGATGAGGGTACGTACTTTATAGCATCAACTGCCTACACCGACCTGCTTATTGACTCAATCATCGACAGTTGTGGTTCCCGAGATCGGGTCCGATAAACACTCTGTGGAAGCCGAACTAGCCATGGTGGAAGTTTTCCATCAACATTTTTGTAGCCACTCGAAAATTATACGAATCTTCCCGAAGCGGAGATGTAAAGAAAGCTTCTACGATGGCTACGCTGCCGGCGTCACGCTCCTTTTATGCATCGAGTAACAGATAAACACTGCCACCTGCTGTTCAACCAATCAAATCGAGTTATTTTTAAAGACGCTAATGATTTATGGTGTTTGTAGCTCATGACATCGTGACCACAGATTTTGTTCCTAAATGTGAAACCCTGTAACGTCAAGACTTCCTTTGTTTCGTTCAACAAGGTACCAGCATCATTTTGTGGGTTATACTCCAGGTACGTTATGTATTATCGAGAATGTCAAATGTGAAATGCCATTAATGTATATTGTTATATATCCTGAGTATGTAACACGCACTACGGCAGTTGTGAATTGCTGCATTTTACTGTCTTAACTGGCCTACTATATAGATAGGACATTGTTTGATATTGGATCTAGTGAGTTGAAATTGCAGATAAAAACATTGTTTCTGATTAATTTTCTCCTCAAAGTTGATTTGTTTTATTTAAATTTGTCCAGTTACAAGGACCTTTTTAAGTTGATTATCGGTTAATTATTTTTTGCTTTTGCTAATAAAGATTGTTTTTGTACAGTAGGAAACTCTTAAAGAAGTTCGTGAAAGTGAGATTGTGACCTACTTCTCCGACGTCACCGTTAAAGGTCTGGTGTGTGAGATTTAGTGACTTCTAGTGGTGTAGTTGCTGTTAGCAACCCCGCTGCCTCATCCACTCTCCTTGTGGGCTTAAAGGAGAAACTACGGTGGGCGTGAAACATGCGGAAAATGCAAATATCTACACAGGTTTGGACGTTCTTGTTGAGTTTTAAAGGCGGTATATATCTTTCAGTCCAGGATGGGGGTACGTGACTTTATAGCATCAACTGCCTACACTAATCAATCACTGACAGTTGTGACTCCCGAGATCGGGTCCAATAAAAACACAAGAAAATGCGAATATCTAGAGTCAGTGTTTAGTTTGTCCGTTCAGGGCTGCCGTAGAAACATGGCGGACTCCGTAGAAGAGGACCCTCGGTGTCTGTAGACATAAAAGTCTCATTCTAAGGTAACAAACATAATTATTCTTACCTTCAGGTGATTATGCACCAATGAAAACGTGGTTCTATAAATCTGACACACTGGACCTTTAAGCTAAATACAGTACAGCCATTATCCGTGTTGTTTTTGGATGTAACGGCAGTCAGACCTGGACCGGACGGTGATTGTACTTCAATAAACATGCTTGTTGAAAAGGCAAACGAGTTACCGGAGTGGAGTGGAGGGAAGAGAGAGTGCCAGGTCGCGTTTAATTAAATGAATCTGACTTTCGTTAAATGTTGTACTCCCACTCGGCGTATCTTTAAACCCTCTGTTGACTGACGGTTCATATCGTACATCGGCTGAACTTGATGCAATAAACTCGATCCGCCTGGTTCTCTTGAGAGCGTTCAAACAAACACCGGAAATTACTTACAAATACTGTTTGGCCCAGGTGAGCTGTCACCTCCTCCTCCTCCTCCTCCTCCTCCTCCTTCTTCTTCTTCTTCTTCTTCTTCTTCCTCCCATTCTGGCTTAACGCAGGAGTTTTAGCACAAACGAGCCCACTGCCCGACTCCTCCTGGAGTCCATCACACAGTCGATGTCTTCTCCCGTCTCGTAGTTGCGTTTCCGTATAGATGTCGCGGAGGACATTGTCGTGACGTTGGATTGGCTGTTTATGGGTATACCTACATATATTTGTCGTCGCCACTGACACGTCAAACATCACAACAGTTAAACGACACAGCACCCCACCCAAAGCCTTACAGTAAAGATTGATTCTTTCGATTGTTTTTTGAGTTTGTGTATCTCACTTCACACGGTAGGAAGGGACAGCTCCCTTAGCGGAACGAGACATTGTTGAAGTGCACTTGATTTTAAATTGCAATGTTATTTTTCTTACCTTGGAGAAGTCCCTTCTTTCTTATGTTTAAGAAATAAATGGCTGAAGTATTAACATCTTATCACGAGTGTCTTTATTATTGTGTGTCAGCCGAGATGTGTTTATCCTGCGAGAACAGTTGGAGATCCGATCTACACGTTTCCTGGTCAGAGTGACGGAGCGTCTTCAGGAGTCTTGAGAAAGAACATACGTGAACATTAACAGTTGTACAAAGTCAAAGACAAAACTGCAGACTAGAAGACTAGCCAAGCGCTAACCTCCGTGTCTGTGAAGTGAAGCCAAAAACTGCAGTTCCTCAAACGTCCACTTGAGGCTGGCTCCAGAAGTGAGTCAGTCTCCATAAGTCCCCATGTTCAAATGTCCAACTTCACAGCAGAAATAAACATGTTTAGAGCCTGGTACAAAAAACAGTTTTGGTCTCTGTAGCTAATTTCCCCGTTCATGACAACTGTACTGAGGGTGACTTTATATACAACTCACCTGTTCAGGTTATATTAAGGCTTAAAGTTATGCAGGATTAAGAGCGTGGACGCTTTGATTGACAGGTGTTACAGATGGCTTGTTTGAGCAACCAGGCGTCATTCAGCTCGCCTCAGGTCCGCCGATGATCCGCGTCTTTATTTCTGCCAACTTCTGATCAACTTTTGGAAGAATTATTTCAGGGCCATGTCAAAGATTATTAAACTTTCCTCACATGTTGTCACTTTCACCGTGTACGATTGAAGGTTCTGGCTTTCACCTCTTTGATATCAAGACGTCATCTCCTCCACTGGAAGTCGACTGAAGCTCCTCCAGTCCTCGTGTCTCTGATGTCATGTACTTCTTAAAGTTAGAGGAAATTAGATGGAAAAAAAAAGTAGTTTTTTTTAATGTAACTTTTTGAAGCTTGTATGTCTGAGTCTGACTTCAGCAAGAAGGTTAATGTGGTTTGTGTCCGAGAGAAATAAGACATTACTTTGAGTGTTTCACAGCGGTTACGTTCAGCATAATGAGCATGAACTTCTCCACAGACGTCACTAGAAGGAGCATCACACACAACCATGATGTGGCAGCAGGTCGTGATTGATACACACATGATATTCCTGCAGTTGTGGTCTTAACCGGTCTTGAAATAAAATATAGTAGAATAATGACACACAAAGTGCTAAAACTTCATGTATTAGCTGCTGCATGTTTTGACCACTAGGTGGAGGCAAACCTCCGTCCAAACTCTCCATTTGAAACAGCAACAACAAAAATAGAGCTGCTGCTGCTGCTGCTGCAGGAAGGAGAGAGGGAAAGCATGAAAGTCAGATAGGAAATGACATCAAGAGTGGGAATGAGATGACAGAGAGAGCGAGAGGACGTCTGTCCAAGTCTCAGAGAGTGTTGATGTAAATGCTATTTTATGTGTCACAAGACTGGACGGAGAAAACCAGTTCCTCTCTCTTTACCTTCTGCGCTGCTCTTTTCTCTCCACGGTCTCTTGCACAAGCAATTATTGCAGACCAGCTGTGTGGTCCCTCACGGGGCCTCCAGTAAACCAGGGACCTCCACATCCACCTCCTTTTACTCCGGCTGAGTTCAAACTATCGAGAATTTCAAGCAGCCGTAGTTTTAGCTAATTTGTTATCGAAATGAAAGATCCATAACGGAGAAACACACCAGGTACGGCATTAATGAGGGGTCAGGAAGTAGCTTGAGAAAAAATGGAGGGATTATGTGTTGCAGCGGGTTATATAGGTCCCTCTATGGTGCTCATTTGAAGGAATCCAGGATGCCTTCTCATCAATAACAGCGCCGTGCTCCGTGTGATGAAGTGCCATTTATTTCAGCTATGCGCAGCTAGTTTGGAAGGAAGCGTGGAAATGTTTATAGCCGAGGCCGGAATCAAAGCAGACAGGTCACGTGAGCTTGGTGACACTTTAATTAGTGAGTCAACTGACGGATGTTTCAGGTTTGTTTTAGCTGCGATTACATTTCAAATAAAAGTGAATTAAATTGTCGTGTTTCAGCTAAAAAAGGCTGAATCACCGTCTGTTTCGTACGTGAGCTCACAATCGCTCATCGTGTTTGAATAATCCGGGTGGACACTTGTGTTTGATACTTGTTTATGAGAGGGAAATGATTCATTCATCTTCATTTTTAGCCTTGATGAACTTGAATTCTTCTCCCATAATCTCACTAAATAAAATTATCAGTCGCCTTTTATTGCCAGTTGACTCATTTATCCAGTTTCCCTCGAGCTTTATGAAGTCCACCGAGTTGATTTTCAACCTCCCCACAGTCACTTCTCCTCTCCTTGCTCTTCCATATGTTTGGGTTCATTAGACTACTTAAAATATGATTGCAGTCCTTAAATACGCCTATAATTCCCCGCAGCCTTTCAGCTTTCATCTTTGTCCTCAACTTTAATAGCAATTATCAAATAGAAAGCATATGATGCTCTCTTTTTAAATCCTCGTCCTAATATCCGACATTCAGAGGATGGAGAAGGGTGGAGAAGGCGGCAGGGTGAAGAGGGAGAAATGCACATCTGCAGCGCAGCGCTAATTATTAGGAAATATTGAGAACAAGGGGAGAAAAGAGAGCACGGGCTTTGGCGCTGAGGGATCCTCAGATCTACTTCCAAGTGCACCGTGCCCGTGGTAGTGTTGCTTGTTTAATCTCTCGAGTGCTGTTTTACGGCACTTGTTGGTAATGTATGTTGATCCTGCGGGTCCAGTGTTGATACATCGAACCCCACACGCAGACATGAAGATGAAGCAGCCAAAGAAAAGACATTTAACAAGTGCTTCTTTTTCTCTTGAGAAATTTGCTTGACTTTAATAATGATGGGAAACACTTGATCAGAAGTAGGCGATTGCAGCGAAAAGAACGATGTCTGAAACTTTATCCATAAACTAAAACATCCTCAAAGAGCCGTGCGTCAAGAGTGACACTGATTGCTAATACAGGCCTCGTTTGTCTGCTTTACAACCACTGACTGAAGAGACGTTATGAAGCTCAGTGTGTGTCTGCATGTTGGTAGTCCTGTTTCTTCATCTAAACAAACAAACAAACATCCAAACAAGCCACCTGTAACAGCACCCACCTGTCAATCAAAGCGTCCACGCTCTTAATCCTGCATCACTTTAAGCCTTAATATCATTTGAAGACCAGAAAGCTGCTATATATAAGTACAGTCCATTTACCACTATCGCAGAGAGCTGCACATCATCAACCATTACCATAAAATATCTGCTCATTATAAACATGCAAATGAAATAAATTGCTGCAATTGTTCCAGTCCTCTTACAGGAATTGAATCTGAGTGATGCATTTTATTTTAATCAGCTCCAGATGGGCTGCAGCACTCAATTAGTGTCACCTGCTCAAAGTTAACTACCTCATATTCATAACAGGGCGACTACTCGAGCTTCACAGCAGTCTACACTTCATTAATAAGAGTGTCGGTGCTTTCCAGAAAAGCATCTGTGTGTGCAACTTTTTAGAGAAGGTGACTTCCTGTTCATGAGAAATCATAAAGCCTGCACCTTTCTGTAGTCTGACATCACGTTCAGCACAAGGATCCACCCTGTTTGTGTAAAAATCTGTCTCACGTAAGGTTTTCTTGCACTATATTCACAAAGTGTGCACCCGTCTGTGTCCCACGTGTGGTCATACTTCATGAAAAGCTGCAGCAAAGCAACATTTGTGCATTAAAAACAAAGGCTGGACTTTCTCAGGAAGCTGCACGGTGGGTGGGCTCGAAGCTCGACAGCAAGCTGCAGCACCTTCACATGACGAGCCGAGGCACGACCTCTTTTTCTTTTAATACTGTACCTCTGCCTTTAATTAGCCTTTATTGGATTAAATACAAGAGCGCTGGATTATTCTCGCGTGTTTGTTATCTTGTTTTATTAATCTTAAAAGAGAGAAATGTAAGTTGTGATACTTTGGTACGTCGGTGAAGGTTCTCGCGGACACGGCAGCTGAGCCTGGTTATACTTTCATGCTTAATTAGCGCACCTTGCAAAGTCAGGAAGAATGTGCAGCCTTCGCACTGAAGCAGCACCAGATTTTTCATTCACCACCTTCATATATCACAGCACGCTTCTGTTGATATTTTCATAAGCTGGAGCTTTAGTGCTTTGCAAAAACACTTTTCAGTCATTACTAAGCAACACTGAAAAAAGCCATAATGCAGAGCAAGCACACATTACAGCATAATGAGTGATAGCCTGGGCTCCGTATGAAGTTAAAAAGGTTGAATCTGATTTATGTTATTTTGGCACGTACACATATTTGCTTTAGTACCGCTCTGACACAGCATAGAAAATTAGTGTCATCACCCCCAGAGTGTAACCACACTGTGGTAAATATGTTCAGCTGTACTCGAGTACATTTCCCACTCGCCCAGCTCCAGTTCTGGCACAACACTCGCTCCACTCCCCATCAGCATGAGTCCTTGACCTGTAAACCTCCTCTTCCTTCTTCCAAAATGGTCCAAAACGCCTGTGGTACAAACACTAACACTACCCCCGGTGCTCTGAGCTCACAGTACGGGCAGCCCGGCTAACAAACTGAGCTAACAGCAGCTACATTTGGCAGCTACCTTACTGGCAGCAGTTGAGGAAACAGGCTCCAACATGATTTACAATCTGTTATTTTATGGCTTCAAAGTTTGATTGCGTCATTTCACGTAATCTAATAACAGGAGCTGTTAGTTGATCTAAAAACATCCCACGCCAGACATAGATGCTGATATATAACGGCTAACTCGCCGGGCTACTGTGCTGCTGTATGTGAGATAGCAGTCTACTTTGAGTCGTGAATAATTTGTTGGGTGATTTCTCTCACTGCTAAGAATAGCACCTGTGGCCGGCTGGCAGGCAGGCAGCGTGCTGGTGGTGAGCGGTGTGCTGAGAGGCTCGGGCTGGTTAGCAAACAGCTTAGTGTGGTCTCTGAGGTCCAGCCAGGCTAGTTCCCACAGTTCCTACTACTTGGCTTGCGAGGCTGTTTCAATGGGCGTACTTTCTATTTTGATGATTCTCTGAAAAGCCTTAAGACAAACAATGGAAATGGCTGCAGTCTGATTTATAACAGCCAGGGTTAAATCTCCTGTTTTCATGCAGTGAAACCACATAAAAGATCAGAGTGGAAGAGGAATCCCACTCTGGACTTTAAGGCTTATCATGTCTCTGCTTCAGCTCGACTGGAGGAGTCGGTCACCTCCCCGTGACCTCCTGCTCTAGTGAAGAAACCCATCGTGGCTGCCAGCAGACAGACAATTTGTACTTTGAGTTAAAGTCCGGATGAGAGAAATAAAAATCACTGGAAACATCCCGAGCTATAATCCATTTTACAATCTTTATAACATCTTCCGTCACTCTCCACTCTCTTCTTAATCCGGTGCATGAAAACAAAGCAGAGTGTTACTTTATTCTTGTGCAATATCAACTGAACAGTGATAAATTATTTTTATTATACGCAAATGCACAGATATGGTTTGGAAAGAAGTGTGTGTGTGTGTGTGAGTAGTTGATAAATCGGTTGTCTGAGCAGTTGGAAAGCGAGCTCTGGTATTCGCCACAGTGGGATATACAAAGTGATACAGAGCAGAGCCACTGTCAATAATGAAACACTTTCAAACAGGTCCGGGGTCAATGCACGGCAATTGATCAACGTTACAGCGCGCTTTGTAGTCGCTGCCGAATTTTAGATTCTTTACACATGTATGAATCATGAGCGAAATTAAAATATAAGCACGAGAATGTTTTCATAACATCGGCAACATTTTTAGCTTCAGAGCGTGACCACACTTCAGCTGTACTCGAGTACTTGTTCTGATTACTTATGATCAAAAACGAAGCGAGTCGACAACTTTGCCAACAGCCAAACATCAACCAGGTCACCAACAGCAGACACAGCAGCAGCTAATATTACTGACTAGTCCAACAGCAGTCAGCCCAGCTCGGCGTCTGTCTTTCAGCCTTTTATTTCACCAAGCTCTCACCAACCACTAAAAGTCAGTCCCAGATTTACTCTTGTCCGGCGGCTTCTTGCTCGCTCACTCTCTCCTTTTCTTTTCTTAGCTTCCTCCGTCAACGTCCTCTTCGATTTCTTCACCTCTGCCATTATGTCCATAGAGGCTGCTGAGCCCAGTTGCATTGCCCAACTCCAGTTCTAGCACGACATCGGCTCCGCTCCCTGTCGGCATTCCCTGTAAACCTCCTCTTCTTCTTCACGGTGGTCCAAAAGCCTGTGGTACAAACACTAACACTCCCCCGGTGCTCTGAGCTCACAGTCTGGGCAGCACAGCTAACAAACTGAGCTAATATTAACTAACAGCAGCTACAGTTGGCAGCAGTTTACTTCACTGTCCATCAGGAAACTGGAAACTCCCTCGCTGTTTGAAATGACAGAAGTTAGAATACTAGTTCAAGGTTAGGAGAGAAAACAGTCATGATTAGATATTTACTCGTGGATGTGCAGCCTGTGCTGCGACATGTAAAATGTTAGTGGTTCACACTGTCTAATTTATAAATAGAGCTAAATATATCCAGATGTGCAGCGACTTGCAGATACAGTATGATACAATCTAACATTTGAAATGCACAAACACTTGGATATGTAGATAAATATCTTCATGTATACGTACGACCACAGAATTTCCTGCTTTGTAACTCGATCTGCGCTCTTTAACTTAGATTTGTCCTGTCACATGTGATTCATTCTTGCACTTTTGAAGCCTAATTTGTTCGTAGGAATTTGGCCAATTTGTTCTTAGATATAGAGCAAGCACAAAAAGAGTGCATGCCAACATGTTTTGTAATGTATCTTCCGGCCCAGAGGGCCCATTTTACACAATTGTGGTACACTCTGCATCATATCTAGATCATTTAATGTGTGTCAGATGTAGTTCAAGTACAAGGAGTTTTTAACTTGCTATGAAACAGTCTCGATACGGATACCTCTAAATGAACTACACAAACCCTCCACAGGTTTCTGAAAAGCTATTTTGAAGCTCAGTGTGGCGGCTCTGGCCGCCGTCAGCTCCTGGTTAAGACGTGGATCATCACCTTAGCCAGGCCGAGTGACGCCTGGTTGCTCAAACAAGCCATCTGTAACGACACCCACCTGTCAATCAAAGCGTCCACACTCTTAATTCTGCAAAAAAATGGCATATTTCCATCATTTTCCACCATTATCCTCTTCTGTAATGGTTCAATGTCATGCAACCATGTGTAGTTTCTGATTGCAACCCTCACCTCTCTTTCCTGGCATGAAGGAGAAACCCTGGAGGCCCTGAAAACCCATCTAGAGTCAATGCTTTGGGGTTTCTCCTCCTAAAAATCCCCATCTTGAAGCAACATGGCAGCTCATTATGGTGAATTTCGCTGATCTGCAGCATCTACAGACATAAAAGTCTCATTGTAAGTTAACAAAACATAAAGATTCCTACTTTCAGGTGACTACACATGAATGAAAACAGTTATGCATGTTATATTCTGTAAATACAGGCCTCTAAATCTGACACACCGGGCCTTTAACTTGCTGATTTTCTGGAAATTCTGTTAAACATTGGATAGAAACCTGTCTATGCTTGCTTTCTGTAATTTTTTTGTAAAGACACAGGTTTTAAGCGTTTAATCCCCTAACACTGGGTATCTATATTAGTGCCAGTATAAATGCCAAAGCAATATTTTTATACCTTACTTACTTTATTTAACAAAAGGAGCCAAAGTTGTCAAAGGTTGTCTAAACAATGTACAAGAGCTTTGACTCAATCGTATAAAATTGGCAAAATTTCGACGTGTGAGTGAGTAAACCAAATTATGGAAAAGGGAACTGCCAACTTTAAGTACCAACCTCTCCTCAGACCTGATGGAAATTTTTCTTTTTCAACAGAGTGTCTGCAAAACACCATAATATAGTATGTGAGCATGGTGAATTAGACTTTTTAATACATGGCAGGGTCGCAGCAATGTGTCGCCATTTGGTCCAGAGTAAAAAAGAAAAACACTCTCGCTCACATTCATAAAGCTTTTACTGTATCTTCATGTGGAAAGACGGAGCTTGAAACGACTTTGCATAATTGCGTCGGACACGTTATAAATAATTCACTGTCTCAAACACAAGAGGTTAAACACTGCAGAGTTTCACTGTAACAATATCTCTGTAACAATATAATTGTGTTCGGGGAAATTAGTCTGTAACCTGTGTGATCAAGTAGTTAACAAACTTGTACGATGAATCACAGCAAACACGAAGCATGACGAGGTGGAGAGGTTTGTTTATTGTCCATTTCCGTTAAGATTGCGCTCCGCCATCCCTTTGCAGTGCCTTGAAGGCTTTCTTCCAACCTGGTGAGCATCTGATTGTTATTTGGGCCTCATTGTACTGTTATCGTGATAAAAACACTGTGCTGAGGCCCAAAGAGCTCTTTAAAGAAACCCAAAGAGGTCTAAATTGAGACTGTGACTGACATTGGTCGCGATGTCGGCGAGAAGGCTGTAATCAGAGCTGGCTTTGTGTAGACAGTGGGACCATCCATCGTTCAAAAAAAAAAAAAAAAACCTGGCACGACCTCAGAGCTGTAGCCTTAAACACAATAGGAGGACATGGCTGTCTGCTCTACTTACTTCAAGACCTCTTGGCTCGTGAAATGAGAATCATGTTCGACTTCAGAGTTCATAAATGTTACAACACAATCAATACTTGTGAACACGAACCACCCTCGCCGAGATCCAGACACAGGCGGACTGGCTTCTCAATAAGAGGGCTCATAATATAGAGTCTAATGTGAGAGATGCTTAAAGCTGCACTATAAATGTCGTCACACCCTGCTTCTAATTAGACATCTAATTAATCTGTTTACTTCCTGTGATTTATCACCCCCAGCCTCCCGCTGCTGTAAATACGGACGGCTATACACGTGTATTTGTTATGATTACATTACTTGACACGAGTTGATGACTTTGCTAACAGCCAGTCATCAAGCAAGGTCAACAACACAAGACATAGCAGCCAGCTAAGCCTTTTATTTCACCAAACTCTCGCCAATGACTAAAAGTCAGTCCCAGATTTGCCTCTGACATTATCTCCATACAGGCTGCTGAGCCTGGTCACATTGCCCACTTGCCCAGCTCCTGTTCTGGCACGACACCTCTCTCCTGTCAGCATCCCGAGTGCCATTAAAATTAATTAAAATTGGTTATTTTATGGTAGACAAATTTTAGGTTGTTGCTTTAATTTACATATTAAACAGTTTTTTTTAAATTCCTAACTTAGTTACTTCACTTTTCACAGTTAGCTTTGTATATGATTAATACTATGTACCATTTATGTATAGGTTTTTTTGATAAGTTTGGTAGTCGCCTCAGTTTGGCTGTACAATCATCAATTGTTCAGAACATAACTCCAAATAAATGCTAATGTTGCCGAAAGTCTGCTGAATGTGTAAATGGGCTAAATTTGCTAACGCGTTAGCAGCATTAGCTTGATTTGCTGCCTCAAAATGGCAGTTAGCAAATTGTTTTACAAGATAAATTTGCTAACACGTTAGCATTGTTACTCCAAGTCTCCTGAATGTGTAAATGGCTAAATTTGCTAACGCGTTAGCTTGATTTGCTGCCTCAAAATGGCAGTTAGCAAATTGTTTTACAAGATAAATTTGCTAACATGTTAGCATTGTTACATGTGTTAATTGGCTAAATTTGGTAACGCGTTAGCAGCGTTAGCTTGATTTGCTGCCCCAAAGTGGCCAAAAACGAATCAATTATCGCCCAAACCAATAAAATGATACATATATTCAGATTTACAACGTTTACACAAGTTGTAGTGTTTCTTTATATGTCGTGAAGGAGAAAAGAATGATGGTGTTGACTGACCGACGTTATTTAAGACTCATCTTACGATGTCATTATTTTAATTTAGCGTTGTGCCCGTTTACATCCACCATTTTGAGTTTTCCGATAGACAACCAGATGGCCACAGTTGTACAAACCCTGATTTAAGGCTTGTATAAAAGTAGATGGACCATGAGGAGGATGTATGATTATGGAAGCTGCTCCGTGCCTCAAATGAATGGGTACGAGATGTGTCAAAGCAGTGATATTGACTGAGATATAAGGGATTTTCCACTTTTTCATCCACATTTTTTAATCTTTAAAGCTACTCTTGTGACTTGCCTCCGCGTGTCCGCGTCCGCAGTAACAGGCGGGCGTTAAAATAATGATTACTGTGATGCTAATGAACTCTAATCCTATCATTTCCCCTCTAAACAAGGTTTGTTTATTCTCCCTCAAGAGGGCAGTGTTTGAATGAAAGAGCCTCCATCTGTCAGCACTCATCACATCACTGGGACGTGAAGGACGCCAAGAACTTGAAGCAGAGCGTACACGAAGTCCAGATTATTTTATTCAGACCAGATACTAAATATATAAATACACATAAAACATGCGATAAATTTAAATCGCGTACACGACACATGGTGCAGGAGGAGAGAGAGAGAGGAGGTGATGAAGATGAAGATTGAAGCTCCGATGGGAACATCTCTGATGGATGATTAATTATGGGAATGGTGTGAAGTGTGTATCAGACGTACAGGGGGAGGAGGTGTGTGTGAGGAGGTGTGTGTGAGGAGGTGTGTGTGAGGAGACGCAGTCCAAAATAAAGGCCTGTATGTTTCACATGTAATGCTGCCGACGTCATTAAAGGAGAGAAGCTGCGGACATGGTGAGACGTTCAGATCAGCTGCTCCTCTCACCTCCTTTTTCTGTCTTCTCCTCCTCCATCTTTCTCATCACCTCCTGCCCTCCCCTTTCCCATTTTCTTCTCTTCTCCATTTTCCTCACTTCATCTCTCTCTCTCGTCTTGTACATCTTCCTCCTCCCTCCTTTCCTCTTTTCTCCCTCTTACTTCCACTCCTCTATTTTCATTTCCTCCTCTCCTTCACCCTCTTTCTCCTCTTTTACTGCTTCTTCTCTTTCTCCTCTCTTCTCCTCCCATCTTCCACTTCCCCTCTCCATTCTTACTCGCCTATATCTTCATTCCTCTGTTCCTATCCTATCTTCTCACCTCCTCTTTCTTTCCTTTCTTCTCTTCATCTCTTCCTCTCCTTTCCTCTCCTCCTTCCTCTCCCCTCTCCTCTCCTCCTTCCTCTCCTCTCTTCTATCCTCTCTTCCTTTCTTTCTTGCTCACCTCTCCTCTCCTTTCTTCCACTCCTCTCCTCCCTCCTTCTCTCCTCTCCCTCTATCCTCTCCTGTCCTCTTCTCTCTCCCTTTTTCCCCTCCTCTCCTCCTCCTCTCATCTCCTCCTTCTTTCTGAATGAATCTCTCTCTCTCCTTTCTTCCTCTCCTCTCCCTCTATCCTCTCCTGTCCTCTCCTCTCTCCTTTTTTCCTCTCCTCTCCTCCTTCATTCTTTCTGAATCTCTCTCTCTCCTCCTCCTCTCCTCCCCTCCTCTCTCTCTCCTCCTCCTTCTTATTGAATGAATCCTCTCTCTCTCTCTCTCTCTCTCTCTCTCTCTCTCTCTCTCTCTCTCCCTCTCTCTCTCTCTCTCCCTCTCTCTCTCTCTCTCTCTCTCTCTCTCTCTCTCTCTCTCTCTCTCTCTCTCTCTCTCTCTCTCTCTCTCTGTCTCTCTCTCTCTCTCTCTCTCTCTCTCTGTCTCTCTCTCTCGTGGCGGACCCTCCCACTCGGTGTAAGCACTTAATTGTCAGTCTTGACGGAAACTCTCGTGCTTAAATAGCGCGCGCCTCTCACTGAGGGTTGAAGTCACTGACGTGTCTAACCGGACATCTCTCTGTCTGTGTCTCGCGCGTGTGTTCCACGGTGCTCGTGCTCTCTCTCTCTCTCTCCGTTACCTGTCCTCGGTCCACCATGCAGGTGTCTGTGGCGCTCCTCGTGTCCAGCGCGGCGCTGCTGCTGCTGCAGGGATGCTGCACGGCCGTGAGGGGATGGAAGGTACTAAAGAACGACGCCACGGAGATTTTACCGGAGTACAGAGACAGCACGCGGACAGCTCAGGAGGAGGCGGCAATACCGCCGACCGACAACAGCAACAGCAACAACAACAGCAACAACAGCAACAGTATGAACAACAGGCCGAAGAACGGCGGGAGGACCGCAAACACAGTCTCCTACAGTGAGTATACATTTAATAAGCAAACATTTAAAAGAAGAAGATTTAAATATAAATTACATTTTAATTAAACATTAAAATTAGGATTTTATTTGAGCAATGATGCGTTCAAATGTGCAAGAAAAATGATGCGTTTAGGTGCAAAGAGGCCTCCAGCATGTGTGAGCGTTAAAATATCATTTATTCAAATTTCAGCTCATTGCATTAAATATATTTAATTACTTAGATGAGTAGTTAATTTAACAGCTCAAAGATGTAAAATAAATGTAAGTTTACTTGTTTATCAAACGTCAAATTTAAAGTTAAAGTAAACTTTGTGACATCTTTTTTTTAAATGGATGTTTTCATAAGAGAGAAGCACAAATGTAAACAAACACAACCTGCTTATTTTTCTATATATTTACACACATTTCTTGATTTAAGAACAGCTCTGCTGTGTGTGTGTGTGTGTGTTTAATCCTTTGCCAAAGTTGAGGGTGATGAGAGGCGCTCAGACATTCTTGTGGTTTCTTCTTCTACACAATCTAAAGTGGAGCGCTCACACACACATCAGGCCTCTCTTTTTATTTTATACATTGTCTTCCAGGTTGTTTCCGTCTCTCTTTATACTATTAGTCAAGCTCTACTTACGCCATAACTATGTGATTGCAACAACATGTCTCCCAAACAGAGAAAAACCTCAGTTTGTTCATCGTGAGTGGCGGTGGAGGGGTTAGATGTCTTTTCTTTTTTTTGGGGGTGGGTTGGGAAATTGCTTTTTAAACGCAACATTGCCTTTTTGTGAATGATTCCCACCTGTGGTGAGTAAAGGTTCTCATGGATTTAAGATGGCTGGGTGCAATATTCCTGACGACTTAGCCTCTCAAATCGCAGATGATTGATTCGATTAGAAGATCCGAGGGCTGATATTTGAGGAGAGGAAGCTTTATGCTCGTTTTACTGTGTCGCATCTTGTTTTCACGCAGGATAAGCAGCGTATGTGCCGAGTTTCACGTACAGATTATTCTCCTCATCCATCTCTTTTTTTTTTTTTTTTTTGTACCACCGCCTGGCCTCCTTTTCTAAAAAATGTATCGCTCACCAAGCAGGCTCACTCACGCAACGATAACAGTAGTCTAAGTGTGTTTTTCCATCATCGGTAATGATTTTTTCAGGGCTGAAGGAAGTGAAACACTCATTGAACAAGACAACCTGATTTTTTTTTTTGGTTTGGTTAATTGGTTTGCAAACCGCTGCCCAGTGCGTGCTGCTGCAGACATTGTATACTCATGTGGTCCCTTCAGCGGCGGCCACAGAATAACACAAGATCAGGTTCTCATGGGGGAGAGGAGGAAGTCACCTCACATAAATCCTTTGTTCAGCCCTTCTTACAAAGAAAGCCACAGAGGAAAACAGATCCCTCTCCGAGTGTATCATTTCTTTAACCGACAGTTCCTTTTTGCCTCTTTTTAACACACTGCTTGTAAAAAAAAAAAAACAACAATAACTCATGCGTACGGCTGTTAAAAAGCCGAGGCTGAAACATCGGATTACAGGCCGAGTGCGTCGCCTCAGATCAGTCTGGCAGATGTCCAGTTTGTGCAGAGTTGTACAGTTGCAGCAGCGCTGCCTTAAAATAACCAGACAGCTATTTACTCCTCCATCACCGCATACATTTCCTGAGGGCCGAAACGCACGCATGCATCTATGCCAGCATTTTTCTTCCTCCAGCCCCCCCTCCCTCAAAAAAACTCCATTAGGTTTGATTGAGCTGTTTAATGACCCTCTGGTCTGGATTTGCTATCAGCTGATTGCTGCCAGCTGGATTTCTTTGTCAGAGCCCCTTTGTCGTCGTCTTCGTCGGCTAATGATCGGACCATGAATCAAGCTCTCAAACTCTGAGCTCATTGGCTTACAAATGTACAAATTGTTGCATTAAGTTGAATTCATAAAAGTGCTCCGAGCTCCCTGCTCCGCGTGTAACGCAATAGGTGAGTTGACGCTGGAATAAGACGCAGCTGCAGCACTGAAGCGGTTAACCTGCTTCGATATAAAGTCTGTTCCAGCGTGCGGCGCTTCAAAGTGTGTGTTTTGGTCCGAAGCCATGAGTGTAACTGTGATATCCTGCTCTTCAACCCAGGTGCCTCGGAGCTGAGCTGTAGGGAGCTGCGTTCCACCCGTTATATCACCGACGGATCTTGCCGCAGCGCCAAACCCGTCAAGGAGCTGGTGTGCTCGGGCCAGTGCATGCCCGCGCACCTCATGCCGAACTCCATTGCTCGCGGCAAGTGGTGGAGGAGTAACGCCTCGGACTACCGCTGCATCCCGGCTCACTCCCGGACGAGGAGGGTCCAGCTGCAGTGTCCCAACGGCAACACTCGGACTTACAAAATCCGCGTGGTCACCTCGTGCAAGTGCAAACGCTTCAGGCCCCACCATAACCAATCGGAGGCCAAGGAGGTCCCGAAGAGGCAACGCAACAAGAAGCAGCACAGTCGTTCGCCTCAGGACAGGAGCAAGAACAGCACGCCGTTGACGGGCAACTCGTACTGATGCTCCTCTTTGAGCATCCACACACACATGCACACACACACACTATACACGACACACCAAACAACATGATATCTCCTTCGAATAGGGAGGAGACGCAAATTCAAAGAGAGCGAATTCATAAGCTAACTGCTGGGCTGGTTTTAAGTCTTTATGTTTCAGCCACTTTCAGCATTTTTTGTGAACTTTGCTTATTTGCATGAGTCAGAGCTGGTCAGGAGATGTAGCACCGTGTTGGACATTATGAAACAAGTATCTGATCACCCCACAAAAAAAAAACAACAAGCCCAAAAACCCTCCCTGAACTTTGGCTCTGTCCTCCGCTCAAACAGATTTCATTTAAAGCGTAATGAGAAGTCCTCCCCGCGGCTTCGAGCCCCATCTGTGCAAACATCCAGCGGATGCAGAGCCGCGACGCACCGCGGCCCCCCGTTTAAAGCTGAAAAGGTGTATCCTCGCTCCAAAGTGGTTGTAATCCATCTCTTTTTGGCCGTGTGTGGAGGAGATGGTGGCAGCTCTGGGGGCTCCGACCGTGGGATGTCGACAGGTTTTTGAGAGGCGCTGGCCTGCTCTCTGACAGCACACTAAAGGCCTCACTTGTCAAGTCGGGCCCCTACGGCATGTCTCCACACCGCAGCAGCAGCCCCGACCAGGCCTGTCAGTTACAGTAGCGCCTTTCCCACGACTAGATGCAGAGAGTCAGCGGGGTGGGGAGCAAGTCTTGTCAGGACTAACACCACCACGAGTGCACTGGACTGTCCTGTGACTCCTCTTAATTACTTAAATGAGCCCATTCCTGTTATTTGAGTCATAAAAAGCCATTTCCTTTAAGACGTAGTCAGTTCCTGTTGTGCTGGAATCGCACACATACACAGAGAAAAGTGCACATCTGTGTAGGAGGCATCAGAAAATGGTGCGTGGTCGTGTTGTTACCTAAAGGGCAGAGCGTTCTCCAGCACGCCCACACCGGAAAGCTTTTTTTTTATTTTGTAACGGGCCAAATCGAGCAGCGATCGACCATCCAACAGCTCCTCGCTCCCATCCACACTCTCTGCTGCTGCTGCTGCTGCTGCTCGCAGGCTGTAAATAAACTCAAACAGGAAACATAGGAATTAAAAATAACATAAATGAGAACAATAATTTATGTATTGAATCCGGCGAGGAAGAGGAAGTGGCGATACCCAGTTTGTCTTGTCAGCCTCCTTCCTCAGCCGTGCCTCCTCATGGAGAATACTCATGATGTTTCCACATATTGTCAGCACCCCCGTTGTTTTTCCGCTCATATTGCTTCCTGATTTTTTGGTTTTCTAAACTGTTCTGACAATGTTTGCTTCCATTTTTTTTTCCTCCCCCGATTGTAAAGTTTGAAATAGCAACTGGAAGGGGATTTTTTTTTGTTTTGTTTTGTGGCGTGAGCTCGGAGCCGTGCGATGCATAACGTGATTGTACATATCATACCTGTGTGGTCTTCTGCAGTGGCGCCTCCTCGCTTTGACGAGGTGGGGAGCAGTTAAAGAGAAGCAGGGAGGGGAGGGCTGTTTCCTTACAGACACAAAGAAGGACTGTTATAAAGAATGAACTGCATATTTATTTTTTATTTCCACATTTAAATTATTTATGCAACCTTTTTGTAGTAAATGATAGCCATTATTGTCATATAGTATGATAGAGACTTTGGAAATGAAATACTGTACAGTACATGAATAAAGTAAAGGCAGATATATTTGAAACAGCTGGCTTATTTGTTATTATTCTTATTTAATTTTAAATAAGCATATAAACATGTAATAAATGGTTTATAACACAGCAGATATAAGTGTTTATTAACTCCTATGTGCATCCAAACATAGTTATATATATAATAAATGTCCTTATTCATGCTTATAAGGACTTTATAGTGTGTTATAAACCATTTATTAAATGTTTATATTGTGCCAATAAATGCTAAACACGTTGGGTTAAAGTAAAGTTACCGTGTTGCCTTTACTTGTACGTGCTTTCTGGGGAAAATCTCAAAATTTTGGATGTCCGTGCTAAAAAATTCAAGTCAACACGATTGAGATCTCGGCTCAGTCACAACACCAACACCGACATTTCTTTGTTTACGAGGGTGGATACGAGCCACATTCATCATTCAACATCATTCCTCTCCATCGAGAGTTCACAGCACATCCGTCTTTGCTTTATTTGACAGCTCCGTGGATGCTTGTCATATCTGGAGCAACATATAAAATTTATTAAATGGTTTATAACGCATTATAATATAGTTTTAGTGTATACAAACACAGCTGTAATATCCTAAAATAACTAAAAATGTCCCTTTTCATGCTTCATAGTGTGTTATAAATCATATATTAAATATTTATGTTGTGCTAATAAATACTAAACTACATGCTTTCTGGGGAAATCTCAAAATTTTGTAGGTCTGTGCAAAGAAATTCTTGTTTGGTTTGTCAGTTTTTGCAAAAGAACAATAACAACACCAACGCCAACATTTCTCTGTTTACGAGGAGCCACAGTCGTCATTCAACATCATTCCTCTCCACTGCAAGTTTGAGAGTTCATCCTTCTTCGCTGTGCATGTTTGTCATATCTGGAGCAATATATAAACATTTAACTGATGGTTTATAACACACAATAATGTAGTTATAAGCAGATATAAGTGTTTATTAATGTATTGATAAGTGCAATATAAAATATGTCTTCATATCACAACAACAGCTCAAGTACTTTATAGTGTGTTACAAACCATTTATTTAATGTTTATATTGTGCTAATAAATGCTAATAACACGGGAAGTTAAACTAGAGTTACCGTGTTGCCTTTACTTGTACCTGCTTTCTTGGAAAATCTCAAAATTTTTGGATATCCTGCAAAGAAATTCAGCCAATTAGGAAGATTTGCCACGGCTGGGATCGTCTGCACAAGAAGAAGAAGAAGAATCACAAGTGAGATCTCGGCTCAGTCACAACACCAACACCAACATTTCTTTGTTTATGAGGGTGGATGCGAGCCACAGTCATCATTCAACATCATTCCTCGCGCTGGGCCCACCACAGTCCTTCACCGAACTTTTGGACTCGTCAGAGCGGAGTTATGCAATCCAGGCAGAGAACGAAATGAGGTGTTTACGCTAAGTTTTATCTGCGATGTAATTTTTAATTACCGGGACAAGAGCTCCTTAAGAGGGCCAGATAAACTCAGTGTAAACACAAAACAGAGGATCGCTGTGGCAACTGTGAGCCGAGCACTCGTCTTTTGTCGTGCCAGTGGAGAACAGTAGATATTAAATTTCACTACGTCATCCATAATGTGCAGTCATTATGTCATTTTCAAGCCCTGCTTTCCAGGACAGAACAGACATGCCATGCTTTCACTCAGCATGGAATAACTTTCCATGCAGTCCCAGTCAAGAACACGTACTTAAGAGCACTTTGTGAGCGCTGCCTAAATATATCGATGCTGACAAAGCATCTGCCCTGTGTTACTGCGTGCGTACACGACCCGCGAGTGACCCGTGAAGACCTGGGGAATAACCGAGGTGCACGAGAAGTCAGAGATGATCTATTTCCAACAAATGCAACAAGTCTACGACACTTCGCTCAAGGCCCCCCGGTGTAAGTGTCATCATGAAGTTTTGAATACCAGGTGCAGGAGTCCCCGAGGATCGGCGCTCTGTGCGAGAAACAGGACTTAATTAGGTACACACAACGCCAAGAGTTCACAAACAGTTCCTGGATGACTCATTGCCTCTATAAGGAATATTTATAGAACTGACATACTGACCACAATAAATGATAACTGACTTCCTCTGTGCGAAATGTGGGAGTCGGTTCTTTGTGCACGCTCGAACCTTATCGTTCGATTTCTCAAAGATGACGACCGTTTCCCAGCAAAGCTCTGCGCCACTCACGAACAAACTTGTTGTTTAGCACATGTATAAAGCCAGAGAGTTGTCTCGAAGGCAGCCACTTGAATGTCTTAGGCAACTGTCAACACAGACTTAACTGATGAGCTGCCAACTGCAGAAGAGACAGTCAAATAAAATAGTCTGTTTATGATCTGCAAAATAAAAGAGATGCTTGACTGATGTGTATGTGTATTTTTGCCAGTGCTATCGAGTCTAAAAGCAAAGTTTCTTCTGCAACCAGTGGAAACTGACTTGAGGTGACATTCATAGCATGTGAAGTACTTCAGTCACATGCCAAAAGCTAACCCCTATAAAAGTCTTTTAAAGTGCTGTGTGTTTCTGGTCAGCTGCCTGTGCAATTGAATTGCTTAACAATGTTGCAGGCTGTCCAAGACGTTTATTGAGATGGAATATATGTAGCAAAAACACATAATATTCAGACCTTCGTCAAGGATTACATGAAGTCAAAATTATTCTACACCCCGGTAGTTTCACCTCCGTTTCCTTCCTGCCAAACTTTTTTTTTTCTCTTTCCAGGAGCGGATATTATTGCTCAAGTCAAACACATATGGACGATGACGGATGTATTCGGAGACGGATGTTTGTGCTCCTCCAATCACTCCCTTATCAGGTCATGAGCGCTAATAGCTTAAAACAAATGGAAACCAGAAGACGTGTCTGGCTGCCCGAAGAAGAATGAGGAACGCGGAAAAAAGCACAAGTTCAACTAATTCTGTGTTCCTCCGAACGACAGCAGGCTTTGGAAAGGTGGAAAGTGTTTTTCCTGCGAGGCCGAGAGTGTAATCCTCAGCAGGGAAAGGGAGAAGCCGGGGTCAGGGCAGAGGCGAGACCCAGAGATGTCCTCCTAGGTTAACTTCATCTTCTGATTCATGCTGAAAGAGACGACGTAGAAGAAGGTGACACTTTTTTTTTTTTTTTTTAGCAGAGATGGACAGTAGCACCGTACGGGTCAGGGGCTTCCACTGAGCCATGTAAGCCTCGGTCTCTCAGCTGAGGCCAGGCATGTAAGAGAGGCAAGCCAACCATATGTGCTCAGGACAACAGGAGGTGCAGGCGATAGGAAACAGCGCTGTCAACAAACAATTCTAAACAACCACAGCAAGCCCAAAGGTTCTGGAGGCAGAATGCATTTCCTTGCTTAATCATCACCTCATGGACTTTGTGTCTGGCAAGAAACATCCACGAAAATATCAATTTGGTGCAGATATTTCAGCTCTCGATTAAAGAAACGTTGGGCATCTTTGGTAATGCTGCAAAAGTTCAACTCAAGACGACGTGGTGTGTTATTTTGTGAGGGAGGGGGCACGTGAAGGCCAATTTAACACATGTAGTATCAAGAGTTTACACAACCTGTCAGACGGTAATTAGCCTGAGGTCAACGCGACTGACGACTCAAGGAAAACTGACACAAGCAAGGTCGGCTCGTCCACATACAAAAGCAATTAAAACATCTGCATTTGACATGTTGTATGCCGTTTCACGTAGAACAGTGAGGCTGCAGATATTCATTTAAAAAAGCATCAAGACAGCAAATATATTTTCTTCTGCCAATATAAAGAGCTTTCTAGGTTCGGCGCCAGAAGTTAGAAAACCTCGACAAGACGTGACATGACATTTATAACAACACTAACAACCAGAAATCCAGCCTTGGAGCGGAGCCTTTCTCAACATTATGTCATGCGGCTCGCTCCATATGTCTAGATAAGGATGGTAGTGTTTATATAATATTTCTGTTTTCTTGGCCGCCTCTAACAAACAGCATTTCCCACAAGCCTTTGACCTTTTGCAGGCTAAATGTCACAGCTTGACTAAAGAGGCGAGGGGGTCGCGATTAGCTCAGATGTGTCTGCAACAGCAGGACGGAGAGAGGAACGAGCGCCGTAAAAGTTTTTAGATATGAGAGATTACAGCTGTGAAATCAGAAAATGACTTTAATAGAGAGCTTTGGTGAATTTTATAGATATCGACAAAACCGAGTTTCGATGACGTAACCCGCGTTGCCATGCTTGTAAATTTCCGTGGGAGCTGTAGTTCTTTTCTAATCCGTGTTTAAACGTTTTATAACTGCTGCAGCCGAGCTAATTTGTTTTTCAAATATGTTGAAAGTAACACGAGAGACGCGGCTCATTTCTTTACAAGAGAGATGACTTACTGAAGCTAACAGACGACGAGACTTTGTGTCGTTTTGGATTAAATGTTGTAGGAGTACGCAAAAGTTTCAACAGTTTTAGACATTTCAAGGAAAATAACTGATAATTCATTATTGAGTGATTATTGACCACATTCTTGCACTGAATACTTCCCATAGTACACTTCAGCAGCGTAGTGTAGTCTCAATTCGAGTACAGCACTTACCGGAAATGTAATCACAATATTTTACCACTTCTTCTTATTATTATCGCATTAGCTGCAACATTTATTTGCCAAAATATGATAATAAAACATATTTACAACTTAAGTTTGTTTATCAAGGTTATTAACCGAAGCTGCTTTAGCTCCAGCTGCTTCCTCAACCGTCATTCTGCTATATAAATACTCAAAATAGCAAGTGTAAGTATGGAAGAGCGTGACTTGAGACAGTGTTGATTTTTACCAGATTAAACTCAAAAATACACAAATTAACGAACACTCCACCTGATGAATGTGTTTTTGACAGAAGCAAACCACAAACAGCAGTTACAATAAATTCACACTTTCACACTTTGCTGTCTGACGTGCACACGTTTAACTAATTTGCTTAAATGCATACGAAATGAGCCAATTTCATCTGAGTCATCATCCAAAAGACAGCGACTCGCCCAGCCCAGGGTGGAGCAAACAAAATGGCTTCGAGGTACCGTAATTGCCGCTTCTCCTCATGTGTAAAATATGTCTTTTTCACATTGAGGAGTTCCTATCAGCAACCATGTCATCTCCAGATGGTGTTTAAGCAAACCGGATCCATTTATTGAGTAATGGACCGAGCTGTCTTTTCAATTTTAGCTGCACATACTGGCACATGTGGGCTTAACCTGTACAGTTACAGGCTCATAGAAACACACCCATGCATGCACACAACCATATGGATACACTTGCATTAAAAAAAAAAGCTGGTGGTCACCCAAAGCACTTGAGCTACAGTATGTTTCCAATAAGGCGAGTTAATTCATCAGCCGTTTCTTTAAAAAAAAAAAATACAGTGAATGGAGGGATCCTTAAAGAGCGCGCAGAAACAATTAAATCCGCCGCGGATGAGTTTTAAACAGGAGCAAAGTATTTGTGTGGGTGGTAGACATGGCAAGTCGAGGATTATGCAGCCCATGAGAAACAGATTTATGACAGGCAGTAGTCAGTCTCTAACCAAAACCTCCCGTCACAGTTTGAATCCTTATAGAAATAAATACAGAGAGTGAATCAAACCAATTTTCTCGATGTCATCATTGCTAACCACAATGATGCCGATTGTATTAATGTGGCGGTGCCAGCCAGACCGTGACTGGTGATCCATCCATCCCCTCCCTGGACCCCTCCCTTCCCTTCCACTCATATATTTTTGGGCAGCCGAGTCTGATCGTGACAAAGCTCTTTGGACAGATGACTACACGGCGTCTTTGTCCTGGTCGAATCAGATTAATTCTGCGGCGTTATATCACCGCACAGGCTGGAGGACATCGAGTTGTAGCCTATCTTGAGAAAACCACAGACACCGTGCTCAAGTTCAACGGCACTGTGCAGGATCGAGAAGTAAACAGTGGCGTATTCGCCTTCCCAGAACAACAAACTGAGCTCTCTCTCCCCTGAGGGATTATGGCTACTTCCACAGACAGGCCGGTGCCTTTGTGCTTGTTTGTATGTTTATGTCATCGTTCCTCAGCTGGGGAGGTTATTTTAGGGCACAAGCGTAGCATTACATCGCTGCATCTTTGACCCGCAGCTTGATAATATTCATCTAATACACACATGCATGGTAAACAGTCTTTTCTCAGCCTCCACATGGAAGCTGTTTTATTTCTGAGGGCCGGCTGCTGATTAATCAGGCGTCAGTTTCTGACCCCCTCTATGCAATCAGCTCCAAGTGCAGAGGAAATTGCTTCCTATCCATGCTGGGCCGTGGGTGCACGACCCAGGAGAGGCTAAAAGGCAGATATCTCCACAATCTCCTCCAGCTTAGGAGAGTTTAAGATCAGGATCAATTCAGCTCTGCAGCCCTTATCAGATGTCAAAGAGCCTCTGGAACTGTATGCCTAATTCAGTGTCCTGCTCTTGACCCAGGTTTGCAAAGAAGTTCCATTAAGTTTGTGGTCAAAAACAAGTGAAACAGATGATTCTGGGAGGATCCGTCAACCCCCGTGCCACTATAAAGTAACATTTTCCTAAAATCTATCTCATTTGTGCTTGGCAGCGTTCGCTTAGCCCGACAAACAACGGCATTATTGATAGGTGGGCACGACTATCAAACCCTCATGATCACTTTTCTCATGGAAACCTCAGGGAAATGTGTGGTGTGAGAGCGGAGTAGTCCGATACTGGGGCGTGGGTAGGATTATTAACTGTTATGACAGCTAAAAGGCTAATTGTTCATAAAATAGTTCTATGAGAAAGTGTCTCTTTTTATGACTCACAGTCTACCATCTGTCTTTCTACTGCTGAGAACTTTTTCCATTTAAAACATTAAGTGTTTGCATCATCTCCAAAATCTCACCGAGATCAGTAGAAGCCTGGGACGGGACTCAAAAATAACCCACAGCTTTTTTTGGTGTCCTGTTTATGATGATATATAACTCAGAGTTTTGACATCTTCAATGATTTGCTTCTGTCGCTTTAAACAAAACTGAGGGAGGGCGACAGACTTCACTTTTCCTGTCCTCTCGGCCGAATTCACATGCCTGAATCTCACTGTTGCTTGGAGAGAGAAAAAAAAAGAAAAGGGGGGGCCTTGGATCGTTTCATGTCGTTATCACAGTGCGCTGAGATTGCTTCCTTAGTCAGCATATCAGACCCAGCAGGAAGGAACACGGGGCAAACAGTATGTTTTCTACCTCCACTGAAGAGGAATGGAACAGGGGAGAGAGTTAATTCACCCAGCAGATGCCTCTTGGCCCTTTTGCGGACAAGCGACCTAGAAGAATATAGATAATTAAATGCATTACAAAACCATCTCAGGGTACTGTGTATGGTGCCTCAATCACGGCACATAAAAAAACAGCAAAACCCCATAGCATATCATTGACTTTGGAGGGAAACTTGCATGTCTCTGCACTATTTTGCAAACCGAAATCAAGTTTCGTTTTTTTTTCTTCAAACGCCAAATGAAATATGACTGCCAAAGACGGCAAGGCCAAACACCTTCTTGAAAGATGGCTGCATCAATGGGGGATGAGGTTTTTATGACATGATCGATCATATTTTCGCAGCAGCTTGGAACCGATTCACATTCAAGAAACAAATCCAGTAAATAAAACCTGATTGCTGTTGTGTCAACAGTTAATCACCCGGCGCAGACACTGTGTTTTCCCTCCAATCGATGTGGTATAAATGATGTGTTCTGTGACTCCGTCTCTTTCAGCCTGGACGTCGATGAAACGCTCATCGAAGTGTTGAACTGAAACTTAAAAAAAAAAACACTATAAGCAAGTGCGGTGCGATTTACAATTCCTGTCATACTTTTCTGATTAACTTCAAGCGTTTTGGTAATCGTACACCCGTCAGTGTTTCAAACAAAACTTTGTTTTTGTGCGAGAGGAATTCCACGAGTGGAGAGCCACTTGTGTAATCCTTTAAAGTCACAAAAAATGCAGACTCCTCTTGTAAAGCTTTGTTGCAGCTAACGGTCCAGATCCCTCATCAGCTTCTCGGACCAGACTCCAGGTCTGAAATCGCTCAGGTCACAGTTTGAGGCAGCGATGGCCCACCCAGGACCGAGACACCACCCATACATACACCAGCCTGAAGCGTTTGTCTTTTTGTCTTCTGACTAGTTCAAATTAATAGTACTGCTACACATCACAATGATGTTTTAATAGTGTGTTTATAACTTTGGGAATAGTTTGGGAAAGGCCACCTCCTTCCCCAAACTTTTTTTTTTCCGTGATGTTCATTCCCTCTGGCACTTCTTGTTCTCGTGGTGGTACATTGTTTAATTTAATAAAAGAGTCATTGAACATTGAATATTTGGCGTGGCATGATAGATTTGTCCATCTTGGACTCTCCGGCTCTCAGAGATCACAAAGATCAGACAATCCAAGGGTGCAAATTTATGAGTCAGAATTCACCAAAGAGCATATCCGCCGATCAATTAAACTGAAGTGATTTTGTGCCTCATCAATCAATCAATCAGACTTTATTTGTGTAGTAAATTTCATAAACAAAATGTAACACAAAGTGCTTCACACAATAAAACAATACTCCCTCCTCCACATCTACAAACAAAGCGATAAATTACTTATATAATCAAAGCACTCCATAACAATAGCACTGAATAAAAACACAAACTCTATATCATCAATTTGCACAGTGAGGAAATAAACAGATTATAATGTATAAATAGATAGACAAAGTCAAAATAAAAACAAAATCATATGCTGGTGTTCTATGGCGACGCTGGGACTCGCTCCCATTCAGCCACAAGCACATCCATGCGGTCGGGCACCGACGTTGGGCTTGCTGTCTGCGTTCCACTTCATCTCAAAAGGTGCTGCTTGGGGCTGAGTCCAGAGATGGCCTTCTCCAAACTGCTGCCACAAAGTTAGAAACAAACCGCATGTGTATAGACTTCGGGCCTCACAAGTGGAGGCATAAATAGGCTCAGAATTAGATGTTCACACACGTGGACGTACTGTTGAAGTGTCCACACACTGTGTGGGAGCTGACCCTTTCCTGCTATCCCGCTCGGTGGCACCGCAAAGATACATTGCAGGTCAACAACCCATCCAGAGCTCTGGATCAGCAGCAACCTGTGCACAATGATGAACATGATTGGAACAGCAGACTAGCTCAGGATAGTTCTGGTGGTCTGCCTCACTTCCACCTCTGGAATGTCCATATTACAAACTGCAATCACTTCCTATCTCCAGAAGAACTGTTACAAGAGCGTAGTTCATTTCAATGTCAGATGTCTTTTCTTCTTTTTTTTTTTTTTGGTTGTTTCTCCTTTCTCTCCAAACCATGTAATGGCATTCACTGCGCCATGTGCGGACAGACGGGACGTGGAGAGCGCTTTCTGCTCCCATAAATAAGGCCGAGGTAGGCTCCGGCCTGTTTCATCCATCACTGGGCTGGAGCTGTGTTTGTAGAGCAAGGGAGGGAGGGGAGCGAGGAGAGCGAGGGGGGCCAGATTCATCCATGTTCCCAGCAGCCGTTCCCCTGTGGGAACTTCACACAGCCATTAAACACCTCATGGCAGCCCGTTAGCTATCGGGCCAGCTGAGCCGAAGAGAGAACCGCAGTCCCACAAGCTCTACTCTCGTCCCCGTGGACGTGTCAACAGGTTTTTCATTTAAAGTTTTAGTGCACATCTCGGGAACATAAGTCTGCTGATATAGGAGGAATGGATGCACAGACATCCTCAGACATACCGAGTCACACGGGTGTTAACGTAAGGATGTGAAACACAGAGAAAAGTCAGTGAAAAATGCACGTTGGGTTTGCTCAAAATAACTTGCGTACAGCAAATTTGACATTTGTAAGTGCTCATTTGCTACAGCTGAGAATTATAATGAAGCTATTTAGGAGAATTACAGTATAGCTGACTTTGCAGCAGGTGTTCAAAATAATCTTGAAATCGACTCTAATGGCTGTTTGAACTCTGAATTTTTTATTGTTCACCAAATGCAAATTGACAGCCTTTAACAGTGAAAATGTGGAATTGGTTTCAAGCGATTCAAGTTCAAACATTTATCTCATTAAATGACATAATCAACGGTTCTGTTCAACTACTTTGAGCCTTTTTTACGCCGTCGTTCGTCTCGGCCCGTGAGGTCATCTCAAAGTCCTCAGCATCCATGACGACGGCGATCCTTTCGATAAACACACAGATGAATTCTGGGATGTCAGAAACCTGCGGTCGGAGTCTAAAGGGATGGCGTCTAAAACATGCCCTTAAGTCACCCTCGGGAGTGAAACGAGGTGGTTTTTATGAGGGAGTGGAGCGCAGGTGTTGAAATTGACAGACTACGCTGCAGATTCCCAAGCTCTTTAAAAGCATGCATCTGGACTAATAAAGCCGTCCATTTATTGAAGAGAGGGCAGGACCCAGATATGTGGGTGTTTGGTTATAATCACTTATCACCTTATTAAAAAATCTAAATGAAAAACATAATCATACGCAAATGAGACAAACATTTCTTCTTCTTCTCAAGTTAAATTCCCCTTTCTTTCCCTTCGAGTATGTTCCCTCCACCCTGCCGTGGGAGTGGTGCGTTTGATCTCACCTCGCTCTGATTAATTAAAGGAGAATGCCTCAGACTCCCAGTGTCTCCATGGTTTTTCTCACAGCCATCCCAAAGAGTCAAGTCGGATCATTCAGGCATTGTGTTGTTGAGCAAGACTGAAGAGGTGGCTGCTTCCAGCACTCCTTAAAACCACACTCCACATGCCAGGGATTCCTTCTGACCGCACAACTGGGCAGAAGCAGATGCTTGATTGATGAATAGACTTCTCTAAGTGTGTTTTCTTCATCAAACAACTGCAGTGTCTTTGAACTTCATGACATTTATTATTCTTGTGATTTTCTTCTCAGTGTCGGGCTATCAAGTTGTTCGTAAGAAGCTGATTTACACCCGTGAGGAATGCGTTTTTACTCTGGTTTTATAAGTCCATCTATCTATCTATCTATCTATCTATCTATCTATCTATCTATCTATCTATCTATCTATCTATCTATCTATCTATCTATCTATCTATCTATTTTAAGTTAAATAAATCCTTAAAAATGCTCTCTGGCCTTTAAAATAACACTGAATACAAATTAATTAGAAATGAATAATGTCACTGATAAAGGTTCAAGAGTGTCTGCAAACAAGCCATCAAGTCTGCACTTATAAGTGTTATTAATTAAACATTAAGTCTGCAGTTATAACTGTTAATACCTATTTCGGGTAATAAACATTAAGTTTCTACATGTAATTAAAGGTTAATAAAAGGTCTGCAGTAATTAATGTGAATAATCTAAAGGGTAATAATTGCAGTTGCATTTTTAAATGTTAATAAAGTTATTAATTAATGAAGATAAGTTTCTCACTGTCTAATAAGACAAAATAGAGAAAAGACATTAATAATGAGTATAACTGTTGATAAATTCTTTATTTCCTCTTTCATTTGTGCTCTGCGGCCCTTTCCCAAAAGGTCAGAGGTCAAACTAATAGATTAAAAAATATTCTGACCACCAGCCATAAACCCAAACGTTATTCCTGTTAATGATTAATAACTGATCTATTAGTCAATCGTCACAACTTAAATGTTCCTGTCTTCTATCCTCTTCGATGTTTTCACTCATTTCACGGAGGCCTGAAGGGAAAAGGAACACGTCGCCTGCTCTGTGGGATAGGCTGTCTGATTATAAAGTACCTCTCTGGGCTCCATCGTGCAGCGTCACAGTAAGGACACGGCCCTGGACCGGTGACAGCACCCATAAGTCTCCATTGGGGCCCCAGACGGGCTGTCTCATGACTCTGTGCAGGTGCCTTCTGTTCCTGCCGCAGTCGCCAGCCAGTCAGCCCCTTAAATGGCTCTCCTCTTCCATCTCGTCTCGCATCCTCTTTAAGCTGAGCTCCAACACGTCACTCAGTAAGATGTTCCACAGCCACGGCGGGGCTTAGCGTACGTCGCCATGTTTAGTCATTAGTGAGCAGGAGAACTTTGCGAGCCGGGCTGTACACAGTATCAAATGTCACATCTGACAACAAAGCCTTAACTTACACTCCTAAAACTGGAGATGCACTTAAAAACAGGCAATATTTAAAAAAATGGTTGGTGGTCTCCTGTAAGATGCATTAGCTGTTAGCTGTCATGAGACTAATTAAAGAAATAGTTTGACATACACGTATTTACTTTTTTTGCCCAGAGTTAGACGAGTAGATCAATACCACACTCACATATGTGCAGTAAATATGTATTTGGAGCCAATAGCCATTAGCTTAGCTTAGCATAAAGACTGGAAGCCATTTTAATCCTTACAGAAATTGAAGGGTAAAAACAAAAAGTTAAGTTTTTTTATGCAGGGTTGTGTGTTGGATTTTTTTCTTTTATTTATTGGTGTGAGCATTGATTATTTGGAGTCTCTGCTAAGTTAAGCTAAGCTAAGCTAAGCTAACTGCTTCATATTTACCCTCAGATGAGAGTGGTATCAGTCTTCTCTTCTAACTCTCGGTAAGAAAGTGAACTCTTCCTTTTAAAGAAAAACTGACGTAAACGATGGCCCTGAACAAGAACCCGGTCACTGATTAAATCGAACATAAAATGCCTCATCTGTCTTACTTTTCCATTTATGCGTGTGGCTTGTGACCCATTCGCCATCTCCTCTTCCATGATTGGTATTTGATCACCTGGCATGGACAGATGTACTGCTGAGCTTCGTTGCAGTCAAACAGCTGTCCAACAAATAACTTATTACCCTTTCACTTGATGCCTCCACAGCTGTGATTTGTCAGAAAACAGGAGGGCTGTGATTAAAAGTAAATAACTTGACAAACAATTAGTGCATTTCATGACTTTCCAAACACCAGATATACGCTTACACACACACACACACACACAGTTCTTATGAAGGCACTGGCATAGCATGTGTCTGTTTGGGCCAATTGGGATCAGGTTGGTTTGTTAGGAAATAGACCAAACAGACAAAAAGGCAAATGTCCCACTGAGTCTGTAAAGACCTGCACGGCTTTTCCCAAAAATGCTTAAAACAAAAAGGCTTTCTGTGTTCATACATAGCTGAGGTATGAGAGAACAACCACTGCTAATTACCATAACCCATAATGTTAATGTGCTGAACAAGGAACCTGTTAGAAAGCCTGAAAACGATTTAGCATTTACCTTTAAAGCACCATTGTGTAACTTTCCTATCATAAACTGTAGCTGCCGTTAGCTCAGTTTGTTAGCTGGGCTGCCCGGACTGCACTGGGAGAGTGTTTTGTGTTTTGGACCAGGCCTCTGGAGCTGGCAGAGAGAACCTGGCGCCCAGGACTGGAGCAAAGCAAGCGGGCATTGTAACCGAGCTCAGCAACCTATGTAGAGGGCGTTGCCAAAGGAGAAGTAAATGTGTATACATCTATGTATATGTTCATGTTTGTATGCAGCATGTGTCTGTGGTCACATACAGTATTCATGTGCATGTACGTATGTAAACTAAAGTTTGATTATTATCTAGACTGTGCAGCTTGTTCATACATATTCTGAAGTTTGTATTGTGAGAAGTGACGACGTCACTCTTCGCTTTTCAGTTTTTGACACTGATTTATTGTTTCGTGTTTTCCGTATGTTCGATTCTGTTAAATAATAAATATTGAAGAATAAATATTGATGAGTCAGTCAAGCATATGTCAAATAATGGACATCTAATTCCGCTGTAAGAAACAGCTCACAGGTTTTTCTCGAGCTTGGTCTGCATTTGAAATGTCTTATTCTGCTCAGTTGGGAGGATATTTTGCTTTCAAGCCAGCTGCAATCCAAATATTTTCAGAGAGATTTCATTGCCCTGAGGCATATTTCTTCTAAATCACAAAAGCCCAAGGGACTGAATTAGCACAATTTAACAAATCTTAGCTGTAATTACACATATTGTGCATTACGTATTGCCTCGAATGGTACAAAACCATAGATCTAGCTGAAATAGTACATAAGATTGTTCAGCCAAAACCGTCTGACATACACGGCAAACATTTGACTTCACGTTACAAGTTCAACAAGCGAGAGGGGGAAAGCAAAAAATGCTGTAGGATTCCACTGATGTTTGCGCCATTAAAAACATGCGTCCTCTTGTGAATAACAACAGAACACCGTCCAAATGGGCTGTTGTGTCGAAACTTTAGCTCACCAGAGGGGGGGAAAGAAAAACTTTTTTGCAAGTTAATGTCTTCCTTTTGAAGCAACTATCACACATGTATCTGCATCTTTGAGAAATATAGTGCCATCTGACTCCTCTTGTATCTACCGCTAAGAAGAGAGCGACGCCGGGTGACCTCGGGATGGGACGGATAAGTGGATGCATTTTTTTTTTTTTTTTTACGGTGGTCATCGAAAGGTGCTGCAATATCCATTAGGGATAACGGTTTCTGTGAACAAATAGAGCTGGGTGTCTCTGAGGTGCTGATTGAGCCGGCAGATGGAGTATAAATTATTATGAAAAGGCATCAGCAAGGTTGACCCCCCTCCATCTATGCTTAATCTGCAGCCAAGGAGAGATTTTATTTTCCTTGCAAGATCAGGGAAAAAAAAAAAAACGGCCGGGGGAATCATTCTGCTAAACCCTCGGTTGGCAGGCTCAGTCTCGGAGTGGTTCAGCATCTGTTGCTTTATTTTCCAGTGGAACTCTCAGCCCCCTTTTTGTGTGTGTGTGTGTGTGTTGCCTAAATGATTTCTTGCACCATGTGAAATTGATTAATCTTTCATAATAGAAGGACTAGTCTTAATTTTGTCCCACATCTTGAGTCCAGTTTGTAAAATATTTTGGCAAAACCCCCCGAGGTGCTATCAAGCATAATAGAAGGTCAGAACATATAAATGGAGTTTGGAGTTTAAATAAACACGGATAATGGCCGGCTCTGGTCTGTTTTTGCCATGTTTTGGTAGTAAAGTTTAGTTTAGTATCATAGCAATTAAACACAGGAGTCATAAAACAGAAAATGATAAAACCCCAGTAATAAAATACCAAGTGAAGAGACAAATTTGTAGAGGGCATTAATATATCACAGCTGGCCTCTAGATCCATCTTTAAAAAAGATCAAAAACCGCTACCAAGGCTACAAAATCCTCTAATTTGTTATTTTAATAACACTACCTTGTTAACTAAAAGATACAAAAGACCAAAGAACAGAACTTCCCAGGCTGGCCATGCACGCAGCACCGGTCAGCCATCATAACTGCGGGATGACATAACTCTTTTCACTTCCACAACCTGACTCAGAAGAAAAAAAAAAAATACAAATCATTTCCAATCCTGCGCAGTCAGTTGCAGTGAAGCCTGACTCCAACCTCTGACTCCATCATGCACCTGTGCAGGCGAGGACCTCAGGGACCATCTCCGCTCAAACCATGCACGGGGGCCTCGGGCCTCCCTGTCGTGCCTGATGTATGTCGGAGTGTCCCGGGGTCCTCTCCCCCTCGTAGGTTGTAGGGTCTCCCTCCAGAGGCACGATTAAAAACGGCCTGCTCTCTCAGCTGTGTTTGCCGCTTGTCAAACAGTCTGCTTTACGGGCTTCATTAGTAGAGGAGGTGGGTTACATATGGGGAGTGTGTTTTACTGCCACTGGCTGTCTGTAAAGTCCAGAGATCACGACTTGTCTGACACTCAGTAAATCAGCCGAGCTTTTTGCACATTTCGGTACAGTCGTGGAACACGAGTGCAAACCGGATGAGAAAAAGGAAGAGAGACTGTTATCGTTACAGAAATGAGAAATGCTTAAAAGTTTTGCCAATACTGTAAGATTTCATGACATGTAATCAATTCCTGACTGTCTTTATGGGAACCGTCTTTTCTGTGTGTGTGTGTGTTTTTTTTCTATTTATGCAATTAGTTCAATCTGATTTTTCTCCATGTTGCTTTGTTGCAGCTGAGTCCTGTGTGTCCTGTTAAGTGTGTGTGGTTTAGGTTAAGCTCTGTGTTGACATCATGTTATTACAGGGCGTTTGCATGTGTGTGACCCAGCTTTGATGCTTTCACAATAATGCTGTACCTTTTTTTATAGTCCTATAAGAGTTAGTCATGTTTGCATGACTCGTATACAGTTAGAATTAAACATTAACAACTATTTACCTCGAGTATTAACATTGTGTGAATGTATTCTTTTACAAATATAGCTGAGCTGAACATTTTGTGTTATAAAAACGTTAAATTACCTGCTTAAAAATGACACAAACACACACCCTGACTGGAAAATCCCAAATTTAACAACATGCGTATATTTCCAAACTTTAACAGCTGAACACAAGATGTCTCCTACTTCACTGTTTGAGCTCTGGGGGCTTCAGTGGAGCTCAAACATCGAAGAGATGGAACAATTAAATTAAATAAGCAGAACATATTTTTGAGACATGAATTACCATACAAGGAAATGAACATATTAATAAAGAAAACAGACATCAAACGTGCATTATGTTGGGTAGTAATTCATCAGCAAGTATGACCCTTAGGGATCAGATTATAAAATAAGTAATAGTCGACTCAGATTACCCTTAAAAGAATGTGTAATTAGATTACATTTGTGCTTATTTCATTTCTTTAAAATATGACAATATTATTATTCATGATAATGACTTCTGTATTAACTCTACAGATCTTCATATGGAAATCACACGTTATTCCACCGTGCTGTGTGTTTCCCACTACTGACTGTATAAAGAATGGACGTCGTATCCGTGACATCACCTGTATCTTTCTAAAAATGGACAAAGACATGGATCATTGATGTAAACGTGTTTATTTCTGCTGTGAAGACATTTTAACATGGGGGCTTATGGAGACTGACTCACTTCTGCAGCCAAGCAACACTGTATTGTGTTTCAGTTTGTGAGCTTGAAGTAAGGTCGGTACAGTATAAAACAAAAAATATATATTTATATAAGAAAACACACAAATAAGAACCAACCTGTGAAAAACATTATCAGATAACAAAATGATGCAGGAAGACTCTCTGTCACCGCCACTGTCTGTGTTTGACATATTAACAAAATGTGATAATGTTTTTACAGCGTGTTTAGAGCGCTGAGGCAACTACTGATGACACTCGCTGACATTTAAAGTCAAAGGTCTGCATTTAAAGTCAAAGAGACCGTGGCGATGACATTTACTAAGTTATAACTGCAAAAATGTCAGCAGCATTTGCTCTAGATTCACTCCTACACAGTAATGAAACATCTGATTTAATAGTATAAACTTGGGACAGAACAGAGTTAAGTCCAAAGGAATTTTTCCAGTGGGAGGTCAGTCAATTTGTTACTGTGTTAGTAATGATTTAGCTCCAGATAAAGTAAAATATAAACAGTTAAATGATGGACTAAAATAAGAATCAGTTATTGGCCCAAGTAATTTGACTCATGTTTTATGTTTCTGCCAACAAATAAATACAGCTAAAAACATGAAACTTGATAAACTAAATACAAACATTAAAATACATATTGTAATTTTATTTTCGACCCTTTTGATGTTATTGGTCACTGTTTGTGAAAAGCAACAAAGATGGTGCACACACACGGAGGAGAGAAGAGAGCTAAATGGTCCGATATCGTACGAGCAGTCGGAGTGAGGAACAAGCAGCAGTTAATATGCTATCACGCTCTTTTTCTGTTAGCCGCTAAGCTAACGGAAGTAGTGATGCTAATCGTACAGCTAAGATCCTAATTAAGTTGATAACATGTGGTATTAGCTACAGTTAGCTTGTCCTATAGGTGAACCACAGAAAAGTGTGAGCTAAAACAAAGACACAGCCGCTTCGACAAGCTAAACGTGACTATAAACATATAAAAACACAAAATGACGAAACACACCAAAAGATGGTGGACATATACAAAATGGCCGACACACCACAAAATGGTGGACGCAGATGAGAGAAGAGAGCTAAGTGGTCCGATATCGTACGAGCAGTCGGAGTGAGAAACAAGCAGCAGTTATTAATGCTATCACACTCTTTTTCCCGCCAAAGTTTAGTTAATTTGAACAGACGTTAGTCCCTGCTTCTGTGGTTTTTGTGGTCTCAATAGCTCGGAGCCTACGCCGCAGTGACCAGGAAAACTCTACCAGTCCGAGGAGAATGATGACGTCTTTGGACTGTTTCGGAGCCGTTTGGTGACCCGAACATTTGGACTCTGCAGCCAGAAAACCTCCTTTCTCTGACACAGAAGTGTAAGTTGTACATTTAATTTTGTTTCAAAGACTAAGACCATTTTGTTAAAATGATGTACGAAGGATTTTAATGAAGATTTTCCCAAAGCAAGGAACTTAACCGACAGTTAACTGACTTACATGTTACTTTACAAAGTGTATTGCCTATAAAACATATGAAGTAGATATAAAATATAATATATATTAGTACATAAAAGTAGAACTGATAAACCCTCTGTGGGCCATCGATCGCTAAATCAATTGATGTAGCCATTGCTCGGACTACAGAGGGTTAATCAGTCACTCGATGAAATAATATATTTATTTAAATATTTTAATTAATAATATAAATATATATTGAAAATATTTTCACAATGGATTATCATTAAGTAATTAGTTTTTCTGAACATTTACAAACCAAATCACTCGATGAATTGTGAAAATAATTAGAGTTTATTTTGTAATTTAATTCAGCCCAATTAAATCGTTAAAATGTAGCTGCTTACACATAAATACATGAATAATAATGATCTGTTGATGATGCATTGAGTTCTTCTCACATACTTTTACTTAACTAACATTTTCAGTACTTTCAAGACTTATACTGATAGTTTTTGTGGTACTTTTACTTCAACAAAGAGTTGGATTACTTCCTCGACTACGGTTTTATTAAAATGCAGATCAGTCAAGTGGATTATGTTGATCATCTATTCATTGATCATCGAACATTTTCTGGTCGAAGCTTCTCAGATGTGTGATTTTCCTGGTCGTTGAACTGTTGAACAAAACAAGTCATTTGTAGACGTCACCTCGGGCTGTGGGTATTAGTTTAATTTGTATAATTTGTGTTTACAAATTAGGATGGAAAATCAAAGCTGATGTGTCAGCGGACATAATTTTGTCTTTCATTGTCATGTAAACAAACCTGAATAAGGATTTAGGAAGTGTTGGCCATGATCTAACTGGTAGCTATCTTGAGTTACAACCCCGTCACTCCTGTTTAACTTCAGTTTGTGGCGTCACAAACGCATCGTAGGGTGCCACATGTTGAAGTGCAGCACTTGATCTTCTCAAATCAGATTATTGGACTTTTACCAGAGTGCCACAAATCTCACACTTTGCATTATTTTGGATTTATTGGCCAGAAATCCGTGTTCCTACCACCTAATGCAGTGAGACACAAGGGCACCTAATGCCAGTGAGTGAACACATATGGGAGCAAATCTCTTGGAGATTTAGTTGAAGGTAACCTTATATTTTCTGAGCATAACTTGCGGGTACTTGATTGACTGAGGAGACGGTACTAAGGAGTCATAACAGAAGCCCTCATCTATTCTACTTAATGCAGACTGACTATTGGCTGTGACTGCCATTTTAATTCTCACCCAATCAGGCCACTTTCACTATTGATGTGCTGGAAAAACAGTGATGCACACTTCAAGGCCCGTGCCAGACATGGCAGACGTGCTGCTCTGCGGTAGTGAAAGCAGTTATGTTTCCCAAGACATATTTCAGTTTAATGATGCGGGGAAAACAAGGGCTTTCCCTCGAGCTTACGTTTTTTGACTATTCCTATTTTTCAAGCAATTTCACCTGTCCACAGCCGGCCTCAGATCGCAGAATGATGTTGTGTTGAAGCGTGACGTTGATGTCTTTTAAGGGTTTCAGACTGTTGTGGAAAAAACTTCAGACTTCAGTCTCAACTGAGGCATTGAAATACCTGTCAGTGTGTGTGTGTGCTGTCACCATGGGCGTTTTAGGACTTTGGCATTGAGGCAAATCTGGCAACTTTTGCACTTCTTTAGCAGTTTTCATCACACATTTTCCTGGTGGTCCCTCAACCTACCAAGTCCAAGCATTCAGCCGTCTAAGTGCTCGGAGGAAAGAGCTGGCAGCGAGGCGAGCCGGCAAAGTGGCCTTTCATGCAGCAAAAAAAGTGTGTGTGGCATATTGCATGCAGGTAGTACGTGAGTGTGCGCATGGTGGTGGAGGGGGGAGGCCGTCTATAGTGTGGGAGCAGTGTCGTGAATTTAAACTGCTCACTCAGGACGAAGCCACTGGCAGCCGAACGTACATCTGAGGTGACGCATCATATAAAAAAGCCAACGAGCGTTTAATCTCCTTCTCCTTGAAAAAGAGCAGCTCCCTCTCTCGCTGAGTTCCCCCCCAAAAAAAACACTGCATTCTCCAACGGCGCAGATGGGGGTTGAATAATTCATGGCAACACAGGCAAAGTGTCCTCATGCTGCAGTTCTATAAAAATAATCCCATAACATCATCACACTCACCCCATAGCTCGCGGCGCTCATACAAGGCAGCTGGGAGAGGTGGACTGGCCTTTAAGCCTCATGACTCAGACTTCATTCACTGGGCCTCCTCGATTCTATGTGAAGAAAGCGAGAGGAATTTTATTTTAAAAAAAAAAAAGGGATAACGCATCCAAAAATGTGGATGTGTTGCTGCAGCCTGAAGACGTTCTTGAGAACGCTTCACCTAAAGCACAAACGATCAACTGAAAGTCAACAGTTATGCTGCACCACGAGGCTAGACACAGCTGCAGCGGCAACCTCTGTGACCGTGAAATGAAGCCAAAGTACTAAAAACTGCAGTTCCTCTAACGTCCACTTGAGGCTGGCTTCAGAAGTGAGTCAGTCTCCATAAGTCCCCATGTTCAAATGTCCAACTTCACAGCAGAAATAAACATGTTTACAGCCTGGTACAAAAAACAGTTTTGGTCTCTGTAGCTAATTTCCCCGTTCATGACAACTGTACTGAGGGTGAATTTATATACAACTCACCTGTTCACATTATATTAAGGCTTAAAGTTATGCAGGATTCTCCGTGAAGTTTTACTGGAAGTGATGTGAAGTAGCCTCGGTGTGAAACTCACTAGGGATAATGGCCGCGTGTGCTCTGATTAATTTGGCATGCAGTTAACGCAGCAAGTCATAATTTTGTTTTAATGAAAACTCTTGGCGTTTGCTCCCGGTGGTTCTTCACCACTGTTTTGGAAGAAGGGAATAACAGGAGTAACAGGCGCACCGGCTTTAAAAGTGATGTATTTTCTTTGTAAATAAGTCCGTGCGGTGGGACTAATTTATGCCGATATGATGAGTGGTTCATGTGGATTTTGAGAAGTAACTGATAAATATTCTGTGGAAAACGTCTACCTTGGCATGTAAGCAAAGAAAGTTGTGAAAAAAAAGTGAGAATGGATGTAGTGTGGTGGTAGAATGAGAACGTTTAATGAGGCGAGATGTCGTTAAATCCACTTTTGGTTAACTAATTATGTTTGAAGTTCCAACATTTGGACCTTTTTACTGGAAAAGTACCTAAAAGAACCTCAGGCAAACACTGCATTTATGAATTTGGATGAAATGACTGCCATTATGAATTGCATTGCATGAGCACCTAACTGCTTGAGGAATTAAAGTTTTTAGCACTTCCGCCACGGAGGTTGCGCTTGTTTGGCTAAAATGTTGCAAAACGTCACCCTGAAACTTCAGACATGTGACGCTCTATGAAATAAATATATAATTAATTTATAACAGAAAATTGAAAACGAGAGAGAATAAAAGAGACACCAATCAGAAAACAACCTTAAATCGGTAAAATACTAAAAGATAAAACCAGTGACGTTTAATACAGTTGAAAAATTCAGACAACAGAAGAACTACATACATAAAATCAAATAAACCAAACACAGAAAAGAAATAAAACATGCAACTAAGTGGGCGTGCCAAAAACTTCCACTGGTTACACTTTCATGGACGTTGTGAAGTGAAATGTCAACGTTACGTTGGTACAAGAGGTAAAGTCATTCATTCAAGATCTATCATCTGGGAACCATGAATATGTGTACAAAGTTTCACAGCAATCTGTCCAATAGTTGTCGAGATATTTCAGCCTCAACCAAAGCGGTGAATCATCGGACGACGTTCCACGATGCGCTAATGAAACTGTGAATACGAGGAGGGAGGGAAGATAAATCCAACGTGTCGGCGTAGAGGAGATGGACTGTGTGTTTCCTGACGTGAATGTGTTTGAATCCAGCTTCCTAAGGCGGGAGGCGATGGGGGGGGGGGCAGCTTACTTATTTTGGCCGTTTTTGTTCGTCTTGGCAGAAGTAGCATTAACAGTTGTCCACTCGTTCCCTTTAATGTGCTTCCAAAGTCAAGTTGAACAATTTCATTAGAACAGCACTTCGCCGTCCTGGGAGACAGATCGGGAGACGGTTGACAGGGATGAAAAAAGCAGGAATGGATGATAAAAGGTTGGAAAAAAGCAGCCAGGAGGAGGAAAGAAGAAAAAAGGGAAGTGAAGACCGAATTGGCCGGTATATTTCACCCAACGTGTCACCTCGCACCTCCTCTCCGAGAGGTGAAACAATGACAAACTGACGCCTCGTGGCTTTTTGCCAAGCTGTCCTCTCCCCCCGTCTCTGGAGTGATGTGATCTCTCCCCCGCTGAGGATATTAACAGTGACCTCTCATGTTCATAACGTGACCCACGGACAACCTCGCTGCTCTATCTGCTCCGGTTTGTTCCAACTCTGTACTCTGTGTTGTCAATTTATTCAAGGTTTTCCAACGATAACATGAACCCAGAGAAGACATTTACATTGTGCTAATGTTACAGGCCAACTGCCTGGGAGCAATATTATTTAGATGTATGCGCAAGTCAAAAGAATAAGCATGGAATCATAGGAAGTCAGTGTTTAATACTGTTTATTAGTGTTTCTACGCACCCTGGGAATATTGGTGTAATGCTCGTGATTTTGTGTTAACCTACCTAACATAATGTGAGGCGAAAACTTTCAGGCTTGATGGTCCATTAATTTTAATTTTGACTGTAATCTGCATTTGTCATGTGTAAAACAGTCCAAACAGATCACATCACTGTGAAAGAGTGACGATGGCTCGCTCGAATAAACGATTATTTCTGCAGACATACATTCCTGTAAGCACCACTCGTAATTAAACTCTGCGTCGTTTGATAAAAATACTTCAAAAGCTCCTTTTTCCTGCCAGCGTTTTCACAAACAGGCAGCGCGTTGGTGTGAAGAAGTAGCTTTTTACGAGCACATAAAAGTGGATACTGTTACAGTGCGCTGGCTTGTGGTCAGAATCTCTTAAATGGTTAAAACAACATTCGGGTTTTGTGGGTTTTTTTTAAATCACCCCCTTTCTCTCGCTTGAACTCGGGTCATAAGAAAAGTGGCACACTATGGTTGAACTTTAGTCCATAAAAAAGGAGCACGGCTCAAAGCGGGGCAATTTATGCAAAATGATTGTGGGCGAACATGATATTTTCTATTTCATTAGGGCAGTTTAGTAATGTAAACCTGCAGAGAGGTCCTCATGGACAACTTAACAACAACCGTGACCGTCATATTTAGTCATACTTCAAGTGGAATCTGCAGATAGTTAATAAAGACCATATTTATCTTGAGAATTGTAATTATTGTTGGGGAAAACAGGGACGCGCTGGGGAATAATGTTGTATATCTGCACAAGTATAGAGTGATTGAACTAATGTTCTTTATTTCGGTAAGAGACTGGGGCTCATCCAGATTTCACGTGCGCATCAACACACACTCGTACCCGTGGCCACATCCGTGCATTCTTGCCCCATGGGCCAGGGTGAGTCTCTTTCTCTTTGTTCTAGCCGAGCGCTTGATTAGAAACATCAAGCATAATTTCCTAATTGGGCTGTCCTAACCACTTTCATCTGGGGGATGCAAGGCGAGCAGGTACAGCCCGTAATCGAATAACCATGAACGTGCAGCCCGCTCCAACAGACACATGTAGCAGAGGATGTTCACCCTGTGACTCAGGCTTTTCCATGGAAGAATAGAGTTATCATCGCCAGCTTCATCCCTCCCCCCTCCACCTCCACCTCCACCTCCAGCGCTGCATGGCCTACAGCAGATCCACCGGCCTGTGCGGTACCTGCTGCAGGCACCTGCGCCTGGATTTGAGATATGGTTTGTGCCTTTTAATATTAGCTGGCTGCTATGTCTTGTGTTGTTGACCTCGCTTGATGTTTGGCTGTTAGCAAAGTTGTCGACTTGCTAGTTTTTAATCATAAGTAATGTAATCAGAGCAAATACTCGAGTACAGCTGAACATATTTACCACAGTGTGGTTACACTCTGAAACTGGAGCCAACAAATCACAAATCACAGCAAATTTTGCCAGACTGTATCAAGCTTGATTTAAAATTTCATTCCATCATTGAATCATCATGAGAAGCTAAAATCTGCAGCTCTGGTCAGTCATCTTCCGCCTCTGGCTAATCTAAAAATCATTTGAAGCCTGGTTGCTCAAATAAGCCATCTGTGACGACACCTACCTGTCAATCAAAGCGTCCACGCTCTTAATCCTGCATAACTTTAAGCCTTAATATAATCTGAACAGGTGAGTTGTATATAAATTCACCCTCAGTACAGTTGTCATGAACGGGGAAATTAGCTACAGAGACCAAAACTGTTTTTTGTACCAGGCTGTAAACATGTTTATTTCTGCTGTGAAGCTGGACATTTGAACATGGGGACTTATGGAGACTGACTCACTTCTGGAGCCAGCCTCAGGTGGACGTTTGAGGAACTGCAGTTTTTGGTTTCACTTCACAGTCACAGAGGCTACAGCCTGTGTTTAGTATATTCTTACCTCACTTTAAGCCTGTCTTCAGTATTTTTAGGATGAATGGTGAATCGTTAAATTCACAGAGAATTGAAACATTTCATGCTCGTGGTGATCTATAACTCATTATTGGAACAAATAATATTTTTATTTGCAATATTTCACAGATTGTGAATGTCATAACTGAAAAACTATTCACAAAAAGGTTTTTAAAGGCCTTTTTCAGATTGATGTCACGGACAAGCCAGCACAGTATTTTCTACCAGCCTCTGTGGACGTCTCATATAAATGTTGCTTGGCGTAAGTATTTCTTGATGAACTCCAAACTTTTGGTTCAAAACGTCCTTCGGGACAAACAAAAATGCTCATGCAAATAAATCAGGCTACATCAAATGCTTTGATAAATGAATGTAAACAAATGCAAGTCAGATGTTGGGGAAATGCATCACGGGCGTCCGCAGAGGGCCCTAACCTCATCACTGCAGTAAAAGAGCTGATGTCGGACAGCTATTCTAAATGGACAGCGACTTTAAGATTGTCAGTATATACTCAGAAAGTGATTGAGTCATCCCTCTTTGGGGCCATAGCTTCATATGGCACACATGTTATACACTTATAGAGGGCCTCATACATCTATCAAATCTGAGATCACAGTGTGATTGTGCCTGTGTTTGTGCGTGTGTCAAGGTGTCTCTGTGTAGCATACATGTGCGAAACATACGCAACCATATGAGAAAAAAAAACCCCCCGAATCAACCCATCCCACGGGCATTAGAGGAATGCAGATGGTGTAGACGCAGAGGAGGGGAGGTGTACGTGGAGTATGTGCCCCCTCTTTACCCCACTCGTGGTGGTTAATAGATGAAGATAGTGGGAAAGGGCGGAGTCTCAAAGGTCTTATCGCGGGGCTCCATCTCTCGGTTTTGCAGCGCTGACGTCCCGCGGGACAGTCTTACGACCGGGAAAAGCCTCGAGGTCAAGACCGAACCAATAAACCTTCACTATCTATACCTCCCTCATACCTCCCTGTCCCGCCATCCACCATCGCTTCATCCCTCCATCACCCAGTTTCACACACTCATCATCCCCCTCTCGCTCTCTAAATAAGGGCATGTTGAGTCTGTCAGCACTTTGGGAGCATGGAGGAGAACGACTTACACAACAGGTCGGGGTGAAGTTAAAGGAGGTTTAATCTGATGACAGCAGAGTGGAGCAGAAATTCTTCCAGTGGTTGTTTTTAGATTTGGGATCTTGTTAAACCAGGAGAGCCTCAGTGATGATGAGGGTTACGTTCAAAATACACGTGCATATAAATGTGTGGACCATTAATGTCAACCAGTCTTGTTCCCACCTGGCTTCCTACACCTAAAACCTGCTATTTGTCATAATTATTTCCACCACTGATGATGATGACGAACCGGTGACTCATCCAGGGTGTACCCCGCCTCTTGCCCTATGCCAACTGGGATCGGCTCCAGCCACCCCCCTGACCCTGATAAGGATAAGCGGTTACAGGAAATGGATGGATGGAAGGATTAATCTGTTGTTTACTTGTTTACTTACTTTTAAATTAATCTTTCAACCCAGAAGATAAAATTAAAAACCCCAAATCATGGGAAAATATGAAAATGTCCCATGTGAGAAGCTGGAATTTCATATTTTATCCACTTTCTAACAACTGCCTAAGAGCTGGAACATGCCTCTCCATCTGTTCTACGGACTTTGAATATAACTTAATCTTTATAAACATATATCTGCATATGAATGCAGAATCTGTAGATTTCGGTCACGTTTGAGCGGGCTTTGGTAGCAACAGTCTCTGTAGAGAGTAAAGGAGGTGGAAGCCATCACCTGTCGTCTGATGACACTTTAGTTTTTTATTAGTTTTTCTGTGAACGGGTTAAAGTTTGTTTTGTGTTTCCTGTTTTATTTTGTACTTCTTGTCCGTCTCTGTGTCTTGTGTATTTCTACTTCCTGCCTGTGTTTTCCCGCCAGTTTTTGATTGTTTCACCTGTCCCTGTTAGTTTCACCTGTGCCTAGTTGTCCTGCCTTGTGTTATTTAGTTCCTTTGTCTGTTCGTCGCGAGTACTGTGTACTGAGTTCTGGTTTCCTAGTCCTGTTTCAGTTCCTCTGTCCTTTGTTCCTGGTTTTATCTCAGTCCTGCATTTTAGTTTGTGTTTTTCAGCCGCCTTTAGTTGTTTTCATCCCTCCTAAATACATTTTTAATGTTTCCTTTTGCGTTTGGGTCCACTCACCTGTGACAGATTCAGGCAGTGTGGCACCTCTACGAGCCTGTTTGACCTTGTGTAGATCCACAGAGACCCTCACTTGTATCTTTGCTGAGACATAACTACAGCTTAATCTCTAAACTGACTAATTATGTCAGCATTTGTTCATTGCAGCTCGTGATCATATTCTTTTTTTTTAAATCATTTTCCAAGAAGAGGAACAATAGCGCACATCCATCTTCCAGCATTGTGGACAGTAGCTCAGGAGGTGTGCGTTGGGGGAGAGCTCAGGAGTGGCAGTTTGAGTTTTGTAATTTTGACACTTGATGGATGGATGGCGAGAAAGATGAGAGAGCGAGCAAGGCGGGTAAATGTTGTGGCCAAATTCTTCAGCTGCCACGCTGTGCTGGCATAGCAACACATGGAGAGACCCTCATAGACCTATACGAGCGTACAACACAGATGTACACGAGCATGTGTTAATATATACATGCGCACATACAGATGAACCACATAATTTACTTACAATAGATTACAGTATAAAGACATTCAGCCCAAATATTTGGAGTGGCTGTCGCGTTGGTCGTTGGCTGTTTGGATGTACCTGCAGGGTTTATGTGAGCTGAGAATTATTTCATCCTGACAGACGGAGCTTTTAGTTCCGTTTTTCAAGGTGCTCCGGGTTAATAAATTCAAGCTGCGTTACTGAGCTTTACCGTCCGTCCCTTGTGCATGCCAGTATACACTCCGTCCTCATCCATGCATCAACTGAATGCTTTATGTTTGAGCATGATGCTTAGTCCCCTTGCTTCAGTATAGGGGCTTTAGGTTGATTCTCTGTTGTTCTGAGACTTAATGGCAGAAAATGTAGTAAACGCAGGTCCAAATGAAAACCAGGGCCTATTGTCAGTGCGTATTACATGTCAGCCTCCTGCTTCACCTCTCCCATTGGTCGCAGAGAGCCAGTAAACTGCCCAGAGACCAAGGGCCCTTCCTAGAAATGCTGTTGAACCATCACAATCCTCCCAAAGTGTTTGCATTCAAAGTATTACTGGTCAGCCCCCATCAATTACATTCTTGGCAGTCGCCGGCGGTGGAGCCAAATTTATTTAAGGGTGGTGCCCAGTCAAGATGCTTGCACAGGCTTTGAGGAGGGCTTTTAAAGATTTGAAGGTACAAGGGGGTGTTTGGCTTTGAACTAGCCCCCTTTATCATTTCAGCTTAACATCCATTAGAACGCTGCAGACATCAATTGTGATAGATACTCTGCCCAGAAAGGCTGTGCTCTTTTTTGACATCTTAAAATGATTACCAGGGTTAAAGAGGCCCTTTAACATTAGAAGAAGGACTGGGCGGGGGGTTGAAGAGGAGGGGGTAGTTGTGTGTAAGAAGGCCTCCCAGGAAAATGGCACATGGCTTCACGCTGTGGGAGTCTGGCACATCAGTTGACGCTGCTCATGCTCTGCATTAATTTCTGTAATCAGGGGCTGCAGAAAGCCAGCTTTTACAGATGCAGCTGATGTCATGCCACACAACATTGCACATAAACAATGTCACTTCACACTCACTGATGTCGAATAAATACCCTAACAACGCCTCTGGACTGTGAAAAAGACTCTGAGACGGACTTTTACACATTGAAGGAGACAATTTCTGAGTATCTGTTGACCGTGTAGGATGACCCGGTCGCCTCTTGAATGTTTTGATCCTCTTCTATTCATTCTCCAAGACAACACCCATGACACGGTGCCTGATTTGCGTCTTTCTCACCCACTCATAGAATTACAAATGTTTCCACAGCTCACTTCATATGCCTGTTGTTGCTGAACTTTGTATACCTTCACTTCCCACACACCTGAATCACATTTTCCCTCTGTTTGAGGCTGTGTTTGTTCTCCTTGACCCGCCCCGATGATGAATAAACAGTCTACTGTCCCTGCCCAGGGTAAGGCGTCCTTGCTTGGATGATTTCCCCTGCTTCTTTATCCATGTGTGTATGTGTTTACATTCACCTATGCGTGAACACATGCTCAAATGTGTGTGTGTGCTGTCACTGCTGACTAACTTTGGAAATGCGCCTTACTTTGTAAAATCTTGGAACTTTCTCAGCTCTCTGCACAAAAGAGTTCAGATCTACTGCAACCTTTCGGAAAGTAGGTGATTGTGATGAGTATCATTGTAATGGTGCTCATAACCTGAACTTTTAAGAACCTTGTGAGGCTTTTTGTAGTAAGTGGTGGTTGAACAATCGAGGAAGTGGTGCATAATATTATTAAAACTTATTTTAAGCCCAACAGTGTCCAGAGCTGCTACTCGCCGTCAAGACAGCTGCTGACCGACCTGGAGTTTTTGGAGTCAAACAGATTCTGCTCTAATCCAGAGTTTAAACTTTTGGGATTAAAAAGTATTTAACTTAACTCTAGCTTCTCAACCCTGCAGCGAGCAGCACCACTTGTATCCATCCACAAGATTCTGTGCTTGGGCTAATTCTCTTCCTCTTATATGCTTCCTTTAGGCAACATTATTAGGAATCTCTCCATTAATTTTCATTCTTATGCCGATGATACCCAATGATATTTATCGATCAAGTCGGATAAAACCAGTTAGTTAAACTTTATGCATGCCTTAAGGACATAAAAACTTGGATGACCTGCAATTTTCTGATGTTAAACTCTTAAACACAACTGAAGTTCTTGTAATTGTACCTCCAGAAACTCACTTTCTGAAGATATAGTTACTCTAGATGGGATCACCCTGGCCTCCAGCTCCACCGTAAAGAATCTTGGCCGCCCACCAGTGAGCTAGGTTCTGCTTGAGATGTCTGCCGGTTAAAAGGAAGTTTTGGGTCTCTAAATAATATAAAGAGTACAGTCTATATGGTGTCATGAGATAGCTTTTATTATGATTTGGCATCCAGAGCTCTATGACTCTACTATATTTCCTGAACCTGGGCAAAAAGGCAATTGGTTGGAGAAAAGTAAGTGAGGAACTTAAACTACCTGGTCATTTATGAAAATATATGTCTGTTCCAGCAATGGGTTATACTTTACTATGAACAAGTTAATATTTTATTGCCCTAATCGATAAGAACTCATCATTTTACGGATAAGCTGACGAATCGCAACCGTGATGTCGATATTTCAACGTCATCCTTTTGGTCAGTTTACAATTACCAGTAACTATTTGCAATTAAATCTGTTTATTTTGGGCTCGTACTGTGAAGTAAGGGCGTACATTAACGTCTACGAGTAATGTGAGGCAAACATACGCTTTGCTTTCTGTGTGAACACACCATTACTCTTGTTAATCGCTGACTCCAGCAGTTAAAAAGATCTAAATGCATCCACATCTACGTGTGCACAGTTAGGTCCTCATGCCCTGTTATAAAGCGTAATGAGAAAAGAGGATTTAGAGATCCCTGTGCTTTTTCGAGAGGCAAACGAGAGCCACGGACATCAGCCAAAACAAACCCGTACGCAGGTCGCACTCTGGAAGTTCTTTTGTGGAGAATCTGTGATCAGTTTTTCATCAAGCCGGTGTTTAAGTTGGTGCAACTCCAGCCTCTAATTGAGTAAATGGTACAATAGTTTTCACCTTACCTTTTTAGCCTTTCAGTAAATCCCCGGTGATGTTTCGCCTCATTTGAAATGCTGCATGTGAGCGCCACTAAATCTTTACCCCCTTTCCATTTTACAAAAAAATATAATATCCCACACCTGCAGTTTCACCTTTGGACTAAACCTCTCAAGTGATTTACCGTGAAATCTATATAATGGCAGACGCCAAGAAAAATCTTTTTAATTTGTATGCAAATGATCACAAATCACGGCTGTTTTTTTTAGATATAATTGATGATCATGTCATTATTTTTACACACACTTGCACTCATTGCTGCAATGAACTCAAGGGCTAAATATCACTGGAATGACGAAATGATTGAATCCCAAAAAGGACTTTTTAATATTGCACCACAGAGGAGTCATTACCCCGAACATCACAGACGTCTCGTTCTGAGAAGAGAAAGTATCTCATCCCTTTATTTTCTACTGACAGATCTCTCTGTTGACTCACTTAAGAGGTCATCCAAAGCTTCGTGTCCATAAATCTTAAGCGATGGCTGCGTCTCTCTCAGAAGCTCAGCGATGTCAAGACGTTGAGCCCCCATTAAAGCCAGATTAAAGACAAAAACCAACTCCTCTCTCATTGTGTTTATTAAGCAAACAAACCACACAGCTTAGGCCTGCTCTCAGATACACGGCCAAATTAAGGGAGTCAGATTATTAATGATTCAACAACACTGCAACCCCAGCAGATAATGGTCTTGCCCACGCTTGTAAATATTTTGTTTGCCTTCCGGCTTCTTGTCGACACTTTCTGTGGGAACCTGAAGGGATGAATTCGGTTCTCCTAAACGCTCCCCCAATCCGGCGCTATCCCAGCTAAAGGAATGTGATTCTGTTTAATTAGGGACCACGAGTGAGCTCATGGGAAGCCCCCATTTTTAATTACTGGTCCCCCAACGGCTCCCCGGGCTGTCTCTAGCCGGCTGGGGGTCAATGCTACAAGGCCCAAGTCATAGTGCCATGCTGCCAGAGGTTAGCAGGGCCAGCTGGTTCTCAGACAGGGTGTGTGTATGTGCATGTGTGTGTATATGCCAAGTCCAATATTCTCCTCACCCCTGTCAGTGGATGGCATGCTACAACCCAACATATTCTCAAAATATTTGTAAACCTAAGTGGCTTCAAATATTTGAACAAGCAGACATGAAAGGTCGACTACCAAATCAGTCGAGGAGCCGAAAAGCTGGGTGAGCCCCTGCGAGATCACTTTAATGAGCAATTCCACATGGATTTCCAAATATTTTCAAATGTATTTTTTCTAATATGGTCCAGCTCTTTGTGTGTTTATGCCACCGCCCCAAGTAAACACCAGAAACTATTTGGCCATGTCACAGATTAGAAGTCATTCCTTAAAATACTCACTTTGATCTAATTGAATAGAAAGGCTTTTGGTTTAGTGCGGCCTGTAATCCAAGAGTTATATGTACATGAGTGGCTTATTTTACAAGAACAGATATAACCACAACGACATATGGCAAAGAACTGCCCATTGTGCAAGAAAACCCACTGGGCTCTCAGTTAATGTCTCACGTCTCTGACCCGTGGACTCCACTAGTTACTTATAATGATGTTGAAGTGGGAAAATAAAAACAAATTGACCGTTTCACGACATTAAATGCAGTTAGAAGCATGTTCTAATTACTGTACTTCTACCACCACTGCTCAAAGGTTAGAAAGTCTGCTTGTGACCAGAAAGACACAGGTTACAGCCCCTGGATATGGTAATAAATTTAGGTGGAGTACACATGAATTAGTATATATAAACTCAATTTCCTCCAAATGTTCTCCTCAGGGCCAATCAGTAGAAACTTGTGGTTGCACTCGAGGCACGACTGCATCAATTCAATGTATAATCAGTGAAGTTTTCAGTGTATCAAACCAAGTTCTTGATATAATTTGCAGTTTTTCTCTGGATTTACATTCATTTTCAGTGTCACTGACTCAATCTGCTGTAAGCTGACAGACGAGCTGCTCTATTCCATGCATGTAACCTACCGTGACGTGGTTTGTGGAGAACCGCTTTGAAGCCTCGAGTTTTGGCATTGCGGACGTTGCCATCTTGATTTTTGTAGAGCCAAAATCGACCATATTTGGACGAGAGCGTGGAGCTGTGGAGGGGTGACATACTGCGAGTTGGACTTTAACTCATACTCGTACTCATATTACAGCTGAACGGTAACTAAAATACTTTCCTGAAAATATTTGAGGCAAGAAATGGGCAAAAAAATCTGGATTCATATTTCAACACCACTGCCCAGTTTGACAGTTTGATCTGAGTTTCGTAAGCTTGGTGTGTTGAGCTGGACAGACTGAGAATGACTTGTGAATTATAAGGTAGCAACACACTAAAGCATACCACGCTTTATCGTCTATTTTACTCTAAATTGGACCATAATTTACAAAATGAACATCCGGCTGTGTGGAACAAGACTTGAAACTAGAGATTGAGACCATAAACTTATGAAGAAACTGTTTACTGAGGTCATAAATCAACTGAGAAGTCGTCTTATTTTTACATAAGGCTCAGACTTTACTATTGCAACCAATGGAGCTGCCTCCTTCTGGCCATTAGAAAGAATGCAGGCTTAAGACATTTAGATCCATTGCTAATATAAGCAATGTAAAGAAGGGTGTCAATCAATGGTCAACTTTTTGTTTGATACCCTTTAAATTTCCGTGATTTGTTCATCTTTTCAGACACATGACTTGACGCCTTTGGGCTCAATTAAGTACAACTTAGCGTGAGTGACACCCGTAGCAGTAGGTTGGTGGGAACAGATGATCAGAGGTCAAAGGGGGCGTCGGTGTTCAAACATATTGACGATGCAGCTATTTGACCTGACAATCCCAACCATCCATCACCTCCTCACCGACGGACAAGCAAACTATGTCAAAGGCATTTAACGACACGGTGACACTTAATGAACCCTCTTAAAAGAAAGTTCACAACAGAAGTTTGATTGATTGGGATGTAATGAGATACAAGTTGTTAAAAGTGGGGTCAGTTTTTTATTTTCAGATTAGACAATAAATCTTAGAACATTTTTTTATCACTTACTCCTGAAAACGTTCGCTTTTATCCTCCAGGGCTGTATAATCTGTTTACTGGTGAATAAAATTAGAGCTTCCCACAGGCACACAGGAAAAACAAAAGAAACGAGCAAAGGGATAAAGGTGAAAGGCTGACTACATCCTATGTTTCTGTTGAATTTCCTCCCCAGACACATTCACACACACACACACAAAACACGCACACACAGGACAACCTGTTCCAAAAGAACCATTGACCTTCTGCGTGAAAGCCTCCAATAACAAAACAAGACATCAATAAGCTGAAAAATGATACTCCGCAAGCGGAAATCACCTCGGCGCATGGAATAACCCCAGAATGGCTGTTCAGAGCACAATTGCCATAATACTGCAAAGGAGGGGATGTGCTTCTGTATTGTGTTGGCCAACAATAGCCGACTGTAAACTCGCAGCCACACCAACCCTATGGATTTAGAAGCTCCTCACAGGGCGAGCTATTGTCCTGGTCCCGAAAAGCAGTGCTTTGTGGCTGAGGGCCAATGTGTGTCAGGTAACAGGTGGTGAAGATCAGCGGAGATAACAGAGATACGAGAAAGAGAGCGACCGAGAATGAAAGAGAGAGTGAGGAGGAGGCGGAGGTGTAAACCTGTTTCTTTTCTTCACGTCTTTTTTTTTTTTTTTTTAAATTTATTTTGATTGCTCTTCCACTTGGGCGGAGCAGGGTTTAATCTGTTCCACTAGTTCACAAAAGGGCTGTCACAGTGGTATGATACCTCCATACACTGGGCTGCAATGAAGCATTCAAGAGCTCTGGAAACAATCCCACATTTACCCGAGAAACAACACCACACCACGGGCTCGGCACACAACCACAACAAGCCTCCTCACCACTTCAGCTCCTTCTAAATAAATCAGCCTTATTACACATGAAGCCACCTTTAATCTTAAATTCACACTACTCCTTTTTTTTAATATTAACGGATCAAATGTATAATGTGAAAGTGTCAAATCTGAAGTCATGCTCAGCTCGGGCTCGGGCTTTGTAGCCACATTCAACTTTATTTTGGTTTTCGCCCGCAAACTCAGCTGTCGTCAACCTTGTTTCCAGACACAGCTGGATCTGATAAACACGCCGACGTCGCCAGCTCCAAACGTCAAACAGACGAAGTTAGCAGCTATCTGGTTGAAGATAGTTGGAAAATTTAGCCGCTAAAAGCCGTGAGCTTTCTCTCAGGTGTTGGTGGAGATGAAAAACGGAGCTAAAAGGAGAGTGGATACAAATACGTTCATCTGGTGGCCAGAAATGCAAACATCATATGAATGCTAATATTTCTCTGCATCTTCTGGATGTGTACAAAAGCAACTTTATAAGGTGATGGCATGTTAGATTTTGTGTTCATAGCCTGTTCTGCTTTCCCAAATCGTGAAATAGAAGTCCTGCAGTTCTTCAAACATCCACTTGAGGCTGGCTGCAGAAGTGAGTCAGTCTCCATAAGTCCCCATGTTGAAATGTCCAACTTCACAGCAGAAATAAACATGTTTACAGCCTGGTACAAAAAACAGTTTTGGTCTCTGTAGCTAATTTCCCCGTTCATGACAACTGTACTGAGGGTGAATTTATATACAACTCACCTGTTCAGATTATATTAAGTCTTAAAGTTATGCAGGATTAAGAGCGTGGACGCTTTGATTGGCCGACAGGTCTACCGATGAGCCACATCTTTGCCGATATTTAGATCAGCCGGGACGCACAAAACATGGCGGCAGCCAGCGGCACAGATTTTAAGCTTCAAAATGTCACACATACACCGTCCATACTTTGTACTGTCATTGGTTTTCACACGTTGATAAATTACTGGCTTTAAAAAGACGATATTGGCATTGTGAGTCACTAAGCAAACAATGAGGAATGAAGTGCAGCTACAGTAAACGTGCCAGTCTAACAGCCATGAACTTTCAGCTTTAAGAATGAGCTGAACCTTCAGGAGTCTGCACACACACACACAGTCAAGAAAGCGTGGAGCAAATATAAAAACCTCTCGGGACCTTTCACCAAACCACCTGGCTCAAAACAGATCTCTCACCCCGAGGACAAAATAGACAGCCTGGTCCAGTGTGGTCACGTCTTGGCTTGGACCGGACTGTTAGAGAAGAAGGTGCAGGTAACATGTCTGCTGGACAATGATGTGTAAAACATTCATGGCTCTGCCCATTCAGATCACACCCTATCATTCAAGCCCGGAGCGGTTGATCAGCATCCAAGAGGGTACGTCCAGTGGGATGCCCTGGAGGAAATGAGGTCATTGGAACAGACTGTGTGGAGTAAATGAAGCAAACCATACCGATCCAACTCTTTCGCCTCTGCATTTGACCTGTTATTCCTTTTAAACTGTAACTCAGTTTTTACTGTTCGAGATGACTTCATTGATATACCTCTTGGTTGTCTTTGAACGCCTACGCCGCCACGGACACACCCCGCCAGAGGTCTCAAGCTCAAACAAAGCTCCTGCACATATGTCTGTTTTAAGACGCCCTAAAGTCCGGTGAGCACGCTCCCATCATCCTTAGACCTGTCCGGCTTCCAAACAACAAGTTCATCGAATGAGGGATGGCTGGGAGAGAAAGAACAAATGAGGTTTAATGTGCTCTTTGTGTTTTTTATTACTCAGTACATAGCGGAGATCATCAGGGAAGATGATTGAGGAAGAGAAAAATAAAGAATGAGCCAAGTGCCGATGTTTTACATCCACAAAACAGTTTGCACCTTAGGCTGTTGATCCTCCAGCACGCCCCGAAGTGCAAGAAATTTGGAGGAAGGGTAAAAAGGAGCTTGTGTCTTCATGCCAAGCATTACGTCTTGCCTTAGTCACCAGCCCCTGAGCTTTCAGTCTTGGCTACATTTGTCCACATGGCCCAAAGGAGGACAGCCACTTAAACAGATGATTTTTGTTTTCACAACCGCAGAAACTTAAAGAAGAGAGAGAGAGGGAAGAAGAAAAAACTTTCAAATGGCACGAGGATGTCAGATTTCAGATCAAAAGGTGCTGAAGGAACACACATACACAGGAATTTCCTGTTTCATCATCTATTTGTGTGTTTGTTTTCCAAGTCGGCATCAACAGTATTCTTTCACTATCATCGGGGGCCTTTGATGTTTCTGCCAGTTTTTTTCAATATGCATTATGATCTGGAGATGAGCACGGCTGAATCACAAAGGCAACGAAAACATTTTGGAGACAGAGATGTTTTTCTTTAATTAGAACTGGCAGTCAAAGTCGGTGGTTTTGTGCCGTCTCACTGAAAGGAAAAAGTTATACACGAATGTCCCCCATTTACAGGCCGAGGGTCACTTAACTTTCGGTATTTATGGGCACGGTGATGAAGGACTACAAATCAAAGACAAAAAACACTATTTTTGATGACTGTTGACATTTTTTCCGTCATTTCATTATTTTGCACTTGAACTAACATTATTAGTTGACTGTCAGGGGACAAAGCAAAGCAACAGAGCCTTTATATAACTGTCTAACATTATTTACATACTCAGTAGACCATCCAATAATTTATCCAATAATTACTTGTTTTTTTAGCTTGTTTGGTCTAAAAATGCCTGAGAAAATGATCTTCTCTTGGCTTACATTATTTAAATTTGTATATTTACTTATTTTGCGCATATCACATTTTTTTGCCCTGGTGAAGTACTCTACGCTATAATTGGCCAAACATAGTAGGACAAGGTTGCACCTTGTCCCTGATTCTTTTTGCAATATTCGTGGAGAGGATCTGAAGGTGCAGCCGGGTGATCAGGGCGTCCTGTTTGGGAACCTCAGGATTGCATCTCTGCTTTCTGAAGATGATGTTGTTCTGTTGGCTTCATCCGACCGTGACCTTCAGCACGCAGTGGGGTGATTTGCAGCCGGGTGTGAAGCTGCTGGGATGAGATTCAGCATCTCCAACTCTGAAGTCATGGTTCTCTTCCGGAAAACGATGGAATGCTCCCTCCGGGTTGGGAGTGAGTTGCTGTCCCAAGCGGAGGAGTTTAAGTATCTCAGGATCTTGGATTGGTGTGACGTCTGCAGTATTGAGGAGACTGTACTGGACCGGTCTGGGAAGAGGGAACTGTGCCGGAAGCCAAAGCTACAGTCCATCTACGTTCCAACCCTCACCTATGGTCATGAGCTTTGGGTAATGGTAGAATGAGATCACGGATACAGGTGGCTGAAGTGAGGTTCAACCTTAAAGATAGGGCGAGGAGCTCCTTCATGTCAAAAGGAGCCAGTTGAGGTGGTTTGGGCATCTGATTAGGATGCACCGCGGGCGCCTTCCTTTGGAGGTGTTCAGGGCACGTCCAACTGGGAGGAGACCCCCGGGGCAGAACCAGAACTCACTGGAGGGACTACATAACACATCTATCCTGGGAACGCCTTGGGATCCTCCAGGAGGAGCTGGAATGCGTTGATGGGCTTGGTGAACCAAAACAGTTAAAACAAGTAATATTTTTAAATTTCAATTTTAAGGAACACCCATTGGACACATCCCATTGGAGTCCTCCTTTTTATCCAGTAATCACTTGACTTTTAGCTACAGTTTGGTCCAAAAAATGCCTGAGAAAATTATCTAGTTTCTTTGGCCAGCACTTTGTACATGGACTTATTTTTGCTTATTTTTTTTGCCCTGGGAAACTACTGTATCCTGTAATTGTCTAAGCATAGTGGGAGATGTATCATTGTTTTCCACGTTGGGCTGTAGAATTTGGTGAACATTCATTCACAGTGTGATTGGCAGTACCAGAGGTCCTTTTCCATTCCAGGGACTTAATTTAATGTAAAAATATTAGTTTTAAAGAATACACACAATAGATTTAAACATCTAAAGACCGTTGATGTAGATGTAATGCAGATACGCCGCACGGCGCAGACAGAACTCTTAAATAGAGTGTGGTTAAGAAAGTATTGCAGGCAGAAAGTATTCATCACATATGTTTTGCAGAGTCCCTCATTGGCTTTGTAGAAGTAACAAAGCAAAATTGCTCTTGACATAGATAGGGCCCACTTTGGAGTGCGTTCAAAACAGGCTATATCTAACAAATATGTTTGCCTGCAGTATGTGAGCTGAGTCTTTGTGGTATGGGAACAATTGTTCTGAGAAAAGCCCGGCAACATGCTTATTGTCATGCGAGGAAAGCTACATTGAGATAACAAAATGCTCTAAATGAGTCTAACCTCAGCATGTAGGATTTGAGGGTTTTTTTTTTTGGAGCACATGACAAACCAGAGTAATATGATAATAGCGGGGGCACATGTGCTGTTCGAGTACTGTAGCTTCAAGCAAGAATAACTGTTTAGACACAGTGTGACTGCTTCAAGTAAAATATATATAGAGTTTCTTTAAAGGGTTCTGTGTCTGTAGGAAGTGCGTGAAAGAGAATACTTTAGCTCCTTTATATGCACAGGCACAAAGAAAAGCCATCACTTGGACAAAATATGTCATGAAACGGAAGGCCCCACCCATGCTTTACCTGAGTCCCATTGAAAGAAAGTGTGCAGAACAGGATATCATTACTATTAAAGAGGAAACAAGGCTTAACCAGTGCCAACAACCTGCTATTAAAAATGTGAATACCTTATTGTGTTGGTGGTCTAAGGCTGAATCTTAAAATAACAGGGTTTTACGTGGTTCTTGCTCCCCTAGGCAGTGAGTTGTAGCCACACTTGTCTTTCAGAGATTTTCAGTTTCCTTGTAATAGACACCCTCATTCACATGCTTCCTCACATGCATGAAAAAAAAAAAAAAAAGAGGGTTGGCACTCTCCTACTCCTCGATTAGTATTCTGAGAGGCAGACAAAGAGGGCCGCTGAAGAATTAATAGCCTTTGACACTTTCAACTTCCTTTCCAGAATCCAGTTTGATTGGTGGGGAGGTTTTTGTGTGGGTGATGATAAGAATGCCGGAAGGCAGGCTGACATTGCAAGTCCCCAGACAACTGATTTCATTAGTAACGTCTGGCAAGAGATAGGTCCTAACCTGAGTCCTCTTCTCTTTAAAAAGTCCTTTTTCTCTCTGGGGCAGAAGAGAACAAATTCCAGCGCGTTTATCACCTTAAACTAAAAGCCAAGAAGAGAAATTGTGAGGGGAGGTTTGTAGGAGAAGAAGAAGAAGAAGAAGGCCAAGCTTGATGAATCAAACACTTTTCTGTTCGCTATGCATCAGGTTGGTTATTCCTCCAGGCTGTCCGAAACTAAGAATATGATCTTGTCCCTGCGGATGCTGTATGTGACTTAAAGTATTTCATCACAGTCTGCTCTGCGAGATGATCGAGGCTGATCAGTAGTGATGTATGAGAAAGATACACAGGCAGGATGAATTGTTTTACTCCCATCTACTGATAAATAACAGCTGCAGGGGGAAAAAAAACACAAATACATCTGTTAAGGAGTTGTTTCAAGCGTTTCTTACTTGTGGGAAACAGTTTAACTGTGGATGCATTGTAACCTACGTGTTTTTTGTTGGCTGAGTGAGTCACATTTAAGTTTGACTACTTTTAGAGCAACAAAAGCAACGACGCAGCTGTTGTCGATGAATATAACGCCACGCTTGAATGTCGTGAGCATTTTTGTAGTTAAGACAAGACAAGATCGACTTTATTGGTGCCACACTGGGGAAATTCACTTGGTACAGCGGCTCACAATATACAAGGTGGATAATGAAACCACTCAATATAAATACAGGGCGTCCTGGTGGTTCAGTTGGCAGAATGGGTTGAGTCCTTCCTGCAGCGACCCAGTTCTGACTCCGTCCTGTGGTCCACGGACGTTTCCTTCACTGTGTGTCGTTCCCCGTCTCTCTCTCTGCTTTCCTGTCTGTCTTCAGCCATCCAGAGTCCTCAGTGAGTTCATTCATCCTCGTCTCCACTCCACTCTCCATCCTCCCTCTGTTAGCCTGGTTAGCGCCGTTAGCTCCTCCATCTTATTGTAGAGAGATCTTGCATTCCCCGTGATAACACACGGCACTCATGTGTTTGTACCGTCTTTAGATCCAGCTCTGCATCCCCGTCCCTTCTCCTTACTTCAGCAGGGATCTCCAATCTTGCTGAGCGCTAACAGCTGTTATTGAGTGTAGACAAGAGAGCCGTGGCTATTTTAGTATAGTACAACAGAAAAAAGGCAAATCACTGATCTCCAAAGTTTCCATGTTTGCACACAAAACTGATGATTGATGAGATTGATGTCGAAAAAAGGTCTAAAAATATTAAAAACATGGTACAGTACATAGCTGCTGTTACGGCGCCATGGCAACAGTTACGTAATCTTATAATCTGAAGTTTTTGCCTCTATAGAAAAGTTTATTTATAATTTAACTTCTGTGTGACTTCTCACTGACCCCGAGTGGACCAAAAACAAGTGACTACATCAGAAACAATTTAAATTTCAAATTTAAATTTCAGTCGTTCAGCTCTGATGAATAAAAAAATAGAAAAAGAATCTTTTTGATGTCTGATCAAACATTCGCTGAAGTTGGGGCGGTGTGCATTGATTAACTTGGACTCATGATCACAGTATTTCGTTGATTTTTGTTGATGGAAACATGCTGATTCACGTTCAAGAAGAAATTGCTGCAAACTTGCGCAACATTTTAATAGAAACACAACTTTTATCTGCTTAGGTGGCCTCGCAGCTAGTCAACCTGCTGTCCTATCCCTTTACGCCTCGCGGCTAATTCAAGTGACCTCGCTTAAGTTTGTCTCCTCTCCTCCGCACTCCGCACACCAGCCATTTCCAAACATCCCTCCTGCGTGGCCCAAAAGACAAATCACACCACACATAAACAGGAAAGTCAGTGAATAGACCTGACGTCCCTCCCTCTGTTTTACATGCCAACCCACCATGCTGTCTGTCAGTCAAGAGCCTGCTGGCCCATAAAGACTCCTTCGTATGCATGTGATGTTTATAGTGTTATATTCCTGTGTTTGATCCTCACATGTCCTGGCTTTTTAGTCCAGTTATTTCTTTCTCCCGCTGCATTAGTGAGGTGAGCGGCGTGTGAGAATGACTGTGGGAGAGTGTAATCATTCCTGACAGAGGAATATCTGTCACAAGGGAATAACGGCTCTGTGGTCAGATTCACAGTGAGAGGAAAGTTCCCCCCGTATTAGATGGAAGGATTTGCATGGGAGTTTGTAGTTTCCAATGAAAGATGCTGACTTCGAGGGTCCACACGCGGCGAGCTTTGATTCCACGGCATTATTTTTCACTGCCAGACGATCAGAATTTCCACACTTCTTCTCTTTGGAAATGATCTGCAAATAATGTATCGAAGGCTCAAGACGCAACTTGCGTCTCACAACATAATGATTTTCCAGAGGAATGTGCGGCTGCCCTCATGTAAAGGGCGGATCCCCTTTAATGGTACACATAAATCTGAGGTAATGTTCAGCATGAAGCAAAGGGCGTGTGCGGACAAATGTTCATCATATCCACAAAATCACAATCGTCCGGCGGCCTGTTTGCTTATTTTTTCATAATTTTCATACGATTAGTCACATTTCTGTGGTGGCACGGAAATGGATTATTATTATTCAGGCCAAATATTTAATGTTCCCATTATTTGAACAAGCGAATAAACAAATGCGTCATCAGCAATTCATTGCGCGTACAATAACACAGAGGCTGTTTCCCACAGTGAGGCCAGGCCTGGCCTGGCAGCCCAGGCTCGCCCTCTCTGCCTCGGAGCTCTGCTGGGACGGAGCCAGCTCAGGGTTCAGACCACCACTGCACTGACACACACACACACACACACACACACAGACCAGAGTCATACTCTGCAACACAATACATATGCATCTGTGGTCACTGAAAACACACGCCAACATTGCATCATCGCGTGTTAGTACCATCAGTGTTTCTTACCAACTTCTTTGGTAGCTAAACGATCTGTTGAAAGTGCTGCAAACACCTGCTGGAAAAACTACATTACAAACAGTTAACAGCACACACACATCACTCATCTGTCGTACTGTTAACTATCTTATGCACATAAAGCAACCTGATACATAAACCATGTTCATGCAACTGCAACTAATTTGAAAAAAAAAGTTAAGCATGAGGCACAAAGACTACAAATCTGTAAAACTTTTGAGATTGATCGGCCTCTTTAAACTTTATTACCTTATCAATCTCTAACAATGACCAGTAGGACTCAACAACAATGATAAAGCTTTATCTCCTCCGGCACAACCTCACACTTCCCGTACTCTGAAACATTACATCACTGATAGCACGGCAACATTGATTCAATGTTGAAATTCCATCAGAATCATTGTTGATGTTGAGGTTGAATATTCAAGACTAAATAACATTGAATCAATGCTGATAATTCTTTGCTTTTTCAGTGTTGAGAAGAGAAACGTTGATTCAATGTTGATTCAGTGTTGATTCAATGTTGGTTTGCTATCTGGAGATCGGTCTAATTAATGTTATTTCAATGTTGGTTCAATGATAAAACAGCGATTGAGTTTAAGTTGAACGAACATTGATTTTATGTCTGTCTTGATCTATTGAAATAAGTTTTATCATTTCAGGGTGCAAACCTGATGAAAAATCAATGTTATATTTCAATGTTGACCAGCGTTGATTCAATGATTCAGTTTTGTTGATGCATTAACATTGATTCAGTGTTGGTCTGCTATCTGGGGTATCACGTCCACAATAACATCCAAAAGAATGTGCAGTAAAGAGCAAATGTAGTGACCAAAAAGTGACTCAGAAAACTGTGAGTGTGTGTTGACTCAGTTCTCTGGCATGTTTTCCATGTAGAATTAAGTAATAATATAAATATCTCAGTCAGCCCTGAAGTCATTCATGTCTGGTAGCTAATATATGAAAAATCCACACTGTACTTTGTGCTGGTTGGACTGTATTACATTGATTTCATTTTGTAATATCTGATCCAATCCACTTCAATCATTTGTAGAGGAGATAGTGATGACAGATAAAGTAGCAATAGCTCAAAAGCGTGATAAAAAATAACTGCTGGCATGGCACAGCTCTAAGAATGGCAGCGTCACCATTGGTCTACCATTTTAGTCCAGACCGAAATATCTCAAAAACTAGGACAGCATGGCTGTTTGTGACTTCTGGTGTAAGATTGGAAAGAAGTTTGCCTTCAGGTCTTCTTGCCAGAAAGTTTTCTGCCAGAAAAGCTGTCTAAAGCTGGTTAATGTTGACTTGAAAGGGCCTCTTTTAACCTAAGCCATGATCTTCTAAACCAAACCAAGCGGTTTTGTTGCCTAGATCTGACTAAATGGTTATGTTGACTGAAAAATACCTCCGGTCTTCCTGCCAGAGAGGATTTCAGTTGGTTAACGCTGGGAAAAGATGTGTTTTAACCCAAACTATAATCTTTTCCTGAACCAAAAGGATGATGTTTTGTTGCCACTAACTAAATGGTTTTGTTGACTGAAAAATACCAGTTGCCTTCTGGTCTTCCAGCCTGAGAGGCTTTCTAACAGTTGGTTGACGCTGTAAAAACGTCTGTTTTAACTCAAACCATGATCCTTTGCTAGCCTATTTCAATAGTTTTCGTCACCTAAACTCAACCAAACTGAAAATAGTAAGTCACTTCTGGTCTTAAACTGGTCTCACAGGGGTCTGACCTCAGTCTCCTGGGTAAAAAGTTCAGTCGGAAAGCTTTCTGTTTGTCACCCTAACGAGTTCGGATGCCTGGCCGGTCCTCGCACTCGAATGCTACGCAGGGCATGTCTTGCCAAGAAAACCACCTTTTGGATTGGTCATTTCGCATTACGGGAAACATGCTCCCACTCGTGCTGTAAGTCGTTGCCGCTGGTTAAAAACTAATTGCATCATTCTGTGTTTGAGCTCTTCACTGACAGATCCAAATGTCACGAGCAGAATACTCGGCCTTGGTCATCACTGCAGCTCGAGGGAGTCGTACCGAGGAGGCGGTGTGATGTCACCGTGCAGGGCCTCCGACACATTCCTGGATCGGAACAAAAACCTCCAGCAAAGTCAAATGACATACGACTGCACTCTGAATGCACGCAAATGTCACCGGTTACACTCACACACTCAGCATAAATCTGCAGACTGTATTGACATGACAACACACATCTGTTTTAAACTTTTTGTGGCCTCTTAAAAACATCCTAAATGAGGGAAAACAGTTATTTTCATGTGGTTTCCTGTTTCCTCTGCTCACATTCATGCTATAACTTTAAATATTTATGTCAAATAACGATAAAAAAACAGATCCGAGCCACTTAGGCACCCTAATTTCCAGATTAAAACTACTTTGACTGACATTTCCTTCCCGTTACGACAAAGAGTTAAAAGTCTGAAAGCTCGTACATGCGTAAATAAACCCTAGTTAAGACAACAAATAAAATATCAGATGCGTGTCACCTAAATGGAGGAGAGGGGAAAAAAGAGATTTGAGTCAGCAGTGCAGCCATAGCGGTGCCATTGTATCCTGTGTCATCAAGATTAACAGCTACGCTGTGGTGTGGATGTAGCCTCTGGGACCGGGGGAAGTGTGTTGTGAAGTTATTGTAGTATCTCAATTCATTTCGTGGGAGCCTTTCCAGAGGCTGCACAGCGAGACCCCGCTGATCACTTCTTCATTCTTATGTCCTGACACGCTGCGCTCCCATCGAAAGAAAATCTGTAATTTGAGCAAAACATATCGAGCGCAGGGAATAGTGAGCGGTGTCACGGCGCTGGTCATCTGGTTTAGACTCTAAATCAAAAGTGTGAATGGGAGAGAGCGCCGATTCTCCTTAAAGTGGTGCAGCGACTTATTTGATAAGACGTACTTGTTAACATGATCCCAGCGAAAGGTGTGGTTGAGTCATCAACTCAGCAGCTCTTTAATCCTCGGAAGACAAGACAGAGTGCGTCGAAAAAATGCCTGTAATGTGTGTGTGCATGTACAGTATTCATGTGGTGGTTTCTGTGTGTATGTGTGGTTGGTGGTGGTGGTGGTTAGGGGAAAAATACTCGTGTTCTGATTTGATCTGAGACATTTCCTTTAGCTGGGTTGCTATTTACAGAAGTACTGTAATGACTCAGAGTGCAAACGCCAGCGAGCATGCCGATACCCATCGCCCAGAGTCTGGCGCTCGGCCAAGTCTGAGCGTTTGACTGGGTGCACAGACACGCAGCGTGACCTCCGAATAACATAGCAGTATTATTGTCTGGATTACAAGGCAATAAAGAAGGAGGAACACAATTAGCATGTTTGTTTTTAGTACGTTTTGCAGAGTACAGTGTGAATTATGTGCGACATAAAGCAGCCCCATAAAGAACAGGTAGTACAGTTAAAGGAAAGTAGATCTGCAGGCTTATTTGGATACAATAGTAACATTACGGGAAACTTCTTTGCTCTCTTGCTGAGAGTCAGATGAGAACATCGACACTGCTCTCATATCTGTCTGATAAATAGAAAGGTTAGCTTAGCAGAACTTTTTTTGTTGTGAATGTTAAAGATCATAGTATTAAATGTTCTTCTGTTGCCAACCTTCATGAACTACGTGAACAAACCGACCAATAGATGGCTTTGGCTGATGGCAATCTTCTTTGGTATTATCCTATTATCTTTGGCATCTGTTTACCACTTCAAACTTAAACTCAGGTTATAATCACCATAAACCTGGTAGATCAATTTAGATTGTCGATTTTGACCTAGATCTGGCCAGATTGTCATGGTGAAATCACAGACTGAAGCTCGCTTATGTTGCTATTCCTGCCTGGCTAATCTGACAACTGAATGACGCCTGGTTGCTCAAACAAACCATCTGTACCCACCTGTCAATCAAAGTGTTAATCCTGCATAATAATAATCTGAACAGGTGAGTTGTATATAAATTCACCCTCAGTACAGTTGTCATGAACGGGGAAATTAGCTACAGAGACCAAAACTGTTTTTTGTACCAGGCTGTAAACATGTTTATTTCTGCTGTGAAGTTGGACATTTGAACATGGGGACTTATGGAGACTGACTCACTTCTGGAGCCAGCCTCAAGTGGACGTTCGGGGAACTGCAGTTTTTAGCACTTACCACAAAGGTTAGCTTGGCTCTGTAAACCTCTAAAGTTGACTAACGAACATGTGATATCATGTTTGTTTCATCTGTGCACAACCCAACGTGTAAAGATGTGATTTGGTGGTTCCATGCCAGACTGTTTCTTGGCGAGGAGTCTTGTTGTCACTGTGAAGTTGCCATGCAACCGCAACGCTTTAGAGGTACTGTAGAGTCAGGCTAGCTGTTCCCTTTGTTTCCTGTCTTAATGCTAAGCTAAGCTATCCAGCTGCTAGCTTTAGGCCCATTTTGCACCGCACAGACCTGAGAGTGGTACGAATCTTCTCCTCTGGCTCTCAGCGAGAAAATTAGGCTAACCACATTTCCTAAAATGTCAAAACTATTCCTTTAGTTCTCGCTCAACCCACAAATTATTTATCTGGCACTTCTTGAAACAACAAAGAGCTACCACAGCACTTTACAGCACACAGAAGGAGTTTTTAGATCAATTCTTCCAAACCCACTCCTTTTTAAAAATAGCATCCAACTGTGCTCACACACATCGTACACACACACACACACACACACCTTACTTTGCACTCATCAATCATCCTTTTTCCACAGGAGTGTCCTCCAGGATTGAGTCTTAATGTCTGTTATGAAATCTGGACCATGTGTTGTAAACCAATATTAGTTTACAGTCCCTGGGCCTTTCAGCCTAGTTTGGTCCTGTGCCTAAGTACTTCTCAAAATCAAATCCATTTATAATGCAGTGGTGCATGAACATTTGCTTTCCCTTAAAGGCCCACGCTGGATTCAAAACGGCATCATTAAAATCACCCTGCCGGTTTTGTTAGAGCATGCGTCATTGTGCTGAAGACATTCTTTGAGTGACTGACTGACCCAGACTTTGAGTTTTTAACGTGATTTTTGAAGCTGTTTACAAACACGGGAATAAAATATATTTTCGTTTCCAATCACCACTCGAAGCTCAAAGTCGCAGCAGAGAGCTCGTTTTTCCACCGTAAAAACCATCCAACCATTAAAAATTTTTGTGCATTACATCGGCCTCAAAATAAATCCCACACTGACTCTTTAATGCAAGAAATATTTAATCTTTTCGGGACTCATTCAGGGTTGGGTTTTTGCAGAAGTTGTGACAGTGATGAGGGAGAAGGTGTTAGAGACATGAGGACCTCCGCTGGGTGTGAAGTTGTGGTCGACTGGGCTGAGAGTTTTCCTGCAGATCTGCATTATTTAGCTCTTTAAACACATTTTCTAGCAGCTGTTTTAGGTAAAGACGGAGGGTTAGAGACCTTATTGTGTCGTGATCAACAGTGAAACAAACAAAGTGAAAGGAGGGAGGCACAATCGTTACTTTGAACGCCTGCCAGAGTTCCAGAGGTTGTAATCACAAGACTGGGTGTCATCTTGTTTTTGTGTTCAGGTATGCAAAAATAACCGCATGCAGACACTGTGTGTTTTCCAGTGTTTCTACCCCACTTCGAGGCCATGTTCGTATCCGCCCTGTGGGGGTTTTTTCCCTGCACCTACCCCTCCCTGACGCCGCACCCAGGAGAGAAGACAAGAGAGCAAAGGAGGGTCCCTGCCTGACAGCACCAGGGAATGACTCCCTCCAAATGCTATGCAGGGTGACATCTGCAAACCATAACCACCCCTTAAAACCCCCCGAAAATGTGATACAAAGAACAGGGCCACGGCCTTTTTTTCTGCTCACATAATGAGGCCACGGGATAAGCATCTTCACAGAGGAGGAGGAAAGAAGAGGCTCCTTGAAGTTCAGCTTTGTTTTACGCAGATGAATTAATAAGATGTCACTTTTTCGCTAAACATTTATATTACAACTCAGTGCGTGTAATTACAGCGCATGACACAGACTATAAGCATCACCGCGTTTGAGAGATTCAGCATGTTGGTGCTGAATTATCCCGATTGTCACCTCTTAACCCAGGTGTTATTTATCAAAATTATTACAAACTTTTCTTTTCTTTTCTTTCTCCACTCTTGTTGAGCTCGCTGAGCTGCATGATGCCCCTCCACCCTCCACCCTCACAGCCAATTGTTCCCATTGTGTGGGTGCGTCGAGTCATGGCAGATTTGGGGCCTGGGCAGTCCTTAAATAGAGGCTGGCTCCTTCAAGGATCAACTCCATCAGACGCCAAAGCAGCCTGAGGACTTACCGGCTCACAGACAAACATTTGAACGCTGGGTCCAGTTTTAACACAGTTTACTGTGAAATAAACAATAAAATCCAGCGGACTTGGTTTCATCTGAATTTTAGAGGTGTCATGGTGTCAACTTGCACGAGGTGTCTGACAGAAAGAAAGTTCCTAAAAGATCTAGAATATCTGATATTAAAGAATCCGTGCAAACTAATCCTGAATACGAGGGCTTATAAAAGCGTACGTGCGGTCATCCGCTGTCAAAGACAACGTGATATTCAATCAGACTGAACTTGGATAAAGTTTGCTCGTCTGACCCAGAGAGGGAGTCGACCAGATGTCTTATCTGTGTTAAGTCAGTTGAGGATCGGTGTCAGAAATGCCAGCACGCTACACCAAAGCCCCCCTGGCGATTCCCGATGCAACCCTACCTCGATGGCCGACTTACAGACGGCGAAGGAGAAGCTCCGCCGCTCAGACTTCACCTTGGCTTCCTCTCCAATTTCCTCCTCTGTTGCCATTTTTGTTGAACACATGTAATTGCGGTGTACTTTTCCCCTCTTGCCTCTCTGGCGAACAGGGAAAGCCCTGTGGATTCATAGGCATTGAACCCTAATTGGGCTAATGGCGGTGGTATATCTAAATTACCTCCCTCCATCCATGAGGGTTGCTGTGTTTATGTCTGCTGCCTTGGGTAAACCCCCCTCCACCCACCCCGTCCTGTCATTTATCGGGGCACTTGTTTGTTGTAGAATGCAGCTCCACAGCAGATCTTAATCAGCGTGGCCAACTGACCTGTCTGGCCCATGCAGACAGTAAAACAGAGGCTGTGTTTTGTAACCGCCGGTTAACCGGAAAAGTCTTTGCCTGAAAAGTTTTGAAAGGTTTGAAACATTGTTTACACTGTGCACGATATATATACTTCAAATACCTGACGTGGAACAGTCTTAAACGATGAAGACACATAAAAATAGTTCAACAATGTGGGAATATTTGTTTATTTCTGATAGGTGATTATCTTAGCTTAGCATAAAAAGGAAGCAGGGCTAGTTCTCTGAAGTTGCTCCACATACAGATCACTGACACAGTTTATTTTGTTTATTTGATGTGTTCTTGAGAAGAATTGTTAAGGTATTTTTCACTGAGTTGCACGCTGTGACTGTTTCTTTGTGAACGACAGCTGGATGCACTGACTTCCCAGACTCACAGTGAGATACTGGCAGCCAGCGGAGGTGCTGCACAGATGGATAAACAGTTTTTTGCCAAGAAAGTGCCACTAATAGTAACTTTTCTACCACATAATAACAAATGTTGATGCTACACTGACGTATAATCAGGTGAATGGAACATGGAATCATGTTATGTTTCGGAGATGTAAGCACAGAATCGAGCCAGTGTCGTGCCAGAACCGGAGCTGGTCAGGCGGGCAATGTAACCAGGCTCAGCAGCCTCTATGGACATAATGGCAGAGGGGAAGAGAGTGAAGAGGACGCTGACGGAGGAAGCTAAGAAGAGAAAAGGAGAGAGTGAGCGAGCAAGAAGCCGCCGGATGAGAGTAAATCTGGGACTGACTTTTAGTGGTTGGTGAGAGCCATCAGACACAAACCAAGCAACAACCTCCGTGGATGGGAAATGAAGCCAGTGTGGGAACTGTAATTCCTCTTGTCGTCCACTTGAGGCTGGCTCCAGAAGTGAGTCAGTCTCCATAAGTCCCCATGTTCAAATGTCCAACTTCACAGCAGAAATAAACATGTTTACAGCCTGGTACAAAAAACAGTTTTGGTCTCTGTAGCTAATTTCCCCGTTCATGACAACTGTACTGAGGGTGAATTTATATACAACTCACCTGTTCAGATTATATTAAGTCATTCAGCCCGCCTCAGATCCATGTCTTTGCTGATTTTTAGATTTAGAAGCAGCCAACATGGCGGCTTTGGAAAGCTATTGGAGACGTCACGCGTACGCTGTCCAGTCTTTATACTGTCAGCGGTTTATTACCAACAGAAAAACTGGAATACTCCTTTAAAATGAACTTACACGGTTCTTTGTCTCGAGGCAAATTTATTAAAATTTTTAACACCTGGTAAGAATGACTCCACTTTGTGATGTATTATTTCTTTTATGCAGAGCTGCTGCAGCTCCCAAGTGTGATTAGATCATATTTGTTTAACTGAAAAAGAAAAACTAAACGCCAAGATCTTTGTGGAAAACACACGCAGTACAGGCGGTCATGGTACGGCGTTAATCTGCTCTGACACCCACCGAACATTTCATGACATGTTATTGTTCCCTTCCACAGTGAGTTAAGCAGAAAAAAAGCCACAGTGAAAGGGCAGAAATGTGTCTACCAGACTCCGAGTTCCCATCGAACAGAAGTCGTGTTTATAAACCAGCTCTCTGAATACTAACCCAAATAACACTTCCGACCCCGAAGGGAATGAAAACAAAAAAACTGAGAGGGAATCGCAGCTCGGTTCTTCGTCGGCCATCGCTGCCTCTCCCTCATAACTTCACTGTTGCATGTAGCTCAGTCCTGCCAGCGAGGACGGATAGCTGCACTGACAGATGGGATGTGTAGGCCCGCATCGGCAGACCCTCGTTAGACAGCACAGTCACATCCTCCTGCAGTGCCTGCCGGTGACCTGAGGCGACCCCCAGCCGCCTCTCCTCTCCACAGGATCCATGTGAACACATTCAGCCTCCATGAAGCCTGATGTTGACACCGAGTGGAAGTCCTTCGCAATAGAGCGTGTTCGAGGAAAGAAAAGGACTTCTTGTTTAATTTAGTCTCAGTTGCATTCACTGCTTTTCCACTCCGACACAATCCTACTTCCTCTCCCGCCGCTAGACGAGACAAAGGAAACACACGAGGACTGGCGTCCCTTTTCCTGCCGCTGTCACGTCTGTACGCAACAATGCAGACTCGACGTGACGTGAGATTTTCTCTGCAGTCTGCAACAATGTAGAGATTTTAATCAAAGATTCAGCACGCCATCATAACCTGATAAAGAGGACACAAGATGAGACAGGAGAGGAGGAGAGTGACGACGGAGACACTTAAGAAAAGGAGACAAGAGGATAAGATGAGATGAAAGGAGACAAGAGAAAGGGAAAGGAGACAAAACAAGAGAGGTGACAAGAGGAAGAGGTATGGGAGGAGACGAAACGACACAAGATGAGAGACGAAACAGGATGAGACGAGAGGATAGGAAAGGAGACAAGAGGACAGTAAAGAAGACCAAAGAAGAAAAGGATAGGTGACAAGAGGAAAAGAGACAACGTGATGAGGAGAAAGGAGACAAAACTAGACAAAAGGAGACAAGACAAGAGGAGAAGGAAGGAAAGGACACCAAGAGGAGAGTAAGAGACAAAACAAGGAGAAGAAGGACGGGATAAGAGATGAGGAAGAAATGAGACAAGACAAGAAGAGAGAATGAAAGGATAGGAGACAAGGAGACAAAGAAACAAGATGAGATGACAGAAGGAAAGGAAACCAGAGAAAAGGACAGATGATAGAGAGACAAAACAGAGGATAAGAGAGGACGAGGAATAAGAGATGAGATTAGACAGAACAAGATGAGAAAAGACAAGAAGAGAGAATGAGATGAGGAGAAGAGGAGAACAGAGGAAACAAAGAAATGAAAGGAGGATAGGAGATGAAATGAGATGATACAAAAAAGGAGATGAGGAAGGGAGACAAGAGGAGATGAAAAGACAGAGAGAGGATGAGAGAGAAGAGGAGATGAGAAGAGACAAGATAAACGACAAGGATAGAGAATAGTATGAGAGGAGACAAGACTAGAAGATGAGAGGAGAGGAGACAAGAGGAGACAAGACTAGAAAGATGAGAGAGAGAGGAGACAAAAGATGAGATGAGAGGAGACGATAGAAGATGAGAGGAGACAAAAGGAGACAAGATTAGTAAAGATGAGAGGAGAGGAGACAAGAGGAGACAAAAGGAGACAAGATTAGTAAAGATGAGAGGAGAGGAGACAAGAGACTGAAGTACATGAGACTAAATGAGAGGAAAAGAAATGAGGTGTTTCATCCTCTCTCTCTCTTGCTCTCTCTCTCTCTCTCCTCATTCTCCACCTTTCCTCCCCTTCATTCCTCCCCCCTCTCATTTCCTTGCTCCCCGGTGCGCTCAGCCCGGTCCAGGTTGCGGAGTCCTGGAGCGAAGGTCTGGCCTCGTAACCTGCAAGGTCTGCAGGAAAAAAGGTGATTGAAACCATGTGAGATGAAGCAAGCTCTGGAATCAACTTTCTGCATGAGCTAACCCCTCGAAACCTTAGCTGACAAAAATCTGGAGAGGATGAAGAGGTCCCAGAGCTCCACCCGAGCATAAATACAGACACAAACAACCAAAAAATGAAACCTATATGTACGCCGCTGTGCTGAATTTGCTTGTATACTGAACGCAGGTGCCAATACACAAACTATATACACATATACTCGACAGAAATGATAAGTTGATTACAGAGAAATTCGATCAAAGTGACATTACTAACACACTCTGGTATCAATTTTACACTCTCGTGTGCTGTCACGACAGCACGCCTCTCCGTCGACGGCGCCGTACCTGCGTTTCAGATGCTGTATTTGCATATTTGGAAGCAGCGACGCGTGATGCGGAGTGTTAGGAATGCGATGAACGCGTTTCCAAGAGATTCTCAGCGAAGTGAAACACTCCAAGATTTCTCTAAGCTGTGTGTCATTGTTACCTTAGGAGGGAAATCCATCTCCTCACAAGTATGTGTCAGCTCACACACGTGTGTGTGTGTGTGTGTGCCACAGTGAGTTTCATGGAGGTTTCAGATCTCCTTCACACACACGCTGCCCAAACTCCTTTTGTTTATTTGTTTTGGGTGTAACTCTGAAACCATGGTGCCGGCCGGGCCACACATCGCTTCAGTTTCAGATGGCAGTCAGACATACCAGACCTGTGCGGCTGTCTATCTCCCTCCTCTTCTTATTGTCTGTTCACTCACACACCCACATATACAAACACAAACACACACACACACACACACACAATGACAAATGAGAACTGGCTTCACTGGAGCTGGCGAAACACCACAGGCAGCGCCGCTAATCACACTCAGGCAACCGTTCTCTGTGAACTCATCTGTTCCAGTGGCGTGGCCAAACTCCCATCTCCCATCGCCACCTTCTCTCTCCGATGCCCTGCCATCGATACCGAGAGCGGAGGCGAGGCGGGGAATTAAATGCCAAGCAGGGGAGTAACGATATCACCTCCAGCAAGTCAGCCGAGCCTTTTAACGTGGCTCGTGCTTATCGGTTACAGTTCTCGTCTGCCGTGTCGCGACAGTTTTTTAGTAACTTGAATCAATTACTCATGACTTATTCAGTGTGGATAAAGTCTACACTCAACAGTGGAAGTGAGAGCAAATCAGGGTTGTGCAGCGGCATGTGGGGTTGGAGGATGTGGGTATGTTTGTTTGTGCTGAATGTAACGAAACAATCAGGAAATAATCGATTTAAATAGTCAAAAAATTGATACAGCCGCTGACTCTCCGCTCCACCATGTTTATCGCTGCTCTGTGATAACTCAAACAATTTAACCATGGGTGCTGTAATGGTGTTTGATTTTCAAGTGTCACATTTCGAGCTCTTCAAGTGCTTTTATTTGGCCTTCATTGTCAAGTCTGCCTTTTTCTAACAGAACAAAGTTGTCAGAAACCGACCACTTCAAACCGATACCGACAGATACCGCGGTCACCGCGGTCTGCCGACATAAACCAGCCCAGGTTACACAGACCATACCTGTGGTGAAGTAATCAATCCATCAGGTTATCCCCCACCCTCTCTCATCCTCAATCAGATTAGTTCAAGATGGGTTGCATCAATTTGGGCTCTTTTAAAGTGGTCAGCAGTCGGTTAACCGCGACACAACATGTGGTGCCCCCCTCTCTCTGCAAGCCAAGGACTGCGGTGCTGTGGCTGTGTGTGTGTGTTCCCGTGGAGAAAGTCTGACACATGATGTTTCACAGGGGGTGTATGTTGTGTTTTCTGCATCAAGGTCACGGAAAGCAAACAGTGTGATGCACTCGTACACAAGGCGAGGGCGAGTTTCTATTTTTAAAGATTCCTTAAAAGACGCTGACAAATAGTGTCTCTGATTTACAGCACCATGAACGCATCGCTGCTGTTTGTTTGCGTCACTTTGAGGCTGAACTCTTCAACTTTTCCACAGTACATCCCCTTAATGATGCTTTTTATGTACGAAACTTAATGTAGCAAGCCTCCTGCTGATACTGCGAAGGATGTAATACTTTGCACATACAGTACAGAGTATAATGAGCACTCTGCGCTCCCCCTGGGACACACTATGTCCTGTAATGGGTTCAGTAGAAGTCAATGATTTCCCCCTTGGTCTTGGCATGAACAGTGGGCATACGGGAATGCGTCTGCCTCTGTCTATGCGTGTTTTTTGTGTGTCAGCGTGGAGGTGGGGCTGTATTAAGTTTAAAAAAGGGAAGTCAACTCGAAGAAGGAAAGGACTCCCTATCAGAGGAAAAACAAGCATGATTGGAAGTCAGCAATTACCGTGTTGGAGATAATGAAATGGGAGAGATAAGAGTGCCACGATTTAGCTCAATAGGCAAATCCCCCGTAGGCTTTCAGTGAATGCAGCTCCACACGCACAGCACACGCAGACTTCATAAAGAGACACGAGTCCTCTGACATTCTTTCACTCACAGATATCCTGCCGGATTTGCATCCTCCTGGTTAGCATTCCTCGTTCAGTGGGAACTCGTGTTGACATGACCTCAGACTAAATGAGCACTTTGTCCGAGAGAAGAAGAAAAATCGTCGCCTGATCAAAAACAGCAACTTCTAGTTTGGTCACGTGACCCAGTGGACAGAATTATTCTACGGCTGGGAAGCCAGTGAGGGATCACGTCTTTGTCACTGTTGAACTACCAACTCCTACTGGTTGGTCAGGACACATGAAGGAGTTTTGGATCGTCTTATGTAAATTTATGGAAGACAAAATCTCATTTAACGCTAGCAGAATTTGCTTGTGGACAAAGAGCTGGAAAACAACTGTTTATAGATCATCGTGATGGGCAGCAAGCTTTGGTCACCATGGATTCACCGCCGCCATAGTGCTTAAACTTTACTTGTTATCCAGACAGACGGAGTTAAGATCAACTTTTGTTTGTCTATTCTCTGGAGTAGGACACTGACATGCGTCAAGATGAAATTAAAGATGTCCAAGGGGCAATAAAAAGTACTACGCAGTATTGCAGATGCTGTACTGGACCGTTGTGGTTCAGAGAGAGCTGAGCCAGAAGGCCACGCTCTCAATTTTCCAGTCCATCTATGTTCCAGCCCTCACCTTTGGTCCTGATCTTTGGGTAGTGACCGAAAGAATGAGATTGCGGATACGAGCGGCCGAAATGAGCTTCCTCCTTCGGGTGTCCGGGCCTTAGAGATAGGGTGAGGAGCTCGGAGTAGAGCTGCTGCTCCTTCACGTCAAAAGGAGCCAGCTGAGGTGGTTTAACATCCGATTAGGATGCCTTCCTTTGGAGATGTTCCTCCAACTGGGAGGAGACCATGGGGCAGACCCAGAACCTGCTGGAGGGACTGGGTCTGCCCCATGGTGCCACTACTACTGGGAATGCATCTGGATCCTTCAGGAGGAGCTGTGATGTGTTACTGGGGCGCCCTGCTAAACCTGTGATCTTGGTAGCACATTTGATCTTCTGGATGTTCTGTGTGTCGAGGTCCACCCTGCTCATATATTGTTTCCATCACCTGCTGTGTTTTCACCTGTTGTCTGTGTGTGTGTGTGTGTGTGCGACATCAATGTACAATGTGTGGGGTTTGCAGCGGACGTGAACCAATTCAAATAGCATGAGCAGTATTGTCTACACTCAGTAGCCGTGACCGTCCACATCTGCTGCTTTTGATGTCATTTTGCGTGTGAAAAAAAAAAGTAGCCTGAGGCGTGGCAGCGCCTATTTCAAGCTCTGTATTGTCTATGCCTTCGCATTGAACTTTATAGATCGCGGGAATGTTCAGTGCCACATTGTGGCAGTAAATATCAAAGGGTTGTCATGTCCTCATAAAACAAATCATAGTTCTATATAGTTATATGGTATATAGTTTTATTTCAGAGTTCTTGGCTTCAGGCGGAGTTAAAGAGGGCCACCCAAAGAAAAGCTCGCCTCGGGACTCTTTGTTGTCTAGAGCCGGCCTCTAAGGCATCACAGCACATGATACATACGTGATTAAATCATCAAAGTCCGTGAAAATTCTGAGATTTCTTTCAAAATACATTAAATATGTTGGAAAATAGTTGCTGAAAACACGTGAAAAGACTTTGAACGATATATTACTGAAGTGTGGAGTTAGAGGTTCAAACAGTTTTTCACCAGTTTTCAGTCTCAGGATTTTTGTGGGCGGTCCTTAAAGGGTGGCTCGATGACACGCTGAGGCCACCCTGAGCAGAGAGATAGAGATGAATTACCTGATTTTGACACCTAATTTCATAAACTTGTCGATATTTTTAGTCATTCAAATTTGGCTGGGTGGTTAATAACACTTTCTTCTTTGGTCTGACAAGCTCAAAACACATATTTATTTTTACTTTACACGGACTTTAAAGATCCAGTGTGTAAGATTTGGGGCCTTTTTATTTTCAGAATAAGGCAAACATGGAATATAATATTCATAAATATGTTTTCATGCATGGATAATCACCTTAAAATAAGAATCTTTTTGTTTTTGTTACTTAAAAATTCTCCTTTTATATCTACAGTGGGAGGCGGCCATGTGGAAACACTGTGTTTCAACAGACAAACTAAATACTTTCAAGTACTGTGTCTCCTTTTACACTAGGAAGGTGAGGGTGATGTGAGGAGATTGCAATGCAGCGATTACACCACTAGATGCAACTAAATTACTACACACTGGACCTTTTAAATCAACGTCAATCAGTGTTTGTTATTCATGTGTGGCAGCCAGTAACGTTCGCTGCTCTCACTTTATTACAAACTAATCCGAGCGATGTAAAATCGACCGTAATGATGCTGTCGAAGTGCCATTTTTCTCCATAATTGTGTGTTTGCTGTACAAACACAGACGGACTCAGGAAGGGCTGTCTATGGGTGTTTCAATAGCAAACTTAACTCTACTGTGAAATCTGATTTTAATCTCTAAGCTTGTTTTTTAAACGTCTCCTCGATTGTTCAAACATCATTTCTGATATTAATCGCCGCTCGGCATAATAATATTGTTAGGCCTGGAGAACTACCTCACCTATTGTGCAACAGTGTTAGCTTTGAGGGAGCGCCATATTGATTTTTCCAAATATTTAGGCCTGCGTATTAAATTTGTTTGTAATAAAACATTTCTGCAAACACGCACGCAGTTATCCAATTGTGTGTGTGTGTGTGTGTGTGCACGTGAGCAGGACTTTTGTGTATGTGTGTCACAAAAACAGAGTTTCTGTTGGCACGCTGCCTCCGCTGCCTCTGCCAGAATAACCACACACTCAATCTCTCGCTCTTCTTCTTCTTCTGCGTTCCCTCTCTCCTTTCTTTCTTTCTGTTTGTCTCTCCGCCTTGAATGCCAGCCCGTTCATCAAAGACAAGAATGTCTCCAAGCTCTATGTAAAAGAAGACTCTTCAGTACAGCACACACACACACACACACACAAACAAACAGGAGTTGTTGTCATTATATTCGCCGCCGTGGCTCGGCTCCAAAGTCACAAAGTTGCTTCTTTACCTAATCCGCGATTTTATTGTCGCTCTTTACGTTTACGTCTCCGCTGAGGTTGAGCTCGGGTTGAAGGTTCTGATCGGCTTCTTTTTAAAAATTATTTTTATGACGAGCTCTGTCCTTGTGTGCTAGTGAGGAACGCAGACGAGCTTTGAAACTGTTTCCCTCCAAGCAATGACATAACAGACTAGCAAAGCATAATTCAAAACACAATAAATCAGTGCGGATTTAAATGGGATTACGATAAGAGGAAAAAAAGAAAGAAGTTTTGATTCTCAGGCCCGGTGAGTTATGGACTGTCTGCCTTTCACCGAGAGCAACGGTCTCGATGCTGAATCTGTATAAATAATCATCGGGAAAATTAGGACTACTTGAGCATATAAGGTATCGGTCAAGGCTGTGAGCACCATATGTTTTCGAGCCACGCTGAATAGCAGCGGTGTTACGACCCGAGTCAGAATGTAAAGAAGTGTGCTTTTGACGTGACGCAGCTGCAACAGATTCACAAAACAGACAAACACCTGTTAATATGTTCCGCGAGCCCCGCAGGCGCACACAAACAGCATTAAAGGGATTCACGGCCTCGCAAAAAAATCATGACACATGTCAAGCTGACATGAGAGCATCTGAAACATGATTGGGTCATAATTTCTTTACAGTCGGCAAAGGCCCGTCACCGTGTTCAGACACCTTCTGCTGATCCACGCCGGGCTTTGTCGAGTAATCCACGCTGATCTGGCCAGTAAAAGAGTGAATGGTGCTTTTTAATGTATAACTGTCACACAAAATGATGAATTTTTAGCAATAATATTTTAGTGGAGGAATCTGTAGGAATCATAACGGAGGGGGAGAAAACTGATATTTCCTTTTCCGTCTTATCTCTGTTTGGACTATGTGATGATTTAACAAGGAGGGATCAGAAGCTCTGATCTTTTTCAAACACAGCAGAACCAAACGAACATCAGAGCCTCTTTATGATGCAGAAACATTCATAATATATTGTCCTAGTGTCCTATAGTGTCCTTAATCATGTTCACTGTTGTTCCTCATGCTCATACACCCTTAAAAATAAAGCGTCAACCTCTCTCTCTCTTTAGAAACTTGTGGGTGATGTCACAGATCACCGTCCATGTTTTATAATGTCATTGGTCAGAACCTAAAGTGGTTCTTCATGGTGACTAATCGCTCCTTCACAATTAGAAATGGCACAACAACAATAATTTCTACACAAAGCCACAAGTTAGTCAGCAGGTTCGGCGTATAGCAGCCGTTTGTTGAAGCCGCGAGCACTTCAGGTTCACAAAAAAAGCAGTTAAAGGTGTTCAAACCGTTTGTTTGTTTGTTTGTCACATTGCTGCACAAGGTGCCTTAAAGAACCGTTAATCAGAACTCCAAAGAACCTTTAAAAAGTCTTCAGCAAGTTCTCCAGAGCCCTTATCAAGAACCATTACAACACATAAAAACTAAATTATACATTTCTGCATCGAAACTACTCATATATTTGACTCCTCTCGTTCTTTTACATGATTACATAGACAAACAACAATAGAAACACCCCCGACACACACACACACACAGGAAATACAGGGCATCCGCCTGACAACTAATCACCCTTAATCGTGTGCTAATAGTGAAAGCAATGCATGTGGAGGGGAAAGGAGGAGCACAGCGGGAGGCGGGAGGAGAAGGAAAAAAAAGAAACCAGTAAAATAAACAACAGCAATAGGAAGAGGAAAAGGGCAATTTCAACCGAAAAAATATTAATGTAATCAAGGCAAATTAGTACGTTTGGGATAACATTCCTGTGGCGCGGTGTGTTTATTTTGCAGGCAAGTAATGGGAAGTAGGTAGGAGAGACTCACCTAGCAAACTGCATGAATGCTCGCACTGTGACAGCCACTATAACTCAAAGCTGTGCATTATATACGTATAAACTGGCAATGCGATCGTAACAATGCAGGTTTGAGGCTTAAAACTAAAGTTTGTCAAACATTTCAAGCTAAAAATGATGTGTTTCCTTTTCAATAAATTGTTTCAGGACGGAGTTTCTGCTAAATCTGTCAAAGTCAGGACAAATAGAGGCTACGCTCCGCTGGAGAAATGTTTAGTCGCTGTGACTTCCATCAACCATTCAAATTCAAAAGGCGTAGAGGACGGTGATTTAGCTGCCATGAGCATCCTGTTTTGGTTGTACACGTTCATAACTCTCTGTGTGTACTGTGTAAGTACAGTACGGCTGACAGTGTGAATGGTTTATGTGTGGGTGGGTGTGGGCGTCTCAGTCAGTTTTATTCCTCCCCTGTTAGCGGCGGCTGAGTGATGAGCAGCAGTTGGAGGGAGGCAGCACCAGAAACACTGTGATGCTTAACTAAACAAGATGTGCTTCGGGGCTTGAACTGTGCACCGTCGCCTCATCTGAAACACAAGTTCACAAAGCTGTCAAACACACACATATAACACACACTTCCCGCCCCTCAATTACATATGCACTTCTGCGCACACGTGCAAACACACCAGTGACTCCTGTTTATTGAGTCGGATGTTAAATTGTCCTCCGGCGAGGAGCGCAGAGGTTCCCCGAGCGTTGAAACAGACTGTGTGAAAGATATCCAAACGCAAAGACGACGTCCAAGTTAGCTCTGGAGACGGTCCTGTAAGAGCTTGACCAGGCCACACCGCAGTCCTTTTTCTAGATTGATTCAAGCCTCGCCTTGAATCAGTCCAAGAGCTGCAACAACCCATCTGTGTATTGTGTGATGTGAAAAAAGGCACCGGCCCCGCTGAAGTCCTCGATGAAATTCAGCGGATTTATATTTGTGCAGAAGTCCAAGAGTCACCTGTGAAGCAGATTTGAAATACTAAAAGATCATTCTGCATCTTTAACATGACTGTACTCTGTAAATACACTTAGTTATCTTTGACGTCTGTGGAAATACGTGATTGATGAGTCGGATTTCAGCAGAGTTTTCTCTGTAGGTAGGAGTGAAGGTGGTTCAAGTGAGATGGCTGAACATGAGGAGGAGTACGCAGTCACACAGCTCCCACTTGTGGTTGGACTAAATACAACCTTTCCTGTCCAGATCACACACTTGAGGCCTTCACTCAGGAGCTGCAGTAAAATCTCTGTTGCCCCTCAGCACAACAAACCCCAAAAACAAATGACAGCCATCGAGCGAAATCACAACCGCCATCGCTCTCTGTAAATTGGGGCTCAGGAGGGAGGAAATAAACCTCAATAAATGTTTCACAATGTGGCTCTTTCAGTCGAGGCAGGGGCTCGTTGTCAAACAGCATAAACAAATATGACGTAACCCGGACTGGTGCAAAGCACGAAAAGCTAACTCGTCGATGAATAATGAGTGGTCATGGTCTCGGTTGGTTTGCCGCCGATTGGAGGCAGATGTGGGAGAGAAAAGCAACGCATGGGTGGTGTTATCTGGGTCAACCTCACATGGGAGAAGACAAGCAATTCCAAACAGAGGGGTCCTCTTTGAGCATTGCATGATCCTGTTCTGGTGGCCGTCGGGTCATGGTTCATCCCAATCGGGAAAACGGGGTATCATCGACATAGATCTTTAGTTTTAATGAAACTCCATTATATCTACATAAAAGTATACGTTTAAGTGGTTTTTACCGCGTGTTTTTAGCAAGAAAATAACAGATATATCAGCGTATACCACTTGGAAAGTTAATAATCTTAATAAATAGAGTATCTCTGCTGAATACAAACATAAAACAACAAATTAAAAATGAAAGGAAACAAAGAAAATATACATAACCTCACGTAGGAACGCTGCAAAATTAAATCTTTGGCTGCCATACAATAAAACAGCTCCATATGCATCGTTTGGACTTACAAGTTCATGTTTCCTGAAACCGTACCGTCATGAATCATATCATAAATATTAAGGACTTGTAATAATATTTAGTCATTCTCTAAGATTTCATGTTTTATGTAAGAGTCACTGACAGAGCAGTAAAGCTCCAGCCTCTGATTTCTTAATGAAAAGACGCTGAGCGCTCGTAGTAATAATAGCTTTTAATGTGCCAACACCTGCCCGACAGATGTGGGTGTGGTTAATTGAACCCGTTGGCTGATTATAAACAGATGGAATGATAATGATAGGTATTAAATGATATCTGTACACCGTGGAAGTCTCCTCACCACCTCACCTACATCTGAATGTTACAGCATGTTCTCGCGCTGTGTGGGCTTCATTATCTTGTCTGGTTCGTACCGCGTTTGGAACAGTCGATTACTGACGTGATTCACGCGAACAAATTACTTGAAAGTCGTTATCTTTGATGAACAACTTGGTACGCCGCAGACATTAAGAAGTCTTCAGTCAAAAGAGTCCAAAACTGTCTGGAAATGTCTTATTAATCTATCATTTCTGCTGCATTGTGCAAGAAGGTTTTATCACCCCCCTCCTCAAGAAAAGCTCCAAGCTCCATTCATACCGAGGAGTTCCTCAAATAGCGATGCATGATTACCTCCGCCAGCTTCAATTACAATCAGAAGGAAGTTTCAGCATCCAGCTGTGGAACAACGAGGGTTTGGAGATCCACAATAGAGCTAATTTCATTTGGCTGGAAAGAATTGTCAGTTGCTTTTCCGTTTTTTTTTGCTCTTTGCTTTGCTTTTAAAAAATTCCTCTTTGTGGAAAAATGTTCACGGGTCACCGTTCATGGGGTCGGTTAAAGGATCCTTAAATGTTTCTATTGGCATGGACGAGCATGTCAACAGGAGTTTGGCAGAACAAGAAGACTCTGCACAATCCAGGCTCAACCTATGAATCTACATACTCCAGGCTCCACAGTGCACCTGACCTGCAGGAGTTAAAGACGGAGGAGGAGAAGTTCGAGCTTTAACTACTCTTTTTTTTTGTCTTTTTTGACATCCAGCCATCACTCTCGATCCCTGCGGGGAGCAGAAAGGTCACACTGAAGCCTTTCTTCTGGCTCGGGTTTAGCAACACGCAGTTCTGGCCTCCAGGAGAACTCCTATTCTCTCTGGCACATGTTGAGGCGCTCTATCATCCCTCTCTTTCGTATACTCTCTCGTGCTCTCTCTTCCCCCGTTCTCTCCTGTCAGATCTGTCTTCACAGGGACTTGTAAAATTACCTGGCAAGAACAACTTAAAGCACTGGACAGGACCAATGTCCCCAGTGTCCCACAAACTTTTACAAACTTTTTTGTTTCATTAAAATGAAGAGTTCACTGAATAGAGGTCCACGTTTTTGTGCCAAAGGGTCAATTATTACTGAATTTTCTGCAAAGTTTCAAGGTGATTCAACACAAATTTATCCACTTCCAAACTTTTCCGAACAAAGGATATTAAATTTAATTTACTGAACATGTTGAAGCCATTGTGGCCCGATGGGTGTGCATTTTTATTTCCTGTTCTTGGACAGGATTGATGCTTCGCCATGGTTTCTGACAAAAAAAATAAGGTTTGCATAGTTGGGGTAATTGTTTTCACTACGTTCCCTGGCAGGAGGCACAAAAGGATGATCAGGGACTGCAAGCAAACCAACAATTAGCTTAATGTTAATTAAATGAATCTGTAAAATGTAACCTCAGAGTACATTATTTTATGTGATGACCGTCAAAGTCTGCTGACGTTCCTGCAAAATCATTCACATCATTACAGATGACACATTTTTAATTTGTTTGTAAATATTCTGCTAATTTTTTAACTTAAACCTGCATCAACAGATTTTTTTGGGCCACTGGAGGGCAGCAAAAACAAGCTGTGAACACAACATTGACACATCGTTAAGTTGATATAACAAACTTGTTAGCAAACAGTTGTTAATTTACACATCTAACAGATACAAAACAACATTATTATTCATTTCAAGTTGTGTTTTTGTCCACCTGCTGCTCCACATTGTTTACCAGCTCTATCTCTACCTGTGTGTGTCTGCAGTTTGATACTGAGCAGGGAGTGCACAGTGGGTTTTTCTGAAATCAGCTGCTTACTGTGACCAAAAACGACAGAACAGTTGCAGTAAAGTTGCAGTAACGAGCTGAAACTTGCACCGTAAAGCAACCGTCACATACTCTCTTTGATGTGATCCATGATTTTTTTAATTGTAAAGCAACAGCAGATTTGATCATTGGATTTAAACTATTTAATAGCACAGGATTTAAAATCTATAATAGTGTGTAAAAACCTGATTTCTCAACAGTCTCAACAGTCACTCTAACGTGTCCAAAGCCTCCACCTGAAAATGATCAATAGCATCCAAATACGTCATCATTTGTAAATGAGATTACATCTGATTCATGCCACAAACAGAGCAAAGTCAGGCTACACTGCGGCATGTTATTAAGAGACTGTATTTCGGCGCTCGTTCTCCTGTTTCAAGTCACTGTCAAAGTTAAATAAATACCACATTGTGCTGACTGAGAGCAAAGCCAGAGATGCTCTCCTGAAGCTCCCTGAAACTCCGTCAGCGTGAGGTAGAGGGCAGTGTTGGATAAAATCTTGTGTATCAGGCACTCGTCTGTGTGAATGTATTTGTGTTCTGGTCCTTGAGCTGTCATCAAACAGACCTTAAGTAGGTTTAGATTTATATAGAACAGAGAGTGGACTGTAGGATTAACCTGCAGATACTTTGATTAGACCAATAATGTCCATTAATGCTGGTGAACAAGAAGCTAAAGCCACAGAGAAATGATCTGAAATGTGAATTTAACAGGATGTAAAGGTAAAAGTTTATTCTTCAAAGAGAAAAAAAGGAATTATTGGATTATTAGTGGATTATTTAGTTGTGTGCTCATTGATTTAAGTTATGAAATATCAGAAATTATTTAAAAATGATCTGTTGCATCTCTCTCTTTCACATTACAGCGTGTTCTACATCTAGAAATCTGAAATTCACGAGGCGGCTCGACTGCTGTCTCCCTCTAAATGGCTGTAACACAGAAACTATAAAACGCCTCAGAGACAGAAGACATCAAGAATATATCATCATGTTTTAACGTCTCTTTTGTTTTACAGGCCTAAACTTTAAAATGCATTTTTCATAAAAGGTGAAAACGACTGTCGTTTTAATGCCACGATCATTCACGAGTTTGAAATGTGGCAACATCGCATTCTTTTTATTATACTCGTACATTAACGTGCTAGCACTTTATAAAACGTGAGGTTTTATTTAAGAGACATCATTGAAATGTCATAAAATGTGAGATTTTATTGCCGTATTTAGTGTTTTAAATTTATTTTGGATTGTAAAATTCTCACATTCCCAATATAAAAGGATTTTATTGAATAGACCTTAATGGGATGTCATTAAGGAGCATTTTTGAATGCCATGCTCCGAAGAAGCAAAAACAGTAAAGACGATTACGCCTAATGCCTTTGGCAGTCGGTGCTGTAACAAGGCATGTTCTCGGCGTCGTATTTCCTCAGACTTGTTTGGCAGTTGTCTCTCATTTCGTGGTTGCAGAACATCTCTGAGAGAGGCCTCCCCCCCCGAGGGAGCCCATGGTTGGATTAGATACATGAACAAGCCACCCAGGCTTCATCATCACATTATACAACACTCAACGAGCAACGTCTGGTTCGACTCAATTCAAAGTGAAAGTGATGGAGACCATTTTCTCCAATCCCCCCCTCCTCGTCCTGGAGGGATGTTGCATGGAGGAGTATGGGAGTGGGTTGATTGTGGTTAGAGCTCGGCCATGGGAAGAAGAACATGGAAAAATCTTGGAAATGAAGCATGTCCGTCCAAAGAGGTGACGAGCAAACTAAACAGGACTGAGGAAGACGGGATGATGATTTTGGAAACCACAATCTGACCCCCCTGCAATCTTTCATGTGTGACATCCACAAACACACACACACACACACACAGACACACAATGCAAAATAACATGCAACAAACACACACACATGTTTTCTTCTGTGCAGCTTTTAGCGTTTCGTTCTTCTTCTCTCTGTTTTAACTTTCTGTGTTTGCACCGTGCAGCACCTCTGGATTCAATACAGTAAATAAACATTACCCACTTACATGCACACATGCAGAAAAATTACAGTTAGGAGGCCAACACAAAACTCACATCAGAGGTGGAAGAAGTGCTCAGATCCAGAACCACAACGTGAACATACTCCATTAAAACTAAACGTCCTGCTTTTAATATTAAAAAGAAAATATGAAACATGTTTCCTGGCAAAACCTTTATTTATACGGCATATTAAGGGAAATAAGTAGTGTTTTATATTAGAGACTGATAATTTTACAGTAAAACACTGTAATATTTCATGTCAGAACCTTTATTTTATTTATTTTGATGAAAACACCAACCTTAACCTTGAAATTAATATCCTTTGAATGTAGTATTAGAAAAGGTGCAACCATACAGTACGGTAAAATTCTGTCAACCACAACCGTTTTTTAACAGTGTATAAAATGGACTTCAAATATTCGACAGTAAAAGTACTCGTTATGCAGAACGACCTCTTTCAGGGTAACGTTACTATAAATGATCTTGGCAGGTATTATTAAGTATCATTACTGATGAGTAGAATAAAAAAAAAACCTCAACGTCAGTCAGTTAATCATATTATGACGATAGAAACAGATTATTCATCATCGTTTTATTCACAAAGATCTATTAATTATAAACACCAAAATATATTTCTTAATACACAGTGGAGGAATAAAGATTAATTTGATGATTTTATTTTGGTATGTTTTCCGTATCGTGATACGTAACGATTATGTATAACACGAACTTTAAAGTCTGCTGGTAAACATACACTATGTGGTTTTAGTGTTACGTATACTTGTGATTTATACTCAGTCCCATTAAAGGAAATCTTAATGTTCCACCATGAAACTGATTTTATTGTTAAATTATTGTTAAATGTTACATATGAATCTAACATATTAGATAAATCAGCCTGTTGTATAATAATAATACTACTAATAATAATATACTCATGAATGCTTGTACAGTGTGTTAGCGCTATACATCAACGCTGATGTATATCATACATCATAGTACGTGTGTAGTTAGGGTTAGGGTTTAAACTAACACATTTCATTAACCCCTGGGGCGCCCCAGTAGCTCACCTGGTAGTGCGCGTCGCCGTGCACAGACTGAGCTATCAGCTCTGTGGTCCGTGGCCTGAAAAACATTGACGACCTCTGTGTACTTCCACGTTTGTAGCAGCAGTTTGTGTTTAACTTGCCGTGTTCGGGTTCATCCAACACCTCTGGGACGAACTCGAACACCGACTGTGAGCCAGATCTTATCGCCCAACATCGGTGCTGGACCTCACTGATGCTCTTGTGGCTGAATGGGAACAAATCCCTGCAGCCAGGTTCAACATCTGGTGGGAAGGAGGCTGTTAAAGCTCCAGATTAATGATTGTGGAATGAGATGGACGTAATGTTCAGGTGTTTAACAGTTCTAGTACTAGTTATTTGCAGATTTAAAGTGCATTAAAGTGGAGCAGAGGTTAAAGTTGCTTGTACTCTCTCACACACACACAACTTATCCAAGTAGGTGAGGTGACACTCGAACATTACACAATACCGCAGGATCCGAGCGCACACCTTCATCTTCTTCCTCACTTCCAGCCTGTCAAATTAACAGTGTGTTCTTAAGAGAGGGAGCAGCAGCGGCAGCAGCAGCAGCGTCGGCCCGACGTCGGAGATCGTGATTGAAGGGCTTCCGAGAATTCTCTGGCTTTGTTGTGCAGCTTCCCCAACGCAGCAGCCGGAGGTAATGGCTTTAGCAGGGGCAGGTACACAAAGCTCCAGTGGCCACAAACCGGAGCTGGACAAACTTTACTGTTGACATCTGGAATTTCTTTCCTCCCCTTCCTTTTTATTTTCTTCCTCCTCTTCTTCTTTTTTCTCTCTCTCTCTGTGTTTGATTGAGGGCTGACTGCGTCGGTACAGTATCCATCATCGTAAAAGCATCAGCCAGCTAAATATAGACATTTGTTTTCTTGTGCCTGATCTGGCACTGCATATTTTACCACACATGATATCATGCCCTCCTCTGCTGTTGGCCTGACCGCACACTGAACCCCCTATACGGTTTCACTGGTATATGTACACACTGGGCAATTATCATAATGGAGGCTGTCACCGGCAATTCATCTCACATCGCAGATACTTTGTGTCTTATCAGACTCTCTCTCGGACTGAAACCACAAAAGCGTAGCGCTCACACGTCGTCTTTAAACAGTGGATAATGTCACCGGCAATCCCTGACATGCTTTGGCTCGTCTCAGCTGAATATATGCGGCTCTTATTATTTCCACATCACTGATTGTGCCTACAGTTCAGAACTTAAACAGGTCTATTAGCTCAGAAAATGACGGTGTTTTGCAGCTGAAGTCATTATGTATCCCACTGTTTGACTTCAGGCTTTTTTTTTTGTCCTATTGTTTGCTGTTCCTCAAACATTTCCACACACTTCTGGTGAGAAGACTCAGTTCAAAGGTCTTCAGCTGATCTAATATAGAATATATATCAACATTACTCAGATAACCTTGTTTGATTACACCCTTTAAGTCGGGAGAAAGGTTAGGGTAATAAAGATCACGTAAAATGATTACAGTTATAGTTACAAGTATAAATAATAAATAAAAATATTACAAACTCAAAACATGTGAACAAACCTCAAAATTCTCCTCTGTCATTATGTCCAGAGGCCGCTGAGCCCAGTTACATTGCCTGCTTGTCCAGCTCCTGTTCTGGCACAACACTGACTCCAGTCAGTTGATGGCGTGGTATGTACAGTACTTCTGCTGTAAACATGTTTATTTCTGCTGTGAAGTTGGACATTTTAACATGGGGACTTATGGAGACTGACTCACTTCTGGAGCCAGCCACAAGTGGATGTTTGAGGACTTTTGGCACTACCTCTATGGCTATGGAGGTTGCCGCTTGCACACACACACACACACACACACACACACACATAAACAATTACGTCCACAGAAAGGCAAACAGGATGCTGCTGTTCAGACAGGACATCATCCTCCTGCCTCCTTCCCTCCCTCGCTGCATTCCTCGTTTTACAGGAATCACATGAGGACAGATTAAAAAAAATGTAAACACAAATCACACTTTACGCTGCTGCTAACACACGTAACACACACTGCAGGGACATCGTGTGTGTGAGGCTGTTTACAGTGATTTCTTTATGTTATGTCTGCATGTCAGTGTGTGGTTTCTGTTTGTGTGTTTGTGTGTGTGTTCTTGCATACAAGTATGTAAATGTTCTTTTACATGCTACAGGGTTACCTTCACACGTGCTCACATGTGTTCTTGCATTCGTCCTCCTCGCGTGTGAACAGCTCCGTTCCTCCCCACGTCGAGCATTTGGGAGTTGGTGCCCCTTTGCGCCTTGAGAGTGTAAACCCCAAAGAGTCTGTTCAGTGATTGAGGAAATGTTTGGCCCGGCGAGTTTGCTCCCTTCTGAGGTGTTTGTTGGCCAAGGCTGATCCTGACAATCCTCCGGGGAGCACGCTCAGTAGGCCTCTTCAAAGAGTCCCAGCTCCCATAGCAGGAAGTCCAACCCTGCGCTGCTTGGAAACAAGATGAGGCAGACAGGAAGGAAGGTAATCCATGAACACGCAATAGTGCTACTGTCCACACAGCACACACACACACACACACACACACACACATATCCGATCAGTCCCTCCTGACACCCACAAAAACAGGGCTATTCCTCTGACCCCACAGACGTTGAGCTTGATTTATCTTGTGTTTTGTGCTGTTAAATAGCCAAAGTGATCACAAGCAGCTTTGCGTAGATGATTCTGGTTTCCTGCAGAGCAGAAAGCGGCACGCAGCCCTGCGGCCAGATTCATACCTTCTAAAATAACCTGATATTTAAATGAAATTCTGTATGCACTATTGAATATGATGGATTGGAGGTTAGTATTTGGCGCCGGATTGATTTATTTGTCTTTGGCGAGCGTACAAAAGCGCATAGTTTCACAGCGCTTGACGCAAAGTGAATGCATCTGATTGTTCTTCGTGGCAATAATGCTGCATCCTGCTGCTGCCGAGCTGTTCTGAACAACGCCTACCTTTCAGAGAGAAAGATTGATGAGGAGCCTTTTAGACTTCTGGAATAAGACAAACAGCCGGGATTTAAGGTTAAAAAGTGCTCCCGCGTTGAATGTGTGTACATGGAAATTATGAAAGCCACTAATCCAATCAGTGTCTGCGACGAAATAAACTAAAAAACATCCATAAATAGATGAAGTGACTCTTCAGTGAAGGTTTGGGCCCGTTTCAGCTGTTGCAACTAAAAGCCACTAGAGAGCAGTCTTCAATAGATTTTCCATGGAAGCTGCGTTAACTCATCCTGAGTGAGAATGTGACTGGAACAAAAAAAGTCTGATGTTGTTGCCAATGAAATCAGTAGCCTGGCTTCCACAGGCAGACCCAGCCTTGTCCTGCTCATATTATACAGCATGTGGTAATCCTGTGGCAGCGGGGGGAAATGAGTTTTTGTGGTGCAGCGTCGATGAGGTAAAGATTAGCTGTTTTCATTGTTGTAACGTGACCTGACGTGGAAGCCGGAGACCTATAATATAAAGACAAGACAGCATGTTTGGGGTCAGCTCACTGACCATTGAGAAATTTCACTCGATCAGTCGAATACAAGAAGAACAATTTGTTCTTCAAACCAAGCCAAAGTTCACTTGTAATTCAAGTGTTTCATATTTTTGTTTTATATGAAAACTTTTGATGCTTTTCCAGCTTTTATCCAACAGACACCAGCACAAAGATTTAAATGAATACAAACTTTAAACTAACTCAAGTTTCTCTACGAGATAGCAGCTTCTGTTCTTTCCCTTTGAACTAATACATTTCATTATTTTTATTATTTTAATTTCATTTCCTGTAAACAGGAAGGTGATTCAGGCGTACTCTCCAGATTATCCCGCTCTTTCCTCTTTCCATTTTCCAAGAACACCAAAGATTTCTGATCTACAGTTGAGTATTTTTCCAAAGTTTCAGTATATTTCAAACTTTTTCCAAAGACTGAAATCAGGGTGAGAAATTGTTTATCAAACACAAGGTGGGAAAAAAAATCTCCAAAGGGCAATTTCCCTCCTTTAAATTGCTTCTATAATCAATATTTTCACACTGATAACAGATCACATGATTACTTTTAAGCTGAATTATCATCTAACTGTGCAGTTTATCTCAGATCTGCGGAGCATTTTAGTGTCTTTCAGCTCATTGTTTTGGTTTTACAACGTCCAACTTTATCTGACCAGCACCAAACAGCAGACAGGTAATATTAACAGCCAGCTGGTGAACAGAGTGGAGCATTTAGCAGCTATAAAGCCAGATATTTCTCTCGGGAGCGGGTGAAGAAGAGAAGAAGAAGAGTGAATATTGGATGTACATTCATCAGGTGGACACAGACTAACTGCAGTTATCTGCTGGATGAGTGAATAAGCAGCTGTTTGCTAACTTACAAATAAATAAATGAATAACTTCACCCACTAAAAGCACAACTGCCGTTCGTTTAAATTAACCAGCTGACCTCCGAGCTGTGTTTACCCTTCACAATGATCCAAATCCTATAATTGCAGACAGATATACTGTGGCATGAACTGACTTTAACCTGTTGGATAGTCTCTGAAAATCTGACTGTGGAAAACTGGTAAACAACTTCACAATGCGAGATGAGAGGCCAAAGCCTCAGAGAGCTATAATATTCCCTCACAATAGCGAGAAACTGTTGCCAACACCTGATTCCAATCATATGTGATCATATGTGATTATTAGCACCTGTGTGTGTGTGTGTGTGTCCCCACCATTCCCACACACACACACACACACACACACGTGTATAAATGCTGTAATACTCACAGATAATAGGTTTTCAAGAACAATCAGCAGGTATTTTACAGAATATATACAGTATCGAGATAATATTGGAACAAAAATAGTTTCTATAATGGATCGGTCAGTCATTCAGACATCCAGACATTTTGCATTAATACCTGAGCCAACAGAACCATTAGTAAAAATGCTGAGAGCTGTGTTATCACGGCCAGGCATTACCTAAACTGAGGCATGGTCCTGTTTCTGTTTGCTTTAGAAAATGCTCATTATTTGCAACCATTTGTTAATTAATTAACAACAGTTTAATTTGCTGGTTTGTCCATGTAATGAACTCTGAACACTGCACTGATCTGAGGCCAGTTAGTAGCCCAATCAGCGCGTACACCTTCCTAAATTTAATAGAATTAAACTACTTTATACTTCATTGATCCTTTGAGGAAATTATTTCTTTACTACGTCCACGCAGCGGCACCCTGAGAGCAGTAAGAGATTCAGTACCTTGCTCCTCAAGGGCACCAGGAGGTAAACTGGCACCTCTCCTATCAGTCCACCCTCCACACTTTAGTCCATGTTGGACTCGAACCCGCCACCCTCCCGTTTCCAAGCCAAATCCCTTCAGACAGAGATACTGCTTCCGACCACTCAAAGCTGTAGTAATCTTATACAACAGTATAAATCCTGAAGTTTGGTGGCTCCTCAAACTGATCAGTGTGTCACCATTGATGAACCTAATAAAATGGCCGCTGGAATATAGTCTAACGTACTTATCGTTGGGTTGGGGTGGTCGCGGTTGGAGAAATCAACCCAAATGGTGCCAAACATAGCCTCAATTTTTGAAGATTAAATGAGGTAAACACATGTTATCAAAGGTTATTATACGCTGCCATAAAAACATCAGCACTTCAGCACAAAGTCTGGATTTCATTGTCTTCTGTGGATGTGGCATTAATTTACACTCCTCAAACTGGAACTGAGAAAGGATCATGGAGCGTGAGGTTCACAGTTCCTCTTCAGAAACCGTGGACGACGTCCATGGTTTGATACTGTCTATGCTACAACTCTCTAATACTGTATCTACCCCTAATGTTTCCTTTAGGAGGTGGTGGAGACCAAAACAGAGCTAAAAAGTAGAGAGAACTGGACGCGTCAACACATCAACAACATGTCACTGTTGCGCTGCCCCCAAGTGGCCACAAAAATCAGTTAATGCAGCTTTAACTGTGACAGAAACATAAACACTATTGTACTTTTATTTTAGGACGTTTTCACAGTCAGAAATGTTGGCAGCATTTTTCTCTTTTGGCTACACAACCTTTAAAAATCCAGACCATTTGTCAGCCCAGCAGTCCATCACCGAGCCAACTCAGCTAATGACTGTAGGTAATACTGTTGGCACACTGAAGAATAAAACACACACCATCCATTTAACCCCACATCTCTCAATGCCTGAAGCTGTTTATACAGTCTATTGTGCATTATAAATTGTTATTGAAGCAGGTTGGGCGTGAATAATCACTTCCAGCTATTCCTCAGTTTTCCTTGTTTACAGTCGACCTCATGAAAGATTTATGCAGAAAATAAGCAATATGGTTAACGTTGGCTTCAAAGCATTTAAATCTAAAATATAATTACAGAGTTACAGATGGTAGTTTTGCATTCATAATAATACATTTGGTGGTTCAAATGCACAAATGCTATTTACTTTACTGCAGATTTCACTTGCCAAACCTACAGTGAGCTCATAAAACATGATGCAATGAGTTTAAACTAGCCTGCAGGAGTGAGAGAAACCAGTAGTCTTGTTTATTGGCTCCTGTTTGTCAGCTGGGCAGCAGATACTGTCTCAGTGGCACTGATGGTGGAGTGAATTAACTCGACATGAAGCTACAGGGAGGATTTCACCGAAACTTGGAAGTTAACGTCGCTTATTATGGTGCATTTACTTAAATGAGACTCCTCAATCTGACTTCTTTTCTCGTCCTCGCTCTTCTTTTTTTCCCATCCCCTCCTCCTCGTGTTCACCCCCCCCCCCACTCCTCCACAGGACAGTAGCAGAGATAAGGAGCTCCCACAGTCCAGTAAGACCCAGGTGAACGCGAGGTCAGAGAGGGTCACGCTGTCAGACACAAGAGACTGATGGAGGGCTCTAATCCTGCCAGTGACATGAAGATGGATCAGATGAAAACACACACACTTAAACTCACACACACACACACACACACATCCGTGCACACACATATATGTAAAAGTATGAAGACGTGCACGTGTGAGAGCAGAGCAACATTTTCCCAAACCTACATGTGTGCACACATGAGCTCTCTTTCTGTTTTATTCTTTCTATTTTATACTCTCACTTTCTCTCTCACTCACACACACACACACACTTAAACACACACACACACACAGTGTTAGACTGACAGAAACAGGTTGTCGGCAGGGTGAGGGGAGATGTGACTCATGTCCAGCTCATTTATCTGCAATCTGTGGTGTGTATGACTAAACTACAGCCCACATACTGCCCGGTTTCCCAATCAAACACAGCAAGAAAGAAATACAGCTGCAGAAATGCTCACACACTTTGAAACATACTGTAAAAGATCTGGTTCATCATTTAAAATGTATATATAACTTTACAGTTAAGCATCACTGCGTCTTAAAGTGTTCCCGCGAGGAAACCGCAACAAGTGTTAGTCCGTCTCTCAGAGCTCATTCACTTCCCTTCCCTGTTTGTCACGACTAAGAACATAATCCTCTAAGAACAAAGACACAAAAATGTAGTTTAATTCTTATAAAACACTTTCCTAAGTCAGCTGGGTTTTGTAGTTTTCAGCATATGTTACTAAAACTGGAGCGCACAGTGTCTTTGTCAGGGACTATTTTCAGCTGTGGATGAATACACATTTAGTGCAATAGTTTTTGAAGAAGAAGATAAGATACGTCAGGCTCTGGATGCTGTACTTGTTATTAGTAGGAGTGTGAAGTATTAAGTGGTATCTATCAGTGTAGCTGCGGATTGCAACCCTCTCCACTCACCCTCCCGTGTGAAGTGTGAAGGAAAACAACATGTGAAACACCCCCGTCAGGAGCTGGTGTTTAGTTTGTCTGTCCTGGGCCGAGCTGTAAAACGCTGAGTATCACGTCGTGCTGAATGAATTGTTTGATCAGAATTTGATTTAAAAGTTGAGAAGAGCCACGTGATTATATCATTTTATTCCCGTTTAAGTCAGCAGAGGGCTAAATCTGAAGTTAGTGCCATATTATGCAGGAAGATCCGAGTTATTTAATATTCAGAAATCAGAGAGTGAACGGAGCCTCCACCTCGAACTCTGTGTCCATTGGTGGATGGAGGGGATGAGTTGGCATTGAGCTGCACAGACAGACAGACAGACAGTGTGTGTGTGTGTGTGTGTGTGTGTGTGTGTGTGTGTGGACGGATCAGGACAGCAGAGCCAGGTGAGTTGATTGACACATCTGGAGCTCGTTGTCTAATCAGACTCTTTCCTTTTATTGCAGGAACATGCTGAACCTCGAGGACTCACGCAGACAGAAGATACGGAGGCCGTTTGTACGAGTTTAAGAGTTTGTACTTTAATAACGTGAACTTAGAAACGAGAAAGGTCGATGGGAGTCAACGGTATACATGTTTATATTTGAATGAAGTAACGTACAATCCTGAGAAGGAATGCCACAGCAAAGTGGGAGCACGACAAATTCCCGGCTGGTTAGCGTGTTAGCAGTTAACCTGCCAACTGTAGTAGTTTACTAACGCTGCAAGACTACGTCACCGTGCATCTCCACCCAAATAATTCACGAAGACCCACAGAAAATATTTTTTTGTTGCCACTTTCAGACATTTATCCTCCAAAAACATCAAAAACTTTTTGCTGCTTACTTTAATACAAATAAACACCTTTTTTTTTGAAAATCTGTGTGAGACACATGCACGCCGTCTCACTGACGTATATTTTCACAGCACACACACTCCTAATTTATACTGACACACAGATGGCCTCTGCTCTGACCACAAATGTAGTGTAACCCCTGCTCCCTGCGGTGAGGCCAGGGCTCAGACTGCCAGTAAAAGCGAGGGGATGCTTCATGGCTCAACAATTCGCTTGGTAAATGGAAAGGTTTTGGTGTGTGTGACCTCAAACACTCTCCTTTCTGTCTCTACTTCATTTCGTCCCCTGGCTTGTTGACTTTCACTTCAACTTGTTTCTTTCTTTCATTCACCTCGGATCTGTTATTTATTTCTGAGTTGTTCTGTCACCATCCAAAAAGCGATTTTTAGCTTATTTTTACTCCCTTTTTTTTTTTTCCTTAAGTCGCCTCTATCTGTAAATCTCTCCTCTCGGTGGAGGTGTGATCCACCTCCCTCCTGTTTTGAGAGGTCAGGAGCAAAGTGAGGACACGCGAGGAGGAAGAAGGCGAACCTCAGCTCCCAAATATGAGCAGTATGAAGAAAACTGTGCATTTCTGTTCAGTGTGGTTCAGTGGGTTTATTGGGTAACGGATACGCTGAAATTGAGTCCAATTTTTGGTTTAGCCAAAAAGGTTTTAATGGTATTAGGGACATTACTTCATGGGGAAGTGGCTTCTTTCGTGAGTAGCGTGCAGAGATTAAAGATCAGTGTTTAGAAAATTGAATAATTACCACTGTGTTGATCCAAATGTGGTTAATCTACATCTACGCGGGGCACTGCTGCTGCTTAATCTCAAGCGAGGAACACGACACACACACACACACACACCCACACACACAAAAAAAGGACGCAATCTCTCACAGTCATAGAGAAAATATTAGCTTTTATTTGTGAAATATGGCTCTGAAATTTCATATTGTGTCTCGCTAAAAAAGTGAGAAAACCTCAAGAGGTGTGAGAGCCAATATCAAATCCAGTCCTCCTCCTGCTCGGTCACCTCAAAGTTTAAGTCCAGCCAGGTGGATTTGGGTGTGTAGCCTTCGTGTTGTGTGTGTGTGTGCGCAGTCATAAAAACTGAGAAAGAAAAAAGGACTTTTCAGATTGGAGAGGACAGGCGGGGATCAGGGGTGCAGAGGGAAATGGTTCGGGTTAACTTTCCTCTAAAGGGTGTCAAAAAAGGAACTAAATTGGGTGTCAGAAAGCGCTAAGGAGCTGAAATAAGTCGGAGGGGTCCCCCCCTCAGCTCTCATGTGGGTGGGTGCTCGCTTTATATTTTACAGACAATGTCCCTTTAAAAAGCCCCAACGTCTGGAAAGCCCATTAGATGTGCATATAAAATTTCCCCCGTGATTAATAGTTGATGAGGAAGGGTTGGTTGGAGGGTACTACCAACATGTGGCCGGCAGGGCTCCTCCTCTGCAATCTCACGTTACACTCCATAAACTTGCCACTCTTTCCCACCTATGTTTTTTTTTTTTTTTTTTTAAAGGAGGAGGGCTCACTTGTCAAGAATGCCTTAGAAGAAGTTGTGAAAACAGCCAGCCCGAGAAGGGGAGTCATGCAGTTGCGGATGCAGCACTCCCGCCGAGCCACAAGCACAGTCAGATCAGTCAGGGGAGAAGAGGGTGTGTGTGTGTGAGAGCAAGACAAGAGGGGGGAAAGTGTGTGTGAGAGAGTGTCAGGACCAGAGGCTCCGAAGGACGTCACACACACGCTGTGTGTGGAAGAGTCAACAGCCCTCTGACAGACAGACGTGAGTATTCCTGAGGTGGATGCAGTGAGACGGTGATGTGCGTTTAGTCAGCTGAGGTGGATTTCTTTCTCAAGAGTGACAAAGATACAGATTTACAGCCCAAAGGAAGGAAGGAAGTAGAGGAGGGGATCAACTCTTCTGCAGAGAAAAGACACTAATCAAGATTGTGAAGTGTTTTTTTGCATCACCATGGATCAGCCAGCCAGCAGCTGCATGCGGAGCGCCCATCCCAGCAGCCCGATCTGGGGTTGCATGAGGAACCCTCACTCAGGGGTCCCAGGAGCCAACCTCCAGTCGCCCTACCAGCAGGCCCCTTTCTCCCTCCACCAGAAGCCCGAGTTCTTGGCCTACACAGACTTCACCAGCTCCTGCCTGGTGCCGACCGCGCCGCACGCAGCCTACCCCCGCGACGAAAGACTGTACCAAGAGAGCCAGGGGGGCTACCAGAGAGCTGAGTGGCAGTTCAACCCCTGCGAGACACGGGTGAGAGCGCCCGAGGCCTGCCCACCCGTCGTCGCCCCTGTAGTAGGAGGCGGAGGTGGAGGGCCTGACCTGGACAGTGTAGTGGGAGACAGGCTGCCAGGGGCCGTGACCGGGTGCCTGGAGGGAGAATACTCGCCGCAGAGCGTGGCATCGGCCGACTCAGACAAGAAGAGCTCCAACAAGAGGAAGAGAGATGTCACAGGTGAGTGAGGCTGCTTAGATAGATAGATGGGAGTCAGCTGGTTTATGGGGGGAAAGAAAAGCATCCAAATATCCACCACAGGAGGCTTAGAATATACACTGGTGTATATGATGGTGGAAATTTAAAGATGAGAAGGAAACATGGAAACCTGCCAGAGAAGAAGCACAACTGATCTGGCAGAGAACAAAAATGGAAAATTGAGAGTAACCCCTCGATTTCTCCTGACCTCTGCACACAGGTGCAAAAAAAACAAAAACAGACTGTCCCACATTTAAAGCTCAGCAAACGTCGAATGTAGCTTGGCACTGACACAAATTCACTTCCCAACAAATCGCTCTTAAAGTAGCAATCTCACCACATCGCTATGTGAAAGGTGAGTAGGTGGCAAGACTTTTGTGTTCGAGACACGGACTTTAAGTAGCAGTTGCATCCTCTTATTGTTCGAGAGGCCGAGCTGATTAATGGGGGCACGTGAACGTTTCATTGGTCTCCTGTATCCGTTGGAAGTAGACCATTGTTTTATAACAGAGTGACCACGTTAAGGACGGTAAACAGAGAAATGACATCAGGGCTTCTGTGAAGTGCCACACGTTGTATTATTTATTATTTATAATTTATGAATGTATGAAATAAATCCTGCAAAATTATCGTTAATTTCACACAAACGAGCCAAAATCAGACGATGACATTCACATTGCAACTCGCATATCCTCAGAGTCCCGTTGTAAGCACTGACACAGTTTCATTGTGTGCTTTTGGATTACAGATTACCCCCGATCACATTTCACACATGCTAATAGGAAGCAAAAGTAACTGATATCTGTGACGAAGTAGTTCCTAAAAGATCTCGGACGTAAAGAACGAGAGCAGCAGACTAAATGAAATGTTTGTATTTTATATTTAAACTGGATCTAAAAGGTGTTAAAGTTTTATATATATATATATTTTTTTTTGATTTCACCCTGGCAGAATGAAAATAAAAAGCACGTCCAACACATCTGGAACGGCCACATTTCATCTGTGAGAAGCCCGTTTGCTTTGTTTCCCCTCACAAAGATGATTTATGAAACGAGGCTGGCATTTGCACCTCGACACCTCCAGAAAGAAGAAAAAAACGTTTTTTAACTTTGGAGAAATTCTAGTGAAACTTTGTAAAGTTTATTTGCACATATTTTAAATGAGATCCACTTTAGAGGGATGGAGTGCACGGGTGGAGTTCGCTCCATCATACTAACACAGATTAACAAACCGTAGCTGACGATCAAGAGCACGAATAATTATTTGGAAAAACGACATGACCGATGTCTGCACAGCCTAATTTAAGAGGATGGTGGTGGTGGTGGTGGGGACCCCCACCCCGCTCCTCCCTCCCTTTCTTACCTTATTGTAACCTCCACTCACTACACTGAAAACATGCCAGACCACGTCTGGTAAAATCACTTTGCCTGTGAGCCCACTTTTTACATTCTTATCCATTGACATTTTCCTGTCGTTAAGCCGTAACACAATCTCCCACTGAGTGCATGCAACATGTCTGACCACTACATCAGTTCTTGGTTTCAGAAAAAGAGTCATTCAGTCGAGTATTGACTCGCTGCTAGAAGAGCATATATTAGGAAAATGTCCTGAAGGCATTCGCATTACAGACAGAGCTGCTATACAGTCCTGCTCGTGTGTGTGTGTGTTTTTACAGATATGGAAATGTGGTGCGCTTGAAGTGATGTTTCCAAAACCATAAACTCCAACTGGTATCTGATATTGACTTTGATCCAAAGTTTGACCAATAATTCTGTCAATATGTCCGAATCACACTCGACAGCCACGACACACGAGTATTCATTTCTTACAAATGAACTAAAAATATTTAACATTTATTAGCAGAATAAAAACACTTAAAACACTAATAAAGACTTTTTAAATTCAGATACACGATTTAAGTGTTTATTAACGTATTTCTCAGTAATTATAACTCCTTATGAAGCATCCACAACTGTGTATAAACAGTTAATGAACCCATAATGACGCGTTACAGCATTAATTAACTTCATTCAGAGGTTTAAAACTCATAAGAACAATTCATTGTATTGTATTTTTGCTACAAAGTGTTTATTAATTGATTACTGCTCACACGTCTTCGTGAAATCGTGGCTCGTACATCACGTGATCAGTCACACGCGTAATTCCCGCCTGTGGTTTTTCTACTTTAAATCAATCACACGTTTACAGCGGCTTTAATTCAGCCCTGATGAAGACAAACTACTTTTGCACCAAGGCACCAAATGCTGTTTGTCTTTGGGACCCCGCTGAGCGCAGAAGGCCTTTCTCCCTGCAAGTTTACGGTCTCTGGCTGTGCTGGATATTTATTGGGGGTCTGTGTAGTGGGAACCAATGTGTGCGCCCTGCCAGGTGTTCAGTCTGAACCTGTTTGACGCGGCACCAGACCTGACCAGGCCAGAGCAGAGCCGGCACACTCGGGGCAGCGCGTCATTAATGACACTTAAACAACAATGAGATTTTTGGACACGTGGGTACTGAACACACACACACACACACACCTATGAGGCTTTTGCACACATAAGCTACACATGTACACACACACACACTCATGTCCTGGTCTGCCCAGTCACATCTGGCCCAGGTACCGGAGTCCATTCCACATTTTGGCCCGCTGCTCAAAACTTCTCACTTTGACAAATTAGAATAATTTTCTAGAGATTACATCAGCTGCTCGTGTTGCTACCAGTGCACAGTTATTACCCCAAAAAAAGTATTTTTCTTTTAATACGCAGGAGAGGTTTTACTGAAAGTTCGATCAGCCCGCTTTCATTTACGTTTATTGCAGTAAATGAGGTTTAAAAATCGTGAGGAAATATGAACGCAGGGAAATCTATAAATCTCAGCAATAAACGGCGCAGCTCTCGTGTCACGAGCTTACATAATGACGCTGTGTTTGTTTATAGTTTGGAAGCTGATGTCAGTGACGTTCATAGAGATATCTCAGCCTTCTTTTTTTCCTCCTGACATATTGGCTGTCATGTCGAGATGAGTTAATGTGAAGCTCCCCTCTGTGAGTGCTCCGGTGGGAAATCTTCTGACACACACACACACACACACACACACCCACGTAGCTCTCAGACGTGGACACATCCGCACCTTTGTTCTTTTGTTAGAGGCTTTAACGATGTTCCGCTGCATTCCTCTGCTAACTCAGTCCCTCTGTGGCCGGTTTGGTGGCCACCACCACCACCACCACCACCCCTCCTCCCCCCTTCCTCCCTCTCTCCCTGCCCTGTGCTGATATGCACTCACAGCACACTTCAGATGCAAAGCTTTGACATAAACAGACAAATAAAGCAAAAAAAAAAAAAAACATGCAGACACGCTGCAGGTGAACCGGACTCGTAAGCTCAGGTCAGGGTGGTCTCTTTTTAAAGTGCTGGTTTTTGGTGTTTACTATATGAGGGGCCTCCCACTAAAGAGTCTTTGGAGTTGTGGTTTGTTGGTTGGAAAGGTCCTTAAGGTCTTTTTAATAGTCGACTAGAGGCTGCTCACAAAATGACTGGGGAGCTAATTCAAGTCAGATTAGCTGCGTGAATGAAAATCACCACGAATATATATGCAAAGATTACGTCGATTTGTTTCAGGGATGAGCTGGTAAATAAACCAAACACATCCCTCTCTTCTCTGTCTGTTTCCCTGCAGATATCCAGGAGTCCAGTTTTAAGGTGGACTCCAGCTGCAAAGCCCGGAAAGAGCGCACGGCGTTCACCAAAGAGCAGCTGAGAGAGCTGGAAGCCGAGTTCACCCACCACAACTACCTGACCAGACTCCGCCGCTACGAGATCGCCGTCAACCTGGACCTCACAGAGAGACAGGTATGCCAGACTTTCCCCTCGCACGTGTCTCAGGGCAGGAAAACATATATTATCACTTCATATTAACCACTCATCTATTTATTACTCAGATAAATGTGTTTTCGGAGCAGAGTTTTTATTTATTACAAGGATCTTTTCAGTTTTTCCCCCAAAAATACATAATCTAGTTGAAAGGTTCATGTTACAAATGCTAAAAAATATTGAAAGAAAATTGTTTCCACAATTAAATATTTAGTTTTTCTCTTGAGTGCAGAACGATCAGCTACAAATGACTTTTTCCTTTTCCTCCTGTCAAACTTTTCCAGCTGAAAAATAACACCTTAATAACTCAAACAAAACAAATCTTCCAACAAGGTAATCTTCACATATTTAACCTGGACACAGTATTCTGAATGTCTCACTTCATAATTATAATAAACCACACACACACACACACACACACAGTTGCATTCAGATTATAATGAAGCGTTTCTTTTCCACAATATTTCTCATCCTGCGGTTCGAGCAGCAGAATGTCACGCAGCTTTAATGAGTGGGCGGCAGCTCCAGACTTGATGAAATCGGGCGAACATGTGTCGATGCTGCTGGATAAAACCCAAGTCTGCCTTGTCAGGGCCAGTGTCCCAGCTTCCCTCCTAATGAGGCCACGGTGCCACAGTGACCACACATACTGATGTCTGCTCCTAAATCTGTTTCCCAGACCTCTGGAACACACACACTCGTACAGACAGCCAGGTTCCATCTTCACTCAGAGCTCCCACTGCAACTCGTCGGCTTTTTCCAACTCATCCTACATGTTTTGGCGCTTTGCCGTCCTTTCAATCAGTCACTATGAGCAAGAAAAGCTCGGAGACGAAGAGGCTCCAGTATGTGGGAACAGAATCCCAGAGTTGCAGGCAGGAATGCTTGGTGGGATGCGCAGAGGTCACCCAAGACTTTCTTGACCTGAGATTCTCGACCGAAAAAGAGAAATGGAGCCTTGAGCTGCTACGCTCATCTGAAAACTTTTTTTTTGTTATGATTCTCCAGCTTTTCATGAATTAAGAAAAAGAGCCTGGAGCTTCGTGTCGTTGCATGATCTAAAACAAATGCATCGAACTAACAACCTGTGCTTCTCATATCTTCTTCCTCTGTGCCATGAGTGACATGTTTCTTCACTATGATGACAATCCTGCTGCTGTAAATACTCACCAGAGCGCCAAACGTGGATTAATCCACTGCTGAAAATAGTCCCAAACAAACACACTGTTTACACATGTTTTAGTAACATTCGCTAGAAACTGCACCGACCAGCTGTTGGTCAGATTCACATTGTTCGCTTTGGTCTTTTTCTTTATTGGCTTTTCATCAACCTTTCGGCTCTGACACAAGCACCAGATTTTAATTTGACACCCTATCAGTACTGATTTAACGTGTTTTATGGATTTGGACTGGAACGTCCACAAACTTAACAACTGTTCACCACTCGGTCGTCTTCCTGCCTCATTTTCCCTTCAATTCTATGGACTCTCAGGAAGTGTATGTTTTTGTTGCTATTCTTGGCCGGACAGTTAAAGCATGATATCATTCTCATTTCAGCACAGGCAGTGACACAGATGAGTACTATCCACACTGCGAGTATATCCTGTGTAGGCTTACATCCTTGACTCTTTTGACCCGCTGTCTATACGATACTCTCAGCCTGCATTTGCAGGGATTTTTTTTTTATTATTTTGGAGCCAGGAACGAGCACTTTGTACTGACAATTCATGCTCCTTGCAAGGCCAACGCAAACCGAGCCAATTTATACACTGCGTCGAGAGATTTGTGGGGGATTATTTGTCTATTTTTCTGCTGACCATGTTGTAAATTTTGCTAAAAATTGCAAAACGGAGAGAAAAGCCACAGTGATCGTGTTACAAGTTCAAAATCAGTGAGAGAAAAAAAAAGCATTCTGCACTCAGTCAGTGTGAGCGTTATCTAATATAGATACTGTGTTAACCCCTTACATTTATAGTGTTAAATGTTAAACACTAATGATTATTATTTTGTCAGTTAATTGCTTAATGGTCTTTAAAATGTCTGAATTTCAGATCTCATAAACAGTCTTCAAAGATCTTCATCCTTAACTCTTACATTTTAGAGGCTAGACCTCGTGGATTTTGGGCATTTTTGCTTAATAAATCTAATTATAATTAATAGATTATTAAAAATAGTTGCAGATTAATTTTCTGTTGCTCCATTAATCAATGAATCAACAACACAAATCCTAAGTTATTGCACTGGGAGAACAAAAAGAGGCAAATTATCTCAATATTTGTGTCTATATACGCTGATGACGCTGTGTAAAACCTTTCTAAAACGATTCTTTATTTAAATCAATTACACACTTTTAATTCAGCTCCACCAGCATTCATTCATATCCTGATGAAGCGTTTTCTTTTGTGTGTCTACGACAGGTGAAAGTTTGGTTTCAGAACAGGAGGATGAAGTGGAAGCGAGTGAAGGGAGGACAGTCGTCTTCGCCCAACGACCTGGAAAACGACGACATAGACTCGGCTGCCTCGCCCAGCTCCGAATGATCACAGAAGTCAACATTATGAGAAAGAGATGAAGTTAACGTTATGACAAAGAGAGACTGGGGTCAACTGGACACCGGTGCAGCACAGCCGTCACTCATTTCTTTTCGGAAAAGCTGCACAAATCAAACAAGACTAACCCTGGAAGAAATCACTGATCATCATCTCCTTTGCTGTTGTAAATAGTTGATTTATGTCCATAATGAACTGTGTCTTGATAAATACTCTGAGGCCACCTCTTGTGGCGTTGACTGTTTAAATATTAGAGATGATACTTATGGTCATTGTAGATCAGTGACAGCGAGTCCAGACAGCAGCTTTAAGGCCCGTGATGACATATCAGGCCCGTGATGTGATTGTGTTTGAGTGCATCTCATTTGGTTCCAATATTGTAATCATGGCCTTTGACGCTTGACTACAACCACCTGGGAAAACTCAGACTGCACAAGTGTTGCCAAGCCATAAGTGCCTCCGAATCAGATTTTTTTTTTTTTTCATTTGTCAGTTTCTGTTTTCTTAGAATATTGTCAAGAATTTTTTTACTATTCTTTTTATACATGTTGAATGTTATTGATAAAACACAGATGTTGCCTGTTTCTGCAAATAGAATAAATCATCTGCTGCAAAATGGGGAAAATATCTTGATGATTTCTTCCACCCGCAACAATCGAGTTATGATTGGACAGTAGGTCGATCTGTATTCTTGGCTGACGGTTTCATCACGCGTGGCTCTTCTTTGGCCTGACACAACAACTCCAAAGACTTGAGAACAAAATGATAACTGAGGAGAAGTTTGATCCTATTCGCTTTTGATGTTGGCAGCTCACATCAAAGGTAATAAATCCTGTGTGTGTGTGTGTGTGTGTGTGTGTGTGTGTGTTTGTACCAAAAGTATTTCCGCCTGGTTCCAGAGATATGCCGCCCAAACAGGTCCGGTGTTGTGCTCACTCATGCCTATTTCCCCTGTTGGAAAAACAACCCACCAATCAGAGGTGTGACTTCATCTTTTTGTGCCAGAGCCAGAAAAATGGCGTCAAATTTACTGTAAGGGATTAACACAGATATACTAGTCATTGAAGCTGCACTAATCAATATTTTATAAGAACAATACATTGAATGATGTTATTATACAGAGCATTTTAGCATCTTTCAGCTCGTTGTTTTGGTTTAGCAACCTGCAGCTTTAGACAAAGTTAGAAACTAGCTGGTGACAGATATTTCCCCTCAGCGGTTGGTAAAGACCAAAACAGAGCTGGAAGGGGGGTGAATATCGTGACTTTGATCCGTCACCAGAAACACGACTACAAATGAATGTTCACGTTGTTCTGCGTCTGCAGATATCAGCTTTCTAAAGCGATATGTGTCAGTGTTACGTTTACAGCTTGTTCTGGTGGCCCCCAAAAAAATCAATCAAACGCAACCACAGCTTCTGCGTTGGCTGAAAACGAGACACAAGAGCAAAAATAACTCCTCATCGACATCAGCTACATTGTGCCACGTCACACGCTTCAGTGAAACCTTCCTGTGCGGGGGTCGCAGTGAGCTTATCGTAGGAGGATTACGCAGACTTAATGTTTAGGTGTTGGGTTAGCGCTCCTGCGACAGAGCAAGCTTTACACAAAAATCCCTTCCGATGATGCCATAATTATCTTCATTAATATCTCACACGGCGGTCGGATATCCCTGAGGTCAGATCGGAATCAGCTCTCATCAACGCCCACCTTGATCCGCCGTAATCCTGAAGAATGTTTTCCTAATGGCAAGTGGTCCCAACACGGAGCTCTATGATTGGTCTGAGGTGACCCAACAAGCACTGACAACGCTATAAGTAGATGTGTGTGCGTGTGTGTGTGTGTTTGAATAGGAACATTCACTTTTGCACACCATCACTGTCATTCCAGTCAGCTCACAAAGGGCCATTAACCTGACAAGGTGGAGTCGGGCTCCAAAAAGCTAAAGTATTTGGCCCCCGCACATTATTTTCAACGGAAGCATCTGGATGGGGCCAATTTGATCTCAACCTGAGTGGAACCTAGACAAACCCACGCACGGGGCCCCCAGGACCAGAGGAGGAAAAAAAAAAAAAAAAAGAAAAGCTTGCTGGCTGACCACTTGCGTATGATGGAAAAGGGAAATAATAGGTGGGTATGGGTGAAAAGACGGCTTCTCAAGTACAGGATGTTGTTGTAGCAGGTAGCCAGTCATCCAATTTCCTGCTTCCCAAAGAAAACAAGAGCTTGAGCATAGGAGTCCCCAGACTTACAATGGTGGGCCTATGCTCAGACTCCGGCCAACCAAACAAAGCCTTCAGAGGTTACTGCCCTTTCTGCTGGTCTGCAGGGACTGCAGTTGGCAGGAGGGTGGGATGGTTGTTCCACACACACACACACACGCATACAGAGTCGGGGTCAAGTGTTACTGTACGTCTGACCTCTCTGGGCCCCTTGTGCAGCTGCTGGGGGTGGAATAACTCCAAGTCGATCCTGTGCCCGTTTCCCCTCCTCACTCAGCCTCTATTAGGGTCTATTATTGTATTAGTGGTAATAGTAGTCAAAATAAACCATGTCCAATTGTAATGATAGTATTAATATCAGCAGTGTAAACTAATGAAACTGGAATGTTGTTCTTTCACCATAGAGGTCCCTTTTAAAGGCGCAGGGGTGGTCAAATTTATGGATTAGATTTAATTGGTGGTATTGTGATTGTGGGATGTTCAGCTATGCCAAAACACCCAAGAAGGGAGAAAATGTAGGTTTCCCTTTCACTCTCTGCAGCTTTGAACACCTTGTTCTATTTTTTTTATTGATTTAGGATAAGCCGACACGCCGTACACGTTGAGGCAACACATCTCTAAGAGTTCACACAGCCGCAGCGCTGAACTTAAAGCACCAAAAATGTAAGGATGGATTCAGTCCCGGTAACATCTCTCAGAGCTGTGATTATAAAAGCAGATTCAGCTGCAGGAAAACATTCTTGAAATAACTCCTCTTCTTTTGAATGCGACCGTCTCTGCGGGCAAAGAGCAATAAGAAAACATTCGTCAGAGTTTTGAAGCAGTCGGTGACTTCACCGCTCAGCACTCAGCACCAATATTTAAGCTTTCAACATACGGAGGGTTTTGCCACTATAAGCACAGATTAAAGAGAATTCAGACAGATTTAAGAGAGCGGGCTCTCCAGTCGTCCACGTCACAAACACTGAAAATGTTGCATTTGTGGACAAAGACTGCGACTTGCGGTTACACGAGCAGTTTCCATTTTTAAAACATTTCCAGTTGTGAATCATTCATCTGGATCAAACCGCGTTAACGAAACGTCGACAGTCGACCACAGAGTATTCACAAATATTGCAGCTGACACCATCTATATACAGGTAGAGTAGTATGATTCATGTCACTAAATATAATCTTACAGCATTAGCTAATAGGGTTGAGTGAGTTTTTAAACATGTAACATTGTATTTATATTCATAGTCAGACTCTGCATGTGTGACACATATTCTACGACAGTTTCCTATAATAGTTTGTATATCTACAGGTTCATATATCTACGGCCACTTTACACACACCAAACTCAGCCATAAGTCAGAGAGGTAATAGTTTAACTGCTGTGTCTACTACTACTACTCTTTACGTTCCTGCATGCATCTATGATGTCAAAAATATAACATAACATACGTGGTAATAAATTCTGACTCTGACTGTTGGAGTTGTAGTTTGCAGTAGTGTTTATACTGACAGGTGTTTCTAATATTTTGGCCACACACATATATATACTTAATATCAGAAACACCTTTCAGTATAACGCTCCAGTTCAACGACAGCACCAATAATAAAGAGTAGTTCACACTGGTGCACCTAATGATAATGTGTATATTAATGTAATCAGCACTAATGCAAATATACATTAAAAAAATACATAAATAAATATAATTGTCAAGTATTTTGTCACTTTTTGAGTCATGCATTATTCTCACTGTGATTTTAAATTAATATAGAAATTCCTATTTGCTGCTGTTTTTCTCGAACGTCATGCACCACCTGAGAAAGGATGAGGATGAGAGGTTACAGATAATGTATGAATGGATGGAAGATTTCACCTCCACTCACTGTGTCACGTCACATTTTAACTAGTCATGGATGAAAGCGTGCACTACATGAATGAATCTGATGATGTTGAAACAAGATATTTCAGGAGATGCAAAACTTATTTTAAGTAACATCGCAGCGATATCTTAATTCAATTTAATTCTGATGAACAAAAAAGGTTTTATCATGGACATCCCAACTATTGCTAGTTATTTGCTTCTTTAGTTATTGAAAATATGTTCAGTGCCAAATGTGAGTACCTTTGATACCATTTCAAACTGTAGTTTAACTCAGAAACGTCCTAGTACATTATTTGAACAAAACAACTTTTTGTACTTTTTTAGTAGTCTAAACTCAAACTTCAGATAAAAATCTCAAATGTTTTGATTTAAGTTGCCTTTAAATTATTTCTCTGACATGCTTGATCATTTTCCTGATCCTGCACCTCCACCTGCTTTCCCTCCAACACAGCCCAACCATGCATTTATTTTTGAAAACCCGGCGCTCTTCTTTTCGGCTCCAGCAGCTCTTGGCGGGAAAGCTCTTGATGGATCGCCGGAGGTGTGAAGGTCAGCTCTACAAGAGGCGACCGTAGAAATTAAAGCATGTCGTCCTCCTACTGGGCCCTGCAGCTCTGCTTGTGTGAGGCTCCATCTGCACATTGTTATTGTGCGCTGGGACGGCAGCTCGCTGGTTACATCAAAGAGGCTGACGGGCTGATATGGAAGGACACTGCTGTGAAAACGTGAGGCAGTGAGAGTTAAGATAACATCATAATGGGATAATATTGTAGGGTGTGTGTCTGAGGGAGGAAAGGGAGGGCTGGTGTTGTGTTTAGGCGGCTTACATGGATAAAATACCTCAAATTTAAGATAATAGTAACATTTTGGTGCATTATTGTCTTTGACAGATTCGTCCGACATGATCTCGGGAACGTCTTTAGACTCTGCCTCTTGTTAATTCTCATCTTTTTAAATCTGACAGTAAGAGTCTGTCATGAACATGTCGGCCTCACCTCGCCGATGGCTGCAAAAGACCAGCGTGCACTGGGTTTTGTCAAACGAAATGGACCCAGGAGAAACTTAATGTAACAAGACTGTTCTCCGGTCTTCCTGGCCCTCTGCTCTGCCCTCCTCCTCTCTGTGATCCTTCATCCAGTGGACACACATCCTCTCTTTCCTTTTTCATCCTTATTGTTATTTTAGGCCACCTGCAAATCTATTTCTCTCGTTCAGCCGTCTCTGGTTTGCGGGTCTGTTTTCAGCCTCTCACACATGCGAAGCAGAAACCGCCAAACAGCAAGAAAGGGAGGAGGAAATATGTGATCTCTTCCGCACATCCTCCCAAGACGGCTGTTGTGTTGAAGGAGGCATACAAGGAGCGCGTGTTTGCATGTGCGTCGTGTCACGGTGAACATGTTTGCATGTGTGTGAGCTTGCGTGTCCATCTGGTGTACCTGTGAGTAAGTGAACAAGCCCTGCGAGTAAACCAGTGAGGGGTAGTCAGCGCTGGACACTCATGCAGCCCTCCTTTGCTCATCCTTCCACCCCCCAAGCCTCTCGTCTCCGGTGATTAGCGACTCCTGCAGGAGTTATAAATCTTCAATTTCCATTGCACAATCAGTCAAGACGGGCCAAAGTTGAAGAGCTGCACAACATTAAATTATCTGAGACTTCCTACAAAGGCTCCTTTTGGATGTTGCTTTTAAGCGAAGTGGATACTAGAACCTCAGGCCATGGGATTCTGGTCTATGGCTCCCTCTGGTTGGTACTTCTGACCTGCTGTGTCCTGTCTGGTGTGGAGCCAGGAAATCCAGCAGCAGTTTGACTCTGCAAATCATCACACAGAGGACCACTCAATCACACCGTTTGCTGAGCAAAGTGAACATAGAGGGCCTTGTTCACCAGAAAGCAAACAGCACGTACACACAGCGTGGAAGCTGGAAGATCGAGGCTTCGCTGTCCACCTCAAAGACGTCAACGAAACCGGTGAAAAACAATCAGACGTCCAACACAGACACCGCGGGGCACCTTTGGTCTTTTAGTGAGTCCTCACACCTGAAAAACAGGTAATTAGTCAGTGATGGTGTCCTCCAAATGAACCCAGAAGACGTTTTTTTAATGCAGAGCAGCTCTAGGCCGTACTTTTTATCTACAGAGACCCAACAATTCAATAAACCAGTCCAATAAACTCTAATGGCATCTATGTTCAGGTGGTTACACTCATGAAAGCAAACTCGTTAATATTCTGTGTGTTATATCCCATTTCTGCCATATTCTGTCAAAAGATGTGTCTAGTGGTCTAATCGCTGCATTGCAATCTCCTCACATCACCCTCGCCTTCCTAATGTAAAGAAGAAACAACACTTGCCCCGTCTAGAGTCGGTATTTTGTTTGTGGCAATTAAAACTACTTTGCAACAAACAGAAACAAGAAAAAAAGAAATCTTATTGGTTCATTTTAATGTATGTTTATTGTGTCTCATGCTGTTACTGGATGCTTGAACTTCCCTCAGGATCAATAAAATATCTATCTAGCTATCTATCTTATATAACTACCTGTACTTTTGTACACTTTCATCCTGGCCACGCTGTCAGGAGAGGAAATCTCCATGAGATATATGTAGACATCGCCAATGTGGAGCTCTGGCAGGAACTTCTGGGGCTGTTTTCAGTGACTGTGAGTGGCCAAAACTCTTGAAGAGTTTGTCGTGTATCTTTGTGTTTTTCTTTTTCGATCTAAATATTTGTGGGTTGAAATTGGTGGAAAAATTCACAGCCCTCTTCATGCCAGTCACATGACTGAAAGCTATGAATATCGTGTGATGTTTATATGTATTTCTCACGGCAAACCAGCTTCCCAGAACCTGGACTGGGACACTTCTGAAGGTTAAGTTTCACATTGTGACACAGACGGATCATAAACGTGAGTTTTGTCTCGTTTCTGTCACAGAATTGTAACAAAGTCCTTATTTTAAAATGTCTAAAGAAAAACATATCAATCAAAAACATCAACAGCTTCTCACACTCTCTCTGATGAACAGTACACTTTGTCCTCGTGGTAAGCCAATCCTACATCTAGAAGCTCTAACCCTCTGGTGCAACCAGCAAGCCTCTCCATCATACACAAAGCCTCATTCAGCCATTGTGACCAGGTCTTCATTTATCCTCCTACCTCGCAGGTCCCCTGTCCAAACAGCCCCGCTTTGAGGAGCGCTGGGGAAATGGTCCTGCAGGCAATGGCATCAGGCAGCAGAGGAATCATCCATCAACACGAGGGCTACCAGAGGGCACCGGGATCAGGCTGCTGTCATAAAGGTGTCATGGCTCCCAGACAGCCGAACCTAGGACAACAAAGACAACCCGTGACTCTTGACTACGAGGATCCAAAGTGAGTCGGGCTGCTGGAGTCTGGTTTCACAGAAGCATCTGAAGATTAAGGTCACTGGAAAATACAGATGTGGTTGGAGTTTGTACAAAATCTGTCAACATTTCTACATGTCAGCAGCCTTATCGATAAAACTGATCGGAGACAGAGAAAATCTGCAGAGTGTGCAGGAATTTTCTGTCTTCACAAATAAAACCCGACCGGCGCATCTCCATCACATCGCAACGCTGTTTGGGTCCACGGGGTGTTTTATTTTGAAAATCGGCTGGATTAGCTCCAGTTCGCTCATCTCACTCTGTCATTTTCCTCAGCTCTGAAGAACATTTTAGCATCTTTCAGCTCATTGTTTTGGTTTTCTGGCCTGCAGCTTTATTGTTTTGATTTCGTCGTCTCATCAGCTTAATTTAGGCCAAAACAGAGCTAATAAAGAGAGTGAATAATGGACTTATATTTGTCGGGTGGACAGAAACATGCTGCTCTGTGTCTGCTAGACATACAAGCTGTTTGCTTACACATTCACCATCACAGCATCTCAGTGACAGCATGGTGTTTTCTGCTTGTCCCACTGCACCCAAGTGGATAAAAGTCAATTTAAAGGAGCAGTGCAGTTGGGATTGCAACCCCGTCACTGATTCCTAGCATGAAGGAAAAACACAGAAGTCTTTATTTATAGAGCTGGTTTGTCCATTCTGGGCTACTGTAGATACATGGCGGTTCAACATGGAGGACTCCATGTTAGAAGACTGCAGCGTCTGTACATGAAACAAAACATAAATATTATTATTTACAGGTGATTGTACACAAATGAAAACATAGTAATGCATATTATATTCAATATTCTGTAAATAAAGCCTCCATTTTTTTTAAACAATGCTTTCATAATGTCGCCATGGTCTTCAGAAGTCTGTCGACTGAGAGGCTGCTGGGTTTTTATATTTTATTTGTATTATAAAACGAATTCTCAATTGTTGATATATTGTTGTATGGAGGTGAGCAGTAACATAAGATGGGATAATAAATGAAATGGAAAATGACAGCTGATTCACATTGTTTATATATTGTTCGCGTATTATGTCAGAAGCGAGACTCGATTTCCAAAGAGCCTTTTGTGACGGCATGAAAGGAAAGAGGTTTAACACTCACGGGCTGATCAATAAATAGCTGGGTTACTGACCATCAGCCGCACGTTTACGGCCCCCAATAAATTCCAGGGATTTGGGTTTCCATACAAAGTTTTAGATGCAAGATGGCAGAGGTTTTTTTAAGTACAGGTGTTGTCATAAAAAATAAAAAAAAGATGACCAGGATCCAACAATGAGGTAATGCCAACAAAAAAAGGGCATGGAAGCAGCAGCAGGTCATAGATTGAACAAGGTGTTTGAGGTGAGATGTAAAAGGCCGAGTTTCCACGTATAGTAAACACAGTTTAGTCATGGGAGCAATTTGTGGAAAACCAGTTTCACACGAGTGCTTTATAATGTACTAAACTAGACTCACATTGTGGCCTGTTTCTCAATAAATCAGGGCGCTGTGAGATTTTTAAAATGTATAGAAGTTAAAGCTAAACTTGGTCTTAAGTCGCAGAAAACATCTGTTAGCATCACTTACGTTGGCGAACACATGTTAACGCTAAATTCATTTTCAAATTGTGTAAAATTTCCCGACCATCTGGTTCTCAAGCGGAGTAAGAAAGAAAAAAAAAATCCACACAAATATTTGCAAATAGTATTTCATCCAGGTCTGCAGATGATTTCAGTGAATGCAGATGTAGCCACACAGTGAGCCCAGCTCCACTTGAAAATATACAGACTCCCCCGGTTCTGTCCTCTCTGTGTTTTTAATGATCTGTGGAGGGACTGCGAGCCAAGAGTGTGACTGTGTCCACCTGTGCCAGCACACTTATCCTGGCCCGCATCCAAAGCAGCTTTGAGCAGAACCAGAAGTGGGCTCAGCCCGTCGTGAACCAGGATTCTTTGAATCTCCTCATCTATCCAATCCACCGCCACCCATCCATCCATCTATCCTGCTACCCGTCTCTCCACCCACCCCCACACTCTCTCAACTCCCACTGGCCCTTAAGTCTGGGCTGTACGAGCCTGTAGCGTGACAATGTGTGTATGTGTTTATCTACCTTGTGTGTATGGATATATGTGTGTGTGGGTGTGCATTGCATTTCTGCAGGTACGTGTGTGTGTGTGTGTGTGTGTGTATGGTGTCCAGAAGCCTGGCGTTTGTTATTCTCTCTACAGTCACACTGTCTTTCATCAGGGCCCGTCCTGCAGCCCACAGACTCTCAGTATACAGTTTCATAGTCTAGGGCCCCTGTCTGCTGTAGCACGTGGGTGGATGATTTCTAACACATGGGAACCTTGGGAGCCCACGCAATGGTGGAACAATAGAGGACCTGTCAGTATCAGGGCACTGGAAGAGGACGAGACGGCAGGCGGTGATGATGTCAGAATCATTCACACCCACCCACACTTCATCCGCCCTTCTTGGCTCTCAGTCAATGGGACACATACAGAAGCATCCACAAGTGCAAAAACAAAAAGCTTATTGCATGAACAAATATGCATGAGCATGCAAACACGCAGAAAGAAACCTCAAGTCCAGATTCAAGAAGAAGTCGGATCAGTCTGCAACGTTCCAGACTAAATATCTGCAGAACTCTCAGATGGATGGGCACAAAATTTGGTACACACATTTATAATTCCCAGAAGATGTATCCTAATGATGATCCTTTGATTTTTCATCTAGCCCCATCGTGATGTTCTAATTAGTGGTTTTAAGTGAAATGTCTTGACAACCATCAACGGATTAGCAAGAAATTGGACCCATTTAACCATTTCAACATCTACAAAACCAAAGACATTTCCATCATCTTTCTTTCTAACTCCTACAGTACTGTACTCACCAAAGTAATTGCAGATATCTGGGAAAACATTGCTTCTTAAATTGCCATGAGAAAACAAAAAAAACAACCACACACCATTGAGTAAGGCTAAGTTTGAGTTACTGGGGTTCAATTAGGCAGTTTTATTTGGAGGTTAATCAGAAAGTGAGTGCAACAAACATGTGAAAACTGTACTAGTCCCTCATTGCACTGGAAAACCGCATGAACAACATGTACAGCTGGGCAACGTTGACCCAGAAAGTCAGTCTATAATCTGTGCTAGTAAACCTGTATGATTGTCTGTGATTCAATCAAACTTCTTTTAATGATGGCACTGTGCTCCCAAATCCTAGCAATCAACTTGATTAGCACAATGTTATTATTACTACAAACTATGAAGATCTAAGTTATATGATGCCAGAATTTGCCTTTAAATCCAATTTTCAAGGTCTTCCAAGTCGGCCAGAACGATTGCACAGGCCTATGTTTATGCACTCGTCTATGTGTGGGTATGTGTGTGTACCCTGAATATACAAAATCCCACTCAAAGCCCCGAGGATTAGGCCTCTCAGAGCAGCCGATCTCCAGCTGCAGACCTCTTGCACGCCCAGTGGATAGCAATCTGACTTCCTGTGACACCTCCACCTCCCTGAAAGTGAGAACCAGCGCTCCGGCCCTGTGTGGGCAGCAGATAGTCTGCATGTTAGCGAGTTGGCAGATTGAACCCCACCACGCTGGCAAATGTCCAGAGGATTATGTTGGTTTTATCTTGAACATTACTTATCAAGTCTCGCCGGGTTGGATGTGAACATGAGATGTTTTTTGTTGGATAAAGAGTGAGATGATTATAAGTTATTGTATACCGCACTTTTTAGATATTTCTGCTTCTGTTTCGAACCTCTTGATCAGGAACCAAAGGACAAACATTGACTTAATTTCTCTGTTTGTCTGGAATCAGACTCAGAAGCAACGTCTGCAGACCAACATGCAACACAATATGGTAGAAAGGCTAAGGGGGAACGTGGTAATGAGCGTATTCGCTGACTGTTTGGAGGTTTTACAGTCAGGGAGAGGTAAAGCAGGGCAGTTCCCAGTGGTCGTCTGGAGTCCTGCGAGGCCACAGCACACGCCAAGCATCGCGAGTGAGGAAAGCAATCCATCAGTGGAGGTCCACAGGAGGAAAAGAAGGGGAGGAGGGGTGGTGCAACACTGGGCTAAAACATAACAATATATGTGTGTGTGGCCATTGTTAGCCGTCCAGGGTCAGTCTATGTTGTTGGTAGCCTCCACACCCTCTGATTTCAGTGGGAGTCAGTACCGTCAGATACTCCCAAGAGGGGGGCAGCAGGCAGAACCTGTGGGAATGAACAGCAGAGAAACCTTTCCATTCAACAATAACATGCCAAGCTATGGGAATGTCCTATTTAAAGCAGAAAGAAGAACAATGTAGAAATAACTCTAAACATCACTGACAGACTGTTGTGAACAATCTTAAGGCCTCATGTGAAGTTGGCGACGACCGTGATCCACCATGTCGAAAAGTTTTGTCAGCCTTTGTGTGTAGCTACTGTCATTAATTGTTTTTCTTCATTTGCTTATGCCTTCAATTCAATTTTATTTATACAGCGCCAAATCATAACAGAAGTTATCTCATGACACTTAAATAAAGTTATTTATAGAGACCCAACAGTCCACCAAGCTCAAGTTAGTATCATGTATTAGGTGCATCACGGGAAGTCCCCCTACAGTTTAGTCCTACAGCAGCATAACTAAGGGATGGTTCAGGACTCACCCGAGCCAGCTCTAACTATACGCTCTATCAAAAATGAACGTCTTAAGATGACTCTTAATGTGTAGAGGATGTCTGCCTATTGAACCCAAGATGGGAGCTTGTTCCACAGAAGAGAAGTTTTTTTTTTTTTACCTATTGATTGATTGATAAACAAAAAGTTTATATTAACATAAACTTTGGAGTTCCTCAAGGCAGCATCCTGGGCCCCCTCCTGTTTCCCTCAAAAAATGTAATATAACAGTTTTACATCCAATCCTGCCCTCACAGTCGTCTTTATTTTGATTTGTTTTAAGTTCAGCTGGTTTATTTTGTTTCCATTTTCTGTTCAAGCAAAGGTACAGAAGGTGAGTTGGATCGTAAGAACAACAACCTCTGACACATCGTGTGATTCTTGTCTTGGTAAACTGACAGGTTGTTATGCCAGCCTGCAGGCTGACCTAAACAACCCCGGGATTACCTCTATGTTTGTTTGACTGTTTACACTGGGCAAGGTTAGCTCCCTCCCCACTGACAGCAACACGAGCACATTACTGCAGACCATCTGTGGACACGGGTCAATGTTGACCTACCGCTCTCCAAACACCATTCAGCTTCATCCAGAGGGAATCGGTCGGACCAGCAGCAACGCAAACATGGTCAATAAAGAAATGTGGTGCCTGTCAGTACTGTTTAGACCTGAAAAGCAACATTTGAAATGACATTAACAATTAAAATCAGATTAATTAACGCTCAAAGGCTTTTTGCTTCCTTCTGCATGAACAGTAACTGTAAGTCATACTATAGATGTTGTAAACTCACTAAACTTTATACGCATTTCTCAACTGGACGTGTTATCAATACACATCACAGTGAGCGATCTCAAAGGGACAATAAGTGCCTGAAAAACAACCCCGCATTATGCAAGAGGCTGCGATGGTGGGAGCATGTGTTATAATGTACCGGTGAAACATTGTCTGTCTGAACAAAGTCCACTGAGATTGTGGCCCAGACGATCATGTTGCTTCTGTTGCAATGTAAGGACACTCTTGCACTTTGTCTCCAAACCGGACTCTACACAATCACACGCTTTGAAGCAAATCTTTTTGGGATGTGAGCGCTTTAAAATAAGAAATGTATCTGAGGAAGTCTTCAGGAAACTATGTCCATTTTGTAGTTACGGCTTGGATTTAATCTCTTTAGGTCTCAACACTTCCTACTGTCAGACTGCCCGATTATTACGGCCATTTAACACCACATCAAAAAGAGTGGGCGAATAAAGCAAATACACGCTACAATCTTGGGCACCAGCTGGTGTGAAACCAACAGCCTGTATCCTATTCCTTAATCCCAGCCCACAGCGGACAGGAACTCTCACAGAGGCCGTCCAAAACTCTTGCCTTTCGGCAAAACACCTGGTGAAAAACCAATGGCCAAAAATATCACCTCCCTGCTATGCATCATCATCACCAGCTTTCATAACCCCATAGTTAGTCTTCATCACTCTGTCCTCTTCCATCATCTAGTTTCCATTGCTCGACTCGCCGCAGGTCTGTGCACACAAGCATTCGTAGACAGGAAGGCTACTCTTACACCGATTACATTCACGTTTGACTCTGTCTGAGGGGGAAGTCTCAGCATCCACAAGTGTCGGCCGCCTTGGCTGTAAACCAATTCCTGCCAGGCTATCACCTTTCAGCCCCCCAGTCCCTGAGTTATTACAGCGCGGCTGTTTGCAGCAGCCCGAGCCCAGCGTGGTCTGGTCCGGCCCGGCCCGGCCCGGCGCTGAGCTCTGCAGTCAGCCACCTCACCCCTCGGCTCCCCCCACCTCCAACCAAACAGTGCGCAGAGGGCTTCCGCCACAGGTGTCTGAAAGTTTCTCCTCCTCCTCCTGTCAATCCCTCTCCTCTTTGACGAGAGCTTTAATTCCCTGTCCTCTCACTGCTTCACTCCCTCCCACGCTCCCTCTCCCACTCTCTCTTTCTTTCTGGGTTAGTCGGCTCACACAGGCAGTCCAGATTGTTCTCATTTAGTCTTGGTGAGTTCAGGGCTTGCTATCTCACTGCAGACCCCAGAGCTTGCATGCTGTCCATCACACACACACACACACTCCTTTCTTCATCAATCCTTCTCTTGCTTTTACAAGTCTGAGCAGCTGGTTTGGCTGCTAAAACCTCGGGGGGATTTGGGATAGTTAAAGATAAAGCTTGAGGAAGGTGACAGAGGGAACGTTCAAGGCTCAACACCAAAGGCACATCACAAATGTTGGTTTTGGTGTGTGCTGTCGGCGAGATGTTTGGAGCAAAGTGAGGCTTGTTCCCACCTCCTCTGCCCTCAGTGATCCTCTGCTGCTTTCCACACAGAATCTAAAAACGCTAAACGTCCTCTTATTTATCCTAATTTTCGTCTCTTTAAATGAATGTTTGTGCAGAAAAACTCAACTTTTCCTGCAGTGCGATGCAGAGTCATCCTGCAACATATCACCCAAAGAAATATACACGTTTCCGGTAGATTACTTTATGATGTTCGCTGTATAAGTCTTCTCTTTACTCGGTTTTTGCTACAGATGATAAAATGATCTGAAGTTATCCCCAGATCACATTTTATTGTTTCATCAGAATCTGAAGCAACGAGCTCCAACCAGCGTGGTCCATTGTATTTTATTGAATACAGTAACGGCTGTTCTGTTCCCTCTTGCTCTGTTAGCACCTACACTGTGTTTAAATACAGCCAAACTCACGATTAAGTCGTTTCCATTCACATATTTTTCCATTTCTGCTATCAAACAATTGAACAGCCATTTGATGGTGACTTAGAGATGCTAGCTCCTTACGTTAAAACACCGTCTTCTGCAACAGCTATTCAATAAATTCACATTCAGTAAGTTGGTGTTAGTGGCAGTATAATCCCTGAACAGGAGGGATTCACAGGATGTGATGCTTGCATGTAATCCAGCATAAAATGACCAGTTCACTGTCTTCACGCCCTGTCAGAGCTGAAAGAAGTTACTGCAATACAAACTGATCTTTTCATATTCAAGCGTTCAACTGGTGAAATCCAGGGTGGCTTTATTTGATGGGACAGCTGCAGAGAGAGGGCCACAGGCTGGACTTGAACCTGGACCACTGCAGTGTGGACTGCCGTAAGCCTTTTTTATATATGAGACACACACCCAGGGTGACTTTTATTGTGATGGAAGAAAATTTGTGTGTCCTGATGTAGCAAGAAGGAAAGTAAGGATGTTCTGTTTACTGAACCAGTGTTCTCTGTGCCTAACCTTAAAGATAGTGTCGTTACCATGAACAGAAATTCTTTTAAACAGCTGGAATTGAACATTAATGGACCACTGGGTTGGATTTTAGTGGCTTCTAGCGTTGTAGTAGTTGATTGCAACCCCGTCACCTCACCCTCTCCTTCCTCTTACATAAAGAAGAAACTATGGTGGCGACAAAATGCACAAAAAAAACGTCTCATTGTGGGACAACAATTCTTATTTTCAGGTGATTATAAACCAATGAATGAATTATGTTTCCCATTTCTGCACAAAATCTTTTAAAATGTGAAATGTGGTTTTGCAAAGTTGTCCGACATCAACCTTTTGTCCAAGGATTGGGTTAGGACGTGCTCTTAGCTCTTTTTTTCCACAGTTGTGGTTTGCCATATTTAAATACGAAGACAGCTCAATAAAATCATTTTTAAAGTGTGTGCAGTTTTAAAGCCAGTTTCTCTTTTTTTATTTTCTAAACACCAGCTGTGCCACTGCAAATGGCCATAAAGTCACTTAAGCACTGTGTAATTTCTCTCCGACACAATCCACAGAAAGTGAGAAAGTGAGAAGCTGTCCAACACGGTAGCACCACCTCTCCCTCAGCTGTCCCGCTGAGTGGGAGGCCATGTTGTTTGTGTTGTGTAACTACCACTGGTGAACCAAACCTCCAGCGGTAATAAAGCCCCGAAAAAAAAATCACAACCTGTGGTTGAATATTTACCTTAGACTAATCTGACCATGGTTTATATCATCCGAGCTCTGAGAGCGGACGGAAACAGACATGTCTGAGGTGGTGGAAAAGAGGGGGGACCGCTGCACCCCGGCCCACCTCGTCTTGACCCTTCGTGAAAACCAGTAGACACTTTTGAGGAAACCCGATCAGCAACGAAAACAAGAATGAAGTCAGATCTTTATTTAAGGTAGTCGGCAGGAGCACACAGATCTGTGATATCCAGAGGAGACAAGAGGAGAGAGGAGGAGTGGGTGGGAGTCGAAGGGGGTGGCGTGGGGAGGGTGGAGTGCCCCCCACTCCTCCACCACCACCACCACCACCACCCCTCTACAACCCCCCCTCCTCCTCCACCACCACCTCCTCCTCCTCCATCCTTCTCTCTTCTGAGTTGTTTTCTGAATGCCTGCCAGGAAAGTTTAATGGCTGTGGAATTTGGACAGGAAAAAAGCGGCGCTGGAAGTTTCAGAGGAAGTGGGGATTTGTGCCTCACGAAGGCAGCACCTCTGTTTGTGTTCTCCAAGCCCGAGAGACAGACAGACAGACGGACAGACAGACAGACAGACGGACAGACAGACAGCGTATGAAAGACAGAGGAAGAGCGTCAGAGAGCTTTTCCAATGAACAGCACAGGCCTCTTGGGGAGGCAGACCTCAGACAAGCCGTGATCATTTAACCTCACATATACATGACCATGCATAGAACAATACAGAGACAGACTGCCAGACACACACCCACCCACACACACACACACACACACAAATATTTTCACAAACCAAGATGCTTGTGTAAAACACACACACAGTGCTACGACCGCAAACATACACATTACACATGGCCGCATACACCATCACACACCATTTACATCGTCTCCTGAATTGAAACAAGATCTCCGGTTCAACACACACACACACACACACACTCACACACTAACCTCAGCCCAGCTGTTTCTCACTGCCACTTCAGACGGTAGTAGACAGATGCTGCAGCCGCAGATACTTTCAGTTTCAAGGTAGTTAGATTCACAGGCGAACGGCAGCAAGAGTTCAACGTGAAACTGTTAGAAAACGTGTTTCTAAACTGGCTTTATTGGCTCGAGTTTAGAGATCAGCTGTGTGTCTCTGAGATTTCTGCATCCACCCCGATACAATGGAGGTAAATGGTTCATTTGCACCAAACGGATATGTTGTTTTCATTCATTGTGTGTGTATCGATCAGACAGCAGTTGGCTTTTTGTTTGTGCAAACAAACTCTTCAAATTAAATCCAGAAATAATGTCCCGTTATCATTTTTCATTGGAAACACTTTCCAGCAAAGAAAACCTTTGATATCAGAGTAAATCTGGGTGAACTGAACCTTTAAACTACCTGGCAACCTCACGCCAGACTTAAACATTTACTTTAAATGGCCCAAAATATACAAATACATTAAGAAAAGCAGAAAATCGGGGGTCTTTCTCTATCTGAATGTTGGTGTCCTCCAGGTTTCCCACAGGTTCTCAGACCCAAGACTCTCACCCATGTCACCACTTAATGGCTGCACATCTGCCTGGCTCCCCATCCTTCACCCCACACCTCTCCAAGCTGAGCCCAGAGACAGATGGGTAGACATGGGGACAGACGGGCCAGGCGCCCCCCTGGAAAGAAGGCCCTGATCCTGGAGACCACTGTATCCGTTACACACACACACACACACACACACACATATGTATGCATAAAAAATACACTCATGGGTTCGTTGAGCTACCAGGGGATTCCTTAACACTCACATAAATGCACAGACACACACACAAACACATACTCACACATGTGCAGGCAGTATACTCACATCCTCCAAACACCCATGAAGCGGCGTAAGAATTGATGGGGACACATCCACCTCTCATCACTCGGCGAAGTTTTCAAAAAGCCACCAGGCATGAAGAGTTTTTAATCAGTGGATAAACTGCAGCACATGTCAGTCATGAAGGTGTTTTAATGACTGCGATGAAAGGCTCTGCGTTCTCATACCAAAAAAAAAAATCAGTTTAAAGCGGCTCGTCGTCGATTTTACACACGTGAAGTTCAGTTTACTCGTCAGGAGAAAACAGTTGTAAGTCATTGTGATGTCGTATGAAGTCGTATGAAAATGGGCTTTAAACACGGGTTTGAAAGATGTGTACTTTGACCAGACAGTGAAGGTCAAACAAAACATAGTATTGAGCTGCATTGTGGGAAATGTAGGATCCAGTATTTGTCGGCAACCACTAAAAGTCAGTCAGATTTACTCTTGTCCGGCGACTTCTTGCTCGCTCACTCTCTCCTTTTCTCTTCTTAGCTTCCTCCGTCAACGTCCTCTTCACTCTCTTCTCCTCTGCCATTATGTCCATAGAAGATGTTAAAGATACATTGCCTGCCCAGCTCCAGTTCTGGCACGACACCGGCCTCGGCCTGACTCCCCGTCAGTATTCCCCTGTAAACCTCCTCTTCTTCGTGTCCAAATGCGGACACTCCTCTGGTGCTCTGAGCTCACAGTCCGGACAGCCCGGCTAACAAACTGAGCTAACATGAGCTAACAGCAGCTACAGCTGTCAGCAGTTTACTTCACTGTCCATCATAAACTCTGTGAATCACAGAGAGTTGAGGCGGAGCAGCCGGAGGACATCAGAGGGAAAACCAGAAAACATTTTCTCCATAAAATATGATCCAGTTTCACCAGAATCAGTGAAATAGTTGGTGGTGTGTGACTTAGTGCCGTAAAGCGTTACGTACTTCTACCGACCGGGCCCAAAGTTACACAGTGTGAGAAGAGACGTACGACGACAGAGACACCGTTCAGTTCAGTTAACAGACGTTAAAGTTACACAGTGTATTAATTACAGAGATCTGTGAACAGAGAACAGAAGAGACAATGAAGGCACCGTGCAAATATTACTGTTGTAAACTGTGATGGATGTTCACGACAGTTTGACTTCCTGGTTCATCTTTGACCTACTAATACTCCATCATTCATTGCCGGTGCTCGGGTGGGGCTGGACACGGATGGAGGGGGTTTTAGACCCACCAGAGAGTGCCAGATGTCTGCTGCTACTTCTTCTCCCGTCCTCCAGTTGATAGTGCCCCCATGTGCCAAAGAAACCTTGTACGTAGTGTTATCACCTGGACAAGTTCACTTTGCTGACGTCATGCAAAAGATGTGAGCTGTAGATCTCCGAGGCCACAGTAGCTCGCTCCTGTCAGCGACGTCAGTCACGTTACTTAGACGAATATTTTGTCACTGAAGATGCAACTTTGCAAATGTGAGTTTCTGCATCGTCCTGCCTTCTGTCTGCATCTTTAAACCATACCTGCTATTGTCAGTATATAGTGCTTAATAATCAGAAAGCCTTTCTGTGTGGAGTTTGCATATTCTCATCGTGTCTGCGTGGGTTCTCTCCTCCCACAGTCCAAAGACGTGCACTTCACAGGTTAATTGGTGACCCTAAATTACCCGTAGGTGTCACTGTGAGTGTAAACGGCCCTGTGATAAACTGGCGTGACCCTGATAAAGATAAGTGGTCATGGAGGCTGGATGGATTGTGTTGGATGCAACACGTTCACGACTGGCTTTGTTTATTCGTATATTTACCGCTGATTCCACACCAGTAAATAAATAAACCCTCATCAAGAAAGAAAAAAGTATTTTTCTGGTGTGTAATGAAAGATTATCACCAACAGGAGCTCTCACTTTTAGTTTCACCTCCAAATAAAGTGTTTTTATCTAATCTGACTAAACTGTGTTCTTGTTTCTTGGCCTCCAAATCTTGTATTGTAGCGATGTTGCCGTGTTCCCGGATCTACAATTTAATCTTAACTGAGCCGAAGCTGTACGTAAATAAGATCTGCTCTCCTCCCTTAGAACAAATCCACAATTAAGTAAATATTCAGAGGTGCAGCAGGGCAATAATTGCAGAATTAAAGTTGTCAAAAGGTGCAATAAAGTTGTTTGTTACTCCGCCGTCCAACTGCAGCACTGTTGTTGAGTTTCAGGGTGTTAAGTTCAACACTTTCCAAGACAAACACACCCCAAAAGAGGAAATGCCTATCAACAAATGGCCCCAAAAGTGAGGAGACCGCCATATAGCGTGCCCTCTGTCACGTCACCTGTGAAGAATTGGACGACGGCGAGGCGTTATAAAGTTGCTAAATCCAGCTCGGGGCTGTTAATGGAGAAAGCTCCCCTGCCGAGTCCGGAACATAACATTTGACACCGCAGCCTGACATGAGAAACAAACTTTTGGCTCCGCAGTCGGTCCTAAACAAACTGGAAGCTCTGCTGGACACAAGTGGAGGCAATTCTTGATAAGTAACAGAAACGGTGCACAAGTCAGGAGAAATTTGTCACGATTACAGATTATTTTTGACACATGGTATTCTTAGACGTGGAAAGTATTTTGTGTTCTTGTGTTCTGGTGGTTCTGGGAGCAACTACCGCGAAATAAAGCTGTTCTGAATTCCATATGCTGCTGGCAATTATGTTGTTTTCTAGCCACAAGTAATGCCTTTGTCGTCTAGGTATCTGTTTTGATTAGCCATCCTGTCAGAGGACGGGGATCAACAGATCAATCCTGAAATCTGCTGCCAAAAAGAAAATCTTTGCAAGAATCTGGTATTACTCATGGTGGATATCTTTGCAAGTAAGCAGACAATATTCATCCCCCAAAAATTCATATGGTTTATATAAACCTCCACATGAAGTTTATGAGATTTAAAGAATATTTTTAAGAGAAAGTTATTTATGGTGAGCGCTTATTACTTCTAATTACAAATTCCTTTTGTCTGATTGCAGTAAACTTTGATGGAGACGAAACATGTTTGTGTAACTGAAATAATGATTTGTCACGGCGCGGCTTCATTTGAAGCGATATACTCATCACGCGCGTTACATCGTCGTCAGACAAAAAAAAAAGCATTGGAGTGCTCTCTGCAGGATTCAGGAGCCACAATACTTTCTCATCTCAGAGAACATGTAAGAAAGTCATAAATCTGCAGCCGCAGCATGTTTCTCTCATGAACTTCTTGACCATGAGGAGCCAATGTGTGTGTGTGTGTGTGTGTGTGTGTGCGTGCCACACATGTTTAGGAAGAGTTTTATGTGCGAGGATGTTTTTCCTTCACCCACTGACACCCAGATGACTTTTTGTTGGATCTCTTACACAACTCGGGCATCATGATAAATCTGGACGCTCGGTGATACGAGCAGCGCTGCAAAGTTCTGACAGATCTCGTGAGTTTCTACCTGGTGGTGGAGGTGGTGGTGGTGGTGGAGGGGGTTCCCTGTCGACCCACCTCAGGCCCAGGATCGTGGCAGCAGGGTGGAACAGCGGCTGGGCCTGTTTACTCAGCTGTGGGGGCTCCCCAGGTCCAGGGGAAAGAGAGGATGTGTTCAGGGCCTCATTAATCATGGCTGCTTCGGAAGAGATAAACAGGCAAGGCCCAGCAGGGATGCTGCAGCAGCTCCTGCCGCTGACGGGGGGGAAGGGACAGAGGAGAGGAGAGGGAGGGAGAGGAGGAGGTGTGGTGGGGGGGGGATAGGTGGATGGGGGACGAGGAGAGGAGACGGTGGACTCGCACACCAGGGGATACACCATAACACTTGCTCTTTGGTTCCACATCTGCATGGCTGCACGGGCTTGTAAATCTACATTCCTCGTCTGGCCGGATGCAAACAGAGCGTCCGATGCAAGTGCATGAACCCGAGTCCACTTCTTTACACAGTGTTGTATTGTTGTGTGTGTACATGTGCATGTGAGTCTGTTAGTATTGTTCTTATCCTTTAATACAGAGCTTTTCAAGGGAGGCTCGGTGAAATCTGACATGAGTTATCAAAAGGAGATCGCGTAGAAGAGCCTGAATGTGTGATTCGATTAAAGATACAGTAGATCTGAGGATTTTCTCGGAGCCTTAAACTGATAAATGCTTCGGGACAGACCTGTTGTACGTGTTTGGTGCGGCCTGAAGTTATGTCAAACAGCAATATTGGGCTTTCTTGGCTCAATTGTTGAGTGTTTATGGGATCAAATAACAAACTAATGATCCCATATGCAACCAGGAATTCAGCCGAAACTAGGGTGGGAGGAGGGGGGGCGACTTTTTCCAAGCTTTGCCTGAGCGAAGGCCCACAGCCTCAGTTTGCAAACCTCTGCTTTAATATATGCTGTATGTATGTATGCATATAAATGTACTGGTCCGATTATGACAGGAGACTTTTCAAAGCAAAGTTACAACCAGGATCAAAACACTAGACAATTAAAATAATACAAAATAAAATAGCCAACAGTAACTTAAGATAACAACTATAATTATATATCGCAGAGTTTCCTGCCCACATACACTCAGCTAATGAATAAAGGCAAACATGTCAAAATCCAGATGCACAAAGGCCAAACTAATCAGCTGCACCGGGTAAATTAAATATTTTCAGTCTGCTTTTCCACAATCTGGCAAAGTAATCGTGCGGCTAGGACCATAAAAACCAAAAAGCCACTTCAGCAACTTTTGTCCCGAGCCGGATGACGTGAGAGAGTGAGAGAGTTTATGTATTTGATAAGCAGATCAGATGAGATGCTGAGGAGCGAGGCCGGGCAGGCAAACTGACAGGAAGTCAGCGCAGAGATCTCTGAACAGGTGTGACGTGACGCACCTGAGAGCTTTTCTTTTCTGATCTGACGTGTCAGCGTTTCTGTGGAGAAAACTAAATAAAATTGTTAAAGTTTGGATTATTATGTTAATTAAAACGAATAATTATTTAATTATTATTTCATCAGATAAGAGCACAGTGAAGACTAAACATAAACTATATTTCCAGAGCTTTCACTCTCTGTTGAATGGCCTCGTCCTGCATCAGCTAATAAAACGAGAAGAAAACACAGAATCTGTCAAAAAAAAAGCCTATTAACTACTAAAGTTACTGTTATGTATGATTATTAAAAATATATATACATATTAAGGCAGAAAACTGTAAAAAAGTTCCTAAAAATATCAGGAAAACTCTAAACTAAATATTCACAGGAAATAATCTGCAAATCATTTGTTTGACACAAACTTCCTGTTCTGTTATTGCTGTGCATTGAACCTGATATGAAATATCTTTAAAATATGTCAGTTAGCCAGCTGATAGAAAACCAGTCCTTCATATTTATCAAACTAATGTCAACATTAAATTAAAATCAGTTACGCATTATAAGGATCGTCTGCCTCCTGTGTAACTCTCAGTAGTTTCCTCTATAGTGAGCAGTGCATTGAGATGTCGGACAATCACGGATCACTGACGGGTTCAGTGTTTTGCACCGATAAAATGGAGGAGCATTGCATCGTGGGAAGGTTAGCAGTGAGGCGTAAACAAAATGGTAAAACATTCAATGTCATCTTGACAGTTTCCTGAACTTGTATACGCGTTCATGTTCATCATGTTTAGCTAAATGTCGCACGCGGAGCATTTCGTCTGTTTTATTCATTAATTGGAGATTCTGGCTTCCTGATTTCTGACCGCAAATATTGCGATCGCTCGATATGAATAAAACGTTCTCTCCAACGTTCCCCTGTTAACTCGACCCTGCTGCCTCGAGTCCCACCAGATCTTTTCCATGTCATACTTCTCACTTTCTCATTAAAAGGAAAGAACGCTTGAGAGGTTTGAATTCAACTGTAAGAAAGAGACAGAAGAGAGAAATAGTGTTTCTGTCAATCTGTCATGCGGACGAGGCACCGGGTCACGGCGCCTGTGTTATTCTACACCCACAGACTGTGAGAAGGGGAAAAAGAGGACCTTCGGTGAAACCTGCTCCGGCTGGGGTCTGTTCCAAAAAAGGCCCACCGTTATTACCTGCTTCTCCTCTCCTCTCCTCTCCTCTCCTCTCCTCTCCTCTCCTCTCCTCGGCCTGTACGCTTCCTTCCAGACCTCTTTCCCCTCTAACAACCTCTCCGTGTGTCAGAGCAGGCAAGATTTCACTCATCTCCTGCACAATATTTCATCAGTCTGCAGAAAAAAAACCCCAGAAGAAACGTCTGAGAGCAAAAGGAAAGAGACGGACCAATCAGTTTGAAAGACCTGACAAATGCAATAAAGCAAAGGTTTATTTCAGTGCTCCCTCTAAATGGGTTTTAAGATATTGTATTACTCTGTTTATGTAAGACTATTTCTTAATTATAGTGTGTGTGCGTGCACGTGCGTGTGTGTTTATGCGCGTCTGTCTGCGCCCGTGTGCACGTGTCCTTGTGTTGTACACTAATTGGTCTTGATAGGCTCGGAAAAGTGACATCATTACCAGATTGTCTGGATTTCCCCCAGAGGTCAAACAAGTGGGCAAGACTGAAATACTGCTCCGCGATGCGGTGGAGGAAACAGATCTATGGAGCAAAGATATCTGCTACCACGATAACTCCATCACCGGTGAATGTAACTGAGTCAGACGCCGCAGAGGACTGGGGGCAATATTTATGCATTCGGGTTGTGTGTTAGATCTTTTTTTTTAACAATATCTTACATCTGAAAGACAAGAAATAAAGAGAGACGGCGAGTCCATCTAGACGCTACGCAACCTCAGTTTGATCTTTTACTCCGAGCTGAACGTTCTTGATATGATAACATAATAAGATATTATCTAACATATAAATGAATAAAGAGAAGAGCTGCGTTACATAAAGCTGCAGAGATTTTAGAGGACGATGATTATTTATGACTTATTGTAAGCAAAAATAAGAGTGTAAGTAAAATCCCAATGATGTTCCTTTATAAAATTTACTGTCCAGCAGGTTTATTGCGTATAAGCTGAGTCCTCACTAAGACCAGGAAAGTGGATCACGTCACTCCAGTTTTCAGATCTTGGCACTTTAAAGTTGGTTTTTATAAAGACCGGTTTCTGATCTGCTGCTCCGTTATGAACCGGCTCGTCCCCAGAGTCAAAACTCAGAAGCGGCGTTCAGTTTTCATGCAGCTCAGATCTGGAACAAACTCCAACTCTGAGTTATTCAAATCAAAGCTGGAGACTTTTTTCTGTTTGCTGCTTTTTAAGTGAATAAATGTGGAAGTGTTTATTAATATTTTGTGCTTTATATTTAAAACTAAAGTCAGGTTTTCCTTCCTTGCTTGTCCTTTTCTATCTTCTGTTAAGCATTTTGCAGAGCCTTGTTGTTAAAGGTGCTCTATAATATAAACCTGCCTTCATCGTTAATCTGGCCTGTCCTCAGATGGCCTCATTAATATTGGAAAGTGTCACGCTTTAATGTTTTATACACACTGAAATTTTCACTGGGCCAAAATTTCACCCAGTTTGGGTAGCAGAGCAGCTGAGACACGGTGCTGTTAAAAATAACGAACACGTCACTGCCTGTTAATAATATGTTCAGTTTTCTTCACAGTTTTAAATGTCACATACGCGTCGCTTTGTACAATTAACTAAATATCTGCCACAGTTTTAAGGTGAAATGTGAATTTTACTTTTAAATATAATAATACTAACACTTCATCAAAACAAGCTAAAAGTTAACTCAGTATTTCAACTCTGTATTTTAACACAGACATTTTTAGTGTGTGATATTTAATATAAACACCCCGTGTGGCCGTCTGCACGTCAGATTTACCTTAAATATTTAGAGGTGACATGATGTGATCATAAAACACAAACTGTCTCTGCTGGCACTTTTTAACTGATCAGCTTTACAAATAATCAGAAGTTTACATTTTGATTCAGGCAATAAAACATCGACTTTCGACTGTTTTCTTGTTTTTCTTCGATTTTTGACCCACTGCTTAAAATCATTAAAATGATTACATATTTTTTTTGCTGTGATGTTGAATTCAAACTTTTAAATAGTTTAATAAGATCAGGCTTCATATCGTCTCGTCCTCCCTCTGAGAGCTGACTTGAAGAAGACAACAGTAAGTCTCTGATGCCACCTGGTGCTCAGTTATAACATCATAACGTCACAGGCCTGCAGTGACTGGACATGGATGCCTCATGGCTGAAGAGGATCGAAGGATCATTTATAGTGAGGAAGCAGTTACTTTATTGACATATTACAATACAAAGTAGGAAAAGCATTTACTTAATTTCTTTTTTTCTTATTGGCTTTTATTTATTTTAACACTTTATCATCGTGTGGCTGAATTTAATTGAATTTATATATTATTTATTTTTGCAAACTTCTCCTCTTTGTTGCCTTTTTCTGTTTTTACTGTTCGCTCTGTGAAGCATTAAAGTTACTTTAAAATTATACGGCAGCTACAGTTAAAAGTTACTTTGACTTTACGCACAAAACATATGATCACCTGTATTATGTTACATTAAAGGCTCTGCATACACACAGTCAGGTTTCCATAATTTATAAACCATAACACATGATGAGTACTTTAAGTATATGTTCTTGTACTCATGACTTCTACCTGTACCTGTCTACATGGTGCCGTTGCTACATTCACCCACTGCACTGAGCGAGCATGCGCAGCACCAGAGCTCTGAAGCCGAAGCAGCTAAATGGACACAGCCATCCCTCGTTTTATTATTTACACGTGGACTTTTCCTTCTGTGACGCGTCAAAATGTCTTCTGCACACAACATGAGCCACACACACACAGAGGACGTGTCATGAACCTGGAAAACTCCTTCAAAATAAGTGTGTGTATGTTACGTATTCACTCAGTGGTGACATTTCTGTCCCTCGGTGCATAAAATCTCACCTGCGTTTCAGTGTGCCGTTGTTTTTCAGCTGTGACTGACTCTGACGGTGACAAACACAGTCACAGAAGTGCAAACACGACTGCACGACGACAAACATCAATACACAAACAGGCACCTTAGTAACTGTGACTCACTCTGCTGCGCTGCCCTCAGAGCAGCCTGAGTGACAGTTTAGCTCCCCACCTATGAGAGAACGTCCAGACAAAAGTCTTTTGTCCACTTTTAATTGCCTTAGCATTTTGGGTTTAATTATAGATAAAGTTTTACGAAGACTGCAAAAGGCGTGACTATTATTTGGCACAAAAGAAAGATGACTTAAGTTTAAAGGACAAACATTGCTTCAGTACTGATCTACAAGCCAGCAGTGCTCTACCAGAGGTGACCTCATGGTGGCGTCTGTGACTACAACATGACATGCTCAGGTCTTAACCCCCCTCCTCCTTTCCTTTCCTTTCCTTTCCTTTCCTTTCAAGGGAGCATTACTGGAAACCGTCAGCAAACAATAACCACAATAAAGCACCACAGAAGTGCTGAACACAAAGTACCCGTCCTTGCCGTCGGCCCTCGTGAACAGTGGCGCTGAATGTGACACACCAGGCGCACGGTTGCCACCATCCACCCTCCAAAATATTTACTCAAATCAAACACAGCAGCAGAAGTTTATCTCAGCCACACTGTGTTGCCTGGGGACGTCACCATAAAGCTTATCGTCTTCTCTTAGTTCATCACCTCGGCCATCTGCTGTCACTTACGCTCAGCGGGAGCAGCCACAGGTGGATGATAAGAAGCTGTGGTTAGAAGAACATCACCCCTGGGAAAACCCATAGACATGGATGTAGTATCCGTGATGTCACCCACAGGCGCCTGGGTCTGAACAGGTGAGTTGTATATAAATTCACCCTCAGTACAGTTGTCATGAACGGGGAAATTAGCTACAGAGACCAAAACTGTTTTTTGTACCAGGCTGTAAACATGTTTATTTCTGCTGTGAAGTTGGACATTTGAACATGGGGACTTATGGAGACTGACTCACTTCTGGAACCAGCCTCAAGTGGACGTTTGAGGAACTGCAGTTTTTCGTTGCTGTACTCATTTGTACAGAAAACTAACAATAAAACGTGGTCGGCTGGAGCTCAGACGGAGAGTCATGCTCATCATGTAGGCTTTACCAAGGAAGTGAATAATTTCCTCACATGTTGAACTGAACTGAACTTTGAAGTGAGTCAACGTCACTTTCGATAAACCGTAAGCTATATAGTAAAAACATAACTTAACTCTCGAGGACTCACTTAGTAACGTCAGTTCCACAGAAATATTAAGTATGTTTGTATCAGCAGCATTAAATCATTAAATCATTGTGTTAACTCGAGGAAGGATTCAGTTTATTATCAACTTTTCACTTGTAAGAAGACGAATGCGTCATTTCTTCTAACTTTAAAGAGTTCTTAGCCAAACTTTGTGGTAGATTAGCAGACCATAGCAATGAGAACAAGTACTCTACCATTCAATGAGCACATCGCATTTAAAATGATTAAGTTAGCCTGCTGTGTATTAAGGACCAGATAGAGCCTAAGTAAAATAAAACTCTTCGATTTATTAAGCTAGTTAAAGAATATATTGTGCTCTGCAGTTGAACCGTCTGTTGCATATAGCCTAATGCTTTCTGAATCAAGTCAATCAATCACTCTATCTTTATCATACAATCCATTCCCATGTGAAACCGGACTCCAAACCAGATCAATGGGCATGACTGTCAAAACAGGTCCTCCACACATCTTAAATAACAAGTGCCTGAATGACCTATTTAGAATCACTTGTGATTATGCAATGGCATGTGTAACAGAATAGCACAGGGAAAATGTTTTCACTGAACCGGACCCACCCGTATCAGATGTACTATGTCATGATATGGCATTATCGGCCTCGGGCATATAGAACGGATTTTTCACATGTAGTACGCTGGAGTTCGGCAAGGTCAACACTTACTCATGAGGCTATCTGGCTTTGGTTGTCGAGCCTTTTACGTTAAGCTTCTGTATGTGTGAGTGACGTGTTTATTGCTCCTTCATTTGCAGTAGTGCATCTATTACAAGCCCTAGATACCAATCGTTGTTCATCGGAAACGCCCACATAACGTTACATCATTTACGCAAACAACATATTTCCTAACATGTCCAAGAGTTGCTGCGTGTGTCTGCACATCAGATACACTTAAAAAATCCAATGCTGAAGTTTAAGGCTGCGAGTCATCAAGCAGCTCGATGAGTTTGGTCAGTTTATGTGTGTAGTCGACACTTAGGATGTTACCGTACCACAGGTTTGTTTGTTTGTTTGTCTGTTCTGCCTCTTCCACCTCCCAGATAATCTGAAATAACTTCATATAATCTGAACAGGTGAACATGAATCCATCCAGGAAATTTCAGTTTTGACTAAAGTATTGCACCAAAAGATTCTCCATCCAGCCATGCCGTTATCGTGATTAAAAAATATCCACATCTAGAATCAAAATAAGTTTTTTTTTTTACTCTAACACATCTTTACAAACATCAAATCAGAGCTGCAGCTAAACTGAAGCTGTGAAGGATCATTCGTCTTTGCTCTGCCTCCCTTTACTGTATATCTCGACCACATCTCCCATGAGAAAGTAACATGAGTGACACATGATACACCTGCCCTCAGCTCTGGAAAATGCTCTTGTATAATGAGTATATGACAGGAATGTGTGGGAAACACGCTCGTCCTGTGAATTACCTGCCAAGAGAGAAACAGGTTTGAAAAGGAAAAATCTGATTTACATCTTCTCGGATATATTAACGAACATACTTTATTCTCTTCTGCAGCCATGTGTGAGATCCCTGTGCATTCTTCCCCGGCGTTACCAGTAAGGTGATTACTGAGTATCATTTCCTCTAGCTGTGGAAACCCATTTTCTGGGTCAGTGGACCCCACCAAAGGACTGATTGAGTCTTAAAAGGGGCTCCCTCAAGCATACGTTTGCTCTCCTTGTATCCGAGACAATAGGCCCGACTGCAGCAAAGCAAAGCAACAACGCCCTCGCAACATTACTGGGAAATGCTGGAATATCAGAAGAATAGGGCGCTTAAGTCAACACCACATCCCTCCCATAAAGCCTCAGTCTGATTTACAGGCTGAATGTTACCATGAATCCTACACTGACATGATAATAGTGAAGAAATGTTGTTCTGCTAAACCCAAAAGAATTAAATACAACAGAACTGGATTAAATCATGATTGGACAACCAAACATTTCATCGTTTTTTCAGACTGACGTGAAAAGCCAGCCATCATAGAGAAAGAGGAGATGCCATATCATTTAAAAGTGGCAATAACAGAACACATTTTCAGACACAGCCACAATTTATGCTGCAAAATAGTGAAACGAGGAAGTTTCATTTGATCTGTGTCCGAGAGAGAGAGACAGAGAGCTTTGGTTGAGAGACATAGACGGTGAATGAGAGTGAGCGAGAAAAGCTGGTTAATCATATTAAGTAAAAAGTCGGTGGGAGTCATCATCTGGGAACCATGAACGTCTGTGTAAAATGTTAAAAAGATCTGACCTGCTGGTGACACAGCATGAGAAGTGACAGGATCACGAGACCCAAAACCATCTGACACACCCTGAGAGCCGAGCGCGGCAGCAGATAATTGGTTAAAGTAGACGTCAAAGCGATTTACTGTCCGTTCGTCATCTCTATTATCGACTTTAGACATGAATGATTCAGATTTACAGGCGCCCCAGGTGTTTTTGTGTGAGTCATCTCCATCGAGGCGTTTTGTTTATGTATTTGTTTGTTTGTTTGTTTCTGCTTCATCTGCTCATCATTGCTCATCATCACTGCTCATGCATGGCATCAGTGATGGAAGAGACGAGTTGAGGAGTGGTGGAGAAGAGGCGAGGAGGAGGAGGAGGAGGAGGAAGAGGAGGAGGAAGAAGGGAGGGATCCGTTGCTCCCTGTGTAACGAGATTCCCAGCTAATCAGTGACTTTCCTGCCTTATCATTACCATCAGGACACTCGGGAGGCCGAGTAACCCAGGACGAGCTGATGTCATGCTGAGATGGGTGAAGGGGGGGCGGGGGGAGAGTGTGTGTGTGTGTGTGTGTGTGTGTGTGTGTGTGTGTGTGTGTGTGTAGTCCTGTTTGTTTGTGGGCACCAGTGTTTTGTTTCATGTTGTTTGTTACAGTGTGTTCTCGCAGTTTTAATGTGTCTGTGCACAGCTCCTTTGTGCTCAGGTTAGGGTATGTCAGTTACTATGTGTGTCTTGAACACTTAACGTATATGCATTCCTGTTTGTGTGTGTGTGTGTGTGTGTGTGTGTGGGTGAGAAGGAGACAAAGCAAGACAAAGGCTAGATCAGTAAGTGATCTTTAGTCAGCAGTTGATATCAGTAAGAAAACCATGACTCAAATATACGAAACAAGAGTTTTCTCTCTCGTGTCTGCACGTTAAAGTGTGTGTGTAATGTGTGTGTTAGTTCTTAAGTATGTGTGTAACGTGTAATCACCAGAAAATAAGAATATCTGTGTTTTGTTCCTTTTAAAGAGAGCAAGAGAGTTTTGATGCTCAAAATATGTAAACATGTTTATTTCTGCTGTGAAGTTGGACATTTGAACATGGGGACTTATGGAGACTGACTCACTTCTGGAGCCAGCCTCAAGTGGACGACAAGAGGAACTGCAGTTTTTGCAGACATTTCCCAGACATGGATTTTACCACTTGGACCTCACCTTCAGATACCATTAAACCCCTACACACTGCACCTTTAAGCACAAAGGCGATTAGCGTAGCTTAGCGTAGACTAGAAATAGGAGGAAACAGCTATCCTCAAAAATCCAAAAATCTGCATAAACCTCTGAAACTTTAGTAAGTCACAAGTCAAACTTTGTTTGTTTAATCTACACGGAGACAGAAATGTGGTTGCCTGGCAACCTCCCGGTGATATGAATCTGACTCATGGTTTTTTATAATATTTATAAACTATTTTAAATGAAGCAATAAATGAATTATCTGAATCATGATCATCATTTCTGTGTGTCTGTCCATGATTTCCGTTTGTTAGACCATGTGCATTGTTTTGTTTGGCTATAATTCCCCAAAAGTCTACACTGGATGTGAAATGTTACGTCCATAAAAAGACCAAAAGTAGAAAAATAATTTAAAAAAACAAACCACGCTGAGCCTCAGTTATGTTCATCATCCCTCTGGAATGGTGCGAACGACAGAGCGCACAGACAGAAAGGCAAGCGAGAAAAGTATAAAAGCAGATAGACAGGCAAGGTCGATAGACAGGCAAGCAGGCAGACAAGCAACATCTCTGATTGCCACAAGAGGTGTCCCTTACACTGCCCCACTCTGCAGTCAATGGAAAAATGATCTCACTCCTTCAAACACCACTGACTTCATCCCCTGATGTGAGGCCGAGAGAGAGCGAGAGAGAGAGAGAGAGGGCTGACATCAGTGCAAGCTTTACCTGAGCAAATATAGCATGACACAAGAAGGGAGTGGTCACTTTAACATTGCCCGCAATACGGGCCCAAAGTTTTCTCAATGGAATATTGTTTTTATTATGTCATGCTGCATGGCGCTATATCCTCAAAACATGCAGCGAGCAGGACGAAAACAAGGTGCCATGTTACATTACGCTGCTCACACCCTGCTTCTGCTCGTGCAGCGTTTAAGCTGGGCAGCCTCGTTACAGGCTGGTTTAAACTGTTACAATCAACAGTGGTGTGTACTTTTATTTGTAATTAGAGTCCCGCGTTTTAACCGAGACAGTGAAAAGCATGAGTCTGTTTTCAGGTGAGGATATTTCACCGTAATCTTAAACATCATATTTTGCTAAGAATTTACTGTTTATCAGCACAGAAGTTAAAATATGAACTGCATCAACTGAATTATTAAATATTCTACATGTTTTAACATTATGTAACATCACTTAACACTGTATGTTACATAAAATAATGGAAACAACTGCAGAACTTTTAGCATTGTCCCTTCATTGAGGTGAACAATCATCAATTATTTGGGGAAAAATCTGTTACGTAACATGTAACATGACACTAAGAGTATTATAAATTATGCATACTTGCACACCTTAAATGATTTAAATCATAACCCAACTGAAGGATATTAAATTATCTGTTAAAATGTCACATCAGATATCAAACATTTTATTACATTATTGGGTTTTAATACATTCTTGTTTACATGATGAGGTGCTACAGATTGTTTAAATACAAGAAGTTTAACCACATAAATGGCGTATAGTTTAACAAAGATTAATCAAACTTTCATGTCGTACGTGTGTAAGGTCTCATCCAGCCTATCTTTGGAAGTCGCTTCATAAGTAGGAGCTCTATTTTCAGGGACAAACTGTTTCACTTTTCCTGAAGTGTGTTGCATTAGAAAACCCAGCGAATACACAGTGTGTGTTTATTGTTTAGATTAAGAGAGCACAGCATATTCCAAGTGTTAGGCCCAGTCCCAAAGTCCACCCCTCACAGCCCTCCCATTACATCCATGACAGCTCAGAGCTTTCACACTGTGAAATTGCCGAGCACTCGAGGGCTACTTCTTAGTGTTTTGGGGCCCTTCATGCACAATTTCTGTAAGCGGTAATTACCCACAATGCATAGCTTCATTGTGCTCGAAAGTTAAAAACAGACATGGCGGGGGGAAAGTCCGAAGTCAAGAATAAGAAAGGTCTCCAAGCGTTAATTTTTACGAGGAGTTATTCTGAGTTAACACGTGTCAGTGTGAGAGTTGGCTGTCAGCTCGCAGAGTCGATGTTGCTTTTGGTCTTTCAAACCTTTCCAGAGTTTTAGATTAAATTAGCTGTGGTGGAGCTACGGTTTTTACACCCTCGGAGTGAAATTCAAACTGACAACTCTGTTTCTTGACTTCCGTCCAAGCTTCTGCGATGAGACTTTCAAAGAAGCTCTGTACACACTGAACGTGCTCATATCGAGGTAACAGCCTCTACTAAAAGTAACCCTCAATTACCATAAATGTAGTGCTAATATCACTGAGAGGCATCCAGTGTCTGTCAAAGGATACCATTCATTAGGGCCACATCGCAGAAACCGACTGGCATTTCCACCCCCAAGGACACAGCTCATGGTAACAGCCTTTAAACCGTGTCACTGCCACATATAATACGGTACATGCACCTCCATCAAGGGCGGTTGCGCACATTCCTGCCCTGGTGAAGCCCCAGATGTCACAGGATGGCACGGGTGCCAGTCCCACATACTTCTCCAACTGTTTGCTGACTTCAAAGACAGCGCGGAGGGCCAGGCATTTCGTACACGAAGGGCATTAGCCGGTCCTTACAGGTGCAGAGGGTCACCTTTTCTCTCTTTTGATTTGCTGTTAGAGCCCTCTGTGTAGTGATGATACAGGAGATTTATTCAGATGATATGTGGGTGTGAATGTGTCCCATGTTTTAGCTGTAACGCTGTAATGTTCCAGAATAGAAATAACATAAACAGGAGCTCTAAAGTATCTTTTTCTAGGCTGACGTCAGTCTGTTGGTGGTTCTACCGCCGTGGTCCGCAGTGAAATATCTCAAATAAAACATTCATAGTCCCAAACAATAATTCCTATTGACTTTGGTGACCCCCCTGACCTTTCCCCGCCACCAGCAGGCATTTTTTAAAGAAAATGTCTCGACGATTATCAGATGGATTGCCATGAAATTTGGTGCAGATATTCAAGAGCTCCAGAGGACAAATCCTAAAGACTTTCTTTCTCTTGACTTTTCATCTCGTGCCACCAGCCAGTCCGATTTTCCGCTGAGATTTCTTGACATTAAAAATGCATTAGCACAGAATTTGCGACTGATACTCATGGCCCTGAGTCAATGAACGCTTAGCCATCACCAGCAAGTTGACACTTTTGGTTCAGAGTGAAATGTTTTGGCAACATGAAATGTTGTACAGATATGCATGGTGCCCAGAGGATGAATCCTAAGGAGTTTTGGTGATCCCTGGCTCCACCAGCAAGTTTTTACTTCCATCCACTAAAATATCTCCTACAACTGGGGACAAAATTTGGTTCATTCATGGTTCCCAGAGGATGAATTGATCATCCACTGTGCAGTAATTTGATTTATTTACCTTCAGTCTACAGAACTTCCCATCAGCCCCAGTTGTATGTTGTCTTTAGTGCAAATTTGCATGTCAGCATGCTAACACGCTAAACTATGGTAAACATTATACCGGCGAGAGCTGCTAACATGACTCTTGACCCATTACCAGAAACATTTCTTCATAAACAACAAGAAGGCAGCACATGCTACGAGGGATCCTATCGAAACCTTCAAAACATCCTGTTAAGGTCTTTTTTTTTTTCTACATTTCACGTCCTATTAAATTCACTATCACCCCCCGTGGTGGGACATCTGCGGTCAAGCTGAGTGACCTTGTGTTATCAGGTCTCCTAGTACCGGATAAACCCAAACTAAACACAACCGCCCACTTGTTCAGGCCTCCAAACAGACTTTTGTGTTGTTTTGCTGGAAAGATCTGGAGGCATTGTTTACACCACAGAGTTTACAAGGATTGAGAATCATTACAAGCAGGAATCCAACAAAATTAGACAGGCTCCCTTGTGAAAACACTACAATACGGGATTGCAAAACCATGAAACCCCAGCAGAAAATGTGGAGCAGAGCTCAGAAATGCTAAAATAACTTGCTATTAATCTGTCTCTTGTTTGATTTTCAACTCAATACTGAGTGCCCCTTTATGTTGAATTCTTGAGAGACATCTTTAATCGTCAGTATGCCAAACAGTCCTACCATGTACATATCCTGCCTTTGATTCAACAGAGGCAGTTTTGATGAAGGGGAGGCCATGCCCCGGGGGCCTGCCCCACTGGTTTTCCCCTTGTGTGGATGGATAAACCAGCTGCATCACTATAAATGACATAACATGGGATTTTTCTTGTCCACCCCAAATTAGCATGGAAATGAAGTGGAAAATGGGATATAAATGGAAATGTGGGTGAAGAGGGGGCTGGTGGCAACAATAGGAGGGTTTACACAGAACAAGCGCTATGTGGGCAGCGAACGAGTGAGCAAGACAGACAGAGAGAGAGAGAGAGAGAGAGACATCAACAAGGCTCCTCTGTGTCTCCTTAAAGCCATCCTGCTTTTAGAACAAAACAATGTCTCCCACAACACTCTTTGGTCTCCACGATGCGCCTTTGGCTGGTAATAGGGGGCTGGTTTTATAGAGTGAATAAACATGCATATTTGCAAGTGTCTCTAACAAAGCGCATTTGAATAAATAACTGCATGTCACAGCAAAACCAACACAAATTCCTTGTATTCAATTCAAGTTCAAATTCAAGTTATCTCATGACACTTTCCGTATAGAATATTTACAGAGACCCAACAGTTCCCACCATGAGCAAGCGCTTCACGACCGTGGCAAGGAAAAACGTCCTTTTAACCTCGAGCCTTGTGTTTTATTGCCTTAGTACACCTTTGATAAATGTTAGTGGAATTCAAAGTGCTATTGACATTTAGTGACATCTAATTAATAAAAGCAAAAGGTCATAAACAGTGAAACAATGAGTAAGTAATGTGAGCTGAAAATAAAAGATTATAAAGTAAAGCAATAAAATTTAAAATCAAATAACAAACATAGTCAAACATCCGGAGCGTAAATCAGCCGTGAGCCGTTAAACTGGCTGTTTTTGGTGGGTGTCTGTGTATCTGTGTGGGGGAGAGTTTAGAGTCCGCTTTGTGTTTTATCTGGCAGCTCAGCTGGGCCGGTGCAGCTGCATGGCAGCTACTTCTCTTCAGGGCTGCCAGTCAAAAACACCCCTATAAATGCTATTGTGCTCACCTGATTGATCTTTCACAGGCCCCGAGCAGGCCAGACAGGCTGACTTTGGAGGGGAATGGCAAGGAATGGTCGGTGAACAAACAAGCGAGCCAGTGTCTGCGGCGGAGGAGGTTGGGCCGCAGGTGGCTAGGAGGCACGCTTGGGTTGGCGCACTAGCGCTCGTCAGATGCCAACAGTGACATTTCCTGACTATGGCTATACACAAGCAGGCATCCCAGCAACGGTGCAGTGTCCTGGGGGAATGAAGAACAGGCCCTGGGCGGATTTTACAGCACACATAGGGAAAGGAGGAGGAGATGTATGGGAGCGCACATACGTGGACACATGCATTAAACATGACACACACTTTCTCATAAACACACTAATAAAGATCTCTTTCTGTCTCACACACACACACACACCTCCACTGAAGCTCATCTGTTGCTGAGAGCAGACAGGCCTCGACTGAGGCGAGCGAAGCCTGTCTGGGGTGCTGACTGAACATCACTGCCAGGAATTCCACAGGGGTGGTGCACGGGTGGGAAATCACTCGACTTGTCTCTGTGGTCTAAAGCCCTGCAGGCAGTGACAATCCCCTGCCTTAGGAGGACATCGCCAGGAGGTGTAAATCAAAATCCTGGAACATCTCCTAGCTAACAACCAATCATGTCAACACAAGTGACTCACAAATCAACTTTTAGCTTCCTTGTACGCACTGTTTGGGCGCTCGCTCATAATCAAGGCACTGATGTGTGTCTGTTCAGGGCAGGTCTCCAAAGAGCAACATGATATAGAGTACTTTAAGCCCCTTAAACAATGGGATCTTTCCAGGAAGGTTGCAAGTTCAAATAATCGAGCTTGAACTTTTAAGGAAGTGCTCTTTGCGTTTAAAAAAAAAAAAATCATGCAACAAACATAGCTGGCTCTATTTTGTCTGGAGTTATTTTCAGGTGTGTATTGTTTTCTGAGGAAATATTCTCCTGGGTGTAAATTTTGCGCAAGCAGGACACCAGTCAGTCCTGAGACGGGGTGGGGGTCCAGATTTGGCACCGTGGCACAGTTAGGATGTGTGATAAGTCAGGAAACTTGTGTGGGGTTGATATTATTTTTGGTCACTCTGGAAGAAAAACTGGAAAAGGTTTGTCTCTGGGTACAGACACGCAAGCAAGTTACAAGGGCATGTGAAAAAAAAAAAAAGACGAACTGCCCCACGTTTCACACAGCGAGTGTTTGCATTAGGAATCATTTTTCAGTTGGCATGGCACGTGAGAGAGGCTGCTCTTCTGCGGAAGCCCGCTCCACACTCCAAACAAAACCAGGACTCTCTGGCGGCCTCCAAGCCTGAGAGTAAGTCCTGTTTGTTTTAATGGTCCCAGCGTTCATAATGAGAACTAATGTCGTCCACGTAGAGTCAATGTCCTGTGATAGACAACAGTTTTATTTCTCTTTCGTTATGAGTGAAGTTTAAAACATTTAGGAGCTAAAGATCTTTCGCTCAGGAGCTGGTGGAGACCAAAAACAGAGCTAAAGAGAGAGAGATTCATCTGGTGACTTTAAAAACAACTCCAAATGAATGCTACTTAATGTGGAGACACCTCTGTGTCGTGGTACTTAGAGGAATCTCTGAAATATCATACTAATGCTGGAATGTAATTTAAAATAACTTCCTGTAATATTTGTTGTCAGTATCAGCGATCAGAGATGTAGGTAGTCATGCTACATCCATGATTAGTTATGATCTAAAATGTGACAGTGAGATAATAAGTTAAAGTAAAATAATATTAGGAGTTCTGTTCAGGATTCAACAACAGTCAACAATAAATAATCGTATTGGGAATAAATCTGACTCCTGTAGCTGAACAGGACTGGACTACGCTGGTGGTACTTGAAGAGACGAGTACGCGGCGTAAAAAGTTTGAGAAACACCGTATTGGATTAAACGCATGGCTCAAATTCAAACACATCTGTACAGAATTAAACAAAGACAAATAAATATTGCTGAGTTCTACATACATGGAGTGAACCCATATGTCATGCTTTGGGTTTTGGCATTGCCCGGCACAGCAGATTGTTGGTTGTTATAGGACTCCATTACATTCCCAGCATGCACACACTCTGTATGGCTGCTTGATGAAGATGATAATCATCAAAGTGATGGCAGGTAAACCCACATGCACAAACTTTAACCTGTGGAAATCAAAGACACATTAAATGGTTCATCTCGTGGAGAGCAGGGTCAGACCTGTTTGTTTGTGCATGGCGGATGTTCATCGTGTAGAAGTGAAGACACAACTTCTTCAGCAAATCCATGAAACCATCCATTTATATTTTCAAACAACTGTCGATAAATTAATTAATTAATTATTATAATTTGCACCTTGAATGACCTCTGTTAGTGTTACTGACACCAAATTCTGAGGAAAACTTTTAAATAAATAGTTCTTTGAAGATCCGATTGACTGAAAAAGGTTCCCCTATGGCATCGCCATGAAAAACTACTTCAAACTCGTTTTAAAAAATCTCCACTCAAAGAAAAACTGAACCGCTTTGAGCTCTCTGGAGAACCTTTTTATCATTTCTTTGGGAAACTGAATGCAAAAAAAGAGTTTTTAAGTCACGTTATCAGCACTTTTTGCTGCGTTAAATAACTTTCTATGTTTAAAAATCTTTGTTTCCTTTTAAAAATGTGTTATATTGATTACTGGTTCTTTAAGTCCAGGCCTTGCTGAAGAACCAATAGGTTTAAAGGTTCCTCCCCTGTGGCATCACTATGACCAACTTGTACATTTATTTTTAAGGGTGTACTGTAGAAACATGCCGGTTCAACATGGCGGACTGTACGGCGTCTGTAGATCTAGGTCTGTAGTAAATCACGGACCAACTTTTAAGTGGACAGCGTGGACAATAAGTCTTTAAAGTGGTCATAAAAAACTGAATTTTGAACATCTACAATTCAAAAACAACTTCATGTGCTGCTAAAGGTCATGTGATCTGATCAAAAGCTCCAGAACAACTACTGAACGGACCTCAAGGTGAGCTTGTTTGGTCAACTGTTCACTCGATGTGCATGAAACTGGAGTTTATCTTACATCAGTTACATCGAAATGAATCACTTTGAATATTTTTGTATTTTTTTAGAGGCTGGATGTTTTGATCGTGCTTCCAGTAAGTTCCTGCGTGGTGTCCTTGTTTTATCAAAGATCTTCATTTGTTTATCAGTCACCATCAGTCTTATCAGGAGCGAGGGAGGAGCAGGAGGGATGGAGAGAGGAAGACGAAGCTCCAGAGAGAGGAAGACGGAGAGGTGTTGTCGACAAGCCTTCCAAACGACACCATCCCCACAGACGCCTCGGCTTCTGGCTCCTTCTCTTTTCTCTCTCCACATCCTCTTTTTCTCACTCACCGTCTCCACCTTTTTTCAAACTTTAACTCCCATTTATTCTTTCATTTTTCGCGTTTGTCTTCGTCGCTTTCTTTCTCTCTTTCTCTCCCATTTCAACACACCTCACTTCTGTCTCTCAGTAACTCGAACAGCTGAAGCTATAATAACATTTCACCCATCCATCAAGCACAGCCAGCTTTGATCAATAAGCACTCTGAGTCCACTCCACAGCACCGCGCTGAACTTAAAATGTCTCCCCTCTGTCTCTGTCAGTACTTATCTCTCTGCTGACAAAGCTATATTAGACTCAGGGGTGGATGACTATTACAATAGATTTCACAATGCATTTGTATTGTGTGTTTATGTGCATGTGTATGTGGGTGTGCTGTAAATGAAATACGCAGGGGTGATCTATGGCAACTGCCTATGTTCTTTACAATTTCAATTCATCCTAAAAAGATCTGAAGGAGTTGTAAATCTCGTGCAGGCCGTAACACGACTGTATCAGCACAATATTGAATGTATATCAGCGTGTAGGTATTTAACACGGCCTTGAATTAAAAACACGTGCCTCCATCCAAAAGTGAACTTTTCTTCTCTTCTGTCTGAAATCACACGTGACAGTTTTCACTTCAGACGTAAAACAAATTGACTCATGGGTGAGATGTGACAGCGAGCCAAGGAGAGGGAGGGTTTTCCCACACACACACAAAAGTTTGTTTTATTCACTTGAAATCATATCGATAATTTTCACATGGAGAGAGTAGAGAGAGGAGGAGGAGCGATGGTTCACATGCTAAAAGCGTCATTTTCAGATGAAAAATGAAGTGAGTGTCCAAAACACTCACATGGTTTGTTGTCACATATCACCTGACTGTGCAGAAATTTGCCAATACTGTGGTGACAACAACACAATAATACTGAGTCATGCTTTAATATCTGGGACACATGAGGTTGTGGAAATGAAATAATCTAAGCATCAGCAAAAAATATTTCCATTTGTCTTCAGTTCGTACCTCAACCGTCTTGGCTTGTGACCTCCCTCATGGTTAGCGTGGATGTAAGTATCGAGCAAACAAACAAACGAACGAGTGATTTTTCTTTCTCTGAATGTTTTATTCGAGGTAAAAGTAGCTAGTATCAAGTAACAATATATATAATATGTCATATTCACCTATAAATCTAGCGTGTTAGCCTGCTAACATTTGAAAAATACAGCCTGTGTTTAACATAAGCTGAAGAGATTTTTATGTTTTGGTCTTTAACATGAAACACTCGTTTCGATTTTTAATCTTTCGTGTCTCTTAAAAAAGTTGGTTGCTAACAAGCGGCTCACAGTGATATGTTGACGTTTAGCAGGTGAGGTTGCTGTGAAGTTGGACATTTTAACATGGGGACTTATGGAGACTGACTCACTTCTGGAGCCAGCTTCAAGTGGACGACAAGAGGAACTGCAGTTTTTGGCTTCAAAACCCAGTAATGAGTTAGCATTTTTGTATTTCCAGTTCCCTCATCTTGAAGTCTTTTTTTTTGCAAAAGTCAGATGGTGACCAGTGCCTGTGGGGTTCATCCTCTGAGGATCGTGAATTTCTGTACAAAATGTGTGCAAACGATCTATTTCATGTGCAGATATTTCACTGGATAAGTGAAAACTTCAACCAGTCAGTGACGCTAGAGCAAGAAGTCAGATGATCACCAGTGACTGTAGGGTTCATCCTCGGGGATCATGAATTTCTGTACAAAATATGTGCAAATGGTCTATCATATCACAATATCACATGTTTTGTGGGTTGTTCTAACAACAGAATAATGTTTCATTTAAAAATGAGCTGATGAAAAACAGAGGAGTCAGTGGAAGTCCAGTTGTTCCCAATCTTCACAGCTTTGGTGTTGTTTTTTTCTCCCTCTGACTGTTTAATTCGAAGGATTTTCTAGAGGTCAGAGAGTTAAAACTATGTATTTAACTGCCTTTCTGGTTTGTGTAACCTTATTCTTTAACATCTATTTCCATCCAGTCCTCCTGTGACTCCTTTAGATTCACCATCTCAGCCTAAATGGTTACAGAAGAGTTTACAGAGTGGCTTAAATTTAATGAAACAACTACTAAACAACCATAATGTTTAACTTCTGTAACATCCTGGACAAGCTCTGTGGTGAAAAAAAAAAAAAAAAAAGACCTGCTGCAGTGCTGGAGCTGCTGGCACAGAGCACGGCTGATGTAATATTTATAGCCTGTTGTGTGTATCTAAATGTACATCTAAATATCATTAAGCAGGAAATAACATGTACAGTATCACCTGTTATGGAGATTGAATCAAATAACAACAGAGGAGGAAGAGGAGTGAGCGTGTGCGCCTGCTCTCAAACTACTTTGTTACGTCTCTGAATCTCAATCACGCTGAAACTAAAACTCAAATCCCATCAGAACCTTGTTTCCTGTCTCCTGGCTTCCTACTCTTACAGAAGAAGAAAAAAAGAAAACCAGCCCCTGTGGCTTTAGTTTGGCAGTTCAGTTTCAATAAGCAGCGAGCATTTCACCAGTCGAGTTGGTCTTGTGTACAAAAGCTTGGTGGACAACTTTGAATCCTGTGGTTTTCATGTGGCGTAGACTTAAAAAAACCACAAGAATGCAAGAATGCATATTCCTGAGCTGATTTACGTCAGTTTGGATGCTCGTGTTAACGTACAGGACTCCTGCAGAGGTTGGTGCCACTGTTGTTTTTTTACTTAGAGGAGGAGGTGGAGACGCGAAGTGAAGTAAACAAAGTGAAGTTCTTTGAGTTTGTCCGGGCAGAAAAAGAAAAAACATGTCAGGACTTTTCGTGCCAGGGCAGGTTTTTATGAATGGAAGTTTTTTTTTCTACCTTTCCCTCTCTCTCTCTTTTTGTGAATGAAAAACAACTGGAAAATCCTGTATAAAAAAGCCCACAGCCTGTCCCCGGGCGGTTGTGATTGGCTGCTGCTGTGCAAGCTCCACCCACGGTTGCTAGGAGCCCATTCTACCGCGCTTCTGATTGGCTCACGGGAGGAACCGAGACTTCATTCATAAGTCAGTGTATTCACCCGGACAAAGGCAAGAAATTCGAGCCCTTGAAAGAGGAAATCCACCAATCACGAACCTCGTCTGGCTCCGAGCAAGAAAAGCAAGTCTGCCCTTATTATCCCCCCAAAATCATGTCTGTAAGAGGACTGACAGCACAGCTGGCTCTTAAAAAGTCACCAAACTTCAACTTTTAACTGTTAAATCTCCTTTAAAAAATAAGTTTTTTTTTTGTTTGTTTGTTTTATTTTGTTGCTGTGACTCGACAAAAAAAAAAAAAAAAAAAAAGTGAAACATCTGTTTCCCGTCACAGCTTCAGCTTCTGGACTGTTTCCCTAAAGAAAGTGGAGCCTGGCAATCCGGGGCAGACGTGGCAAAAAGCCCAAAAAACAGCCAGCTAAATAACACTCATAAGTCATGCACGCTTTATGACCCATCTGACGTGTGTTTAAAAAAGCAGAAAGTGACACTTAAAACATAAAAAAATATGAAGAAAAATGCACCAATCTGCAGAATTTGGACGATTGAGGTGTAAAAAGTAACTTTACTTAAAAGTTACAGGTAATATGGAGAGCTGTCTGTCACACACACACACACACACATATGCACACACACAAAAAAGAGATTTGTAAAGAGGGCAGCAGCCCGCTGGGTAATCACTCGCCATCACTTCCCCTCGGCATTTTTTGTGAATGGAGCTCATTATGCATGCAGCCTCCACGCAGCTCCATTCACAAGCAAGCGCTCCCTCCTCTCCCTGCAAAGGCTGCGTGGATCTCACTCAACTCAGCCTAAATGACCACAAACGGTTAACGGATGGATTATAAGATGGATGGATATTTGGACCAGCAAGTGCCTTACACTTTAGCAAATGTACGTATGGATGAACTCTTCTGTTAACTTCACATTTCTGCTTTTAACGTCCGGGGGTTTTGTGCTCGGCTACCGGGCTTTATCTGTGTGTGTGTGTGTGTCGCCTCGCGTCTGCACGAGTTTTGTACTGAAGCAGCTGTGTCTGTGTGTGTGTGTGTGATTGGGGAAGGAAAAAGTCGCTTAAAACTACCACAAAATCGCCACAAACTGAAACATTTAGTCCCGTTTGTGAGCGGGTTTCTTCTGTGGGTTCGCTCGGTGTTGCAAAACGCGTCAACGCGTTGCCAAATGGTCACTTTGTTCAGACGCAAACAGCGCGTTTGTTTTTCTCAGATTGCCTCTCCACAAACTGAGAAATGTTGTTTTTTTTTTTTTTTCCTCTGACGGACTGATGTTCACCTAAAAAGCTGCTGCAGGCTCTCATTACAAATGATCAATATGAATAATAATTCCAGCTGTTGTTTCTGTGGTGCTTTCACTTTTACACACGCCACATTTAACATGGCATTTAGTTATTTTGACACTGATGTGCTGGAAATGCCCAGTTGGGGTCTGTTTTCTCACTTCTCCTCTGTTGTTTTTTTTTGCAGAAGTCGCATGGAAATGGGCCCCTAAATAGACTGTTGATGGCAGCGAAAAGGAAATACATGGACACAGAATTACCCCCTCAGGAATCTGAAGGTAAAGTAGTGGAAGCTCTCTTTTCTCTCTTTTACATGACGCGTGTTTACATCACAGTCTGTGAAGCCCCAGGTTCACTCACTGCATTTAAAACATCACCAGGATAAGACACATTAAGTAAGCATTGGTCTAACTTGTCATTCTGCAGTTTGCTCATGATGCACTCTTTCTTTTTGTCTCTCGCTTCAGACCTCTTCCAGGATTTAAGCCAACTCCAAGAGACATGGCTCACAGAAGGTGAGATTTGCCTGCAGGCTCTTTTTAATTTGTTCTTTTTCCTCATAAATGACACGAGCTGTGATGATGTGTCTGTCTGGGAAGAGTGTTGAGCGCAGAAAGTTAAATTAAATTATTATCCCAAATTCTGTGATCACCACGACCCGCTCAGCGCTTCCAGGTTCAAAACACAAGTCTTAATTCACTTCTGTGCTTTCATAAAAGTGTCGCTGACCTCCTTTAGTTGAAGCTGAATCTCGCTCGAGAGTCCAAACAACTTTCTGATGCAACACACATGCTCATAAACCATACCAAAAAAAAAAAAAAGAGGCCAGAGAGAACACAGACGGGACATTATTAGCTTTGAGCATGTCCTATTTTGGCCATGTTGGCATGTAGCATGCGTGCCAGCCCAGCGGCCAATGCAAACAAACAGGCTATTTGGCTTGTGTCACTCAAAGGCACATAGCAATGAAATGAGGCCCAGTCAGAGGCAATTGTCAGCTAGGAGACTTAATAAGTGCAATGATGATGTGAGCTCTAATGGAGTAATTATATTGTATGTCAAGAGGAGGGAAATAACACAAGCCGTGAGTCATTGTGCCTGCTAACCTGGACGCTGTGGAGTTAAATGTGCTTAAAGCTGCTGAAGTCAGAATGAGAGCTGCACCAGGAGGTGTGAATTTTGTTGTGTCGGTCGCTTTGATGTGCTTTGATGTGGAGGTTTAAAGGGAAACGTCACTCATTTTTGACATTTAATGTGAACCACATCAACCTGATAAATCCTGTTTTAAGTCCCCCCTCCACTGAAAATAATAAAAAATATATATATTGTTCCTTCGTATGTGGAAGTTTGAGCGTCACTGTGCAGAATGTGCAGAGTTTGACACCAGAAGGCTGTTTTCACATTCGTGTGCTGGAGGAGGGGAAAGTTTCTCCGTGCTCACCTTTTTTTAAAATCTGAGTTTACAAGCGATTTTTGTGACATCACGAGTAGTTTGGAAACCAATTATATGCACTTTATGCAAGTGTGAGGTGGAGCTTTGAAGCCTTTAGTGCACAAACACACAGAGTGAAGGAGAAGAGGTGGATGTGACTTTAAGAATTAATTACTTTAAAGAAAGTAAGTGTATGGAAAAACTTAAAAATGTCTGCAGAGGACCTTTTTAAGTTGGCAAAAAAAATGTCCTTTTATATTCTCTGTAAATTCTGATGAAGTGTGTTCACAGTGCAATATTCTTGAAAATATTATGTCACCTTTTTAAAAAGAAAGCATGAGTATTGACTTTGAGTCATAGAAACTTACAAAGTGATCCGGTTACAATCACGAGACACGTCGGAGGTGAAGGCAGTTGTGTCTGTCTGAATATCAGACATTTAAATGGAGCTCAGCTACTGTGCCCGGCTGACAATGCCGTACCCACGTTTAGCTTTCGCACCTTTTTTCTCATGCAGCGTTGAAAAAAAAAACGGCAAGTTCACTTCACACCGGCGGCGTCACGCAGACAAAGACACAAGAGCCAATAAAAACTGCAACAATGGGTTTCGCTTCAAAGTTGGGAGCGCTGTTTCCATTCAGAGTTAAAGGTTCAGTTCATCCACCTCAATAGAGTGGAGGTGAATGGTTTTTAGTTTGTGGTGCTCCGAGATCTGAAGAAAAATGTTAGAAAACTACAGAAGAAATAGTCCCTATGAAAACAGACAGTAGCAGGGGACAGAGCTGTTTTTAAATGACATTTTTCATAGATATAAACACCACAAACTATCTTCCATTGACCTCCATTGTACTGAGCGGGCAGCAGTTAAATCCTCCAAATCTTTACAAATAAAACCAAAACTATCTGCGTGGCTAGACAGCACTGTGAGGTAAATGAGAAAGTATGATTCTTTTTATATAATTTCGGTGAACCGACCCTTTTAAAATGAGACGTTATTTTATGTACTGAGTTAACAAACAAACAAATTGGATAGCAGCTTATTGTTGAGTCACAGAAAGAAAAAAAAAACAGGACAGAAAGATGGAAGTGTAACTTTATCAAAGTGTTATTTAACCCTAAGTACGGGCTTGTTTTCAGCTTCCCCGGCTTAGACCTCTCCTTTCCTGTTGCATTAATTAAAGACCTTATCATGACTGATTGCAGTTGTGAGGGATTCACCAAGATTGTAAAAGCTGGGTAGCTGGAGGGATTTTTTTTTTTTTTCCGCCAAAGGAGAGCGGAAGCAAAAGAGAGAGAGAGAGAGAGACAGAAAGGGTGAAGTACTGAATGGCAAGAGTTCAGGAGCTTGTCACATCTTGTCTCATTTTGGCCTTTAGGTTTATATGACTGAGGCTGTTTAGCTCCTCCCAGGATCTCCCACTGAGAGGAAAAAAAAGTCATTCAAGGTGCCTGGAAGCATCGTGGAGAACATGCGTCTGTGCTCGTATAAACACACTTTCCTTCTTGTGCTGACTTGCATCTCAAAGTCCCTGACGAGGTGTTCCTGGAAACAAATCAGATACACGCGCATGCGCTCGTGCACGCCGGCACAGGAAAGTGCACAGACGCAAGCACACGACCAGGGCTGGTTTGCGATAATAGTCTGATGCTCATCATCCGTGTTTCTTTTTCCTCCTGCCTCCTTTATGAGGTCCGGCATGTTCCGTTTTGGACATGTTGAAACTAGTGGTAATGATTGATTGTTGGATCTGCAGAACTAAATATTGGCTGCTGCTCTGTCTCATACAGCAGCTTCATTTCTCTCTCCCTCCCCCTGAGGGCGAAAGACTGAAAAGTTAAAAGGGGGTAATATTATTATGGTATAGTAAGCCACAGGATGCGGCATCGTATAAGAAATCGATGTCATTTATCTCAACATGCTCCAAAACGCCATCATCCGGTTTCCTCTGTACAGGAAGGAGGAGTGTGACGACAAGAAAGTGGATTTGAATTTCTTATTTCCTCTTTTTGTCCTCTGTCTCTTTTGCTCTCTCTCTCTCGTTTTGGTTTGTGTGTTGCGTATCACTGTCTGCAAACCGTAAATGGTGAATGCAGTGAGAGAGAGAGAGAGAAGAAGAAGAGGCTTTTGAGGTTGAATGCTGGGTCAGATTTAGGTTCTCGGGTGAGGTTACAATCGCATCCTTTTGCACCAGAGTCAAGGTGGTTTCTGCAAATGTTCAGGGAGATACATTTACAAGGAAGTTCTTTTATTTAGAAGAAAAAGGTGGTCTGAGGGTGTTTTGTCTGTTTTTTAGTGAGCGAGTGGTGCTAAAGTACCCACAACATGGTGCCACTTTGTTTTGCAGCCCATTACGCCCCTGATTGAGTTCATAATATTTAATGATACCCATCAACTTTTCCCCTACCAGTTAGCTTGTACCATGACGTAAGTGTGAGTCCCGAGCGATGGAAACACTTTTAAAAACCCCAGAAACTTGTGGAGCTGGAGCGGCGCCAGATTTAAAAGGTTGCCGGTCCTGGTTCTGCTCTACATTTTAGGGTTAGGTCGTTATTCAAGGGTAGGCCAACAAAATGCCAGCGCGCTCACGGCTCCGCGGGCGAATCTGACCTCCTCACCCCTCGTAGGGTGTTGGCAGTCGAACGATTTTGGGCTTTTCTAACCTGTTTGTGTGACTCAGTGTCCAAAGCTCTAAAAGGACAATTGTGAATGGATTAAATTAGGAAAAAAAACAAGCTGTATAATAGTGTCTGTCTAGCTGAGCTGCACCTGGGCTTGGCACCACTGACTGTGCTTTTTTCAGTTAGATCCTAGATGAGTTTCATTATGAGAGTGTTTAATCGGGGCCACTGAAACTGTACACCACTGCAGGTCATTATGTATCAGGTGGAGATATCACACATACCATATCGCTGCACTGACTCGTCTATTTTTACAAATCATTGTAAGCCGGCTGTGACACTCACATTTATGCCTGACGGCGTTTTAACAGATATGATGAAGGTCTGATAAAACAGACTTTAACTCGCTCTCGTCTCGCTTCTCCTCGCGATCTGAGTCTGCTTTCCTTGTTCTCGATTCCTCGTCCACCGCGCCACCGCAGATGAAGTCCAGACTACTTTTTAGATTGTTAGACAACAGTCCCCTGACACTGCGGGACAGAGGGAATCTGAATAGTTGGTTCGTCACACCGCTTGACAGATTTCCTCACTTGTTTATCCAGAACAGCCTGTTTAGACTGTCTGGATCTGTACAGTGGAAATAGAAAGAAACTAACTGAACAGCTGGAAGCGCCGTTTTATTTTGAAAACTCATTCAGATGTCTTCACTTTTCAAATGTACTGATAGGACATCAACTTTTGCTGTCTAAGACAATTTCCTGGAGAAAGCTGTGTTGTGAAACACAGAAAAGGGACATTTTGAAGTAATAAATTGTGAAACGAAGAAGGATGAAATAATGAGCCAAGCCTCACACCATATTGATTTATTTCACAATTTCATGGTCACAATTATGATTGATTATTTATTGAACACCACATAAACACCTCCCAACACAAAGTTAGGTGTTACTTTTGTGGTTAGACTCAAAGTATCAAATTTTTAATCGGCAGAAATCTCTCCGCTCGGTTAAAAAAAAAAAAAAAAAGTCGATGATGTCGAAATGTTAAATGCTACACGAAACCCAGTTTGGCGGGTTAACGTCTGCGATGCCATTCAAGGAGCTCCGTGTTCTCGTGTATTGATCTATGTGTGAGCAAAGTGCCGGCATGCTGCAATAATCATGAAGTGAAGGTCGCCTTGGCTCTGACTCAGATTTCAGAGAAGAAAAGAGAAACAGAATGAGGAAACAAATGAGACATGGAAAGGTCAGATGTGGTCTAAAATATAATAATAATAACGATGATAATAATAAAGTTGCTCTTTTTCCTTCTAATTCCAGCTCAGGTTCCTGACAGCGATGAACAATTTGTTCCTGATTTTCACTCTGAGAACTGTGAGTACTCCACTTTCAATACCAATGTGCAGTGTGTGAATGTACTGCATGTGTGTCCGCATCACTAAACATGCACCAGAAGTCATGTTTTTGTGTTTATCAGTGCTACATAAAGAGCTTTTTGGGTGCACACTCTCACCCGTCTCTTGCCCTGCTGATGTAATTCCAGCTAAAGTATGCATGTCATGAGAAAGTGAGGACGAAACCCAGCGGTCAAATTTGGGCTGTGAAACCGCCCAGAGGCTTAGGTGGGGATACTGTAACCCGCTGATGTTACAGTAATCTCTTTGGCAGACAAAGCTATGCAGAAACAGAGGGCCTAATGAGCCAGTCATCACGAAGTGAATTTGGATGCCGGCATTATGTGCTGCCGTCATCCATTTGCATGCCTTTGAAAAGCTGAATGGGTACGGCCCAGGAAACCAGTAAAAAAAAAAAAAAAAAAATTCAGGGCGCAGGTACAAAGATGGCCCTTTGTGTACGTCGGAAGGTGTAAAATGGAAAAGCAAATTCCTGGGCTGCACAACTGAGCGGCTATTTGAATGACTTTCCCTTTCTTGTTGTGTGTCTTAACAATGGCGATTCAGGATCTGGGTGGGAGTACGTGTTGCTCTGCAAACAGTCCCATTCAACACGCAGCAGGCTTCCTCATCTTTAGCAGTGACACTGTTGGTTGGTTGGTTGGTTGGTTGGTAAAGAGAACTTGAAATACTTCCAAGAATGATCTCACCCCCGACGTGAAAACTGACAGCTCTCAGTCAAAGGCGCTTCCTCTCTCAGAGCCCCGCGTCTTTATGTGCAAACATCATGTGATTTAAGCAGCTCCGAGTCACAACTGGTCCAACCCCTCGTCGGTGACACATGCCTTGTGCAACATTGTCGCTCAGCGTTGGCCAACAATGCCAGTGGACAATGGAGGAAGTGCAGATGAACCCCGGGGCACGCAGAGGCCATGTCTACTTAACCCCTCTGACCTGAGCCAATCAGCTGTCAGGCCTCTTGCTCACAGTTGACCAGGGTATGATTTGCAGGGTCACGGGGGCTTCGGTTTGACGGGCAGCTCACTTATATGCAGCAGAGACACTCCCGTGTTGACAGACAGTGTCCCTGCTGGTTGCAGTCAATAGCCGCTAGAGTCCAGTTAGAGTGTCTCTATTCAGCTTTGATTTCTGGGAAACTGAAGCTGACAAGCGACTATAAATACATTCATCTTTGTGTTTGTTTAAGATCCTGTATGCGCTCTATTAAAAGCACACAAAGCCTTATCTTTTCCCAGAGTAAACTGAAGGCATTCTCACTGTCTGCCGTACTTTTTTTTTAAAACAGGTGACTCACCTGTTTTGGAAACTGAAGCACATTAAAAAAAAAAAGCAAAGCTCTAATCCCAGATGACCGGAGTATAATTGAGGCTTCCATTGAGAACGGCGCCCTGGTAAAATTAAACATTGTTGTTTACTGAGTCAGGTTGTTACCTGCTCGGGCGTGGTGTTGACGGGGAGAGACGGGAAGAAGGAATCAACGTAACAGCACAAAAAAAAAAAAAAAGAAGAGACGCACAAAAACACTGGGACATGTTGGAATGCTAGATTATTGGAAGAGGAGGAGGAGGGAGGAGGAGGAGGAGGGTCAAAGGAGGGATTGTGCAATACCTGCACATCTGGTAAATCTATCTCATCTGGTCCATTCTCCCTCAGTTCACAGCTAACAAGCGTGCTCTGTCTGCAGGCTGCCATTGAGGAGAAGGTTACACAAACATGCAACTTTTATGTACTTGCTGACCTGCCTGTGTATGCGTGTGTGTGTGTGTGTGTTTTAAAGGTAATTGAGCCATTGGTGATAACAGTGCGCCATAGTTTTTCCATTGAACTAATGTGATTGGCCCCACATGGAAGTCTTAAAAACAAGCAGAATGAGGACAGAGGATTAATGTTTGGTTTTTCGGGGCTGACAGCACCTTCAGGGGTTATCCTCGCCCGACGCTAGTCTGTCGGACTCACTCCTTTGTCTGTTTACCGCCTGCGGGGAAGAAACACATGGAGTTGTCAGTCAAATTTATATTTCACGCACTTAATTAAAATAGTTTGAACATGTCACTGCTTTGCTTTTTTTTTGTTTTATGTGTGTGTGTGTGTGTGTGTCAAACACTGAAAGGCTCCAGTTGGAGCGTTCGCCGAGGCATCGCCTGCGCCGAGAGCTCGTTCTTCTTCTTTGTCCAAGTATGTTGTTTACACTTGGAGCAGCTCGAGAGATGTGACCCATTCATAAATTTTCTTCCCTGCGTGCGTAAGAGGAAGTGTGCCTCTCCCCCCCCTCTCCTCGCTCTCAGTCCTCTGCTGCTGCTCTCTCCTTCGGTCTTCATTCATAAAAAAGCCTTACAGTACTACAGATCTCCCCCTTTCTGACACCCCCCCCCTCCTTCATCCTCTCAAAGTGGATACTCCAAACCCCTCCCTCCCTTCCTGTGTCTGTACAAACTAAGTCGAATTTAAAAATCCGAACACCCCTCCACCTCCTCCCTTTCCTTTTCTCTCTACCTCTCTCTCTCTTTCTGTGTCTCTCTACACACACTTTGAGTGTTCCAAGATGTGAACTTAATCCAGCGATTTTCAGAGCTGTGTGGGACGATTGTTTTAGTTTTGTGCCTTGCAGTAATTATATAGGAAGTTGTGGCTATAGAATGCCGTTACAGTTTTACAGACAGCGAAGGAGAGAAAGCAAGAGAGGAGAGGAAGTGGAGAAAGAAAAATCTGGACACGCTTCAACAAAATCTGCATCCTCTTTTTTTGATTTTTTATGTCTTCTGCGGCACAGTCACCGTTTCATCCAATAATCTCATCACTTTGCAGTAAACTGTGGCTGCACGGTCAAGGTGACATCTTCAAATAGCTTTTTTTTTTTTTTTTTTTTAATCAGTCCAACCAAACAGTCCAAAGATACTCAGCTCTTTGTCACGTCAGACAAAGAAAAGCAGAGAATCAGAGAAGGTAGAACGAGGTAACGTCGAACATTTCTGTTTAAGAAATGACTGAAATGATTCATCGATAATGAAAAAAAGCTGCAGATTCATTTGGGGAGAAAGGAAACGTTAACTCTAACCAAATCCTCCCAGCAGTGTGTCTCTCTGGCTCTGTGTGTTCTTGCTTTGTCATGAATTCACAGCCTTCCTCTTGTTTGGGTTGTTTTTCTGGATCAGAACTGGAGACCCAATTAGACCCTATTTGGAGCATGGGGCGACGGGTGAATAGGAACCCCCCCCCCACCAAAAAAAAGGGGAAACATGCAGCTCTGTGCTCTCCACTTTCCAAAATACAGCTGCTATGCAACAAAGTATGAAAAACAGCCAGGTGCCTGCCAGATATGCATGGATACCTCTTGCTTACTGGCTCCGGGGAGGTGGAGGAGGAGGAGGAGGAGGCTCGTGTTTTGTTGCAGCGTTTTTGTTTTGCTTATGAGTAAAATGGTTGATTTGTCTTACGTGAACAGATGATTTCTTTTGACAGCCTCTCATGCGCACACATAAACACGCTTGGCCTGGTGAACACACACACACACACACACACACACACACAAACTTAAGCCCTGCAGTTTTATGAATGGGTTGGTTGTGAAAGACTGGCTGAGGCAGCACATTGAGTTTAAGGGGAGTGAACCTTCATTCATGACATTCGGGGACGTTACTCCACCGCTAACAACACCTATGAGAGGTACCAGCCTATTTTTCTGTCAGCCTTCATCTGACTGCTACATTTTTAAACATATTTAAGCTTTTTTGAGGGCCATGAAACTCATATTTTATCTTTTATTTTCCCTCCTTTCTTTAAAGAGTTTCATTCGGATTTATTTTCAGGTTCGGGTCCAGAAAAGACACCCAAACGTGGCTGCTACTTTACAACATTATTCAGTCATCTTTAGTCAATCAAATCCAATGAAAATGGCTTCGTGAGGGCCAAGCGTGTAGAGTAATAAGTGTTTAACAGCTTCCAGTGGGGAAGTAAAAGCTGTACTTCTGCGTGTTGATTCAGAACAGCTCTGTCAAAGCCAGGGGGGCCGCGGGGATTTGAGCCAGGCGGTGCAGCCCAAGTGTCAGCAGCATAGCTTTGTGAATGGACGGCAGTGTGTGTTTTATTACAGGAGAGTGAGGGGAGGTGTGTGTGTGTGTGGAAGTAAAAGAGAGAGAGTGTGTGTGTGTTTGCCTGTACATCCCTGTGATGCTCATATGCGTGCCTGTGCATTTCTATGTCCGTGTTGGTCTGTTTACTCCAGCGTCTCTCTCTGCAGCTGGAATGTTTTCTCTTTTTCGAAAGCGAGCGCCGACCCAAAAAAAAAAAAGAGGAACGGATGCTGAGAATGAGTCGGGGTGAGGCCGTAAAAATAACAGCAGCAGTTGAGCTGGAAGCAATCGTTAATAAGAAGAAGATACTGGGAGTGCGTCAACCATGCATGCATGGCAGTGATGAATTCCAGTTTGGACGTCTTGCCTACCAGTTTATTACGACTAGTTTTGGCCATCGTTTCTATTGGTAATGATGATTGCTGGCTAAAAATAAGTCAGACTGGATGAGAAAGTTTAGATATGTTGTTTGTACACACTCGGGTTAGCCAAACCTGAGAGGAAAAAGATTATCCAAGCTGTCTGTTAACTAGACAACTTTAATTTTGACCTTACTGAACCATAGGTGCACAGTTTTCCTGTGTTAAGTAGTGACTTAAGTTTGGTTTTACGTCCAAATAAACTGGTTTAGATGATCTGCTTACATTTAAAAGAGGTCGGTACGCTTCAAACCAAACATTTGTCAGCCCAAACACCTCTACGATGTTGGACTTCCAAAACCGACAATTCCCGACAACAGTGCCGGCTTCAGGCAGGTGTGCCGAGGTGTTTGAGTGGGAGGGATTTGAACTTTTGTTCACGTCGTACACAATTCATACACGCGACGTCATGAATGCCTTTGAGCAAAGACCGTTTGAAAGCGTGCATCCCGATTCGAACAATGTCACCTCTCTGTGGAGACGAGCTTTTCAACCCATTCAGAACATCTTTGCCTTCAGATGTGGTCGGACGACATGTTGGTGTACAAGCCGACCTTAAAGCTTCCTGATCACCTGAACGCTCCTGTTTGTTGTTATAAGTTATAACAAAAACTGAATTCAAGAGAGGACACTCTGTTTTTCCTCTTTCGAATGCCTGACAGTCCAGCACACACACACACACACATACCGACACACACCACACGCGGGTGGAGGAGGTGGCTGCAGATGGTGGACCTATAGTAACCTGCTGACACAGGCCAGTAGGTGTGTAGAGCGAGCTGAGAGCTAGCGTACGGCCGTATCGATTCCTCGCTGATCCAGGAGAGGAGTAGGAGGAGATGGAGAGGCTTGATAGATGACTTGATAAAGATAAAGCACAGATAAATCAGCTTGGAGGCAGATAGGGGAAGGAAAAGGGGTAAGAGGGGGGTCAAACATGCCGAAGCATTACGGTCGAGATCCTCCTGATCGAGGAACTGAGAGAGGGTGAAAGTGGAGGAGGGGCAGTTTGTGAGAAGACCAGGAAGAACTGTGGATGTGGCATGTGCGCTGATAATTCCAAGCAAGGTGTCCGGGCCCTTTCTGTGTGTTATCTCCTCCCCGATAAGGCCGATTACGCCTCGAGGCATCAGCTCGAAACACACGTACAGGCATGCTTTACCACAAAGAAATGAAACAGTGCGCGTACACACCCCTGCTTCACATCCATGATACCCTGGTGGGCAGTGGGAGCTCATTATATCATTTCAGTAACAGTGTGGGGGTAGATCGATCGCTACATTAAACATTAAGAGGGGACAGCTATATTGGGGGCTGAGGGATTGAGAGTGAGGAGTCAATATTGTGCCAGATTAATTACATCCACCCCTCGCCTGTGACGGGCTGTCCCTCTCGCTGCACATGTCCCGGGACAGGGATGTATTGTATCGGGTCTACTAAACAGCAATGGAGCGGTGAGATTTATGACTGGTCAATGGCCATTTGTAAAAAGCCAACGCGGCACAATTGAAAATGAAGTGGACAATAGGGAAAACGTGAGATGTCAGAACATTTACAGATAAGTGTGCGATCACCGAGACCGAGGAGAGCTCAAGTCACACTCTGAGTTTCTTTTACAATGTCGGGCTTGTGTCAACTCCTTCCTTCACTGTAAAAACACACCGTAGATTTGAAACATGACAGTAAAAGACTGTAAAATATTACATGAAGTATGACTGTGTTTTCCTGTATACAGTAAAACACAGTCATACTTAAGAAGCTGAAGCTGACAGAATAAAGTGGTATTTTTTTTTATTAACTATACAGCAAAACACTGAAATATTTGATATATTTTACATTTTTCTACTGTTTCAACAGTTTTCTTTACATTTAAAGTGTCTGATTTTAGTGGCATCTAGCAGTGTCGCTGCTGATTGTATCCCCCTCACCTCACCCTCTCCTCCCTAGCATGAAGGAGAGACTACATGTAGAAAACTTAAAAGGTCTGATCTAGAGCTGGTGATAAGTTTGTCTGTGCTGGGCTGTAGAAACATGGAGGACTGTGTGGAAGAGTTTACAGTAATATTAGGAAAGGTTTCCAGTTTTTTTCTGTTTTAGTGTTCGTACAGTTTTTATGTTCTCCTCGCTCCGGCTAAATATCTGTCATGAAAAAGAACGGCACAAAGAAATGATTTACAACTCTCCAACAAGAGTGAATCAGGTTTTCTTTTTTTATCAATGGCTGCTATCTCACCCCAGTGCTGACTGACATCGAGGTCACCGAGAAGATGTTCAGTGATCATTCTGAGAAGGAAGGCTGAGTGCACTTGTACATGTTTAGACATGACATGATCCCATCACCTCAGGCAAATAATGCAACTTATTTCCATTTACAGAAAAGGGAAGCGAAACTTTGAAGTTGGCAAAAAAAAACTCACTGTCATGCTCCTTTCTCATGAAGGGTGTCATTCAGATAAACTTCCTGTTAGCCAATGCGACATTAACGCCACACACACACACACACACACACACATTTTTTTAAATAAATCCATTTATGAGAAATGCCACACAGGGCTGTCCCGCCAATCATCTGTCTCGCTGATACCATTGTACTTTCCATCAATCTCGTTAGGCTTGTTTGGCAGGTATCTGACAACCATTCTTTAAATATTCAAGGAGCCTGAACCATTATCAGATGAGAGAGGACGATCTGTAAATCAGATAGAGCAGACACTAATGGATCCAACACTCCTGGGCTCCCTGAGCAGACAGATACTGAAGCCACTCTCGGGCCTGTTGGCTTTTTTTTTTGAGATGAGGAAGAGTTTGTCAGTGCTGGTCGTGCTGCTTTCCTCTCTCTCTCTCTGTGTATCTTCCTGATTGTGCAGTGACCTGAGAGGCACACACACACATGTCCAGCACATGTTTCCATGCACCAGTGGAATGACTGGATACAATCTGCACTCCAAACGGTCTGGATCATATTGTATCGCCTCACTTCCCTTCCCTCTCTCGCTCTCCGTTTCTCTTTCTCGCTCAGAATTTTTCCACTGAACTAAAAACAAAAACCAAAAGAAATGCAGCAAAATCAAAACTGAGTGAAGAACAGACGACCGGGTTTGACATTTGTTATGCGAAACATGGAAACGCATAATAGTGTTAGGAGTCAGCTTACAAATACACACAGATGAGTCAGTGTGGAAGAAGTACTTCCACGCTGACGCGTTAAAGAAATACATACACTAAAGTACTCCCATTAAACTTTTACTTAAATACATATTAAGTACATACACAAATACACATTGGTAATAATCTGTCTCTAGTAGCAGCTGTCAAAATAAATGTAGCATAAAGGAACATGAAAAGGAAATAAAGTGAGTACAAACAAACTTTTTAGAGCTTTTTAACTTTTTATTCGTCTTCATTGTGCAGTTAGACGTCAGTACTCAGAAAATTTGTGTCAGCTTTTTATTTCCATCAAATATTTCGTGCCCGTTTTTAAAAAAAACAAACTTAAATAGCATCCAAACTTGGTCTGAGAAAGCAAAACATACCACTGCGTGCAGAACTTTAAAATTACCATTAAAGTATAGGTTATAACTTTATAATGCTTGTGTTGACAGTCAGATACTTTAAAATTACACTGCAGCTTTTCCCTATTATGCCTCCCTCTCACCACAATGGAGCCATGTATTCAGCTGAGCAACTAATGTCATTTGCAAGCCATGTGAATCAATAGCTTCCTTTTTAACCTTTAAAGCCATTGTGGCATAATTGGCATCCTTGTTTTTATTGATCCGTCACCACATGAGGGGAAAGAACCAGGTGTAGCATATCGTGCGTCTCCGGCTCGCTTTTAGTGTGTCTGTGTGGCACACGGAGTCCTCGTGCTTCTTACCGCCACATGAACAATATGTATCGTGTGAGATAAGAACCAGATCTCCACATATCCCTGAGATGGTCCCGCTAAGAGTACACCTCGAGTTGTATTTGTATGATCGGACCCATTAAGTGCGTATTTACGTTAACGCTCGCATGTTCTTCAGTTTAGCAAGATCCAGTCACCCTGTTTGACACCGGGGCTGATGTCCGATGAGTTATTGTGAGCGAGGCTGTCATGCGTTGCAGACTTCCAGAGGCTTAAGACTTGGCCAAGTCGCACATAAACATCCAGTGTAAGACTCTCCAGATCCACTCCTGTCTTCAGATTGGATTTCCCTACACTAGGGCCTTTAATGGTAGGAAATACTCTGTCTAAAATAAGATGCGGGGGAGTTCATGGCGAGGTCTCTTCAAACAGCTCATTCATAAGTGATATTCAAATGTTTTGATTGCCATACACGAGAGTTTAATCCTGTGATTTCAGTGCCAAAAATGTCGACTAATCAAATGTGCAATAATGCAATCTTAATATATCACCGCTATCTTTATTTATGTGCAAACTGAATTAAATATGAAGTATATTTGTGTATGTTTCTGTCAGAACTGTTCCCATAGGAATCTAATAGTGTTTCCTGATGTGTTCACACCTCCATACAGCTCAGCTGACGGGTCCATTGTGTAGAAAAGAGTGTGTGTGCTCCGCTCCTACGATTTGTTTGTGGTGGGTGTCTATTGAATGGACCCCCCCCCCTCCGCCTCCATGTAATGATCCCTCTACTTCCTAAAGCACTCAACCATGACCATCACCTTTCACCCTGCATCCTCCCCCTCTAAGAGCCGACATTTACATATGTAAAAGTCCATCTCCACCCTGCCTTCAGCTGGGGGTCATCCCCATACCTTAACGCTCAGAACAGAGACTGAATGGGAGATGTTAAAGAATAGCACAAAATAAGGAAGGAGGAGGTACGACAAGTTTTGGAGTGAGGAAGGAACCTTTGACCTTTATCAGTTGAGGGTGTGTTGGAAACCTGCGTCCTCAGGCGTACTTCCATATATACTTTACTATCCACACTTCTGCGCTATCTCAAAATGGCAACAGCTCTTGTGTACTGTATCTGTCTTTTCACTTCTAAACACCTTTCAGGTTCTTCACGTTCTGCGCTTGAGTTCACGAACCGACCCCCCCCCTCCTCGGCGTAGAACAGAAACAATGAAATATGAGGATCTCTGTGAACGGGTGATGTAACATTTAACAAAGCAGTTAAGAGGAGGTCATATTGCCCCAAATAAAAGCAGGAAGAGAAAAGGAACCTGAAGAACATAACTCTCCCTGGATCCGTTTACAAGACTGCCACCACCTTTATAAACTTTCGAAGCAGATTTGACATCATTTGGACAGAGAGATTTACTGTGATACAGCAGAGAGTTTGTAATAGTTGGTGGAGAGCAGAGTTTGTTTTAATTTGAGAACTATTCTCGGAACTGGATGTTAGATTTATCCACAAATTACGTTTTTAGCCACGCTAGCAGCTTGAGGTTTGGCGATGTTGGTCCATCGTATTATCAGATAGGTTGTGCAGATATTCGTGGTCCCCAGAGGATGAATCCTAATGAGCGATCTCTTGACTTTTCATATAGCACCGCCGACAAACAAGATACTCAAATATGTGCAGCTGTACTTTGTATTTAGTGCTGTATGTAGAGCTGATTTTATGGCTGTACAAAGTCTTGAAAGTTTAGAAAACGGTTTTCAAGGTTTGGAATATGCTCATATGTGGTCCTTGAAAATTCTCGATTTTCAACATCATGCCGTGTTTCAGCCACAGACTCGATTCCCCGGTCGAAGGTCCATTTCCTGCTTTGAAAATCTACACATCACTCATGTAAACCAAAAATCTTTTAATATTTGTCCTCAAACAAACCCTCTGTCGTATTAGTTAGTTGTTTCCTGGTGTGTTCACTCATAATTCATAGCTGAAAGTCCTCCAATGATCCCTTACTCTGGAAATTAACAAGCATAATCACGATTTATGTGATTTATGTGATGTGAGCAGCAACAATTCTGTAAAGTTTAGTTTTTGTGTGATGAAAATGCTTCAAATTCTTGAAAGTCTTTGATTTAGGCGCCTTGAAAGTGCTTGAATTTTACTCTTGAAAAGCTGCTCCAAATTCTTGTTCAAACTTGTTTATGAATTAAAATCATCATCCGGCAGCTCACCGTCTAAGGATCAAAGTATGTTGTTTTGTTTTTTTTCCCTTGATCCTTAGCTTTTATAAACTGGTGTATCTTTAATCGGAACATCTCTGTCTAATTGCAAACGCGTGCAATCACAATCACAGGCAAGCACACAAACACAAAAAGCTCTCCGATGCTCATTTACAAAATGAATTAATATTCCAGAAAGGTCACACACAAATAGCTCAAACACACACACACACACACACACACCCCTCCGTGTACAGCTGACGCCGTTCCCAGGCCAGACTGTTTGAAATGGAACATCCTCATAAACCGAGAGCCACATCAAGGGCAATATTCCTGCCAATTGCATTAGTGGCTCTACTTGGCTGCGCTGTGAGTGGACTTGTGTACACTCTCTGAGGATTGTTTGCAGTTCATGACCATGGCAGAGAAAGGAGGGAATGTCAATAGACAAACACACTCGTATTATTAGAGCGGCGGTCATGTGCCACCCTCTGTGTACTAGCAGACGATCTGTCGGAGACTTAGAGGAGGCTGGAATCCCATCGCGTCTGTCTGGGAAATCTGGGTAAATGCTCTCTAATCCTGTTGATCCTCTGCTAAAGCCAACACTTCCTCACCTGCCTGCCTGCCATGGGAGAGTGAGTACAGACTAAAAATAGGAAGGTTATGATGATGAGCAGCGCTGTTTGATTGTTGGAGTCGGGTTTTTGTCATTTGAAACAGTTCGAGCGATGTAAACATCTGAACGGCAACAGGAAGAGATGTTTTCAAAGGCAGAAAAATGACAAGAGGCTTTTCAAATATGAGTTCTTCTTTCAGCACACAAGATTATGTAGCAAAGCTGTTTGATCCCACAGTCATCACTACTTATTTGTGAATTTGAACATGGTTTAATGGTTGATTTTTAGGAGCAATTAAGCGAATGCCTGGCCTCTATTAATGGCATAAACCAGGGGACTTCAACCACAGAGGTACTGCAGTCAATTCACCAAAATACCAAAATCCCAATGAATGTGGCAGGTAACTGAAAACTACAAATAATAACAATAATACGTGTGTATACAGATTTACGTTTGTAGGTCACCTTTACTTCTGGTAATTGGCACAGGGGGTGTGGTCGTGTGGTCGCACCTTATTTTTTTACCTGTGTGCACTTGGTGGTGGGATTTTTGGACAAAGAGGGTTTATTATTATTATTATTATTATTATTATTATTATTATTATTATGTTACTATTTTGGTTAATAAATGTCATAAAAGTTCTAACATGGACCGGCGTGTCACAGCAGGAGCCCGCTCAGCCTCTTAGCAGCAGATTTAATGGAAGGTTGGCGCTACAATAATTATGCATGAACCATTTAATCAATTATAAACACATAAAGGCTCATAACCCAGTGAAGGTGAAATAAAAGTTGAATAAAGTTATAAATGTGACATTTTAAAAAATGGATTAGATGTGGGGGTCCCTGGCCATAGATAGATAGATAGATAGATAGATAGATAGATAGATAGATAGATAGATAGATAGATAGATAGATACAATTTTGAATTTTGAATTTTGTTCTTGTCGATGGACTAACGTCAGCACTGAGTGCAAACCTTTTGCATCTTTGCTTTTTATTCCAAGAACTGTCTTTAAAACTCTTCTTTCAGTGACGGCAGGTCCTCGAGGCTGTTTGTGGTTTATGTCACTGTAATCTTTTCTCACTTTTTGTTCACTCTATTCTTCCTTTTGTTTTTCTTCTTCTTCACTTTCTATCTCTCGTCTCAGTCGAGCAGCCATCGCTGGCCTTATTCAGTCAGCCAGACTTTTTTCTTTTTTCTCCTCCGTTTTTTGTGAATGGACGACAGTATGTAATTACCTGGGCTGAGCTTTCAGTGTGGCCTGCTCCGTCAGCTCCACACCCACTGCACACACACACACACACAAACACACACACTTTTAAGCACACTTAGATACAGACTAGCCAAGATTGCTAATACACACACACACACACACACACACACACACACAGAAATGCGCACTCACACACATAAATACAGGCCTCCCCCCAGCTGGAAGTGCACAGCTGCTGCTGTTTACCCTGTCGGGACCAGAAAAACATCCTGTACAGTTCTCCGGGTGAAAACCTCCCCTCACATAATAAACACAAGCCCTCGGCACAGTTTGAAGCTCCACTTTGGGTGGTTTCTGTGGCCATCAAGGCAAAAAGGTTCCCTCCAGCGGTGCTGCTTGATCGACAGTTTGGTGCGTAGAAGATTGAGCGGGCTTCATTAGAGAAACGATAAATGTCAAAAAATGTCGCTAAATATTTCAGACTCTTTACCGTCCTCTCTTTTTATGTTGCCGTCTCGCATAAAGCGAAGCTTTAGTTCTGGCCAACATCTGGATACCAATAGGAAAGAATGCCGCATCAGTGTATATGCTGTTCTAATAGAGGTGTGACATTTGCTTTCATCAGTCCACAGACATCTCTCTGGCCCGTACAGTTGTTTAGCTTTAAGCTTGACTTTGACGGAGGAAGTTTTGGCTGCTGTTGTGTCTGGAAGAGTGAAGAAAAGTGGGCGAGGACACTTTGGGCTTCCAAATGACTGCTGGAATGCAGTCGTGTGTGTGTGTGCCTTGGTGTGTGTTTATACATGTCTGTCTGCTGCCCTGTGTTGTGCAGTTGACAGTCACTTAAGCATTTTGGCTGGCACGTAAAAGAGATTCCTGCGCCGACAGAAGTATTTGCTTTTGCCTTCGAGCTTAACAACAGTAGTATCGGGGCAGGGCTGAATGAGAAAAGAATATACAAAGCCCGCTGTGTGTGTGTTGTGTGTGTGTGTGTGTGTGTGCCAACTCCTCATCTCTGTTTTCTGTTTACTGTCTCTTGTAGCGGTGGCATTTCACAGCCCTCCAGTCACTATCAAGAAGGAACCGCAGAGCCCGGGCTCCGACCCCAGCCAGTCCTGTAGCCACAAGCAGAGCTTCAGCTACCCCAATGGAGAGCAGTGCCTTTATGCCAGGTACCTCCAGGTTCTATTTGTTGTGTGGTCGTGTTGTTGACCCTAAAACATTTGTGTGTTTCAAAGGGCCGGTGCACCAAAATTACAAAAGAAAAAACACATTTTTTAAACTCCTCTCCAGTGGAAGTCTTGAGATGTAACCGTCTGTGAGATCCCAAAATGAGGAAGGTGAATTAGATATTGAGAAACGGCGTCACTGTTTGGATAATCTAGACGCTGATAACAGTTTTCAGAGAGACTTACTTCCTGTTCGTGTCAAAGTCATTTCACAACAAAGCACCACAAACAAAACTTGTGGCAGAAATCTCAAAGACAGACGCAAAGACGGCCAGCATTAGACCAGTGTGTTTACGCAGTGATTTACTCGTATAGGAAATCATATTTTTCTTCGCAGTCTTTGGTTTCTCATCTTTCCTCTCAGGTTTGAGATAAGAGCACAGACAGGGCTTGTCATTTCCTCCAGACTTCCTTTTTTTTTTGGAGATTTTCTTAAATTTTATTAAGCTTAAGTTGATTTATCGTCTCTCTGCATATTTACTGACATCCTTTGTTACCAAGGGCAGAATAGATGAAACAATAAAGACTTTAATAGCAACAGTTATCCTTCAGTGACCCAGCACTGGTCATGCATTAGTCAGTGCAGCTAAAACACGCCGACCACACGCTGCTGACCACCAAACCTCCCCACATTAGTTCTGTTTGTTGTATTGACTGAAAACAAATAGTAAAACCAGCACCTCCTCCTCCCTAAATACAGCCCTGTTGTAACATTAGGCACGTCCTCATGAGTGTGTGTGTGTGTGTTCATGTTCTCCAGTGCCTATGAGCAGAAAAGGGCTGCAGGAGGAGCCAAGAGCTCCTGCCCAGGGACCCCCATGTCTCCCATGCAGCAGCATTACTCCCCGAAACCTGCCACGGCCGGACGGCCCGATGCTGGCTACATGAACCCCGCTGCCGCCTCTCAGCCGCTGCCCAGCAACAGTTACCCCATCAACACCAGGTGACGCACCGCACGTCAGCAGCTGTGACTGACAGTTTGCCACTTTTAAATAAGTCAGATTTTCCAGAGCAGCGAGTGTTTACAGATGGCTGACATTTTGGGTGGTTTTATGCTCACATTACTTGTTTAGTAAAGCTCTTGAATAAATGAGTGTACAAACAAGCTGAAATGTTCTTTTATTTCATTAAAATCCATAAAAATTTAAAGTATTGATTAATCTGAGATCCTGACCTGAGCTGCCGTGTCTCATGTCTCAGTTCCAGGTATCAGGGCCCTTCAGGTGACCCCATGTGCCCCCAGTTCCCACCACCACCAGGGCAGGCCTTTCAGCGCATGCCATCTGCCCCAGCGGGACATGGCGGCAGTGGAGCTGGAGGAGGTGGCGGTGGAGGTGGAGGGCCAGGGGGCGGAGGTGGCGGCGGCGGCAGCGGTGGAGGTGGTGGAGGTGAAGGTTATCATCGGCAGCACTCTGACCCCTGCATGCCCTACCTGCAGCAGAGCTTTAAGCAAGAATACCTAGACCCGCTGTACGAGCGGGCGGCTCACATGGCGGGGTCTGGGCACGGGAGCGGACCGGCACACGGACACGGGCACGGACCTCACCCTCACCCTCACCCTCACCCCCATCCTCACCCACATCCACACTCGCACCCGCCGCTTCCACACAGGTTCCCACCAGCCCACATGATGGTCAAGCAGGAGCCCACAGACTACACCTACGAACCTGGTGAGTGAAGCTGACTAAAGTCAATATATGAAAATAACGATGCAGGAGAAGTCAGTTTTTTTTTTCAGATTTTCCAGGTTCAGATCCATAAAACAACCCAAAAACAAAATGGACAATAAATGATGATTAAAAGAAACAGTAAAAAATAATTATATTAAGTATATTTTCACATTTTTAGTGGCTAAAACCAGCAAATCTTTTGTTAAACTAAATGATGAATCGCATAGCAAATGATTGATTTTCTGTAGATTTTATAATTAATTCATATTCAGTTAACCTGCAAGTTTACTGACGATCCTGTACTACCAAAAAGTAAACCTCGATTTCTATATTTTGGATTTGTAATATATTACAATATGGGTGATTTGAGCATCATTTGTGCAAACAAAAATCAGATTTTAGCATTTTATTGAGCGTGGTAAATACAGTCGTACCTGTGGACTGAAAGCATAATCTTAACAATGGTTCTGATTATTTATTTAAAGGGTTATTTGTCATTGTAATCTGCTTCAAAAGAGTCACTTTGAAGACAAACCCTCCCCCGGTGTGCGTAGCTAACTCAAGAACAAAATGTCCAAAAGGCAAACAAACTTCTTCACTGTATCTAGACTCCCTCCCAGCCTCCAAAACTCCTCCTTTCAACTCTCTGACACTTTGCAAAGAAAAGAAAAAAAGTATTTTTTTTTTCTTCTGCTGCAGCCTCACTCCCCTTCCTCCCCTCCCCCTCCCCTCCCTCCTCCTCCCTCCGGCGCTCTCTGTGAGAGGCAGAGGAATTTCATTGAGAAAATGGAGGGCACTGGAAAGACTAGAGTCCCTGGTGGAGTGCTCCAGGGTTTCAGGTTGCACCAGCGGCTTCCTTTTTCTGCAGGCAGATGAACTCATAATGGAAAAATGAGCGTGGCCGCAGTAACCCGAATCTCTCACTGGCTGGGCTTTGGGAGAGGGTGAGGGGGAGGGAGTGGTGGTAGGAGTGGAGGGTAACGGGGGGGTACGGGGTGGGGTAGCCGGCTCAGGCACTTTAACAACAAGTTCTACCACTGGAGAGCACAAAAAAACAGCTCCTCTGCCTCTCTGAGCTTTAAAACAAGGAGTGAGAAATATAACACTCTGCATACATTGTCCTCATTCACCTGTATTAAAGCAGCTATAGGAGGCAGAGCAGTAAAGCTATTGTTGATACTCCCACAGGTCCCACATTCACAGCAGTGGAAGGCTACAAAGCATGCCTTCCAGCTCTGAAACCAGCATACTTCATGCATGATAAAAAAAAAAAAACAGAGGAAAAGCAACCTAATTCTTTTCACTCTTTATGTTTTTATACACGCACCTTTTGATAAAAAGGCTGGATAGCACTGACGAGAAACGTCGAGAAAAGAAAGAGGGGAAAGTACAAAAGGATGTTTTTTCTGTGGATAACTGCCGGGAGGAGGAGGGAGGAGGAGGAGGAGGAGGAGAAAGTTGAATTTGGTGGGGTTTCCTCAGCAGTGATATTTAGTTTGACCAACGGCGGAGGTAGATCAGACATAAAAGATCAGAGTTTATCGTTGTTTTGTAGACGCTGCGCTTTTTAATACAGGGAGATGAATTTCACTCTGTTCCACCTTAAAGGTCCAGTGTGTAAGATTTAAGACTATCTATTGCCTGGAATTTAATATAATAATAATAATTAGTATGTTTTCATGTGTGTACTCACCTGAACACAAGAATCTTTGTGTTTTTGTTGCCTTTTAAAATGAGTCTACAGAGAGAGAGGGTCCTCTTCTACGGAGTCCACCATTTTTCTACAGTAGCCCAGAGCAGACAAACCAAACTCTGATCTTAGATATGACCTTTTGCTTTTTTATACCAGAGTTTTTTTTTATATGTTTGGAAGGAGACGGCGAGGCGTTGTAGCAATCTGCAAATTCACTTCTAGGTGCCACTGTATCCTGCATACTGGACCTTTAATGAATCTTGTTGAGGATGGCCTTTTTAAGGAGCAGTGAAGTGTGTATGACATGAGTAATGTTAGTAAGTAGACGGCGTAAATAAAAATATATTAAAAGGGATTAGTCATGGGGTTCTAGGTAGCTCTAGATAAATGGGAAACGCTTGATTCAGCACCATTTAAATGTGTTCATGTCTATTTAATTTGCAGACACAGACTACATAATGTTTCTTTCAGACAGCTAATTGGATAATTTGTGTTCAAGAGCTTTTGAATGAATGCATCCTGCAAACAAAACACGGTAAAATGGTTTATTAAGACAACACAGCTCAGTTGGCCGCCATAATTGTTTATCTGCTGCTGCTGATGAATAATGACATTCATTTATGGGTTTTTTAATTGAAAGAAAACTTGGCCCCAACTGTAAGGTCATAGACATGTAATGGGAAGAAGGTAATGGAGCGTACAAAAGATGTGTGTTTACGTAAATGGCGTGTAAAGACGACAACAACACCTGTGTTTTCTTTCAATGTGAACAAAAGAGGCCAAATGCCACAAGTCTGCAGTCTGATTTTAAAAGCAGGCTTGAGAATGAGACTTCTAGTTTCACATACAAATTGTCATTCCAGCTCTTAATCACTGCTATTGTGTCGCATGAAAGACACAAAATGGTCATGTCACTCAGTGCACAATTAACCCCAGTGCTCTCACACCCAATCTACCCATCATTCCCCACGGTGGGAGCCTGCCATCGCTGGCAGACATATTATTTACAGTATGATCGAGCGCTGCTTCCCCAGAATGGAGGGTTTGATTTTCCCCAATGGCATCTTATCACAGTCGCAGTGCTGCAGCTTGCATTCCCCAGGAGTGAGTCACGTCCAGAGCCAGAGGCGAAGAGCTGCACCTTTTCAGTTTTTGTGCGCTCGCTTGTCTCGTTCATACAGTTGACAGACGGTATAAAAACAGACCAAAACAAATAGAATAATCAGAGACACGCCTGTTTTTTGTTTGTTTTTTAATGCACAGACAGACAAAGAAAAAGAGGATATGCAGAACAAAAACTCTCAGCAACACTCCTCAGATTGCAGAAATGCTGCCGTACAAGTGTTCGGACTTGCTGAAGATTATTTGCCTGAGGGTTTTTTTATGAGGCGGAATATAAAAATCTATTTCGGTGAATGCATCTATTTGAGTCAGTCAATGATGTGCCCAGATAAAGTGCAGACACTGTATACTGTACCACTTCTCTGGTCTGGTGAAGGTGCTTGCTCATGGCCTAAAAATACCGCCCGAGACAAGAGAAGTGATATGATAAATGCAGCGTTTGTCCTTGCAATGCTCGGGCCAATCACACAAAATATCCCATATAATATACACGCGCTTTCTCAATCTGATATTGGCTGAGTAAGCAGTACATTTGGGTTTTTATTCATGCTCAAACTTAAGATCAGATTCGCTGTTCTTCAGCAATTAACTCCTTGAGAGAAATTTCCATTCGGCCACTTTAATTGATGGTTGATAAAATGCAGAGTTTTGGCCACAAAGATAACATTAAACTGTTAAAATTCTTGTGTTCATCTTACAGATGTGCCTGGATGTCCCTCGATGTACCACCACAGTGAGGGCTACCCAAACCCCCAGCACAGCAATGAAGGTAATATATATTTGACTTTTATTGTGCTGACCTTGAGACTTTGCCCCCCCTTTTTTTAGAGGCCTCTGCCAAATTATAGCTGCTATTAGTGACGTATCCAATCTCCTGCTCTGCAATGCTTTATCTACATCGAGCCTTCACTGGTTAGAGCTCTGCGGTCATTGGCTAACCGGCGTAGAGTGTCCGTGTTTCCATTGGCTAACCAGTGGTGTGTCTATGTTTCCATTGGCAGAGGCTCTCGCCTCTCACCTCACCCCTGCCTCAAGAATCCCTGAATAAACATAACTCCTGGAAAAAGCACTCCATCTCCACTGCAAAAAAAAAGAAAAAAAAAAGGAAAAACAATCTTTCCCTTCACGCTCATTGTTTGTTACACCATTTTGGGTAATTCAAATTCTTATTCACTGATTATATTCAGCACATAAGAGAGTGAAAAAGATGTTACAATAAGTTCACTGGCCCTGAAACTGGGAGCAAAGATCCAAATGTTTCCAATATGAAATCCTCGCTCTGCTCCTTGAAGTGCTACTTTTGTCGAAGTAGAGTACACACTTATTGGCTTAACGTTTTTCAGTGCGTGAATGGATCCTTGTATTTTGTTGGGATGGTATTCAAAGCTTGGCACGGATCCCAAATGAACAACCCCGGTTGTGCTAAGATCAAGGCCCCTTCAAACTCTAACACAGTTCTCCCTTTGTCTCTCAGGCTATCTGTTTGAAAATGACTCCCGTGTGGTTCCAGAGAAGTTCGAAGGTGAGCACGGCGTACCCACAATCCACCCCTGCATTCACACACAATTTCAATTGCACGCCGCAATCCACTTGGCGAGGTGTTACCTGGATGACAGCATGTTTAGGAGAGAAACACTAGCCATACAGTCACTCACTCCAATCTCTATACCTGACCTGATCATCTTATATCGACGTCAGGAATCCTTGTGTAAGAGGTACATGGGTCTTTGTGTACTCAGAAGCTTAGTTAGTGGGTTTGGTTTCTCTGCACACACACGATGTAGGGCTCCTCTGTCACGGTGAGAACGGAGACGAGCAGTTTCCCATGGTGTTAGCGGTGTTGGTGATTGACGCTAAAGGAGATTGAGTGGAGAGCCCGAGGGTGTCAGCACTGGTTGAACCAGCGAAGTGTGCAAGTTCTCTGAGAGACAACAGCAGTAACTTAGCTGAGCTTCTCATGTTCCCACACTTGTGTACAACGGATCTAGTTACCAGTAAACAACCAAAGAACCGAACACGAATCAGTGTCCGTTTACCTACGCATTGCTTCAACCCCTATTAGTAATCATTCAGTTTTTATTTCTGTCCTAAGTAATCTGCATCTTGTTCTCTGACCTTCAGCTTTTCTCTCAGTGCCCCAAAATGTTCTTAAAAATGTTTCTGCCTCGATGAAACACACTGCTGCTCAATTTGACAAGCCATTGTTAATGAGAATTTAATTCAGTTTACGTCAGTATGCAAACATGAAACATCAAGATTAGATTGTACTGGCCCCGCTAGAATTCAGATACTTCCCAGCTGTAGTTCGTCAAAATTTCCTTGTTTGTACACGTAATGTAAGAAGCATTTTAGACCCTAATTTAATGATTGGATCTCAATGGTCTGATGCAGATTAATGTGCAGAAAATGTATCAAATATCAAATGAACTTTGGGTAAACCACAGTGCAACCGAAGCCACAGAGACGTTCGGATTGCATCGTAAACTGGTCAGATTCTGTAACTCCTGGTTTTCGTTTTCGAGACAAAGAAAAGCTTTTAGACGTTACGTTGGTCTCACGGCTGACCTCCGGTGTGTTTCCTCCTCCTTCCAGGTGAGGTGAAGCAAGAAGGGGGTGGCGTTTTTCGCGAGGGCACGCCTTACCAGCGCCGCGGCTCTTTGCAGCTCTGGCAGTTCCTGGTGGCCCTGCTGGACGATCCGGGCAATGCCCACTTCATCGCGTGGACCGGACGCGGCATGGAGTTCAAACTCATTGAACCCGAAGAGGTACGCCTGAACCACATCTTTCATTTTACACCAGAAGTGTTAAGAACAGGGAAACTTTGTGTCCGTGTATTATGATTCATGAGTAACAGTCATCATCTGTAGATCTCTGGAGGGCTTGAATTTGGTTTTACAGCTGGCACACACACTTACCGGAGCCAGTAAATCCAGTGCGATAGGCTGATACGCCATTCAAACCAACAAATATGATCACCATCATACCTCCCTTCTCTTCAGTTTACTTTAATCATCTTGAAAGTTATCTATTAGATCAGGGGTCTTCAATCAGGGGTCCATAACATCTAGGGGGTCCAAAGAGGTACTGCAGGCGGTCCGCCAATTTTTGTCGTAATAATTGACAATTTTCACCAAAATACTGATGAATGTGAGGATGCAGATAACTGAGAAACTACAAACCCGCGTGGCATTTGCACTGCAATTGGATGAATCCAATTGGATTTTTGAACCCAACTTTTTGAAAATTTTGAAAAATGATTCTCGTATTCACGTCTGGAAGTGAAAAAAAAAATACTTTTTTGTGAGTTTAACGTAATTTTTTACAACTTTTTTCAGATTTTTGTCCAAAGCCGCACATCTTGTCATTTATTGACATATAATACATGCATGAACTTTTTTATCAATCATAAACACATATAGGCTAATAACCCAGCATATAAATAGGTTGATGGTAGGTTTTGTCTTTTATTCAAGGGGTCCTTGGGTTTGGGCTCAAAAAGGTTGAAGACCCCTGTATTAGATATTGATTCCATTAGATTTGCAAGAGAAAAACATAATTTATTTAGATTTTGAGAGAGAGGTTGGTACTTTTTGAACTGGATTCGATACAGTATGAGCAAACATCTAAAAGATCTTTATGCCTTTAGGTCGAATTTTGGTGACTGAACCCAACAAAACCTATTAGATATCAATGATTTTCTAAAGGCATCTGTAGGTTCTCTCAGACGTAGCCTCTTCCTATTACAACTGTAGTAATATTATCTCCTGAAATGTTTGAAATTAAAGAGATACCATTTAAAAGCTCTATTTTTAGGCGGTATTACTGTACAGCCTTATCCACAGATAGTGGAGAAGTGTTGATAGGGATCATGACGTTAATATAAATCTGATAAGGACAGCACAGAGGAGTTATTCTCGGAATGAATTTATGTTAGCAGGGTTTTAAGGCGCTACCGTAGATTAGAGTGATCACAAGTGAGATTTGGCCACTTTCCTCTCAGCTCTATTCTCTGATCCATCTTCCATTAGTCCCCCCATTCATTATTCAACACATGAAACACTGGATTGATAAATGAAGGACAAGCGCTATCACAGAATCATCCAACACCCCCTCTCCGCTCCTCTCTCACCTCCTCACATTTCTTTAGTCGAGACATTTCTGCGATGTTTAAGTCTGCAATTTGATTGGACGTATCAGACAGCGTCCATTTAGGTGGGTCCTAATACGGGGCAGGTCTATACTGTGCTGTTTTCCATTATCTTTTTACTGTACATTAAAAATGAATGGGGTAAGAGTTTTACAAGAGCAATTAGGGCTGAGAGCACACTCAGAGATCAAACAGGGCTGCTGGCTTGATGGCCACTGTGGGATACAACCTGTCTCTTCCTGAGTCATGAATCTCGGCGTCCCTCCTCCCCCTCCAAAGCTTTACAGCTTCTTCCACCGTCTCCGATGTTTGTCAACAAGCTGTTGCGAAATAATTTGATTTACTCCCTCCTTCGCCTGCGTGAGGCTGTTGTGAGACACTAATTTTCTATCAGAGTTAGTGGTCCCTCATCAGCTGAAGGGTTCAATTCTGGGTTGGGGAGTGAGTGTATTTCATTGGGCCGGCCTCTGACAACCAGCCATGACTCCTATTTCACTGCGAACACTGTGGGACTCTGGTTGCATTCAAGTGGTAATGGGTTACATAAAAAGGAAGTGAATCCACATGTGGGGACTCGCCCTGGTCTCGGCATGTTGACGTTGAGTTAAAAGAGCAGAGGAGGCTTTGACTTGCCATCGAGGACCCCTAGTGGCCAACGTGTGGCGCTACAAACAACTGGGTCTAATTATGAATTTTTTTGGAATATGAAAAAAAAACGCTGACACAAGCGATTCTCCTCTGTTGACGTGTCATTTGAGGAAGGCTATATTCTTAAGCCCTTCAAACGCTTGCAAATATCCGGTCACCTTTAAAATGAACCTCACCAAAGCTGAACCGTGCCAGAAGTGTAACCGCAGCCGTTTCCTTTTTCCTCTATCTTCTCCTCTGACTCCTCGTTCTCCTCCTCCTCCTTAGGTTGCCAGGCTGTGGGGCATGCAGAAGAACCGTCCAGCCATGAACTACGACAAGCTCAGTCGCTCTCTACGCTATTACTATGAGAAGGGAATCATGCAGAAGGTACAAAACACACATTTCATGTTGTAACTAGTAGCAGGTTCACTTCTATCAATCTATGGTACCATTTCCAGAAAACAAACCATTTATAAAGGAGTTAATAATAGCCTTTCATAAGAACGACTTTTGGGTTGCCAGGTTGTAAATAATCCCTCTGTCTGGAGTTGATCTTCCTCTTACTACGGTACAATACATTTTCACAACAATCCACCAAGACTGCAGTTATTGATACTGTTTATATTATTAAATAAACAGATTTTGGTCCAGATGGTCTGCAGATCTTTTCCAGAAATTAAGTGGTCAAGTGTTTCATCTGAGAGATTTTCCACAACCGAAGAAGTCGTTCTTCTTTATAGAGATCTGTGCATCGTCTGATTGTCTCTTTGGTCATGTGAAGAGATTATAAAACGTATAAAAGTGGCCTTGTTCTAGTTATCCGACCATCAATCCACACTGAAGGAAGCTTTAGTGAACATGAGGTTTAAGTATATTATTTAGTGTGGTATCTGTAAGGCCTCATGCCTCAGTGAGTGGAGAGGAAGTGTCTATTCAGAGTCTCTCTCTACCCCCCTTAGACTTGCTAGTTAAGCTACCTGTACGCACCTGTAAGACTCAAAGAGTGCAGCTAAAACGTCTAAACACCTGACGTTCCCTCTCTCTCTCTCTCTCTCTCTCTACACAGGTGGCAGGTGAGCGCTATGTTTACAAGTTTGTCTGCGAGCCCGAGGCCCTCATCTCCCTGGCCTTCCCCGACAATCAGCGGCCCAGCCTGAAGGCCGAGTTCGAGCGCTACGTCAACGAGGAGGACACGGTGCCCCTGTCCCATCTGGATGAGGGAGTGCCCTACACCGCAGAACAAGCCCCCCAAAACATGGGCCCCCAGCCCTACTCCAAAGGCTACATGTACTAAAGCTAGCCCCCCTCCTCCTCCCTTACCTCTTTTCTTCCCCCCTCCACCTTCAGAAATCTTCCTGTTGTACCAACCCATCATCATACACACCCTGAAACTCCCCATGCACCTCTTGCACATGCCCACCCCATCCACTTGTATATAAGGCTATGGTGTTTTTGTTTTAAATTAATCTCATTAGGGATTTTTTTTTTTGTTTTGTTTTTAAGAGCTGCATTCCTCTCACATCTGAGGCCTATTCAATCCATAAACATGACTGTGGTTGAAGAGATTGCTTAATAAATACCCATAATAATACCCAAACTGAAGTCCAGACTATTCTTTCCTGTGTTGTTGTTGTTTAACTCGTCGCCTTTCTTGCTCTTTTACGAGTAAATGTGATTCAACAGTTTGTCATTTTAACATTTTTGCTTTCTTGAGAATGAGACGAGAAGATTGACACCTCTCACTCATGTCTGTACCGTAAATACGAAGCCACTGTGAACAGGAGGCTAACTTAGCTTAGCATTAAGACTAGAACGAGCTATTCTGGGCACTTAAACAAGATCAAACAAGTCACTGAGCATTAAAGGAGGTAGCAGCTGGATTTTGTAACCTTTGAACGGAGCCAAGCTAGCAGTTTCCAGTCTTTGTGTTAAGCTAGGCTAATCAACCTTCGTATTTACTGTACAGGGGGAAAAAAAGCACATTTCTCAACAACGCACTGTTCATAACAGCATTGCACCTTGCACACGCTGAATAAATATTCTATATTTCTATGCAGATAAGACGGATAATTAAGAGGCGGCAGCAGATAAAAGTGCATCCAGTGTTTATCTGTAACCACAAATTATTTAACTTAATATTTCATAGAAAATACATATATACCATCTGATCATGGTAACAAGGTGAAATTGAGTAATACTAACGTTAAAAAAAAGCTTAGATATTGTAAAAGAAGATTAAGGTTGAAATAACATTTATCTGGTCCACAGTTAAATGAATTCAGTGTCTTCAGTCAGTCTGACCTACAGTTTGTCCACCTGGTGTGAGGTATAAGGCACAGGAGATCTTCATCAGCGTCGTCTGAAGGCGCGGGAGATTCTCCAAGCGTTGGGTTCCTCGTAACGGTTGTAGAGCGGCTCCAGTTTCTGCTGCTTCTTCTGCCGGCTGAGGCGCGTCGGGTCGGCGACTCGGTAGAACGCTGGCGCAAACTCCACGAGCCAGCGAGGGTCGATGGTGGTCACCTCCCGCATGTACTCCTTGGTGGTCAGCACCAACTCGTGATACACGAGCCTGCAAGAGGGCAAAGTAGGGTTAATCACTAATAGTACTAATTAATCTTAATCTGCACCTCAATATCTATGTTTTGAAATGTTGGCGACCATCTCGAGCTTTAGGAAACCGTAATAGGCATTCTTCCATTTTTCTTTCAAACTTATGATAATTAGTTGCAGCTCTAGTCACAGATTGTTCTTCTAGATTCCTAATTAATCATTAAAACAAAAGAAATGTCAGAGAAGAGTGATGTAAACCAGAGAAAAACAGCAAATTCTCTGATTTAAGAAGCTGTCATCAGACAGTTTTACTTGATAAATCTTCTGTCAGTCAACTTATAAACTAATTGAATCGATACAACTCTTTCCACATGAAGACGCAGCAACAACAGGTCTAATCATGTAATGTTTGCGGGATCTGACTTACCATTCTGGCTGGCGGTTGAACAGAGTGCTGGAGGGGTGGAGGTACACCACCTGCTGGTCGATCAGGGTACGGTACCCGTCGTGGGGGTGCTTCCTGGCAGCGTTCCTGAAGAAACCGCTGCAGATGGCTTTCTGGACCCGCATCGCAGCCGCTCCGCAAGACACCACGTCCAGCTTGTGTCTGAGGAAGATTTCGCGTTGTTTAAACTGGTTTATCTGTTTTTAAATTCACAACACATCCTGTAACAATTATGTTTGATTGAGGTTAAATACTCTGCGACTCTTCTTCTACGTGTCTGGCATGCATTTAGATATTTGTATATATTAATTACCATGGTTATGTACACAGCAATTTCTCCATCAATTAAACAAACCGTTGATTTTCATACCTGTCCATGATGCTCAGCATCTGTTTGCGGATGTCCTGAGCTCTCTTCAAGGAGCGGGCTTGGATGAAGTTCTCGAAACACCACGGGTTGGAGAACTTGTTGTTCTTCCAGGAGTTGTAGACGGCCAGCAACGTGAGGTGGTCTCCCTCAAGCTGGAAGAATTTTGTCTTCTTCTGGTCAGCGAGGGCCTGCTTGTCCTGAAAACGAGGAAATGTTTTGATTATTAACAGCTTGTTTGTCTCACTGAAGGCTGAAGAAGACCTAATCTGGTCAGAACGACACATACCTTTGGTCTGTAAAAGATATTCTGCACCGACAGCATGGACACGATGGTGAGCATCTCTTCACTGCAGCCCAGGTGGACGGACATGATCAGCATCTTACACAGCATGGGCTCCAGAGGAAACTCAGCCATCTGAACCACAGAGACACGTGTGAGGCCGCTGTAAAGTCTAAACCCACTTCATCATCAAGATAATCTGTCTCCTCACCCTTCGTCCCAGCCGTGTGAGTAAGCCTTCATCGTCCAGAGCTCCCAGCGTGTAGAGCTGCTCCATGGCTATGATCAGAGTCTCCATCGGAGGAGCGTCCATGAAGTCGAACGCCAGGAGGTCGTTGATGCCCATCGCCTGGAAGAAAGGAACACAGCAGTCATGAGTGATGTTCATATTAAAATATGGCATTATTTTGATTTAGTCATAGTCTAAACTGAGTTTGACTCATTTAGAATTATTTTTGTAGTAAATTTAGTCGACTAAAACGAGTTTACAGGTTCAGTTTGAGTGTAACACATTATTTAAAAGTTTCTAAACTCAAGGACAATAAACTATCTATCTACTGTGTATCTATCTATATCTGAATGTGACTGACTCAAGACTCAGAGCTAATTTGTCATCACGTTTTCGCTCGTGACTAACAGTGGAAGAATGTGTGCAAGTTTTTGCACAGTGGACTACCTGCAGGCTGAAATGCTCATTTTAAATGACATCCCAGCTCTCTTATAGTTTGTTTTCATTCAAAATGTTGCAGTATTTTGATGGATTTGAGAGAAACAGTGGATCACATAATGTAATAATGAGAAAAGATTTGTCCTGATTGGATCTTCTTGCCAACATTTTTCTCTTGTTTTGTCTGAACGAGCTGAAGTTGTCTAACTCTGGGACCAGAGAAGACATCAGTACAACAGCCCACCCTGCCTGAGTGTCTACATCTTGTCTGGAAATGAGATCTCTAATTATTCTTGATGTAGTTATTGTGTTTACGTAGCTGCTTCAGATCTGAATTAAAACACCAAGATTTCTAAGTCGAGTCTTTAAAGCTCTGGAATCAAGCTGAGCAATAACTTCCATTCTTTCCTTCTTTTTGCCAAATACAACAACTCCCATCTTGTCTTTATTTAATTGAAGGAAACTGAATTGCAGCCAGCTGTTTCCTCGCTGGAAGCATTGACAGAGCGAGTTTCTGGGGCCGCAGTCATTTTGTGAAAGAGCGTAAATCTGAGTGTTGTCTGCGTAGCTGTGATAAACATCCTTACTGTATGATTTGCACATACAGATTGAATAATAGCGGCCCAAAGATCAAACCCTGGGGGACTCCACATTTCACGATGAGCCGCACAGATTTCTACATCATTGGCAACAACCCTGTCTTCGAGATAAAGTCTGAACCTGCTGTGCAGATATTCCCACCAGCCTTATTTGTTTTTTGACTTTCAAACACGAAGCCTCTCTTTAAAGACGTCGTCGTGAGTCTGAATCTTTTCTCCATTCGCGCTCGGCATGTGACAGCTGGGGCGTTTCTCCACGCTGTTTTCTGCCTGCCAGAGATGGTCGGAGTGATCAAAGAGCGAATCAACTGTCCGACGTTGAGCTAATTTACATGGACGCCGCTCCCATAAAAACTCGAATTGTGTGCTCTCTGATTTGAGTATCAGGACAAACTGACGAATCAAAGAAAGCACGGAGATCATACCTGACGACAGTGCCAGAAAAAAATCAACATCCTTAACCAGAAGCATGATTAGATGGAAACATGTGTCAGTACTTTACCTTCAGAGACAGCACAGTGCTGGCCAAGTTGGTTCTCTGGATCTCAGGCACGTTGGTGGTCAGCATCTCGTCTCTGTAGGCTCTCTCTGTGTACAGCCTGTAACACTTCCCTGGACCGGTTCTGCCGGCTCGACCTGACCTCTGCTTGGCCTGAGCCTGAAAACAGACCAATGGATGAAACAAACAGTGAGGTTAACAAGAAGGTAAATGTGAATATTTACTTAGAAACTGTGTTAAAATGACCTGTGATATGGGCGTCACCACCAGCTGGTCGATTCCCGTCTTGGAATTGTACACAATCTGTTTGACAAAGCCAGGATCGACCACGTAGTAGATACCATCGATAGTCAGAGATGTCTCTGCGATGTTTGTGGCAATGATGACCTGAACGGAAAAAAGAGAGAATCAGAATTCATTTTTAAAGTTTTGTTGATTTAGTCTGTGCTGAAAAATGCAAAGAAAGACATCTTATTACCTTCCTGCTGCCTGGAGGTGCAGGGTCAAAGATCCTGGTCTGCATCTCACTGGGCAGGGCAGAATAAACCGGGAGGATGATGAGTTCAGGAACATCAGGACCGAGCGACTTCATCCTCTCGTACAGGATCTCACAGGCGGTGTCGATCTCTTCCTGTCCAGTCAGAAACACCAGGATGTCGCCTGGACAACAAAACAGGGAGAACATGAATCTTTTTTTTAATTAAATTTACTTCAAGACGATTTAAGGAAACACAACCATACCTGGCGGCTCGGTCAGATGGATCTGCATAACGGTGATGAGACTGGCGTCCAGGTAGTCCGTCTCAGGTTCTTTGGTGTAGAGAACCTCCACCGGGAAGGTTCTTCCTGGGATGGTGAAGATGGGAGCTTCAAAGAAGTACTGGGAGAATTTGACAGCGTCCAGCGTGGCGGAGGACACGATCAGCTTCATGTCTTTGCGTTTCTGTATCGTCTGAAAGAGACAGAGGCGGGTGTTTGACGTGAAACGGCATTTTTAGTTTTAGGTTTTAAAAATACGGTTTGCAGAATGTGAAATACCTTCTTGAGAAGGCCAAACAGCACGTCGGTGTGGATTGTTCTCTCGTGGGCCTCATCCAGCATAATGAGGGAATACAGACTCATGTCTGAGTCTAAAAGACACTCCCTTTGCAGCATGCCGTGGGTCATGTACTTGATTACTGTCTCTGTACTGGTGCAGTCCTCAAAACGAATGGTGTAGCCCACCTGAAGATAAAATAACATACAACAGGCAAGCTGAAGGACATCTTCAACTCATAAAATGGATACACGCTACAAGAGAGGAAAGACTCGTCACTCACCTCTTGGCCTAGACGGCAACCGTACTCCTCAGAGACTCTCTTGGCCACTGACATGGCGGCCACACGTCGGGGTTGCGTGCAGCCGATCTTCCCCCGGGAGGTGTAGCCTGCCTCCGCCAGGTACTGAGTGATCTGCGTGGTCTTACCGGACCCCGTTTCTCCAACTACAATCAAGATCTGGTTATCGTGGACAGCCTGTCGAGAGAAAGAATGGACATATTAAAATGTGTTAATAATGACTGAAGAAGGAAAAACGTGTGCACAGGCGGCTCAGCGGGTTTATGTACGCGCTGTAATGTTACAGTCCGGCTGTGGTGTACCCCAGGGCTCAATCTTTGGGCCATGTACATAATTCAGTTTTCAGTCCTCTGGAAATGCGCTAAGTTATCTCACGGATGCTCATACCTGGACGAGCTGCTCCTTCAGCTTGAAAATAGGCAGACTCTCTCTCTGCTGCAGGATGGAAAGTTCTGTCTTCTTGCCGTACGACACCTGGTTCCCTCCGAAGGCGTACCTCTTCCACTCTGGAAGATCAATAGGCATGGCGCCGATGCCTCTCATGTTGGCAGCAATCTGCCTCCCTTGATCTGGTACAGGAGAGGAACAGAGCAATGTAAGGTTCTGTCAAGATCCACCACAACCTCCTATAATCTATTTTATTTAATCAAGATGAACTGCTATGAGTCAGAGGTAGTAACGAGGGCTGAAGGGAACTTTTGATACCCCCCCCCTCCAGGCGACGGAAGTCACAGTGCATTATGACTCTGTGCCTCAGTGTAAACTCATCGGGAAGCTAGATAATCATCTCCTGCCATGCCATGATAACAGTGTAACAGTGTAAGAGGCACAAGACAGATGGTTGCATTCAAGAAATCACAATGTCAGGGCTGTAAATTTGTGTCGATCAGGTCCTTACAATCAGGCATCGGGTCTATCCAGTGCTTGTTGAGGCCGGTCGGGATGGAGTCCATCTCTGCTGCACGGGCCGCCTGCTTCAGCTCCCTCCTCTCTTTAGAAAGAGCACTCTGCATCATGGCCGCCTGGGAGAGGGAGCCATCTGGATTCTAACGGACGAAATGACGACGAAGAAAGTAACGTCAAACTGTGCAAGTATCTAATGTACTTCATTTTAAGTAAATTTAGAATAATTAATACACAGTATGACTGATGCAAAGCAACCAAACCGACGCCACCTACAGGCAAGAAAAGTAACAGCAGCAGTTCTGATACTTGTACCACATTTACAGGTTTGTTTTTAAATCGCTGCTGGTCATGTTTGTGTGATTTTATGATTTTAGATTTCACATTTTAAACTTCGAAACAGAAGAAAGAATAAAGAGAGCACATTGTGTGGGAGGAAGAGGACAGAGGAGGGAAAGTCGTGTCTCTGGTGCTGCATATTTAAATCATAGACATGCAGCAGGCTACTTTACAAGCTTCAATATTTACCTTTACTATTTTGACCGGGCTCAGGTTCATGCTCGATTTAGTCTGTCCCCTCAGGAACGGTGCTTCCTCTTCGACCAGATCGATCTCCACGTCTTCATCTGTGGAGGGAATATTTACAGAAGAGACGTGATCACGCAGCAAAACTTTTATTTTGCAAAACCTTTAGAATAAAAAGACTTTTACCTTCATCGTCGTCTATTTTGGGAAGGATTCCCGTCTCCTTGTCAAATTCTGGAAACTCTTCTTTAGGAAGTACGTTTGCTGCAATCATCTGAATATGAGAAAAACATTTAACATGAACCGCTGAGCACTTCAAGTTTTACATCTTTGTGTGAATGTGTTTCATAAATACTTGTTTAATCTCCCATTTTTCCAGGTCTGTGATCTTGGCGAGCCGCTTGCGTTCTGCTGGGTTTTCCGCCAACTCCAGCATGCTCGCTTCGATGGGGCGGTCAGGGTTCCTCATGGCTTCGTCTCCACCTCCACCTCCACCTCCAGTGTCCAGGTTTCGCTTCCGGTTGGGGTTCAGGTCCTCCCCTGTCTCCTGGTCGACGTCCTGGCAACATATAAACACGTAACATTTGAGAAAGCATTATTTTAACATATGTTCAACAAACTTCTTGATTCCCTACGGTGTCTCTCTTCCAACATTTCAGGCCTGACTCACCTTCATGCTGAGGCTGGCTCTGGTCCCAGTGAAGGTCAGCACTTTGACCTTCACCTTTTGGCCTTTGGTGACCACGTCGGACACATTAGCTATACGTCCTTCTTTGCGCAGCTCTGAGATGTGCACCAGGCCCTCCCAGCGTTTCCTGCAGACGATGACAGTTACACATGTCGGGTTGAGGATCGAGAACATTACAGGCAGATCTGATCGCATCTAGCTTTAACCGACCTGAGGCCCTCCAGCTGCACAAAACAGCCAAACTGCATGATGCTGCTGACTTTGCCGTCATAGATGTCGCCCACGACAGGCTGCTCAGGCGGAGGCCGGTCTACAAATTTATCACGGCAGGCGTCATCGTCTCTGCGAGGGCTCGGCGGACGGTCGCTCCAGCGAGACGCTCGTTTCCTTCGGTGCTTCGGGTTCGTTTCTCCGTCGCGATCTTTCGATCTGGAGCGAGAGCGTTTACGTCCACTTCCTCTGTCTGTGTCTCGACCTCGGGGCAAATTCCTGTCAGACCTGAGGAGCAAACGAGAAGTTTTTACTCCAAATATCTGAGTGTGTAGCAGTTTTAAAGAAGTAAATGAATTTTCCAAATTACCCGGCTTCAGAGCTCGTTCCACAGAAATTTGGCATGAGCATCTCCAGCTCCTTCATGGCTGCCGCAGCAACCTGCTCGTCTTCTTTATCTGTGTGTCGTGGTGGAATCTGATGAGAGACGTAAATAAATAAGATTACAAACTGCAGCTGTTTGTGTTGATTTATGAGAAGACACAAAGGTTTTACTACCGTCCACTCCGGAGCATCTGGTTTACATAACGCAGGATATTTCTCCTTCAGCTTGTCCTTCTCACTCTTTGGAGCTTCTGGAAACACAGAGGAGGTTACATAACAACAGCACTCCTATAAAACATTTCATTTCATTTAGCTGACGCCTTCATCCAGAGAAGGGAACAGTGCGATAAGAAAGTGTTAGTGCAGCAGTAAGTGCTGCAACAGTTCTTAAAGGGGGCGGATGTATCATGTCCAGGTGTTGGTAGTGTTGCAGAGGAGGTCCTCTCTGAAGAGCTGGAGGTCTTCAGGAGGTTTGTGAAGGTAGAGAGGGACGCCCCTGATCTGGTAGGAAGTACCAGAATTAAAAGGTGTCTGTACCTTTGCTTGTAGACGGCACGGGTCGCATAGTTTGGATGAGTCTGAGCAGATTATAAACCAGAGTGTCCTGAAGAAAGAGACACATGTTCAGAGAGAAACCAGAACACACACACACACACACACACACACACAGCTTGAACACTCACTGTGAAGTCTGCTCCATTCTCTCTCAGCACTGATCTAAACTCTTCAAATGTTGGATGTCTTTCTGCCAAACTGATGATGAACTCAGCTGTGACACAACAAACAAACATCATCAGGCCTGTCTCTAATCAAACTGAGCATGCGCACAGATGTAACGTAACGTGTCTAATGTAACGTAACGTTACCTAAGTCCTTCTCGCAGATGCCCAGGTGGTTGTCCAGCTCCGTGCACACTTTGGACACCAGAGATAAATACTCAAGACGTTTGAGTTCATCTGAAGCAGCCATGTTTGTTACTGTTTACTCAGAGTGACGCAGGAAGTGCTTCCTTTAGTTTGAGCTCGTTTCTGTGCTGCTGCCCCCTGCAGGCCAACAGGCGCATGGCAGCATGCACACACGTCAACCTCCAAGTGCAACGTCGAGGTTTTTCTACTGCTTCTAGTATTTTCTATTATATCCTACAACTCTACTGCATTTAGGAGGATAATGTTTGACTTTTTACTTCGTTCATTTAGCAGCTACAGTAACTAAATACTTTGCAAATTAATTAAAGTCAAGGTGTTGTTAGAAATTCAGTGAGTATAGATAGATCAGCTCATTTTAAGTACTTTATATCGTGTTTAATCTACAGCATTGCATCATGGTCTACAGGATCATATGTTGTTTCAGCATTTTTAATAAGTAGGAGAAATCTCTCAACAGGATGGGTGTGAAAAACAGCAAGTAACTAAAGCTGTCAGATAAATGTAGTGGAGTAAAAATTATATTTGGCTTCAAGATGTCGTGGAGTAGAAGTAAAAGTTGCATAAAATAGGAATACTTGAGTAGAAGTACTTCAAATGTGTTAAAGTAATGGGACAAAGTGAGTAGCAGTATGAAACAATCATCAATTTTACTCGATGTATTGAACTGAATTTACTGACAGCCACAGGTTTTGTTTTTTTAATATATGTATTTTATGTTACGCAGACAAGACCAAGTACTACAAGTTGCTACATTTGCCTGACGTGGTCAGTGACGGAGCTTTAATACTAATACTACATCCACAGAGAATACCACAAGTTTAAAATGTATCATAATTCAAAGTTCAAGAAAATCATTCAGACTTAAGAAAATGTAGCATTTAATGAGGACACATTTCCAACGTTCCATAGACAAGTAATAGCAAAGCAACAGTCTCAGATACACGAGTGAGTGAAGGTCACAGTTATAGTACAAAAACGTATCTGCTTGTTCCATCGACACAGTAAACAAACGTCTTATTACAACCCCATCAGATGAAAAATGATGTTTTTACAGTCAAAGAAATAGTCCACTGTTCAGCACAGTCTCTCACAGAAGATCGTTATGCTGTCTCAGAGGACAGATGTGGAAGATTTTTTTGTTCCTGTGTTAGTGCTATGAAAAATAACCGGCTCCTCGATTTCTAAAATAACGACACTAACAGCCTGAATGATAAGAGCGTCTCATCACGTGTCCGGAGCCGGTACAGGACGACGAGTCTGACTTCATCATCATCACTGTTAAAACATTTTCGTGTCGTATTCGTGACGTCACGCACGTCAACGGCGTCTGAAGGCGCGAGAGATTCTCCAGGCGTTGGGTTCCTCGTAGCGGTTGTACAGAGGCTCGAGGCGCTGCTGTTTCTTCTGCTTGCTGAGGCGCGTGGGGTCGGACACTTTGAAGAAGGCGGGGGAAAACTCCACCAGCCAGCGGGGGTCGATGGTGGTCACCTCCCGCATGTACTCCTTGGTGGTCAGCACCAACTCGTGGTAAACAACCCTGAGGATAAAGAGAGGCAGGACGTCACAAGGTTTGAAAACTAACAATAGAAAAGAGATTTCTTATTAAAATGTTGAACTGCTGTCGTACCACTCAGGCTGTCGGTTGAACAGAGCACTGGAGGGGTGGATGTACACGACTTGCTGGTCTATAAGCGTGCGGTAACCCTCCTGAGGATCCTTTTTGGCTGCATTCCTGAAGAAGCCACTGCAGATGGCTTTCTGGACCCGCACGGTGGCTTTACCACAAGATACCACGTCCAGTTTATGTCTGAGGAGAGGAGAGCGTGTTGGAGGTTCATGTTATTTCAGATTCAGCTGCTAGCAAGTGATTGTGGCTGTGCTGTGTCATCTTCAGACTATCACACCTGTCCATGATTCCCAGCATCTGTTTGCGGATGTCCTGGGCTCTGCGCAGGGAGCGAGCCTGGATGAAGTTCTCGTAACACCACGGGTTGGAGAACTTGTTGTTCTTCCAGGAGTTGTAGACGGCCAGCAGGGTCAGGTGATCGCCTTCAGGTTGGTGAAATTTTGCCTTCTTCTGGTCAGCGAGGGCCTGCTTGTCCTGTAACACAAAGGGAAATAAACAAGGAGAAAACATGAGCAATTAAAGCGCTGTGTGATGATTATAAAACAAAAACAGGCTTTTTATTAAATGATACTGAATATAAAGTTAAGCGGTTGCATACTTTAGGCCTGTAGAAGACGTTCTGCACCGACAGCATGGACACGATGGTGAGCATCTCTTCACTGCAGCCCAGGTGGACGGACATGATCAACATCTTACACAGCATGGGCTCCAGAGGAAACTCGGCCATCTACGAGAGAGAGAAGACACAGTAAAGATCATTGAAGAAGTGTGGACAGCCAAACAGAAAACACAGAGCAACCACACGCTGACATGATTAGTTTGATCAAAGTACAGAGAAGTGACTCCTCACCCTTCGACCCAGCCGTGTGAGTAAGCCTTCATCGTCCAGAGCTCCCAGCGTGTAGAGCTGCTCCATGGCTGTGATCAGAGTCTCCATCGGAGGAGCGTCCATGAAGTCGAACGACAGGAGGTCGTTGATGCCCATCGCCTGGTGGAGGAAACAGAAATATAAGAAAGATGATACGAGTGGATTACGTTAAAGGTTTGATATAAAACCTGAACATCGAGCCTGAGAAAGATACGTCCGTCACCTTAAACTCTGACTGAAATGATGAAATAAGTAACTATTTGGCTGTTCACCTTCAGAGACAGCACAGTGCTGGCCAAGTTGGTTCTCTGGATCTCGGGCACGTTGGTGGTCAGCATCTCGTCTCTGTAGGCTCTCTCTGTGTACAGTCTGTAACACTTCCCTGGACCGGTTCTGCCGGCTCGTCCTGCCCTCTGCTTGGCCTGAGCCTGAAAACACGCAATTTAAAAACAATTCAGTGAGCTGGCCAATTATTTCACTCCAGGAAGCGTCTGGTGTCCTCCTCCTGCAGTATCAGTACCTGTGAGATGGGAGTCACCACCAGCTGGTCGATGCCCGTCTTAGAGTTGTACACTTTCTGTTTGACGAAGCCAGGATCGACCACGTAGTAGATTCCATCGATGGTCAGAGACGTCTCTGCGATGTTTGTTGCGATGACGACCTAAAAGGAAACACAGACCGTGAATGGACACAGCTATGTGCGATCTACAGTGGAAATTTAGTACATGGAAGACCAGAAAGGCGTTATGCCACGTGTTTGAAACATTGCTGTAAAGTGTAGACACCTTTCTGCTGCCTGGAGGTGCAGGGTCAAAGATCCTGGTCTGCATCTCACTGGGCAGTGCAGAATAAACCGGGAGGATGATGAGTTCAGGAACATCAGGACCGAGCGACTTCATCCTCTCGTACAGGATCTCACAGGCGGTGTCGATCTCTTCCTGTCCAGTCAGAAACACCAGGATGTCGCCTGGACAGAAACAAAGGAGAAGACAGATTTGAAGTTTAGATTTGACTTTGAGGTCTACCGGAGAGAAGAACAACTCTGTGGTTTTAAAATCATACCTGGAGGCTCGGTGAGATGAATCTGCATGACTGTGATGAGGCTGGCGTCCAGGTAGTCCGTCTCAGGTTCTTTGGTGTAGAGAACCTCGACTGGATAAGTTCTTCCTGGGATGGTGAAGATGGGAGCTTCGTAGAAATACTGAGAGAACTTGACGGCGTCCAGAGTGGCTGACGTGACGATGAGCTTCATGTCTGTGCGTTTCTGCACCGTCTGAAATGAACCAAAGAACACTCAGCTTCTTGTCACAGGTAACTTCTTCCCCTCTGAATCTCATCTTGCTTACCTTCTTGAGCAAACCAAACAGAACGTCGGTGTGGATCGTCCTCTCGTGAGCTTCGTCCAACATGATAATGGCGTACTGACCCAGCTCAGAGTCGATCAGGCACTCTCTCAGCAGCATACCGTCTGTCATGTACTTGATCACCGTCTCAGGGCTGGTGCAGTCCTCAAATCGGATGGTGTAACCCACCTGGAACAAAAACATTTATATCATCTTTCTGGAGATTACAAAATATCAAAGCTGTGGTCTGAACACGGTAAAGACTCGTCACTCACCTCTTGTCCCAGACAGCAACCGTACTCCTCAGAGACTCTCTTGGCCACAGACATGGCGGCCACACGACGGGGCTGCGTGCAGCCGATCTTCCCCCTGGTGGTGTAACCCGCCTCCGCCAGGTACTGAGTGATCTGCGTGGTCTTACCGGACCCCGTCTCTCCAATCACAATCAGGATCTGGTTGTCGTGAACGGCCTGTGACGGATTAAGACAGAAATGTTACGGACGATGAGCCTTTCTGTTGGTGTTACCTGATGCAGTACTCCATCAGCACCACAGAGAAGCAAATGAAATCATTTACATTCAGCAGCTGTTTCCATTCAGTCCTCGACTTAAGCACGAACATCTGCCTGTTAAAGGGTAATCACATTTTCTATAAAACCTAATCAGAATCAATTAGAAACTCCCGCATGAACGGGAAAGTCTCTCTTTGGGTCTAGTTTTTCTAAACTGTGACGGACCTGGATGAGCTGCTCCTTCAGCTTGTAGATTGGCAGACTCTCCCTCTGCTCCAGGATGGAGAGCTGGGTCTTCTTTCCATAAGAGGCCTTGTTGCCTCCAAAAGCATGCTTCTTCCACTCTGGGATGTCATTGGGCATCATGCCAATGCCTCTCATGTTGGCTGCAATCTGCCTACCATCAGCTGTAAAAGAGCAGCAGAAGAAAAAAAACACTCTGGCTTTATATAACACTCTGTACAGAAGCCCTAAATGGTCACAGACTCAAAGATTTCATCCGTTTTCCTGCGATAACCCAAGGATCACGCGTTATTCATGCCATTATCTTGATAAAATAAAGTTTTGTGGCTGACTGTAACCTTTTTACACAGTCGTCACTGTCCACATGACATGACGGCCTTTCAGTTGCTTTCAGTTTTAAAGCTAGTTAAGTGAACCTTGGCAGAAAGGTGTCTAAATAACGCTCTGAAGTTCAGTCCAGATTTTGTTGATGTAAAACCGGCATGGTCATTTCTAAATGGTCCTTTGACTTTTCATACCAAGATGTATGAATGAAAATGAGTTAAGTGGGCACCCACAAGTCTCTCCTTTACATACGTGCTCACGTTTCTGCCTGCTGTATTTGAATATTTCTGCATATCGAGCTCACCGAGCTGCATAAATTGAGTATGACTGGCGAGCCGAGACTCTCGAGGATTCAATGAGCTCAGTCGTATTCATGAGTGATGATGTAAGTCCTTATTTCATTGTAGTGAGACCATTTTTTGAAACTTCACTGTATAAAACTGTCCTCGAGGATAATCAGAGCATCGTGAAACTGTACAAACACAAACCAGAGGCCGTCATCAAAAAAATGCAACTGAATGAGTTTTTCTACAGTGTTCAAGCATCTTAATTTGGAATTTTAAAAATGATTTCTGATGATTTTTATTCATTTTTAAGTCATCAAAGATGGGAATGGCCATCATATCCTTCATTTATAATGTACGCTTCAATATTTGAACAGTCGCCTAAACAAACAATCTTTACAACATATTCATGACTAGAAAAACTCAACACAGTGCTGATGTGCATCATTTACGGTTGACCCGCTATCTCTCCCTAAAAACCCCCTGCCCGCCCTGAAAAGACAAAAACACGTTTACTATATGAAGAGGTTAAATCATCCATCAGACGCGTCTAAGCCTCTTTTAATGACATAAATAACTCCTGATCTCCATAAAATTAAACTTCATGTTGCAGGAAAACGTTCGTACACTTCACATCTATACCACCGTCGCCACGTCTGCGTGTTACAGCAGGCTAATGCCAAACTGCTGGAAACTATCTAGACCACCTGAGGCCGTGGAGGGCATGCAAACACACTGAACCATGGCAAGACTTTTCCATCCGGCCAGATACAAGGCTGCAGGAAGCCAGATTATCATCTCCAGCACTGGCATGCCTGAGGGGTGCTGTCTGCCATCATGGAACAAGTCTGACTCAGACTGGTGTGTGGTTTTGATAAAAAAGGAGCAAACACACAGACTGAACTCCAAAACGAGTTCTGATAATCAACACTGAAGCGCCAAAAGCGTGCACATTAAGTCATTTCTAACCGTCTGGCAGCGGGTCGACCCAGTGTTTGTTCAGCCCCATGGGGATGGAGTCCATCTCTGCCTCTCGTGCAGCCTGCTTCAGCTCTCGTCTCTCCTTAGCCAGAGCGCTCTGCATCATGGCCGCCTGGGACAGAGAGCCATCTGGATTCTGTGGACGGAGGAGACGCGACAAAGTGTCACTGAAGTGAACGTTTTATTAAACTGTGGATGCCAAGTTTATTTCCAGTCACTGACAACGTGTTTAAACAAATCATTTGACCCAGATGAGAATAAATGATGGATAACCCAAATTTTTAAATATTTTGACACTAAATTGAGTCTAAACTTAACTTTTCTTCAAGTAGTCTGTGTATTGAGTAAGATGTGTGAAGCTGAGACATGTACTGTACCTTGACAATCTTCACAGGGCTCATGTCCATGCTCTGTTTGGTGTGTCCCCTCAGGAACGGTGGCTCCTCTTCAACCAGCTCAATCTCCAAGTCTTCATCTGATCGACAGTAAAAGAGATCGTTTAGCAAGCAGTCCACTCCGAGTCAGAGTTCATCAGAAAGTCATACAAGATACTGTAATATAATAAGAGTCTGCACAGAGCGGCTGTATGAGGGAGAAATAAGTGCTGACACGCCGCACCAAACCCAAACTACAGCTGAGGCTGATGGGAAAGTCGTTAGTTTGTATTTGTTTACCCTCTTCATCGTCAACTTTAGGAAGGATTCCCGTCTCATCGTCAAAATCAGGGAACTCTTCTTTGGACAAGACGTTGGCAGCGATCATCTGAGGGCAGACACAGAGCAGACATGTTTGGATGTATTAAAACGAGCCTTCAAATTCATGTTTCCTCACAGACTTGAGCAGCTTCTGTGTGCAGACATGTCCACTGTACCTGTTTGATCTCCCACTTCTCTGGGTCTGAAATCTTGGTGAGCCTCTTGCGCTCCAGGGTGTCGTCCTGCTCGAGCTCCGGGGCGTGGCCCAGGTTCAGGTTGCTCGGCCGGTCGGGGTTCCTCATGGAGATCTCCTCCCCTCCGTCCGGGCCAACGTTTCTCCTCCTGTTGGGATTCAGGTCTTCTCCCGTCTCCTGGTCCACATCCTGACAAAGAAAGGAGGAAAGAATTAGGCAATTTACATGCTGACAACTCAGGGGACGACAGTCTACCCTGAGAGGAGATCCCATGATGATAAAACAGATTTCCAAATATCTCTCAGGGGAAATTCAGAGTGGCTTAATCACTAATTCAGTTAAGTTGATGACTCAGTGTCTCAAACAATCATCAGCTGATGTTATTATCAGATTAAATTAAACAGACACACACATTATTTTAAATAACGAAGCATCAAACTCGATTTTCCAGCCTGGATCTCGTCAAGAAATCTGAAAATCTTCCTTCGGCACACAGAAATTTCACTGATTTATTCCAACCTATCAGGTTGTTGTTTGTTCTTCTTACCTTCATACTGAGGCTGGTCTTGGAGCCGGTGAACGAGAGCACCTTGACTTTGACTCTTTGGCCTTTGCTGACAACATCAGCCACGTTGGCCACGCGGCCCTCTCGACGCAGCTCGGAAATGTGGACCAAACCCTCCCATCGTTTCCTGCACAGAGAACAACGTGGTTGACTTAACTAACCAAGAATGTTTCATTGGTAAGCAGCGTACTGAGCTGCTGTCCTGAAGTTAGCTCGATGTTTTTCACTGACCTTAATCCCTCCAACTGGACGAAGCATCCAAACTGCATGATACTGGTGACTTTGCCGTTGTAGATGTCACCAACAGACGGCTCCTCCGGTGGAGGACGGTCCACGTGTTTGTCTTTCCAGCGGTCAGAGTCTCTGTCTTGGTCCTTTCTGGGGCTAGGTGAGCGCTCACTCCAGCGGGAAGATTTGTCTCTTCTCTTGCCGCGATCTCGGTCTCTGTCTCTGTGGCGGTCGCGGTCGCGGTCTCTGGAGCGAGATCTGGACCTGGAGCGCGAACGAGAGCGATGCCGCCTCTTCCTGTCCCGATCTCTGTCTCTGTCCCTGTCCCTGTCTCGGTCTCTGTGTCTGTCTTTTTCTCTGCTTCTGCTGCGACTCCGGCTGTGGCGTCTCTTCTCTGACCTGTGAGACAGTAAACATCATAAATCATCACTGACATGGAAACAAAATAGTTGAATGAGTAACAGTCTGCTAGTTGTGTTACTTTTGTTTCCTCTGCTAGACAAAGATCACGTACGCGTGAACCTTCTGTCAGACAGGTGAATAAAAACGTGAGCGTGTCTCACCTGCTCTTGCTGCTTTTGGACTCTGTGCCGCTGACACTGGGCATGAACATCTCCAGCTCTTTCATGGCATCGGCTGCTACTTTCACATCGTCTTCATCCAGCAGCTTCTGAGAGAGTCAGACAAAATACATTTGAAGCACAGAAACATTCAACTTGTTTCATTTTCCCATCAAATTCATTCTAGATTATTAATTAAATATTATAATAATAAATTTAAACTAAAAGCAGCAGCAATGAGAAGCTCATGTGTTTTCTAAATATTAAAATCTCAGGTTGTGCAGTTACCTTCTATACAGTTCACCTTAGTCACTAGTATCACCTTAGATATTAGAATACCAAACATTATTTGTCTTCATGCGATTAAGGGACAGTGCAAAGTGAGATGAGCATCCCACCTGACCTTTGCACACATATTTTCTCCCTTTTAGGTTTAGTTCTGAGCTGTAAGCGTTCCTAAAATCAACACGTAAAGATGTTGTTACACGTTATAGTTGGCATTACAACTCACACACACAGACGTACCTTCGGTGCTGGATCGTTTGGTCTGCACAGGGCAGGAAAAAGCTCCTTCAGCTTCTCCTTCTCTGACTTCGCCTTGACCAAAACCTCAGAGGCTGAAAACGGACAGTCGATTGTTAATTAAATGCATTTTTGAGGATTCATACGGGTGAAATGTGACTGAAGAAACTCAAATCTAAACAACACAAAGCGTCATCTCGATCTAACCGTACACAATGTTACTTCAGTGAGGTGATGACTTCATTTGGAGCACCGGTTGATGTCTGTTTAACTGCTACATTAACTTTTACCTTTGCTCGTGGAGGCCATGGATGGAGGTCGCATAGTCTGGATGAGCCTGAGCAAGTTACCGATGAGAGAATCCTGAAATGAACACAAACAAAACACACGAAACAGATCAGCTGTGAAGTGAACTGTTCACTCACGTTACCTTATAACAGCTGATGTAGCATTTAGCTTTGGACTTACTGTGAATTCGGCTCCATTCTGTAGCAGGAGAGCTTTGAATCCATCGAAGGTCGGCTGTTTCTCAGCGAGGTCGATGACAAACTCAGCTGAGAGACGTAAAAACAAAACAAACAGAGAGAGGCGAAAACACTGAAGTTAGCTGACTAATGTGGATCGAAACCAGCTCAAACACCGACAATAAGCTCCAGAAATGTTCAATGTCTTTCTAAAAGAACACAAATATTAACTAAACTGACTAAAAGTTACATTTTTGATGACAACAGTCTGGAGAGGAAGAGTTGGAAACACATGCTAGTTAGCATAAGCTAGCCAGTTAGCTTTTGTTTTTCTCGTTAGCTAGCGCGGGAACAAAACAACTCACCTAAATCTTTGTCACTTATGCCGAGATGGTTGTCGAGCTCCGTGCAGACTTTGGACACCAGAGACAGATATTCAAGCTGAGAGAGCTCGTCGACTCCTCCACCGTCCGCCATCCTCCACCACGATGAAGCTAACGCGAGCTAAACGCTAACAGCAACAGACATGGGCAACGTCCGCTTACGTTACGTACGTGCGTCGCTCTCGAACGTGCTTCGCTATTGGTTGACCCCAATCAACACGTCACCAACCGACAACACGTAGTTTTTTAATATTATTATTTATTTATTTATTTTATTATTTCTTGTTTCATGTATTTACTCACATGTCTGTTCATAATTATTTATATATTTTTTTTAATTAATTAAAATATTTGTTCGAAATGTCACCAACTGAGCAACTGCTGTAGCATGTCCAAAGTCCGGCCCGGGGGCCAATCACGGCCCGCGGTCAGATTTCATGCGGCCCGAAGCTTCATTTTTATAATATATTATTTATGGCCTGCTAGGATTGTCAGACACTGTATGGCTGGAAGATTTGGCTTTTTTATGTTTGACATAATGAAGCATTTGAACCTTTAGGGACATAACTGCTGGTGTTATATATCTGTAGATGTGACACAAAATATTACTTTCTGAATGATTTTGTTAAAGACAAGAGCAAGAGTGACACGTTTTAAACTGAAATGTTAACAGACTTTGTATTACTTATAATAAGTCATGTTTAAAATGAACACGAGGTTCAGTTTTGTTACTTTTATTGGTAATTTTTCATTTTAAAATATTAGTATTGGCCCCGGCACTTCCTGTTTAGCGGCCTCACCGATTTGGATTGGCTGTTATGGCAAAAGAGTTTGGAGTTCAGATATGAAACTTCAATCATGAGCCAGCCATGGTCTGAAGACCATATCCATCAAGTTTCGTGTAAATCGGACAAAGTGTGTGCCCTCTGTAATCATAAATTAAAAATGGCCACCAAATCTTTATGCATGTATTACACAGTCCTTTAGCAAATGTACAGGGATGTCTGAGAGAATCAGTCAACACTGGAATTAAGGTTAAAGTCCAAAGCAATATGAAGATATGAGCAAAAATGCATTTTTGCCAATTATAGCGCCCCTAAAGGTCAAAGTTCACCAAAATTGTTGGGCCTCTCAAAGAAGTGGTCATGAGTCTGTGTTAGAAGTTTGAAGTCAAAACATCAAACTGTTGCGAGATATGGCCTCACTTCCTGTATCACGACATCGCCGCTGAGTTTGATTGGCTGCTACGGGCAAACGGAAGTGAAATTAAAAATCCTCATGATAACCTTTGTGCGGCTTGGTCTGAAGATTCAACGTGTCAAGTCTCGTGGAAATCGGACAATCTGCGTGACCTGAAATGCTTTTTGAAGGTTTTGATAAAATTCAAAATGGCGGAAAATCCAATATGGCGCAAATTGACGTCATAGGGTGCGCGAACTCGTCTTGATTCAAGATTTCCAACGGGTCAATTCTTGAGGTTGACCATGGACTGTCCTGAATACGTGTGTCAAGTTTCAAAACTTTTCACCATGGCGTTCTATGAGCTGCCATAGACTTCAACTGCAGCGAAACGGATCAATAATAATAATAATAATAATAATAATAGGAAAAGCTACTAACACAATAGGTGCCTTCGCAGGCTACGCTGCTAGGCCCCAAGAATGAATTCAATGATAATAAAAAAAGGTCTTGTCCCTACTTGCCTCACGATGGCGCTAAAATTCCTGCCATTAAACTCACATCATCATCTCTGGTGACGTCTCCACATGTGCGGTGCTTACTGTGAAATATCAATTTGACGTTTGGGTTTTGGCAGCACACTAAAAAATCAGTATTTTCTAAGTGAACCATCAAATCAAAAGCATCTCTGAGGTACGACGGTGTAACACAAAGTGAAATCAAACTATAGCCGACATATTTTCCTCCTCATTAGCCTCCTCGTATGGCTTGTGTTGTGCACATGTTAGCAGACATATTTTCCTCCTCATTAACCTCCTGCTCCTTGTTTTAAGAACTGTATGTGGCTTTGTGAATGTGCTGTGCACATGTTGGCAGAAATATGATCGTCTTACACGACTGTGTCCAAAAACATCTTTAATGTCAGTCCATGTAGATGTAACTACGGCCCTTTAGGGAGCTGAGCAAGAGCTACATTATTTCTAACATAGCCGTGTTGCCTAAATAATTTGTTTCAGTGCAATGAAGAATTGATTTACTGTGATGGGTTGAAGATGTTTTAGAAGTCTTTGCTCAGAAGTGAACTTCACTATAGAGAACTTTTGGTCTTGTGCTGGTTTCCGGAAGCGTCTTGGATGAGAGGCGAAACATCTTCACGGATCTACAAACAAGTCCAGTTGCCCCAGACTCAACCTTTTTTGGAAGATAAGACAGACAATTTTAAATAAAAGTATTACAAATAAAAGTATAGTATTGTAGTATTTAGTGTAGTAGTATTGTTAATGAATTAAATTAAATGTTTCTAAATTTATTTAATTAATTAAAAACAATGAGAGATTCCTCAGCATACCACTTAAGGGAGCCTGCGTACCACCATTAGTACAGTTTGAGAAGCAGTCGACTTTAACACCTACAACAACTTGTGTTTATTTTTCCTCACAGGAATGAATGAAATGTTGAAATCAGTCAACTGTCTTTTTAAAAAAAAGTCAAGAAGGCCTCTCAGCCCCCCTGTGAAGCTTTGGCAGTCCCTGGTTGGGGTTCACTGCGTGAGGACCCGATGTTTTAGACAATAGTGTGTCTGTTCCAAACTCCCCAAAATGTTCCCAGAAGTGTTGAGGCCGCTGTAGGTCCATAATAATGCCAATAGTTTTGGAATGAAATGTTCCACAAACACACTTTGGGCTGTATAGAGTGCATCAAGAAACTCTGAGTATCTGAGTAAAAACAAAATTATATAAAAGATTACACAAGACACTGTATGAACTCTGGCTTCCAGTGTTCACAGTATAGCGATCAATCACTGCGTGCAGTCTTCAACACTTAGCTCAGGCTTCCACTCCGACTTTATCTACGTTTTTATCTTGGCCTGTACACAAAGTGTCACTACATGCAGGACATGATTCATGGTTTTGTACTCGCGAACAGGTTTTTGACTCATGTGGACTTTGAAGTGTTTTATTGAGGAGAAGTAAATCAGGCCTGCATATTTTATCACTCTGTATGTGCTGTCGAGGTCATCATAATGTACTGTATAAAGTGTAAGGTATTTATGTTGGGAGTATGAGGCAGTACGCCTTCCTCCCCTCATCCTGAGAGGACCCATCCTCAACTCGAGCTAATCTTACGGACGCTTGCACTCGTGCAAACACACTGTCCTCGCTGTGTTTACATATTTCTCTGTTGTTTGAGCCTCTCAGACCCCCTACCTCTAATCTCCTAATTCAATTTAATCCTTATTACCCATCCATAAACATACCACTTATCTAACAGACTACTACTTAATTCCTGATCAAGAAACCTTTTGTAAGTTCTTCACCCGACCGTTCATTCTGAGAAGACGGACTTAACCTGTGAGATTATGTCTGCACGTGTCTCGCGGCAGCATATTTCACTGGGTGAGCATTACCTCGGTAATCTTTGGTAATTATTTTTGCTTCGCTTGTCGTGTCTCACATTCCCGCTCTTCCTTCTTTAAAAGCATTTTACGTTTTACAATTTTATGTCTTCCCATGTTGACTCAGGCGGTAATGGATTCTCTCAGAATCCCAGGAGGTCGCTTTCCTCAGACTTTCCATGCGGTCTTTTCCAAGTCGATGCATTTTTTATGTCTCAAGTATCCCTATACTATAATTCATGAGCTAACTCCCAAATTAATGCCATACTTCTTCGGCGCCTGAGATAAAGGCAGAGCACATACACTAGATGGCAGGTATGTAGTATGTACACTGATGCTGGGTGATCAGGTCTGGCTTGCAGTCGATGTTCCCGGTCATCCCAAAGGTGTTGGATGAGGCTGAGGTCAGGGTTAAGTTATCTGGACGTAACTCTGGTTCTAGTTTTGTGTGCAGCCTGCAAATCAAGCTTGATAGGTATCTTTGGCAGGACTGCCGTTAACGTCTTGCACTGATGATAAATCCAGCCATAGAGTGCAGCCGGTGAAAGAGAACCGGGCTAACTGTTTCAGGCTTTATGTTAATCCATAACAAAAGCACTATATGTAATTTTCAAACGGTTGAGTAAAGTTGCCTGAAGGAGCCCGGGCCCAAATCATAAAACACAACCACAGGCCAAAAATGGACTACTGTAAAAACTATCTGTAGATTTTACGGTGAAAAACAAACCACGACAGTAAAAGACCATAAAATATGCCATGAAGCGGGGTGTTGTTTAGCCCAGTTGGTAGAGCAGCTGCCCCATGTGCGAAGGCTTAGTCTTTGCCGCGGCAGCCCAGGGTTCGAATCCGACCTGTGGCTCCTTCCCGCATGTCATTCCCTGTCTCTCTCTCCCCACATTCCTGTCACTCTTCAGCTGTCTCTATGCAATAAAGCTAAAGAAAAAGTGTTTTCCAGTATACAGTAAAACAGTCTTCTAGTTATATGACAATGACAGAATGAGTACACCTAAGAAACAGTACTGCCCTAGTCAGAATTGAACGCCAATCTAAAGAAGTGGGTCTTAAGCTTCGATTTAAAAGGGCTGAGATCAGTAGTGGTGCGAATGTCAGGGGGCAGTTTGTTCCACAGTCTGGGAGCAGCGACGGCAAAAGAACGATCGCCCCCCACTGTTTAAATCTCGAGGACCTCTAACAGAAGCTGACCCGAAGAGCGCAGGGCTCTGCCACAATTGCGAAAAGTTAAAATCTCTGACAAGTAAGAGGGGGCCAAGCCATTAATGGCGTTAAAAACAAACAACAGAAGTTTAAAATCAATTCTAAAACGGACTGGAAGCCAGTGGAGTGACGACAGCACAGGGGTAATGTGTTCGTCTGGACGTGCTTGTTAAAAATCGGGCAGCAGCGTTCTGCACAAGTTGGAGACGAGAAATTGAGGACTGACTGAGGCCAACGTAGAGGGCATTGCAGTAGTCCAATCTGGATCTGATGAAAGCGTGGATTGCCCTCTCGAGATCCTGCCGACTGAGAAAAGACTTCACTTTGGTCAAGAGACAGAGCTGAAAAAAGCTCGAGCTGACAACAGAGCTAATCTGTTTGTCAGATTTGAGCCCATCAAATGTTACCCCAAGATTTTTGACATGTGATTCAAACAGAGGGGCCGGAGTGCCAGAGTTTGTGGTGAAAACATTCAACATAGATGGTGGACCAAACAAAATGCATTCAGCTTTGCTGTCATTTAAGTGCAAAATGTTCTGTGCCAGTCACTGCTTTGTATCTGTGATGCAGTCCAGCAGCTTAGTAAGTGCAGTGTTTTCGTTTGGTCTCATGGGCAAATATATCTGCAGATCGTCGGCATAAAAGTGAAAGGACAGGTTGTGTTTTTTTATAATTGATCCCAGAGGTAGCATATACAATGAAAACTGAAAAATGAATAGGGCCGAGAATAGATCCCTGTGGCACCCCACAGGGCAGGGATGCACTTGAGGAGCAGTCACCAATCACGACAGAGAAACTGTTTGCCAGGTAAGACCTAAACCACTGGAGAGCAGTGCCGCGGATGCCAACGTGCTGCTCCAGGCGAGATACAAGGACTGCATGGTCGACTGTGTCAAAGGCCGCCATGAGGTCCAGCAGCACCAGCACAGCAGGATTTCCAGCATCCACAGACAAGGCAATATCATTGTGCATACCATTGTGCTGACTTGGTGCTATGTTGGGATCTAAAACCAGACTGAAATTTATCAAGAATAGAATTAATCTCCAAAAATGTCTGTAATTAAATAAAAACAACTTTTTCTAAGACCTTAAAATGAAAAGGCAAGTGGGAGACAGGTCTAAAATTGGAGAGCACAGAGGGGTCAAGATGCGTTTTTTTTAGGAGGGGCCTAACCATAGCGTGTTTGAAGGCAGCTGGAACAGACCCTGAGCTAAGACAAGTGTTTATAAAAACAAGCAGACTTGACCCAGCAGAACTCAGAACCTCCTTCAAAAACTTGATAACATTGGGTAATCAGCACCAGCAGAAACATGATGTTGAAACATTTGGCACCACGCTGCTACTTCACATTCATACAGAATCTGTTTATTTTCCTTCTCTGTACATTCACATTGCTCCGGCTAATATTTATACATAATATGTGCTCCACCTCCCCCCTCTGTGTGCGGTGTAGGCCTCCACGATCATGTATATACTTTCAACGCCGTCCTCACCTGACCACGATAGCTCTCTCTCACTGTGCCGTCCTCACCTGACCTCATTTGAGAGGAAATGTATGGGCAACAGAAAGCGGAGGGGCTGGGTGGGAGTGGGAGGAGGAGGAGAAGGAGGAGGAGGAGGAGGAGGAGGGGTGTCTCGCACTTATATAACAGGCCTCTAATGTATACGCAACACATGCTACATGTACACAGCTGTCCTTGATCTGCGGTGAGTGGCACAAAAGAGAGGGAGACTGTGCGGATTAGACAGACTGAGAAATAAAGATGAGGCTGCTGTTGGAGGCGAGCCATGTAAGATTCTTTAGAAGGAGAGATTGTGTGTACAAGAGTGGAGGAGACGGAGGAGGAGACGGAGGGGGAGACGAGGGGAAGAGGTATTAGTAGGCCGTCCTGTCTCCCTTGGGGTCCCAATGCTTGGATTTGCATTCTTCTGCTCCACTGTCCTGGTAAACACACACACGTTCGTGTTTGCGTGAAGTTCTTTCTTGCACACGGAGATGTGCATGTGTGTACAGCACAACATGTACTCTGTGTGCATGTGTGTGGCTTTAAACAGCCAGGAGAAGAAAAATTAGGGTCGTCTGCAAAGCAGTCTTTGAGATTCAACCATATACTGCAACTGACAGTGCAGCTGGCTGCAATGTTCTCCTGCCGCTGAGTGGAAAATTCCTGCTATGACGAAGCATGAAGTGTGTGTGTGTGTGTGTGTGTGAGAGAGAGAGGGTGTGTGCATGACACACATGTGAGAGAAAGAGAGAGACGAAGGAGAGGAGGGCGATCCAAGGGGGTTGGGCCAGCGTCCAAACAGCCAGCGAGGGGATTGGTTGGCGGAAAAGCTGCCTTTGTGAGATCACAGCCCCCACAACAGCTTCCACCCACATGACGGACTTCATGTGAACAGATGCCTGCCTACGACAAATTCATTTTAAAAAGTGTTGTTGAGGAAGTGCAACCTTCAGGTCATTCACCATCACCTGCTCCACACTGAGTCAGAACAGAGTTACTCGCAGATATCCTGCATGAATCACAGCTTCCCTTTATAAACATGATGCGGTAACTAGTAGTGAAAGTGAAGACAGTGCAGTGACACATCTCTTGGATTTGTAGGTCAGAGTTTTAGCATCTTTTAGCATCATTGTTTTTGTGATATGGTTCGCCCTCAAGTTTGTCGTGAACCCTGTTTTCAAGAAGAAGTGAGTTGTATATAAATTCACCCTCAGTACAGTTGTCATGAAATTAGCTACAGAGACCAAAACTGTTTTTTGTACCAGGCTGTAAACATGTTTATTTCTGCTGTGAAGTTGGACATTTGAACATGGGGACTTATGGAGACTGACTCACTTCTGGAGCCAGCCCCACATTTGCTTCACTTCCCAGCCATGGAGGTTACCGCTCAGGTTGCCTGAAACATGACTCCAAATTGATGCTAAGCTTGCTGGTAACAACTTTATAAGATGTTATTATGTCAGTGTTGTGTTTACTGCTGGATACACTGCCCCCAAGTGGCCAAAAAAATCTATTAATTCTGCTTTAAAAAGGCAAATTTGATTTAGAAAATGTGTTTTTACAAGTTGGTGGATATTTTATTTCCAAAACTAAACAAAATGTTTATATTAAATGTTTCATTTGATTCATAAACGTATCATCTATGTTTGTTTATCTATAGTCAGTATGTTTATGTGTTTCTGCAGTTATTCTGCAGCTGTTTTGACATTTTAAAGATGTTTTTCTACATTCTCTTCATCATTTGACCACCAGATGGCGATAGACTGCCAGGCTGGACGTGTCACCCTCAAATGACCCTTTTTTAACCTGGATCACCGCAGACCTTTACTCCACATCATCATTCATGTTTTCATCTGCCGCTGGACGGACTCGAAACCTGAATCTTTGTACAAAAAAACAATAAGTGAAAACGCTTCAACCGTAAATCCCATTTTACATTCTACGTTGTTGCTTTTTGCCTCACAAGGCTTTTTGGAAAGGCACATTACTCTATATTTGTATTGTATGAGTTTGAGGTGTCACAGGGAAGCTGATCACAGCCTTTTTCGCAACTTGCTGAGCTGCTGGGCTTCTAACTTTAATCCAAATCGCACCAACTTGCAGCAAAAGCTCGGATCATAAACCCATGACATGAGGATTTTTAAAAGTAGGTGTAATAACGTTCATTTTTTTTCCCAGCAGAGGTGCACTGAAATTAAACATTTTCAGGCCAACAGTCTTCCCATCTGTGACGACGAATCACTACCAGATTGAAGAATTAGCAGTCACAGCCTTTTGACCAGCTGCCTCTCACCAGGAAACCTCACAGCGCTCTGCGAGACATCTGATTTGATCTGTCAATAAGTCAGACGGGATACAGGGCGACATGCTGATGAACTGAGCAGTGCTGCCAGCTCCAGTCTTTCCACTCCGACACTGATTTGACCAGACAAACCTTGTTTGCTCCTCATTTGGCCATTATTTCAGCCCACTGAGTTTACATTCTCTTTGCTGCGTGCAACTGTGAAGAACATCTTTTTCAATTATGCAAATAATTTTCACCAAAGGGAGGTGCCTGCATACTGTGACAAACATAGATGTCCTCAATATGAGTAGGATTAAGTGCTCAACTTGGATTATGGTGCATGAGGACATTTACATTATCATCGTGGATGTGTGAGTGACGTGTGGATGCAGGGATCTTTTATAGTCGACAAATAATCAATTCAGAGTCACACATATAAGGATAAACATCTCTGTGATGCATTATCATCTGGATTATATATGAAGAAGACTCATATAGTGACATTTATTCCCATGTCCGGTGACTCCAACGTCTACATAAAACTGCACAGAACAGAGACAATGAGGTGATAACAAGAGAAGGTTTTTGTGGGTTTAATTTATTAGTCCATTAATGAAAACCCCTCCAGCACATGACGTAGCTGGCCGGAGAACTGAGAGCCAAAAAGAGCCAGTGAGATGTAAATTTAGTCACATATTTATTACATAAATATATAGTAAAATAGACCAGCGACAATTACCATAAAAATATCTTCCTTTAAAACCCTGACCATAAACAAAGATTTGAAAATCACACATCGACATTTACAAACACGCTGATTGTCTGGACCTGTCGTAAGCAGCCCACCACAGAAACCTGACATCACACCACCCACTTGGACTCATGTTGGGAGGAGGAGAAGGAGGTATAAAGGAGGTGGTGGGTGCTCAGGAACAGCAAGGGGATTGGGTAATCGCGGGGGAGGAAGGACAGGTCCAGGTGAGAAAAAGAGGGTGGGAGGTTCTGCGTGATGTAGGTGTGGGTGGTGTGAGAGGAGATCACAGTAGATATTCGGAGGTTTCCTGCGCGCATGTGTGTGTGTGTGTGTTTATCGAAAGACAAGACAGTGTGTATTTATTCAGCCCAGAGCGTTGCCTAAAGCTTGACCGTTGCATGTTTGTTTGCCCCTGTGCTTCGTGGGAAATAAATCCTAAATATTGTTCCTTTTGCTTTGCACGCCTGCGACAGTGACGTCATCTGAGAATTAAAAAACATCAAGAGTTATTAGAATATAAGAAAAATAAGATTTCCAGGTACTTATTGTTACTTATTGTCTGGTTCAACCTGCACCAGATGCCAGGAGTTTGTAGCATCAGGGCAAAATTTACCGAGCATCCTGTCACGGAGAAGTAAACTGAATAAACTTCATATTACCCTGAAAATATACGACTGATCTGGCACCTCTGGACAGAGACAGCGCTCCACGTTTAGTCAGTTTCCTGCATACTATGTCCTCTGTTACTGTTTCAAACTCGGTTACACACGCTGCGAGCAAAATTATTTATTTCACTACAGATTCACTGCATTGGATTTGTATTCCCTTTGGCTTCTTACGCTCTCTAGAAATCTCCCTTTGGCGTGTCCTGATCTAAGACCTTCGTACGTACAAACCTGGACTCTTCAGCCACTCGGTGACTCACGAGGCTGAGTACAGAAAGAATGTCGAATATGCAAACTCTCTGGAGGGAAAGCAATCGTCTTAGTGACTCATAAGATCGTAAAAAGGGGAGTGTGGCAAGTGCAACATATTTTTACTCATTACCTCTAAATACAAAGAACTAGATACTGGAATCTAAGATGGTGCCCACATGCTCATGAACGTTCTGTTCCTGCTCATGGATTAAACATTAATAATATGAGTGCAATAATTGAGCTTGTTTGCAGTTCGAGGTATCTCAAAAATGCCACTGGGACAGTGACATTTTATTCAATACATCCATGTGGCCACCGGTGGCAGCACTGAGCAGAATGCCACTGAGCGACACTAGATATGGTAAGTGAGGAAGAAACTTTATCCGTCAAACGAATTCTTGATTTTTGTTACTTTAACAAACTTCTTTTTAACATTTTGAGTTGATTAATTGATTAATTTTATGAGCCACTGAGTTGCTGAGACATCCAGGTTTAAGGGGACGCTCGTCCCGGATCAGGACGAGTGACAAGCCTCACTTCAATCTCGTACACTTTGCTGATCTCTCCGGAGATTACATGATTCATTGCCTGGATTATACTTTGCATGGAGAGCAGGTTGACGCGCTTTCAACACAACTTGACAAAAAACACCTCACGTCCTGTCTTTGGCACCTTCCGACTAAACCCTGATCCTGAGCGGACAGGTCGTGACCCCTGAGTGTCTGCAGAACACGTCATAGTTTTCCCAGCAGCCTCTGCAGTCACAGTGAAGCAAGGAACTCTTGAAGGAGTGATACAAAAGTAAGAAAAGTTGTTGTATTCGCTGTTTGTCGTTTTGTCGTTTCTATTATAGCTCATTTGCATGTTTCATTTATTCATTTTTGTAAAACATCTACTGCTGGTTTGAAGTCATAATATGAAGTTATAGGATGTGTTTCCATAGTCACAAACGTCTACTGAGCAGGCTGAACAGGGTTCCTTGAGAAAATGACAATAAAAATTCCAAAAGAATCAAGAAATCAAAACTTAAACCCGCACACAGATTCTGAGGTCGACTTCAGTTTGCTTCGGTTGGTCGAATTTGCTGAAATATCTGATCGTGTTTAAATGCACCGCCCCGACCTCGAAAATAAAGACAAAGTTAACTCCTTCCAACGCTTGAGCTCTGTTCATTCAGCTCCTCTGAAGGTTTCCTGACCTTCACTGTTGACTTTTTTTTTATTTATCTGGGACGCGCCTGCTTTTTTTTCCCTATACAGGTGTATAAAATATTACCTTTTTTTTGTATAATTTTGAGCCTCAACAGGACTGTGCATTGTAAAATATCAAACACAGACAGACAGTTCATAGACATTTTGTATAACATAGCCCCATCTAGAAATTAAAATCTGACATGGAAACATCAACCAGCACCAACTGCTGCATACAGGACATAATCGTATAATTTGCCACCAGGTTTTTTTGTTAGCCATCGGTCCTGCTTTTGAAGAGACCACTTTGAAGCATAGTGTGTGTTTGCTAAAAGTTTTTAAGAACATACTATAAGCATGCTAAGCTTTCTGTACATGCAACACTGAGTCCTTCCCGTTGTAAACAATAAGAGCAAAAAAAAAAAATCAATAAATAAAACAACAAAGGTGGCACGGTAACGAGGATGTTCCGTGTGGACATGAAGCCTTAAAGAGGTTGTTGTTGTTGTTGTTGTTGGTTTGCTGGTGCTGTAAAAAGTGGCTTGGACCTGCTACAGAGTGGGAAAACGGTTCATAAGTTGACCCCTTTCTTTAGGTTTCAGAGAGCGTTTCCTCTGGTTTTGCATACAACAGCGGGCTTGTGTACTGTATGTGCCGAGAGAGCTGGATGTATGTTTGACAGGACGAAGGACGAGGGAGACGTGTCGGACTGAGAGCACAGGGAACAGAGAGAGAGAGAGGACGGAAAGCACCCTTTGAGGCCGGGTCATCAAACCTGAGCAGTTCTGAACCAATTCAAAACCTTTTTTTTTTCTTCTTCAACCTGACAAACATTGCATATTTTTCTCTCCAAACGACCACACAATTCGCATAATTCATCTAATCTCTGATCTATATCTCTGATTAATAAACTATTAATAGATTAGCTCATTTGTGTACATTCTTAGCTGTCTAGGCATGAGATTTCCCACCCGTTTACAAAAATATCCTCACGACTTATAAATCTCCTTGCAGATAGTCCGAGCAGCACGAAAATCAACTCGCAAGTTGACGCCACAAAAAACTATAAGTGCCTGTAAGTGCTCTTAGTTATGTCTTGGGATTTTGGTGTACTAGGCAACAGTCAAAGACAGTGTCCACTCAAAGCTATATTCATCAACGTCTAGTGGCCAGATCGTAGTTCGGAGCGGTGAACGGAGTTCAATGTGCCATTGGATAAAAGGATGGGGGTGAGGCGGTGGTAGTGTTTACTCAACCAATAACACGCAAGTTATAACAGTCACAATTTAAAAATCAGTCTGAACACTTAAAAAATCTGATGATGACTGATGAGAGTGCTCCCAATAAGCAGATTTAACACTTTGATGACATTGTTCAGCTCGAGGGCTTCAATATTCTCTATTTGTCGGGCTCAGATTTAGTCCTCAACTGCTACCGCTATTAATTCACCGGACTGCATGTATTTTCTAAGTGCAAGCCTTCATGGTAAATCCTCTAGTGCCCTATGAAAACACGCTGTAGAACAACACCACAGAGGAGGAGGGATACAAAAGCAATCAATAAGGCCATCATTTCGAAAGGGAGACTAAATTGCAAAGCCCTGAACTGCAGCAGCAGCAGTAATCCGCTCTATTCTGCGAGTAACAGTCTGGCTTTTGTTTGTGGGAATCGTTTCTTTTGAAATATTACCCATTCCTACAAAGCTCACAGCTCCCACATATAAACGCCCCCTGCGTTTTTACTCTCCGTTAGCCTCCTGAACACAATATTAGTTAAATTCTTCAAAGGGAATAATACAAGTCTACGACAGGACTCTGTTTTACAGACTTCTGTCACGTACCACGGCCTAAAAAGGTGCTTTGTTTTTTTTTTTAGGGTTCGGGAGGGAAAGCGACACAGGTCCAATATCAGCATTACAGACCTTCATAGCAAAGCGTTCACACACTTGCACACACTGAACACGGATGCTGACATTCACACACATACACACACACACACACACCTATATACATGCACAGCCTTGTGTTTTTTTTAGCCATGCCAGTCTTTCAGTACATCACAAAGTTAAATAGTAAGCACACTGAAACAGAGCAGGCCCACGGACGGAGGAACAAAGCCAGTTCCTCTGTGTGCCCCCCTCCCCGCCACCCCCACAAGGATAGATGGAGCCCGGCTTGGATGGGAGCCATGTACTGCTGTATGTACACCATTAGCCAACTGGATGAGGGAGGGCTGGATATTGCTGCTGGCACTTTGACCGTAAAGGGAAAAAGTGCAAAGACTATAAAGATTATTACTGACGGTAAGAGCAGAGTTTTCTTTTGTACACGCTCGCATGTGTGAGAAAAGTTAAGTTGAGATTTATTTAGGATCAGGATCAAGACTGGACTTTTGAAATATAAATAGGTTGAAAAAAAAAAAAATCTTGTGCGTTTCTATTTTTCTATGGAAGCCCATTTCCACCAGGAAACAAAGTTAAAATGTTGGAGTGCGACTGAGCCAGAAAAACGACTCATAGATACCATGTAACTCTGAGATAATAAATCAAAATTAGCACTCAGCCTACAAGCTGAGCCCCAACCCTCCTACCATGTGTTTACGATGGTTGCTAACGTTACCTTTGAGGACAGCAGCACCACCCCGTTGCTTCGTTTACTGGATCTCCGTGTAGATTTTGTCACCGCGCATCACTGTATCTTCCTAGATTAATTTGGCATCTCCAGTCTGGCTTTCACACGTTTAAAGTCTTACTTATCTGTAACAACACTGTGTGTGTTTCTTATACTAATTCTACATTTTTCTGATGTGAAATATGGAGCACCACAGGACTCTGTTCTGGGTCATCAGCTTTTCTCTCTTCATATTTTTTTCTTTCTTAAATTTCTTGACCAGATCATACACAGTCATGGACTTAATATCAACTGCTATGCCGACGATACTCTAGTCTACTTTGGAAAACTGGACGTCAGATAGTTTCCCGCTCTTAAATTATGATAAAACTGCAGTGTTGGTAACTCAATCTCAAAAAATCTATTAAGGCTAACACCAAAGAGTTCCCTTTCCCCATACCTGTGCGAGTTGTGCACTTGAGCTATAATTCTTGTGATTGTGTCGTCTGTCTACATTTCCGGGTCTCCATGGCGGAGGAGGTGGTGGAGTGGCTGTTTAGTGGGATCTGGTGGTTCAACGTCCTGCCTTATGCATATTCTACACATTTACAATCTATAATTTTGTAATCCTGATTGGCTATACTGGAATTTTACTATGTTTTACTATTGCATGTATGTCCGTCCTGGAAGAGGGATCCCAAGTTGTGTTAAAGGTCATTTTCAAGTTTTTCTTATCCGAAACGAGGATCTAACGATAGATTGTATAGATTTCAAAGCCAAAGGCAATTTGTCACTTGTGATACAGGGGTTTATAAATGAAATGGACTTTTCCTGGCGGGAATGGGCTTCCATATAGTGCAGCACCAAACCCAAAGAAAAAAAGACAACTCACAAACATCACCAACAGACGGACGTAACACTCTCCCACCTCCACACATGAAGAAATATGTTTTCATTCAGGGTTAAGAAAGCAATGGGGGGCATGATTCTTTGTGACTCAAGATCCAAATCCTTGAAACCTGGATGTCTACACCTTTTTTTTGCTCCAATGTTCAGGACCAAACACACAACATAAAAAAGGTACATTGTTGTAAAAACTGAGAGGACAAAAACAAAAGATGAGCTAACAATGGTTTTTCATCTAAGGTTCATCATCATTTATTAGAAAAAGTTCTTTTACCTGAGAGAATCCTTCAATAGCTTCCTTTACCCAGTCACAAAAAGTAGTGTGTGTTTGTGTGTGTGTGTGTGTGTGTGTTTGTGTGTGTCTGGAGTGGGTCTAGCTGATGCTCTCACGGGTGGGCACATTTTTAAAAAGCAATCATTACATTTCAGCACAAATGTATAAATAAGATCTGATGAGAAGAGAAAATACGCCAAAAGGTTCACTCGCTCAATTATTGCACTTCATTAAAAAATAATTGTAAACTTTATAATTAGTAATTTAATGTCTTTGCCTGAAGGCTGCGATTCTGTTTATTTTGTGGTTAAAGTAAAAATCGTTAAATGGTGGAAAAGGCAATTGGCTTGGGTACATTTTTTTTTCCACGTATCGCGGGTCGGTTCGGCCGTTCTGGGGACTTCAAAGTGCTTTTTAGTTAAGTGCTTAAGTACAACTGATGGTCCACTCAGTGGGGAGAGTAGATTTCTCAAATTCTCGACAGCAGAAGTAACGGGTTAAGTAAACTTGCTTGTGCTACGTACGTCCCACTGACAGACATCCAGAGTACTCTTTAAAATTTACATTAACTTGGTCGCAGGGTAGAAAAATTAAAGCTTCACACACAGAAGGATTGACTTTAGGGGCTCGTCTTAATCTTGGAAAATTCGAGGCTCAACCCACCAAACAATGAGAGCGTCACATCAAGTCGACATGAGTAGTACCCAAACTTCCAAACAACACACACACACACACATATACACACACACATACACACACACCACTTTCTGGGTAGTTTACAAAAAACAGCACATCTTGTAGAATCCTTATTCTCCATAACATCCCCAGTACCCCTCCTACTTGTTCTCTGAGACCTGGACTACCGTGACGAGGACCAGCTGAAGGCCAGCTCGTCCAGCAGGCAGTCCCTGACCCTTGTCCACACGAAAGTAGCAAAGGTCTTCAGGTCATGTAAAGAAACTCTTGAATTCAAAGCCGAATTTGATTTCAGAAGCGAGAAGACCGACTCGTTATTACACTGAGCTCGTCTGTTTGAAGGGAGCTGGAGGGAAATTGCATAGACATCTTGCTACTTGCATGTCTTCACAAACTCTACATTTGGCATAGGGGGGTGGGTGGGGAGGGACCAAACACAACCATAAAAACCAAAAAACATCACAGACAATCTCCACCCTTGTCCAATGTGTCAACATGTGAGAATAAACCCAGGATCATAAAATAGGAGGGATAGGCTTGGAAGCCCCCGCGAAGCCAGCCTCAAAACCCTCGCTTTGCTTGATGTGGTCTGGTTAGGGGGTGTCATTACAGACCGAAATTACTTTCAGCTTTAACCAGTCGGAGCCGAAAACAAATATGGTGCTCAGTTCAAACTGTCATCATTGTCTTAAGACTCCATTTACACATTTCAGTGTCTCTCTTGGGTAGATCAGACAGCTACGGGATCTCGAACTCGTTATAAAGGTGTAAATGCATAGGTAACCTTAAGTGTAACTATGTCAGTAACTATTATCGATCCTGTCCTCTGTGATAACAGTAAAGTTACGCTGAAATGAGCTGTTCTCGATATTCATCCACGGGTCTGTGTCAGTTTACGGACAGTGTTCAGATTCGTCATCTGGCCTGTGATGTGGCTTAGTGTGATTTAAAGTGTCATCTCATCTGGATACGAGGCGAGTGTAAATGGGTCGTTTTCTCTTTTTTATATCAGGTTTCTCGGCTGGCTTCTCGGAGGCGATGTCGTGGCGGACAAATCCATTTTTGAACTATGACGTGTGTGTGCGTCTCGCAGCCAAGTTAGCTGACAATCAATGCCGAGTAACAACTCGCTTATGTTCTATTCACATCTCCCACCTCCCACTTCTTTATTAAACCTATCAGATCTCCTAAAGTTGAAGCCAACGTGGCTGCCGGGCGACACACACACATCGATAGTTATCTGAATCTGATTCCATAGATGACACACACACACACACACACACACACACACATACACAACTATAGGCATTCATGTGTAGCGTGTGAGAATATGAAGGGTACGAATCGATCTCTTTGCAAACAAGAAGAGGCACAGGGTTTATGATTAATGTCACGGGGCACTTCTGAATATGGATAAGCATGCACATGTGAGAGAGTGCACACGAACAAATGTATGAAGCATTACACATTAACTTTTCTTTTTTTCTCCTCCTTACATGACCGTGGGATGGAGCGGTTAAATTTATGTTGCAATAACTCTTGAGTGTTGTATGTTTTTTTGTATTTACATCCTTGGTTATGGCCAAAAAATAAAACTTAATGAAAATAAAATCAAAAAAACAGAAAACATACAAAAATACATAACATAGTATTGCACCTTGCAGATGGGCAATATATATATTCTCAGTTTTGTTGGTTGTTTTTGTAACATCTATTTATGTGACACCGCTAATCCTTTCTGCTGGTGTGTGGAAGTTAGGTTGTGGGTGCCGGGCTCAGGTCCAGCCCCCTCTTGTCAGCTACATTCAATACCATAAAACACTCAGCCATTACAAAAGTCATAATCCCTCAGTCTCTGGGCCATTCACATTTTTTGTTTTGTTGTTGTGTGTCTATAGACTGTGCCTTTAAAGTTGGAGAAGCGCTCACATTAGCAGATGATCTCTAACGTCTCAACGCGAACGTTTGCGTCGCGTCTCACCGTCATCCGAGAACCCAAATCGATAAAGATAGAGAGCACAGAAGCTTGAGGGAAGAGTCCTTTTGTAACTTCTACTGATGCGTACACACAAGCACATATTATCTTTAACATATACATTGTTTTGTTTTTTTTTTAAATCTATATATGCATCTCTGAACTTTCACATGTGCCTGCAAAATATGACTCCTCCCAAGTTCCTTTGAGTTTTGTGTTGTGTGAGGTATGACGAGATTGTTTCATTTTTTTTTAAATTCTTTTTTGTTTTTTTTTCAGTTTCTGTTGCATTATTTTTCCTGTTTAAGTTTTTTTTTTTATCTCCAAAGTTTTTTTTTTTTCATTAAAAAAAGAAACAAAATATAATAATAATAAAAAAAGAAATTCCTGTTTTTTTTTCTTGTTGGTTGTAAATTCCTCCTGATAAAAGGGGACGGACAGCTGGACAGACACACAGACAAACAGACCAGTTGGCTTATCAACACAAACTATAGATGTGAAAAAGAAGTGAAATATTTTCTGTTACACTGCACGCATGGTCAAAAAGTGACTACAGCTGTTTGTTTTTTTTTTTGTTTTTACCTTTTTTTTTTTAACCTTTTTTTTTTTGTTTTTTTGTTTTTACACAGAGCAGATTTAAGCGTCAAAAACAAACAGAAAAATAAGAAAACAATGATAAAAAAAAAAACAAAACAAAAAAATCTCCAATCATTTTTGTTCAGGAGTCCTTTTTTTTTTTAAAGTCATCTCTTTTCATTTTGTTTTATGGATTTATAATCATTTCATATATCTTTTTTCTTAATCTAAATCAGACTCAGAAGGTTTGAGCAGCATTATAACCCCTTCTGTCACACACACATACCCAGTCAGCTCACGAAAAACAAAGGACATCGAGAGGTGTTTGTTTTTTTTTTTCTTTCTCAGTTCTTTTACAAAGATGTGTTCGAATCCCAAACCTGCATCTCTGGAATGTGGGATCTCGATCTGATCCTCACCAAGATGAAAAGTTGGAGTTGGTTATCCTTTTTTTTTTTTTTTGTTTTGGAGGAGCTGAGGGGGCGAGGAGGGGAACATTTGGGGTTGTCAGCTGGCATGGGAGCGAGGGCTCATATGGGGTTGTTGTTGGGAACTGAAGGGGAGACATCGCCGTCTCCCTTCCCTTCCTCCGAGTGTTTGTTATTAGAACGTCGTCTCTACAACCGGCCATATCGCCCTCTCTCGCTCATGTCATCGATGGCAGTGAGGGGTCGAGGCCCTCAGCTTTTTCTTTCTTTCTTTCGTCTTTGCAAGTCTCTCGTTCCCGTCGCTGCTGCTTCGCCGTTCACATTCATCCGGTGGTTGCCACTCTAAAGGGGCAGTTATGGCCAGCCTTGTCTGACAAGGGAGAGGCCGGTATCCCGTTTGATTTGTCAATGATTCTGGGCCAAACTCGGGGCTTGGGTGTCTAGGGGGGGAGAGAGGGTGATGATAGAAGGGAGGAGGGGGCTGTTTGAAAATGTCATTTTACTAAAGGATCATGGGACAATGAGTACTACAAGGAGAATGAATAAGTGCTACTCCGACGACGACGCAGGGATCTCTCCACCCTCGGTCGGGTCGGTTAAGTTGTGAGGGTCGTGTGCTGTTGGTCTAATACTGACAACAGGACAGGTTTGGGACTGAGCCCACTGCGACTGCAAATCTCTGTTACACAGAGCAGCCAAAAGTCCAAAACAGCTCTGTTTTACACAGAACAGAGGGGAAACTAAACCCCCCGTCGAGGGGTGGGGTTGGTTAAACTTTGATGAGTAAAGGTAGGGAGGCGGGGCTGAAGGGAGGACTGCTGCAGTAGTGCAAAACTCCTCCGATACCAGCCAGGCTGGGTGGTGGTGGTGGTGGTGGTGGTGGGGTTGATATAATGATGATGGGGTGCAATTCAGTCAGAGCTAGGCTCCAGAAAGGGGCGTCGTCGTGGACTAGAGTAGGACAGGTGATGGTGATGATGCTCATGGAAGGGGGGGGCGCGTTCCAGTTGCTCTCTCCTAACTCCTCCCGCTTTAGAAGAAGAAGGAGTGAAGCCGGTCGCCTGCCATGCGTTACTCCTGGTGCAGATGAACCCATCCAGCATGAACTACTGCTTGGCGTTGAATATAAAATAGATTTCTTAGTCTCTCTCTTTTCTGCCATTCCCTTCTGGGAATGGTAAACCCAGTTAGACTCGGCTTGGCCCCAGAACTGGAATGAACAGAGCGGGCTTTTTAATAATCGAATCGAAACATTCTCGAATGGTCATTTTGGCTCGTACGCTACGACTTCTGCCATGGATATCTGCAGTGAGATATTTGCTGTTATAGTGGTGAGCATTGGTAAAGTGCACGACACTTAGAAGAGCCTCTGGAGAGGCTTCGCTCCGGTTGAGAACATTCCACCTCTTTACGTCTGATGCACTCTATCGAGATCCAATGGCAGTCGTTGTTAAGTGTATCGTGGAAGATCGCCATGACGCGGAGGGGAAACTGCCCTTTCTGTGCATGCTAATTCAACGGACGTGGCCACCACGGGGGTTTCAGTTACTCTCCGGTATCTATCCTCCCGCGGCGCTTCAATGGGCGTCAGCTGGGCTGCGCATCCACGCTGTCCTTCGTCACTTCTGTGAGTCGATTTTTCCGTTTGTTGTTGACAAAAACAGGTAAATCCAAATTTTCAAAAAGATGACACTTGGTCCCATATAACAAAAAGAGATAACCCGAATGTAATGGGTACCATTCCCCGGAGTGGGTAACACCTTCCTGGGGGTGATGGTCGGCCCTCCTGTCTTCAGTGGTATTTCATTTCAACCAAGTGATAGCACTGAGGGTGTGTGTGTGTATGCCGTGAGTGTTTTTTTTGTTTTTGTCTTTTCCATGACTACAAGTGTGCACCTACGCAAAAAAACAACAAAAAAACATTATGCACATTTGTGTGTTAATCTACACATGCGCCAACTTGAATGGTGTATGTCTGTGTGTAGGCTGTGGGCAGCTGCCCCGTGTTCATAGAGGTGAGGTAGTGCCTGACACCACGAGGGCAGTTTATTGCTGCCCCCCAGCCTGGTGGGTGTGTGTGTCCACTTTTGAGGTAAATGGTAGCCTTCTTGGCATTTGCCTGCTCTCAGTGACGCCCATGGTACAATAAAAAAAAAAAACTAAAGAAAAGAAAAAAGGCAAATGTGTATGGAAGCCTGGAGGGGCCACACTGAGCTCGAGTCCGTGAGGAGAGGACTCTGCACAAACCCTGCAGGTTAGGGTTGTATAGATTTTTTTTCAACACTGCCGCGCAGTGCATACAGTAAAATGAGGCATTCACGTTACTTTGAGGTGATGTGTGTATTCATGTTTGTGTTTGTGTGTGTGTGAGAGAGAGACACACACACACACACGTATCTTTATATATATGTATATATATATGTATGTCTGGAGAGAAAGTGTGTGTGCGTGTTAGAGGAGTTTGCTGGTGGTTGCTGCTATTCAAAACCTCCTTGGGAGATTTACGTCTGACCCCTGGCTCTGAATCTACAGTCCACCTATTAAATCTTCTCTCTATCGCTGCTCCTCCCTTCTCCTCTCTCCTCCTCCTCCTCCCTTCTTCTTTCTTTCCTTTCAATGCAGTAACTCCTCGGAGAGAGAAGGGCTTAATTGTCATGCATAAGACGCTAGGGCTGCTGGCAAAAGCAGCACGGGCAATGACAAGGCAAGTCTGCTCGTATGTGTGTCTCCCTGTGTGTGTGTGTGTGCACTGTATGTCACAGGAGCCGGTCCAATGACACAAATGAAGGTAGATATGAAGCCATGGTCTGTTTTTTTCCCCCCCAAAAGGTAGACAACACAATTTCATAAAACTGGAGTAGCTTTATATAAATATAGCACCGGTTTCACTGGGATCTAAGAAGAAGAAGAAGAAGCTCCAAAAAACAGCTGTAACGGCTCAGATTGAAGTCGAGGAATTGAGAATGATCTGGTTGCTCTGCTTTACTGCAGCCATCACACACCAGTGTGACGCTTAAAGCGTCTGCTGAAATTTCAAAAATGTGCACTGATTGTGTGTGTGTGTGTGTGTGTGTGTGTGTGTGTGTGTGTGATAATATGTCCATGTTCTCTGATTGACTGCCTTAACAGTTACTCAGAAATAATACTGAGAGGTGCTGGAAACATTGGGAGGGGGTGTATGGGCCCCTGCAAAGAGCGCTGCTCTGAAGAACTGAGGTGGAACAGGCTGTGGCTGTGTGTGTGTGTGTGTGTGTGTGTTGTGTGTATCGTGTACGTGTCTTGGCAAATGGCTACAACTCTTACTAGATAAGACATCATGCTCAGACAGAAGGGCCCCCACACGGATTTTTAAAACAGGGGTAAGTAAAAGGAGGAGAAAGAGGTGGAGGAGAGGGTGTTCAAAAAACAAGATCCTCTGTTTGCTCGACTCTCCTGTTGCTGGTGTGTTGTTCCTGTTATCGTTGGTTCCAGTTTTTAAACCACATACTGTAAATGTGATGTTGGAGAAATGCAGATTTCCTGCCGAGAGGACTTTCCTCCATCCTTCCCCTATAAAAACGATGGCCGTTCCCATCTCTCCCAGTTTTGCCCCAACTTCCTCTTCCCTTTTATTTATTTTTCTGCGTGGTGGCAACTTCACACTTCCTGGTCCTCGAAGACCTCCAGGAAGAGTGGCGGGAAGAGTTCGTTGGGGCACTCCACCTTCATGTGAAGGAAGCGGCTGGCGTGGCACGCCCCGATCATCCGCAGGTCCGTCACCTTCATCAGGAGCTTCGGCCAGAAGTGGGGAATGTTGTGCTTGCGGTAGTTGATGTAGTGCTCTAACGCCAGCAGGTAGGTCTCCTGGCACTTCTCGATCTTGTCCATGCAGGTCAGGCCAGAACGGTCTGGTGACAGGAAAGGTTGACGGAGGGAAGGAGGAAGAGCATGAGTGAATGAGCAATTACCAACAATGTACATCAACAATCTTTGATTGTCAGCTCAGTAAACACTTCCATGTCTTATTATAGAAAATTACCAGAGCTGATTCTGATTGGTGGCATTTTTAATAATCAAATTCTCTTATTAAATGTAGCTCAAGTTTATGTTTCATCGTTTCAAATGAACAAATGTTAAATAATTCAATAAACTGTTTAATATCGGGCTAAAACTAGAGGATTTAACAGATCTGAGATCAGTTTTGACAGCAGAAATACTACAACTCACAACAACAGCACAAAACCGATAAAAGTGAAACACATCTTCATGAAATATGTGGTTAAGTTTGGTGATGTACTGATAAATGTGGACATGGATTTACTCTGCTTTCGTAAGTGACTCAGGTGTTGTGTGGCTGGTGTGAGCGAGCCTTAAAGGTGCAGTGCGTTGTAGGACTTAGTGACATCTAGTGGTTGAGTGCAGACTGCAACCAACAGAATACTGCTCGCCTAACCCTCTGATTCCAGGCATGAAGGATAAACTACAGCTGTCGGGAGCCAGTGCTTGGTTTATTCTGTTTATCCTGTTTCTGCCTATACAGCTCCTTAAACGTTACACACTGGACCTTTAAGATAATAAATAAGCTCCTAAACAAAAGAAGAAGAAACATATTTCATAACTAATCTTATTAGTTAGTTATTATTATTACTTACACATCTTCTCTCTATCGTGTGTGTCTAAAAGAGTTTCTCCAATGAACAAACCTTCTGAATCACATTAGAGACGAGCTTCCTGTCCTCCTTTCAACACTGAATACATATGTGACTTCTATCTGCAGACCATAATTACATTCTGACTCACAATAGGCTTTAATATATACTGTGCAAAGCAGCGGGTAATGAGTGGGAATACGGACTGTGGTGGAAATGTGTGTGCAAGATCATGAAGAAAATCTACATTACATGAAGCTCCCACGCTGCCAGAGTTACGAGCAGCACAGTCACACAGCAGCTTTAAGATTTAGAGGTCAACAATAACCTGAGCTCATCAGCAGCACGGCCTGCAGCAGCGCCACCTCTGTGTCGTCCAGGTTGAACTGCGCCAGGCTCTTGCCCAGATCGAAGATGGCGTCCGACACCACGCCGAGCCCGCCGTTCTTCAGCTGCTCGCACTTCACGGCCATCTCCCCGCTCAGCGTCAGAGTCTCGCTCTCCGGGTCGTAGCGCATGGCGGCTCGCAGCGACATGATCTCCATGCAGCAGCCCTTCAACAGGATGATCTGGTCTTCACAAGGTAGCTGTGGAGAAGATCGTGAAGGTTTAGTGGGAGGTTGCCGCGAGTAAAGATGTAAGAGTGATCAGAGTGAAGAGAGAGTGAAAAATGAGGGAAGTTATTGATGATAAAACATAAACAAATAAAAATGTATAAAGGCATGCTTGGTGATAAATAGATACAAAAATATATTAAAAACTTCCAAACTAATCTGTAAAAATAATGAGGCACATTTTGGTAAACAGAGAAGATTTATATTTCTTCTTCTGTCTTGCCGTTCGCAGGTAGATGTTCAGAGTTTAGAGTCGAGTCGATAAATTTATTAAATCAGCCAAAAGCCAAAGCGAGACCTCAAAACAAACAAACAGCACTCGCACATGAATAATGATGATTGTGACCACTCTCAAGCTGCTTTTACACACGTCACATTCACCATTCACACACTGACAACGAAGAGACTAATTCACACACACTCACACCGATGCAGGAACAGTTTGGTGTTCAGCATCTTGCTTAAGAACATGACATGCAGAGCCGGGGTTCAAACCACCAATCTTCTGATTACTTTAATTTACTTCAGATGAATCATCACGACTACGACTGCAGACACGTAAAAAAAACGATGTATTTAGTCGTGTATGTTAAGTTGATACGTTTGCCTCAGACGTACATTCAGGGCTCGTGCTGCCGTTTTCTCAGATCTCAGTCGTCAGCTGAGATCTTTAAATATCTGTTGTCGCACTTCAATGCTGTCACGAGCCAAACAAATCCTCCAACATGAAGTAAGTTAGACTTTTTTAATAAAATCAATAACTCGTCAGATTCGTCAACATAAATACACGAAGCCAGTGGACTAATTCAATAAGGGCATAAAATAATAATAATTTTACAATAATAGAATTAGACTTTTGTTATTATTGTTGTATAAATCTAATTTATGGTGCTGTCAGATTCGTACAGGTGCCTCACTTTGTGTACGGAAAGCAGGAGAGTAATCAGTTTTCCAGTAGAGTAATCCTACACAATAAAAACACTGGAATCTAATCCTACAAACAGTAAAACAATAATAGTAATAGTATAAAACGAGAAGAAGAGTTGGGATGAAATGAAAGAAGCAGAGAGGAGAGAAACATGAAGACACGTTCTTCCACTGATGAACAAAGATTATGACTAATACAGCCTGATTTACATGGATATTAGACTCTGTGGGCTGGAGCCCGTTTGATTAAATCTACAGACTCTGATGTGCTGAATTAAATCCCACCTTAATGTAAGCTTGTTTCTTATTTCACTGCTCTTGACTGCTGAGTAGATTAATTAGCATTCATTGGCTTGATTTGTCTTGTAAATTTGTACCTGGGAGGCACGCTTAATTTTTTAGAGGCTCTGCGAGCGGCGGTTTTGTTTCTTTGCATTCTTATCAGTAATTCACCGCAGTGAGCGGATCTCATGCAGGCTAAAACTCTCCCCGACCTCCCTCGTCTGATTGAAAAAGCTCCTTTCACAATATAATATTGTGATAAAAACATTAAACACATCTGATTATCTAAAGCTCTGTGTCGTTATCTGCTGCTGTTTAGTTTCTTCATCTCTAAAATTATTATCCCCCAGCAGGAGGAGGAATTTATTTAAGGCCTGTGAGCGTCACTGAAGTGTCAATAATAAGTTACAGCTCAGCCTTTAAGGTAATATTGTGATTATACAACAATTACCAAGTGAAATAAAACATATAATCAAAATGTTTCATATTCTCGGGCAATAAACATTTATTTACTCGCCGTTTGTAGTTTCCCAAACTGAATAAATACCACATATAAACACTAAACTGCTCTGTTGTAGTGATGAAGATATCTGCTGTAAAAGATAATTTTTCATGGACAGATTTATCTCCTCAGTCCGTGAACTTCACATTTATCTTTAAGCTAATAGTGCTATATCCGCGACTCAGCAGCACAGCTGATGGAGGATGTGATCCAAACATTTTTAATAACTCCACAGCGTTGTAAAGTCCAAGAGTCAAAATGTGTTGAACAAAGATCACAACGTGTTTCTATCTAAATATTCCTCTTCAGTCCAGATTAGTCGACCTTTAGAGGTCACTGAACTGCTGATCTCCAACATGGTGCACACAAACAAGGTACACACCTGTATCAACGAGGTACACACCTGTATCAACGAGGTACACACCTGTATCAACGAGGTATACACACCTGTATCAACGAGGTACACACACCTGTATCAACGAGATATACCCACCTGTATCAATGAGGTACACACCTATACACACTGTATCAATACACACCTGTATCAACGAGGTATACACACCTGTATCAACGAGGTACACACACCTGTATCAATGAGGTACACACACCTGTATCAACGAGGTACACACCTGTATCAACGAGGTACACACCTGTATGAACGAGGTATACACACCTGTATGAAAGAGGCACACACCTGTATCAACGAGGTATACACACCTGTATCAACGAGGTATACACACCTGTATCAGGTATACACACCTGTAGACAGGTACACACCTGTATGAACAGGTATACACACCTGTAGAACAGGTACACACCTGTATCAACGAGGTACACACACCTGTATCAACGAGGTACACACCTGTATCAACGAGGTACACACCTGTATCAACGAGGTACACACACCTGTATCAACGAGGTATACACACCTGTATCAACAAGGTACACACCTGTATCAACGAGGTACACACACCTGTATCAACGAGGTACACACCTGTATCAACGAGGTATACACACCTGTAAGAACGAGGTACACACCTGTATCAACGAGGTATACACACCTGTAAGAACGAGGTACACACCTGTATCAACGAGGTACACACACCTGTAAGAACGAGGTACACACCTGTATCAATGAGGTACACACACCTGTACCAACGAGGTATACACACCTGTACCAACGAGGTATACACCTGTACCAACGAGGTACACACACCTGTACCAACGGTATACACCTGTACCAAGGTACACACATGTACCAACGGTACACACCTGTATCAACGAGGTATACACACCTGTATCAACGAGGTACACACCTGTATCAACGAGGTACACACACCTGTATCAACGAGGTATACACCTGTACCAACGAGGTACACACACCTGTACCAGGTATACACACCTGTACCAACGAGGTACACACCTGTATCAACGAGGTATACACACCTGTATCAACGAGGTACACACCTGTATCAACGAGGTACACACACCTGTATCAACGAGGTATACACCTGTACCAACGAGGTACACACCTGTACCAACGAGGTATACACACCTGTACCAACGAGGTACACACCTGTATCAACGAGGTATACACACCTGTATCAACGAGGTACACACCTGTATCAACGAGGTACACACCTGTATCAACGAGGTACACACCTGTATCAACGAGGTACACACACCTGTATCAACGAGGTATACACCTGTATCAACGAGGTATACACACCTGTATCAACGAGGTACACACACCTGTATCAACGAGGTATACACCTGTACCAACGAGGTACACACACCTGTATCAACGAGGTATACACCTGTACCAACGAGGTACACACACCTGTACCAACGAGGTACACACACCTGTACCAACGAGGTACACACACCTGTACCAACGAGGTACACACCTGTATCAACGAGGTACACACCTGTATCAACGAGGTACACACCTGTATCAACGAGGTATACACCTGTATCAACGAGGCACACACCTGTATCAGCGAGGTAACTAACTACTTGTTGTATAATCTGGTTCAAACGCTCATTTGAATAATAGTACCCACCACAAGAAAACAACCTGAATGGATAAATACTGCTACTTTCAAAAGTTTCTGTGATTTATGTTCAGAACAGTAATGGATTACTCTTACAACTTTTCCTCTTCTGTGGCTTCATTAGACACCGGATTCCCACTCAGTCCCACTCACTCCCACTTTCTCTCTCTCACACACACACACACACTGCAGCTGTCCCACTAGACAGTAACTCGGCCACCCCGATAATTATCCAATCACACAAGGTCTCATTACAAGCAGCGGCGACAAGAAACATGATTACATGCTGCTAACTAATTAAGGCGGGGCAGACGGGAGCCAAAGTGCTTCTCTGATTGTCACCGGCAACAAAAGCTTCTTCAGGGTTTATTTCCCAGTCGAGACATACACTGTGAGTGGAAACAATCTGCATATTAACCTGTGTCTTCATACTATATTTTAGAGGCGTCAAAATCTTCCACGATAAATGTCTTTTTCCAGAGTACGCTGTAAATATTGATCATAACTCTTGCAACACGTCGTTGGAGCTGCTGATTCTACAAATTCACCTCCTAAATCACACATTTCCTCAACTCAAGCGCACTCACATTATGACAGGAGCCTGGCTGTGCTCTTTGTATCCGTCAGACTCTCACACTCGCCCTCTAAACCTCGAAACAATTAGCCGGCACTCACCTCGGAGAACATGGGCAGTTTTTTGGCAAAGTCGACGACACGGGTGATGGCAGGAGTGATGATCTTGGTGAACTCGCTGAAGGCCTCCAGGTCCACCTTGTCTCCGTCCGACGTGGGCGCGACCGGGGACTGGCCGATTTTGTCTGGCTGCATGGGGGGGGGGAACAAACGTGGGTGGTTGATTAGAGACATGAGTTAAAGTTTTTATTTGTGCCAGGAAATCCCAGGAAGAGACCAAAAACAACATTGAACTGATCTTTCTAATAAATATCGTCTATGTAGCCGGATACATCTCCTTCCTCTGCGCCTGGAGGTCAGTTGTTGTCGAAAAACTATTAAAATCACATCAAATAGCCACAATGTTGCACCGGCTGACACGATCCTTCATCACAATGAACACTCAATCTCACATACACCGTACTGCTGCTGTAAATACTCACAAGAGCACCTGCACGGCTGAAAACAGCCTCCAAGAAATGAACCATTTCCTCCTGTTTGTGAACAAGTACAGTGCCAACAACTGTTTAACTGTTTACTGAAATGAAACTACAGCCAAGAAGCCAACAGGCTGAGCGCCGCAGAGAGGTTAGGGAAGCATTCAGACACGGATCAAGGCCGCATTCAGACAGAAAGGTGTTTCCATTCATTTGAGTGGAGTAGTGCGGATTGAACTTTTTCTGGATTTGTTTATTTCATGAACCAGCGTATAAATCTGAGTCTGACTGAAATTTACGCTGCAAAACAGAAACACGAAGAAGTTTAATTTGGTTTGTGTCCGAGGTTTGAGAGAGAGAGTGACGGCAGTGGTTGAGTGACATAGACAGTGAATGAGAGTGAGCGAGCGCCAACATCGATAAAGACGGTTCATCGCGAAACAAAAAGTTATTTCCTGATCGTTTCACAGCTGTTACTTTCAGCACAAACAGATAATTCGCTGCAGCGCACGATCCTGTCCGAATTGTTGGTTTTCATGGGATTTGTCGACAATAAGGTGAACACAGAATCATCTACATGTAACATGAAAGCGCCACGATTGAGTAGTAGAGGAGCAACAAAGTGTACTGCGATATGACAGTAAAGTACCCTGGAACAGTTAAAAGTTGTTCTGGGTGTGTTTTTCGAACTGATGAGCTTAAAAAGAATAAAATAAGATTATAGGAGGATCGATAAGAGCTGCGGCGTAGGACTTTGAGCAAAATATAACAGAAGAAACTCAGTTTTAAACAGTTTTACAGGCTCTTTGCTGCTCTCTACAAAGTGCCCACTTGCCTTGGGAGACAAATTAAAACCAATTTATCAGATAAGGACAGCAGATTGTGCTCTGTGAAAGGAATGGGACGTATCAGCAGACAGATAGCGGTTACTTAGAGGAGGGCTGCAGCGGAAACTGCAGATCAGTAATACATATGTTTACAAAGTTGTGTGAATCGTGGCTGTGACGATGAAAAATGTTGTTTCACGCTCCTCTGAATAAAGCGAGTGTCAAGGCTGAAGTCATTTATTCAGGCTGGGCTGCAACAATAAATGGGATGAGATAAAAGTGTGGAAATAATCACCTCGCACAAGAAACCATCAATCAGAATCCAGAGGGAGAGAAATTGCATAAATCAGCGTGAACTCAGCCAATCCTCTGCTGTGCAGCCGAGTGCTGAGCAATTACAGAAAAATTTAAATAATCGTAATAATAACTTTGATGGACTGCAACTCTTGTCATGTCAGAGCCAAAACAAAGCATTGGTTTCACTGGCGGAGGTCAGTGGCATTTTTCATTTCAGTGCTGAGTAAATATCTCTCTGGAGAGAGCAGCTGAGGTTCAGACTCGCTGAATGCATGCCACACTCTCATGCAGAGAAGCATGAAAACAAACCACAAGACAAAGGTTCAGCAGCGTGTCACGGGTCACAAACAAGACACAGACGACACGAATGAGCAGACATGTTAAAGGTTATATATATATGAGATATATATGCGGCTCATCTACGTCAGCAAATTATGGATTTATTTCCACCAAACTACAGTTCAGTTATCGTCGTACAGACTCACTGAGACTGTGACCGTTCTGCTAAGTTATATTTTGTTTCTGTCCAGTTTGAATTAAGTTATGATGCTATGACGATCCTCAAGATAAAATCTACTTTTTCGGTCTGGTGTTCAGCGATAACAATAGAACGTCTGTTTCTGGTTAGACTAAAGCTTTGTCTCCATAATGTTGTCAGACACATTTTGGGCCTGTCAGTGACAAAAACATTCACTTTTCTTAGGAGACGTACTTTGATATGTGCGTCCGTCCACGAGGATTAGCTACGTTGTCGCCACTTCAGGCGCTCCGTGACTCAATGATTCATTTGACAAAAGCTAGACAAAAGTCTTGGTGACTGTCGGAAAGACTAACAAAGACGGTTTGTGGTGAGTTTTATTTTGTTTCTGTGCAGTTTGAAGTGTCTTTTTTATGATTATCTGTGAGGTAAAATGAAGGTGATGGTGAACCGTAGCGCCCAATCGTTTGTGCTCCGGTGCGACATCCAGTAGCAGTAGCCTTTAAAGACTCAAATCTGCTTCACGGTTTGTTTTAAATGATTGTGTAGAAACATTTTTCCACTTACCTCCAGTGGCTTTACATTTAAAATAGTCTTTAAATGAAGTCCTTGGATGACTCAGGCCGTCCTTCAACTGCAGTTTGTACGCCGTTTCATGAGAACTTCAATCTCGGTAAGTGCTGCTGGAGTTCTGTTACCTCCACAGACCAGTCAGTACACAAGCAGTTACATAAACGTGTGATGGTGTGCGTGTTTGTTTTTGTAAATGTCCTCCACGTCTCACGCCTGTGGGGCTTCATATGTGCTTTCATATGGACTAATGCGATTTTCCTGCAACTGTTAATGTTTGTTTATTAACTGCACGGCCATCTGGGTGGTATAGAGAGAAAAACATTTGGCTACAGTACATCCGCAGAGCTGGAGGGGGATTGTGTCTTTGCTGCTGTGCAGGCTGGTCGGTCGGTCAGAGAGATGAAACATCGAGAGATAGCGTGGATCTCCTCGAGAAACTCTTTCCTGGAACTTCTAGAAGGAAGAAACGGCTCGCGATGAATCCCAAAAGAGGCACAAGATATTTGGACTCTGACACGAACTCCCGAGAGAGGAGACAAGGGTGGAAAACGTTTTTTACTGCAGTCTCATCAGTTATGTGGCGAGCTTCAACTCTTGACCTTTTATCAGATGGATTAGTGCTGCAGTTTGTTCCAGCAGAGCTGAAGAGGAGAAATGAGCTCCAATATGTTTTACTCTGGCTGACGGATGTGCGATGAACTGTACACTTCATGTGATTAAAATCCATTTTTTTAATTCATAACGTTAACTGTGCTGTGCAGAAAATATCACTGAGCAGTCAAACTGCCTCATAGGAAGACGGGAGGAAAGTTAGAAACCCCACCGGGCATGTCTCCGTCAGGTCACGACCACAACGCTTCGGTTTGGTCTGTTCTCCACGCGCCTTCAAACCACTTCAGAAGCGAAGCGCCAGACTTTGGTAACTTGCTCAGATTTGGTCATTTTTTCTGGTTTATGTGCTTCTAAATATGTAAATATGCTACGTAGTTAAACTGTTTGTCTTTTGTCTGTTTTCACGGCGAGCGCACAGGTGCGTTTTTAAAACCTCGGTGCTGTTTTTGTGTCCGACTTCCTGTCAGCTCGAGCTGCGCCGTGCAGATCGATGCAGGCAGAACATCCGCATTGTAGGAGCCAAAATGTGTGTTTATAGTCTGAGTTTCCTTTTCTGGATCACACTAACATCCGGTAAACAGGAAATAGGCTCCAATGTTTTTGTCTCATTACGTCTCATCATATCATATCATGTCATATATCATATCGGACAGTTTCATCTTGTTCAGCTTTGTCACATTATGCCATTTTAAGTTTGTTGGCTGCTGCACACATTGTCTGCGGAGTCGAGCGGAGAGCCGCTTCTGTAACGGGACCGTTGGGGTTTGAAACATTGACTAGAGCGGCTGCGATTAGCTCCGGCGGCCGGTGGAATTTCTGCCTTTACTATCCAATAACATATCATATTATATAGTGTAAAATGATATCAGGGGGGGGTCGATTGAGTTGTTCATCAATATCTCTTTCCAAACTCACCTTTAGTGCAGAAACTCCCAACACACTTTCATGACAGTGAAATACAGACATCTGAACCGCAGGTTGTTTTTTTATTTATTGATATAAATCGTCTGGTAATAATATGTTCAAATATACTGCACAGAAGAGTGCACTGCATGACAGGGCGATAAGATCACTGCACGACTGCAGCACTGCAGGTATGTGGGTTCAAATGCGCTGATGTTTTCTGAACCACTGCGTTCAAGCGAAACCATATGTCCCTCCACGCACATGGCTGAGCACGATATTTTAAACCAGCCGGCTGAGCTGTCCTATTTGCCTCATGTTGCTTGAGACAAACAGTGAACCGCTGTAGATAAAGTTAAAGAGTTTACATTCTATTGAAAGTAAGTAAGTGATTTGTGTGATTTTAAGAGCTGCCAGCAGAGTTTATGCTCCACTTGGCCTGGAAAGTTAAATAAAAGCCTGGAGCATGACGTGTAGCTGCAGGAACTAGCATGGATAGCATCCTCAGTAAATATGATTAAATGAACTCATTTGCATTCATAATTAATCATTTATTGCCCATGTTTTGGAATGTTGTTGTTGTTTACGTCTATAAAAGTCACGTATGGTATAATGAGAAGGTTGACGCGCTAATCATGAAGAATTTCAATACAATTACTTCATACAAATGTCTGGCGTAATTAGGGCTACGTCTAGACAGATGTGTAGACATGCACGTACGCACACAGCTGTACGAGCTGAATCTCTCTCCGTTAGAAGGCGATTCCAGATGCCTGACCACAAAGTATGAGAACGAGAACACACTGTTAACTGTAACTCAAACCAGCGTGTGCGTAAAGATGAAGGCTCGGGTGCATCTGGCCAAATAACACAATGGGCAAGATGCACGAGTGGAGCGGCTTCGATGTGGTGTCGCAGCTGTGAAATGTCCAAACCACGGGGCTCTTTAGGACCTGACAACCTAAATCTGATATTTCCACAGTGTGTGTGTGTGTGTGTGTGTGTGTGTAATGCAGAGATCTGAACTGGGGGAATTAAAAAGACTCGCCTGTGTCCATCTTTAAATTTAAAAGACATATATTAAATATTAAAAATGTTCATTGTCAGCAGTGTGTGTGTAACGTTAGCCGTCATGCGAGCGCACACTGGTAATGGCATTGTCAGGTTTGGATGATTACACGGTCATTCGAGCTCCTCGGGACTGTACCTGACGGCCTGTTTATCAGATCATCATCATCGCTTTGAGATTCAAGACTGACGAATGTAAGACCTGCTCAACAAACATTTCTGACAGCGACAACAAGCTTTGTCATCTTAAGACTCGTTTGGATCATTAACAAACGACCTGATCATCTCAAACGGCTGAATTAAATGTTCTTTTTCTCTCTTGTCTCCAAGAAAAGACCAAATGTCTGGTGTCATGTCATGAAACTGACTCAAATGAATGCTCACGATATTTATGTAGTCCTTAAAAATGACCCATCCATTTCCTGTAACTGCTGATCCTCATCAGGGTCACACCTACATGTACGAGTAATTAAGAGTCACCAATTAGTCGCATGTCTTTGGACACGCAGACACAGGAAGAACATGCAAACCCCAGCTGAGGTTGCATCCTTTCTGCAGCATCGTATCGATTCGTATCTCTGCACATCTTTATGAAGTCCTGGTATTCTTTCTCTCGTTCATTCACAGCTGACTGGGTGTGTTTATTTTTAGAATATTTTCAGGCCTGACACACACACACACACACACAGCAGCACGCTGGCTGATCGACGTATCGAACTTTACAAATGTAGGTCATCTCGTTCTTCCTCCCCTTTACCACAAACTCTATATCGTCCTTTGCTTGACTTGACGCGGAGCTTACTGCAATCAGTGCATCGCTGAACAGAGTCACCCTCGAGTGAGCAGTCATTCGGCAGCTAAAGTACGACGTGTGAGGAGCGGTGTCACTGCTGCCGTGCCCACAGGACCGAAAAAGGCTCATCTTGGTCGGCTTAGCATGTAAATTCAGATATTCAGGGTTCAGCGGCTACAGCCTCCAGAGCCCCGTTAGTGGGTGAAGCCTGTGTGAAATAGAAGTGTTTATCCTTTTAGATGAACCGAGCTCAGGGCTTTTATACAGTATTTCACAGCTGCGCGGGTTACTGCGCTAATCAGTCTATTAAATCCTGGATATGCTCTAGAGACAGGCTTAATACAATAATACAATATGTTTCTTAATACTAACCTTTACTTGCTCGCTGTAGTTTTAATCCTGCGTCTAAGTTATGATTCACGAGGTGAGAGCAGACGTGTCACATCGATAACGTGGTCTAAAAAAACAGGTTACAATTTCTTCTCTTGCAGGAAATTCTTACACTTCTTCTTCCTCTTCACACCTCCTCACCTACGTTATCCCCACATGGCCCACTTCCCCATCACACCTGGCCAACGTCCTCCTTGTTGCCTAGCAACTCCCTCCACAATACTTGCCGCTACACCACCACAAGTGCTTTCAACCCCTCTCCGGATGAACCCCCCCGCATCTCTCACATCTTAACACCCACCTACACCTCGCAGGTCTTCTTTTTAAATAAAGCCCCTTGATTTGGCCGTGAGCTCTTTGGTCCACGGCGCTGCTGTGAAATTGCTCTAAAAAAAAACTGGGTGAGCACCTCAGATAATCCCGAGCCAAAACATGAGCTCAGCGTCTAGCCTGTTTGTGCGAGACAGGAGGAAGATACAAGACAGGAGGAAGATACATCACAGGGACGCCTGTCCGGGATCAATCTGAGCACTACGGGAAGACAGTTTGAGAGGGACAAACTCTTGACTTTCAGCATCCCTGCCAAACTCGTAGATGAGCACTCATGACTGAGGATTTGCGCTCGCTGAGATAAGGAGAAAGCTCACAGAGAGCAGACGGGAGGGGAAAGGAAGGGAAGACTCCGAGGGACAGTGAGAGAGAGAGAGAGAGAGACGAAACGAAGAAATGAAGACGGGGAGGAGATTAAGACGAGAGAGATTGTCGAGGTGTGAATGAAAAGTATGAAGGGAATTAGGCCTGGTTAGAAGCCCAGAAGGATTATGATGAATAAACCCAACAAATGGTGGAATAACGACACAGAAAAACAGAAACAGACAGCGGGGAATCCAGCGAGATAAAGACGAACTCTGAGAGCGTGAGGAAAGATGCGTGCATGTTCGCGTGCTCCATTTTGTTCTGTTGTTTGATTCGAAGCAGGAAAACTGAAGCACAAACACTTCAGCTCAGCCTGAAGCACCTCTGTGGTCGCTGCTTAAAAAGGTGTTAAAGTTAGCGCAGGGTCGACGCGTCCTGAGGAAACCCGTCACGTGATATAAATAGAATTTACTGTCTGATCTGTTTTCGTTCATTGCCTTTTCATCGTGTGTTAGACGAAGGTTTTATCCGTCAGGTGTGATAATGTTGTGCAATCTGAATCTGGCAGTGTCGATGTTGATGTGGCAGGAAAAACAAGTTCTGAGGAGATCAGTTTAAAGACAAACCTCCAGGTAACCTTCCAGGTATTTGAAAGAGAAGATGGTGAAGACATACCTGCCAAACTTGTGGCTTTGTTTAAACAACCCTTAAATAACCCTGAGCTATAAAAATCGAACCTGGAATTATCTTTTATAATCCGACACGTGTGTCAGAACTCGCGATGAGAATTTTTTTCTCTTACCAGGAATTTGCGCTTCTGTTTCCACTGTGCGCCCTGAGCGTTGGTGTGTCGGTGGGCCTCCGTCACCAGGTGGATCAGCTCCCACTCGTCCCCCGTTGGCTCTGGACGGTTCTGGAGAGTTTTCACCATTTCCTCCTTCTTGCGTCGCTCCCTGTTCTCCTCGATCAGGCGCCGTTTAGCCACCCGCTTTGAGTCATCCAGCACCACTGGGAGCAGATGGAGGAAGATAATTAGTCTGCATGTTGCTTAACATAGTTACAGTTATACAAACCGACCATAAAAAGTTTATTTCTGCACTTCCTCTTGAGTTTTACGAGATAAAATGTGACTTCTCTACAGTGTGATCAAACATTGAAAGAAGCGTTAAGCGCGACTACGCAGCTACGTCTGAAGGTGCATCGACGATTTACATTTTAAATCTGCGTTCAAGTCTGTGTGTGTATAAATGCAAGAGGTCCAACACTCACAGTCCATGGCCATGCCCACTGCAATGCACTTCTTGAAGCGGCAGAGCTGACACTGGTTGCGGGTAATCTTGTCGATGATGCAGCAGCCATCGTACTTACAGGAGTAGGAGGGGTGGAGGTTCTTTTGGATGGTCCTACGGAAGAAACCCTGGAGGAGGTGGAGGAGGAGGGCGGGATGGAGGTGAAAGGGAGGAGGGTGGAGACAGGAGTCAAAGAGAAAAGACATTTTAAGCACCACCGCTGCTCCATCTGTGTGATCAAACTGATGCAGACATCCACGCTGAAGGCAACAGTGTCGGGGCGAGTTGGACAAAGTGTAGCTGGGATTAAATTAAAATGTATCATTAGATTGATAAATTAAATAATCAGCAGGACTCTGACGCCTTTAACTGGCAGCTCGATCAATCGCGCGTCAAACTCCACATCGCCTCTCGCAAAGCTTAATCACGATCCCTTCAGCGGCGCCTCGGATACATCGCGTGTCATTGACGAGCAAACATGAAGAGGAGGAAGAGACGGCGGCCGATCACACGAGCCACTCAGCTGACGTGACCGACTGATAGCGTCTATACAAACATGTCGACGTGTCATCTTTCTGTGGCTGCACACAATGTGTCTGTCTGTGACCTTGGTGTGTGTGTGTGTGTGTGCAGAAGCAGTGACCTCAGAGGTCTCAGATCAGGTTTTCTGGCAGATATTATGTGGGTTGAGTGTGTGTGTGTGTGTGTGTGTGTGTGTGCAGCCCTCGCAGGTAATGCAGCGGTAGTGGTAACCTGTGGCCTTGTCACCACACACCACACATGGCTCATCCTTTTCGAGGTAGCTGGGGATGTACCCTGAGAGAGAGACGCAGAGGAAAACACGACGTCACACACAGAGTAATCTGGATTTTATCATCATGAAGACATTCTACACTCCTTACAGCGCACCATAAACACAGTCTAGTCGGTTTTCAGATGTCCTTTGTGATTGCATTTATTTCCTCGGGCCGAGAAGAAGCTTTCGGGTGATGTGATATACGTGGATCTTGTCGAGCGTTGTTCCCGACGTGCCCGAACACGTCACATTTACATACGACAGTTGGAGCTGGTCCTGCACCTTGTGTGGACAGTTAGAGAGTGTATAACCACGAAAGACACCTAAAATGATTACACGTTAACGGTTTTTTTGTGTATTCAGACAGAGGATTTCCACTTTCCAAAGAACAGGTCTAGATTGTTCTCTGGGTCAAAATAATAAAGAAATTCAGCAGATCTTGTAGAAGAAGAAGCAACCACATAACATTTAAAATGTTTTTATCCAACGTTGCCGTTAATTGTCACTTCCCTTTGCTCACGTCTAATCTCTTGTTCCTATCACACCTATTCTTGCTGTTTGATGCCGTTTCATTTGACTGTGCGCTTTTATTCTATTATTTATCATTTATTCTATGTTTTTTTTGTGCAGGACTTTAAGCTCTGCATTAAAGATACGACCTAAATGAAAAGTGAAGGTAGATGTGATCTAACAAGCAGAAGAACTATGGAGAACCTTTTGTTTGTGTCTTGCAGGTGCATGAGGACAACTCACAGTTCCAATGATTGACAGCTGGTGGTGGTAACGTGCAGAGAACAGCAGCAAAGTAACCTTGGATGCAAACAATATATTTTTTTTTAAAGATATTTTTTTGGCCTTTTCAAGCTTTATTTGATAGAGACAGCTTGAACAGTGACAGGAATGTGTGGAGAGAGAGAGAGAGAGAGAGATGGGGAATGACATGCAGGAAAGAGCCACAGGTCGGACTCGAACCCTGGGCCAACTGAGCTAAACGACACCCACACAAACATTTTGAAAAACCAGAGGAGGAAGACGGATTCAGCGTATTTGTCGTGGCCTCAAGGGTTTTTTTTGCTGAATGTAAACAGAAGTTTTCGTTTGTTTACAGGAAAACTCCACACAGGGCACCTTTAAACGCTCTATAGTCCCTCCAACATGTACAACAAACAGACATCTCAGATATATTCCAGATACATTTAGCAAATTTCTGCCACACCCACCCACGCGATGACTCTGGTCAGCTACCACCGCGACCGCCTCGCTCGCTCCCTTTACTGTACCTTCTTCTAAAAGCAGAATCTGTGCACCAAATGTCGGCTCTGACTGAGGAGCAGCCGCCCTTTCGATTCCTTTTCAATTGATTGTCTTTTAATAGACCGACTGACGCTGAACAACACCTAAAGTGAAGTCCTGAATGTTTTCTGGTGACAGAAAAGGCTTAAAATATACATCTACTTTGAATTATGTCTATTTTTTTATGGACTCACTCGTGTATAAACACTCCTCAAATCAATGCGGCCATACACAGTCCAGTATTTGGACTCTTCTTCCTCCCTCTGCAGCCTTTCTTCTTCTTCTTGAGTTAAACTTGGGAACAGTACACTTTGTTCTTTTTCCATACGGCCTGCGAGAGCCACACTGACAGATCGTTACACTCTGTACGTACATGTGTGTGACGTTCTCATGTTGTGTGTGTGTGTGTGTGTATACCAAGGCGTGGTGAGAGCTGTGACTGGCAGTGTCAGTTGGGCTCTGCCTTTTGGCTTTGTTACAGATTTTATAGAAGTAGGGGGGAGGGCGAGAGGAGGATGGTGGGAAAGAGAGAGAAAAAAAGAGGAGGAGGAGGAGGGGAAGGAAGGAGGAGGAGTGACGGCAGAGAGTGCCAAAGGGGCACGAGTGATACTTTGTTTTTTATATACTGTTAAAGAGCTCGGGCTCTTTCTGTTGACAAGAAAACTGGAGACCAAATTGCACAAGTGCATTTGATAATAGAGAGGAGAGAGGAAGAAGACAACAACAACAAAAAAGAGAAAAGAATACACGCTAAAAGGGGGAGGAGAAAAGAGGGGAGGTAAGAGGAGGGAGAGAAGAAACAGGCCTGGAAAGATAACAAGGGCATCAGAGAGCGATCATATAGGAAAAATGTCAGCGCCGGTGTGCTGGCAGGGCGAACAGCAGCAGCAGCAGCCGGATCTCTGAGCCAGCCTGTTGTGGCTGCGTTTGGAAGCCAAGCCCAAAATCAATACTGCTGCAGCTTTCTGGCTCTGGCTCCTTACCCGCCCCTCCCATAACGGGGCCCTACAATACTTCAACCAACAACAAAAAAAAAAAAACCCAGGAAAGGGAAGAGAGATTTTTTTTTCTACTGTGGCTTGAGTCAAGATAAATATTTTGTCTTCACAAGTTTCCTCCAACATAACATCTGGCTTTTTTTTTAATCAAAAAGTGTGTGTGTGTGGATCAGATCAGGCTCGGTACGGGACTGATCGGGTCCCTGAAGGAGTCTCAGGATTGTTTCTGCCGACGTCCTGACATGACAACAGCACGGTGAGGCGACACCTGAGACTGTAAACACTGAGAACATCAGGACACAAGACACTATACACTGTACACTCTCTGTTACTAGAAAAACGGATAAATGATCATAGCTGCATGAAAATAATGAGAGTTTTTGGGCCCAACATGAATTTGAAGCCAAGTTTGCAGCTCTGGGTTTTGGTATCTAGCTTCTCAGCTGCTAATCAATATCAGTGCATGTTAGACAAATACTCCTTTGTGTCCTTGAAAGCCTGTTGAAGCATCCAAAGTCTGGTCGAGGGGTCCGCTTTCTGACATCATTACACTGTCTGCAACTCAATCCCGTGCCCCCCCCCCCTCCTCGGGCAGACATATTGTCATACTTTCCCAGTTCAAATGGGCCATGGCAGGTGGAATATGCTACAAGGTTCCAGCAGTGATGCAGAGCGGCAGGCTACAAGCCTGCTGGGAGAGGCGAACATGTGGAGGACCGGTGTGAGGGATAGATTTTTCATAAACGCCAAATCAACCATCCTGCAGACTCAGATTTTTATGTTGGTGTTCCTCCCACCTGATCTCATTCAATATCCCTCTCTTCCCTTTCTCTACTCGCGTCTTTAAGCTCGGGGGATTTGGAGCTGTCACTCAGACAACGCTCCGCGTCCGACAAGAAAGCAGACAGAGCAGAAGGCTTTCGTTTATTGATGACAGTTGCCAAGATGTTTTATTTTTCCTCTTTGGAGGTGACAAATCGAAAGCGTAATGTGCACAAGCCAGCAGTGAATCATGCACCACGAGCTTCTGTGCAGTCTCCCGGCTGCATGCATTCACTGTGGCGAGACTGACAGCTCCAATTTTGTTTCTCAAAAAAATAATCCAAAGACGTATAAAAACAGAATGCTGGGGAAAGCGATTTTCAAAAACGACTGGCTGCCTGCGCTCAGAGAGCTTTTATTCTCTGAAGGAAGTGTCTGTGTTCTCTGAGGAGGCTTAAAAACTCAGGTGGAGGTTTTGTTTCCAAGCTCCCGCCCCATCATAACACCACCCATCAGTTACTCACCAGTCATACTCTTCACCGAACATTGGCTGTTCTTCCTCTTCCTTTTCGGGCCATTGAGCCACCTGAGAGAGAACGAGAGACAGAGAGAGAGAGAGAGAGAGAAAACGGAGTCAGTAAAAGTGAAAGTGTTTATTGGATTAATACTTTCTGTATCTGCATCACATCTGGAGCTGTTCTGGGTTGCAATGTGATCGGATCTCAGCCAGGTGTGAAAGCAAGAGTCAGCGAACAGACTACAGAAGCTACAGACGACGGGACGCGCCATGTTTGCTGACGAGAATGCTAAATGAATACGAGTTAGCACAAAAGGTTTAGATTCCGTTTTCCAGGTGTAAAAGGTGATAACATATAACAGAGAGCGTATAACTATCATATGAGCATCAGTTGAGGTCGGTATTCGTACCAGCTAACCGTCTGCGTCTCTAACTGAAGCTAGAACAGGAAAATGGTTCGCCGCCGCTTTAATTTCTAACAGAGGAGTAATGGAGCTCTGCTGCAGCCACAAGCAAAGGTTTATTCATAAGCATTATATCAAACGAGGAGGGAGCACTTGCGGCTACAAATGGTTGTATTTAGCAGCAAAAAAATCTGTTCTCGAGGGTTTTTCCAAACTGAAATCAAACAGTGGGGATACAATTAAAACCACCACCCCCCAAAACAAGGCTAATTGTTAGAATACACAAGGACAAGGCCCACAATAACAGACGAAAACACAAAGACCCAGATCACAAAGACCCAGATCACAAAGACCCAGATCACAAAGACCCAGATCTCGCAGCACTCTTCTGTTTTGTTTGTTCTCCCGTAATCTGCACGGCTCTCCAACTTCAGCATGACTGATCGTCGTGCAAGGGTCCAGAAGTTTTGTAACGTGAGTTGCCAGAGCGTCTACGAAACACACAGAATCAATCAACCCATCTGCCATCCCAACCTGGCAACCTGTGTGTGTGTGTGTGTGTGTGTGTGTGTGTGTGTGTGTGTGTGTGTGTGCAGCTGCTCCGGGCAGACGGGGCTAACTTCACGTTAGCTCTTATTTATTTACCACCACAGATAAAACCTCCTGTATTTTTACATCTAAATGTTGGCAGGTATGCAAACAACTCCAGCATGTATGAAGCAAAGAAAGGCTCTCGATGAGCATATGCACACATGAACACACCTGCATCCACACTGACACACGTGAAAGGCATGTACAGCACAGATGGGAACTGGCCGCTCTGAAGGGAATTATGAAAGCGTGGAGCTGATGGTGGTGGTGGTGGTGCAGAGAGAGAGAGAGAGAGAGAGAAAGTAGAGGGTGGAGGAAAACTGAACAGAGAGTGAGAGCGCCTCGGTGAGTGCTTCTTGTCAGTGCTCGATGTGTTGAGAATCCCAAGAGTTGAGCTCTCTCTGCTCTCAGACACTCATGATAGCCTCCAGCTCTGCTCCCACAGCAGGGCCCTGTAAAACCAGCTCCAAGGAGAGGGAGCAGGACTCCATTAGCACCACCGATAAAAACCACGTCACACACTCTGTTAAGACGCAACACACTGGCCTATAGGTTACATTAGCTGTGTGAAGTATTACATTAGGATATATTAGAGGTACAGTGTGTAACTTTAAAGACGATCTATTAGCAGAACATGCATAGCTATGTTTTCAGTGATATGTACAGGGCTTAACAAGTTTATTAGCCCACCACAGCTGTCCTATGGTTCATGCAGCAGTATGCAGAAGCTCTTTAACCAAAATGGTATTTTTAATGCTAAATTATAATTATTAAATTTACTGCTTTGCAAAAAAAAAACTGAAAAAATATTAAAGCACATTATTATTTATTGATCGAGAGGTTAATTTATAGTTACTTAGAAGTAGTTTTAGTGGTTGATTGTTGTGTTTGATTTAGGTATAAAAAGTTGAACTCAGTTTGAAATTCTTCATTCCTCTTGAACGTCGAGAGCTCACTGAAAATGGAATGAGAGGCGAGCGGCTGATGGGACGATTATTACGAAAGACAGGCTGAATGAGCCGACCTCGTGTTTTTGCCGTGGCTTAATTCACTTTAAGGTTCTTTATCGAGCTCATTACGCCGCGGTAAGACTGTCCAGACTAAGATCTGCCTTTAATGTAAATGAAACATGTGAACGCTTTGTCGCAGACGTGAGCCTGAACAGCTTCTTCCTCAGCACTTTATCTGAAGCTAAGATAAAGTGCTCAAATGATCATTTCATAACAAATAAAATAAAAGATGCGTTTGCCTTTGCAGCTAACATTCGCCCAAAGCTTCGACAAATATGTATAATTCAGTGGCATCTAGCAGTGTTACCTCACCCTCTCCCTTCTAGCGTGATGGAGAAACTATGGTGGCCATGAAAGGTGTGAAAAATATGAAATCCAGAGCTGCTGTGTCTAAACATGGTGCTTCAACGTGGACCTCTTTTAGATATTAAAGTCTCATTCAAGGTAACAGAAACACAGCTCTTATTTTCAGGTGATTATACATCAACCGAAACAGAGTTATGCGTATCATTTTATCTTTTAAGATTCGCCCTCTCTAGGCACAGCTCATCGAGCGTCGAGTGTTTGTACACACTGCTCTTTTTCCTGAATAAAAATATGTATAAAAACATGAGGAGACCTCTCAGTCTGGTCTCATGTTTACATGTAGAGACACGATCTAACAAAGACGTGTTACTCACTGCATGAACACATGTTCATTTAGTTTCTGTGCTTTGCAAAGTTCCTCTTCTGTTCTCCACAAAATGATCAAAAAGTTCTGCAGACACCGGCGCACATTTTCTCACCCCAGCAGACAATGTTTCCCCCCCCATCAGAGACATAACGGCATAATTGCCTGTTAAGCTCAGGAGTTGCTGTAATTGTACTTAAATGCCAACTCAAACTGCCCTCTGCATTTTATTTTCCCTTGTCTTGTTCTCCGTTATGGTTCTCCTTTGCCCTTTTCAGAACACATCACACGGCTTAATGTGAAATTAAAGTAAGCTCTTAAACAGCCTCCTGAGTCAGAGCTTGATTTATCCTGATTGTTGCATCTTATTAGAAACTGAAGGACATAATGTTCCTGTGATGGTGGTGGGTGGGAGGAGAACGGAGGCAGAGGACGGAGGGCCGGAGCGGTGAGGATGCTCATCTGTGAAGCACCTCTCGTCATACAACAACAACAGCAGCAGCAAAGGTTGCGTGGCGTTCAGTGCAAACGTGACGTTAGCAGGCTGAGAAAAAAGTCAAATTATTTAAGCTGTCTCGCAGCAGAAAGACAACGTGGAGCCTCCACTGCCACTCAAATGTAAATGTCTGCCAGTTGCCTTGCACATCACTCCTGCTGGAGGCTACAGCCATCAAATTGTCAGCTATGTGACAGTTCACTCCTCCCATGTGACAGCTTATTGTTTAAAGGTGGAAACAGAGATGAAGTGGATAAACAGATACTCTTTATTCAGGTCTCCACAGTTACGCCCGCTCTGTGTCTTATATACAGTAATGAACTAAGATGCCACACATTAAGAGAACACAGAGAACTGGGCGATGACACAATCAAGAAGTGACAATATAAATTGCAACTCTCTGAAGAAGCTCCAGCTCTAACCCTCGACTAATGTCTGATCAATCCCAAAATAGCATGAATGAAAATATCAGCAGCTAAAATAAAAAAGAGCTTAGCGCTCTCCGCGGAGCCTCAGAAGTGCTTTTCGCTGCTCTGAGAGCTCTCGGTGGGAAAGCTTTTGAGAGAAACGGTGTCAAGTGGCCCTGAGAGGTGAAGAGAAAACACACCAACAGCATCGGCACAGAAAAACACACAATATGCATGAAAAAGTGTGAACGTTCCCACGTCTGGTTGTGATGAGGCAGCATCTTAAACAATGATACATTCCGCCTGTCCTGATGGTTGGATGCACGACTACGGACAGACAGAATGATTGATGAGTGTTTATGCAGAAAAACAAAAGCAGTCTGATCAGATTTGGCGACGCAGGTACGAAAAGTATTTTTCGATGGATCATGATTTCTTGTTTTTTTTGTTTTGCAGGTTGGGGCACGACGCCGCCACGCGCTGCACTGGCATACCAACGCATTTCATATTCCAACTCTGACGGGGATTGCAACACACCTCTAAATATGCAAGATCCCTCACACTGTGCCTCTCAGCAACATGAGCCAACCCCACAGAAACATGCACGCTATACTTTCTCTCCAGCACACACACACTCACACTCGAGTATAGTGGACGAAACTTAAGCTGACATGTAAGAGCAACAGTTTGATCCATATTGCCCCGGAGCTGTACAGAACATGTATATGTTGCACAACTATATGCACACACAGGCTAAAGCAAACACGAGGAGAGGAGGCTGAAAAACTGGAGCCAAAAATATGACATGAAAAAGACTTACAGCGCTGACCTGATGACGCAGTGGGATTGTAAAATATGCATGGCTGACTCGTACTTCCAGCTGAAGTTGCCGATGTACACTAGCTGCTACACAGCCCTTCATACATGGGCTTAGTCTATCTGTGTTTGTCAGTCTCTTACACCCTGATGTCTCTACCAGTTGTGCTATCTTTAGCCTCCTGACCCACTCAAATGCATTCTGCCTCCCCCTCTTGCTCTCCTGGTAGCACCACCCAGTCTATCCTGATTGGAGGACAGCAAGCATCTCCACCTGTGACTTTGACAGTGATGGTGGGGTGTGTCGAACAGGTAATTGTTGTGCTGTCAGGTAACTGAACACTGCGGGTTTCAGGAGAGCTGAAGCAGCATGCATGACTGACAAAAAGATACTAAAGAGCACAGCGATCAACAGCCGCCCTCAAGCCCTTACAGATAATTACGGTGAAACTGTCACACATGGGGCAAGACTGTTATTCTGTTGTCTTTTATCATAATAATGAGTTTATTTAGTGTAGAACTTTTCACAGAGCAAGGTCACAAAGAGTTTCACAAGAGCAACACGGATCAAATAAAAACAATAAAACATGAGCAAAACAACAGGATTGGACCTTTTTAAAGGCTACAACAGACACTGCAGAACGCAGGTCTGCACAAAGAGAGTCCCAAAGTGTTGGAAAGGCACCGTCACCTTTTGTTTTCAGTCGTGTACGAGCGGCAAACAGTAAGCCGTGGTCAGAAGATCTAAGTGACTTATTTGAAATGTAAGAATGGAGCATATCGGAGATATATTCTGGTGAAAGAGAAGACTTTGTGTGTGCCCTTTGGAGCTATTTCAAAAGGGTCTAAACGATACATACAGTTGAGTATCATCAGCATAAAAGCGACAGGAGCTACAGTTAAATCTGCTGATGATATGACCTAATAGAAACATTTTTAAGGCAAATAGTAAAGGACCCAAAACAGAACCCTGAGGCACACCACAGGACAGAGCAGCTGTTTCAGACACGTATGGACCAAATGACACAAAACCTTTTATATGAGAGCTTTTAAATGAAGATGCACAGCATCAAAAGCTGCGCTAACATGTGTTGATGCTTTTTTTCCCAGTTAGGATGATGCAAAACAGACTTGGCGTAGGACTATTGGTGATTTGATAAGATTGGCATGAAATGGCTACGCACGCATTAGTACATACAAACTGCAAAAAGGCCGGTTATGATTAAATATGAATTGAAGATAAAAATCGATTAAATATGTAACAGAAAGAAAGAACAGAGAGAAAATGAATGAATGGATAAAAAATTGAAGCGGTGGAGGCGAGTTTCTGATACTAAGAAGTGACATGAAAACATGCATTTTTAAATAGCCAAGCCATCTTTATTTTTTTATTTATTATTCCTTCAAAAACGGCAGCCCGCAAAACCACGGCGTGGTCAACTGATGAAGTGCAGAGGTATCAAGAATACCATCCCTTCAACCCCTCTATTACAGGAGCAGCAGCCTGTTTGTGTGTGGATGAGCCAAAGACAGACAAGAGCGGTGAACGGGAGGAAAAACAGAGCAGTGAAGCTGTCAATCTGCTGCCAAATGTACAGCGTAGGTTCCAGTTTGCTGGTGAATAAAGGATGTAGCTTCTCGACATCAAAGTGAAGCTCCCGTGTGTTGTTTCCCCAACCGTTTCGCTCTGACGATCAGCTCCACCGACGTTGAAGGGTTACTATTTATCTACAGTGCAAAATGAAGCAGAGGCAGGAGAGTAAAGCTGTAACAGTGTGTCAAAAAAAAGGGCTCAGAAGCTGCACACTGCAGTTTAAATCAAACAGGAGTTGTTGGGACTATTTTTAGACGTGCATTAATACACATTTGTTGCTGCGGCGAGTATTTAAGGCAGCAGGACGGGGTTTATTGGATTAAGTCGATGTGTGTGTGTTCGTGATTTGTTCGAAAATATTGGAGCTCTTTGGCAGAGGAAGGACTGATCAACAATTCTTGTTAGCCTGATAGATTCATTGTTTTGGTCTTTTCGTGGGATTTGTTGATATTAACGGACATTGCTAGCCTTCTAGCCTCACTTCTAACACATGCTTGTGTTATCTGTCTGAGCTGACACTAGTTCAACACTGGAGGACTGAGCAGCACCTGCTTTGAAGCTCCTTAGACAAACAACAATACAAAGACATACAGAGGAGTCCAGAGATCTATATCCAGCGTCTGAATGAGGCCCCCTGTCCTATGTTTGGTGGGCTACAGTAGCTCATTGTTGTCAGCTACATGCTACAGGCCCATGACTGCGTCCGTCCTATACATCCAGTGCTAATGGACACTTTGTTCCCTCGTGTGTCCTGCCACTGTCTAAATTACAGGCTGACCTAGAACGGTAGGATATAGCATGCCACTGAGTGAAAGCAAGATAACTCCCACTGTTCAAATACAGCAGTGTACAGCAACCCACACATAACCAACACTAAACACTAAACACGGAGCTAAGTCCTCAAATACATGCAGCTCGGCACATCCTGTACTATGGAATTAAAAAAAGACTCTTCAGACTGAGTTAGTACATTTAGCCTGGAGTTATTTCACTTCCTATATACACACACTTTTTTAAGCACCCATACCAACCAATAACCACACGTGTTCAGTGTGTGTACAACTGAAGAAACATTCATTTTGTAAAATACTGTAGAAAAGGAAAAAAACAAACAAGCTGCAATAAAACGGCTGTTTTTGTCAGCGGAGTCTGAGCGATAAAACGTCTGTCTCTAGATAAACATGAAGGATCTTACTCTTTAACTAAAAACTCTCTCTCTCTTCCATCATATTGTCATACACTTATAATAAATATAACCATTTCTAGTGGACATATTTTGTCAGTGCACAATTGCCCAGAAGGATTACGCCGCAGCCTGTTTTGCAGCTGTCGGCTGCAGGATCTCTTGCTCAATACTGGACCAGTTTTAAAAAAGTGTCGTCCCCACTGGTCACAAAAACGTGGGAAAATAAAGAGTCCAGGTTGAAAAATACGAAAGTTTCCCAGGAACTCCAGGTCCATCTGAATCTATAGCAGCATATTAGCTAATCACAGCCACGATGCTCTGTTGTTTGATTGGCTGACTGATGCAGACACACACACACACTGCTGTCAATAAATTGCTGGTTGTCGCTCTGCATTGTGGGAAATTGCGACACGCTTTTAACCTTGCGACACATTTTAAATCCGAGGTGAAGACGAGGTTACGGGGTAAAAATGTGCGGAGATCATCGTCGGTTTCACCTCGTAAAAAACAAAACTTTCTGAAATACTAGCAATGCCTGACACGTCACACACTCACCGACAATCGACACAACCCTTAGAGTGTTCAAAAAAGGTGTGTGGACACACCCGTTTAGTGCAAAGAACATGTATGAACTACAGACAGACAGGTTTCAGTCTGCTCCCTGACACACATACTGGGAGTTATTACCGCTCATCTCAGGCTATTTACGGCTGATCGAAACAGCTCATGCCTGCCTGCGGTGGATGTGATATTCTGATGATATCCTGTCTAACACGTTAAAAGAAGGTCGTGGGAAAGCGGGAACGACATTATGTACAAATGCAACAAGTAATTAAATCATCAAAATCACTTATCGCAACTACAGGCCTGCCGCCCAGAGAGAGACTGAGGTCTCGAACATGTTTGACTGGAGGCTGTCAGATCAGCCTCTGAAGCTCATCAACAACAAACATCACACACACACATACGCAGACACCACTATGGCACAAGCCTTTGTCACTGTTAATGCAACACAGTGCAAGACTCCTTGCATCATCTGACATGTTAGCGAGTGACGCAAGCTGCGGCATGTAACATGTAAACGACTGAACTGAATCCAGCGCGACGTGGAGTAAAACAATTTGTTTTAACGAGGCGAACTCTCAGAAAACAGCATCAAACTCTGTGCGGCGTGTAAAGAGTCTCTTTAGTGCTACACGGAGCAATCAACAATTTCTTTCTAATAGATTCTGTCTGTCCTGTGACAGACGGCGTCTGTCATGTGGCTGTGACGTCACGCTCACATTTTCCGAGGTGGTACGCGGTGTCAAAAGTTTGCTCTAACATTATTTTAATGTGGTGTTGAGCACATATCAAACCGTCTTCAGTCCATAAGTACAGGTGTTGCAGTCTCTGCATGCTGGTTACCATAGTGTCACTTCAAAGAGGCCGACCGGCTCCAAACAACAGGCTGACAACATGCAGACGGGAGGGGCAGATTTAATAAAAGCCACTGTCGCGCTGATATCTACTCTGAGTACCAACCACCCCAACCTGAAACCACAAAGAGCTTTATCCTCTGCGCTTTTAATTATCCGGGCGGTGCAAGGCGTCGGCGTCGGCGTCAGCTCGCTGTACAGGTGTTGTGACACAAGCAGAGATAACACAGAATACTTACAACCGAACACGTCAAATGAAAGAGAAAAGCCGGTGTGGCGGGCTCCTACATCCATGACCACAACAACTGTCACTGTCCCCCTCACACGCACCCACCCCCAGCAGGCAGAGCTGTTAATCTCCTGACAGGTGTCCATGTTAGCTGAGGAATCCATCCATGCTCCGCTGGACTGACTTTCTTAACACGAGCTTGTAATAGGGCGCATGGAGACACGGTGGAGGGGAATCTGATGCTGCATTCTAGGAAGCCAGCTCGCACCCTCTGCATGGTAATAATAACATCAACTCTTTTGTTGTGATCACATACTGGAAGTTTAATCGAGACTTTAAAGAGTCCCTGCTCGCTGTGTGCGTTAGCTGTTCTGGCTGGCACGAACCTGTTGGCACCGTCATCATGTCACTCAATTAGCAGCAATTAATAAATGGAGCTACTGTTTTATCAAGTCTGTGATATTTTATGATACCCAAGCCCACGTGTAGCTTTTTATCTGCTACTAGGAGCTGGTGGTTTTATTTTTAGCGATGCATAAATCACGATGTCGCCGTAATTTCTGTTTTAACATGGCCAAGTTTGAATTTACACACAGCGGGTGTGAACGGCTGCAGGTGTCGAATTCACGCCTATGACATTAACAGCATGTGTCTCGTGTTGCCTTCAGGTGCTCCTCGTATCCTCTTAATTCTTACTTCACGTCACGTCTGAAAGTGGTAAATACGTCGCGTGGTAAACAGAAAATAAACAGGACGATGAATCTGATGGAAAGTTTCAAAGATATTTGTTACAGTAATGCACATAAACTCGGCTCCTTTGTTGGCACGATGACGACACGTTGAAGTGAAAACACGATTAAACAGAAGAACGATCACCTGTGAAGCCGCGTTCATCATTCATGCCTCCAAACGCACGTCACAGAAGTGACAAATCAAAATTAACTTTATAATTTAACCTTTCAATGTAAAGGATATAATGATCATAGAAGTTTGAACATTAACTGATCGACCCTTTCCTTTACCCAGAGGCCCCCTTCCTCTAGCGACGCGAGAGAGAGGCTCCATTCCACTAATATTATGTTTTCATTAATGAGAAGGGGCTTAAACAGTGCTGTGTTTGTTTGTGTTCGGGCCGGTCTGACTGGCTCTGCTCCTCAGGAGATGAAGGAGGAGAAGGAGAAGGAGAAGGAGAAGGAGAAGGAGAAGGTCAGATGTAGCTAAAGGCCACGTCGTTCTCTGAAAACAAGTCAGACGAGAGGAAGAGAGTGGCGGGGAGGAGGGGCAGCTATGTTGTTTAGCTTGTCAGGAAAGAAAAGAAAAAACAGCCCCAGACATGTAAAACACCGAGCGGCATGAGAAAGATGGAGACGATAAAGGAGACGCTGAAAATAAAGATTTCCTCTCGAATGTCCTCAGAAAACCTCCGACATACACACGACATCATAACAGAAAGACGACTCACCGTTTCTCTTCTCCCTCTGATGGGTTAGGGTCCTGCTCCTTGGGAACGTGTTCCATTCACCTTAATTCCATCCAGCAGCCAATCATGAGAGACTGAGGCAAGCCCCACCCTCGGATGCACACTTGTCATTCGCCGGTCGGGAGGGGTCAGTCACCGAGACATGACAGGGTCCTGTCCCTGGTGGGGTTTTCCTTTTTTTGTTGTTTTGGGAGGAAGTGGGGAGAGGGGGGAAGGGAAAGGGGAGGGGGAAGTCGACCCCCTCGTGAGGTTGATGCGGTAACGGCTCGGCGTGAGACGATGTCAGAGGTCCTCGTTTGAGGGGCGAATCGGCAGGCACTGGGGCCGGGGCTGGATGTCAGTCTCAGGGGTACGGAGGGTGGAGTGGGATCCAGCCTGGAAGAGAACAAAGGACACAGTCAGATTACACTGTCTCTCCAGCTGAAAGCATTCCATCATCGGCATAAAATTAATCAGGAGCCAACTCGCAGATTAACTGTGTTGTTTCTTTTCAAGCAAAACTGCCAAAAAAAAAAAAAAAAGCGCGAATATTTGCTGCAAACTGAATATCTGCGTAGCTGTGATGAGCATTTTTCATCAGTATTTGTGCAACCGAGAAAAAATCTACAGATTAATCGTTAAGCTGTCTCTGTCAGTTTGAAAAATCAATGCTGTTACTTCCCTTCAAACAACACGTATCTTGTTTATCATTTATCAACAAACTGTTATTCTCTCAAATCTATTCCCTGCACTGGGTTTGACGCAGTTATTCATCTGTATAATAGGATATTATGACAACATTTCCTTGAGCCAAAGTGCAAAGCAAACACTGTTCCTAGCTGCAAAGCAGTCTGCATGTTGTGTGGTAGCTCAAAAGTCTCTGCAGAGCGTCCAAAGACGGCCGGGTCATGGCTGACAAGAGCATCTCAAAGACTGGAGTCCAACAGCTGTTCAATGTAGGTCAGAACCAGAATAAAACACTTGTCACATACAGGAGACACTGATGGGAGGATGCAGTTTAGTTCTCAGTCTATGTATCACCGTGTAAACAGAACAACAATGAACTCTGCTCTGAATTCAGCTCCAGGACTCCCTGAGGTGATCTGAAGAAACTGTAGCAGTAAAGCACTTCACACATTTTAATGCTAGCTGCTTCGAGTCTGGAGAGATTTTTAAGAAAAGGATGAGTGGAAGTGATTTCCCGTAGTGTAGCATCTGACTTCAAGATATCTAAAAAATGTGAATTTGGAAGATTTGAACCGTTGAACCGAGTCTTTAATCGAGTGAAAGACGTGAACTGGTCTCATCCTTAAATGACCATGAGCTTAATGGGTTAATTCAAGTCATTGGAGACACACACACACACTTATCTTCTTACAACACATGACGTGCATGGATACGCACACAACAGCCACAACAAGAGAAATTCCTCCGTGTCACACACCAAGTTAAGAGTGGAGATGGTGACCTGCAGGGTCAGAGAGGAAACTTTAACCTCTAACTGCTGCTGCTGCTGCTGCTGCTGCTGCTGGGCACTCTCTAGAAAACTGTCGATGGAATGTCACCTCGCTCTTACGCCGGGTTAAGAGCATTAAGATGAGCAGCTGAGTGTGTGTGAAAGGCAAAGTCTTCATCCATTAGCCTTTGCCTCTGCGCTACTCGGTTGTCCAAGGAAGGCTTTCATTCTTTCCTCTGCTAATCCCTGGCTCAGTGCCTTTCTAATCCGGAACAGTGGGATACAGGGCATGAGAATGTCCTTAGACATGACTGATATTATTATTGCTTTTACCGCTAATAGAGCGATTACAGGCTTTATTCAAAACAACATTCCTCGACAGGAAAACAGGCGTTGGCGGTGACGTTACAGCAGGAGTCAGATTGAAGCAGAAGGTGGCTGATTCACGCCGCGGAGTAAAATCTGTGCGACAACGAGGAGATCTCACAAAGTAATCATCGTTTGAATCTAATTTTACATCTGCAGATGTAAATTGAAACTGAACTTCAAACATGAGCTGGTTAATTACGATAATTATTATTTATAGATATTAATACATTTATTGTTTTTAGCTTCCAGACTGACCTGAAAAGAGAATTTATTTAGGTTTTTTTTATATTTTCGGACTAAAAAATGATTAAAAAATAATTTAACAACAGATTAAGTGATGATTAAAATAATGAATAATAATAGTTCATAAGAGCGTTGACTTTAAAGCACTGAATGAACTGTTGAATGTATGATGAACGGTGCCACGCTCAGGTTTAAGGTTTATGAAGCGCTGCTTTGAGGCTGAATGTGTCATGACGTGACACGGGGACGTTGTTGTGTTGTACATGAACATCAGCTAATTAGCACCTCAAACAAAGACAAACGTCATCTCCACAAACTTACAACGACACAACGCACAACAAGCTGCTGCCAATGGACCACAGACACGCTCCAATTCACAGTCAAGGCTGTGGGCAAAGTTGACCCGAGCAGGACCGGCTTTAGCGCGACGCCGGAGAGGACGGTGATGACATAAACCCCCGAGGTCTACCACTGATGGAGTGTGCTTTATCAACGCTCTTCTCTCTATCACATCGACTGCTGCTGCAAAGCGGCACGAGGCCTCGGCGCTGTTGTTTGTTTTCGTAGCACAAACACGGAGTTGTTTATCACGCCGAGGCCGAGAGGACAGATGAGTCAAAAGAGGGAGGCCATTGTTTGAGCAGCGAGTGAAATTAATTCTAAGTAGCAGCGAATAAATGAAGCAATGACCCGCCTCTCTGAAGACACGTGTTACTATTACTGAGAAAAAAACATCCTTCATGACTCTTCAAACTTTAAATATCCGGGCTGCGGGGTCACAACAGGCTGAAGGAGGCCTCAGTCTCTCCTGCTCATTGTTTAATGAAACATAAACTACAACCATGCTGCAGCTGTCATGCATACTTTTCCAAGCTTCGAGTCTCTTGGTGCATCGATGTACGTAGAGAAGAAGAACAAAGATAGTCTGAATCTTAGTGAGGAAACTCTCTCCCGCTCTGCAGGCCGTATAGATACCTTCTCAATTACTGTGTCCTTGTATGTACTCATTCGCCCTTGCTCCCACCCAGGATGTTATGCTCATATTAATATCCACTCAAGGTCAGGGCATGAAAATACAGTTTGTCAAGTGGTCTGGGGAATCTGAGTGCACGGCATAGTCGGGCTGAGGAAGAGGCACTGAAAGCGAGACGAGATAAGGAGGGAAAGTGAGAAAGAAAGCGAGACTGAGATAATAATTTACAGTGCTTTATGGAGCGGCACACCGAGGTACAGTTGATGAAAGGTATAAAAAAAAAAAAAAGGCTTGATTTAGGGCTCTGCTGGAACAAAGACAAAATAAAGCCACTTATCAGGTGCAGAAGATGAACAGGATTCAGATTTAGAGCATTCAGCTGGTTTTGAGCGATATACGTACGTATAGATAAACGTCTGGGAATGTACATGTACGGATTTATTACACGACCATTTATGGGCTCTGCATTACAATGAGCAATAAAATGAGAATATACAGCTAATGCCGAGATCGTATCAAAGGAACAAATCATGTGGAGTCTTAATTTGAAAAAAAAAAAAGGAAGGGGGGACCTTCTAATGGCAGCTTTTATTTTGATAGAGGAGGAAGCAGAGGAGCAGACAGGTAATGTGAGAGAGGATCGAGCAGCAAAAAGTTCCCCCAGGTGAATTCGACCCTTTTCAGACATGCTGGCTTGTCAAAGCAGGAAAACAACGGCTGGGATTAAGAGCATTAATGACAGCTGCATTCCATTTAGGTGAACCGGTTCTTGGGTATGCTCGCTTACCGACATGGAATGGAACAGGCCCATCGTTAATGTTAATATTTACACCTGGGTTAGTCCTGCTGGCATGCTGCCTGTCCTATCTAAACTGCAGTTTTTGGGAGTTAATTTCCCAAACACAGTGATCGCCACTTGACTGTAACGAGTCAAAATGTTGTTAGCGGGTAAAAAAAAGGTCTATGCAGAGACATCCTGGCATGCAGTCACATGGTATGGACCTTACGTCGCTTCCTAATGCGAACGAGTGAACGTCAGATTGTTTTTCTGGATGGAGACGTCCTAACCTGGTTCTACTTCTCCAACCGGCTAAAACAAGGCGGAAACGCTGGAGAAGTTTGCTTTCTGCAAGAAATGACGAAACTAATTCACGAGGTTGAGAAGTGCCACGTCTCATATGATCCATGACACTTAAATAAGAATATCCTTAAAGAGTACGAGGACACAAGCCACAAGGTTGACCTGACTAGAGGGTTGTTGGGACATCGCTTGTAGGGTAAACTTTCCATGAAATCACTGCTCTGCTTTACACTTGAAAGGTCGCTCTGAAAGTCACAGAAAAGAAAGGGGACGCAATGTCGGCTCAGGGGTCAAGGTGTCGCCCAACGTCCACGTTTTGGAACTTTTAACGGATGCTGCTCCCCATCTCGACTATTGTCTGTCTAATAAACGCTTACAATGACCCAAAAACAGCTTTAAAGCAGGCAAAAAGTACAGAAACATCGACTGAAAAGATCTCCTTCTCTCGTCAGTTCATGAACAGTACGTCGTGTGCATGTGCACAGATATAGAGTCAAGTTAAACATGAACTTTCAGGTCATATCAACCTGAACGAACACACAAACAGACGGGTACAGACATTAATAATCGAGCACAGATTCAGTATTTGCGATGCACGACACAACGTCTTGACTAAAGTTGCAATGACACATTCAAGAAGTCGGACTTGAACGTAAATCAAATGAATGTTTCGCAATCAAATGCTTGAAAAGTAGTCCAACATCCAAGTTCTCAGATTCTTCACAAAATTATGTCTTTTCTAGCACACAAACACACACACATGCACACACACACACACACACACACAGTGCAGCTCACATGGCTCAGCCACATGCACCTCGATTCTTCCAAGACAGCTTCCAAGTTTTAATTGGGCCTGAGAAAACTGGCATTTCCCCCCTCAAGCGGGGTTCACCTTTAATTGCGCGCTCTGAAATACAGTCTTTAAAATGCATCAAAAGAATAACTGGTGGATGCATGTTGATGCCTGGAGAAGCTCAGAATTAATTAAACATGACCCGCTCTCTTTCTCCACTGTTCCAGGGCAAAGAGATCGATGTCCCTCTGCTCTTCAGAAAGTGAGGAGAAAAAAGAGGTGGATAAATTCTTTAGTATATAGTATGAGGATGTGAAACGTAATTCTACAACCTGCAAGAAAACATTAAGCTCAAGGATGTTTCATAGAAAGAAATCAATTGAAGGGGCACCGAAACAATATTTAGCAGCTGAGCTGAGTATCACGAGAGCGGAGATGCTTTGATAGTTTGCGAGCTGATACCATTAGCATGTCTCATGTGCACGGGGGGAAGGAAGAGCACCCATGTAGGGCAGATTTTCATATTTGTAGCCTTGGATGTGTGCTGCATAATTCATCCTTCCAAGTTTGGAAGCAACTGTTGTGTTTGAAATAACGACTTCGAGGATCAAACGCGGTTCTGGACTTGGAGGTATGTGGGCCACGTCTAAATAACACGTCCAACAAAAAGCCAGCATGCTAACAGTACACAGAGAGATGGTGCAATCCCCAGAGCGTGGAAACAACACTGCCCCCTCCCTCATTACCACCGCTGAGGTGCCCTTTAGCAAACCCACAGCGGACAAAAGACTCTTGGACTCTCTCTTAACTAGCCGCGCTAATTGGCGGCACACGATGGCGCGTCACACTTTCTCGCCTACAGTTAGCAGTGTCGTGATCTTTGGTTGCGTGGGACGGAGCTTCGTTCACACTGCTAGTTAGCAAAGTGTGTGTGCAAATTAACCTATAGACCGACGTGCATATACACACACACCATTAACATCGCTACAAGATGCAGAAAACTTGCTCCAAACTAACTTTCTCCGTTAATTGCAGCAGATTCTCGCCGCTCAGGCGTCTCTGACTTCATCTCCTTTCCCTCCGTCTGCACGTCTTCTTTCAGATTTCAGTCAATTTAGAAGTGACTGCGTTTTCACGCTGTGCTCTCTGATCTGTTCGAGTCATCGACTTTAAAAGGGGGGGGCACCCCAGTCCACGAGGTACCTCGACTACGTGCTTCTTGCAGCTGCCGGCTTGTCCTGGCATGCAGCAGATCACGTCAGCTCAGATTTGCTAATTTCCTCTTACGATGAAACTTTAAAGTTAAAAATGTTTTATTTCTTTTACTCTTAAGGCTCTTTACAAGCCGATGTTTCACTCCTGATGAATGCAGGTATAATGCAACCTCAGCGACGGTGCAGTAGAAGATGGAGGTGCACACATGCTCGGCTGCAGCCAGCAAAGTTCAGTCCTTAAGCTCCTGAGGAGAACCCTTGTTAGAATTCACACCATGACAGCAGACGTGGGGTCAGCGCTCCCAACTCCCAAGGGTGGCCCGGGCAATTAGTGGTTAAGTAATGAACAGGGTCGGGCCAAGTTGTTGATGTGGTGCACGCAGTCTGATCATTGAGGAAATGTAGGTGGATGTGGGGGGGGTGAGGCAAGTGTTAGTACCCTAGGGTTGCTAGCAGTCAAAGGCAAAGAGATCATGTTTCATGCTGTGTCTCTGCCTGCTCCCTCGCCGGGATAATTACTGTCAGGGGATTATTAATAGGTGCTAATAGGTCACGGCAAAGTGACTAAATGCTATCTGTATGCCCATTTTTCTAAACGTGACCTTGAGTATGCACAAACACAGAAAATGTTAATGTTCAACTCGCGCATGTGCGGACACGAGTTGTGATTTTGAGATTTCACGTTCGCGGAGGTGAAAGACTCCCAAACTAACCGCCTCTATTTATTACGGCGGGAGCATTAACGCCTGACTCAGCAGCGCTCTGCGCCTGACACAAGAAGCCGTCTGAGAGAGAGAGAGAGAGGGAGAGAAAATGCTGTGACACGGGTCTCTGGTTTCAAACGGTTTGAACTTTGACCTACTTTGACGCTGAGCTTTTTCTCGAGATCGGCAGCGCTCGTGTCCTGTATGTGCACATATAGTCCGTGTCACGTAACCTAAATTTAAATGTCAAACAAGCACAACAATAGTTTGGAAATTGGAATGTTTGTTATGACAACAACTCATTACACTGTGTATCTACAGTATAAGCCTTTATATAGGACACAGGGCTGTCTCGCTGAAAACGGGAACACGGTGTCCTAACCCTGACTCTGCTGGTAACAGTATGTTTCTTTTACTGTTTGCATGACATGTACAGTATGCATGTTGGGTGTGTATATACAGATACGTCTACACCGGCCAAGTGCAAATAGGACACACTGGGTACACGAGGCCACGTGGCACCATACTATAATTTTCCATGTTTTTGTCTGTTCTGTTACTCGTTCTCTCTTTGCCAACAATCACTCCATCTTATCTGCCCCTTTCACCAACTACCTTTTCTATTTTTACACGTTTCAAGTCCGACTCCACCCGTCTTCACGTCGTCTGCGTCGCTTTCAAAACTAATAATGATAATGACGATGATAAGGCTGGTAAGGCAAAACCCCTGGGAAAGCCGAACCCTGTGTCATGTCCACTACTTTCGTTCCCTGATTAACGTCATGCCGAAATTGCTTGCGCTCTGACGCTGCAGCTATGGATGATTTAGTGATTTAGTCGTCCAGGTGAAGACACCCTGAAGGGACTGTTAATATTTCTTGTTAGGAGACGACAAAAAGACGTTAAGAAGTGCTACAAAGGGACGTAAAATGACCACAAAGAGATGCAGAATGACAGCAGAGAGTTCCAAACAAACCACACAGAGATGGAAAACAACTACAGAGACACAGAACGACCACAAAGTTCATCACAAAGACACACACAGCGACTACAAAAACACTTTTGTGTCTCTTGCAGTGTGGGTGTCTCATCCTACGTAGGAGGCCGGGCGGCCTTTAACATGTCTGTGCCCAGGGTACCCATTGTTCTTATAGTCCATCCATGATTGCAACAAAGCCCCAGAGGCAGACACAGACAAAGATGTTGAAAGAGGTAAAACAAGCACAGAAGAAGCCAGTTGGATATGTAACGATGAGCTGCTTCACAAACACACACACACACACACACACGGTTCTTCTTTAGAAATCTTTTGTTTACCCAGAAGAGACATTCACACCCAGTAGTTACCCAGAGTCACCACAGTTTTCTGAGCAGAACTGCAGAGTTTGCGGTTAGCCGCCTGGCTATCCAGGAGTTATTTAAGTGAGGGGGAAGCTCGGTGTGGCACCGCTAAGGCAGGGCTGGCCGGACGGCGCCTGGCACCAATGACGACCAATCAGTGGAAGACATAAATTTCCACATGACATCTGCATACTAGCACGACGGCGAATAACGACACCGCCTGCCTCCCAGGCACGACAGAGTCGCTCATTTATGGCCTCATTACAACAACAAAATAAATGTTAACGAGTCACATCACACGACGCACTGATTCACAGCTGATCGTCACATCTTTGACGTTTTATCTCCGGCGTTTATCCACATCAGAAATGACTTTTTTTTATCATTTTATTGTATTTTTTTATGTTTGCTTCATTTTCACGCCATCGTTCTCAAACAGGCTTTTATTTATTAGAACATTTTATAACTGCACGGCCTGATTTTATTTATTTATTTTATTGATGCATTTTTTATTCTGCTGGATTCTGTTTCTGCTTTTATTTTGTTTGCATGAAAAGTGACAAATAAATAAATAAAGTTTGAGTTTTACGCCCACTTGGTGTCATTTATCGGTCTTGATTTCATCTTTGTGCACCATGTAACGCTGCAAATAGACGATATAAAAGGTTGCAGCTAAGGCTTACATTCATTGTTAATGCATGTGCTGATTATTATTTCAGTAATTAGGAGGTTGCTGCATGTTTTTTGTTGCTGTACTGGCCTGATTTTAATGCAACATAAGGAGAAGATCTGAATTTTGGAGCCGATCTGAATCTGCAGAAACTAAACACCTCTGCGGAGGTCTGCCGCTCTAGTCAGACTTTAAAATGTCTGTTTTGATATAAAACAGAGAAAAGCTGAAAATCTTCAGGTTTGAGAAGCAAACAGAAAAAAAACAGACTTTTGGTGCTGGATAATTAAGTAGCACAGTGACGTGTAGTCATCGTGAATGTCTGAAAGGTCTGAGGTCAGGAGAATATAACTTAATTTAATACTTCTGCTGTATTTTAAAGACAGTTCATGTAGAAAGTGTGTGATAGAGGAACCACAGTATGCTGGACGTATTTGTAAAAAGCTCCACACAGACAGTCAAACTGGGCTGAAGGCAGCGGGAATAACACCCTGTGACTAGTTTGTGTAATTCTCAGCAGGGGTGAGATGAGGCAATGTATACTTTAACAAGACCAACGTACACGAAGAAAGATAACACACTCACACGTGTCTGCTTACACAGCGAGCCGAGGCCAGAGGATTAAAGTACGTCTATAATCTTAACATATAAACTTTTAATCTGTACGGCAGAAAAAAAAAGAGAAAAAAGAAAAACAATCTGCTCTTTCTCTCTACCTCTCTCATCCCTCCTCTTCCCACCCTCTTTTGGCAAGGACAAGCGAAGGTGCTGCCAAGAATGTGACTGCATTTGGAAAACAAATCCAGCTCACTTCTCTTTTTCTTTTTTTTTCCTCCACTGGCAGTTTTTTCTCTCTCTCTGTCTTCTCCTTAAGGTGGCTCGTGAACGCCGCTCCGAACGCTGAGCGTTTTTTTTTTCATTTTGACAGATCAAACAATCTGCAGATCGCTCGGCTTTTTGTTCAGCTAAATGTGCATTTCCTGAACCTCCGCTCAACATGTGACGTTTCCACAGAATACACACACACACACACACTCGCGTTTGCTCCTCAGCCCACCTTAAGAGAGAGAAAAAAAAGTGCACTCTGTGTGAAAGTGTTGGAGGCCGTGTGCTTTCCCGATTGTTTTCCTGGAGATGTCCACTTCCCCGACACTTGTTCATTTCCTCACAGCTAATGGAAGAGGCTAACTGTAACAGTGACAAAGAGAGATTTCACTGGTATTAACTGCAGATTACTTTGGAATGAATAATAAGGAGGTGTTTGCACAGATTCAACCAAAACTATATAAAACTATGAAAAAGATTAAAGAGAGAACGGCCTGATCTAAGATGAACTGTCACAGGAACACGTATGGAAGTTATGCTGCCTCCGTGATTGATTCCCTGTGTAGGTCCAAATGTTTGAGAGAAAAGGTGTGAGTGTGTGGTGTGAGTCAGCATGTGTGAGCGGTATAATTAGACGGGCTCGCAGTGGAGGGAATTCCATTTAGTGTGTGTGTGTGTGTGTGTATCCAACATTAGGCAGATTGAGCTGGCAATGTTAACATAGCAGGCGAGAGGACAGGTTGTGTGTGTGTGTGTGTGTGTCTGGGCCCTGAGCCCTGAACACACACCACACACACACACCATGTGAGTGTGACGCCATGGGTAACTTTGTCCAACTGTGCCAGCAATCTGGGCAATCACCGGGCTCGGCCCTCCCTCGTGTTTCCCTCACTTCATCTCTCTCGGCTGCGCCCGTACAGGTGCTGTCGCCACGCCGACGCCCCCCATGGGCGGAGGAAAGATCTCCTTTTCCCAGATCAGAGATGGAGCGACAGGGAAACCCCCCCATCACAAAAACAAAACAAGTTTATGAAAAACCGTCAGCAGACTGCACGTTTCCTACCGAACGAGGAAGAAGATGTTTGCTACCAAAACACACTCGCTCGCCGTGTTCTGGAAAAAACCCGCAAAGTACAACTCTGCTGACTGAAGTGAAAAATCTGTAAGAGTCAACAACAACCTGACGGAGGTTTCCCCAACAACAAAAACCCACATCACCAAATTCAAGGTAAGACTTTCCCAGATTTCCTCAAATTCAAGGACCAAACACAGCGAGCAGATCAAGATGAATCACCGTGACGACCAATGACAGCTTAAAGAACGGACAGTGCATGAGTGACTTTCAAGGATTTCAAGGACCCGTGGAAAGGATTAACTTCAGTTATACAAGTGCACGTTTAGTCGTTTTCTTATTTCTAACACATTTTGTGTCGTCTTCTGTAAACGTTCACACACACACTGCAGAAACACTGACACTCACTAGCTGTTGTGATGTATTAGTACCCACGAGCATTGATTTTTAAATGAGTTGAACGTTGTTTGTTTTACATAAAAGAACACAGATTCACGTCCCCTAAAGTGGTTGTGAAACAACAGAAATTGTTTGCATGTGTGCGCACGTGCACGCAGCGCTGCACTATACAAGCCTGGCAGAGAGTATTGTGTGTGTTTCAGTGTGTTTCAGTGTGTGTGTGTGTCGTGCGCTCGGTTTCTCTGAGTTTACAAACAGGGCTGGGATCCAGGCACCAGCCTCAGCTCAAATAAAACAAACCAGACTCGCGTCAGGCGAATAAACAAGGGCACAAATAAAAATGATATAAATAAATATGTGCAAATTTATCAAGCAAAATAGCAAAAGCCTCAACAAATTGGGACGGGTTTGTGTTTGAGGTGGAGCCGGCGTGAGCTCCATCGGGGGAGAGAGAAAGATGGAGGCCCACAGCTCGCCTGGTTTCTTTACTGAAGCACGTCTGTGTGTCTCCGTCTCTCACGGCCAGGAAAAACTATGAAACTGTGGACATGCAGGGGTCCGGGCTGTAGGTGGAGGTCCAGGATACACGGGTGGGGGTTGGTGAGGGGGTCCTATGAGGCTGAGCAGCCTGGTTATTAGCCCAGTAAGCATGCACTGATTCCTGTACGGGCACAGATTTAGCCACTGGCAAGAGAAAAAACAGCAAGTTGTTCTTTGAACTTTAACTTGACCTTTCTATTTGGTGCTCGCGCTCAGCGTGGGGCGACATCGTCAGTCGTCTGGCCTAGATACATCAGGCCCGGGCTCTGCATGATACCGCATGCGTCCAAGCGGCAGAACTTTGTGGCTAAGCACACATGGCGCTAACCGGCCTCCTGTCTGGCATGTATAAGATGACACCCGGCAACCACAGTGTGTCAGTCAGTTATTCAGGCCAGCTAAAGAGGACACATCAGGGCCTGAAGATGACCCGGCACAGCGCCTGAGGCATGTACCTTAACTTTTCAAAATAAAAGCATGCTTCTCTGCTTTTTTTCTGTCAATATTTAGCTCAACTCCCCCGCTCTGTTTCATATTTACATATTACAGATGACAGAGACGTGCATTAGGTGTGTCACGTCGCACGTTGTCTGAGTTCCGGATTATTTAAAGCAAATTGAAATCATAAAATCTGCACCGCGCCCGGAGGAGTTCGTTAATTAACCTCGGATTTGAGCAGCTATTTCTGTTTTTTTTACCACTTCTGTGGACGAGGCGCTCTCAGCGAGGAGAGACAAAACGAAATGTTCGGTTCATAAAATCGGAGAGCTGGAGCTGCTCCTTTAACTGTAACATACAGATGTTTTTAAGACATGTGCACAAACCTGCACATACGTACACACCATGCTCCATGTCACCTGCCTCCGCCCCCTCAAGCCTTTCCATTCATCTCCACATCTCCGTCACCTCCATAATGAGCAATAAAACACGTACTGTAAAGAGACCACAGACACACATATTCACAAAGGACCAACATGGTCATTTCTTACATCCAACCACTCCCACCCAAGGGTGTAATGAAGCCTACGAGGGCCTGACGAGGCCCCTGGGCCATAACTACACCCACATAACACCCACCCAACACTCTACAATCTCAATCTTTTTCCCTGACTGGATGCAACAGAATGTATGAAAGAGGAGAAGGTGGTGAAGAAGGAGGGGCCCAAAATGTGAAGCCAACACGCTGGAAGTTAATTTTCTTGGCAGAGAGTCTGGTCGGGGTACCGAGGGGCCTGGGGCCCTCCGATTCCCGCCGGCTTCAACCCGAGTGCCTGTGTGGTCCTGGATCTGATTAGCGCCAAGCCCTAGTCATATACAACAGACTTACACAAGGTACAGCTGCCCACATATGAACGCTAACACGAGCTAGCATTTACAAAAACATCTTACACACGCGGTGCCGTACACATGCAGCGCGTCCAAAAGTACAAACACTCCTCGCAGCTCGGAGATTCACTTGTTATCTGAACAATGTCAGAACAGATCAAGAGGACGACGGTTTTTTTAAACCTCGTAAACGCGGGACGGTGATAAGAAACAGAACACGACGGCGAGAGTTGGAGAAAGAGAAAAGAAGCAGTGGAAGAACGCGGCGGGAGCCAAGACTGTCAGAGCGCGGAGTTTAGAGTTTTCTCTGCAAACATCCCAGAGGAATAAAAAATGAAACAGTTACTCAATCATCTCATCTTTTCCATGCTTTCTCCTTGTTTTCTTTTAATGGATGTTACACACACACACACACACAGATAGAGCACACCGAGAATAAGTCCTAAGGCAACACACACAGCACTGTACGTCCATGAGAGGGTTGTTTTTCTGCAGTGTGTGTGAGTTCATCCGGAGTTTGCCGCCAGTGTGTGTTTGCCTAAAAGAAGTTGAGGGAAATTGTGTCCATGTGGCGGTCCATACATACATAACGTGTTCACAACAGAGAAAGACAGAAATGTGTTTGAGGCCGGACGTCAGGAGGAATTTTCTGCTGTAGTCTATCATGATGGCGAAAGAGTGAAGGGAACAGCATGTATGTTCAGACAGGCTCCACCTGTCCTACAAACGCCTCAGGCGGCGCGTCTACATACGACTCTGCTGCATGTGTGCTGATCATTTATCATCTGTCATCACAGTGCTGATTTCCGTGCATATTTCTTCAGCTGAAGGCCCGAATGTTCGGATTCAAAGAGCCAAAGAAGCACATCGCGGTAGGAAATCTCAACGCCGCATTAATTCTCGCACATTTTCTTGTTCTAATCAAGCGCGTGGCCACGATAATCTGGCAAAGGTTGGAGAAACCGAGCCGCGTCCTGCATCCTTAACGCGGGAGGAGGGAGGTGGGGCAAAGAAAGGGATGTGGGCCGAGCTGTCAGCAGCCCGTCACCGCCACCTCCGCATTGTGTTTCTGCCTTGGTGGGTCGGAATCCGCGTAATGATCCGGTAGGCTCTATAAAATAAGTGTTGGGGCTATACGGCAGGGTATCTGCGGTTGCTGAAGTATGTGTGATCGTGTGATCGTTAGGCATCCACGTTAGGATATATAGAATCCATGTGAACGAACCATATACTGCACTGCAGACAGGTTAAGATATGTAGGGCACAAAATGAGCCATACTGCTTTTGTTAAGGATTCTCGACATGTTTTAAAGGCGAAATATGAAACATTTCTGCATAAAAATGATCCGGCATATATTATATATTTTATCGAGCATGTACTTGTTTGCATGTAAAATGTTTCCAGTGATGTTAAAACAGAGAAATCTGGAGTTTTACTGCAGTAACTGTGAGTTTCCTCACTTACTTCCAGTTGCTCTAACTTCCTGGGACAAACAACAACTCCCATGATCCCACGCTAATTTGTCTTTTGATGTAGCAGTGGAAAATACATGCGTTATACATATTAAACATTTAGGACATAAAAAGACTTTTTACAGGCTTTAGGAGTTTAAAGTCCAAATATTGTTCATTTGAGAAGTTTAACTGCGAAACACAAAGCGTCTCCCGCTTCCCTATAAAGTCCGTTCTCTGTGCATGTGCACAAAAGTTTCCACATCGCGTTAAATCGAGATTTAAAAGGTCAACACAGAATTTTTTTTCCCTCCTTCAGCAGACGAAGGTGAAAACAGGATTCAGGTGTTGAACGCTGCACATGCATCATTCTGCACGGCGAAGGTCAAACATCAAAGTGAAACAACAATAAGCAAAACACAGTTTTTAACAAAGGCCTGTGTGTGTGTGTGTGTGTGTGTTCATGACTGTCCTTGAGGCGGAGGCAGACAAACACGTGTCCATTCAGCTTCTAACATTTATCGAGAACTTTTTCTACTTTCTCTTCCTATTATTGCAAAGTTTGTAAATACATACAAACAATAATGAAAGTATCCTGAGTATGTGTTGTTATGATCAGAATGTAAGACTACATAACAGCTGGATTGTCGACGTGGGGCTGCACAACTGGCCAAAATATAATTGTGACATGATCAAAATCATCATCACAACAATAAGAATTGTAGTATTAATTAAATATCACAACGTGGTCGATACATACAACAATCGAATATTCTCTCAAGTGGTACAAAGTGTAAAAAGTTTGAGAAACTCTGACGTAGAATAAGCTCAAAACAAAGCAACGAACTGTCACGTGTATGCAATGAGAGCAAATTTTAATTACTGTACAGCTTCCTCCTACAAAATAAAAGCAGAATTCAAAACCTCTCTTCGTTTTTACAGCTACAGACAGACTCGGTCTGGTGTGACCGCTTATTTTTGCAAAGTTTAGAGATTTTATGTATTTGGTGACTAACTTCATGACTCTTGTCTACGCTATAAAAAAAAAAAAAGTCTGTATTTTACGGTGAATGACGGTAAAAGATCGTAAAAATATGCCATGAAGTATGAAAACATTTATTTATACGACATTTCAAGAGAATTTATGCAGAATAAAGTTGTTTTTTTTATATTAGAGTTAATTATACAGTAAAACACTAATATTTAACGGCTGTGTCAGTGCACGCGTGTTAATGCCAAAACTTAAATTTATTAATAAAAAGCATCAGATGTGCAGATAAAATATTAACACTGTGCTGGTACGACAAACACGTCAAACTTCAGGTCTGCTCTGACTCAGACGTATGGAGGATCAAAGGCCTCTTTGCAAACAGAACATTGCGTGCTCTTAGTTCTGTGTTCTGGTCTGAGCAGTTTTTAGCCCTTCAGGGGAAGCCGGCGCTTCATACATGCCGCTCCACGTGGGGCAGGAATGAGGATGGACCACATCGAGACGGTCCTGTTCGACCAGGTACGGGACAGCCGTTACGGCTCCTTTACGCTGCAAAAACAACGTACACAAAACATTTACAGCTAAAGTTCATCTTATGCATGGCAGACGTGCGTACAGAAACACTCCCATGGAAAAGGTCAGAGGGGGTTTAGTGCGCTGAAGTTCACCGCTCCACTGCAGGCTGTTTGAGACCTAACTTCTGAGCAGTGTGTTCATTTGCCCGCTGACCCCTGCGCGCCCTGAACCCAACACAGGACGGCTAAGTGAGGAGGCGAAAAGAAAGGAGACGAACAAAGAAGACAGACACTGCACGCTTGACTTCACACTGTGCGTTTCATTTACAGTACGGGTGCATGCAGGCGTAGATGCACAATAGGGGAAGGAATGCTGTCTATCGCAACCTTCCAGAAACACACCTGTCTGGATGAACAGGTGCTGATTAGAGCATATCACCTTTTTCTCTGTGATGCATTTTGATTTCTTCCTGCAGCTTTTGTTAAACGAACAAGCTTTTGATGTGAAGCTGCAGCTATTTTTAATGCACCTCAAAGGAGAAGGTTATGAGTGCGGGTATTAATAAAGGCGATAGTGCTGGAGTTTGGAGCCAAAAGAACTGACTAGGAAAAAGAAAATCCATCAACATAACAACATGTTACACGTGGTTTAAGGCGGCCCCGAATGTGTCGGAAAAATATTTTTTCCACTTTTGTGAGGTCAAATTAAAAACATTTACGCGGCACACACGGGAACGAATACTCCAATTAGCTGATTTATCGATCAGAGAGCTGTTTTAATAATCAATTAATCATCATTAAAAGTAATTTATCAAGTCATCTGAAGGCGTCTCCTTCGACTCAAATCATTAGAGCCCAAGGAGAAAATCATTAGGTGCAGTTAGGCGTTGCTGAAGCAGTAACACACACTCTCTAACTTCTTTAAAGGGGAACCGAGGCAACTGTTCAAAGTTCAGTGAATCCTGTATTGCGACTAAACAACTCAGCAGTTATTAAAAGATAAAATGCTTCCATTGGATTGTCCTCCATCGGGTTTTTTATGTTTATCTGTAGTTAAAATGAAGCTTCAGCAGTCTGAGTTTCAAGAGGACATCTTTTGAAATCTGTCTTTGCTGAGCTGCTGAGCGGAGGAACAATTCCCCTTTAGATAAACTCTGAAAGTGTTTCTGCTGCAAACAAAGACTGCGGATTACGTCCTCCATCTCTCTCATTGAAGGCACGTTAGGAAAAGGGATTCTTTTAAAGGGTAACTTCGCTTTCATGTGTCAAAGTGACTAATGTGGACAACAAGTTTTGAATCTGGTCCAGTAACTGTGGCCGAGAGCCACGAATTAGGCTGCAGCGCAACACTTTGTTGTTGCAGGAATGTTGCAGTGCAGAAAGTGTAAGCTTGTATAAGAGGCTGACAGTTCAGCTGGTTCTGACAGTGTAGATGAGAACTCATCGCTCAAATATCTGAGCGGGAGTCTGCGGAGAAAGGACTACAAACTGAAGGGCAGACGAGGACAGAGATGAGCGACAGGCAGAGGAGGTGAACCAGCTGCTGCGAGTCGGCGAAGCTCGGGAGACCGGCGGTGCTCCTGTGGGTGCTGCGACCTTATTCTGTGCTCCTGCATCCACAGAGGAGATTTCACAGACAGGATCATGTGAAAGGTACAGAACACGTTTAATTATTCTGTTGAGATCCTTCCGTGATGTTGCCAGACAAATGAACAGTTACAGTAGCTCTGACCTCTTCACTGTGTTTTCATCAGTCTCCGTCCGTTTGTGTGCAAATAGGAGCTATGGAGATCAGTGATTTGCCTTTTTTCTGTTAAAAAAAGCCACAGCTCTCTTGTTTACACTCGAGAACAGCTGTTAGCGCTAGGCAGCGTTAGTATACTCTCTGTGTGAAGACTGGAGATCCCTGCTGAAGTGAGGAGAAGGAGACGGGGATGCAGAGCTGGATCTAAAGACGGTACAAACACACGAGTGCCGTCTGTTATCACTTATCTCCACAATAAGATGGAGGAGCTAACGGCGCTAACCAGGCTAACAGAGGGAGGATGGAGAGTGTAGCATCACAGATGAGGCTGAATGAACTCGCTGAGGACTCGCTGGTTTCTAGTGCTTTTACATCACATTCACACATGGTGCCAACTGCTCATTCATACATATTCACACACCAGCATCAGGAGCAATTTGGGGTTCGGTATCTCGCTCGAGGACACTTGGACGTGCAGACTGGAGGAGCCGGGGATCGAACCACCAATCATCTGATTAGTGGACGACCTGCTCTGCCTCCTGAGCCGTCCAGACAGACAGGCAAGCAAGGAGACAGACGGGGAACGACGCACAGCAAAGGAAACGTGGACTGCAGGATGGAGTCAGAACCAGGTCGCTACAGGAAGCCCACTCTACCAGCTTTCGCTCAACACTTGTCCTGGTTCGTCACTTCGACACAAAAACATGGAAAATATGGTAGAAAAACACAGACGCTACACTTATCGGCCAGTATAAACAGGAGGAGAGATTACAGCGAGCTAAAGCTTTTTCTAATGTTTCACTGTACGTCTGAGCTGATCTATATTTAACCAGGACGGGCTGCTGAAAGCCCGAAAAATGCCAGTTCCACAAACCGACACAGAGCGATCGTGCACAAAAGGAGGACAAACATTGACACACATTAAGAACTTAAGAACATGCCGCGCATTGCAAACATACCAAACGCAGATTCCCAAGCGTGTTTTACCCAAAGATAGCCGTGCAGAAATGCAGAGCATGTTGGGTTCAGTGGAATTCTGCCATTATATACACGCCTGCTACCGTTATAATTCCTCCATTTATCAGTTTTGACCCGAGCGAGACATCAAAGACAAACAAGCTGTTGCGACTCAAAAGACAATCAATTAACTACTGTAACTGGCTACCCGAGGCCACACAGTGTGTAATGGCATATCCAGTATCTAATGCACAGCCAGCAGCCGCTCCCACAGCTCTCATTAGTCAAGTGGGACGCAGCCAACACAACATAAAGACTTAAAAACCTGAGATCAAAAGTGGCCTTTGCTTCACTGAAACGCTTAACTCATATCTGTGGGAATAAAGTCCAGAAGGGGGCTATTATTCTTTAGTGTGTTACAGGAGAACCCCGGTGACATAAATAGTGAATAAGCTCTGCCTAGCCCCATTAAGCCCAGCGGTGGAGCGCAGGGCTACTGGGATCTGTAGTCTAGATTCGAGTGTGGCATTAGCACTGCATCATAGATGGAGATATAAAGCAGGGGGGGATGATGATAGGTTGCCATGGGACACTGAGCTGCAGCATCACATGTAGGATTTATTGTACTTAAGCTCAGCAAAGGGTCGTGTTGGATCAGAGATCTCCCCGCGATGATCTCAAATAAAGCTTATTGTCGGTGCAGAAAGGAGAGCAGCGGGAGCAGCAGAGGCGCCGGCGGCGGGGGGCTCTATGTGACTGTATTACTTCCTGAGAGGCATGCGTGCATATATCATTACGCCGCACGCCTGCCCAGAAGAGGCATGCATTTTCTATTTTGGCATGTTTGTGGCATTTCTGCAAGATGCCAAGATGTGACCGACTGCAACGGCAGCGTCGCTGCAAAGTGTTTACACTGTGCACGAGGCCAAATTCAACATTTAACATGCCGAACAGGATGTTTAACTTCGTCCTAAAAATAGAATATTGAAGAAATATTGATACAGCGATCCAGTATTAACTTGTCCTGCGAGCACATGAATAGTTCATGCTTCGTAATTTACTAAATACTGATTTGACAGGCGGTATCTCTCCAGAAATCGACTTCGGAGCTGCTGGTTCAGCATCCAATCAAGTGGCAGAGATAAATGCGAGAGAAGGGAAGCTGGGAAACGGTGATTAGCAGAGAGATTGTGAGAGCAGGATGACATTTAAAAGGAAAGAGCACACAGACGTCATCTCAAAGATTAATTAACGTACACGTCCTTACGTACACAGAGAATCATTTTAAAGAGCTGGTAAAGCAGGACGTTCTTCCGGTCTGTAACACACCTGATGTGTGTTCGGAGCAGGTATAGTATGTGTGAGGAGGGATAGGCTTACAGTATCTCTATTGAATCGCTGAGCGCCGTCAGTGGATGGTGGAGTCTGATGGACGGAGCTGTTACCTGAGGACAGGCTTTTCAGAGGCCCCCTGTAGCCCAGTGGTCTGAGGCAGATATCAAGTATGCAACGTCACGTTCTCTTTGTTTCTGCTGTCAGCTATCAAGTACAGGCTTATTTAAAATCAATTAATTTTTTATTTTTAAATGCTGATGAGGATTTTCAGGCCGTGACGATGTTTTGGTCCGTTCTCCAGGCGACTTTAAACCCACCAGAAGTGACCAGACTTTGTTTACTTGCTCAGATTGGTTCATTTTTTAAGGTTCATGTGCTTCTGAATATGTAAATAAGCAACGTAGTCAAATTTCATTTTGGCTGTTTTGACAGTCAGAAGTTTGCAGACGGTGTTTGATTTGCTGTTTCTGTGTCTGCTCGAGCTACGCTGTGCAGATTGAAGTGTAGCCAATGAAAAAGCGCCAAAAACTGCAGTTCCTCTTATCGTCCACTTGAGGCTGGCTCCAGAAGTGAGTCAGTCTCCATAAGTCCCCATGTTCAAATGTCCAGCTTCACAGCAGAAATAAACATGTTTACAGCCTGGTACAAAAAACAGTTTTGGTCTCTGTAGCTAATTTCCCCGTTCATGACAACTGTACTGAGGGTGAATTTATATACAACTCACCTGTTCAGGTTATATTAAGGCTTAAAGTTATGCAGGATTAAGAGCGTGGATGCTTTGATTGACAGCTGTGAATTACGTGAACGGAGAGCCACTTCTGGGACGGACCATGGTGCTTCTGGGGTTGGAAACAGTGACTGGAATCGCCGCAGCATTCGGCCTTTATTCTTAAATCCAGCTGCCTTGTTTCATGTTAAATTTTCTATTTTCAAACGCTGCTGTAATGCGTTCATTTGCCTTTATGTTTAAATGGTACTATAAAATAAAACTTTATTGACAATCTGATGGTTTTCTGGAAGCTGCATCAGGATCTGAAGCCCTCGGAGTTGCTATCGAAGCCAAAATAAACACAAACACGAGTGGTGTCATGTCTGTTGTTTGGGACCATGCTGCCCCCGCATCTGTTCAGATGTGAGCAGCTAAAAGAGCCCATTATGCTGCAGCCGCAGCCCTCCTCTAACAGCTGCACCCGGAGACAAACAGGCCGCTTCAGCAGCCTTATCACAAACAGCAGGCCTATACCAGCTGCCCAGAGCTCATGTGACCCATCATTAGACTAATGGGCTGTCGATTAATGTTAACATGCCAGCAGAGCTCGTATCGGTGAGATCTACAGGTCGGTGCAGAGCCATCAATAATATAATTGAGCGGCGTACCTTTTTTTTCTGCGGGTGGCCTTCTACATTTCATTTGTGATCTTTTCTTGATTACAGAGCGATCCGTCTTCCTTTGTCATGAGTCATGAGTCTCCGTGATTACACTTCATGGATAAAGTGAGAGCATCCAGGGTGGGTACGAGCATCTTTTCCTCCGGCCTTTTACGCAGCATCTTAAATTTCTGTTGTTGTTTCACGTTGTTATATAAACTCCACCCTGATTGTTGGAGACAGAAACGAGATCTACACGAAAAAAATCAGTATGAACACGCCCTCTGTTTAGTCCACATAATCTGATCATGTAACAGCGCCGTGTAGAAGGTTATTAGATAAATCATGCATGTAGGATTAATTCACTCGACTGAATCTCTGCGGATGTTGCTGTTTCAGAGTGTGGCACAAGCCTCAGCTGTACTTACTTAGCAAATAGCTAACGGGCTAACAGGCCAGATAGGATGTACTGTATAATCCCTCCAAAGTGTTCTGGGTCTGTCCCAGTTGGCATTGCCCTAGGTGTCCAGGAAGTGTCCTGATCAGGTTGCACGAGCCACCTCGACCAGCTCCTTTCAGCGCCACGGAGCGGCGGTTCTGACAGCCGCTTGGAGCTGTGATATTATCCTTCTGGTCATTACCCGAACCCCCGCATCAAAGATGAGGTCTGGAGCATGAATTGATGTGTGATCTTCTGCATCTGGTACATCACCGATGTCGACCTCACACTCTATTTTCACACATCTCTTGTGAGAGGCTGTAAAACTGCTTCATTCATGAAAATCCTTTCATGTAAATCATTAAACTTTCATCTAACATCTGGACACGGTCTTAAATATCACGATAAAGGCTTCCCAATCCTCTGTTTGTACACCAAATGTTTCTCTGTCATGGCTTTAAGAGCTACCTGCTGAACAAAATATGGCAGCTACATGCCGACTGAATGCTTTGCTCTGGACGTGGAAGGTGGAGGTGGATGTGGTGGTGTTACGAGACACAGCTCACCTTTTAATGTCAATGAGCGAAGGTATTTGAGGACGTGCTGTCCATGTAAATGGTGCACAGAAGCTTAAAGTCTGTCCTCTCTCTGGGTCTCCATGGTGGAGAGGAGGTCGTGTGGCGCTCAGGTCAACCTGGAAGGTGCCGGACGTCCTCCCTGATCATATTCTGCATGTATGTTTGCAATCTGATCATCCTGATGCTCCATGCTCTCCGTCTTGAAAGACCTTCCACGTCCACTAGCGCCCATTATCAGCGTCTCCGTTATCAGTTGTCCCTTTGGTCGTATAATCCAGGTTTAAGGACAGATGGTGAAAATGTGACAGTCAGAGATGAACAACCTCATCAGGTTTGCTCACACAGGTGGAGCCCGAGCCTCGAGATTTAATTTCAGCTACAGCAACACTTCAGACAAAATCTAGTTTACCACAGCGAGGTAGCAAGCCGCACAGGAGGGCTACTTTTATCTTCAAGCAGTCTGAAGACGTTTGGGGAAAGCATGAGGTGTGATTCCGACTGATGCTGTCAAGACATCCGATAGCCAGTTTGAAGTATGACACCTTTTTGCTCGAGCTGCAGCGGGTTTGACTTTCAGCGAAGTGCACGCCGAGCACATTCTCACGACGAAGCACTGAATCATGGGATATTTGTGTAAAAACAGCTGTATTACAGGAGTTATTTTAAAACGGGGGTCAAGTCAACATTTAGTCTACGAGAGTCACATGGAACGAAGCTTGTTTGATTTGTTAAATTTGGGTTGTGTGGCCGGTGCCAACCTAAACTTGATGTCACTGAAAACAAGGCAGCGAGCAGTGTTTAATCATTTCCTTCCTTTCTATTAGAAATAAACTTCTCCTGGTTTATTCAGGACAGCGGGGAAATTAATGAGTGTCAGTCCAGATCCGAGACTCAACACTGCCGTGTTCCCAGAGCAGCAACCTGCTGTCATTTATAGCTTTATAGAGATACATTTATGGATTAACTGTCATCTTAAAGCTTTAAAATAATAATCTCAGTGTTAAAACGCTCTAAAGTAAAAATCACGTTTGTAAGGCGAGGAGACTTTCAGTTCTTCCTGCAGGCTTTGGATGAATCCATCTATTCGATTTGCATTTATACGCAGCAACAAACTGTGTTCAGCAAAACTGCTTTCTGAAGAGTCCTATAAAAGATCAGACAACAAGTCCTGAGATCTCTAACTGTGCTGTAGCACCATGTGCATGAGAATCATAAAGAAGACAGTTGGCAGAGGCTCAATAAAACTTAAAGACTGAGCTCCAGATTAGGGAGAAACTAAGCAAAGTTTTAGCCTAAAGCAAATATGTATAACTGAAGGTTGTTTGAGTAAGTAATTGTGGGGGCGCTTTGTGTAGCTCATTCTCTTTTATGTTGGCACAACTCTTACTTTGCATCTAAGGACTTCTTATGAAAGAGTAAAATATTAAAGTCTCCATGGATGCAGCACTACAGTGAATAAATGATAGAGGAAAGAAGAGTGTGTTGAATAATTAGTAATGAGCTGCCAGGAGCAACATGACATATTTAGCTGATTTACCTTTTAGATTAAAATGCAGTACCTGCTCTGGCAGCCGGTGCAGAATCCGCTCGACTGGGTGGACGTCATGAAAATAAGTCCAATTATAAACCAACACAGTATGTAATAGTTTCTCTGCTCGTTGTAGAAATGTTTTTTTTCTGTGGAAAGTTTGTATCTTTGCTGTGTAATTGGGCTATAAAGCAAACATGTGGTCTTTGATCTCACTGAAGTTTCAGTGGGCTCTTTGAATGCAGCACCCCTATGGGGACGTTATTGACTGAGCGTTTGAACATCTATACATTATTTGTGAAGCTGATATAATGATGGCAGCGTCCATCCTCTCGGTGCTTCGATTGGCGAAGCAATGAACCGTGACCCATTACCAGTGCTAATCCAGGGATTTAAAGGAGAAGTCAGTAAACTGCAACTTCATACGAAGCTGAAACTGTTCAACTGCGATGTATTTATATATGAAGCCAAAATCCTGTACACACTCTAATCCCCTCAGCAAAGAACAGTTAGGACACAAAGGAAATATATTACACTATTCTACATGAGACGCACTCTCTGTGGTGAACCCTCTGGAATATTTATATTACCGTTAAGGCAGTGCTCGGGTCTCTGAATGCCTCTCAGACGCATCTACATGCTTGAAGGCAGCTGAACCTCTCAAAAACTGAACTGCTGCTCCTCCCAGCCAAACCTACCACACACCACGACATCAACGCCAAAACGGACTCTCTACGTCTCGCCCCTACCGGGCTAACGAGAAACTCAGGAGTCACGATCGATGACCAACTAACCGTCTCTGATCAGTTGCCCGGTCGTGTCGCTTCACGCTTCACAACATCAGAAAAATCAGCCCTTACCTGACTCAACATGTTACCCAGCTCCTGATACAGGCTGTGGTCATCTCACGACTCGATTACTGCTCATAGTGAAACCCTTTCAATGCTGCGCCTGCTCTACAATCAACCCAAAAAGATCACACGTCACCCGCTGCTCATCAAACTCCACCAGCTACCTGTAGCAGCCCACGTTAAATTCAAATCTCTAACGCTGACTACTGAGTAGTCTCCGGTTCTTGGATGTCCTCATACAGACATATGTTACCTCCTCCAATGTACACAATCTGCCAGATCCTTATGCAGCACCAAAAACACCAGAAGTCAAGAAGAAGACCTTCAGACCTGAGCGTTTTGACTCATAAACACAGACCCTGAAGGCTTCCCTGTGACTAAACAAGCAGTCTAAAACAGATAACCTAGATAGCACGCTGCACTCTTTCATCTGTCATGCTCAAACACACACAAACACACACACACATACCACCTACACCATCACGCGAGGTAACGCAGGAGGAGACAGACTGGCTAGGCTGGCTTTGTCTGCGACTGTTCGCTAACACAGCCAGACATGCGTGGCCGATGTCAGATGGGAAACATTAAAATAACATGGGACCTTAGGGGACCGGGACAGAGAGGATTGGAGCCATCCTGCTTCCCTTCGCTAACGGCGCCTCAGCACTGTGTGTGTGTGTGTGTGTCCTCGGCGACCTCTATACACTGCAGCTAATCACATTGTATATGGTCATATAATTACCTTGCCCATTAGTCAAAACCCCCGGGTCATCCTTATTAACTGCCATTCAGGGTGTTTTGGAGAACGGGCACATGTCGTTGTGTTTATGTTTAATTAATTGTACTTGAATGGACGCCATCCAAAGCTTGTGAATATCTGTCTGTCGCCTAATAGCCGCGTAGGATAATTAATATGAGGTCGTTTACGGGTATCCAATTCTTTTTTACATTATGAAAACGTCATGATTTAATATGTTGTTTAGTACAGAGGGGCGATGCATTAACCGCTCTCTGTTTGCATGTTTACGTGACCTCCGACACGGAGAATTAACGAACGCACACACAGGATATTACATCACATGTTCAGTCGATAAGTACACGTTTCTGTGTACAAATGCTTACGTTAAACACATTTGTTAGGTCGTATTGTGAATTTTTATGAGAATTATGGATCAGGAAATGTAAATAAAGTGACCAGAGAAATAGATCAATCTTTAATGTATATATTTTTAGAGCTGGCATCGATTTTTCAAGTTAAATTTGACTCATTATAGGACAGATTATAAATCAAACTATAATCTATATTAAAAAAAACAACCAACTAATGTTGCAGCTGGACACATTTCTATTGTTATCCGCACACACGGGGCGTCTGCTCTCCGGTGTATTATATTTTGAGGCGTGTTTTTGTCCTTGCAAGGCCCCTGACCTGAAGGCACACAGTGCGACTCCCACCTGTCATGTATCTATGTAGAGCTGTAAGCGGTGGTGAAAGAGGGTCTCATAAAACTTAACGCTGACATAGGCATTCCTCACATGCTGTAGATACAGTATACAGCCTGTGTATAGGCCCCGTCATGTACGGCCACAAGTGCCACAAGCTTGAACACATGTCGGGTGTGTCTAGATAAAAAAGTGGTAACCGTGCTTCTTTTGTCTCGGTCCGATCTTTGTTTATCTTTCTTATCGCTAAGCTGGACATTTTTATTACATTTTTTTGAAATAGCCGGATTATGAATGTGACCTTTGTCTCTGTGCTGTGGTGGCAAACAGGGTTTCAACAGTCATAATATTGATCGATGATATAGTATATACCAAACCGGCGCTCCACTTTACTTTCACAACAAGCTCGTACATTTCCTTCTTCTGGAATATAATAGGTCTACAGGCAAAACATGAAATGCCAGGAGGTTTGTCTGCAGCTATATACATAAAACACAGAGTATGCATGACATTTAAGATATGTTCTGTCATCTGTTTGATTATTTCATATTTTGTTTGTGTGTTTTTTTTTTAAAGCTTCTCATGTAGCAACAAAACTAAAGGATGATATCGGATGTTTGGACGGATTCATAATCTTATTATTCTTTAATCAGAGACATCCTGATTCGAATCTTATCTTATTCAGTCAAAGTTTAAGTCATGCTGTTGAATTTATAATTAAATGACTCAGAGATTAAACTCTCGAAATCAAGTCATAGCGAATGGTGTAGTGCAATTGTAGTATACACTTTTATGCAGACGATACCTGCTTATTTTTCAGTCAGCATTGACTACACCCGCTTCTAAATCCATTAGTGGGGTTATGCAAGCTTATTTTTCTGTCTGGGAAGGTGGAGGAATGACGTTCAGGAGTGGACGGAGTAAGGAATGAGGAATATTTCACTCAAACTACACAATTATATATATCCTGTTGATTTCATGGTGAGGGGGCGGCAGTAGCTCAGTCTGTAGGGACTCGGCTTGGGAACTGGTTCAAGTCTAGCATTAACTAAAGTATAGAGGATGGACTGGTAGCTGGAGAGGTGCCAGTTTGCCTCCTGGGCACTGCAGATGCGACCTTGAGCAAGGTCCCCGAACTGCTCCCAGAGCTCCGCTACGTGGCTGCCCATCACTCCAAATTTGCATTTTACTTTGTGTGTTTGTGTGTGGTTGTATTTCATGCTGATATATGTAAAAACATGAGTGGAAAAAAAAACTGCCACACAGAGGGATCAATAAAGTAAACCTTCTTTATTATACTCATCTTTAGGGAGGTGGATACTCTTATATTCTCATTTTCCTGTTACTTTAAAGCCCCTGAACACGTGGTTTCAAATCTCTTTAACATTAAATATTCATATTCACAACGAGCAACCAAAGTTTGACTTCAGAAAAAAAAAACATCCTCATGCATTATTTATTAAGGAATTAACAAAGGAAAACAAAGCTAATCTACTTCATCAGGACTGTGTGGGTGTAGTTCTGATTTATGCAAATAACATGACAACTATCGTGTCGATTCATCCTGATGTGTGCACAGAAATACATCACATCTTCTCCAACTTTAAACTAGTGAGACGAGCATAGACCAAACACAGGAATCCCCGATGAAGCAACCGAATCTGTTTGACTGAAATGTTTTCATATCGGACCCAAGTGCTCATAATCAGAAGCTATTCAGAAAATTTGTTTAGAGGACCTTTAAACTCTGCTGCTGAAGGCGTGAGTGCTCGGTGGTGAGTCCACCCTTTTCTTGGCCGGTCTGACACAAAATGGGAGAGAACCTTAAAGTCCCCGACTTACTGAAGTTTCAACATCAGTCAGACGAGTGTTGGAGTTTCCCGGGTGGCTGTTTCAAAATGAATAGGCATGAATGCTTGTTACGTAACTCCAGATTCTATAGGTGCAGCTCTAGTCTACCTCAGAACGCTTATGTATAAGCTGCAGACCAGACAATCAGCTCCGAAAAACAGCTTTTTCTACAGCTTGTTAAAGAAACCAGCGAGGCCTACAGCTTAGAGGGATGCACCTCTGCTCACAGAACGTGGAGTGATCGCTACCCACGAGCACAAACGAGCCACAGAGCGTCATATGTGCACAGATGGTGCAGAGACTGTACAAGACACCGTTCACCATGAGAGACAAAAACAACATGAAACCGACTGATGTTGTTTGAGAGCCGGAGGAAAGCACACAACAATAATTCTGACAAAACACTCTCCTTCAAACATTGTTTTACTCAAATGTAGCGGAAACATACTTCAGTTCACCTTAAGGTCAAATATTGTTCAATATTATTTCTTCAAGGATTTCCTCCCTGGATCATTCGGGATCAACGAGGCGTTGAGGTAATGCAGGATGTTGAAGATTCTGGCTAACCCCAACTGAACCGTAACAACCAGTCGTATCGACTAACGTGAACAACGCTGCGCTCTTTGGACTACTGGAAACCAAAGCAGCGTTAATGTTTATGTCCAAAAAAACGGTCAAGCGTTGCCGACTTTTCCGCTACGTCACACTGAAATACTTGGAAGTTTAGACGTTACATTGATGGCGAGCAGACACGGCCGTTGTGTTTGTGTCCAGTTAATTGAATGTCCCGTTGGGCCCCCCGAGCCTGTGTGTGTTAGTTTACCGCTCGTATCGATCACAGGTCTGTTTCTTTATTAAACCGAAGACCTGCCGGCTGTCGTGTCTGCTACACACATACCTACAAAGACGAGCATAAACGCACGGACGCCGATTCCTTTACGACGTGTGCTGCGGAGAAAATAAAGGACATTAGGCGCAAACACAAACAGGCTGAGATAGAAAGAAAAAAAACAGTGAGAGCAACCATAAAAGAGAAGGTAGAAGGAAAGTATCCACATTGGATGCAGCCTTTTGAGCCATTAAAGCAGAGCCATTAAATCAATTTCTTCTAATCTGGACGGGGCCATCCCAGAGCAGGAAATGCCAGCCAGTAAGCTTCTCGAGGGGGGAAAGCAGCTATTGTGCCTGCACACGGAGCATAAACTGAAGATCTGATTTAATAAAATGCCTCTTTTCTCTGCCGGGGGAAGGTGCCTGATCTCCTCTTTCAGGCTTTTGTTCACTAATTCTATCAATCGCTTCTTTTTTCCTTCAACCACACTTCTCAGTATGTGACTCTACAGCGAATCACACACCTCATCACCAAGAATACGGTGCACCTGATTAATACAGCAACCAATTTTATACAATACCGACACGTCTGACAGGTCGGGGGGGGACCGGCAGCATGATTTTTGCCACATATATTATGCTAATGTGAGCAGCGTCTGTGTTTTAATGTGAATAAAAGTCGATGCGCCTGCAAAGGAATTTATTTCTTTTCCGGGAGGCGCAGATGCAGAGCTTCAGTTTAAAAATTGCCACGAGGGAGCAATGTTATGTTTGATGAAGAAGCAGCCTGAGATGTAAGAGAGTCGAGAGTTTCATGCTAAGTTTAGACGCCGTCGTTTTGTTTAGGCAGCAAATCAGACGCCCGTTTGATACCGAGCCTTTGTTTTGATCCGATTTAAGCGGCTGACACGACGAAAAGGAGAAACACGCTGTATAATTAATGTATTAGAAGCTTTTGTCACAATGTGAAAGGCGATCTTTATTAATAAATCCAACCTGGAAGCTGGTGTTAATATCACGGTCACGGTATCCGTTTCTCCCCGAGGCCCGGGACGTGTTTCGCAATTTTTTTATTTTTTTATTGCCGCACTCTCTAAAAAAAAAAACTCATTCCCATGACCCCGTACGTCACGCACCCTCTTCCGACAACGTCGACCCGGCTCTGTGATGCTTTTGTCACGCCGTCCACTTCGCCATGCAAATGCATGAGGCGTGCATCACCTGCAGGAAAAGCAAGACGCCATTTGAGCGGGATGATAAAGGTTTGTGTCATTCAATCTTCTCTCAGGATAACCGAGTACGCTGGGTGGCTTGTGATGCCTTTTGTGTGTTTGCTTATGTGTGTGTGTGTGTGTGTCTTTAGGGGATATGGCTTTATCCTGTGCAGGTCCATTAGCTGACAATAGAGGAGTGTGGGGAGAACATTACCAGAGAGACATTTGTTCGGTGTGACAATGTGCTGCTGTGAAAGGTGAGACTAAATCTCTCACCGCACGCCCACGCAGATAAGTTTCTATCTTTCCTTTTTCTTTTCATCTATCTGTCTGTGCATCCGTGCAAGTATTCCCACAGCCCCGGGGGAGACTCTAACATTATCTCACACCTCCTTCCTTTATTACAAACTTGTGTAAAAGTATCCGCCTTGCATTATGTCACTGCATCTGCAAGAGGACTGGCGCTCTCGGGGGGTTGAGCTGCTCAAACGTCTTCGCCTCCTCCTCCTCTCTGTTCGTTATCCTTTCAGTTCCCTTGTTGCCGCAACAACACGTGTTCCAAACCACAACTTCCTGGTGGAGCTGCGAGCCGATTGGCTGAAAGCGGCACATACCCCCGACACACCCACTCTGAAATGCTTACTGAGGTTCCTGGCACCCGTTTCTGGCCTTTCTGCCTCGGCAATTAGAGGTTTGCATCTGTTACGCGCCTGTGCACCCATCACACACACACACACACACACACACAAACACACCCCACCTCCTCCAATAGACAGTAAGAAAAACACACACACATACACACACTAGTGCTGGAGTCAGCATATTAGCGAACGTCAGACCTGGGCTGTGCTGCAGAGGACAGCTGCCAAGAGTGACCGGCTGTGTCAAAACACATCGCTCACACCTACTCACTGTGTTTTTACTCCACTGTTATTTCACTGATAGGCGTTCATGAGGTGAGGAGATAAATGCGGAGATGGGACGGCGGCGCAACGTGATGATGTACCCTACGTCTAAAAAAAAAGGGAGAGCAGGAAATGAGGAGTTTATTCTTACGCGTCAGAGACGTTTTTCTTCTTCGCAGTGCTTTCAGGACTTTCTGTGGCTTTCTGAAGAAACCACACACTTAGCCTATAGTGGGAACTGTATCACGGGCCACCTATGAGAGCTTTCCATCTGCATACCGCTCAGCCGCTCATGTGTGACTGTGGACGATGATCTGGAAGCAGAAAGAAGGCGAGATAGTGAAGAAAAGTCCTAATGACGTGCTAAAATTAGAAACCTAACAGTGCGGTTTGGATACACGATCTAGTTTCGTTCCGCTTAGCTGTCTTTTATACGGGCTGAGATTAAATTAAGGAAATGTTAAACTGCACTTTTATATGATGAGTAAACACGAGGCTGCAGCAGCAGCGCACGGCACCTCAGGAAAGGGGGAACTCCAGCTCTGCCCTTCTGGACGTTTACTTTTACACACCAAACGACATTAAAACCAGCTATTAAATCCAAGAGAAATGAGTGAAGCGTATAAAATGAGGAAAATCTGTCAGGAAAGATTAAAAAAAGCAGTCCTGACTCCCCGTGGTGAGGAATACAATAGCCAGAGAGGCTGCTAACAGTTTGTTTTCTTTGCTCATTCAGGTTAAAGTTTAAGGCTATAATGCACAAAGCGGCTCTGCGGGCTCAGCTGCCAGGTAATCATGCTAATCTTTACCGAGCAGGAACTGCTCCCAAGGTGGTAATGGTCCCCTCCTCCCCGACGCCGAGTCAGGGAGAGCATATGGGTGGCAGCACAGCAGAGAGGAGCGGTATGGATAACACAGTGGAGGGGGCAATCATCGATTATGGTAATCAGCAGAGAGGAAATGTGCCTGTTTTTTTTTTCTGCAGCAGCGGCGACGCAGAGGAGAAATGAAGGAGAGAGGAAGCCCGGAAAGGAAAGAGAGGAAGGTGGAGGGAGGGGGTGATGTGACGGGAAAACATAAAGAGGCAAATGAAAAGAGAAGGCGAGATTCCTCACGCTCAAAGATCTTTGTGACCTGCTGCCTGAACGCTAACATCAGCGTGCTACTATGCTCACAATGCCAACGTGCCTGTGTTAACAGGATAAGATAGTTCAGTTCAGTCTTCATGTGAGCATGCAAACAAAGTGCAGCTCAGGCTGATGACATTAGTTTTTATCGTGCATGTTCAAGTGATGAGCTGATGATGGTGGAACTGCAGTTCCTCTAACGTCCACTTGAGGCTGGCTCCAGAAGTGAGTCAGTCTCCATAAGTCCCCATGTTCAAATGTCCAACTTCACAGCAGAAATAAACATGTTTACAGCCTGGTACAAAAAACTGTTTTTGGTCTCTGTAGCTAATTTCGTCTTCTGGGGAGCATGAATGTCTGTACCTCAGTTTGGCTTCCCTGTAATCAAGGTGCTAGCACTCTAACAAAATAATATCACATAACTGGTAAGTGCTGACTCATACCTCGTTGTTAAAATTCAGAGAGCAGTGAAACAGGATCAAGGTCAGAGCCTACATACTGCGGGATTTAGCAAAGTTTTAGTAGCAGCATTTAAAATAAGCGCCTGTAAGTGCACAATCGCTGCCCGTTTAAACCCTCCGACTTCATATTTCACCCTCATCCTGAAATGTACACTGCAGTTCAGTGCTGATGCCCGGCAATCTTTCAGAGACCTTGTTTTATTTCAATAACTCACAAGCTGCCAAGGCTGCTCCGAGGACAGCAATAAAGAAAAGAGGAGAAATAAGAGGGCGGGTGAGGAGGAGAAAAGAGGGAGGGAAGGGGAGCTGAAGCCCAGCGGCCTCCTGCAGAAAACCAGCCTAATGGGTAGAGTGTGTGTGCGTGTGTGTGTGTGTGTGCGCGCCAAAATGGTGGTAATTAGCTGATCAAACACATAGACAGTGGGCCAGACTCATGCTGTGGGTGGGCTCTAATAATCCAGATCATTAGGTATGAGTACATGTGGTTTATATGTGGCATGTATGAATGTGTCTGAGTATGTGCAGAGTTAGTCTGTGAGATCTGCCGTTAAGCTGCAGCAGCACTGCTGGATACTCCACTAATCAGGCCTCCGACTGCAAAAACGTCATAACTGTTTCTGAGGCGGTCGACGGTGGAAATGTGGAATGCGAAGGAGTTTTTTTACGACGTGATAAAGACCGATGGAAACACATTTTTCAAACACACCTTCTGTTTCTACTGTAAACAAAGTACTTATGTCACGCTGCCTGGCACTGTGAAAAAAATACAGAATAAAACCAGCACAGCACTCGAGGGGAACGCGGCCTCGATGCCGCTGGTTTGAGTCCAGGCAGGAGTTGTTCCATTCATCTTCTTAAACTCCACGACGTCTCCCAACAGGTTTCTGAAGCCTCGTTTTGAAACTGCGAACCACGTGGCAACCTCTGGTGCTGTGAAGTGCACTGTTCCCTCATTCTACACACATCCCACCTATATGTGTCCTGACATATTTGGTTTATTAAAGATGTCTTTGGATCTCCGTCAGGTTTGAACAAAGTTTGCGATGACTGATTCAATAATCTTTGAATCGTGAAGCGTCAGGATGTATCAAAGCTATCGGCGCTCGATGGTCTGTGTTTTTATCTGTGCATCATATCGACGTCGTGTCCTCTTGAATTCATATTCTGTTTTCCCAAAACGTCAGGACTTTAGCCATAACCTCACTTAAACTGCCCGGCTGCCAGAAATACACACTGTTATGGAAACATAACAACGGACGTCGCTGCAGAGTGAACTGTTCTTTTCTATAAATGTTGTGTACCAAAGTTCAGAATAACCTCGTCGTCGGAGCCGTACAGTGCAGCAGGTATTATCATATTTCCGAGCTTGGACTTCACGTTAAACACTTGAATACGCTCGTCGTGTGGCTGACTGACCAGACGCAGGCCTGCAAACCGAAATTAGGCCCCAACTGCCAGTTAAAGAAACCAGGCTCGGGCTTATATAACCGACACAGGCCAGGAGTCAACTTCTACCTCCCACTGAATCCCACTGTGCGGGATAAAAAGTCGACATGTTTCATCCGTCCCGTAGCTGCCATGTCCCACATCCTTTTAATGACATTTACAAGCTGATTGATGGGACAATGGCCAGGCTGCTGTTTGCCGCTCACGCGTGGGCGTTTGATCGGCCTGCACGTGCTCGGCATCATCGGTGGTGGCCAAGGCCGGGTGAAATACTGTACACACGGAGGAGGAGGGGGGGGATACATGCTGACATGTCTGAAAAAATCTAATAGAAGGAGAAAGACCTGCAACATGATTTGGCAGCGAAACAAGGATTTCTTTATGCCTGAATGTATGTCTTTAAACACGCAATATTTGTTCCTGACCATGCCATTTCGGGATAAAATACAGTGTGTGAATATTTACATTCTGTCATACTTAACGTCCTCGGGGATTGTACGTTTTAGAAGAAACGCACACACACACACACATGCTAAAAACACTCGCACATAAGCACATTTAACAGGCGCACAATGCGAGCAGTCACTTTTTTGGGTCCCCTCCAAAGTCTGGTGCCTGTAATAAGCGCGGCGCTCCTGCTTGAACGGCGTCAGTGTGTTTCTGTTCGCGGGGCGAGATGATGTCGAGTGCGCGAGGAAGGAGGCGAGAGGAGCCGACACTCAACGCCGGGAGTGGATGTGGACAAGTCATTACGCTGGACGCTGCCACAGCGGGAGGCCGAGAGAGGAGAGAGGAGAGGAGGGAGGAGAGGAGAGGAGGGAGGCCTCTTTGTTCCAGCTCATTATCTGACGTGATCGCACTCGCAGAGTGAGATCTGTGATGACTGCCTGAGCCTCTGACCTCAAAGGGATTTTGTTTGGAAACAAATCAAACAATAATTACTGCAGCGTAAATTATTAGTGAGGATTTCTGGCACGCGGCGATCAGCGCGCGCGCTGAGGTGATGAAGAATAAACCAAAAGCAACAATTAACAGATCAACGAACAAGTGTGCGTTCATCCAAATCCTGATATATCTTCCAGTGAGACACACTGTTGAACCGGGTGACCAAGCACACACACACACACACTGCAGTTTATTTTGAGTTAATCCCACATACACACCGTCCTACTGCTGTAAATACTCACTGGGGCACCACATGTGGACTAATCCATGGCAGAAAATAGTTCCCCAACAGCTATGCACTGTGAACGTTTACAACAAACTACACGGCTCCGTTATTTTTAGGATAACACTTAAACTAAATATACATTTATTAGTTCATCTATATAAACTTTGACTGATTTGTGACCTCAAAGTGAGTTCCTAAGAATAAAAACAACAAAAGAAGTTGTGCATTGCAAACAGATTTATGTGTTTAATACTTTTAATTGTCGGGGCGGGATACAGAATAATAATTTGGCCCTTTTCTGGCGACGCTGTGCGGCAGCAGCTGAAGCGTAGCAGGTAAAAAACACACACCCACTCCGCCCCTGCTCGATGTGACACACTGTGTCCGTGACCGGCGTGTTTCCACAGTCGTACGGCAGCAGAATCAGGTCGTGACAGTGAAACGGTGTGAAAATTTGTCACAAATCCGGAGAAATTCAGGAGATTTGTGACTCCGGGAAGAGGGAAATGAAAAAAAAACAAGAGAGTCTCCTGGGAAAACCGAGAGGTTTGGCAAGTTTGAGTTTATGTGTTCAGTAAGAGGCGATGTGCTGAAGGGCTGAGTGCCACAGACGGGGAGAGGAGCTGGAACTGTGCTGCTGAATTTTCTTGGTTTTGGTCTGGATGTATTGACAATAAAAACAGCAGCAGTTGTATCCTTTAACGCTGGATGAAAAGTCCTCATTGATGGCGGTCACCGTCCAGATGTCCGGCACGGTGCTACACTATATTTTACACTCCTTTGACAGGACATAGCAGCCGTGCAGTGAGCTCATAAAAACCGTGGGACCTTGAGCCTGGTTACATTTACCGTACGCATGTTGACATGATGCCAGAGAGAGGAGCGATGCGGCCAAGGCTCCGCTGTTAGTGGCTAACATAGCAGCTCATTAATGCTACCCCGCTCTTGAAATAGAAGGCACAAAAAAAAAAAAAAGAGCCACAAAAAGCATCTGAAAGTCGAGGCGGCACTGCAGGGAGCTGACATCCCCAAATACAAGTCAAAGTGCCACAGGAAAATGAATGAGTCTGGTCTCGGACCGCCACAGAACTCGCTTGTGTATGACAGCTGCGAATAACCACACTCACTCAAAAACATCAGCAGCGGCGGTGAAGTGAGGTGGTCAGCTGCGGGGTCGGCACTGTGTACTTTCTGCGCTAATGTATTCGATCTCTCATTAAGCTAACGCCTGTCAGAGTCGAGACTCGGGTCACACAGAACACACTCTTTCTCCCCGTGCCCGCGACCCGCTCTGTTTGCCAGGAAACCGTTCCCTCTGAGCTGCTGGCAAATAGCCCCCGAGCAGCGGGGGAGCCGGTGATCAATGAGCTGTGGACAGGGCGGCAGCGCACAGCTAGTTAGCTCAGCTGATAATGCTCTGACAGAGAGCAGAGACACTTTGAGGCTGATGAAACCGAGCTCCCGTGTGTGTGTGTCTGTGGTTGTTAAAGGCTGGAGGAGTGACGCTTCAAACACACACACACAGCGCTGTGGCAACAACCACCCTCCACCCTCCACCCACCTCTGCATGTGTTTACTCTGACTCCTTCTGTTAGCTGCGTTTTATTTTTAGACATCATTTTAAATCATACGACGAGTTTCCATGATTTCTGTTTGACTTCAGACTCTTTTAGCTCGAGGAAAATGAAGTGTGGTCGACGTTTGACCTCCGATCTGTGGACACACGCTGAACTGCACGGCGATAAGAAGCAGAAAATATTCAACACTTCACCAGAGAAACAACAAAGTTATGAAATACATGTACTGTACTAATATTTTGTCTGTTTTTCTTATTTATCCTGTTACAATATTGTTAATATAGGAAGCTTTTAGTCACAGTATTAGAGGGAAGACAGAAGAGGTTTATTTCTAAAACATATTCAAACATAATATAATGTGAAGAAAAATGGAAGAGAACGGAGTGTGAAGAGCAGCACACTCTTACACACAAAATAAAAAGTCGACCTGTCGGCCAGCGTGATGTTTTCTCTTCCGTGCACGTCTCCTTGTGACGATTATCATCTTGGAAAAAGTCAATTAATCAACTGACAGATCATTCTGATACTCGATTAACTGTTTCTGTCACCCATCGAGCAAAAGTGAGAAACGTTTGCAGGTTCCAGCTCCCTGTCTTTGTTTTATATAAGGCACGTCAGTTCAGCTGAAACTGGCTTTGGGATTTAAGGATATGAAATGATTATTGATTACGCTCATAGTTATGTGCAGTATATCTGTGATGTGTGTGTGTGTGTCTTTTTTCTGCCGTTACCGCTCAAACCTTCACAGGCATGTGTGTGTTCTGCAGAGTCATGTGAAAGCGAGGATGGAGAAGGAGAGTGGCAGTCACACCGTGCGCTGTCCTCTCAACACTTCGGTGATGAGGGTGAAAAAAAGTGAGTGCTAACGTCTTAGCCCGCGATGACATTACATCAGGAAACATCTGCGGAGGATGCTTCGGGCAGACAGTTCCACTATAAATGAGCGTACCTGTCATATTTTTCCACCGTGGTCATTAAAGTCAGGTGTGTGTGTCAGTCATCGCTCGTTCTCTTGGGTTTAAAACAGAAAACAGGAGGGCAGTATTGACTTTTTACTGCTGTGTTTGCCCGATAAAACCAGTTACCCAAATCTCATTCCACCCTCGGCTCCTCCGCTGTCTTTTAAGGACAGCGGGTAAAAGTAAGTCATCACACACCCACGGAGACACAAAGAACACACGAGGTCAGAGGAGGAGACGGCATGTATACGGTGCACTCAGCCACCTGTGGAGCCGCTGACGGATAGAGAAAGGTACCTGAGTTCAGGGATGTATAATGGGCTCTGGCTCTGTACTGTACTCCCTCCTACGCACAACTTCCCCGTGCACACACACGGTCTCAACAACAAACCTGCCGCTCCAAAGTCACACAGCGGTAACAGCCTGGCTGCAGTCACACCGCCGGGCGGCTGTATATACGTTTGTAGGTGTTATTTGCTTCGATGTCAGCAGTAGTACGCCGCGCTTTTTTATTGGAAAAGAAAATAAGAGAGCACAATAGTGATTAGGTGTAATTTCCCACGAGCGGAGAGAGGCAGATTATTTTTTTAATCAAGCGTAAAATGTGCTGTTTTAGTGCTTTAGTGCAGAAGAGCCCCGAGGCCGTGTTCGCACAGAAGTTACACAAACAAAAGAGGCAACAGCGAAAAGCCTTTGTGTACACATCAGAGCTGCGGCTGACAGACGAGTTCTCCGTCCATTCACCTGTCGGTCGCGGAAAACGCAGTGTCAAACGTCAACGGCACGAAGATACAGAAAGATACTCAGGTTACCGTCCCATGTCCCATGTTCAGGTTATATTAAGGCTTAAAGTTATGCAGGATTAAGAGCGTGGGCGCTTTGATTGACAGGTGGGTGTCGTCATAGGTGGCTTGTTTGAGCAACCAGGCGTCATTCGGCCCGCCTTCAGGTCCACGATATTACAGGAGCAGTACATCCAACATGCATGCACGTTTTCAGCTTCAAAACGGCACTTTGGAAACCTCCAGGTGACATCACTCCACTCACGCTCCATTCTTTACAGTGTCGTTGAGCTCTACGGATAAATTCATGTGAATTATTGGTTAAAAAAAAACCCAAAACGTTATAATTATTGAGAGCAAAACACAATACAGCTGAAGAAGACGCGTATCCATCGAGCCACAATGGCATTATAACTACAGACTCTCTCTGGCTACGAGTCACAGCCGACCGTCTCGACAAACATGACATTAAATTCAGGAGCAGTCTGACAACAGGGCTGCAATTTTGCGCAGAGACTATGTTAAGACTGAGACTGACGCTAATGTCAAAGACAGAACTGAACCAGTGGATTGTGATGAAGAGGGATTAGTCGTACTCGAGGTGCTTGTGCTGCAGAATTATTCCAAACGTGTTGGATTGGGGGCATCTACAAGCCTGCCAAGATTAACTTTGCTCTGTTCCCGTGTACGTCAAAAGAGACGGATGAAATGTGATAGATTACTCCGACACGTTATACATCGACTTTATTTTTCTCATTTGGCTGCTGCTGTTGACATGACTGACTCTCAGGCTCTGACTTTACCGTGTGTGTGCGCCATAAAACATACTATATATATACACACACGGCTGCATAAAACATGCACCCGCTAAAAAAAAATGTGCATGCTACACAGTTTGCACATGTGTGTATGAGGTGTGTATGTGCGTGTGTGTGTGTGTGTGCACTGCAGCAGCTATGTCAGCAGCAGTCCTGTAGCACCAGGTGAGATTTATGAGGTGTTAAGAAAGCTTGCCTCTAGCCCAGTGATGGGAGACTGATCCCACCTCTTCGCCTGCCTGTGCCCCAGCCTAACACCCCGCCTGGCTCCTACTTAAAGACACACACTCACATGAACACACTGCTGCTTTAGTACACCCCTCAATGCATGCACACACACACACACACACACACACGTGTGCACATCAACCCCTGAACCCAGAAGTGTCTAATGTCTGCACCCCCCCGTCCCCGCTCTGAAAGACTCACTTCCTGGAGCTAAACACACCTTCTAAAATATCCCCCTGTACCCGCTTCCACCGCCTCCAACCATTTTCTTTCCCCATTAGCGAAATCTCTCCTTCCTTCGGTGGAAAAATCACATATATATACCGGCCTTCCCTTTAATCAAAGAGCGTGAAGATACTGTCCAGCGGGGACCACTCTGATAGAAAAGCTCGGCTTGAATGTGTCTCCAAAGGTCACCGCTGCAGCCAGCGAGAAGGGAGCACGCTTCACAGCTTTTACAAGCATCATGAATCACAGAGGCTTCTCACTTTAATGGCTGACACGCTCTCTTTCCTGACACAAAGTATAGAGTTGCATTTTCTCGAGCAACGGCTAAATATTCTACGGCTAAAGCGAGCGAGTAAACACGTGTGCTGTATATACTGGATGCTTAACGGGGGATGTCCTGATCAGGGGGAGTCCTTAAGTTGATGGCACGCCCAAACCTGATCACAGCCAAGTTTAATTTTATCCCGCCATCAGGTTACCCCTGGAAATAATGTTAATTAGCGACAGCTGCTGGCAGCGTTTGACATTTTAGCTGACGAGTCGTCAGCGCCGTAAAAACGAGAAGCTGCTTAACTTCTCAGGTAACGCAACTTAAAAATCTTCTACAGTGTACTCTGAGAATATGAGAAATGAGAAGTTTCCCACCGCTGGAGCTTAGAACATTGCTGGTGTCAATCAGCAGTGACAGCAGATTTCCATACTGTCATTCTCACTCTGGGATGGAGCGAAATGTTTACACTGCACAGCCTGCCGTGTTTCCATCCAGATGTGCTGCAAATATGAGTAACTGTGTCCATCCGCTACCGTTATGCAGGTATATTAGGTTCACGCCTATCTCATGAGGTGAGCAGTTGGTGGCGCCAATTCTCCAAACCAGAAGAAACCAGAAGAAGAAGAAGAAGAAGAAGACGACGACGAAGAAGTCGATGCAAAGATCTCGAGCTTCAGCTGAGCAACACGGCGTTGTCTCGTGTATTAATGTGATGCTGATCACTGTCTGATCAGCTGTTTGCTACATTAAACACATTAAACATTAAACAGCCGATGAACGCCACGTGTGCAACGACAAACCACTCAACTTCAACTCCAGCCAACCTGTCTTACTCCACAGTCTTACTCCACAGTCTTACTCCACAGTCTTACTCCACAGTCTTTCTTCAGTCTTACTTCACTGCGGTCGGGGGGTCGAAGCCCTGCGTGTCAATTATTTACGACAGCATCATAACAATTATGACACGAGGCAAATATTTACAGCGGTAACAGTGACTTCTTTACAGCCTGTGAGATAGAGGCACACGAACAAAGCTGAAGTGATGCAGCTGAACGCCATGAGGGGCTGCGACGAGGACGACGGCTCATTTTAGTCAGAAGACGTCTGATTGACAGCAAGACGCAGCGATCAGATCCAGCGTGAGACTCTCTCGAAGACGTGCTGCTGTTCTGGGATTTTCATGTGTGGCCACAGTGGCATTTAATTCAGTATGGCCTGTGTTCACTTCCCACATGCAGCACTTGAACCTGTGACTGACACCAGGCCCCTTCGGTCCAGCGTGAGCTCCACCATTAAAACCTCTCTCTGCGAGCATCTGTCCAAACAACTCTGCCCGAGCTGCTCTACATTATCTCCCTCTGCTGCCTCCCTAATGCTGCCGGGACTTAGAGCGGGATTAAACCACAATTATGTGCTTTCCCTTCCTCTCCAGCTGTGCAGTGAGAGGAGAGGAGAGGAGAGGAGAGGAGAGGAGAGGAGAGGAGTCCACTCATTAGTCCAGTCTTTAATCAAGTTCTTAGTCCAGCCGTTAGTCTAGTTGGTAGTCTGGGTCTTAATCCAGACATTAGTCCAGTTCTTAGTAGGAGATGAGGAGAGAAGAAGAAGAAGAAGAAGAAGAAGAAGAAGAAGAAGAAGAAGAAGAAGAAGAGAGGAGAGGAGAGGAGTTGTTAGTCCAGTCTTTAATTCAGTCTTTAAAGTTCTTAGTCTAATCATTAGTCCAGGTCTTAATCCAGACCTTAGTCCAGTTCTTGGTAGGAGAGGAGAAGAAGAGAGGAGGCCTCATTCACAGTTCATTCATTCATTCTTACAGATTTCTGCAGAGAAAACTTCGTCGTGCTGCTGCTCACTCAGATTAAAAATGCAGTTGCAGGCTGAGAGTCCTCTAACCACAGAATATATGAAATAAAGAAGAACACAATTCATGTCTGTCTCAAGAACACGAGACAAAGACACACAGCAGAAACAACACACTGAGTCCAGAGCTGCGAGACGCTCAGGTACTGAAACTGACTGTGAAGCAGAGAGTAGAGAGACACTTTGACCGCGTCACTGTCATTAGAGACATTATCATCATAAAAATATCACCAACTACACCCTCTGTAAGGTGCTGACCATGAAATGCACCGCCCCTGGGCCGACGTCTGTTCTCTGTATATTCCTGTAATCTCTGTTGATAACTCTCCAATAAAAGACATAAAACGCCGCTCAAGAAGCTCAATACGGTACCGTAACGCTCAAGGTGACCCAGATGAGCGCATCAACATATTTATGAACTTCTTTCATCTAAATCGTGACAGCTGCGCTGTGGACGACACGTTTTTTACACGAGTGAATCAAAGCGCGAGTTGAAAAAGTTTCTAAATCGGAACTTTGGAAATGACGACCTCATAACGCCTGCAGGAGCTCGTCAGAGGATGTCACCGAAGCTTCGCGGTTCAAAGCACGTCGCAGGTGACAAAATCACTGTTCACAATTAAGACAATGAGCACGGTGGACGGAGATAATGAATCATTATGCAAACAGCGCCGACTCCAAAAGCGGCCGCTTGCCGAGTCTGCGAAGTGTAAACAGGCACAATCACACGTGGAGATAGGTAGAACCTACCGGTCATATTGTGTGTGTTTGTGTGCGGTTAATGATTTCCCCAGGCCTCCTGCGTTGTGTGGTCCGCCTCGTCTCCGCCCTGGAAGAAATAAAAAGGATTGTTAGGGTGGGTGAGCAGCTGAGAAAGACGGCGGAGGGCGACAGGGAGGAGGAAGGGAGGGAGGGGATGAAGCATATAGAAAACAAACAAGGCCAGCGAGGACACCGCCCCCCTCCGCCTGCCCGTGAAATCCCCTTTCCCCTCCGTCCTCCAGCTTACTTTTACTTGCTTCATCTTTTCGTCCGCCTCTTTCTCTCTATCCACTTCTTCCCTCGCTTCTCTCTCCACCCTTAACTCTGGCCTCAGAAGACTCGGCCTGTTTACCTCACAGACAGACATGAAAGCCAAACGTTTAACTGCGGGCCTGCGTCACAGTCATGCTATAATGAGTGCAGAAACATGCTCGTACAGCTATAGCCTTACTGGCTTTAATGTCAGCACTGGAACTTGGCCGTCGTTGGCATGCACGCTGCATGACTTCGGCTACCTTTAGGTCAGACTTCCATCTGACATCTGAAATATCTTGGATTCCTGTGCTCAAATATGAAACCCTGCGTGTGATATTTGACACTGAGCTCTCATTTGAGACACAATTTTTATCGTCGTTGAACAAATATCAGAAGTCATATCAGTTTGTTTTGGCCTCTCTTCACTGATTTCACTGGTGACCTTTAATACGCTTTATGGTTCGGCCTCAGGTCCTCAGGTCAAGTCCTCAAGACTAAAAGTGACTCCCAACCCGACGATCTGAGGCTGCTGACTCAGTGACACCTTTCCAGAAAAGCCTTTTATTGTTTCTAGCACACTGTTTTATTGCCAACGTCGGTTCTGTTTTATTAGTAGTATTTATCACATCATTAGTATTATTTATTTTGTTATTACTGTATTATTTATATATTTTAATCCTGGTTCCAACCATGTAAAACACTTTGTAACATTGTCTTAGAAAAGTGCTGCATGAATAAAGGTATTGTTAAGTGTCGACCAATCACGTTTGAGGGTGTTTTGGTTGCAGCCGTTCCTGTGAAGAGCAAAAGAGGCTTTCGTCTGATGATTTATCTTTTTTTTAAGTTCATGTGCAGATACAGTAATTCTGCATTACGTGCTCAGACGTTTGAATGACTGCTGAAGCTGTAGCATCATCCCGATGCAGTCAGTAAACGCAGGTTTAAGTAGGTATGTTTGATTTTTGCTTGATGTCCTTAATAATTCACATTTTGTCTGTTATCTGTGGACGGAGCCAGGTTTTCCCCCTTTTTTCCCCAGTCTTTATGCTAAGCTACGCTAACCGTTCATATTTATCAGACAGCTGTGACGCTGCTATCGTTCGTCTCATCTGACTCTTGGCATGACATGAGCGCGTATTCGAAGCGCGTTTCCGCGATTTCTTCAAACATCAATGCTTTTTTTTTTTTTCTTTTCTTTTCTTTTTTCTCATCATTCACAACAAGGACAGAATAATTCGACTGCCAATATTTAGTGTCACTCATACGAGTGAGGCCCAGAGAGAGACAAAACACACGGTAGTCATTAATTTCAGTCTGAAGCGTGAAAACATGAACTGACAGAGCGGGGTGGCGACTGCGAAACTTCAGTGACTTGGCAGCAGAAGAAAATTCAGCAGGATTCAGCTTTTATGCAAAACAGCAGTGATTCAGCCCAACGACAGTTAAGTGAAGGCCAGATACGATGCTGTTTGGCTCTTCTACGGCTTTTAACTTCAGTTTTTTATCTGTCAGTTCATATTAATCAACAAAAACGAGGAGCTGTATCTCACAACATGTCACACATAGAAAACGCAGAGGCAGTTTATCTTCAGCTCTACAGCTCATCATGGTTTGTGCCTCGATTCCACATGAATGATGATGCCCACGAGCATCAGTAGGCCCGGCTGACCACAACAGACGACATCAAAGAGGGGAAGAGAGAGAAAAAGAAGCAGATGATGAGACTGAATGTGAGAAAATCTATGACGCTGACGGTGAGAGAAAAGCCTGAACAGAAAAGTGCTTTGACACGGCGAGGGGAAGAGGAAGCTGTTAATGTATTTACACTCCGACCGGACAGGAAGCGCCTGAAGTCACGTCTGACTTGAATATGTGAATATGTTGTCAACTTATGTCTCGTGCTGTAATAATGTGTGTGATCTATTACGAGTATGACGTTTTTATTTACATGTCTGTGTGTGTGTTTTTGGGAGATAAATTCATGTTTCCCATCGTGTTAGCTGTTTTATTAGCCTAACAATTAAAAAAAAAATCACGACTTGCTTCGATTTATCCAGATTTTAACTGAGTAAACTCCGTCTGCTCTTGTCGGTTTTGGTTTTTTTTGATCAGTAAATGGTTAATTTAACTCAATAACTTGACAAATGCATCAAGATCCTCAGTGATCATAATTGGCAGAGGATTGTAGCTCAGTACTGTAACACCAGTAGTTGGACGACTGTCCAAAGAGGAAGATAACTAGCTGTTATGTTGTATGCTTGTTTTTGGTGACATCAAGCTCGCTCGCACAACGGTAAACATTTTGGTTCATTTCATATTTTAGAAAACAGAACAGAAATATTGTTTCCATCTGAAAAATGACTCAAATCCATATTTTTGCATCCGGCGCAGGAACCCTGAGAGTTTCATCCACATTGTACACAGTGTACATTTGATGGCATGCGTGGAAAATGTGATGAAAAAAGACAACTGTGGCTTGCATGCCACATGAGGGGAATTCCCCCGTCTCAACATAAAGAGTCTATTTTCCTATAGAGGAGAGGAGAGGACGGCGAGACATATGGGTGGACGGACGCACGGTTTGATGGATGGAAGTGCAAAAGATGACTAATTCTGCACGACGCACGAGGGCCGAAGGTCGCAGCCCGAGTTTACACAAGAGATCTCTGGGCTTGTAGATGCAGTCACGATGCTGTGAAGTGAAATGGATTGCGTCTGTGCGCTGTCACTGAAGGGCTTTGGGTCACATATGGCGCAAACACCAGAACAAGTCACCGAAGACAACATGCTAAAATGGGAGGTCAAGTATTTAGCCGCTGTGCTGACAGTGTGTGACAGGGAGGCCAGCTTGGAGGGGGGCTGCATCGAGCTGAGAGCTTGGGTGTCTTTGGAAGCCTTCAAAGTCAAGTCTCTTCATTTTGCTAACCTCTCTCCGAGCAATGCTATCACTGCTGCCAGAAGCGGCCTTTTCACCATCTTGCCGACATGAATAGCTTCCTTTGTCGCAGTGAAATTCCACTGGCAAGTCTCTAATTAGCTGGAGGGCTCTTCCCCTTGCAGACGTGCATGGCAAAAAAAAAAGACGGGGCACAAGGAGAGAGGTAGCTCGCTGGACAAACAATAAAAAGCCTGAATGGAGCAGCAGTCATATGACGCTCTCCTGCTGGAGCTAAAAACGAGCTAATGATATAATGTGATTGTTCTGAAGAGAGAGGAAAAAGATAATGTGTGTGGGAGAGTTTCTCAGCCCTCATGCTGGGCTCGGTTTTCTCTGACAGGTGGTTAACCAGCACTGGGTTGTCAAAAACCAATATGAATCCTGCAGTATCTGCATTGAATTGCTGGGGAGTGGCTGACCTACAAAAGTAAAGCAACTATTCTGCCTGTCAACAGATGAAGACTGGATAAAAAAGTGAAATTTAAAAGGGGAGCTCCGCCAATTTTACACATTAAAGCTCATTTTATGGATGATACAGTCAACTCTGCATGCTGAACGGGTGCCCGGAGTCAAGTTGTGTTTCAGTAGCGTTACTGTGACATGTGATCACATGCTCATGCTATATTTGCACTGACTGGATAGCTATCTTATATAGTGTTGATCCAGGTCCAATGTCAAATAATATGGGACAGTATAGAAGGCATAGGCACGACCTTAATGAACCCACAGACACAAGCTGGAGTCAAACCTATAAATATCCGAGCTACAAACAAACACACCATCCACCATCGTCGAAATCACCTGAAACCGACGTGTGTGTGTGTGTGTGTGTGTGTGAGTGAGTGAGTCGGCAGCTACATCAGATGCAACAATGAAGTCACGGCAGAGCTAGATGTAAACAGGCAACTTCCTGTTTCCTGTTAACAAGGCGACCACAGGTGCTCCGAGTAAACAGAACGAGGTTGTGAGGTTGCAAATGCTAATGTGTAAAGAATGATTATTAATATTGCACAGCAAGGTGCGAGGTTGAATCTGTGGATGACAACTAGAGGAAGGAATACAAAAAGGTGAAAAGATGCTCCATGGTTTAATTAAGGAAGATAATGCATTGCTAGTTTTTGTTAATGCTCATTTAGAAGCACTTGAAGAGACAAAGACCAAACCAAAAATATCTAATTATCCTGACCGGCCTTTGATAAGATCCATCAAAGGCCGAGTCTCGTGCTCATCATGACTGATTGTTTGATGCCTATCTGACCAAGCCGGCCCACCAAGTCCCAACATCACGGCCACATCTTTCCATTTTCAAAGAGACTGTTAAACTTGCCTCGTAAATACAGTTTATGATGTTTTAACAATCCGACCGCAAGCTCTTATTTAAGCGAGTAATGGGGAAGTATTTCAGAGAGTTATGGAACTTTGGTATTTCCCTTTACTATTTTCGAAGCCAACAATGAAGACGATCATTAGCTGGTACGAATCAAAGGGCAGCGCTGTTACTTGACACTACAGCCAAGGCGTCACCATGATAACCCTCGTGGCGACTTTAAAGTTCAACAGCTCCGATGGACTGACTTTGATGCTCGCTGCGAGAGAGAGAGAGAGAGAGAGAGAGTTGTTTGGTAGGATATGTGCTTTCCGCTGCTTCCTCCAAGTGTCTTGAAAAAATGGCAAAGTGAAAGCACCGCCAATGTGATCTCACCACATAAAATACCCACAGTGGACTTGAGGAAGTCTAAAACAGAAGCAGAAAAAGTCTTCCCACTTCAGAGGACGTTCAACTGAAAACATCTTGAGGGTAAAATCTGTCAGTGGGCCCCAAGTTCACCACTACACCCCCTCTCTGGTGGCAAATGTAAGGCTTTGAACTAAAGGCTGGGAGGGGTGTGGGGAATTCACTGGCCTGTCAAGACTATGAATGATGGTGGACGAAAAAAAAAAAATCAGATCCTGCCTCACTGTTCTGGCTTCAGGGAAACGGGTCTTCTGACGTTGATGCAGACCGAGCCATACAAGGCTAAACAAGGCCAGTCATAAAGAGCGATAGCTCTGGGGTTGCAAAGTGTCATCTTAACGTACAAAGGCCCCAATTACACCAGCAATTTTAGCAAAAAAAACGATTATAATCAACCAAAGGATTGGCGGGCAATTTAGACGCTAAGATTGCCTCCAGAAATACTTTGAGGTGCCACTGGAAACCCAAATCCGCAGTAACCTTCTATGTAATTTAGGTCTTAGGTACATAATAATAAGTATTTTAAAAAGTATTAGATATCAGCTTCAATCTAAATTCGCTCGGTATTTATATAACAAAAATTAATTGTTATATTGGGTTTGTACGAGAACAGTGTAAGTAATTATTACAATTAAATCATAAAAAAGTCACCCAACAGGTGAAACCTTTCAACTCCGCCTCAATCTTTTGAGTCTGAGCCAAATTCTCCAACGGAGAACTGAAGCTGTCACACTGTTCAACGCCACCAGATGGCCCTTTGTCGTGAGCGTTGTTGGTCTGCTGCAGCAAGAAACAAGCAAGTCGCCCAATAACGCCAACAAACTCACCCAACATCCACGTTCTTCAAAGTAAAATGACTGTTTTTGCCAAAGGAGTCTCGTCTGGTGGCTTTGAAGAGAGCGTAGGTGTTTAAAATGGCTTCAGTTGCCCATTGAAAAGGGCCGTCTGACCCAAAAGCAAAACTTTAAACTTAAACTACATTCTGTGCAGTACATTACTTGACAACAAAGTCTCCGTGGCTGCTTTATGAGATCCATAACTTTGATATCATTTACGTATTGTTTTATTATTTCAAGCCAACTTTCCAGAGCCTTTAACAATAGAATGCTTTAAAGATGGACGGCCTTGTAAAGCCAAAGCAGAAGATGATTGTAAGGGAAGCATACGCTGCGATGGTTTTGATCAACTTGGTTATCTCGGGTGGGTGGAGGGAACTCATTTCATTTCTGCAAAAATGCCAGCCAAGAATCCACTCTGCATGATGGATATGTGGCCCGTCTGTGGGAAAGGGCCCAAAATCAGTCTGTAGTGACTTAGTATAAAGCAGAGCGCCTGTCAATGGCTTTGCCAAGTTCACATGAAAACAGGGCACTTTATTTCCTAATCCAGCTCACGGCCACCTGCACACTACCTCCTGCTTCCATTGCACTTAACCTTGACCCACCTCACTTAGTCAAAATAAGTAGTAAATTTGATCCAACGTCCAAAGCACCTTTTAAACTTCTTTAGAGGAAAGTGCATGAACCGACGACACGATGAGAAACTACTGCAGCCATCCATCGGCATCAGTGCCAGCAGCCCCGAGGGGACACAAACTTCTCTGGCAAGCAAGACAAGAATAGAGAAAAGTAGTCGGACTCTACTGTATCACACATGCATATCTGTGTTTGGAGAGCGCAGTGCGCGATCTGTGTCAATATGTGCATGTGTATGAGGGTATAATGTATGTTTTTTTTACTACATTTAGTCTTTGTTTGGCTGTGAGCGCTGCCAAAAATACATACAAGCCCACAGCGGTACTGTGGCTGAACACTTTAAATGTAGACAGTTGACTGCTGGCAAGCTGCTTTTGCTGAGAGGGCAGGATGGACAAAATGTAAAAAATATAGTTTGAGGAGAGAAAAATGAGGGAAAAACAACGACAAACTCCCAGTTTAATATCTAAAACTAATGAACGGAAGTAAAACTTTATGATCACAACTGATAGCAATCAGTGGTCGACATTAATGTGTTTTTAACTTGTCCAGCTGGTCAAGTGGGTCAAAAATCTGCTTGGCTGAATGCAACTTTTACTTCCCCTGATGAAAATTGTTTTATTTATTATCAAATAACGAAAAGCATTCTTAGCTGACGTGATTCTTCCAGCTCTCGTTACGGCACCCCGGTAACATTTTTCAGAAACTTTGAGAGCGTCCTTGCGGCAAACGTTTGCGGTTTCGCCCACATCCTGCCTGCATCTTATCTCATAAACTTTTGTGTTTTTTTTCTCACAGTTGCCCGATCCGTACCGCACATGTGCAACTCTAAACAGATAAGAGAAGAAAGCAAGGACGCTCGACGAGGCATTTTGTTTGCTTCAGGCAATCGGGCAATACTTTGTAAAGGTATTTATTAAAAATACTTTACTGAAAACGCTCTCTCTCTCTCTCTGTCTCTCACCATTACCACCACCATGTCTCATTAATGCATGTTACTAACTAAACTTCTTCCCTGGAGTTTCTGTGCTCTCTCGTCCAGCAGGTTCTCATGGATCGTGCATGACGTCCACTACATATATTATTACTGCCATTATTGCTACCATATCTCCATTACAGTTTATAGTTAGTTAATGATTTGCTGCTGCTGTGCATCTGTGTCTCTCTATCTCTATCACAGGTTCCACTGCTACTGTAATCATTTTATCATTCATTGTAATTGTACAACATGTTTGTGTTGATTTGTTCCGTACACGTGACATCTATTGCACGTCTGGGCTATACAAATAAAATTTGATTTGATTTGATTAATCGTTGTGTTTTTGTTGTCTTAAAATGAGTCCTTTATATCTAGAGTGGGAGCGGGTCCTGCTTTATGGAGTCCGCCATGTTGAACCGCCATTTTTCTACAGTAGTCCAGAACAGACAAACCAAACACTGATCTAGATTTTTGCTTTTCATGTGAATTTGCCAACCAGAGTTTTTCTTAATGTTTGAAAAAAAAGGAGAGTGAGATGAGGTGGAAGATTATTCATTTGGTTGCGATCTGCAACTTCACAACTAGTTGCCACTAAATCCGACACATTGGACCTTTAAGCCCTGATCATTGATGAATTATATGAATTAGACGGAGCTTTACTGGAATTTAAAAGGGGGAAATTATGTATTATTCACATCAACATACATCAGAAATAATAAATTTGTGATACTATCAAATCATTTCAAAGAATTAAGGACTGATCTTCTATTTAACCAACAGAAGAAATAAACTTTGGATACTTCTCTCATTAATTCAAAATAAAGTGGTGATCTGATTTCTAAAAATTCTTCTACGGTGGTAAATATTAACAAACCGGCCTTCTGTATATCAGCATAAACATTTAATGTTGGGCCAAGTTGTTGCCAAGTTTTCACCAAACTGAGAGACATCTATGTTCAGGCACAAACTTCACGGCATGAAATATAGCTGCCGCCCTTCAGCGACAGCCCGCCATGTCATGTGTCTGTGGTCCGCGATGCAGGTCAGTAAAGGCATCATTGTGGTCTAAGAGCAACGTGAGGGGCACTGCGTGTCAGCGGTACACACACGTAAACACGTCTTTTTGGGAATCTGCATTGCCCATCTGGAACTGATGTAAAAAAAAAAATTGTTCCTTCATGCTATTTTAGCCGTTTCATGTTGTTCAAAAACAAAAACATGTTCTGGGTTTTGAATGCATTCTTTCACTCGGCCTGTAAAGCTCGAGATGCAGCCGATGACATCAGGAATCAATTCTGATGTAACTGTGGATAAAAGTATTTACTCACACAAAATGTATGTGCATGGCACACACACAAAGTACAGGAAATGTCCTTCAGGCCATCTGTGTGTCGGGGGGGTGACAGCGCGTTCATAATGTCACTCCAAGGCGGCCGTGTTGTCCCCGGTGAAAGGCTGGATTCACTGCACGGGCAGTCGTAAAACGCACACCAAAGACAGATGAGGAGGAGGATAGCAATCAGGAGAGAGATGACGAAGATAGACAGACACGGAGAGGAAGACGGAGGGACACAAAGCCTCGTTGATGAGGGGCTGGCACAGCTGGATGGTTCAAGGAGACAGAAAGAGGGTCGGTGGGTGGCGGGGGGACAGAGAGGCCACGGCTAACAGGGAGAAGACAATGCAACAGGGCTTGTCAAGAGGGAAAATTTACTGTCGGTCAAGCTGCAAATAGCTTTGCTCTGTGCCCTCGACGCTGTATTTGCATGACGTTTGTGTTGGTGGACGGAGAAAGGGGCACGGAGGGTGAGGGAAGAGGGAGGCGGCTCGAGAAATCTGTATCAGAGAAAACGTTACAGCATTTCTTGTTTTCATGGGTTCATCAGAGCGGATAAACAGTATGTCACGTGTATAACGAGCAAACAAATTCAGAAGTCTTAATTAGTGCTGAACTGCTCGACTCGCTCGCACAGATTTCTTTAAACAAAGCAGTGCAGAGGAACATACAGTCCATTGGTTCCCACAGTTACTCAGGACATTACTATGTACGTCCAAGATGCGTTGTTGATCCATACGATGTTGCTCAGCCCACACGGAGCGTTATGTAAAGCACTCTCAATTGCCATTGTTTATAAAAATTTGCTATACAAATACACTCTCCCTGCCGTCCCGGAGACTCTGTTTATCCTCATCGCGTACCGGCTCGACTGATTTTTTTTTAGGCTGCCATGTCAGACATGCTGTTAATATTAGCAGCATTGCATCGGGTTTGTACGAGAACAGAACTTTTCTTTGTTGCGGTTTTTTCCCCCCAGATGGGTCTTCCCCCGATCTTTTTGATGAAGAAGTCAGTGCAGTTGTGTTTTAAATTAGCGCCTTGTATGTTTGGTATTAGAGGAGTTGTTTTTTTCTGTGATGTACTAGCAGTTACTCCGGCGGTCCACAACCACGGAGCAGTACTGGTCCGCGGGTCATTTACTACCGGGCAGCACAAAGTAGACCACAAGTTTAGAACGTCTTTAAATGAGCCCTTTATATCTACAGAGAGAGAGAGCGGGTCCTCTTTCACGGAGCCCACCATATTGAACCGCCATTTTTCTACAGTAGCCCTGAGCAGACAAACCAAACACAACCACTAAATCCTACACACTGGACCTTTAACTGACTTTCAGGGGAAGAATCACAAACCCAACATGATGCTAACTGAACGTTCAGTTGCTTCTGTTGGTGGTGAAAGCTTAAAGGAACTTTGTTCATGAATTTGGCTACCAAGCTACAGCACAGACATCACAGGTGGGAATAACTGTATCATAATTAATCAAAATGTTTGTCAATGCTACTAAAAATAAGACCAATATACCTGGTGTACAAGTTTGTTATCAATCTTTAGGGGTGACTTGGCTTGACTCCTCGCCTTCTTCCAGATCCAGAAATTTGTCAACGATCCAGCGATGAGCTCCGGACTCAGGAAGGAAAAGTAAGGAAGAGGCTCAACAGGTGCATGACAACAGCTGGGCCCCACCAAAGAGATGCATTAAATCAGCCTGGCCACAGCACAGCCACAGCCCAGCCCAGAACAGAAGCTATCATCGTGGAGGCTAAATGGGATTAGTGTCCGGCTGTAATCTAGGGCCTATTCATTCCTGCTTAGAGTAGGTGACACATTAGATTCAGAGGATTAGTCCACCTCTCCTCACGGTGCAGGGGAGGAGGAAATCAAAGAGTCCACATTAGGGGAGCGGTGTAAAAAAAAAAAAAAGGGAAGAAGAGGAGGAAATATCAAAGAAACGGAAAAGGGAGCAGGAGCCATGAGCCCAACACTCTTCCATAATTAAAGCAGACAGTTCCTTTGTGCAGCCATGTCATTAACAGAACCCGGCACAGTGCGAGGGCCGCGGGTGCATTGAGTTCTTTAGTTAGCGCCTTCAGAACATACGTGATGAGAGGCCATGAGACACGGGAGCCGTCTCTGATGCTGCAGATTCCACCGCCTGATGAGTTTAACATTCAAAACTTTAACGACTCTGATTTCATGCGTCTAATTAACCTCTGAAATGTAGCTGCTGCGCCTTCAGCGCACATCGATTTTTTCAAATGATGCATCATCCCGGGCGAAGAAAAGCTCATCACAGCGATCACGTGCATGTCCATAAATAATTTGCTGCAATTCAGTATGTAACCTTGGATGCATATAAACACACACACACACACATGCTGCCACTGTCTATTTATCAACTCCCCATTAAAGCTGTGGTGGTTTATGACACAATGAGAGACATTTAGGAGTTTGTGGTTGAGATCATCCCACACAAAAACACTTAGAGACCATGTGACTCACCACATGATGTCACATGTGGCTACGGGTATGTTATCTATGGCTCTGTATCTGTCTCCGGACCATCTGCAACCGCTTTCACTGCCCACTTTCTACTTTTTGTTGCTGTTTTAAACTGAATATTTCCTCTTTTTCCGCTGCACAACAAGGAGGTGCACACACACACACACGCACACACAGCTCGGTCTCCAGCAGAGCTGATATAACGCGGATTTTCCCAGTGTGGGATCAAAAAGTGTGTCTTACCGCGACAGCATGATGTTCTACAAGACGGTTTTCTGCAATAAGGTGTGCAGCTGGAGAAAAACACACCTTAACGTGGCACAATTGACTCCCCGTGTCTCGCCCCTAACAGGGCAACGAGAAACTTAAGAGTCATGAACCAGCTAACCTTCTCTGATCACGTTGCCTCGGTTGCCGCTTCACACTTCACAATATCAGTAAAACCAGGCCATACCTGACTCAACATGCTGCCCAACTCCTGATACAGGCTGCGGTCATCTCAGTGCTCCTGAGCCTCAAAGCTCCAATGGCTAACCTGTAGCAGCCCAAAATTAAATTCAAATCTCTAACGCTCCTACCAGATCAGGGGCGTTCTGTGCCAAAATGTAAATGTAAAGCAAACATTAAACCACTGAGTGTTAGGAGTTCAAACGTCTGCAACGAAAGACGGAAAAACCTCAGCGTCAGATCGAGGTGAGCTTTTAGTGTGCTGGTTAAGAGAGAACACGATGCTACATGTGACACACAAACACAGAGAGAGTTGTAACACGTTTTTAAACCTCAGCAGTCACAGGAAGAGGAGCCGAGCCGAGCCGATTATTAAATTATCAACAGTTTGTGTCATCAGTTGAAAATAAAGTGTCACTTCATCTTCACGCTCACTGAAGACAGACAAATCAATCCACAGAAAACTTTCAACACAAAGTTTGTTGACTTAGTTTCACAGAGAATCGGTGTGTTAGCAGCAGGTTGATAAAGATATCACGCCGTCACACACACCCACACACACTTTGTAAAGCCCTTTCAAGCCTCCCATTACTCGTACGTCTGTGTATCTTTATGTGTGTTTTCCTGGGCTCTTCTTGATTCACGGCTTTGCTCTGTAGATTTTCCATTCTCGCTGCATCAAAGTGCACAGCGGTGGCACATAATGTAATCCCTGTGAGGTTTCTCTGCCTCTCAGGTCGTGCATGTGCGCCGCAGATACAGATACAGAGGCAGGAAAGAGGAGGACCGGCTTCAGAGAGCAACAGTGTGACCGAGTGAGTTATCTAAATTCAACATATATTTATTATCAGGACTGCTTATTATTCATCAACTGTTCATTTTTAATCCATGACATCCGCTCACACTTCTAATTTCTTTTTCGCTGTAGTGTCTCACTCCATGTTTTGCCCTGAGTTATCCAGTTTGGGAACTGTGCTACAGTAGGCACAAAGAGGAGCTGCATTATACTTCTGGGTTGCCTTCGCTGTGGGCGCCAACTCGCTGTCAAACAGATACAGAGCAGTGACATCAGCGGCACAGAGAAGGTCTGTAATAAAAACTCCAGTGCCAGGAAACACAAAGTGACCTAAGTGAACCGATCGCAGCCGCTGTGGTGTCTGCGCAGCCCGATTGGCCTTTGTGCGTCGCCTTCAGAGAGGAAATTCTGCCAACGGGGTGAGATTATTTCAACCCGCTGCCAACTCAAATAAATGTTGCTTCAGAAGTTTGCTGCAATCTGCCTCGACTGGTCGCGTTTCTCAGGGAACTCCCGGAAAAACCGCCTTGAGAGAAGGCAGCATCCTTTTTATGATTTATGAAAAATGTCTGTCCCTAAAAGGAAGTAGTCCTCTATAATGCCAAAACGATCAGTCAATCATCAGAAATGTAACTGGTTATCAGTAAATTTCATTCAATCAGCAAATATTTGCTGGTTCCAGCTTCTCAAACGGTAAATTTTCCAGCTTTTCTTTGCTCTGTTTTATCATTTCATCTTTGGGTTTTGAATATGAAGACGTCACCTTGTGTGACGTCGTTTTTTGACTTTAAATTAACCAAAGAAATAATTAGTTCACCCAGATAAAAATGGCTTTTTCCAACCCAAAGGCGGGTCAGCAAATAACCGACTCAAAACTGAGTCGATTGGTCAGGCGTTCACTCGGGATCCAGTGGCGTCTTCTTACTCAGTTTCACTTGGTGTTGACAGTAAGAGGACCCTCGCTCCTAACCACAGGGGTTTCACTCGGATCATCAATAAATTACCGTCTCAACGACAAAAACTTCATGCTGAATTTAACGTGTTAGTCGAAGTTCAGATTTAAAAAAGAAAGTCTAAGATGGTTTCATGTTGCAAATCTGTTTTGATTTTGAATGTTTTAATATTTCATTATTTAACAAATTTGCAGGTTTTTCCGTGTCATGTGACCCACTGACTCCAAATCAATACCTGCAGGAGTCATTGGATTTTAGTTCTTCTTCTATTTTATATGAATATTTATGGATAAAATCTTGTTTTTGTCCTCGATAGCTTCCATGTCATGTGACCCACTGACTCCAAATCAATGTTGTTGGTATCACCAGCACTTCTTCTTCTTTTTTTCACTTTTTCCCATCAGCCCTCCTGTCTGTCCTTTTTCTGTCGACCCTCGAGGTCAAAACCTGCATTTATTTCCCCCCCACATACGCCTGCAGCACTCTAATAGCAGCGACTCTTGACCTCTCAGAGCAGTGACCCCCACTCCAGATTAATCAGGTTGGTGTTTGCGACCCGTCTGTCTGCGACTGTTCAGGGATTATTGTAAAATAACACACGAGGCTGCAGAGCTCACACAGGAGGAGTGTCACTTTACCGACAGAGAGGACAACTCACTTGTTTTTGAGCTCTTGTTGTTGTTATTTTATTCTCCACGACCGTTTTTTTCGACCCGAGTATCTCTGCTCTGAAAGCGAATGCACAAACTGTGCCGTGCACCTTCTCCATCCTTTGCCACCTTTGTCTCAAAGATCGAGGGAAAACCCTGTGAAACCCGGCCCCGGCCCTGCAGATACCATCTCGTACGGCCCTGCTGTATGTTAGAATAACAAAAAGTGCCTTGCTTCATGATAAACCCTTTCATTTCACAGTCATAAAAGCTGTATTCTGTAGCAGGACTTAGTGCAGACACACCCTTATTTGTCTTAGCTTGGCTCCAGCTTTTAATGCTGCTCTGCTATGCACAGTACAGCGTGTGTGTGTATAATGTACAGTACATTATGTACTTAACCACGGTGTTGCAGTCCCAAGCTTAGTAATCCTCTCTTCTTTCTCTCAGACTTTGGACATAGATAAGAAAGGTGTCTACCTCGCTGCCTATTCGTCTGTGAACGCTGATGTGAGAGTGCATTGTCCCGAGCGGAGAGGCGACACCGGCCATCTCCACAAGTATGGGTCTGTGTTACAGCTGACTGCGTATCAGATGTGTTACAGCCCGCTGTGGCCGTTTAGGATGCCGAACAATATTGTGAAGGTGGTGGCAGGGGGGCATTTGAAGGATGCCGAACGCTCACAGAAATAGGACCTCTTCCACCACGCCGTGGATATTTTAAAGACTCAGAGAGTAAGAACAGTCTCCGGAGACAACAACAGGAAGAAAATGAACCGTTTTATATCAAATTATTATGTTATGAAGAGCTGGAGCCCGAGGCACGACGCGTTCACGTACACTTTAAACAGCCTCTAAACAGAAGTTCATCCGAGGAACTAGATCCTACATATCACGTTATCACAGCTGTATCACCATGTACTGCACGCTGGACGTGAACGAACGAGACGTGTTAGAGGATTAGATACGGCGTCTCCGTAACATAGTTTAACAGATATACAGGTATGTAAACCACGGTCACAACAACACTTTTTACAGTATTAGTATCACAAATATTTGAGTTTCTATGAAATAAATATTATATTTATTGAATCTCAAGCCAAAAACTGCAGTTCCTCAAACGTCCACTTGAGGCTGGCTCCAGAAGTGAGTCAGTCTCCATAAGTCCCCATGTTCAAATGTCCAACTTCACAGCAGAAATAAACATGTTTACAGCCTGGTACAAAAAACAGTTTTGGTCTCTGTAGCTAATTTCCCCGTTCATGACAACTGTACTGAGGGTGAATTTATATACAACTCACCTGTTCAGATTATATTAAGGCTTAAAGTTATGCAGGATTAAGAGCGTGGACGCTCTGACTGACCAACCAGGCCTCATATAGCACGCCTCAGGTCCAATAATGATCCACGTCTTTGCTGATATTTAGATTAGCTTATTTTAGCTTCAAAACAACGCCGCTCTTCACTTCAATCTCCTTTATGCTAAGCTATGCTAAGCTATGCTAAGGATAAGAAAACAATATTCACATCAGAACATTGAAGACACTGCTGGTTTGTTTCTGGCTGCAAAGAAAAATCCTTTCTTCTACATGTGTTGATATAAGTGATCTGGGACATAATCCGCTGATATCAAATGTGCAGATTTGTAATCTTCTTAATTCCTGACTTTATTATGTTTCTACCAAAGTTCCTTCTTGGCTGCTACATCTGAGAACTTACACAAGAACAATAAGAAGAATAAAAACATATTTTTATTCCTCAGAGAAAGCTCAGACTCAGGTATCACCGCGGCGTGTTCTTGTGATCAGTTTCAAGCCAGAACTCTGCAGAATGAAGTTAAAGACGTACACGAAACACAATCAGTGAGATCAGATTGTGCAGCATGAACTTAAAGTGGAGCTTGATGAATGCACGGCAGCCACATTTTCCCAGCTGATCCGAACTAACTATCCGCACTGTCACAACTTCATGCCAATTCCCCATCATCCTCCTCTCCTTTCTCCACCGCCAGATAAGCACAACAACAGTGGAGAGGAGCTCTGGCGAGAGAACAGACGAGGATCTTGACAGGCGGCGTGAAAAAGCATCGGCGCTGGCAGCCTCGCCCTGTGATCGATCGGCCTGCCAAAAAAAAAAAAGTTTTTTGATTGTGTGCATGTGCCGCTGTTGCTTTTTTTGGGAGCCAGAGTTAACAACGGCGCTGTGGACCGCAGCAGAAATACTGTACTGTGTCATCACGCATGGAGAAAAGGCGGAGCAGCGGCTAACCAACAGCTTCCTGTGGAGATCCAACTGTACACCTGCATTATTTAAGCGCTGAGCCTGCAGAGGAAACTCATTTTCCCACGAGCGTATGGATCAGTGCTGTCATCTGGTTATCTCAGGAGAAGGTTTTTAACGTTTTGGGACATCCATCTTTGATTTTGTGCAGTAAATAACTCGATATTTTAGATGGATCACATGAAAAACTGCATGAACTTTAACTTTACACACTATCCCGCTGCACAGTATCAACCACAGAGTAGCTACAGTGCACCATGAGAGTCGAAACAGAAATAAAAAAGCTCAACCGCCGCTGTACCTTCCTCTTTACAGATAAACGTGATGCCATTAACGTGGTGCATAATTGATGGCTCAACATATGAGCTAGTATGTTTTGGTTGGATCAGGTGTCTCCAACAGGACGGCACTCCTTGTGGAGTAACTGTACGCTTTTCTTTTGTGCTCAGAGAACTGGAGATGTGACGGCTACGATATGATCTGTGATAAAAATGGTAACACAGCCCGACATCTGCAACAAAAGTTCCTCCTCGGGTTGGAATAAACAGCCGATGCACTGGGAATATTAAATAATTATATAGTCGAACACGCTGAACGATGTTAGAGTCAGCCAGCCTTGTAACGTCTTCCAGAGGATTCAGGATGTTAGAACACAGACAGAAGTCAACAGCCACAGCAGCCCTGGAGGACAATCTGTGGTAGTCGGCATGAACACGCTGAAGATCGGAGCTAACAGCTAAAAGACTTCTAACTGTCTGATGCAACAGCTTCCACTGCAGTGTAAAGAGCCTCTCTGTTCGGTCATGTGCGGAGGGTTGTATTTGTTTTGTAATACGCTTGTTGCCCGTTTTCTGCTCACTATTTTTCAGGTAGCCTGTAGTTCGACAGCTAATCGCGCAGGTAGCCTCTATGTGACCGATTTCATGCACGACTTTTCACCAGGAACAAACTGCCAAAGAGCCGGTGTAGGTACCAGCTCGGCTCGGGGTCCTTCGTCTGCTGATGACGTCAACGAACGCCAACGAACGGGAGCACAACTAGATATGTTGGAGAGCTGTGAGTGGCTGTAGTCATAGCAACTAGATAAACTATCCATAGATAGAAAATGAGTTTGCCCGAGTGGCGTTGCCGTAGATACTGTTTTGTGTGACGTAATCAGAAGGACCCGAGCCCATCTGGTACGTACACCAGACAGTGTTCGTGTTCAGTTCGGGTTATTTTTTCACTCCTCTTGCAATCAGGAAGGTGTGACGTTGTTTTAAGTCGACGGGGAAGCTGCAGCAGCGTCTGCTCGATGTAGCCGACATTAAATGCTCCATTTTCATGGATATAGCTCGCGAGCTACAGTTTTTCCCCTACCGTGGCCCCTAAAAGAAAGAAATATGATGCTGTGAATTCTTCACATTCAGACATTTATGTTCCGCATTTTATTTTGAAATTCCAGGTTTCTGCTTCCTTCTCTCTTAGCTCATCCTCTGCTATGTTTCTGTGTAGTTACTGGTAAAGAAGTGTTCTTGAATGCTTCCAGGTAACGCTGGCTATCGGTGAACCCCTCTGCGGTCCGACCACCCCAAAGCAGTGTTCTGTAGGGAGCATGACGTCGCCGCTCTTAATCCCGCTTGTGAAGCTATGAACTGTTTCTCTAACATCAATGAACACAAACCCAGACCCTGTTTGAGGAGTTAGAGAATAAGTTGGAGATGCGGGCGGCGGTTCAAAGGTCTGGAAACAGACTAGCTTTGTGTGCAATGCCCGGAAAACAAACACAGCCTGCGAGCGGCAGCTCCGTAGGCCGGACCGAGATCGAGACAGCAGATCAAACGGGACAACCTCTAATGTAATAATGATGGGGAGAGAAAAAAAATGTGATTCCTAAACAAGTTAAGAAAAGTCTGTTAGCCAGAGTTTGGCTTTTCAAGATCGACCACAACAGGCTCAGAGTGGATAAACAGACCGGAGAGAAGCTGATGGATGGATGAGGACAGCTTTACCAGCTGAAAACAGAAACCCGGGGTCACTTCTCCGTCACAAAGGATGTGCCTTTACAACAAAACTTATGATGTCCAAATCCCTTCGAGCCACATATTCTCTTTTCAATCCCCTGCGGCTTAAATATCTTTGATGCCTTTGTGAAACGCTGCATTAATGCACAGCCGTTTAAGAGTCGTGTGTATTAGGCTCCACTGAAAATATGGTAATCATAAGCTCCGTGCTTTTTGTCTTCACTCGGATGCCTGGGGATTATTTTCAAAAATGTGGATGAGGACAGTAATCACCAGACTGTACTCTAAGTGTTTACAGGTATCGGCGCGGGGCGGTGACATAAAAAAAAGGCATGAAAAATCTAGTTTTCAACGCGACGCGGTGAGAGCTGGCGAGCTGGGAGGGAGCGTCCGACGCAACACATCGGCTCTGCACATGTGTTCACCCCCCCCCCTCTCCCTCAGAGGAGCCACCAAAACCCGGGAATCTGAACCAGACCAGATACACAGCACAATGGACGACCAGAGGGATGAACGAGCGAGGGAGCGAGGGAGTTTGGGAGGCAGGAGGGGCCCGAGGTTGGCGCCGCAGCCGAACTCACTAAATCACTGGAATAATGCGCAGCAGGCTTGTCATCCAAGCATCTCGCACATGAGCAGAAAACACTTGAAAGCTGTCCGGAGCAGCTCCGTGCACGCTAAGTCTTCTTGTCTATGAAGCCCCATAAAAAAGCAGAGCAGAGGGACCCCTGTGTTGACAGAGCTTAGCACGTCTTAACTTTTACACCACGCCAGTGCAGTGAATCAATTAAAAGCAGCGTGTTAATCAGCGCGCAGCAGACAGACGGACGTGATGCGTTGGAGAGGGAAAAATCGGAGACGGGGTAGATGGGAATGAGACAAGAGGGTCACGCAGAGGTAGAGGGGAAGGCAGAGGAGTCACGGGGGGATGAAGAGAGGACGTGGAGGGAGAGAAAGAAATCCTCCTGCTCCTCTACGCTTTGGGCTCCGGGATAGACAACATCTGTAGAACAAATTTCTTTCCGCTGTACGCTTTTTTTCTTTCTTTCTTTCTTTCCTCACGGAGAGGAAAAGGCAGAGCGGGGATGGACTCTGGAGAGACAAAGCTCGACTGACACATAAACACAAAACTTAAACTCGACTTCTCGACCTTAAAAATGATCAAAATATTTGATACATGTTTGCCTCTAGGAAACTAAACTTCCTGGTGAGCTTGATTTAGAAGACATAAAGTACTTTACACCATAGAAACTTGATTTGTTTTGGACCTTTTGGCACGCTTTCTGCATGACTAAGCACTTTATTTACAATATTCGGGCTGCAGACGTGACTGAAGGATGCTTTAGTTGTGCTATATCAGGGAACACATGAGTAATTTATGTTTGTCTGCCTTTTCTTGAAACTTATGATCATTTTCTTTCATGTATTAATACACATGGACATGTTAGTGCAGCAATGAGTACTGTGTCAGTTGTAGGGACCCCAGCTGGAGATGGGGAGTGACGCAGGGTCACGGAGGTTAGTTAAACGCTGTCGGACTGTTGATCAGGTAGTGACAAGAAGAACCCGGAAGTAAAAAGAGTGAGAGGATGACAGGAAGGAGGGCGGACGCTACCTTCTTGGGACGGTTTGACTGTGAGGCCAAACCCACCACCTCCGCCTCCCTCCCCTGTGCGAATCCACAAACACTCCCTGGGGTCAACATGTGGGGTGACAGACGCGGAGCGAAGGGGCCCAGGGTGCTGTAGCAGCCTGTAGTTAATTTAGGATTTTTGAACATGGGCCAAAATTCCTGAAGGAACACAGTAAGCATGGAGGGAGGGTGGAGGGTAGACGAGGAGGAGGAGGAGGAGGGTGGAGGAGGAGGGTGGAGGTGTGCAGCCATAAAAACCAGCCTAGAACTGGGCTATGAAAAAAAAAAGAGGGAAAAAAGAGAATGTGGTGAATATGAAATAGCTGTGTGTGTGTGTGTGTGTGTGTGTGTGTGTGTGTGTGTGTGTCAGTGCAGACATGCTGGTGTTGCTATGGTGAAACAGGATTCTGGGAATGGGGGGAAAATTCCAAATGGGAACGTTGGGGGAGCAGTGAGTGCATGGAGCCAAATGCTGTACATATCCAATGCATGTGCATGTGTGTGTGTGTGTGTGTACATCAGTGTGTGTTAGGCATAAAAAGATATTTAAAGGAGTGTTATGGAGGGAAGATGAAATGAAGGTGGAGGGGGTAACAGGGGAAATCAAGGTCAAGGACGAGTGCGAGAGCGAAGCGGAAAACGCTGAAGAGACCAAAAAATAGAAGAACAACGCGGTCATAAAACGGGTCGCGGCGCCGTTCAAGAGGTGAAGATTTAACCTCCTTTAAGACCTGAATGTGCAGCCGCTTGGAGAAGAGCTGCCACGCGTACACGGTACAACCGCACTTGAGATGAAATTAAACAAATCACTGAGGCTGGCTGAACCGTCGCTGTTGAAGATAAACCACCGTGACGCCGACTCTTCATTCATCTTTTACAAATGAATGCGGTGCAACCTCGAGGATGAATCTCTTATTAGCGCGTCGGAGGAGTTTAGCGTTCAGTAGACAAATTAGAGGCACCCTCACAGAGTTTTCTTTGTGACATGCTGAAATATTGTTTTTTTCTCGCTGTAATAACAAGAGGAGGTGTAGTGAGCGAGCTACACTTCTCCTCTCCCGTCCATATGATTTCACCTTTATCTCAGGCTAAGCAAACGCTGTTCCCGGCTTTCATCCATCCATGTAAGCCCCCCCCCCCACATTACAGCGTGTTGGATCAGAGGGCAAACTATTAAATGAGAACCTACAAAACTCCTCTTCCTGGGAATGAGTCACCCACCGCGGGGTTAAAAACTCCTCTCATTTCTCATTTCTCGTGCTCAGCCACCAGAAAACTTCTGCAAAATTCACCTGACAGCCTCCTCCAGTTTCCCAGCAGCTGGGGAGGCAACGCTTTAACGTCGGTGAAGAAATGTGCTGAAAACTTGAAATCAATCATGACGGACCCGGAAGATTTTTGGGTTATGCCTGGCTTTGATATCGGCCGATGGCAACACAGGTGACAGCGCACGAGTGACGTCACTCACAGGTTTCCGTCTTCCGCCTCCCGGTTGGTAGGCGTCGTTACAGATGACTTGTTTGAGCAACCAGGTGTCATTCGGCTGACCTCAGGTCCGCCGATGATCCAACTTTGTAAGCGTCACACACACACGCCGTCCATTCTTTACACTGTCGGTTCATTTCAGGTCCAAGCCTGATCCCTCTCAGCTGAAACCAGCCTCATCGCGTCCAATCTTTAACGAGTTTTAGCGCCAATGAATATCACTCTGAGATTCTTTAACACGAATCTCTGTTTTTCTAGACGCACTGACAAACACGCTGGTTATATTTGTGGACAGGCGGCGCTCGGGTAGACCTCCGTGACGGTGTCAGATGTGGCTGCACTGTGGAACACTTAATGTATATGACCGTGTCAAGTCCCAAATGAAAATCGTAAATATGTCAAAGCGTTGAAACCCAAACCCGAACCCTAAATATAAACACATAAATTTACAGCAGAACTGAGAATATAGATCCTTTTAATCCCGCTGCTGGTTCCTGGTAGCTCCGTGCTGGATTTAGCTCAGCACTGATCAGAGTTTTCAAACAGGAACTGGCTTGATGACTCTCTTTCAAACTGAGCCTCTCTTTTTTTTTTTTTCTTCTTTATCAGCACCTTCTATTTATAGCACCTTTACTGCAGCAGCACAGCTTAGTACAGTATGTTCCATAAAACACAGGCCTCTCCTGACCACATCCCCAGGCATGCCTCTGCAGACGTCTCCCACTGATATATGCATGAGCGTATGCTGAGTGTTGGCATTATCGAGACAGGAGGGGACAGACACAATGACACGCGCACACACACACACACACATATATATATATATATATATATATATATATCCGCTCTGGGCACACACACACACACACACACACACAAAGGTACAGGGACACACAGACAGTGATAAACACATGAGGACACATTCAGAGACGACACACAAGGACACACAAGCACATTTAGGGATGCAGGCAGACAAGGACACACACAGAAAATTAAATTTAGCAGGTGATAAACACACATGGACACACACACACACACACTGCAACCCATTACATTAAACTTGCAGTATTCCAATGATTTGGGGTAGTTTACGTCTATCTTTATGTGATGGTGAGACGTTTTCTCAGTTTATATTTAAAATCGAAAACTATTCCGACTCCAAATCACAAAACACTTCTGATTCCAGCCTCTGAAAGGAGAAAATTTGATGCTTTTCTTTGTTCTCTATGATAGTAAACTGAATATCTGTGATTATTGGACATCACCTCGGGTTCTTTTGGACATTTTTGGACATCCTATAGACTAAATTCTTAAAGGGATAGTTCGGTCATTTGAACGGGGTCGTGTGAGGTGCTTTATCCATAGTCAGCGTATTATCTCCAGTCGAGGGCGGTCGGCTCGCTCCCAGTTCAGAGTAGCAGACAACAGGAGGAGGAGGAGGAGGAGGAGGAGGAGGAGGAGCAGCACGGAAGATAAGCGAAGCACTGCTGAGGATGAGGGCGACAACAAAACATATTTTAGCCACCTGACAATAACAAAGATCAACATCAGGTCGTAAGAACACGCAAAACTCCCTCTAGTGGTACATTTTAAAGATAAACTATATTCATTTAATTACTACAAATTGTCTAATAAAAATAAACTTCCATCTAATGTAATTTAAATCTAATTTGCATTTCCTCGAATAATCTCGTCTCAATATCGGCCTGATACGTCGTCACGTTAACGGACAGAGCGTGCGTACGTCTGTGATTAGCTACAAACTAAATCACGGCGGTTTCAAAAATTGCTGCAATCGTGGCTCCGAATGGGGAGGAAGCGTTTGCGTCGATCCACGCCGTCTCTGAAGTCACCAGACTTAGTGGAGAAAAAGATTTTACCAGCAGAAAATGGGAGTTGCAGGCTAATCGTCACCTCTGCTGGTCGGTTAGTTTGTGTTTGGGTAAGACTTCTTATCTTATCTTGTTTAAACATTATTCCTGATCCGAACTCGTATTAATCCACGCGGATTAAAGGCGGCGGTAAACCAGCAACTCCAGCAAAATCCTGATGTTTGTCATGGAGGTCTGGTGGTTTTGGAGAGAGCGATATAACTGCTTCAGTTTGCTGCATGACAGCGAGGTAAAGCAGTGAAAATATCCTGAATATAACGAACACGGTAATGACTTTTTAAGGTTGGGGCGTGCACACTGACTGACACTGACTATAGATAAACACCTCATACAACCTCACTTCAAATAACCCGAACTATCCCTTTAACTGGACGGATAAGGAGCAGGTTTTCCAGTATTGAATATAATAGTCAGTTGCAGTCCATACATCTGTCCACAGCTTCCTTTTTCTGCCTCGGGGAGCCACGGATCAAACTACCAATTACAGGACAATTGACTCCACCACCTGAGCCACTGACTCCGCGCGCTCGTACAATTTATTCAAAATATTATAAACGAGCTTCATTTCGATGCAGGCCTCCTCACAGCAGTTAAACAGAGAACGTCTCCGCGCTGCCGCAGCGAAAGCACCGTGGGTGCTGTCAAATTAAGGAGCTCACTTCGCTGATCATGAAGCGGCGGCGGGATTTGTCTCTAGATGACATCAAAACTCGTCTCCGCCATTTCTGAATTAAAACCCGAGCAGCGACATCTCGAAATCTATCTGCCGGAGCCAAACAGACGACAAGCTGTCAGGCGGAGGTCACGGGAACGTTAAAAAAAGACGGCGTTTGATTGATACGGGCACGGCAGCCTCGCTTGGACGGAGAGGTCGAAGGTTAAGGCTGACTGCATGTTTTCTGAGAACACTGAAGCGCTTTGTCAGTGTCGTTTCAACACATCTAAATCCGGTCATTTGACCGTAATGTGTCGAGTTAACGAGACAAAACAACGTATTCAAAGATTAGAAACAAAAATCGATCTGACAAACGTCCAGAAACACCTTCACACACACACACACACACACACCACGCTGGCACAATATCAGCTAAACTAACCTTGACAGATTTGGCTGAGGTTCCACACACACACACACACACACGAGGGGGGTAGCTTTTGCCAAAAGGCACGTGGGCAATTTATGTAATTGAGATAACGCTGCCTGCTCGGCTGGCAGCGCAGAGCGAGATCAAACAAACGGCGACGAGAAAAAGGAAAAGACGCAACGGCACGAGCCAACAATAACACCGGAAAAACATGACAGATAATAAACAGAGTGAGACGTTCCTCAGTCATTAGGGACTAATATGTGTGACACATGAGTCACAGCTAAAAGAAAAGTAGAAGAGGAGGAGGAGGTGGAGGTGGAGGACGAGGTGGAGGAGGGGGAAACGGCACAATCCAAACAAGCAAGTCACGGCACGTTGAAACGGGCTCAAAAGCTTATAGAATTGCGTCTTTAATTAAAAGGTGCAGAACACAGTTGACTGATCTGGAAGTCATCCAAATACAGTACACTGATGCATTCCTGTCCCCACCCCTCTCTGCAACCTGCTGCAGAACATTCATACTGTACAAGCTTGTGCATGCTATACTGTATGTGCATCATACAAGAAGCAAGTTTCTATCGTCGATAATAATAATAATAATAATAGCTCCACCTCCACATGCAGGCGTGAAAACTCAAAGCAGACGTTGCTAACCGTCGCAGCAGACCCACGTGGAACGCTACAAGAGCGTCCACTGTACGTCGCGAGCCGGCGTTCCTAACCCGGCCCGTTAAATACTCTTCCCTCGTCTCCGCCTTTTATTGGAGTCCTCCAAAGTTCACTTCATTCGTGTGGCGAAGGAGTAGGAGTGAGCAGGGAAGACTGGAATATTTGTGGCCCGACAACAAAAGAGCTGGAATGTCCTTCTTCTAAACTGGTTAACGCTGCGAGTCTCTCTCCAATGTTTCTGCTCTTTGTGAGGGGTTTTTTCTGCCTTTGCCCCCTCTAGGAATACAGGTCTGGTCTTGATTATGGAAATGTTCGCCATATCCAGAGCTTTGTAACCATGTTTATAGCAATTTGGACATAATAAACATGCTGACTGCAGATATTCTGGCTTTTGTTTTGAGTCTCAGAGAGGTGCCACAAAGACAGGCTTTGAAATTAACACCAACTCTTTACACCCGCACCTCTGGGTAGAGATTATCACTTGCAAGAGTACACCCTATCAGATCCTATTCAGCATAGATACACACATGACTCTGCACACCCAGTATACAACTATATGAGCCAGCATGAACTTACAGAGGCCCGTGCAAACCAAATGACCCACTTTCCCCTCCGACTGAGACATAATGTGCATCTCGACTTATCTGCATTGACGTGTTACTCATTAAACCCGTCCTCAGCCAGAGGTAAAAGATACTATGAGGTCTTAATCTGCCCCATACATGCTTGTCTTTATCTATAATCCCACACAGCTGAACCCTGACAGGGCGAGGGTGACGCAAACTCGGCCGGTCTCGGAGCAGAAAAGGCACCTGGCGTGGTCGAGTACTTTGAACTTTTTTCCTCCCATGTAAGCGACAGAACGGTGGAAAGGCCGGACTGTATATTACATATATAATGTATAATGGGGAAAGAGGAGGGGGGACCAACTGTTTGAGCAGGAACTCGTGTTCGTATCACTCTCAGCTGCACCTGTTCTGCGCCTCAACTGACACCGCCTTGGGGAAAGATGAAGCATTGAGAAGGGAGGCAGAGGGCGGGGGACAAAATGTAACGCATGTGGCCGGTATGAAAATTAAAACTTAAACATGTTGAGCGTAAACACAGGCTTTGTTGTCTTTAACAGCAGATCAGTGTGTCCGGATTTAAGCGTTAAATCTCGCAGAGAAAAAGAGGATTCATCAGGATTCATCACATGACCGGCCACGTTAACACGACTCACTACGGCGGCACACACTGGACCTACGAGACGGGTCGACGACAGTTTGAATTTTCCACGTTTGCGAATGTATTTATTGATTCTTTTCATCTGCGAAGGAAGTTTGAGGATGTGGCAGAAATAATGTGACAAAGTAACGGTGTGAAGCAGAAGCACTAACCCAACTTCAAGTCTTTGGTCCCCCTGGACATCAGACTGTACTGCAGCTCTCAGTTATGACAGGGAGGACACAAAGGTCAGCACACAAACTGATCATTTCTCACTCGGTTTCACTGTTTTCTGGACATTTTGCACCATAAGTCATGATTCAGTTTGCACTTCCTCTGCACAGACGAGACTGTGACAGCTGATTGATAGTTCAGTCGGTAATTAGCAACAAAATTCAATGTCATTTGGACAAAACTTTGTGTAGCGTAGCATGGACGCAGGCTGCAGGCAGGAAATTTGCGTGTGGAGGACAGTGAACCTCACACAGGACGGGGTGACTGTGAACATCTGAAGGACTCCAACAAAGAACGAGAAACTCGCGCTGCTTCGATCTCGTGGACGCAACGTGGACAGCGACGTCACTTTGCAAGCGATGCTGCAGACCGGACCGGTCCACACAACACAACTCATACACCAGCAGCCTCTTTTATCACCTCCACAGGAATCACGTCAAACAGTACAGACGGTACAATCGAGACAAAAAAAAACCCTGAAATCACGAAGACGGAAGGAGACATCGGCTGCCGCTGCAACTTTGATCTGAGAAGTGTGAAATGTAACGTAAAACAGGCCTTTCCATGTGATCATCATGTTTCAGCTATTTAAGATATAAGAGGGGAAATTTGACTTGTCCTGTAGCTCTGCACAGCTGTGTTCAACTTAAAAACAGTACGTAGCCAACAAAAGAGTCCAGAGACACGATAACAAATTACATGTAACTCAAAATGCCATACCATAAAACCTCATTTAATTAACAGAAAACACGTTATGTCGTGCTCTGAATTCTTTTCTGGATATTTAATTACCTTTATCAGGATATGAGATTTTGGTCATATCACGCAGTCCTAATGTGATTACCACAGAGGTCGCTTTAATTCATACTCCCCTCGACCATGTTTCATTACCATCTACAGTATATCAGATGTCCTATCAGGCTCTGTAATTAGAAATTGGTAGGTTACACAATCCCCCTCAGACCTCACCAACGTGTAACTGCCATCGAGGGTTCAGGGCGCCGCAGCAGCGGACCGGTAATTGCTAAACTCCAGGAGCAGGTAGCGGTTTAACGTCTCTGCGCTTTTAATGTACAATAATGTCGACTGTGTAAACATCCTGCTGTCGTGGACCGGCTCAGAATACGTTAAACATTTTGTCTATATGCAGAGCTGCAGAGCTTGAGGGCTGAACAAGACGTTTATTTCATTTTAGTATGTAAATGTGCTAAAACGGTGAAACCAGAGCTCCCAGTGAAACCTGTGAACTCAGAACAATGCGCCCAGTCTGGTTTGCTAAAAAAGAAGTCATTCATTGTTAGTTTGAAACTGGATAACTCTTGATACAATCATATCCGTTTCACACCATGATATCTAGTTGGCTGTCTGACAGGAGCTTTTCAGGAGATCCCAGCGAGGAACTCGGCGATATATATGCGTGGTGAATATAACTGTGATCACAGGTTACCGTGCAGAGGTCAAAGGGTCGGGCCACTCCGAGAACAAATTGCTCCTTTTTCCCCCTCCGTCAGACCGAACTCTGTAATCAACGTGTCAATCTTGTCTGGCCTCCTGTCGCGGCCTAAAATCCACAGTTATATCCGTGTGATGAAACAAAGCGCGAGAGATTTACTTTGAAAGAGGAAAAGACGAGCGATGTAGACAGCCGTGCAGGTGCCGAACATTTAAAATGAATGTCAGAGTTGAAAGGAAACACATCGACTCAGACGCTGAATATCTGATGGCTTGTTTGAAGGCTGAACACATCAATCTTTTACCTCTTTTTCTGGAGCTGGACAGCAAACATGGACGTGGCTGATAGCATCAACACGACTGAGTTAGATAAGGAACAAGAAGTCTGAGTACAGACATGCCAGTTATATTATTGTTAGAGGTAGTTTAAGTTAAAGTGTTGCCTTCATTTGGAGTGGTTTGTCCTATAGACTATGAAATGTACTGTTAGTTAGGCGTGTGCGTTGCTGAATGCTTACCAACACATGAAGTTAAACTAATTATTAATATTTTATTAAAGGTCCCATGTTGTTGAAAGTGAGATTTCCTTTTTTTGTTGTCTATGACAAACATATTCATGAACGACCTTTGTAGCTCTCAGATATTGAGCATCAGCTTCAAAACTCCAGTAGTGAACGTACGTCAGGAGGCAGTAAAGGACTAGCAGTTGCACATGCTTTAACGAAAACGCCCGTTCTGATTAAATACTTCAAACAAAAACGTTAAATGTTTCGCCGCCTCCTGCTTCTCCATTGTTGCAGTAGCCTAAAATCACTTTGGATTGTGGATTACTCACAGCACAAACAAGCAAGTGTACAAATGTGATTTAAAAGAATGCAGCTTGGTGCCAATCTAAACACGTCCTGGAGGCAAAACACATCCAGCATAAACTTTGACTTCAGCGTTACCTTTGCACGCCAATCAACTCCGGTTAAAATAAAAAACAGCTCTGAGTAAGCAATCATAACCCGGAACAATATTACCCAACATTACACCGCACAAACACTTTCGACTCTCTGGTGGTTTTCACTTTTCCGCTTGAGCCTTCCTCCTGACCCCAAACAGAGCCGGTCTTTAATACGCATGTTGATCCGATCGCTGTGAGAATGAATGAAATGAATGAAAAAAAAAAAGAGGAACATTTTGGTGTTTTGCTGAGAGGAGGCAAAAACCACTTCCTTTCAGTGAATGAGAGAGCTGTCCAAGAAACCGCACGGTTTCATGAAATACCACCCACTCTATCTCGGCAATGCTGCAACGCTGACGTTACAGCTGCACCGTGTTTACGCTGCGATGCAATAAAACCATACGGCGGAGAGAAGAGCCAGATGCATCACGGCGTCACGCCTCCGAGGCCGCATTGCGCAGGTGAAGACAACCACACGAGGACAGACTGATTCAACCTGGTGTTAGCCAGCATCATCACTGAGTTATTGTTTCCTTCATTCCTGGAAACATCATTTAGAAACATGCTAATTAATCCCTGGCTTCCTCGCAGAGTAAAACAAAACAGTCAGTACTCTATTATGTCTAGACGCCTGAGAGGCTGAAGGCTGGTTATTAGGTTAGTTTATTGATTGCCAAGAAGAGAGATGCTTACTCAAATGTCACAAACAGAAAAAGGAGACAGCACTAATACAGCGACAGCTTGCGCGCACATCCGTCTGACCGTAATGGTTTTATTTTAAATGTCACCGTGTCTCTCTTCTGCGGCATTAACGGTCATAAAAGCTCACGTCTTCCGGTTACTGCTCGGCCCATCTGAGAAATTCAATTCGCTCAAACTGAAATTGAGGTTTAGTACTGGAGCTGTCCAAAAGCGTGCGCTGGGATTACCCGGGCCAGGTGGTGAGTCAAACTGTCAGAGAATAAAAGTAATTCAGCCGCTGGCTCCGAGCCCACTCACAGTTTGCCCCCGCCCCTCCCGGCAGCTTAGAGACGACCAGTGTGTGAATTTAAATGTGTGTTTGTGGATGTTTGTACATATTTGTCCATGTGATTATGTGTGTGCGTGTGTGTTTATATTTGTGTCAGTGAATGTGTGCCCAGGTGGAAGGACGAGGAGGAGGAGGAGGAGGAGGAGGGTGTGTGTGTGTGTAATCATTTGTGTGTGTGTGTGTGTGTGTGTGCCAGAGCGGGAAAGTGATTCCCCTGATGGGCGTGACAGCTGTGCAGGGAGTGGCTCAGCTTGTTGTCTCTGCCACCTGAGAAGCACGAGGGCTGGATGTGTGCAGCATCCACGCTAACCTCTCATCCCACTGTGTTTTGACCAGCATGCAAAACACTCGCTGACTGTCGCTTTGACAGGCTAACGGCACAAACAAGACATATTTGCACACTTAGTTAATGCTGCGAGGCTGCAGATATACGTTTGTGACGAAGAAGTTGCAGACTTGCACGGCAGCAACGATGCACACCTCACAAAATCGCAGAAGGTTCAAATGACAACCCTGCATACTCTTTCTGCTGTGCAACACGTTTTAGGATCACTCTGCTTTGCGCTGGGTAGGATTGTGTGTGACAATAAACTCGATTCGATTCGATACAGTATGAAGCATGAAAACGCGATATGAACCCCGCTGTGAGGCGAAGGTGTGACCTGTCGGTAAGGCGTGTGAGTCTGCAGAAAATCTTGATGACAAACGGGGCAGGGGGGAGAAAAGTGCAAGATGACGCTCGTCTGGAAGAGCGCCACCTGTCACGGCACCGGGCTGATTCCGGTGTGTCCGTTTAATGTCGATTCAGCTCAGTCCTCTGCATAAAAGCGCGGGGATGTGGACATGTTTATCCCTCCTTCATGAGTACATTTCACAAACGTGTTGCCTATAGGTGCAACCCTCGTGCTGTTCGCTGCGTTCAGCTCTCCTGAAAGACAAGCTGCAGACTCTCTCTGTATATTTTATGAATCCGTGTTGCCTCTCTGATCATTTTTGCCGGTTTACTCGACAGTTTTCGACAGGAACAAAAGCGTGGGAAGCTGACAAACATGGCAGTGAGCTGTACATATGCTCTGTAGCTCAGATGTACTGTACATACAGTAACCAGAGGCGAAACCAAATTTGATATCTGCACCTGTGGAAATGAGACACTGTGTTCCAGCCCAGAAAAAATAACACCGAGCCCACGTCCAGACCACTCTTTTGACTTGGTGACACTCTTCAGGTAACTATACACTCGCAGATCTCTCTGATGTCGCTTCACAGTTAATTAAATATGTGCAAAAATGTCAAGCGGCGGATGTGTTTCTCACCTTGGTGGTCGCTTGTCTTCACTCCAGTGTTGTGTCTTTACATTTGATCCCAGCCTTTTATCCCAACACAGGTCTCATGGAACCCTGTAATCAGAACAGACACTCTGTGATTCCATCGTGACTTTGCCAACAAAAGAAAAACATCGAGCGGGCCAAAACACTCCGGAGAGTCCAAAGCCTTACACAGGGGATCCTGCGAGACAAGAGTTAGCCAAATCCTACAGATAGCTGCAGCTCTGCACGAGGAAATCCACATGGCCACTGATGCGTGCAACTGCTGCCAAGTCAGGGATGCCATGGGAGGAGTCTCAAGAGTTCAAGAGAGGAAAATCCCAGAAGGAGGTGCAAGGTTTTCTTGTCTATGCAAACCGATGTTAGATTTTCATGTGACCAGCTTACCGCTAAAAGGCTTAGCAGTCTAATCCTTTAGCCAAATGAAGTGTCTAACTTAAGGCTTAGGCCGGCCAGAGGAATCAAAGGGAGTCTATAGTATGGAGCGTTCTAGGCTTTCAAAAGGCTACGAGTACACTATCTGTTCAGAAATGCATTAATGGGAAGCCATATCTGCTCGGTATCAGTGTTGCTTAATCATCTCTTCAGCTGCTTCCTGCAACAAGACTCGTTTGTTTCACACTGCAGAGCTGGGTCAGTTTCTAGTTTTCAGCTTAAACCTGTTTGACTTGACTGATGTGAACCGACTGAACCGGAAACTGTTCCGGCAAATTAAAGAGAGACAAGAGGCGACTCTGAGCTATGTCAACCGTTTATTGACGTTCAACACGGGCGGCAGGAAGTCAAAAAAAACAGAGCCGGTGTCAAGAAATGTAACAGCCGCGTCACTAATGATTAAACCTGTGTAAACTAGCAGAAAAGTGACAACATGAAGCAGCATGTTCTGAACAGACACTGGTAACAAGAAACAAACTTAAACTGCTCCAGCAGTAGGCATTGTGGGAAATGTAGGCAGCTATATGTGCAGCAGAGTATCATTACAGCTGAGCAGGTAGTGGTGGTGGTGTGGAGGCAAGCAGTGCCTTCAGTTGCCATTTTTAACCCTTTCCCTGACAACTAACACGTCACTCACGCTCATCACATCTGCTTGCTAAGTTACAGTCAGTAACGCAGCAGACTGGAGGTCCAGTGTGTAAGATCGGGGGGGCTCTATTATCAGAAGAAGGCAGACATGGAATATAATAATCATAAGTATGTTTTCATGCATGTATAACCACCTGGAAATAAGAATATTTTCTGTTTTTGTTACTTAAAAATCCTTTTATATGTACAGTGGGAGCTTTGATACAAACACTTCAAATTAAAAACTCTAGTGTTTAGTGAACAAATCTTTTGTTTCTCGACTTTTATTGTGAAACATTTCAACAGGTACAACTCCAGTCTCATTTAAAGATCCTCGTTATGTTATCACACGCGCAGCGCCTAGTGGTAAAATTCAGTTTTGCCGGCGTTTGCTTAAAAAAATTCAAACCGGTTTGAAACTTCACACATCAGCCAAAGCCTCTTATTCACACCTGCGCTGCTAGAATAAACGAACAATTAAATAAATGCTTCAGGCTACGTTAAACTGGCAGCTTGGCTATCAGACACAACTCAACAATCCTGGTAACAAAAGAGAATAATTAGCAGTCATACCTCGACAAATACCGTCGAGGTGAAGACGAGAAATGCACGCATGACTGTGCGAAGCTGCGTAACTGTTGACTGAATGTCAAGAACATTATTGCTGGGAAAGTGCATCCACACTTGGCATACCTGTGCAGAAAGCTTTATTTTTAAATGCTGTGACTGTAATGACCCCGTCTTTGTGCGCCGATTGAAGCTGATGATATTACAATCGCACATCACGTCCAATCATCTGACGCTGAGCAGAACCCAAATCTGTCTCTTTGCATCGCATCAAATAAAGTGGCAAATTGAATAATGCTTCCCATCTGTGGCTTCTCACACACACCATGAACACATGTACACAGTCAGACGCACAGACAGGCTGTTTACATGAAAACATATGTATCAGTAAACAGAAAAACACACACATTAGAGCTTCACACTAAAATGACCTGCAGTGTTTGTTTTTATTCATCATCAAGTAAAAAAAATATCCGAGCTTTAGATACATTTTTCATGACGTGTGGAAATAAATCGATACAGCTGTCAAAAAAAACGATATTTCCGTGTGTGCTGATGTGCGACTCGCAGCCCTCCCGTGTGCTCACTCATCAATTAATTAATCCTCGAAGAACAGTCCAGCGGTTCAGAGCCAATATCAAACGCCCTCGAAGGCGGCGCGTTAGCTGACGGTAACTAGCTGACAGCAGCAGTCCACGCACAGTGAATTATGCTAACATTAGCAACTAATGTTACTTGCAGCTAGTCCACAGAGTCCGCGTGCTCACACGGCACTACGGAAAATATAACAGGTGTGAAACGTGTGAAAGTTCTAGGTGTGGTCTGTTCTACCGTAGAAGCATGGCAGGTCAGACCCACACCGTCTCACTCTACGGTTATAAGAACATAAAAATACTTATCTTTACACACTACTGAAAACATAGTTATGAATATCACGGCATGTTTTTCAGACACAAATTAAGGTTGTGCTGAAGTGTGACTGTTTATTTGTGCTTTAGAACAAAACTGCTGTGAAATAATCAAAAAATATATAATTTAAATACATTTAATGTCCTCTGTAACGTCGCTCCATCGCTTCATTCACTTTCTACGTCGCCCTACCTGCATGGGAAATACTTTGAATGTTGCGTTTATTCTACTTCTGCCTCTAAAGACCAACTCATTTCATTTAATTAATCACTCAGAAATTCAAAGTTTTGTTAGAAATCCTCAATAAAAGTTTGAGTATCTGTATAATTTTGTATCTGAGCCTGGACATGCAGATACACACTCAACATGTCAACATTCATTCATTTCATTTCATTATTTCATGTCATTCAACATGTTTAGCTTCAGCTCTGGTTAACACAAAAACATAACCACTGATACACACACATCATGACATGACATGACAGTCATCTGCATCTTTCGACATGACCGCTGGTTGACAGCATCATCAAAAGAAACATGACAGTCAGTCGACAGACGCTGTGCGGTCGATGCTTTTTCAGAACATTTCAGCACATTCAAAGGATTTTTACTTGAAGCGTCTAATATAATCTGTAATGTGGTTAAATGTTTGAAACAAAGAATGCATTCGCTGCTAAATGCAGTTCATGGTAAGTAGTAAATATATTAGATTATTTGCGGTACATTGGATTAGTTTATGGAATGTTTGGATTAACAGATTCCCGGTTACAGGAACATACATAAGGAGGAGCACATTTTCGAAAGTAGTGAAGCTTATCAAGGGTTTAACAGAGCACACGGGAGAGGTCAAAGGGCTTCGGCCTCTTCTAAAATGATTCTTAAGTTTGAATCCACCCCCTTAGTGGGATCTATGATAGACTAAAGGTCTGTTGTACATTTGAGCCCAGACTCCATCGCAGACCTCGTCCATAAGTCTAAAATCTAACGTGCTCAGGTGAACGTCTCTCCAAAGCAGCACCCACCCCCGGTTAGCGGCTATGGCCGTTCAGAGTGGCCGTGCATCTGATTCTCTCCGGCTAATCCATATGCTAAGCCAGCTCTCAGCCACTCGGTGAGGGATAAATATGCATCGGCACAAACAGGACAGATAAGAAAGCCAGCTGCTTGGAGGCAGGGTTAAAACCTGACGGCACTCCGAGCACATCTAGACGATATGCTCTGTTTTATTTTAACACAGAGACAGACACAATGGGGGATACAGGTTAGTGTTGCACATGGGAAACTGTTTAGAAGCAACATTTGACAAGCCAAGCTAAGACCAAAGGATGCTAATTGATGTCTGGACAGATTCAGAATCTTATATTATTCTTTAATCGGAGAGATCCTGATCTGAATTTAAAACATGCTCATTTTATTCAGGCAAAGTTACGCAGTATACACCGTTACGCAGATGATACCTTATTATTTTTCAGTCAGCATTGGGTTCATCCACTTCTAAAATCCTCTAGTAAGTTGACTTTTTGAATGAAAAGGTGAAGGAATGGCGAGTGGATGGAGCAAGGAATAAGAAATACTTCACTCAAACTACAGAATTATATATATCCCGTTGATTTCATGGCGATTCTAACTCACTGTAGTCAAGCAGCAAACGCTAGATGACAAAGAGTAAATACTACCCATTTCTGAGTGAGCTAAATATGTAAAAGTATTCTTGCATATCAATTTTAATACACAGGGTGTTGATCCTTTGCGCTACGGACCTCTTTAAACAAAATCAGGGCTTTAAATTAAGAGTATACCAACTTCTGAAGGCACCGCTCCAGGTATTGTAACTGTGAATGTTATCCAGCTCTGTTCTGCAACCTGCCCTTATTGCATTACATTTTTCACTGTAACACTAATGGGAGTGGGAGTGTGACTGTGTGTTTTAACACAATCGTAAAATATTACTACCAGGTGTAAACATCATTATTTCAGTCATTCGTTTGAGCAAATATTTGATAAGCTGCAACATGCGATATGAGCCATTCACATTAATATTCCTGCCTGTGAGTGATGATGATGTGTGAACACTGACAGCCACAAAATAAGGAAAACGAACAGGCGCATACTCGTCTATATAAAATTTATTTAAAATATTGTTTCCTTAACTTTGCACTCTTGGTGACTAGGAAGAGAAAGGGATGAATTATTTGGCCCAAGACGTAACACGCCTACACATGAGCTCCTGTCTTGTGACATGCTTTATTGCACAACAACAACACACACAGCCACACCAATAGGTCGAGGCATGATTTCAGGGTTCAGCAGATGGCCATGACAGATTAAGGTATGGGCCCCAGAGCAGGGTTTTAAAAGCATTAAAGAATATTAGTCGTTCCTTGAACTGAAATGTGACCACTGATCACGATCTGTACATACGAGGGGGGAAAACATCAACCCGTTTAATCCCAGGATGCAGATTAGCAAGTGTGTGTGTGTGTGTGAGGTTACTTGCACTAACATGCAGGAGATACCTGCTTTATAATAGTATATGCTTATATATTGTATGTTTGTCTGTTTGTTTGAAATTTCCTTCATTAGCAATGCGTCTGCTGACAGGACGTCCTTTGGATTTTCCTGGAAAATCCAGGACAAATCCTTTACATATAAATCAGTTTACAGGCTGCTATAGGCGACCGAGAAAGTCATAGAGGGGCTCATCTTTTAAGCTGTTACAACCTGTTCACTAATTAGCATTAAAAAGTGATCTTCTTCATGTGGCACCTTTATTTAAATCTATCTGTCAAGGACCAAAAAAAACAAAAAAACAAAACAAATCCAACTCAAATGCAAAGACGAAAAGAGATTCTTTGCACCAGATTTTAGCTACTGGCTACTTTCCATGTGCAGTTGCCGGGCAGACAGACACAAACACTCCAAAACACAAAACAGAAATGTAGAAGCAATGTTTGGTTTAAGGGGGCGGTACAGCTGTAATTATTTGTGTGTGTTTGTGTGTGTGTTAGCGTGTGTGCAGATTAAACCAATGAGATATGCTGCTTTAAAGAGGACGCTTCAGAGGTGCATGTTTTTGTTGTTTTTCAGGCCTTACGTTAAGAGAGAAAGCTCATTTTAAAAAGGTTACTGATTGTTGCACCGCCCCTCTCCCGCCATCGCTGACAATATCTTTAACCGTGAGTGTGAATCATCCACTGTTGAACCTGACAGTCGACAGACTCGACTGTCAAGCGACCAAGAAGTGACAACGTCGCAGAGCGTCGCGTTAAAAGATGGCGAGCGCTTAAGAGCCAGCAAACCACTTGGACGACAGGACGGCGAATGTGCGGCTGAAAATCAGAATGGAGGAATAACTCAAGCATTACTCGCTTCGTTCTTGGACAAACTGCATAAAGAGGTGAGATTTATGTCGTACTGGAAGTAACGCCGTGATTCATTTCTAGAGGAAAGACTTCAAGGATGAGGACGAACAGATGAATCCACAGATGATGCTGATTTTCTTTTGAAAGGCTCGAACTGAGCATTCATGTTTCATGAATGAAGCTCTTATTTTCAATGAGTCTAAATACGTCTAGACTTTAAGGAAGGTTGTCTTATGCTCCATTTATATAAGGCTGCTCATCTGCTCTGTAATCATCCACTTAATAGTGAGAGGTGGAGGAGGATTGTTGATGAAAAGCAGAATTTAAATACCTGCCTGACGAAGAAAACTTCACGTTCTCATGCAGAGCTGCTTCATATTTAACGGAGGACTGTCACTTTCTTTGCCAGCGACTTTGACAGAGTATGTCGCACGCATTGGTATGCCCATCCTGCAGACAAACATTTTTGCAGGCAGACTGTGATGCTTAATCTTCACAATGAAAAAAAAATCCCCTCCCGTAAGATGACAGGCATCTCCCCAAACTCGACCGCAGCCATTGTTAATCTTTTTAAACAAATCTGACGTCTGGGACGGAGCTGTGTGTCAGAGGCGTCAGATTATATTTTCCATTTCCTTTTTCATTTTTAAAATGAAACTGGACAAAATATATCGAAGAAGACACTCACGATCGAAGAAGACGGCGTTCACGAATGATCTGATTCAGAAACAAAACAACTTTTTACCTCACTGAGGTTTACTGATGCCGGCGCTCGCTCACTCTCATTCACTGTCTACGTCGACCAAAGCTCGCTTCCTCCCTCTTAAACTGTGGGACGAAAATCAAATTAAACTTCTTCATGTATGTATTTTGCAGTGTAAATTGTGAGTCAGACTCACAAAGCCAGAACACAACAGGTAGAGCTACACGCCACTGTTCTAGCCAGTTGATTTTCAAAATAAAATACCCTGTGCAAACTGCCGCAAAACAGCCAAAAGCAAAACAATGTAACTATAATGTAGCAAAGTAGCATTAACATAGCATATTTACATATTTAGAAGCACCTAAACCAGGAAAATGACCAAATCTGAGCAAGTTAACAAAGTGTGGTAGGTAAACGCTCCAGGTGGGGTTGAAGTCGCGTGGAGGACGAACCAAAATAGCATCACGTGCCAAAACGGACGACCCCCCCACTCTGCATCCTGTCTGAATGCAGCGTTACTCAACTGACTGAAAATGAGTCTGAAACTATTTTGCTGACTGAACAATCATTTGTCTTTTTTTTCTTTGGCAAAAATGCCACAAACTGAATCTGTCTTTTGGTTTTGGACAAACTAAGACGTATGCAGACGTCACCTTGGGCTGTGGGAAATGTTCACAGGCGTTCTGCACAAACTATTAATTGAGAAAAATTACCCGCCCTCGTCTCTTTACAGCCACCGTTTGAATAAATCAGATTGTTTTAATGCAGTGCACGCTGTGGGGGGTTCCAGCTGAATGAACTCTGCGGGGATGCCACCTGCAGTCTGTTTCCGAGAGCCGCCACTACCACCACTGCCGCCGCCGCCTTACGACTACGATCAGGACTTTTCTAATGGAAGTGGGGCTAAGTGCTCTCGATAGAAAGGCCTCAAACAGGAAGTGTTGCAGGCTCGCTGACACTTTGCCAAAACCACCCGCTGAATCACATCCATCTGTTTGCATATTATGCAAATCACCTCGAGTTACTTAAGTGCAAATCAGAGTAAATGTGTGTTGATCTGCTGCTTCCCATATCAGCTTACGATCTACTGCGGCACATGAACATCACTGGGCGGGGGGACGGTCAGCTGACGCTCGTCTTCCTCAGAATAAACTTCATTTCTACCTCGATGCGGACGAGCTCTAATCCGACTCTTTGTTCCCGCGTGTACAAGTCATTTCCACGCGGGATTAATCCACCTATTCACTGAGCTCACACACACACACACACACAGTGCTGTAACCGAGCCAATGTGGAGATTGATCAGCTGGTCTGTGTCCAAATTAAAGCCTGTCCTCTGCAGACATGCCAAGCATAATAACTCTCTCCTCTCTTTGTACTTTTCCTTGGCCGGAGAGAGTGGAGGGAAAGAAAGAAAGAAAGAAAACATGCATGGTGCATGGGAGAAAGAGAAAGCAGGAAAAAGAGGTGCAATTGGATAATGTCTTGACACCCATCGCAGAAAAAGGAATGCCTGGCTCTCAGATGTCTGACCCATTTTCTGCTCGCTCACTCGCTCGCTCGCTCACTCTTCTCCTCATTTCCTTCCTTCCTCTAAAATCCACAGTAAAGACGCCGTCTGACTCCCCACCTAACAGACGAGGCTGCACTTGCACCGACAATCTGTGTGTTCAACTGTACGTATAATGAGAGGCATGTGCTTCAATAATCAATTATCCACTGGCTTCTAATAATAAAATGTGTTTGTTGAGTTTACGGATGATTCAGTCAGTTAAGTCGCGATGATGGACGGAGAAATATATTTCCCCCCCGTTAGTGTCGATGCATATTCTCGTTTTCACATTATAAAGTAACTGATGGCTTTCTATATTTGAGCGTATGTGCTCAACAGAGCGCCGACTGTGTGTCTGCAGCGTGTTTTAACTACATCTTCGCTGTCATACGTCGACGTTTAGGGCTCGAAAGAGCCAGTTCATTAAAAATAAACACCAATATAAGATGTTTTCCAGGATTACAAGGAAGAAATGTTGCTTTTTTTACTCTTTTATGCCATTTTTCCAACAGAAACTACCTTAAATTCACATGATTTGGCAGAAGTCTCAAAAACTGCTGAACAAGTCAAAATAAAATGTACTTTTCTTCAAAATTCAGTTTTTAAACGAGCAACGATCGTCTTGCATTCTTTTCTTCACCTCCTTGCGTCTCATCTCGCATTAAATTAATAATAAAAATACGTTATTAATCCTGGAGATTTCAGTCCTGGGCGTATTTGGTGACATGAGCGCGGTTACCGTGGTAACGGCGAGTGCAGAAAGACTACTAGATTTCTGAAGGCTTCACAATAAAAGCGTCCTCGTGGTTTCGCCGGCTGAGCTCTTTTAATGTGAAGCAGCATCAGGAGCAGGAGCAGGAGCAGGAGGAGACGTTGAGGTTTGCGTTAGCGGTAACTTGACACGGCGGTGATACAGCTGCAGCAGAGTGAACAGTAAACAGCGAGGCTGATATCACTCAGGTCAGATTACAGTTAACGCTGTCGTGCACGAGGCGGCAAATACGAATCACGCGCAGGAGAGGCGGACTCCGCCACTGACAATGGAAGATGCTATTTGAGACAGATTGCTAATTAGCCGTAATTAGAATCAGGAACAACTGAGATTTTAACAGAATAAATAAATGAAATACTAATTAAAAAAGACACAAACAGGCTTGAAAATGAATCGTTGAAACGTTTAACAGGAAATGTCGAGAATCCATACGTCTGTTGCCATGGCGCCGCGTGGATGGTAGCCAATTACAGTAGCTCTGACTTCTTCTGTGTTTTTGGTATTTTAGGACTTTTTCTGTGATTTTTCGACACCAACCTCCGTCAGTGTGTGTGTGCACACATGGACTTTAACTACAGAGTTTACAGATTTGTCTTTTTTCTGTCATAGAGACGACTCGATGGAACAAACAAAAAAAGGCACGGCTCTCTTGTTTACACTGAAGAACAGCTGTTAGCGCTCAGCAACGTTAGCATGCTCTCTGTGTGAAGACTGGAGATCTCTGCTGAAGTGAGGAGGAGGAGGTGGTACAAACCATGAGTACCGTCTGGGGATCGTAAGATCTCTCCGCAATAAGATGGAGGAGCTAACGGCACTAGCCAGGCTAACAGAGGGACTGTGGACCACAGGACGGAGTCAGAACTGGGTCGCTGCAGGAAAGACTCAGCCCCCTCAGAGTATTCTGATCCACCTTGTGTTCTGTGAACTGCTGTAACAACTGAATACCCCGGTTGCAGCATCAATAAAGTCGATCTGACCTTATTTAACGAAGTAATGCTCCGTTAATTAATCCTGCTGCTCCTCTCGTTAGCGTACGTTAGCTCCTGTTTTTACAGCACAAACATGTTTAAGTGACAATCTGTGGACAAAAACAAGCAGCCGGGTCGGCTCTGACAGGACGAGGGTAGAGGAGACGAAGGGGTCGCCTTCGGTCAGCTAATCCCCGTGTGTGTCAGATAAGAGTAGGCCGACACACTTGTGCTCAGCACACACACACACACACATATATATATATACACTGGAAAAACAAGGGCAGGCAGCGGGCTGTAAACAATGTACTTTCACATGATACCCACAGAAATAGGCACACGCAGAATACATTAAGTCAAAGTCCAACACATGATCCGTGCAGCGACTCTCCCTTAAAGCTAGCTGCTCGCTCTAATGTCATCTGCTTATAGCTCTCTCTGTGTCGCACACAAACAAGCCGGCGGGGTGAGAGCTGCCTGCCTTGGCACAGAGGACGACTACAGATGTGAAAGTAGGGAGAGCTCGCTCTGGGGAACCAGCTGGAGCCTGTCCAACCTGGACAAGGGTCAGGGACACGACTGAGAGAACACCAGCAGCATTTGGAGCCTCTTCTCTGGGCGTGGCCAGCTCGTCACCCTCATCAGTCACCTCCAGGCCTCCGTCCAGCCGAATCTATACAACGCCCAGAGGCGTGATTATTGACATGACTGTTTACATTTAGTCAAACAAATTAATTAATTAACAAACAGGAAGTGATGAGGTCAGCTCAGGATGGCAGCACAGACAGCTAGCTCCTGATCGAAGCTCGACAAAAAGTTCCCAACTCAGAGATTAAAACGAGTTTTAAAGTTTTTAAAATGTTGGGAAAACCAAGAGGACAACCCGAATCAACTGATGACGGAGGAGACATGACGGACACGGGGGAAGAGGACGAGAGCATGGGAAGACATCGTTAAAGAAAAAACGAGCTCGCCGACAAACAGGAAGTCGTGAAGCAGCTAAGCGTTGTTACCGGGCACGGCGCTGCAGAGACAGAGTTGTACAAACAGAAGTGAAATATGACGTGTAAGTGCCTTTGTGTCATTATCACTATGTACAGCATTGAGCAAACACCGAGGATCTGAGGCAACATGTGTTCTTCAGAGGGTGGAGGTCTGTTAGAGCTCCGGTGATGACATTTTAACTCAGAATAGCTGCCTGCATGTGTGTGTGATGTGCGTGCGAATCGTATGCACGAGCGTGCAGTCCGGCCGTGTCGACGGGCCGAAGCTGCCGCACTAATCACACCTCGCCTATTGAGTTTCCTGCCATGTCGATGAGGAAACACGACGCCGAACACATGGAGACGCTGCAGGAATACAGCCTCGCATGTGTATACGCACATACATGTGCGGAGCGAGGCTCTCGCGCACGCGTCAAAGAAGAAGAGGTGTTACTTTCAGCTCGACTCAGACCGCTCGTCTTGTGCATGCCAGATTTTGATGATTGGCTGCAGTTGAAACATCTCAGATAAGGAATGTGCACGGCTGCCAGATCAGCAACACACACACACACACACACACACACACACACACACACACACACACACACACACACACACGCGCGCACACACAGCCTGAGGGCGCTTGGCATTAAGTTGGCATTCTGGACCTCCCACTGCGTCGCCGTTCATCCTCCAACACTTACAGGTAGAGATGAAACACACTCCCGGCTCAGGTAGAACAATCCCACAGATTAATAACATTCGTGTGTGTGTGTGTGTGTGTGTGTTAATGATGTTTACACGCCACACACTGCTCTGAAGCTACTTCAGTGTGAAGAAACAACGCTCTGGTGCAGCGTCGTTCTGAAGGATTGAATTATGTTTAATTGTGTTTATTAAGCACACACACTGTGTGTCACTGTGTCTATTTTTTTGTTTTCATTATTTACTTTCACACCGAGAGCTCGACAGATTTCACTTTCAACAACGTAGCACACGCCCTTCACATGAATCATATCCTGAGTGCATTAATGTGTCACTCCAAAGCAAGAATTCAAATGATAAACAAACAGTGACACTTTTATATTTCTCTTCACTTTCAGCAGCTTCACGCTGTCAGACAGTATCACATTATCACAGCTGATTATTTTCATCATGGGGTCACCTGCTGTTTATTTCCTGGATTCATTTCTTTTATATATTTTAATCATTTCTCTGCAATGCTGCTCATAATTTCAAAACATCTCAAGATAATATTGTGCTTTTTGTGTCTTTTTTTGGTTCAAACCCTAAAAATATTCCCTTTACTGTCCAACGTGTTAAAGAAAGGACATCAGCTGGACTCAGCTGTGTAATATGAGTTTGTAATAACAGGTTTGAAAAAGTTAAATCCACGTGCAGCGAGCGAAGCCTGCAGAGTCGCTTTGGATCAAAACACGAGCATCCCGTGCTGCATCAGCATGTCTGGGTTTATATCGCAAAAGCAGTATATTGTCACACTTAATACACAGCTGCTACCAGAGAAATCAACACTGTGTGTCAGATTATTGATTTTAAAATGATTTTACTGCATCCACTGTGCTCCTCCATCACAAAGCGGTGTTAAAAATGAGTTAAAAGACTCAAAATCACATGCTGGAAGCTCCAATTTATGCTAATAGCAACGATCCACTCTCATAAAACGTCCTTTAATCAGCGTCATAAAAAAAAAAAGGAGGGTAGTGGTGTGCAGCAAACTCGAGATAATCATCAAGAAGGACATGAGTGAAGTTTGATTAATCACAAGAAGCGGTGCCAAACGAGCTGGTGAATGGGTGACTCACTTCTACTTCCTGTTAACATCAAAACCATAGCATAACCCCGCAGCTCAAAGACAACAACAACAACATCTGCCATTGTCATTACTCGATTATTATTCACACAGACTGCGCGTGAGTCCTTCAACGAATGCACTGACGTGACTCATCGAGTGACTTAACGTTCCTTCAACAGCAACGCACTTTAAACATAATGTGAGGACGCTCTGAGGCGGTGTCAGAGGAAAGTTTCCTCAAACAGAAAAGTGCTCGGCGAGCAGTAATGGAGGGGCCCGGCGGAGAGTAGGTCACTGTCAGTCACACCTCAAAGGAAGCCAGCTAAACTCTGCAGTGATCTTTAACCTCACAGACGGTCATAACATAAACTGAAGTCTAATTCTTCATCTCACACACACACACACACACACATACACACATATATACACACTACATGTTGCCCCGGTCAAGACAGAGCTGTGACTCAACCACTGTGAAAAACCAAACCTGTGACCAAATCTAGGCCATTCGCCAACTAAGAAAGCAGCTTGCTGTAGATTAACAGGAGAGCTGTGTGCAACAAGAGCGAGAAACAAGTGACCTGCCATAACTGAACGTAATAAAACCTGAAAGCACAAAGCTTCCATGATTGTTTAAGGTCTAATTACTGAAATAAAAACATACTTGTAACATTATTTTAAAGTGATTTCCAAACCGGAGGAACTTCTGAGGATGTACATGGAGAGACCGTGCAGTAGCTAAACATACAGCTAAAACATAATTTACTGATTAATTAAAGAAAAATCTAAACATGTTGAGTCATCTCACCAAGAGTGTGTGAAAACCGTACAGTCTATAAGTAAGCAGAGACATTCAATGGATGGATAAACAGCTGTAATAGATAAAAGTATAGTAATACCTAAAGGTAACAGCTAAACAGTTAGCTACAACAATGAACGGGTGAAATAAGCAGCTAAAGCTGATAGATGATGGATAAAACAGCTAAAAATAGTGGCTGAACAGTTCAATGCTGGCTAAACACAAGGACAGACGACTTAAATAGTGAGTAAAAGATACAGTTGTAAAAGATAAAGGTGTAGTTAGCTAAGAGAAATGTGCAATGACTGACAAAGCTAAACTGATGCTAAGTCCAAGCTTAACCAAAACACGGACAAGTCAACTGCCTAAAGAAACTAATATATTCATTCAAATCTGAGTAATAGTCCAACAATGTCCAATTTAAAATCAATTTAAATGAAGACACTTCGAACACGACGGCCGGTGTACTCCGGTTCCTCTGACAGAGCTGTAGGGGAACGTCTGACAAAGGCTGCTGCTGTAAAACAAGTGTGATAGCCTCATTTACTCCTGACACGTGTAATTCCACACTGTCTGAAGTGAAAACCTTCATGCTTCTATTCTGAAAGCCAACCGTGCAACTTTATTTCCGTCCTGTAATTATGCAGCTATTTCACAGCAAAGCTACTGTAGGTGTCTGCAGTGTGTGGTGGCCTTAACCCCAATCCAAATAAAAACAAATACAATGATCAAGAGGTGGAGTTTTGTCCAAGCTTGCCAAACCATCAGGCGTTGGAACAAGTCCATTCAAATTTCCTCAAGCATGACAGATTACAAAACAGGGAGCAATAAAACTCGAGCCTTTCGTCTGCATAGCCAACCATTTATCCGGCTCCTAATTCAGGGGCAGACCAGAGGAAGTCAAGAGATGTTTAAGATTATCTCAGAGTTTTTATTTGTGGCAGCAGCAGCAAAGAAAAACAGACGGGATATTTAAAAAAAAGTTCAGCGCTCGTGGCTTTTCTCCTCTACGGTAACGAAATGCCGACCTACATACGGCACATGTTGTTAGAGCAGAGCAGCCATAGTGAGACTTGGGTCTCGGCCAAAACTCTTAATTGTGCCGGTTTTATAAGCATCTCTTTGCTCAGAGTTATTCATTACCTCAGCAGATAATATGTTGAAGCGTGGAAAATTTCCAAGTGGAGGCGGTGTAACGGATTTCTTGTTGTTGTTTTTTTGCCTCTCATCACATGAATTTCAACACCATCGTCTTCATCGTTAAAGCCATTAACCGTACTTTCCTTTGGTGGTATGCAACCTCCTTGTAGAGGTGGCATACACTACGCTGGAATGTCATTTAGCTTTTTTAATTTTGTTTGTACATCCGTGATTACTTATGAGCTAAAATGTAAGTGGAGGTCAAATTAAAGGCTCAAAAACTCTCCCGTGATCGCGGCTCCAAGCAGGAAATATTAAAAAGAGAAGTGCAGATCAGGAGAACCACCTCTGGTTCTTGAAGCGGTTCTGTTCAAGATTCAACAACAGTCAACAATAATCTGTTTTTACCATAATAAATAAAGTATAACCTCTCCTAATATTACAGTAAAAGGACATTAGTACTGTTTATCTTGGTCACGTTTAAGGTTGGTGTTTTATTTCATATTTTAAAATTTTAGAGATTTTACAGTGAAAAACTGTCAAACCATGACAGCAAAAGTCTGTAAAATAAATATTAGTCTTTTACCATATAATTAACAGTCTCTAATAGAAAATACTACTTTACTGTGTATAAATTCACTTAAGAATGGTGTAAAAGTAATGGTTTTTAAATATATACTTACTGTATACCGGAAAACACATTTTACGGTCTTTTACTGTCATAGTTTGGCAGTTTTTCACCATCAAATCTCATTTATTTCATCTTTTTACCGTGACAATCCGGCCTCCTATGAAGCTGAACACGGTCGACTGTATTTTAACGCCTGATATGATGACGGTACTTGGACAGCTGTATATTTTCCGAGGTGGTACACGGCGTAAAAGTTTGAGAAACTTAACTTTTGATAGTCGATAAATAGGCGATAAATCAATTAGTTGACAAATGAATCTGCAAGTTATGAAGATAATCACGAGTACGTGTGTCTGTGTGTTATATGTACAGGTACATACAGCCTACACCAAATATAACAGTTATCAATCTAGAGTAAATCTTTAATCATGTTTTACTGCTTTTATTTCTACTTCTCGTCTCTAACGGCAGCATACAAACACGCCCATTAATTCCTCTCGGGATCTCTGATTATAAACTGATTATCTCATACCCCGGGGGCACAGATAGTAAAAATGGTTACTGCCAGTTTAATCTCAAATCCACATGAAGGGAATCCCTCTGTACATGTTTATGACACAGTCGGTGGAAAAAAGTAGCCACTTTATTGTCTTGGGAATTGGTTGTTTAATATGTCTGCAAATGTGCAGCGAGTGACTTAATTTCTATCCAACTGCATAAATTGAGGCAGTGCTCACACACACACACACACACACACACAGAGGAGAGAGAGCGAGTAAAAGCAGTTCAGCGCCTGCTAAATGTGGGACGGACTCCTCCTCGTAAAATGCTCCGCTACACGCTGGCAAAAATAAACCTCACGGGCTTCGGTGCCAAGTATTCCCGTTGATGAAAAGCCAGTTGTGAGTGGCCCCAGTTGGACCTGGACAGGGCCAAACTGACTGGTGTTAATAAGTGAGAAGCGAGGCTGTGTGAAATAGCCTCGCTTTCTCTCTTTGGCCAATAAAAGGCCATTTTACAAATTATTATATTCTCTGGTGAGTTGGAGGCTGCTGAAGCAAAAAAAAAGTCTGGCTGAGATAGAGAGAGCACAGCAGAGAGTAACAATGGTTCAATGGTACAGAGACATAAAAAAAAAAAAGAGTTGACATCTGCACGGAAACCCCTGCTCAACAGAAACAACCGAAAAAAGACGACGAGAATGAAATGAAACTGCACACACTCAAAGGAGACGCATGGGAGGGGCGACAGAAACACAACAGTGAGAGTGAAAAAGCCACAAAGTTGGAGCGTGCGCTGACATCTGACGTCACGCGAGTGTGTTTGTGTGTCAGGACAGGACGAAGGGGTTGAGATGTGGCAGTATCTTGAAGACAGCAGGACCCCCGCAGTGGTGTGCGGCACAGACACACACTGATAGTCTCTCCTGCTTATCAGCAGCAAGCGGTGGCACCAGCAGCAGAGCTTTACGGGCCTCTCAATGCAACACAAACCAACGAGGACATCACGCTGAAAGGTTAGCCTCATTCTTCTCAGATAATGAGGTTTGGATTGCCAGTGAGGACACAGTCATTAGCAGCCAGGAATTTCCTTTATGACAGAGGACGGAGGATACATCAGCTGACTGGGCCTACTTTGTGGAGAAACTAATAACTTTACATCGATAGACGTCATGTGGCTGCACATATGGTCAAGTCCTGCCTTGATTTATGTAATCCAGCAATATTTTTCATTATTACTTCATTCCAACGTTCTCCAGCTTGATTTTTCTGTATATATTTCATACTTAGGAGTAATTTCTTATCCACCTTGTGTGCACAAGCTGCTGTTTCCCCGCTGTAAGATCATTAAGGTCTGTCTTATCTAATCTACACTGAGTGTCTCTGTTCGCACGCACACTAGAAGGCAAGTGAAGATGTCAGCTCACACTCTGGGAGCTTGTGATGAGCATTTATCACCATTCTCTGACATCTTATAGACCAAATATTAAGTCTTAATATGGATCATATTACAAGAGTTAATTATTCTGTGGGTAATATGACCTTTGACCTTACAGTGGTCACATGCCAAACAATGACTTTGGTGACAGGACTGGATGTGTGACAGATTATCCAGGCTATCTATACTGTACTTTTTGCAGTGTGCTGGTCAGTAAGGTGAACCAGGACTCACTCTGTTTACTGTAAATGGGTGTGCTTTTATAATTAATAAGTGTACCGCTCTTATCTTGGGGCAAACTTTGGCATTTCTTAAATAAGACCTTAAAAATGCATCGAAACTGCTGAACCATTTGAAATAGTTGAAATACAGTAACAAAGTAGATTAAATGAAGCAATGAAAGAAGTTGGTGTCACAGCCTGAACAATGCTGATTATAAACCAATGACAGTGTAAAGAATGGGCAGCGTATGTGTGACGTCACCCACAGGTTTTCGCCAAATGACGCCTGGTTGCTCAAACAAGCCATCTGTAACGACACCCACCTGTCAATCAAAGCGTCCACGCTCTTAATCCTGCATAACTTTAAGCCTTAATATAACCTGAACAGGTGAGTTGTATATAAATTCACCCTCAGTACAGTTGTCATGAACGGGGAAATTAGCTACAGAGACCAAAACTGTTTTTTGTACCAGGCTGTAAACATGTTTATTTCTGCTGTGAAGTTTTTAACATGGGGACTTATGGAGACTGACTCACTTCTGGAGCCAGCCTCAAGTGGATGTTTGAGGAACTGCAGTTTTTGGCACTTCCGGCTTCAGCCTCTATTTCTAAAGACCTGGAGCCAAGATCAGAGCCGGTTTTCTCGTTACTCAGATCTGGATTTGGTGGAAGAAGATGGCAGTGACTAGCTCACGCAAATCAGTCTCATTTCATTCATGCTTGGACTCTATAAATAAGAATGCATGATGATGTATATGCAGACAAAGACCCCTAATGTCATGTGAGCGCTCTCTTCATGCATAAAGAGGCCGATTTATTCGCTCAAATGAAAATAAACATAATCAAATATTTCTACACAAGTGCGCTTTGATAAAAAAAAAAAACAGCATCTAAATAATTGATGTTGGTAAACACAAGCTATACTGTACGCCGTCACAAAAATCTATTAGCCCAGTTCCTGTGCAGATACCCATGATCGTCAGATGACATTTTGTGGTTGGCTGCGTTTGCCCACGACTGAATAGATCCAGTGAACCAGCCTACGAGTCTATAGCATATGGGTGCAGTAATCTAATTAGTCAGAGAAAAACACTGAAACACTGACAATGTGGTAAAGTGCCTTGGGGCACAGCTTCTCCACAGTCAACTGAGGTCAAACAATACAAGGCAAGGCAAGAAAATAACAGGCATGTCCATCTATTGTAGTCCGAGGTGAGCGTTTAAGGGGGCGAAGAAGAAGAAGAAAGACCTTATGACCTCAAAAACAGGAACCCAAAGCAGGGAGGTCCTGAGGAAGATGGATCCCTGCAGTCTGGTGACTTTTAAAGAACATAAACAACAAAATATGAAGCACACAGCAACCGTTTTTATGCTAAATACTTTAAATTACACAGCAGGGCGTGTTACAATCCCCTGGAGCTGCAAACACGGAGTGTATCAGGTTAAAAAAAATCCTGCCTACGTGACATGTTGCATCCGTGTTTCTACACCTCACAGGAAAACACACGTGATGCTAAACTGCTAACAAATACGAGTGTCGCTCAGCGGTAGTCATCACATCCTTCAAGGTTCAGTAAGTATGTTTGAAAACGCCAGAAAAAATCGAAATCACGGTTGCGATGTCTTGGAGGTAATCAGCTTGACATATGAGCAAACAGTGGTAGCTGCTCCCCGCAGGACAATTACTGCCACGATCGAGGACGTTCATTACAGCGAGGAGCGTCGTTTCAGCTCGTTTCATTAAAACTGACAAAACAAAACAAACATCTCGTCAACCGTATCTCCATCACTCCTCCGAAAATTGGAGGCAAATCCGAGGACCACCCGACTAACCAGCGCTCGGTTCAGGAATAGCTCTTGACATATTGGCCTACCCAGCATGCCCTCTGCCTCTCTAGACAGCTCTGACATCATTATACAGCAGATACAGACCAGGACATCAGCTGCACAGCCAAGGTTATATAAGTGAACGCTCACTCTATGTTTCTAAGCATTAAACACTGCTGCCCCACCATGGGGAATAGGAGGGGATGGAAGTAGACGAGGAGAGAGAGAGAGAGAGACGGGGAGTGTGAGGAGAAGGAAAAAGGAGCAAAGGAGAAGAAAGACAGACAGAAAAAGGGAGGCCCAACTTGGGTGCTTGCTGCTGGGAGAGACTGAAGGAGGTCACCTCTAAGCCCCCTAAAGGAGCCCCAGCCGACAGGAAGAGAAGAAGAAGAGAAGATATAGACCAGGTCACATGGGGCTACACCCATCCACCTTGTGTTTGCTCTCTCATGCACAACACGGTTACATCACTCGGTGGGAGCAAAGCCAGTATTTCCTATTTGCTCTGCTTCCAAAACTATTTACAATAAAGCAGCGGCGTGAGAGTGGACCTGATTGCACGGAGTAAATCTTCATACTCGAACAGTGGATTTGCCCAGAGCTAATAATCAACCCGGGATAGAACACTGCGATTTATACCCATGGCTAATGATTAATGAACGGTGGGCATCTGGGGCCGTACTGGCTGATGTGACATAAATTAGCTTTGCTTTAGCTCGGTTTGTGTCAAATCCCACGACTCTGCAGTGGTTTAACACCACATGTGTTTACATAAACACAACAGAGGCGTTACTTATTAATAATGGTGTTTGCAGACATGCAGACACCTTTGAACTTAAATCCCTTTGGAGGATTAATCAAGCGTATATCCTTACGTTCATCTGTTTGGTTCCAGTTTGATTTCTTCTAAGAAAGATGTTTTATGTACTGCATTCATCCTCTGAAAGCTTCGCGGAGACATCTGAGGTCTAATCATTTAGATGTCTGCGCATCACAATTACTTAAAATGCTCACTGCTGATCCGTAAACTCCTTCTAAAATTCAGTGTGCCAGAGGAAATGCTTGATGGATTCGACTATGAAAGCACGCAGCTTTTAGACTGTCGCTTCCTATCAGCGCAGCGCAAAGACACTACTGTGAAAACGAATGCGACTCAGGAGTCGAGACCCTGAAAAGAGCTCTGAGCAGAGTGGTTTCACTGAGTGATTTAATTATAACGGCGCTGTAATGTGGTGATGAAGGCCCTCACACACAAACAGCTGCAATGTCACCACACAAACTGTCACCGCCGTTGTGTATTAATGATCATCCGTGCTCAATCGTGCACTGAGATTATTTTCACTGGGGATTTTCACAACGATTAAGCGTCTGTGCTGCCCGTCAGTAGTCCAGTCGAGTCGGGGAGGGCTCTGCAACATCAGGCTGTGTCATCTAAAGTGTTTCTTGGCAACATTTTACCGCCTTTATAATCAGTGCGTTCATTTCAAGGCAACTTCCTGAGCAAAGTAAAAAGAAAAGTACACCCTTATTGTTGCAAGCTCTTTATCTAAAACACACCTTTCTTTTCTTTTTAAAACGTACAACTGAGTCACAGCGTCTACGGTAATTTAATACCCGACCCCTGACGGGGTTTAATGAAATGCACATTTTGCCTCACGCCTGTTCTGATGCAGAGATCAGACAGTGATCATCATCTGGGCAACAAAACACACACACACAAATGAACTAATTAGCTCTTAATAGCAGCCTGTGGGCATCACATGGGCCATTAAACACGATGATAAACTATATTTTTAGTGAAATGCATGAATTATATGAATGTTAATGACGCTGAATTGGATGCAGATTGACTTATTTCATCGCAAACTTCTTGCAGACACTCAGATATCGCATCCACAGAAACTCACTTCTGCACCTCAAGAACACAAATTAGGGTCAGGTGACTGAGCTGAGAGGCTCCCTCCTACTGGAGCTGTATCGATCAAGCCCTATGTGTCTCTGTTTATGTGCACGTGTGCATGCGCGCGACAGAGTGCAGCAGGCATAAATCCAAGTTGGGGCCTATGAGTGTGTGTGTGTGTGTAGCACATAGTACAAGCATGATACACACACACACACACACTAAAAAAATGCACCATGACCGCTGTGCAGTGCAGTTATATCCGCAGCAGCAGCAGTGTTACCGTGCATTTGTCAACAAGCACCTAACCCAAAAAAGGGAAATGGCTCCATACCAACAAGGTTAGACCCTGTCTACTGTACACTAACACCGTGTGTGTGTGTGTGAGTGTGTACCTTGGCTGATCTGATCTGTCAAAGCAGCCCGGGCTACTGAAGCTAGCACCGCCAAACAACTGCATGAAACCACCAGCACCACCACCAGCACCAGCAGCAGCACGCTGTCGGTTATAAAGCCTGATAACGACACTTACCGTCGGCTACCCTCCCTCCTCTCCAGCGCGGTCCGGACACCAGCTCGTGTTGGGGGTGTTGTTGTTTTTTTTCTTTTAGGGCATTAAGGTGGAAAACGAAGCGGGAGAAAGTCAGCGGGTCTCTGCACAAGTGTAGCAGCCAGCAACCAGCCAACCAGCAAGCAGCAGCAGCGCTGAGTGGCTACACGTCCCCCCCGTCTGCCTCACTCCGAGCCCCGGGTCCTCCGCTCAGCTCAAGCCGCTCCGCCTCGCACTGTCAAATAATCTCCCTCCTCTCGACCTCCGCAACTACGCAAAGCTCTGGCGGTGGAAATGTTTGTCTCCTCCCGCTTTTTGTCTCGCCTCCCAGGAGCGTTTGGACGGGCTGCGGCGACAGGGAGGTAAAAGAACCAAAAAAGAAATACTACACGGCTCGCTCCTCCCTCCGTTTATGTACAGTACAGTAAAGCGAGCGCACGGCTCGGCTCGGCTCTGCTCGGCTCGGCTGTGCTGTGCTGTGCTGTGCTGGGACCACTTATTAAAACTATCTACCGCTCTCTACAGGACCACCACTGTAAAGCACACACTGTACAACACACATACAGACACATGGACGTTGCGGTACTTCCCCTGCTTTGAGTCGCCTCTGCTTTCCTTATTTATTGCCTTCATCATCACTGCGCATCACACTCCTCCTTCCTCCTCCCTCTCTGGAAGGTGAGCTCAGCCCACCTTGTTATTAAGAGAATACAGATCTGTGTTAAACATTATAATATAATAAACTATACTCCCTTACTATTAAAAACTAACGTGGTTCTTCACTGTGGAACTTTCTTTCCAATACTTTAATTTATTGTCATTATTATCAGGTTCTTCTCATAGTTATTTTTCAACATTTGATTAATGCTTATTTACAACTGCTCTCTGTAAATTTGACCCTTTTACGATTAGAAATGGCACACCAACAATAATCTCCTCGCACGGTCACAGGTTAGTCCGTAGGTTCTGCATATAGCAGCTGTCCATAAGTCCCCATGTTCAAATTACAATTCTGAGGTCAGTTGAATAAAAATACTCAACATTTCCTGGTTTCAGCCTCTCTAATGTGAGGATTTTCTGCCTTTCACTGTTTCCTATGACTGTCAGTGTAACATTTTCAAGGACAAACTGAGTAAACTGAACGATTTTCATTAATTAATGTTTTAAATGTGGTGTAAAAATGTCCATAGTTTAGATTCATTAGCGCACAAGGTCAAAACTATTCAGTTCACCATCAATGAAGATGAAGAAAAGCTTCAAATACTCACACCTGAAACATAAACTGAAATGACTGGCCAATTATTATTATATATCTGTGCAAGAAACATCTCGTGGATGCACTGGGACGCATCCTCAGTGATGTGTCCTGGGATCATTAGGTGTTTCCGGCCTCGCAACATCATACACCCTCGCCCAGGCGACCCAGCCGGGGTTGATCAAGTCCCGACTTGCGTCCCAGTAGCAGTCCACGGATCAGCCCTTTTAATCCAAAGCTACCTTGTGGCCTTCTCTGCAGCTTCGCTCATGGATTGAATGGCCCTCTTCTTGGCCACCCCTGTAACACCCAAACGGCTGAGGACTTTGCAAAATGAACGCCCTGCAAAGCCTCTATAGCCGACTTCTATCGGCTCATAGAAGGTTCTCCAGCCTCTCTCCCTGCACTCCTCCACCAGTTCCTGGTACTTAGCGCGTTTCCTCTCGTTAGCTTCCTCAGTACGCTCTTCCCAGGGCACCGTAAGTTCCAGGATGATCAGGTGTCTTGAAGCCTCAGAGGTAATGATCATGTCTGGGCGGAGACTTGTTGCAATGTGCTGAGGGAACCTCAGCAGCTTCCCCAGGTCGACCTGCAGCTGCCAGTCAGAGGCAGTGTGGAGGAGGCCTGTTGCTAGTTGTGGGCATGCCCGGGGCTTCTCTCCAGCTTTGATGAAGGGGACTGCCTTCTTTGGAGCATGATGGTGTTTGCTGGTGCTGATAAGCACCTGGTCATGGCGCCAACGACAGCGACCATCAACCAGAGCCTTTGAGCAGCAGCTGAGGAGATGTTCTAGGGAGGCTCTTCCAGAGCAAAGAAGGCAGGAAGGTGTCTCGCTCTTCCCCCAGACATGGAGGTTCGCTGGGCTTGGCAGGGCATCGTAGACAGCTTGTACAAGGAAACGGACCCGATGGAAGTCTGCCTGCAAGATGTTTGTCCAGGTGATCCCGCGCTGCAGTGCACTCTCCCACCTATCATATTATTGTAAGTTGAATATCTTTGGGATTTTAATTTGAAGTGTGGCTGCAAGTAACTTATTAGTTAGTGAATTATAAATTAGTCTAAAGATTGTAGCTCAGTCCATAGAGACGTGACTTGGGAACCGGAAGCTGGCCGGTTCAATGAGCCCTTGTATGTGTGTTCGGGGTTAAAATGCATGTAAAATGAACTGAGTGAAAAAAAGAATTTCCCCGTTGAGGGATTAATAAAGTATCTCTTCTTCTTCTTCTTATTCAGTTACTCATTTAGTGACTAAAAGTTCAGAAATATAAAACAGATCATTAAATTTGAGAAGCTACAACTGCAAATATTTGTATTATAAAAAAATGTTGTTATGACATGTTAGTTATGTTCTGCTAGTATTTATGTGTAAATACTATGTATATGTAGAATAGTCAATAACATTGTTGTCAGAAAAATGTGTAAATAAATTAGTCAATAAACTTAGAAGTCAGCTGCGAGACAGATCGGCACGAGTTTTTGACAGTATAGTCGGGATAATATATATAGGTCGGTCATGGACCTGGTTGAGATGTGGGAATAATTTTGGATTACTTTTAATGAAGATATAAGTTGTTAATGCTCAATAAATCATCCTTTACCGTCCTCGCTTTTTCGTGATTACATTCAGTTTATGGACACAAGTCTAAAATAAGACCAACAATTAGCAGAGTGGCCTAGTCGCTTGGAGCTAAGTATGAACTGAATTATTTAAATTACAGTTTATATCTTGACAACAAAACTGAAATTCTGACAGTTAGCATATAGCACTGATTCTGAATGCTATTTGTAAGCCATACTTTGCAACACGACGGTGTTTATGTCTGAATAAACACAGAGTGGATCAGTCTGATCTAAATTGATGGGCTTGCTGTGCTTGATTCACTTGTCTGATGGCCACCAACAAAGCTACAGACAGACAGACAGATGGACGGACAGAGAGAAGTGAATCATATCTGTCCTCGTCATCGTATCAGCGTGATGTTAAGCTTCAGAGATAATACACTCCGCTTATTTTGATCAAAATAACAGCAGAAAAATAGAAGCTTCTTCCTCACTACAAAATTACCATAATTGCTACAAATGGGCCGCGCGCTGACGCATAGCATCCTGAAAACATCCAGGATCCTGACGTCAATGTAGCCAAGGATCTGTCAACATATGGAAGAGAGAGAGAGAGAGTCGTTTTTAAAATGAAGCCTAACATAGTGCAGACACGGCTTTATGGAATAATGTTCAACAGGATGGACTCAGCTGTCTCAGAAGACGCTCTGTGCTGAGCAAATGCATGACGACTGAAGCCTCCAAGTTAGATATTTCTGTCACTAATCGAACAGACAAATATATGGAGGAAGTCACGGCTTGTGAGTGACACAATCTGCTTGCCCCGGATTCCCGGCAGTATGACGTCAACATTTGATGGTTTTCTTTTGCAGAGAAGCAGGGGAGGTGGTGAAGAATAAAGTTTTATTTTAAAGTGCAAATGCGGCTGCAGCACTTTCTCTGAAACCACTATCGATGTCTTGCACTAGGCTCGAACATTGCATAAAATATCATGACACGGGAAGATTACAAGTCGGTGTCGTTGATCTCCAGGAAGTCTCTTCGATAAAAATGCAGATCAACCAAACACGTTTCACCGACTGTCGGGCAAATCATTTGGTTTCTGTCTCTCTTTAAAGTGGCCTTTGCATGTGTTGTATAATCTACAGGGTTGCATCTAGTTAAAGAGTCGCAGATGCGATGTGGTTGAGTTGTTGTGACAACCAATTATCCGAGGACTCGAGTGACCAGATTCCCCACAGCTTGTCAGATTGCAGTCATTCAGGGGAGATTTCAGGTTAGATTCAAGGCAGGTGTGACTCAGCTGTGCAATGATACTGAGCGTCTCTGCAAAAACACTGTCCAGTGCTTAAATGTGTCTTTTTCCTACACACATGAAAACTACAGTATGTTCAAGGGTAAATTTACTTTAAAAAAATAAAAACTATAAAGGTTAAGCGACAAACATGCTTTGATTTCTTTCAAGTCTACATTAATACAGCACTCACATGACATATGTTGATTGAGAGAGTTGTTGATCGCAGTAATCATTCCTTCTGTCCATACTGGCCACGAAACCATCCCTTACGAGCGAGACTCCAAAATCGACAGTCCTCGTTCTGTGAAAACATAATCGGAAGCCAAATGGACTGGGCATCTTCCAAAGTTAGTCTTAGAACAGATTTCCTTATTTTTGTGTCCACAGAGAGTTTTGTTGGAAGTACGTGTCCTCTACCATCGTCGCATGTAGTAGAAAATCAAACGCGTGATACCTTGATGACTTGGCAAACCCATCTCTAACAATGCAGTCACACTCAAAGAAAGAATCACCCCGCAGCTGTTAAAGACAGCAGGCTACAGCAATGCTTTGAGCTGAATGCTAACCTCAGCGTGCTAACATGTTCACACTGGTCTAACAGTGGTTTAAAATGGTCACCAGCTTAGTTTACCATGTTATCATGCTAACATTTGCAGCTGAGGCTGATGGGAATGGCATTAAGTTCATATTTTGGTTCCTATTTGGTCATCAATCTGTTGATGGCACGATATGAAATCTCACAGGTTTCATATTGTTTATTTTCATTTCTTAATCTGTTGAGTTTTTTTGATTAATCGATGAGTTGTTTGGTCCATAAAATTCCCAAAGGCCAAGGTGATGTCCTCAAATGTCTTGTTTTGTCCACAAGCCAAAGACTGTGGACAAAAATGCATGAAACAGTCACATACAAAAGGTCATTCTTCACTAAAAATGTCAACCTAATGGTGACGCAAGAAGAAAGGTCAAGTGATCACCACAGTCATCAGGATGGGAGCAGTGATTTTCCCGGCAATCCATCCAGTTTTGGTTTGTTGTGGTAATTTATTCTAGACCCAAAGTGGTGAACCGACTGGCTGGCACTGCCATCCCTGAAGCCACACTGTGTGACTAAAAATCCTAACATATCCTCTAAAGTTACTAAACATGGACAAGATTCTCTTCATGGTTACATATTAAGAAATTTAATGCCACAAACCCCATGGCTCCAAGAGTCTCACCAAGCATATTAATTATTCACCCATCCACCACCACCCCAACCTTAGTTTTGGCTGCGTTTTATAAATGTCACTCTAATTCCCACATTGGCACTGAGCCTTGGGCGCTGGACGCCAAGTCATAAACTGCCGAATCGTCCAAGTGAACGTTATTCCTAGAAAGATTGGCCTGAGAGGGAGCTGGAGGACATTGCCATGGAGAGGACATCTGGCCTCAAGAATGAAAGGACGGGAATGAGTGCATGGATGGACAGATGGATAATAGCCCTTCTACATGAATGTATTCCCAAAACAGACTGCAGAAAAATATGGACGAGCATCTGGGACATGGTTTGGGTTTACCATTGTCCTCCATTAGTCAAACCTCAAAATTCAAATTTGGTCAAAAGGGAATATTAACACAGTCAAATCTGTGACCAGTGTTATAATATTGTGATTTCTTGGACTGGTTCATTTCCAATGGCAGCCTGAAAGCTTAAGTATATATGGTGGAAACGTGCTAAAACAGATATGCTAGAAAATACTACTAGTACTACAATACTCATTCTAGTAATATCTTATAATTCAGTTAAACAAGCTACAAAGATTTATTTTCTCCTGTGATTTTAATTTGGTTTAATTACATTTGATTATTTCAGTTTTCTGTCAGTGAACCATTCATGTATGTATGTGCATATAGTTTAAATGAAATGTGTCATATGAATAATTTTTGCCATATTGCTACCTTGACAAACACTAACATATGAGTGTGTTTTAAACATATGCTATTCACTTCTAAGTTCACTTTTAGTTTGTTAAATGTCGTTAAAGCAGCGTTGACATTTACATGTACATATAAGTGCGAACTTGGCATTTACAGTTAAACAGTGTGCATGTTATGTAAGATATTTGGTAGCAGGATTTAAAATTGGATAACACCAGAGAAAACACAACCTCTGAATTAAGACTAAGACGGTAGCACAGCGATGTCCTGTAATATGTCTATTAGCTCACACTGTGAGGGAATTAATTCAAGCAGAGCCTATTTTACATGATTGTGTGCATCATTAGATTAGATTACAGAAATTATTCTTTTATAGGTACTACATTTTCTTATTTGTTCATTATTTAATGCACATAAGGAAGCATGTAAATGACACTGATGGAGCAAAGCAACGTGCAAGACAGAGACTGTTACTCATCATTTAAAGGACATTGTTACAGTCCTGATCAGTGTTATGAGTAAAGGTAAACATAAAATTCACAATTTTGTCAACACAAATCTTTAAAGTGTAGATTGTTACAGAGTGTTTAACCAGTTTAAGTCCAATTTACTAGGTCAATAAGATTTTAAAAAATGTGCGCTTCATTTGTTATGCATGTTTTGCAAGTCCGCTAAAGAGTAGAGGTGTTGGTACCATTATTTAACAACACCTCCAAATTAAATTCTGAAGTGGTTTCTCATGTTAAAATCCAATGAACCTCAACATCCAGTTGTGGACTAACGTCACCAAGTCTGCTTTTGCTCTGGTTATACTTACTACAACAGACAGAAGGGCTTTCTTTGCGTAGCTAACGGTTCTGTTCTCCAAGCAGTACAACTACAATTAAGTAAATATCAGTCATAAGATGATGATTCGATGTTGACGATCTGTTTCCTTGCTTCAGAGAGAAGTAGTATTTGCTAGTTTTCACACTCACACAAAGGAAGGGGCATTCTTCCAATAAGTTTTTGAATTCATGTGTGTGTTTGTGGACCTGAGTGTTGATTTATTATCATTTTTATTAAAACTTCCAAATCAAAAATCCAGCTAGAAATAAATAAATAAATCCATAAAAGACACGCCTGAAAACCAATAACTCAGAGGTAGTTCACAATACCTCGTTCAGGCCAGAATTGTCTGCCCTCGATTTACTTTAATTTTCCCTCGCACACGTCTTCTTGACCCTTCCACTGATCGTGTGCTAAAACAACAAAAGGAGAATCCGACTTTAATGGCCGGCTGCAGTCCTGACATTTGCCAGCAGGTCCTCCCGATGAAAAACTAAGACTACAAATGAGTCGTCTAAGCCTTTTTGAATATGAACACGGAACCCCAGCTGCATCCACCATTTTAACTAAATCTCCTGAAGAGCTTTGTGTGTATAGGTTGATATGTGACACTTCAAGTAGCCCATACGTTTTTCAGCACGATGCCTAGTTTGTCCAAATGCAAACAAGTGAGAGTTAATCTAACAAATGGCTGTCAAAGCCTGATACTGGAGAGGCTTTGCTCTGAATAATGGATCACTCCATCTGCAGCTTGTCCTCTGCCTTAATGGCACCAGCCCATGACAAAGTTCTCTGTTGATTGAAGTTAACATGTTGTTCTCTGGTTTATACAGACAAGACTGTGTTAAAGGTTATGTGGTGATTCATTATTAATCAACTGCAAAATGAATTGCGACTTAGGAAATTGTTGTTTTCTTCAATTTGCCAAGCGAGGCTTTTAGTAATCTTTTCTAGGTAAAGCATTCTTTAAAGGCTCTCCATCTTGTTAATAATGACGCCTTTAGGCATTAAGTTAATTGAACTCAGCATCCTGTTGCTTCAGCAAGCACACACACGTAGACGCGAGCGAGCATCATCCAGGGTGTCGGCCAACGTGCCCGAGACTGTTGCTCCTTTATTTTATCTGGACCGTCGTCGTCCACAAGACCAACTAGCTCGCCGTTTGCCAATCACCCCATCAGCTAACACCCAAGCCAGACCTGCTACGCCGCTCTGCCAAGCCACGAGCCACCACCTGGCAAACCCCACCTTAGCTTCAGTTACAGTTATCTGGTTGACCCCTGGTCTTGCATCACTCTTGGCTAATGGGAAGTAGGAACACTTCGTATGATAAAATCAACACCTTCGTCTTAATACATAAGTTAGTATCGTGAGTCACACTAGCTGGTGAAGTAGTTTGACAAGATATAACATGTCCACTGAGTGTTTTGCTAGTAATAACGTTAGCAAGCAAGGGTAACCAGCCAGCTGCAACCCAGCAATGCTACATGTATATGGCAACATCAGTGAACAAAGTAACCTACAACCAACCAGATCATCCCCCAGAGTCTGGATCAATTACCTGATGTTATGCACCAAAGTCTTACATGTGGAAACTTTAATAAAGATATGAGGACTCTAGATGAAATTCTCGTATTTACAGTCTAATATCTCTCTATATAGTAGCTTCCACAATCTGCGGCAGAGTCTGCCATTCCCACGCTACGATTCAAATTGTTTCCACATGCTCAAGGGATTCACAGGAAACAATGCAGAATGTAATCCGGTGTTTCTGTTTTTAATTTTGTCTCACTGAACGTCGGCCCGTTTACTCTGTTTTAAATATTGCAAGACAAAGAGCCGTTAGATGAAGACTCGCATCTTCAACTCCTCAAGGAAGGCAGCAAAGTTTAACGTGCCCCGCTGGAGTGTTGAAACATGAAATTTGGACTGACTTCTTCATTAAAAAGTTTATTTTTGCAGATGTTTTGCGATGTACGAGCTCATTGGGTGTTTGGCTGGGTGTCAACCAAGTCAACATCTTAACAATTACCACTGTTAATTCACAACAGACAAAAAAAAAAAAAAAAGGAAATTATGTTCGTCAATTTGTAAACTTCAGAGTGAAGTTAACACTTCACAAGCAGCACTATATATCATTTCACTGCCTGCACACAATATTCAAGAGATCTCATGGAGAGCACTCTGTATATAATTTTGCTCACCACCACCACCACCACAACAACACACTAAACTGTGAGTGTTTCTAATGAGACAACACACTGGGCTCATAAAAAACTGGGAGATGTGTCCATTGATTTAATTTAAGGTTCCATCTATTTTTTACAGTGGCAGTGTTTTCAGATGTTAAAGCACACTTACTGCAGGGTAGACACCTGGTTTTGTGTTCTCAAAGTAAAAACCCATCTGACAAGAGAATTATTGTGAACACTCAACATAGAAAAACAAATTATCCAGCTGAAACAGCCTTTATTCTTCAGGCTGTCAACCTAAATATATGACAACTGTTTGTTTTTCAGGGTAACCTCCTCCAAAGGGAGTCATTTTTCTATTAATTGTTAAGTATATCATGTCTGTCTTTATCCTTCTTGCTTTCTTGTGCAACAATATCCAACCTAACATGACATTACGTGTATTGATGTGCTTTCACAACAACAAGCTGCTAGGTGGTCATTTGTACGGAGAGCCCTGCAGTGGCTGCAGAGCTAAATGCTAAATGCTTCATTCCTAACGTTTTGATTAATTCGTGGCCACAAGATACAATTATGATACAATATGTGGGTGTGCAAAACACGCTTGAACGTGCGCCGTGCACTTCATGCTTTGGGGTGAAAGGCAGGTTTGTGTTGGCTCTCTGGAAATGCACTTATCTCGTACACAGAAATTAATCAAAGCGTGGGAACGAAATGTATCTGAAATTAATCAAAGCGTGGGAGCCAAGTATGTTTCACGTGCATGCAAAAGCATTTAAAGTGCCTGATGTAGTCAAATCTGTCCTTAATATACATTTTTATCTCTCTGTGGCCACTTCGGGGGGAACTGTACATTTGAAATCATCATCACCTGATTTTCATTGATTATCTTTGACACCAGATCATGCTTCGCTGTACAGTATTACTGTATTTGTCGTCTCCTTTGTGTTGTTACCAGCCCGTTGGGATTTCCATCCCTCTGATAAAATCAGTTATTATTTCTGTGCCCTTCCTGTGTTATTGTTTTATTTTTGTGGTTTGAGGGAGATAGAAAAAAATCTGAACACTCTTTCTACTCACTTTGCTGGAGTAGAAAGAAAACAAACCGAGAGCTTCCTGGGGGACAAAAAAATAAGAGTTTGCTGAGACCAGTAGTGTTACAGGCCAAATGATTTAACCCCAACCAATTCTCCAGACTCACCTGGAGGCTCTGGGCAGTGTTTCCTCATTCTGTATGATGCTCTCACACTATACTTTATCAGTTTTGTCTACCATATCGCTCCAGGCGAATCGTTTGTATCAGCTAAACGTCCGGTGTGTCATTTTTAGAGTATTTCTTTGCAGGAACTGAATACAATATTCATTAGTGTGTTTTCATTAGTGTATAATCACCTGATAATAAGAATATTTGTGTTTTTGTTGTCTTAAAAGTAGTATTCATCTGGTTGCAACCTGCAACTTCACCTCTAGGTGCCACTAATCGACACACCGGACCTTTAAACCACCTAATTTTATACTAATTAGCAAACTGACAAACATTCAGCTTGTGTTAAAATAAAAAGTCATATTTTAACTACTATAATATTGCTCATGAGCAGCATCAAATTGATTTATCAGCTTGTCTGTCCAAAACTAACTTTTGGATAAGAGGCTATTTATGATACGCTGCATTTACACTGTCCATTTTCCAGCAGCTTTTATAGCACAAATGCTCTCGTAATGTTCCCATAAAAGCTCTGCTTGTAATAACAGCGAGAGCAGTCAAGCTTCATTTGAACTCCATTACTCACACGGTCAATCTGACAATCTTTTATTCAGGTTATTAAAACACAAGTGTGTGTGTGTGTGTGTGCAGGGGCAAATGTGCTGTGTGGCAGAACGGACTGATTTCCTAAAGCGATTTAAGAAACTACAATAACAATGAGATGAAGTAAAGTTCAATCAGTGGGAGCATTGTGTCGTTATACTCTTAATTATGAGGGAACGTGTAAGTGTTTTTCTTCCTATTTGAAGATGCTGCACTGCGTCATCGGCTTATTAATCGATAGGAGGAGTGTTGGGGGATCAGTGGTAGAAACAGCAGGGCGCGGGGTCGGATGCATAAGACATGCGTTCACACAAAAAGCATGCATGCGGCATTTCTCTCACATAAAGTGGTGTTGATAAAAGCAGAACGTGTGATGACAATGTGTTCAGACGAGTGTGAGCTCAGCTTTAAAGAACTATATGTGGGTGATGAAAAATAATGTTAGAGACGGCGCCTAAAAATAAAACGTTGTTTGTTCAGGTTGTTTCACATCAGAACGATTTGTAACGTGTCAGTCAGACGCATGTATCGATTCTTTGAAATAAGTGATTATCTTTCTGGTGTTTGATGATGATGATGATGATGATGATATTGTTGCTGACAGGTAGGCTACATCTGATGGATTAATGATACTATGTGCAGCCACAGCTGTGTGCATTGGCATGAATGCGTAATGACAGCTGCTCAATGATGTGGCACAGTTTTGGAAAAACTACTTTGCTGCTCAGTGATGTGACTTGATTCATTGTCTACAGCCTAATTTAATTCTACAGTATAGTTTTATTTTGTATAATAGAGTTCTTATCTCTTTTTTATATTATTTCTATTACAAAAAAATCATTTTTTTACTTTTTATATGGTTTTATATCTGTAAAAATCTTTGCACAGGTTTATTTTTTTAGTTCAGGTTTAATTTAAATTCAGATTTACCTTCATAGATCTCATTTTAATGTATGTTTACTGTGTCTCATGCTGCTATTAGATGCTTGAATTTCCCTCAGGATCAATGAAGTATCCATCCATGTATGTATGTTTATGTCTGTCTTTGTGCATGCAGCGTATTATTAGCTGATCAATGCACACATTCAGAAAATCATCCATTTCTGAAGGAGAGGAATGTTGTAGGTAACTCATAAATACAAAAATGTGCAGGTGAGTCATCAGTAAAGAACAGTGTTTGCAGTCGACCTCACCTTGACATGTTTAGAAATCTGAAAAGATTTTTTATTCAGTCACTGGTGAATGAAATAAAATAGCTACAGTGTTTATAGGTGTTCTGTACGTGTAACGTTTACTTGTACAAACAAACCAAAGTTCTGTTTACACTCGGTGTGACTCATTAAAACACACTGTCTGAACGTATGAATGTATTTCTCATCTTATAAAACATTTGCAAAGCAGATTTTGAATCCAGCATTGTTTACATCCATGCTTACTAGCTCGCAGTCTACCTCTTTTCCCCGCCTCTGTTGGCACTTTGCTGGATATCTTGGCATGTTACCGCCACCATTAGATTAGTGGAACAGTGCAAAACCATTGCTCCATGGCGGTACTATGAATCAAAACCTCTGCTCTAATTGAAGGTGCCTTATTGAGTCCAAATCATCAACTGACTTTTACTAAACCTGAACACTTAGTCCAGACAATCCAAAAGGTTAACTGAACAACAACAGTCAATGTGAGGGAGTAACGTACTCACTGATCAAGTTGTTATCTCATCTGAATCACACGTGCCACCAGAGTAGCTGTCAACACAGCAACTCTTATTTCATTGGTCGCACAATGATGATGCTCGGTGTTATCATGGCAACAGAGCTCAGGTTTAACTCAGGTCATCGTTCCGAGGCTGAAAATCCAGGATTCACCTCAAAGTTTGTGGATGAACCTTCTAATCCTGCACGACGAGAAAGTGAGGTCAGTGATCAGAAATCAAATTAGAAACTGTTTGTGCTCTTATGTGATAGCATTGTCCTTCCCTTGTTGACTTGTTGGTTTGATGTATTCGGTTTTAAGCGTGTCTGAGTCTCGCTCCGCGACAGTTTCATGGTAATACCTGCGAGTGTCACTTCTTCTTCGACTGGAGCCCCCTGTGGCCTTTTCATCACAACATGATTTATATCTGGATATAGAGACAAACAGCTTATCTTTGAAACACATCCACTAACTCATTTTCCAAACTTCTCAGCTGTCCAAACTTGTTTCATCCCTTTGTGCAACACTCCTGAGGACGCTGATTCATGTTCATCATCACAGTGGGACATTTGCATTGCAGGCCTATTTTTCATCCGATCTATTTTTCCCTCTCAAAGGAGAGGCACTTTGATGTCCCTCAAATCTCATTATGGCTGGGGCTCAGCACCGGCAAAGACTGATTTCCTTTGGTTTTGCAGTGGCAGGGAGGAAATGAGGGAGGCAAAATCCCTGTGGAGCAAAATCCAAATGGATATGGCCGGTCACGAGGGGAACCCTTTGAAATGCACAGCACCAAGAGCCTCATTCCATCATGGAGGCGTAACTTGTTTAGCTGTGATTAGCAAGACTCAGTGTGACAGGGAGATGTCGAAGTTAGAATCAGTTACACGACACGTGTAAACTCAGACGGACGCGACAATAAGAATAATCTCTCCACAGTCCCCCAGACTGACAATGGATCAAATGAATAAGGGGCTAATGTTTAATATAAAGTTTGTACTTTGCTGGTGAACATGGTTGAGCAATTAGCAGCTAGAGAGCCAGACATTTTAATCAGAGCTAAATGGAAAATTTGAACATACGCTAAAGCTACATCTACGAACACATTGCCACATTTGAGAGTTTATTTCGATGGCAGAGGAGTGAATAAGGATCCGTAGTTTGAGATGAACTCCATTGAAAGACATTTCTCCAATCACCGGTCTGAATTATTAATCAAAAGGTCACTTCAGACTTCACTTTGTTCAACAGTTCATGGAGTGAAATCACAAACTACAGTAAGAAAATTAAGAAATGGATATGGTATATGTAAAAATCTACTCATCAGTGAAGAAAGATCTGTTCGCGGCATCATGCAAAGTTCAACTTTTATATTTAATATTCAGCTTTTTATGTTCGTTTTTCTAAATAATTTCAGCTCTTGTAATTTGTGGCTCGCGTTTCATGCTGCCTGCTGTCTGTGTGTTAGCAATCAAAAGTAAAGGTTTGGATGATATGTTGATTTATTTAGTCTGACTTTAGAAATTATGTTCTACTTTTATTAAAGAGCTTTGGTCTCACCTAACCCGGCCTTGTGCAGATCTTTACAATTCATGATAGAGATAAACAAAAGAAAAAAAAGATACTGAGGTGTGACGTTTTACCAAATAAAATCATTATGGCCGCGATAAACGCCCTGCAGCAGGTCTGCATCAGCTGGAACATCAATAAAGGAACGTAGAGTGGACTATTTCTTCCACTTAAATCATTCATAATGATGGTTAGCAGTAAAATTATAGATACATACATCAGATATTATCCTCAATTTGTACTCATCAGCCTGTAGCGACGCAGCATGAGAGAAATGATTGTAGAGATATATTCTCCCAGTGTGTGATCTGACTGTGGCAGGTGAATCTATTTGTGTTTGCACACTGTGTTTACCCGCTGTTCGACCACATCAGGAACGTCCACCAAGCGTGAAGCGCTTTTATAAAACTGGTCACATATGGATACGTATACACGAAGAGACTGAGGTTGAGAGATTTGTAGATGCAGTCCAGCTGCTTCTCCGGGCTGAGCTATTCCAGAAATTTACAGCAAGGAGAACAAACATTTATTCAGCGCCGCCGATACGACTCAGGGTTGGCCTGCTCGTCATTGTGTCTCAAAAATGTGCGGCTAAGCTTTAATGGACACAAAATAATGGGCTTCTTACACGCTTTCCCTACAAACCCCCTGTGTGGACCGACGCAGTGATTTGAACAGAGGATCTGTGGCGCTTTCAGGCGATCACAAGGACGCACTTACATGTGTGTAAAAATGAATGTGCAACTGAGGGAATACAGAAGATGAGAAGTGAGAGGAGGAATACTTTATTTGCTGTTGGCATCCATGCTGCACAGCTGTCTGTGTCTGTAGTTAATACTTCTATACTAAAGAGCTTTGCTTTAGCTTTTTATGCACGATACAGACAGCCTCTGGGTGGAGGATGTAAATATGTAATCTTTCATTGTGTTGGGACAAAACAAAGAAAGGCCGATATGTAATCATAAAATCCTGAACGAAGAAGCCGTGCCAAAAACCCGATCAGGCTTTGCAACTTCACACCCGGATGTCAAGTAAGCAGCAACCTCCTGGTTGGCTGGGAAATCCCCAAAAAACTGTAATTCCTCGAGCAGCCACTTGACTGGAACTTCCTGTGGAGCAGCCCTGACGTCATCGAGGATATAAGATCTGCAAACGTTTGTGCTCACTAACTTAAGGAAATCTCCAACTCGCTGGACGAGCAGCTGACTGCTTTCAACGTCGGATCCCGGGTGAGATCAATCATCCCCTTTTTACCTGAAGAAAGAAGACACGGACCACCCGGTTTCTTCAGGAAGACCAAGATCGCTCCCACGTCCCTCGTTCCATTACTGCTGTTCTCCGTCATTCATCCCAAGTACGAGACTTGTGTCTGTCTTGTAGTTGGACGTGTAAAACACACTCCCCACCTCAAGTTTACTGAACCATTGTGAGCACGTCTTAGACGGTCACGCCGCCATCTTGCGCCCACTCCTAGCTCCCCCCATTCATTCATACCATGACATGCTGCTAATGTTGAGTTGTATAATATTTATTAACGAAGTATTACTGATTAGTGGTCCCTGATTCCAGAGTTGACCTAATAACTTTATTGATTAATAATCGTATTGAGATCAATAAATCTCTTTTGTTTGCTAATAACAAAACTGACGACGCTGAACAATCGTGTTCTCCTGATTCACAGAACCAATAAAGTCAGTTTGATTTTTGAGTTTAATTATTAGAGAGGACAGAGGACAAAATGACCTTCACTGACTGACTCATCATTGTTAAGAGTCCAGAAATAAGTGAGTGTTTTTCTGCACTTCTCCCTCTGGAAACAAGCAATGCAACGTTCCTGTGTGTGGATTGTATCTACAGCTCCTGTAAGACTTCCTGTGTGGGAAGTGTTTTCTCACATATCAACTGAAAAAATAGTTGCTGTGAACGGTGATGATTAGGATCATTTTTACTTTCCTCAGAAGAGAAAGGAAACTGATCATAATAATCAACAGTCTCTACTGTAAAATTCTACTTTAGTCTGTATAAATTACCTTGAAATATATAATAAAGGTTCTGAAGTATGACTGTGTTTTACTGCACGTACTTCATGGCATATTTTACAGTCCTTAACTGTCATGGTTTGGCAGTTTTTCACCGTAAACTCCAACAATACGTGTATATTAATACACTGTGCTTGGATTGAGATAGATTTGATGAGCAGACACACAAAAAAAGGTAATCTATCGAGTGGCTGGTAAAATTTGCACATTCACTAGCTGACCAGTGGACATTTTTGCACCCAAATCTATTGTGAAGCGCTAATTAGCAACGCTAGTTAGCATGCTAACACATGGTAAACAGTTGGTGAACATGGCAAATATACATGCTAAAGGACAAGACGACAAGAATAAGATGAGACAAGACTAAAACAAGACAAGACAGACTTTATTGATCCCACACTGGGGAAATTTATTTGTCATAGCGGCCCACAATATATATATAGTGTATAGAAAGTACGAGTAAATAAAGCCTTTGTGGCTCAACGACAAGGCTGAGTACATCAGCCTGTAAGCATGTTGCTGAAATTAGCTTTTCACTAAAAGCACCAATGACAGACATCTGTGTCATTATGTTGAGACTGACAGATCTTCCTACACAGTGTGTGTTAAACACTGAGGTGATGTTTTGACTCTCACCTGTTTGAATAACTTAATATTCCGCCTGCTCATGTTTTAATTGGCATCTCATCAAGATACGTCTCACCGCAAAACTGTTATTGCTGTAACAGATTTTTAAATAGAAGTGTGATAACTGTTTGCAGACAGCACAACAACTCTACTGCGAGATAGGACACGTGTCATATTTGGGTTGAAAGAAGAAAAAAAAACGTGGTTCTTCAACCTCTTCGAGCGCAATTGGAGTCCAAATAATTGCAGCTGTGAAGATAATATCGTAGCGAGCATGTGTCTATAATCAAGACGAGAAAGTCTGACACCTTCATCGAACGGGACAAAGATTTCAAAGCCTGACAATGGAGAAGGACTGTTTGTGTGTGACTTCTGCGCTGTGTGCTGCATCGCTCGCTCCCACCATTTAGTGATGCAGTCATGCGAAGCCATGCATACAAATAACAATTGTAATAGCTAGTCCATCATTTATCATCGCCCTACTGAGGAGCAAGTCACAAACACACAGACACCGTTTTAGCGTGCATAATTCTCCGGAGAATCAATCACTTGATAATACCTCTGCAGCGCATGTACACATGTTGACCGTTCATCAGGGACACACTCTGCAGCCATCGGAGGAGTTACAGTAAACACTTGAGAATAATAGCCAGGCGTTTTTTTTCAAGTTTGTTTCTCTCTGCACAACAGTAGATACAATAAACTTTGACAATAACCCCACAGTGAACGGATACAGACTTAGAGAGAAGAGCAGTTATTGTTATGTCTCTCTTTTTGAAGGTTGATGAATGAGTTTGCACAGACGGCGACAGCTGAGTTACTCTGATATATTGTCACTCCAGCGTGGCAGCTCATGTGGAAATATATTTGAAGAATATATTCCGGGGGGGGTGCTTTGTGATTTATTTGCCTACAAGGAGGACTGTAGAGACAACCTGTGTGAGGTTACAGCATCAAAACAAGTTAGTGAAATAATATTTAAGAGTCGAGACCAGCTGAACCAAGACTGGAGTGTACTGAGGTCGACAGAAGACCAGAAGTGCTGTGAAGTGAAGCCAAAAACTGCAGTTCCTCAAACGTCCACTTGAGGCCGGCTCCAGAAGTGAGTCAGTCTCCATAGGTCCCCATGTTAAAATGCTTCACAGCAGAAATAAACATGTTTACAGCCTGGTACAAAAAACAGTTTTGGTCTCTGTAGCTAATTTCCCCGTTCATGACAACTGTACTGAGGGTGAATTTATATACAACTCGCCTGTTCAGATTATATTAAGACTTAAAGTTATGCAGGATTAAGAGCGTGGACGCTTTGATTGACAGGTGGGTGTCGTCACAGATGGCTTGTTGAGCACCAGATCTGCCGATGATCCACGTCTTCACCGATTTTTGATTCAAAACAGCGTTTCAGAAATCTGTGTGTGACGTCACTCAGGCTGTGTCCATTCTTTACACTGTCATTGGTTAAGACCAATAGCCTGGGAGCTAATACATAGCTCTACCAGCTAATCCCAGATCTCTTTTCACAGATGGTGGGTGGTCCTGACTCATTGCAGAATTTAAAAACCGGACGCCGTGTTGCAGATGAACTCTTCGTTGTTTAGGTAGTCAGATTTTATGAGAGAAGAGTTGGCTGACATTTCCTCTCAGACAGTCACAGCTGCTTCTCCTCCTAACTCCTGCTTTCACTTTGTTGGGAGCGAGGAGGAGGTGTCAGCCCTTAACAGTAACAAAAACTTCAAATTAGACGTCAAGTTCTTGGCTTCATTTTAAGGCAGGAAGTTTTTCATCCAATCACAGTAAAGAGGTTAAATAAATCAGACCGTGCACAGGAAAGTGTGTCCTGTGTGACCGAGACAAGAGTAACAGTGCGGCCAATTAAAAGACCTTCTAAAGGTGGTATTATCTGGAGTACAACAATGCTGTATTTGATATTTGAAGTCCTTAAATTCTTCTTCTTCCATTCAAACACCTTTTTCAAGCAGAACTTCCAATCATAAGATCAAGTGACCCCAACAATGCACAGCACAATGCACAGCACCATATGCTGTGTGATGTCCTGCTCTGCACCGTGCAATCACACACTCTGTAGGCGACTGAGAGCTACGCACTGCGAGGGCGCATCCATAGTGTTCGTGGGTGTACGTATGCTCATGGCGACGGAGGTCACAGCAAACAGAGCGAGAGACAATCACAAGCAGTGCAGACGGACGGTCATTGTTTGTCCCGATGCAGACGCATCGACATTTTGCAGCCTCTTCACTGTGATTCACCGCACCGCCGTGAATCTGCTGTTTATTTAGTGCTGCTCGACCTCGACTGTCAGTAATGTCGGCACTCGACGGAAAATTTCAAAAAACTAATCATCGCTTGTAGTGTCTGTAAATGAAGATGAGACCTGTGTTGCAACCCCAATTCAGTGGCAGGTAATTGAAAAACAATATCTGAAGAGCTGCAGCAATGTGTCCTTACACAAGCAGAGCGATGTCACTTTAACAGAGCTCATCTACAGATCTGTACGGACTCTTTAGTTTAGACACGACTTCACTGCACTGACCATAGATTTTACCAAGAATGCATCATAGGATGGGCAAAATGTTTGGAATCAATATAAATAATATAATTTATATAAACAATCAATATAACAGTTTGCAAAGTCAATGAAAAAAATAGTTATCTCAGGTCCAAGTCCAAGAGACGACAGGAGACTGCCATGTTTCTACAGTAGCCCACAAAGGACACACGAAACACTTGACAACTCACTGCCACCGTAGGTGTTCTTACCTTGTGTGAAGGAGAGAGCGAGTAATGGGGTTGCAATCACCAACTACCCTGCTATATAACACCAAATCCTGCACACTGGTCCTTTACTGAGACGAACTGTGTTCTAAAGTTGGACAATTAGTCGAATATATCAGCTATGGACACATAAACTGAGCCGGAGGAACAAGTGAAAAGAACAGCATACAGATGGAATAATTTCACATCGCACTCTGTGGATTAGGAGTTCATTTTGATCGGCCCGGAGCTGCTAATTGCTGGAACAGAGGAAAGATCAGGACGGAGTTTTATTTTGTTTCTGTCGCTTGAATCGAGTGTGTGTTTCACACAGTTAATGAGCCAATTAAGCCTTAAGGTCTAAATGAATATGTGTAAGAACAACTCACCGCTCGCGCGTCTCCCACAACCCTACTGTGTTTCTGCGTTATGCAACAGATTAGACACAACATTTCATACAATCAAAGCAAAAAAAACAACTTCCTCCTCCAGGAGGAGGCACAGCCAACATGGCAGTTTGGAAACCTGTGTGTACCATACCACGTGTGCTTATTTAACCTTGTGTGACTAAAAACCAATCATGTCTCCACGCTACATCACCATCACCACTAGAAATGTCTCCAATGGGTAAAATATTACATGTAAATGTGCTCAATAGCCTTTTAAGCCCAAAAGGACACTTTTGGTGGTATCCCATCACACCTTTAAGTGGTCCTCATCTCTTTTCAAGCAGCTATAGAAAGAGCTTGATCGCCTGTGTTTTGGCTCCTGGGCTCCTCTGCATACTAATGCTGCTGTTTGATAGAAGGTACAGCCTCCAGATTCCCTCTGCTATCACCTTTCTTCCTCTGCCAAGCAGGGCGCCGTCTAATATGAGAGGCTGAGTGCATGAGTGTTTGACTGACAACTGGGGAGAGAGCATGATAACAGATAATCATGAGAATGCGTGTCTGTGTAATTTGTGTGTGTGTGTGCACAGAGGCATGTCCAGGACTGGTTTCTCTCTGCAATGCATCAGGATTTCACATGCTAACGCAGCTCCTGGCAGCGCTTACAAGGCTTGTATGTTGTGCAGAAACGTGCCTCAAACACATGCCAGCCATTCTGCCCGGGAGCTGGTGCGGATCTGAAGAAAATTCTGAATATTTCTGCTCAATGCGAGTGTGTGTGTGAGTGTGTGAGAGAGTGAAGCAGTTTTGGCTGGTTTGTGGTGTGCTGCGGGGAGATCATTTCACTCTGTAGTTGTGCTGAGCCCACAAGGGAAAAACATATATTCACATACATGCAACCTAAAAAACACACATGGCATCGTTCTCAGGCTCCGTGTTGTGGAACTCAAAAGTCATAAATCGATTCTGATAACTGATCCAGTGGTTCTCTTGTGAAGTGTCTATAGCCATGCTAGCCTGGGTGGGGTGTGCAGACTCTACCAGGTGAGCTAACCGCCGCCCCTTAAACCAAATTTTTGGCCAAAAAACTCAAACATCTACCTTCTAGAACACGGGGAACAAGGAGCAGGTAGGGTTCATCCTCTGAGAACCATGAACGTTCGTCAAATTTCACGAGATTCCAGCCTATAGATGTGGTAATATAAAGTTTGGCATTTATTGAATTTAAAAAAAAAAAGTGCTATATTGTGCTACATATCGTTATCTGGATATAAAAGTACCTTTACCAGGAGATGATTCTGGTTGTGTTGCTGTCATGTTGGATAAATAACTGATATCTTAGTTAGTCTTACACTTTGTTTAACTTTAACAACTGGATTAATCATTTCACTCATTTATTGATAGAAAATGTAGAAAGATTTTCTGCTTCCACCTCCTCAAATATGACAATTTGATGCTTCTCCCTGCCGTAGATGATTGTGATTAAACGTCTTGACTCAGATTTTGGTCAGACAAAGACATCTCAAGACATCGTTTCTTGGAAAATGTGAATTTCATGACTCTAAACATCACAATACTCCTCTTCATGGTTTCTCCATTAACCACACAAACGGTGTGTACATCCAAACACCATGGATAAAGTCTGTTGAAACAGTTGGCACTGTAATACACGTTAAAGCCTACAGCTCTCTGTGGCGAGTGTTTACTGATTACATATTCAAACAGAGGGCACACACAGACAGAGATGTCTCCCTCACATACACACTCAATCACATTTAACACTAAAAACAAGGTCGCTAGCTGCATTGATTTGACGGCAGAGGATCAAAGCGCCGCTCCACCGGAGTCTCTCGGAGCCTGACGCTGCAGGTGCAGAGGATTTACCACAGCACGGAGGCTGATAAGTCCTGCTCAATATTCATGGTGAAAGGAGAACAAAATGAGCACATGTCCTCCAAAAGAGACTTCCTGCCTCCTTGTTCGCAGCAGCCGGGAAATGAATCAGAAAAATCCTCCCATTTCAGTCCTAAGCCACCCCGGTGCTCGTGTTTATACACTACAGGCCAATGGGCTCGCTCCAGTAGGAAATCTGTTCGAATCCTCAAGACGTCTGTCTTGATGACATGTTTCAAAAATCTCATTACCCAAAGTTGTGGAAGATTTTTGAGGATGACAAGTCACAACTTCTGCTAGCTGAACCGAGCGGTACAATGGAGTATTAGAGCGAATACTGGGAGGAAAGAAAGAAGAAATACTGAGCAGAAAAGTCCGAATTTTTGAGAACAGACCTTGATATTCAGGCATAAAGAAGTCCTGCCTCTTCCGCCACAAGCCGAATGATGCCTCAAACAAGCCATCTGTAGCAGCACCCACCTGTCAATCAAAGTGTCCACGCTCTTAATCCTGCATAACTTTAAGCCTTAATATAACCTGAACAGGTGAGTTGTATATAAATTCACCCTCAGTACAGTTGTCATGAACGGGGAAATTAGCTACAGAGACCAAAACTGTTTTTTGTACCAGGCTGTAAACATGTTTATTTCTGCTGTGAAGTTGGACATTTGAACATGGGGACTTATGGAGACTGACTCACTTCTGGAGCCAGCCTCGAGTGGACGACAAGAGGAACTGCAGTTTTTGGACACTTCCACATCTGCTTCATTTCCCAGCCACGGAGGTCTCAAGGATGTCTCAAGATCTTAAGAAAATTATCCCGTAATATCAGGATAACAACATTTGTTATTTTGAGATAATTATATAAAAATATTGAGATCTTGAGAAAACAAATTAAATTAACTGATGATGTTGAGAGTCACAAACACGTTTTTGTTGCATTCTGTCAGACTTTCACCAGGTTAGCAGGAAGTAGCACGTGTACATATCATGGCAGAAGAAGTATTAATATTCTGTTCTGAGTACAAGGATGTAAAAAATACTCAGTGACAGATTGGAGTCGTTCAGTACAACATTTCCCAAAAGTATAAAGTTACATAAAACGGGAGTACAAGTATGTCAAAGCTGCAGGACAGTAACGAGTAAATGTATGGTAGAGTATTGTCTTACCCTGTAGCAGCAATAAACTCATACGAAGTACGAATGATTGACTGTGGAAATCGGAATCACGTGGAAGAACTTAAAGGACGTACAAAGTGGAGCCAGATGTTTCCCCCGACGTGTTGCCAAAATCATTTCTATTGACCAAATAAGTGCTTTTTAAACAGCTGCCGCAGGGGGAGAAAATCCATTACAACAGACTGTATGAATTCCCATTTAAAAAGGAAACACGGATATTGACGCTGACAATGTTTTCATTTAAATTCACATTAATATCCGCTCCTGCGTCAGGACGTATTTTGTAATTTGTGGTAATAATTATTTGCTTTAGGATTAACTCAGATGATTTTCACACTGTCAAAACATGAAACATAATAAACAGAAAACACTCTGGTAACATATATATATTATATATATATATACAATATATAATATACTATATCTATATGTAGTGTGCAGTATGAGGGTGTGGAGGAGGTTTGGAGGAACATCACAAGCGGACATGAATACAAATAGATTTCCTGTTTCTGCGACACATGACGGTGATTTAAAAAACAATTTTCCATACTTGTGTCTGACTTTCTGCACATAAACAGGCCTTCGGGAGCGATTGGGCGTTTTTCTCAAGGACACGTCAAACAAAAAGATCAATCAACCAGCCTTGCAATACACGGTCGCCCTGCTCTATGAATTGATCCACAGCTGTTTAAACTGGTTATCACCTTTCACCTCAATTTGTCTAACGACAGAGAAGCCAAGGCATTCTGCTGCGAGGTTTGAATATCACTGCTTCTTTTTTGAGGATATTTCTGAGGTATTTTCTGCTTTATTCGGTAGTCACACATGGACCGATAATGCAAGAAGCAAAGAATTCAGGCTCGAATCAAACGCGCCGTCTCTGCTTCTGACCTCTCCCACACACATGTAAACACCACACCAAGAAGGCTACGACATAATCACTTTATTTCTCAGAGAAAGCCAGAGCTCTCAACAAATTGATGGAGCTGCTGTTGTTACTCTGATGGCTGTCTCTCACTCACAGAGACCTCAACGAGCCATTGTGTGCAGGATAATGGAAGATCTGCTGGCTTGGTGATTGCTGAGGGCCTGTGAGTTAGACATAAAAGAGTCCTAGGAGAGATGGGTTACTTTATACTGGAGTGGCCTTGATTGAAAAGTGTTCTCTGCAGCTGAAAGCATTATTCCTCGTCTGGGTACAAGGTGTAATGCATCTATAAATGTTGACAGTTGACCAGGCGGTGAAGCAATTACACCACAGCTTACACAGGTGGGTGTGCACACAGAAAGGTGGGACCTTAACACAATCAGAGACCAAAACACCCGTGTACTGCTGCCCTGCTACGTCAGGGGACTGTTTGGGCCACAGATTGTCTTCAGGTGAGTAAAACACACCAGAGTAAATAAAAACATTTCAAATGTTTTTGTCTGACCAAAATATTAAATTAAAGATTATATATCGAGATTTAAAAAAGGAAATTCTTACATTTTATGAAGCAGGAAACAGATGTGGGACACCACGGCCCACAGGGTTACACCGGATCTCGGGGTCTTAGGCACCTGCCAAATCCCACTTAACGCCTGGGTATAGTTACACTCAGCTAGCATGTTACCAATTAGTTTGCCAGCTACACAGTGGCTCTCCAACCCCACGAGTAGCCACTAACACTCCAAGTTTCCAGAGATTCGAAGATGAATTTCCACATTTTCTGGAAAGAAAACTCGACGTACCATCTTAACATCATTTCTGGGAAGTTAAAGGGTGACTAAAAAAGACAGCAGAGTGCTCCAAGACCACGCTGTACAGCAGCTACGACGTCCCTGCTTGGAACATAGCAGGAAACCTTCATTACAAGTCATGCCTTTAAAGATAATCCTTGAGGGGGTGAATGTGACGCAACAACGGCTTCAAACCCACGACACATCTAAGACACATGCGAGCAAACTTTGCCCATCTCATCTCCTTGAATTCGCCGCCTAAAAACTCGTAAGACACCTTATCATGTCACATGCCTGGAAGCACATCTGTCATAAACCTCATCTATGACCTGAATCCAAGGTAAACGCGCTCTGTTCCCGCTCCGTCGCTGGGTTTCGTTGTGTGCCCAATTTCTCCCCAGATGTCTCTTATTCCACACAAGCCTGAGAAAACAAGTCGCTGAAAGCAGAGGAGGGGAAGCTGTAGAGGTATGCAAGCAGGAAGAGCGCGAGCTCTAATTTCTCATGCGTGCTGCTGCCAAACCAAATGTCTTTGTTGTTGGGAAGCGTTCCCTTGTTTAGCTCTCAGCGATTCCAACTGAGATTTCATTTATTATCATCAACTATACCATGTAATGAACACTTTGGGTAAAAATAAACATATAGCAGGGTGAATGCCAAACGCAGGAACCGCAGAGGCATGCAATACTCTGTAGACTTATTTTTATGCCAGCCAGAATGCACACAGCACGAGGACGACACTTCTTATATTGAAAATTGATTGTTGTTGTGTTTGTACATGATGATCGGCTGTTAAAGAAACCACGGGGAGTAAACTAGACATCAGAATGTTGTGATTGTTTTGTGTCTTACGCATGTTTCCAGACAGTTTTTCGGGGTTTGGTGACATTGAATCGTCCTCTGAGGACTCACTCCTGGTGTGTGCTACCATGTGAAGTAAAGGATCAGTGACTCGGAGCAGATAGAGGGCCCACTGTGTTAACAGGTTGTGCCTGTGCACAGTGTGGCACAGTCGGGACATGTTGTGCTCTAACCCCCCTCCCTCCCTTTCTTTGCTCACTCGAGCGTTTCACTCGTTTCTTCTTCTTTTTTTTGGCCACTGAACCCAAAAATGACGGCTCACTTACCTTTTCCTTTGAGTCCTTTCAAAATAAAATACATCCCACTTGAAGTCTTTGATATAATGAGTGGCATTTAGGATTTAAAGGTGCAGTGTGTTATTAGTAGGTTTCCATAAATGGATTGTCACCTGAAAATAAGAATCATTGTGTTTTTATTGTCTTATAATAAGCCCTTTATATCTACAGTGAGAATCAATTTCTAAGCCAGAGTGCTTGGAAGAAGAGGGTGAGGCGTTGGAGAGTATCCATTTGGTTGCAATCTGCAACTCCACCACTAGTTGCCACTAAATCGCACACACTGAACCTTTAATTGTGTTTCTAATCCGGTAAATTAAACGCCTGTAGGATCTTGTAAATCCACCAGAGACAGAGCAGAGATATTTAAAGGGATTGCCAACACTTGGAGAAGTCAAATGAACCTCAGGTAAGTTTTTTTTTCCCATTACAGAGGAGTGTATATATGTACAGTATGCTGCGGATGTGTGTCTTTACCGGCAATGCTGCAGACACTTGGCACAGCGCGAGCGTCCATCACACACTGTCTACGGCTTCCATTCTTGGCGTGGATCCTGACCCCTGGCTGCTGAGCCTCTCTCCAATCACGCCGACGAAATGTCAGTCTGCCAAAGGAGAAGAAGAAAAGTCATTTTCCCCCTTTCTGCACGTACTGTGAATTCACCTCCCTCGCATCACTCCGATTTTTCTCTTTCGCCGGCTCTCCGTCTTTCCTGCAATGCAGACGTTTTAAAAAGGCCGGTAGCATGCAGGTCCATTGCTCTGGAGCGGGTCCAGTAAGTGATTAGAGGAGGGACTGAGAGCATCCCCGTGGCTGACTAATGTCCAAGTGTAAATCATCTTGAAGAGAAAGAAAGAGGGAGAGAGAAGGTCAAACAAAAGAAGGAGCAGATGAGGGTACATGGAGAGAATAAGAAGACACTATGGTCGATATTTACTGCAGATTAGATTACCATCAAAGGAGCAAAATTTAGCCTCACTGCTCTTTTCAATTAAGCCGGCTATGTACTAAGACGACACGTAAACGAGCCCTGCAGCAGTTCATCTCATTTGCATAAAGTGCAGCGAAATAAGACCTGATTAGCAGCTAAAGACGAGTGTTGTTGATGTATTCTCTGGTTCAAAGAGAAGACTGTTGGGGAACTGGGCATTATTCCTGCAAGAGGAGGAGGCTACATGGATTAAACAAAGAACACAACAGGTAGAGTATGGTCTCAGTTTAGAAGCCAGGCTGACATGGATTGAATCTGAGAACACAACGGCTGCAGCGTACGGCCTGAGTTTCAGTTCGATCTGGCTCAACTTCTCTGGCAGGCTGACCAACAAGGCACAAAAGATCCATGAACCCGTTTAGTTTGTCCGTGGCTACTATAGAAATGTTGGTTCCACACGACGGTCTCATTCAAAGGCAACGAAATTTTCTATAACCGCTTATCCTCATCAGGGTCACAGTGGGGCTGGAACTTATCCCAGATGACTTTGCACCTGTAACCACACCCATCAGTGATGTCACGGTGTACTGACACACCTGGAGTACGCTCGACATCACTGCATCGCTGAGAGTCAACAAAACAAAACAAGATTTTCATCTGGGACATTTCAGACTGCTTCCTGATCTGTGATGAATCAGCGGTTATTCGTATTAATTTGGTCCAGACATTCACCCTCAGGATGTATTTAATAAGTCTGGTGATCCCTTAACTAAGTCAAAATTTCATCTTCCATCAGCCTCTTCTGTCCGGTAAGTGTTAAATGTTATCCTCCTTAAAATGCTAAACTTCAGGCCACAAATCCGGAGTAAATACCCTCCTAATTTTTGCAGTGGCTTGGCAAACAGTGCTCTCATAAATGAAAGACAGGCTGTGCGTGTGTTTTTGTGTGTTGTTAAGAAAATGAACATTTGTATGCGTGCTCACTGCTACTACTACCCTGAAAAATAAAGCCCCTCACACACCAAATACCAGCAGCCCCCAAAGCAGACGCAGAAAATGCCAGCTGGTCCAGAATCAAAGATATTTTACTCCTAAGCTCCGAGGCTGCTGCAGCAGAAGACAGAATCTGACAATTCATTAAAAGCGGTGTTATTCTCCTTGTCCTCTGTCTTCAATATCTCTTCTTTCCTGAGCAAAGCCCGCGCTGATATTTCCAGCTACCTTTTATTGGTTTTGTTGGCACTACAGGCTCTGCGGATGATTCCAGAGAGGGCAACGTGAGAAAATCAAAGCCTCACTGATCTGCAGTTCCACACACAAGCCTTGTTTTTTTTTCTTATTGTCTAATATCACAGTGACCCCTTTTCAGATATCGGGGTCAGCTTATGTCTACAGGTATTCTTAGTGTGTGCGAAGGCTGAGAGGAAAGAACTAAAAGCAACAGCAAGTATTAAAAAGAAAAAAGTCTTTATTTGCAATGAGTTTGGAAATGTTTTCTGTGTGGAGTTCTCCCACAGTCCAAAGACATGCACTTAACAGGTTAATTAGTGTCTCTGAATAGGTGTAAATGTGAATGGTGACTTGTCCAGGGTGTACTTTGCTCTTTCGCCCTGAGTCAGCCGGGATAGGTTGGTGGGAGCGTGATTTACCGGCAGGCCATTAATAATAGACGTATGGAGCCGGATGAAATTGGGCCTTGAGTTTGACGTGTCTGATTTAGAGGATTCGAACGGCGCTTATCATGGCGGCTAGGTAAATACTAGCTGATTTCACGCAGTGAGGAAGCTTCCTAAGCTATAAAGACTGTCTGACCAGACCCATGAATAAATTAACCACATTTCTGGGAAGTTTTCCTTCAGTCTGTCATGATACCTATGAGTCTCAGCCATCAATGCTTTGTAGAAGAATACAGTCGAAGAAGTCGTGTAGCATCTTAGAGACTGTCATCGTGGGTTGATAGCTCATCGGATAAACACCATTTTCCTATTATCCAGCATGAATGGATGTCAGCTCTGCAGAAAAGCAGCATTTAGTCAGCATGACGCATCCAGTATGTTTTGGCTATTAAATAACATGAAGCTTTTTTTGTGCATCCAAGTGCCAAGTGTGTCATTTAACATCGTCTATGCAGAAAATTGAACTCCAGGCACCTGAATTCACTCTTCACACTCCTCCGCTTTTGCCAAAGAAAAGGCTGTGGGTTAAAAACATCTCACCAAAGACAGCTCATCACCAAAAGCTGTCTCCGTTAAGAAAAGTAAATCACAGAGGAAATTTGTTGCTTTGCAGCCAACATCTGGGAAGAGTCGAGCAGGACTGCATTGGATAAATTAAGTAAGTGTGCCAATGTGTTTCTTACCATCTGTCCAATTTTGAATGTACGTATGTGAACTTGACCGCTGTGTTTGTGTGTTTTGTGTGTGTCTTTGGAGAGAAATGGACCTCGATAGCTGTTTAGTGGTAATTGAGTGGCTAAGTGGCTGAGGACATCCTGCCAAGTCAGCAGCAGCAGCACACAGGAAAAGGAAAGAGGTTTGGCTCTGGGGGTCAGCAGCTACATTACCTCCCTCCTGCATATTAAATATTAAACATCCATCCACATTATTGTCAACTGAGGACAAAAATGTGGACAAATTACAGGAATGGACGATAGATCAGGCAGCTGATGTCAGATCAATATAATCCATCATTTCTAAGTTATTTTGTCAACGCTCGCCTTAAAAACAGAATTCATGACATCTTTTATGCCACAGGAATTATTACACAAACAACACGTCTGTTTATCAGGTATGTTGAATTACCTGTCAGGCAGCGGTCGTATTCATGTGGGAATCTCCAGGAACGGCTATAATTTCTGCTCCCTATAGTTTCCTGTTTGTAGACGTCCATTTAAATGAGACATTAGACGCATCTGCTCCTCATGAATATCTAATATCGCTTTAAAGCGAGGGAAATCCCTCAACAGTTTTCCGAACAAACGCCACGTGCAGAATTCTGAGTGAGCATCGATTAGACGGCGGATGTATACTTATGTGATGCATCATTTATGGCCGCCTACTCGGCCTGAAAATCAGCATCTAAAAAAAAAAAAAAAAAAAGGTCACGGATAATGGTTCAGATTCCACATTCAACAACCAAAAACCAACAGAAGTAAGAATTTCTCGTTTCTTTCGAGTTATAGCAGCTGATTACGATGCCACACAAGCTTTTCTCACATCAATAATTTGTGAATCACTACAACAGTAATGCATACGAATGGGCTTAGATTTGGTGGTATGTTGATGCAGAACCCAAAAACTGGCATAAATTTTGAGCCGATCAGTGGCGTGGAAGGCTGGTCCTCGTAACTGTCAGCTAATTTACATTGCAATATATGTGAAATATTCACCAGGACCTAATTTACACGATAAAAAAAACACATTTTGCATTGTTTTATACAGTAATAAAGAATCTGATCGCACTGGCTGCACCTTTACAATTACTCCTGACATCTACAGTCTGATATATGGACCCAATGATTCTTTAACACAGCTTGTAGTCTAATTAAAACCGAATGCCAAGTTTTATTTAAGCCTATTTATTTCCACAATAGGTTTCTAAATTAAACAAGTGAGCCTTTGATGAAGCCAGAGCACAACTTGGAGGTAATCGTCCCAGTGTGTAATTACACTAATCAAAATATCTGTCTGGCCCAGGTGTATTGATTCTAACTGGGCAGCCGACTTTCTTTTAAAAAAACATTTCAATTAACCTGTGCTGAGTAATGCGGGGCCTCGTCGAACAGGCTGAGACTGCTGCACAAAGAAGAAGAAGCTTTTAGAAACTAGACCTGCACACACACAACACAATTATTAAAATGGTAAAATCTATATGAAGATGAACATTTTGCAGACAAATGCAGGGAAGGTTCATGGATTTTAAAAGTTGTCACATCAGGGAGATATTTCTGTATATAAAAGGTATAAACTTTATGTAACGGTGTGTTAAAGTTATTCCATCCATCCATCTTCTTCCAGTTATCTAGGGTCGCGTCGCGGTGGCAGAAGGTTAAGCAGGGCGCTCCAGACGTTCTTCTCCCCAGCAACTCATTCCAGCTCCTCCTGGAGGATCCCAAAGTGTTCCCAGGCTAGATGGGCTATGTTGTCTCTCCAGCGGGTTCTGGGTCTGCTCTGGCATCTCATCCCAGTTGGATGGAAGCAGGAACACCTCCAAAAGAAGGCACCCAGGGGGCATTCCTCCAGATGTCTCCTCACCCTACCTCAAAGCAAGCTTCTTTCAGCCACTTGTATCCTAGATCTCATTCTTTAGGTCACCACCCAAAGCTCATGACCATAGGTGAGGGTTGGAAGGTAGAAGAAATGGAAAATCCAGAGCTCCCCCTGAACCACAACAGTCCGGCACAACGTCTGCAATACTGCGGATGCTGCTCCAACCCACCGGTCCATCTCATCCTCCATTTTCCCCATCGCTCGTGAACCAGACCCTGAGATTCTTGAACACCTTCGCTTGGGGTAGCAAGTCCCAACCCGAAGGGAGCATTACACCATTTTCCAGCAGAGAACCATGAACTCAGACTTGGAGGTGCTGACTCTCATCCTGCCCCAGAGAGCGCTGAAGGTCACGGTCCGATATCGCACATGCATGACTCATTGGGTTTGGTCGATTGGCCTTTCCTAAACACTTTTCCTTAACCTCAATGGAAAACGTCATGAGGTCAAGGAAATTCATAAGGAAAAGCATTGAAGCATTGAAAAGCTGTATCACTACACACAATGTTAAGGCAGCTGACTGTCTGAAGTTTCTTAGAAAGCACAAAAATTGTGATCTGGTGAAAAAAGGAGATTTATGCGGTGGAGGATGAAGGACAAGGAAGTGATCCCGATAACGTTCATTGGTCAGCAGCAGCTAATGTTACAGGGAAGCGAGTCATTCATCTGATTTGTGTGGCGCTGACATGAAAAGTGACCGAACGGTCTGCTCATCTTCTCCCTCTGTAAATTCTATTGAGTCGTTTTTAAAAATATACGCTATTAAATGGGCTGTATGTCTATTTAATGACAATTCAATACAAGAAGAGCAACGTTGCAGCATATATGGTACTGAAATGTCATTAAAAAAATGAGAAATAAAACAACCTCTGCTCACAATCTCACATTTTGGGATGATGAAGAAAATAAGAGCCATGTTGTCATAAACTGTAATTTAACCTCTGATATTCTACAGTGTGATATCAGGAGATTTTTATGCTTTTATCTGAAATTCATTGCAGAAGAAATGAATTGAAAAAAAAAAAAGTGAAATGAGGCTGCAGTAATAATAAATGAGCTCTGCAGTGTTTGTGTTTCTCTGTAAAATGGGCTGTGTATCAAGAGATTTGTGCTCAGCCATGTGTGTTCTTGTGTGCCTGCGGTTACACCTGTGTGTGGGCGTATTTATTAAGAGACAATGAACACAGAGTACGTAAATGTATATTCCAATTAACAGCAACTGATGGAGCAGATTTTTAATTCCAGCGACATTTTGTTTTATTAAAAAGTATTAGAAGGTTGGTTTGAATCTTCTTATCAGGGTCATGAAATATTCTCTAACCTCGGGACAGCACAGCTCCTACATCCCAGTTCAGGGCCTCAAGGTCTGCATTTCAAGACTGAATACATTATAACCAGCCTACAAGGCCATTCTCATTTTAACAGCCCCTCTGAATGCAGCATGAACCGACAAAACTATATCCACTGCGTCCCATAATGCACTGCAGGATGGTGAATTGTTAAATTTTGTGCTCGCCAGCTTGTTCAATTCAATTTATTTGTCACATAAAAAAAGTGAAATGTATTTCCATGAGCTCCTAATATAAATTGTTAATGAAGCTAAATGAGTTATAATAGTTAATAAGTAATAATAGTATAACAGCAATAGTAACAAAAACAACAACAGCAGCAATAGTCCAAGGCAGTGTCCTCATTTAGGGTCTTTTCAGTGCTGGCCTGATGTATCCAGAACCTTCTTCCTGATCGTATCCGGGTTGTTGGGATCGTTTTTTTGGGATTGTTGAGAACACCATTGCTAGTTTGTTGGCACAAAGTTTGAGGACCCGTCTACGAAGGGCTTGCATATTCCATATGGAGTATATCATTTACACGTAATAAGCTGCACAGGAAGTCCAGTCCAGTTCTCCCTGCTGCACCGGACTGCTTGCAAAGAAACTAAACGCTTTGAGCGAGATGTTGTTGTGGCATTTCTAAACAGGAACTGAGCATCTAGCCAATCTCACAGAGCTGTAGCAACTACTAAACTGGGCTCGTTCAGGAAAGAGCTAAACCAGCACTTGGTAATGTGTAACACCAAAATTAAAGGCACTTACTTCATTTTGCGTCACTAGACAAGTATCTAAACGTGTGGTGGACCAATCTGTACCCAGTATTCACCACTTCTTTGGCCTCTTGATACTTTTAGGTAGTCAACTTGGAAAAGTTTCACTTAACTCTTCATCCACCATCAGTTTCTCTCTTTGCGGCTAACCTATCTCATCTAGAGAGCTTCAACCTCTTTCAGCGGACACACCTTCTTGGCTGCCTATCCGTACATCGAGCCTCCGTTAAGTGACACACCTACTTACTTCTTCTTCTGTCCTTGCATGTGATCAGATGAGCAGGATGAAAATAAAAGAAAGCTGCTGAGACAAAACTAGAGACACAATCCTCTGTTTATGTCCAACACTAACAACAACGACTCAGTGTTCCCATTACATGAAGCAAGGTCTGCTGCTGCACAGAGGCAAAGTAAATATCAGGAAATCATTTCTTGGAAATAAGAGCCATTTATTTGCCATGTCAACAAATGCAGGGAAACATATAGGTCAGACAGTACACTGCATTGTGGGAACTTGGCAACTGTCCTCTTTTGTATCAGCTCGCTGTATGGCTGAACAAACATGATAATAAATGGTAGCAATGAGAAAGAAAACAGACTAATTTTCATAACTCTGCTTCACCTGTACAATCTAACATAATCCAATATAAAGCCCATAATTAATCCTAGTTTAGTTCAGCACTGATTTACAAAGATGGACTTACAGTGAGTGCAATTTTGACGTACTTGTTTTCTGAAACAATAAATATTTACTACCTGACTGCAGTTCCCTTCAGCAAAGTGTTTTAGCCTCTTTCAGCCAATTGTTTCGGTTTAGGGGTCTCAGCCGTGCCTGGTAGAATTTGAACATTACTGTTTCATGTCATGGAAAATGGCAGTTAACAGATAAAAATGCAATGCTAGTTACATCTAACATGGTAGCTGCAGCTCAAGTTGGAAGATTCGCCCATATAAAATGCTTCGATCATACGCTCGCATCACAGCGGGCACTCATACTACCCACGGTCTACAGACGGATAAACAACATATAAACTGAAAAGTATGACATGGTGGAGAGGTTTTAAAACGGCAACATACAGGAGAGACCTCTGCACTCTCAGCATTAAAGCCAATGAAGGATTTCCGCTACACTAATATCAGGAGACTAATCCAGCTCCTCCAGTGATCAAAGAATTCAAGCATGCCATCAAAGGAGATCAACTTAAGAGGTACAACGGTGAGGAAGGAAAGAACACCCTCTGGATGCCTGTTTTATAGATCGACAGAGCAGTGAGCGGAGAGGCCGGATGCATGGAGGTCATTTCACCATGTTTCAGGACTCGAGACGCTCTTGATGGCGCAGGAGTAGAAGTTCCTCAGTATTTGAGGGGATACCTGGAAGTTTCTCAAGCGAACAGGTTGGGAACTGGATAAAACAATGATATGACACTGATATTTAGTACAATTACCAGCGAAACATACTTCAGTGAAAATATGAAGGTAAGAGCGTGACAACTTCTGATTCCATCTGAGGTTAAACTCACTATGTACCATACTTATTCAGCACGCTACACGCTCTGAACATGCCTTTCATTCCACAGGGGGAATATGTAGGCTGCAGACGAGCCAGCTAATCTCTCCGCTACACCACTTATGCCTTGTTATGCTAAAGTATATATGATTATTTATACATTTTGTACTGCATACAACCACTTGTGCAGAAAAGAGGTGCTGCTGCAAGTAGGGTCAATTTATTCTGGCTGAATGAATGAGTGGTTAGAGCTTGGTATGCCATGGGTGACTGCACTCTTCACCAGACCTGTAAGTCACCAGACAGCAGCTATTAATGCATTGCCAGAGCCCTGAAGGGATGTTTCAGCTTTCATCAGGCAGTAATGAGGAAGGGGTGGGTGGGAGGTATACGGGGTCTTCTTTTTGCTGCTGGTCTGCTCACTATCAGTAATATATTCTCTGTAATCGGCCTGAGATGAAAGGTGGGTATATATGGAGTTTGGCATTAGTCGTCGTTGGAAACAGTTTGGAAGAAGGGCACGGACTTTCAAAAAGTACTTGGCAGGTGACTGGATGAACCGTCCGTCTATCAGGGGCAAACTTCAACCAATTAGATCAATGAACCAAACAATGTAGTCAAACTCTGACTGAAGTCAGTCAGGAGAAGAGCGGAAACATCTTTTCCATCGAGAAAAGCCTTCACTGTCTCTTCTTTCAATGAAGAAATACTCCCCCAGTTCTGATATAACTGATGTCTGTAGATTTTACGGTGAGAATCTGCCAAACCGTGACAGTAAAAGACCGTAAAATATGCCATGGAGCGTGACTGTGTTTTCCTGTATACAGTGACACAGTCATACTTCAGAACCTTCATTTATACGCTATTTAAAGGGAATTTATACAGAGTAAAGTAGTTTTTTAATATTAGAGACTGTTAATTATACAGTAAAACACTGTAATATTTCATTGCATCTTTTACTCTCATACTACACAACTAAGTCCAACTTTGAGGCTCACCAATCTCCTTATTTTGCCTGGTCACATGTATGTGAATCTCATTTTCCCCTGAGCTGCCGTATGCCTCACCTCAATCTTGATCATTTTCATGGCATTGACTACATCTACAAAGTCTATTTTTTTATTTATACATTCAACCCAACATAAAAATCATCATAGACCTATGCTATGATAATAATACGAGGTTAGTTTGAAGCAATATTATATTTTGGTTGACATTTCAGTCTGTCAACTTCCAGTAAAAGCTGCACCAAGAATATATCTAACTCGCACACGCCTTTTCCTCCGACTCCTCTGCAAACAGACAAACCACATCCCAAAAAAAACTGTTGGAAATAATGAATTCTACATGGGTTGCTTTGGTTTAGCTCATACTCTAGTCTAGTACTCTACAGTACAACAATGACTCTGAAGCCAGTGGAGTTACGTCTCCAGGGGCAACAGGATCGACCAATACAGACGACCAAATGCAGCTATTTAAAATATAAAAGACTGTTTGAACGTCCCAAAATTGAGGACCTAGTTCAGATCATTTTTACCCCAGTTAATGACAAAAAAATGGTGTTTCTGACCAAATGATTACCTAATAGGAAGGAAGAGCTCTCATGCTCTGATCTCTGGCCCGATGACTCACGGCTTTGAGTCATGGTTTGGCTGAGCCCCCCTCTCTGAGATCGGATGGGTTACAAGGCAGCATTTAGGTGTGTGTTTTAGTGTGTGTGTGTTGGGTGTGTCTGTTAGGATTCATTACAACGCTCTTCTTCAGTCAGGCTATCATTACGCTATGTTTGTGCCACTGGGTAACTTCTCACAATGCTCTGCAGCCTCGTGTAAATGATACACGTGTAACAATAAGGATGCATGTGCCACGAAAAACTGATACTATAAACAGTGACAATATGAGGCAGCTTATGGTGGCATGTCATGATCACCACAATCATTTTAGCACATCATAAGTCTCAATAAAACATTTCTGATGTGCACATGTGGGAGAATAACCTGATATTTGCCGTACTGCCTTTTATATGATCAATGAACACTTTTTAAGGATTGGTCACACCAGAAAGTCGTACAATGAAATTCTTCCTCAAATGTTGTGACTACACTCTGAGGGCTTGTTGGTAACCGACAAGATAACCACTAAGATGAACAGTTTCTAAAACACTGTCTCCATTTTCTCAGCACTGGGCGGTTTACTAAGCTTTGCTCTCAAGACAGCAGTCCTGCCGCCACCGACTCCCAGTTAACCCAAGAATGGTCAAAGCCACCTGTAACTGCACCTAGCTGTCAATCAAAGCGTCCATACAGTTAATTCTTCATAACTTCAAGATGGGGAGAATGCTAACGCTGCCTAGCGCCAACAGCTGTTCTCGAGTGTAAACAGGTCACCTGATTTATCATGAAGTATAACAGAAAATCACTGATCTCCATAGTTTCCATGTTTGCACACAAACTGACCAAACCACACAGCCCCTTGGATGGTGGCCACAAAGACGTGACCCAAGTTGGAGATAAAATATAAATATACTAAAAGGCTGGATCAAGGAGCTTTGACTTTTTAAATAATCGTGTCTTGAGTCTGGGCCTACGCTCTCAGTGTTGCATTAACACTTGGATGCTAATAAGCCGACTCTGTGTATCTGACCACCTGTGGAGGTGGTGTGAAGGATAAGATCTTGACATTGCAAATTAATATGGCTTTGCACTAATTAAAATCTAATAAACCCGGCATGCTCGTTAATGAAAGGTGTAAAAAAAAAAAAAAAAAGGTTGAGGTTTAATATTAACAGTTTAGAGGCACAGACTGCGACGTGCACGGCATCCTACTGGCAGACAAAAAGCACGGATAAAGAAAAATGAACACACATGCTTTAACTACCCTCAAGACATAAAACGGCTTAAAAGCTGTAAAAAACGTGATAATTACATAAAGCACCGACGAGCTGCTGTCTCAGTTTATTTTAAATTCCAAAGCTGAGCTTGGCGTTCTCCACATCCATGTTTCGTCTGTCTCTTTCTCTTGGGAAACCAAACAGAGAGGAGAGATTTAAATTCAAGAGAGTTGGGAGACATATGAAAAAGAAATGACTGTCCACACGCCCTCTAGATAAAAAACAGAACGTCCATCTCCTCTTAAAGCTGCCAGCTGTACTGTATTAGTGCCTTGTTGATGGCGACACTCCGTAATTTAATGTGAAAAAAATGTCTCCTTCCCTCATATTTTCATGTTGTGTAATGGTCCGAGCCATCATTTCTGTCCTGAAATTGACTTGCAGATTAACTTGACAGACAGCTGCTTATTACCATCTCAGCTGTCGCTGATTTTTCTGAACATGGCATCGCAGGTTTCTTCCTTTCTATCTCCATCAACAGCCTGAGATTTCATCTCCGATGAAAATGAAAACAGCACACATGACCAAGCAGCTCCTCCGATACGAGAGAAAGAAGACGTCGCTATGGAATCACATCCAAGCTGCTCGGTTTGAATTGGTTTATCAGAGATGGAGTGATGGACAGATGGAAAAATGCAAAGTAGAGGCGTAACATGCAAACCACTTTAGACTTTACAAGCTGCTGAGGAAACTAGAGGCAAATAAATGCAGGAATATAGCCTGAGGGACACACACACCATCATAGTTATGTCTTTTTACAATGTTCAGCAACCTCATCAATATTTAAATGTTTTGCATTGAATCAAATAAATTGTTTCCTGTTTTTATCAAAGCTTCATGCTCATAGCCTTCTTAGCCTGCTGAGAGTTACATGACACTATTGTGCCTGTACATGTGAGGTGAACACTGGAAACAGGAGGACAGAGCAGGAAAATCACCTCTAAAGTTCACTAATTAACGCGCTGGATCTCGAATGTTTAACCCGGACAAAGCCTGAAGTGTAAAAACGACAATTTGTGGCTGAGTGCAGTGACTTCCTGGAGTCTTGTTCTCGCCACGCGGTTACCAAGCAACAAGTCGAGACTCCAGGAAATGACTGAAGAAGTCGTCTGTGAGTTGTTTGGCCAAATAATTTTCATTGAGTCTCATGAGTCTCATGTGGTGCTTTGTTTCTGCTACACAAGCAAACTTAATTAATTTATGCTGATCAGATGCACATTGTTTTATTCAGAGTGTGAATGTTTACACTTATTGCACTTTTCTTTTCAAATATTTGACATTTAAAAAAAAAAACTTGATTTGTTGATGCCACAGGAGCCAGTGTACTTAATTTATGCTGATCAGATGAAGCAGCCCTTTGTATTTCATTTGGAGGGGTAGTGCAGAGAAGTTTACCCTTTATTTCATATCTGACGCTTAAAAACTGTGTTGCTGCACAGCAGTGATTTGTATCTGTGCTGTGTAGTTTATATGACAGGTACTTTTTGTTTTTTGATAGTGTATATTGCACTAGTAGTTTAACACTGTCTTGGAATTGAATAAATATCGACAATCAATCTGAAACCCTTACAGTCGTATATTTGTTTTCAGGATGGGATTTTTCCTGTTTTCTGACCTCATACTTACCTCAAGCTGCCTTTTGGGACATACGTGCATACGACCATATACTTGCCTGTAGAGAGGAGTTTATTACAGCCTCATATAAAATCAACAATAATGACAATAATATTAAAGCAATGAGAGCTCTGGTATCGGCAGATATCCAAATTCAGGTATCGGGATCGGCAGGCTGGTTCACTCTGTGTTTGTCTGTTTTGGCGTATTAAGGATAAAGCTATTGTCTCGTTTAAGGATCTGTACATAGCAGATAGCTTTTCCTCATTTGATCAGCACAAAGCTAAATTCAATCCCCGAACAGCAGCCTGTACGTACATATTCTATTCCCAAAAGCTTCATCTCCCACAGGCAGAATATCTGTCATACATATGAAGCTTTCATCTATGCAGACTCGAGGCATTGACAGAGGTGTGGCAGACTGACCTGAATGTACAATTTACAGATGTTGAGTGGTCAGATATATTCTCTATAAGAACGCATTCCTCTTCAGTACGTACCAGGCATGGCTTCATTCGATTTAAGGGGCTACGCCATGCAGACTTCATCTTTCTAAAGTCTGAATCTCAAGAGATGTATCCCCCGATTGATCATTCGTACTGACCTGCCACGTCTGCTCATACATTCTGGTTTTGCCCAAGCTCTCAGGTGCAGCTCCTCTATTTTGATGACCTCTCTAAGATACCAACAGATTCCCAGAAACATGGGCACACACATTAATACGTCCATTGTTTCCGTGTATGTGAGTTGTTGTTTTTCTTTTCTGTTGAGTTTTTTTTCAGTTTCATGTTCTCTAAGCTTGTGAATTGTTTCTCTGCCCTTCATTAGCATACTTCTATACTTGGATGTGATTCGAGGGCAATCATATTAAAACGAGCCTCAAATTGGCTTGATTACATCAGCTGGTTAATGAGACGGTTAGTCATCTTTGTTGAGCTAATTAGTCTCACATCAATCTGTAATGCTGATTCTTTCTGAGGCAGAGAACAGACGAACAGTTATGATATGTAAATGTGCGTATGTACTGCGAGGCCTGCAGTTTGTCCTTTACAGTATAGAAGCATCTTTGTGCAGGGATGTGAACTTGGCATCAAACCACCACAGCGAGAGGTCAACTCTGTTTTCATATTGCGCCGTTAAGGTGCAAATATATACAGTCCACACGAGGACGTGCACTTATGGCAGCAGGATCAGGTGTCAGTCAAGACGTGGAGCGTCTCAGCAGAGGTCAGTGAGGACAACATCGTTTACCTGCATCCAATTAACCCAGACTGATGAGTCACTGTAGAGCGTTAAGTGTTGGGTAATTGACCCAACCTAATCTACAATCTAATTATATGCATTCCAGGTGTAAATGAGTATCAGTGTAAACACTGTGCAATGACATGTAAATGATGTCCTTTCATCCACTCATCATCTGCAAGTCTAAGCAGACTCTAAAGACTTTGCATTAACCTCCTTCCACCACCCAACCACCCAGCTCACACTATCTGACCTGTGTATGGATCCATCGTGCAGCTTTTTCAGTTTGTTTAGCTCGTTATCTTTGTTCAGCTGCTGTTATGTCTGTGCTGTCCTGTGAATCTATTCTCTGCACTGTATGTTGGGCGACAGAACAACACGGACCTCGTATGCGTCAACACGCTCGGTCAATAAGGTCGAGTCGATGTAAAAAATTGAAATGGAGCCTTTGTTTGACCATTTTTACACATTACATCTCGACTGACATCGGATTTTTTTAGGGTGATACCAACAACTGATGATATATGGGTCGATATCTTTTCATGCACTTTAACAGTTGGAAAATAAACTTGTCAGTGCTCCCTGGTGGACATGCAATGGCACAGTTTGAAGCTTGTTAGACTGCAAGTTCTTGTTGGTAATCTCTAACATATATGCCGTTACAACATATATTTGGCATGAGAAAATGTATCTAACAAAAGTATTTTAACTGAGGCACTGAGTCCGGTCGATTTTCAAATTAAAACATCCTGCACAGACTTCTGCCTGTACGAGCAGCCAGAAGGGAAACAAACGTTGCATATTTATTCATGGTAGAAGTGCATAAACTGAAGGAAAATGACCACACAAAGTGTCTTATATCCCTTTATGATCCTGTGAAATTACCAAATCTTAGTTTTGACCATCACTTCTATCAGTAATATAACATTACAGTGCAGAATGATCTTTCCAGGCGGTGTAACTTCACAAAAGCCTTGTTACAAATGTTCAACCCCCAGAGTTAGTCTGCACGGTAATGATTCACTCATACACTGTGTCATAGTTTTGAAAACGTATTAATCTAATTAAGATTAAACAGATTAATCAGTCCTGTAGTCTGAGCAGAGTTAACAAAGTCTGGCGGACAAAACACAACGTGACAGAGCTGTGCCCGTGGAGTCCTGGCATAACCGTCTCTGAGTTGATGTTATACGGATTTATTTGCTATGATATGATATTTATCCGGTACATTTTTTGCCAGTTCAGGTTGACGTGCTGAAATTAAACTATATGAATGTCATGGAGTGTTTGGTCGTGGTGTGATATTTACCGCTTTGTCTTCTATTTGAGTTTAATTTCCTGGAAGTCATTTCCATGCAGAGTTTCCATGCAGTTAAAAATTGCCTGTGTGACTCAGATCTACTTCAGCAGAACGCCGTGGTCTTCAGGGCTTATGTACACTCCCCCTCAGTGAAACACACTTTTATTATATTTATTTATTTTTTTAAATCAGAGCTGCACCTCTCCACGAGTCTTCATATATCACAGGGAAACTGTCTGTTGCTGCATGTGAGAACATACAAAGAGGAAAGCATGGAGAGGAAAGCCAGTGATTCTGACACTGATGTCGCTCCTTCATTTACAAACAGCTCAGCAGAGACAGATATATGGACGAGGTAATGGTCTTACATAAGAGCTAATTATGGCGCTCATCAGTATTTTCCTCCAATTAAAATTAAAAGCAAAGTTTAAATGGAGACTGTTTACACTCAAAGAAGCATCAAAATAATTACGTTACTTTAGAAATGTGTTATTATTTAAAACTGCGTCTTCCTTTACGTCCCTTCATGCATCACTTCATCAGGACTAATTAAGCAAACATCACATCCATCTGAAGGGAACTCGAATGACTTTTTATTGCTTTGCATTAACAGCATCGTGTTGTCAGCAGCAGCATGTTTTGTCTGATGAAATCAAAGTGACAGCTGGAGAACTTCAAGCCTGTCACATGAACTCATCTGCAGCCAATTTAACTTCAAATGTCTTTCTTTTAACCTCGAACAGGTAATGAGTTATGGAAAAGTGAAAAGGAGATTATGTATACAAAAATAACCACTGTGAATTATGGTAACCTCAGGTGACTGGATCTTTTTACCTTCACTGACAGTCACCATGTCACTGCGATGATGTTTATAAGAAAGCTAATGTATATTGTGTAAAAGTGTAGAACCGACGTAGAAAACAGGAGGTACGGTCCAATAGTCAAAAAAATGACCTTTCCTAAACACTTTTCCTAAACACTTCATAAGGAGTTAGGAGAAGACGACTGCTCTTACACGAGACTACGTCATGATATGGCAGCAGATGTTACTGACGTATCTGTGGTAAAACTACAAATTTCAGACGATGGACTACAAAACACTCCCTGTGCACTTCTGCTGTTTTTTTTTTTTTTAAATGCAGGATATATAAATATGGACAACTCGGAGAAAAATATGACTTCATTATCAATGTCAGAGTTAAAATAATGAAGGAATATACCAGTCACAGACGTGTTTTTCACATTAAATCCACTTTTATATAGCAAGTTGTGGCTTGAGATAGATGATTTCCATGATGACCTGAAGGACACAGGACGTCACAGTTAGAGAAAGTTTGAGCGTCACACTGAACGATGTGTGTCATGTTTTATATATTAATTTGAATGGTCAGGACAACTTTTCTTTTCTAGTTAACAACATTTTCACGACAGCACAGGACAGACTTCATGATCAAAGCTTATATCATCTTCACGTCTGTCCATGTTCACGCTCTCTCTGCCGCAGAACGAACGGTCCATTGATTTTTTTTGTTTATCTCCTCATAAAGGATGGTAAATTGAAATTATCATGGCTGCTACGTTAAAACGAGGAAGCTTCCTAAGCACCTGTACCCTCAGCCATCAAATGCCATTAAAACAAAGCTTATAATCTTCCTTTGAATGAAATGTATCCAGTTTTGGATTTTGCTTTTTCAATAAACTGAGACTTTGAGGGGGGAAAAAAAATGGAGCCACAAGCCTCGGCTCCATGAAATCACTTTAAGCTTCATAACCCTCCATTAAATCGTCCAGTTCCCGTCACATTATGACGGCGTGCAGACCAGGAACCGACTGAGCAATCGGCCCTCACATAGTTCATTTAATGGTGAGCCGCCAACCTGCGCTAAACGCTGCAGAAACTCCACTTTTACATAATTTTACAATCTCATGTGTTTCTGATTGGCGTTAAACGTTAAGCCTTTTCTTCTGATTTCAGTTAAGTTAGCGAGTAATTTCTGCTGGGTTCAATCAGCTCCGTGCAGAACCTTCATATTAAAGCGGAGGCCGGACAGAAAGCCAGTGTCATAACTAGTATCAGACGAGCTTTGTGCCTTGAATAACTTCCACATTCACGCAGACCCCACCAAGGGGGGGCGACCGCTGACTGTGGAAAAACCCAAACATCTCTGCTCCCGCTGTCAGGGGAAATGTGTTCAGTTCCACGCTGTCATCGCAGTAATGGCATTCATGCTCGAGAGCACAAAACAGATGTATCTATAAACGCAGCAAAGATATAATACTGCAAGTCTTCCAGGCCAAAATGAAGCAGAACCTGTGAGCTAGTCTGCTGCGTCAACGTGACTTATTCCTCTCACTGCAGTGTTCACTCCCTGCTGAGCTGAGCCGTCTGATTCTAAAATATACTGATGAAGATGTTTTTCTGCTGTAAAAACGATTACATAACAAAAGTTCTTCCCAAAATATTGCTCATAAAATTACAAAAGAGGAACACCGAGAGCGCGCAGCAACACATTCACCGACCTTCGACCTTTTCTAAATCTAAGCTCTCAACATTTCCAGTGTAGTGCCCACGCTCTTGGACCACAGGAGCAAAGAGCTGTGGCCTGTAAATGTTTGAGCCTGATGTAATATTTTTATGAATCAAAGCCTGAATTGTGTCAGTTTTTCCTCGAACCTTAAAGCTGTAAAACCATCACCATCACCCACTGTGCTGGTTGTGGAGTGGATGTTTGTTGGTCGCTTTGTTTCATCTGTTCCTTAAAAGTTCTTTTTGTGAAACAGGTCAGAGTTAGTCTTCTGAGATTTGTGTTTTCTTGACAGTGTTCTGCTGGAGAAATAAACGTTTTCAGAAGTTTTTGCAGAAGAAAATCAGATATATCTACATTATTTCACTGGAAGTGAACCCGAAAATCTAATTTTCATACTGATGTTAATGACTGTTACATTAATTATGATAATATTGATGATAGCCAGTAATCATCCTCGACAGAGATGTTCATTTTGCTGCTCACTGCAAATTTATTCAGTATATTCACCGAACAATGGAAGTCATCCGCTTGGATTAATGATATTTTGGAAATATTGCCTCTAAATGCTGAGCACAGAATATTTTTAAATGTGAAAATGTTTGGGCATCTACTGTACATTTTATCTTTACGGCGGATGTCACTGCAACGCAGCCTTCTCAACTTTAATCAGATTTTGGCGCATGTGAACTGTGCGCGTGTCTAGTCAGAGCGTCTCGGAGGATTTTCCATCAGCTCGTCTCCGTAACATCAGCACTTCTGAAAGAAAACCTGGAGATGTTTTGCACAGACATGCAGTCGAGCTCATCTAATCAACAAACATGAGGCTTCTATTATTATATCAACACTAGTTTGTATGCATATCTCAAGCTCAATGAATTAATTAATTAGACTCTATAGGCAGACCCAAACCAAATCAATGACAATGATCCATAGTCCCTAAAGACTCCATTAAGATGCTCTATTTGCCTCAGCTTATTGAGGGAAGACTGCATGGGCTTAGCTTCATCGTCTCTCCTTCAGCAGAGCAGAACAGTCTCCTAACTTGTGTTCGATAACATAATGAGGTCTGAGGCGTCCAATTCATTATCATGTTTAAACGCTCGAAATTGAAAGTAGTCGCACCAAGCCGTCAATAGAGAGCGTCAATATTTCAATTGTGACACCTCTAAGAGGAGCGTCTCGACCAGCGAGGGGGTTTATATTAGATCAGGACCGCCTGCTCCAACATGAGTTGTTGTTGGCTGAACATCAGAACAACAACAACCATTAAGATATAAATAAACCAATCAAACATCATCTCACTCTTTACTGTTAGCCATGTTAGCAGCTACTTTAGCATCATGGCTGCATGGAGATTCATAGTCCCCAGAGGGCGAACCTTAAAGGACGCATAGAGCCACTGCAGGACGGGAGCATCGATGACCAGAAGGAAAATATGGAGTGAAGCAAGTGATTTATGTCAGGGCAAACAAACAAACAAGAGTCTGCTGATGACTTTGTGCTGACCTTTATTTCACTTAAAGAATCACATTCGATGTTTTTTTTATTGATTGCTTAGAAAACGAAGAAAAAGAGGAAGCTGAGGAAGTGAGGGTGGAGTGCGGGCCGAATGCAGCAAAGGGATGTGGGCTGGAATCAAACCTAGGTCGCTGTGGGAAGGACTCAGCCTTAGTGTAGAGGGTACACACTATACCAGGTGAGTGACCAGAGCACCTCGACAGTAGGGTATGCTTGCTTCTTGCCCTGTTCGAACTACCAAACCAGGCAGTGCTGATCAAATATGAATCCAGGTTGTGTTACCTTATCGTGAATTCTCACCTCAAATGTTCAGAAATATATTTCAGTGTGCTGTTTAGCTGCGTTACGAATATGTTTACCATGGCAGGTCGCCATTTGCAGCCCAGCTTACAGTACATCACCCACCAGATCAACACGCTAAGCCCAATATGGTCACTTCTGGCTCCACGAAACCAACACGGGAACATCCATAACGCCAAACTCCAGGCTTCGAAACAGACAAACCAATGGGTGTCATGGTGGGTTTATACTGGACAAGAAAGAAAAGAAAAGCAATAGATAATAAATCAAAAAAATATCTGATCATAGAGGAAGTACATTTAATGCTACAGGCACATTTCTATCTGTAACGTTAAAGCAGTGACATTCATCACCGAGGCTCGACACTCATTTCCAGAGAACACCTAATTATTAATTGATTAGAAATCAAACTATGGAAAATTACAAGAAACCAGCCAGTAAACTAGATGAAATTTGAGCGGGGAACAGATGCCCGTAGGCTGATTTGCTTTAAAATTATTTATAATATTTTGATTTAATCCGGATTCGCTCAAGGTCAGTCCGCGATCCGTCTCCATCGCTGGCTTATTATGGTGCAAGATGCAATTTTTGTCCCCAGCAGCTTGCCTCGGGTACAAAACGGGTGAGCAGAGGACAAAAACATTGAACCCGGCTATCAGGACACCTGGAGGAAACCTTATCAAAGCTACACAGCCAGATGTCCGCAGAAAATGATGAAAAACATTACATCCTTTCACCCGACGTGCTCCGAGTTAGAAGAAAAAAAAAAAAAGAGCGATGACTGAGTTCTTGTATTCTGTTGAGGGTGGGAGGATTAAAGAGTGCGAGAAGATGAGAAGAGAATGAGAGAGACTATCTGAACAAGCCTCCCCCCTTTTGCAGTGGGGGCAGATTACTGACGTCCGTGGTGTTCACACAGATTTCATGAAGCTAATATCAAAGCAGGACAGCTGGAGGAAAAAGGCCGAGAGACACGCGAGGACAGACGCGGGGAAAGAGAATGAGAAATGCAATCTACGTAACGGAGGAGGGCGCCAGCGACAACATATGTGTGTGTGTTTGCGTGTATATATATATTCATACGCAGCTCGCCACCCACCCTCTGCCTCTTTAACTTTAAAGGAAATTTTCCCGTGAAACTCAGTCGGCTAACTCTTCTGGGCTGATATTTTATACAGCAGCAAACTAAAAACCTTGGGTTGGATTCAGCCCTCTGATTGAGAACATCTTAAAAATGCAACCCCATCAAAGAGCTCCGCTCTGAAGATGCAGTTGGCTCTCGCTGAAGCTTTTCTCAACAGCTACTTTCTTCGGCCTTGATGTAAACCCTCTGGGTCTCGATTATTAAAAGCACTTCCTATTCTTAGATAAAAAAAAATTTGCCTTCACCGTTTCCTCAAACATATTTTTCTCTGACAGTGTGTGTATGTTTATGTTTTGCTCCATCATCTGTTTATTGTTCTCGACGCTGTACATTGTGTGATACATTATCTCGGAGTAATTTATCTCAGCTGTGCGTCTGTAGCCGAATTAATTTCCTGTGGAAGGTTATCTGCCCTAAACTAATAGAGTTCACGCTGAAACTGCAACAGAAGACGGCGCCTATTCTAAAGATACATCATGTGTTTTACAGTTAATACATCAGTGATATTATGCAAGGCTGCACAATTAATCCAATATTAATTTTGGCATGATCCGCTGTGATTTTAAAGTGTGTGCTGCGCAGAAATGAAATCAGATACTTCCTAAACTAACAGCCGGGTAATCGATTAGCTTCGCTCTCTTCCTGGATGTTGCAGCGGCAATTTGCAGAAGAAGAAGAGTAATAAACAACAGAGAGCAGACGGGAAAAATGAAAATGTCCGAGGATTTCAGAAAGGGAAGAGCTACAGTTCAACGTAACAGATCGTCATCCGTTGTTTGGAAGTGTATATTTGAGATTAAGGACAAGTCAGGTAAAGTAAGAAGACTTTTTAAGCTGTAAAGCAACACAGCTAACTCGTTAAATCACCTGAAGAACATCAAACTGCAGCACGATGAAGGCATGAAGGCCACTCAGACGTCCAGAACATTAACGTTGAGTCATTTAGCTGATGCTTTTATCCAAAGCCACGTACAAAAACAGTAAGGTACAGTGTGACAAGCACGTTAACATGTCCAGTTGTTGGTAGTGTTGCAGAGGAGGTCCTCTCTGAAGAGCTGGAGGTCTTCAGGAGGTTTGTGAAGGTAGAGAGGGACGCCCCTGATCTGGTAGGAACTGGTAGGACGTTCCACCAACGGGGAACAACAGACGAGAAAAGTCTGGATTGACCCGAGAGCCAGGCGACGTTCATTGGAGGAGGTAACATATGTCTGCATGAGGACGTTCAAGAACCGAGACTACCTTGTAGTCAGCGTTAGAAATTTGAATGAAAGAAACCTTTAAGGTTTATATCTGAAGGAAAAAGAGCTTTTGTGCTGTAGAGAAGTAGCCATGAGTTGATGGGCGATGAAGCCAGTCTAATTAGCTACCTTGCCATGGGGCTTCTCTAGCCTAGCTTGAGTCTTACTTCAATCAGGGACACTCGCTGTGTAGCTAAAGCCATTATTATTCTTCAAACAGTCAAATTTGCTGGCAAAAGGTGCTGCTCAGCTCTCTGCGGTGCCGTGAGCTGTATGAGCATTATACTGGAAACTTCTGCAGGGAACAGAAACCCACGTAAAATATACAGACCTTCAAGGAAGGAGCCACGAGAAATCATCACAGGTACTGTGTGTTAATTAATAGGAAGGATGTAGGCAGTGGGGGCTTCAAACAGCAGTGTGACAGCTTCATGTAGACACAGGCATGGATGGAGCCAAAAATAAGAGCGGCACATGATTCTTCGTCAGTATTACATGAATTGATGCAACTTCATGTAATATTCTGTGTCTAATAGCTCACGTCATGTCAAGCTGAAGATTGATGGACAGAACATGAACTAGTTACGGACTGACAGGCAGAAATGGAAGGTGGCGCACCTTGCTGCCGCCCGGACCGACTAAGGTGCGAAACAAGGCAACAGGTGAGAGAGAAGAGTGTGATACAAACAGATACTGTTGAAGCCAAAAGGCTCGGCAAGCATCAGCAACAGCAATAAACTCCAGAGGCAGCCGGTAAGATGCAGAAGCTCACTGATGAACTGAGAGACTGTTCGTGGTGAGGATTACCACTATTGGGTGCTTTGCCAGCCAGGCGGAGGGAAAAGGCGGGGACCTTGGCGTGCTTACATCACAGACTGGTCCTCGGGACATGCAACATCACATCGCTCCAAGGAACTGGAGTTGGTGCTGGCGGTGGAGCGTTACCAACTAGATATAGTCGGCAGCACTGGTTCCAGAGCCAAAATCCTGGAGAGTTGCCCAGGTTGAGAGGTACCTGGCGGGTGTGGGGATACTCACGAGCCCTGGCTGAGTGTCGCTGTGCATGAACACCGCGTTCGAGCACGAGGGTGTTCATAAGTGCACTTGGTACCAAAACACCCTAGGGTGCAGGTCGATGATCGACTTTGTGGTCGCGTCATCAGATCTGCTGATTTAGTATATTTCCAACAGCATGTAATTTCTTTTCTTTGTTTTACAACGGCTAACGTTAAGTGAACTGGAATCATAGGTAGAAAGTGAAACACTGCCTGCTCATTAAGTAACAAGTGAAGTCCAGGATGATCTCTGGGTAGATGCTCGTCGCTTTCAAGAGGGGAAGCTGCATGTTTAAGGTGCATTTAACCTCTGAATCTTTGCCCACCATCACTGGATCTTTGTTGTGCTATTCTCAAACCTGGAAACTCGTCAGTCTTCTGTGAATCATCCTACAAACTTCATATTATGTCTCATGTTGAATATTGTCTCTCTCTTTCAAGGACAGTTTGACTTTGCCGTTTCAGTATTCATAAATCCTTCAGTGAAGCAACATGCTACAATTTCACAGTAATCTTATTTAATATGACCCGTCCCCGTTTGAAGTATGACGTTTGTTGTTGTTGTTGGCTAAGATATACAAACATTTCAGAGGCGGCCAGTTCTGCTCAAAGCGTGGACAAACCATCAAGGTCATCCTCATTGATATTTCATGAACAGTGACATCTTTTCCACGCTGTGCAGGACACAAACATTATTTATTTATTTGGCCTGATCTTAGTGGAGTGGACTCATGCATTCACAGATAACTCCACACACACACACACACACAGAAAACCAAATGCTGTACATCTGACGCGCATTAAATCACACTTTCATTAACACAAGGTCAGACGTTCAGAACACGCATGCACATATATGCACAGACAGAGCTTGAAGCATGGTTAAAAGGTGTGTGGGCTTGGATCCACCGAGCTGTCAGGCTCCTTCTCCCTTAGTGTCAGCACTCTGGGTTAAAAGCCTTTAATATGAAAGATGGTGACTACAGTGGCATATGAAAGAACAACATAATAGGTCTGAGAGGACAGAACGACGCGGGATGGAGAAAGCTTGGAGGCGGCGTGCAAACTTATCGTTTCTGTCTGCCGGCCAAATGGCTACGAATGTCTACCAGCAATTTGTTTGGCTGGTGGGTGTTGCTAATGTGTGCTCTAAAGGAGAGGAGGAAAAAATGTCCTCCAGTACGAGCGATTTATCTAGTCAGGCTGCAACTAATTATTGTTTTATTATAGATTCATCTTATTATTATTATTATTATTATTATTATTATTATTATTATTATTATTATCATCATCATCTTCTGATTAAAGGGTTACTCCCTCAATTCTGCACAACACTTCCATGAAGTTATGAGAGACTGAACATCGGGCAGAGATATCCTCAGAGACACGCTAAAAACACATTACAGAAACGTGCGACACACACACACACACACACACACACACACACACAAGAACATATTGCAACATTATAGAAACGTGCTATACACACCTAATACAACACATTACATAAACATGCCACACACACACACAAAACAGACATTACATTACAACGTGCTGTAAATCTGCAAAATATAGTACACTGCAGAAACATGCTGTAAACACACACACAACACAACAACATTACAGAAATGTGCCGTAAATATACTGAACAGAAACCGGCTATAAACACACATTAACACACACACACACATACCACAACATAACACATTACGGAAACGTGCTGTGAATACAGAAAAGATGAGTGTCTCTAAAGCACACTGAACACACACACACACACACACTTGTTGCTATGGTTTGTGATTCATGAAGTGGTCCATGTAACGTCTGTTTGTGTGTGGACTGACCTCTGACGCCGCTCCACTCTGTACACGCATGAAAAGTGACTGCAGCATAGAAAAACATGAAATTAAAATCAGTCATTTTAATGGTTCCTGAGGAGATTTAGTGTTGATGACAGATATTAAACTTCAGTGTGGCTCAGTAGTGTTGGCAGACTGTGTGTGTGTAGCCTCTATGATAATCACCATCACCTGTGCGGAAGGTAAAATATCTTTATGCAGGTGTGTTATGCAGACTACAGGTGACCTGTGCACGAGGTCGTGTATGTGTTTTTGTTGTTTGTTATGTTAGGAAGGTGGAGATAGATTTATATATAAATAAATAAAAAGTTTTGTGATGCTCGTTTTGATGATATAAAAAAACAGAAAAATGCAGCAAGTCTTCATATTTTTTATTTTATTTTTTTAGGAGCTCGAAGCAGAGAGTATTTGACATTTTTGTTTGATTGTTTGCTGAAACAGTTTCTGATCCATTTTCTATCGACTGACAGCGAGGAGAGGGTGACGGTGTCACCAGCTCTCGTTTGTACACACACACACACATCATGTATCATTGCGCACTTTCTTTTCGGTCTTTCTCTTCACCTCCAGACTCGTCTCTCTCTCTCTTTCTCTCTCTCGGCCTAAATTCTTCCTCTTTTGATGCTTCTTGGTGTTGAAACTGATATTTTAATTCAGCCAGAAGTCTAGTTCAGAACTTGCATTAAAGCGTAATTAAACTGACATGAGTCCTCTGGATTACTTTGCTAACAGCATCAGTACAATGCGTGCATGCGTCGGCCTCAGTTGGAAGTAGAAAACACTGAATTTCAAAGAAAGATTTCAGCACTTCCTTCCTAAGAACACTGCCTCAACTTATAGGGCCAATAAAACATTTAATACTGTGGTAAATATAATAATACTTGGCAAGACAGCAGCTTTCTGCCAGCCTACACTGTAATGCATCAGTCTTTTCAGCTCTTATCACTCCATTTCTCCTCAGATGGCCATAAATAACACAGTAACTGGCTCAGAGTCAAACCTAAGAGTGATAAAGATGTTTACAGTGTGGGCAGACATTTTGGCTTTCATTAAACATACAGTTTATTTATACTGTAACCCGTGTTAGCCTTTGTTGTATTAAGATAGGAAAACAAGGCATCCTGTGAGTTATGCCTTCATTCTACCGCCGGTGTTGTTAAGCTGCAGGACACATGCACTCTCAAACCACGGTCACGCTCACCTGTCACCTCAGTCACACCATGTAGCTGCATTCCTCAGGGGGAAAAAAAAAAAATCACACATTAGGCACACAAGTCCAGAGAAATGACTGAAGGCGGAGATCAGCGAGCAGCAAAGCGTTAAAAAGAGGGCACATGTTGAGATGCTGTACTCAAATGCACATGACTGAACATTACACACCGCCTGCAAGCCGTACCATGACCTAAACTACGTCTGCTTTGGGAGTCAAATGCAGAATGAAGATGAACAGCCTCCTCAGGATGTGAGAGATGCTTTCAGTTACACATGACTTATCTCACAGAACAACCAGTTTAATGATGGAAAACAGGCAGCCTCTCTTCACTTCATTTGCCAACGTTAACAGTGTTAGCAAGCGCCTCTGTGATGAGGAACATTAGCTGGCTCCTGTGTCACAATGTGGCTGGAGATACACTCCGTTTGTTGAGCCGACGACGAGCTACCATCGCGTCAGACGACTTCAAGAGTTGAGACGACGTTGCGAGGGCTGATCTGCGAAGCGGACAGAAAAGGACGCTGACGGAGGAAGCCAAGAAAATGAGTGACCGAGCAAGAGGCTGCCAGACGAGTAAATCTGAGACTGACTCTTTGTACTAAAACAATAACTGAAATATCTGCGCCATAACTCTGTTTCATATCAGCTCTAGTGTTGAATAATTTTAGACGATACCCAGCCGCTCTCACGTCAGCTTTTCCTCTCATTTTCTTTGCTGTTGTTTGGTTTCTTATGACAGCTTTTTCCACTCCGACCCTCCTCCAGAGATTTGCTTCCTTAAACAAATGGCTAATCTCTGAGGAAACGTACAAAAGGCACAGAGTGAGTGATAGTGGTGTAGTATGTGTCTCCTCATGTTGAATTTTAATAAGCGGCATGCAACTCTGTATGCACACACATATTTCTTGAAATCTCTCTGTGCTCTGTCTGAAATGAATTCACTTTGCCACGACAGGCAGAGGAAAATGTTATCTGCAGCGGAGCAAAACCAATTTGGAGTAGAATAAATGATGTACCTGCCCAATTTGCAGACGATAAAACCTCTGATCCCTTGTTGTACGCTTCATTTCTTTCTTTTGACACCGTGATAACTGATGGAACAGCAGGAACGCTGTAATTATTTCCATACAAATAAAACGGAGCAGACGGGTAGACACACACTTAACGAGCACTGAGATATAAGGCCCCCCCCCCCAGCCAATCAATAAACAACTTGTGGAAGTGACTCATCACCAACGCGCTCACCCTCCTCACCCCGAAGCAAAGTGCTGAGGCAACGTTCTCCCGGCGACCGCTCCACAACGAACAAGGAGAGATGGTGATGGCCCCACTCAGACTCAAGTGGCCTGTTGGCAGCGAGTCCATCTCGTTTCATTGATCTGCTCGGTCCGGATCTAAGAAATATGACTGAGGGTTGATTCCCTAATGGGACCGCAAATGCACGCAGTGAGGCCGCGGTCTGTCCACATGATGTATGCCAGGCAGATGGACGGGACACTCATCTTCTCATTGTCAGCTAATCGCCTCTGCGCCGTGCCTCGTGTCTAGGTCGGTCCATGGCTAATAGCTACGCAGGCCGTGTCTTCCACTCGGCACCCAGCCCCCACCCTGCCTCAGATCAATGTCATGCATACGTATACGTACATACATACATACATTTCCACCCCTCTCTGCTCTGTCCTCTCCATCCACCTTCCCATAGGGGACAGGGTGAGTGCTGTCTGTGATACTGGCTAAGTGTTGCAGTTGTGGTGATGCACATACATTTATAATCAAGCGCATGACCCCGTTAAAAGGCATCCTGGGTCTCCTGTGCCATGATTCATATTCAGCCCACAACTATAGATTATCGTCACATTCACAGGCTTGTAGAATTTATTAACTTTAATAGTCAAGGTAATATTTGATTTAGTTCAAGTAATTATATTAAAGCAACCAAAGAGAAAAGACCTTCTCAGACAGTCTACTGATGATATCGCTCCACAATATTGAAACGTGGCTGATACGATCAGCTCAAATCAATCATTTCGAAGGTTAATACTTTTTTTTTTCCCGCAGTGCACAAATGTAAGTTAATCTGGAGATCAAATCAGAGAAACTATATTAAAGTCAAGTTATTAAAGTACACCTACATAATAAAGTGAGCTTTAACTCACTGGAAAAAAACATCTATAAGCCACATTGCAGTTCACTAATTATTACAAGGCCGGCGTGTTGAACCTCAGTAGTTTTGCCCCAGAGCTTGGTGCTGGTGCCCCTTCTCTTCGCTATTTACACCGCCTCTCTGGGTCCATTTATCCGTTCTCATGGCTTCTTTAATCACTGCTATGCAGATGACACTCTGGTCTATCTGTCATTTCCACCTGACGACCCCTCAGTCTCTGAATTCCTCTCAGACATATCTATGCTGATGAACCTCTCAAAAACTGAACTGCTGATCGGTAACTAACCTTCTCTGATCACGTTTGCACTTCACAACATCAGAAAAAAATCAGGCCATACCTGACTCAACATGCCACCCAGCTCCTGATACAGGCTGTGGTCATCTCACGACTCGATTACCGTAACGCCTCCTGACGGGCCTCCTGGCCTGCACAGTGAAACCCTTTCAGATGGTCCAAAATGCGGCGGCGCGCCTGGTCTTCAGTCAACCAGAAGACTGTGTCTTTTACAGCTGCACCAACCCATGGAAATATTTTGAATGTCTTGTGAAAATTTTACGCAACTTTTCTGCAGAATTCATCCTGATATTTATCGATGTTAACGAACTCTAATCAAGATTTGGTCTGAACAAAGTTTGGATGCTTGTAAAGAAACCACATCCGGACAAGTTCGCTAAAATTATTTTCAAAAGATGATTGAAATTTTTGCATGTACGGGAAACTACAATACGAGGTCAGACCTCATGACCTACAATAAATATCTATCAATCTGTAGTCTATATTATCTATATCATTTTAACTACAGGATCATGGATACACATTGATTTGATTGACTCATTTCAACATAGTAGACCAGCTGTGGAGAACAAAAAAAGCGACGAGCACTCGAGCCCGAGTGCTGCTTCTCAGAACGCTGAGTGACAATGACAACAAGCAAACTACTAAATGGGTTTAACAGCCACACTACTTTCAAAGTTTGATGTGCTTCTCCAGGCTGTGGAGGCAGGCAATTTTTCCTACACGGATGTATGTATGTGGGAGGTAATGGCGGAGATGTGCTCACAGCAGCAGCCGCTGTGGCTGACCTTGATGCTCCTCACGAATCAGCCGAGCACTCAGCCAAGCCGAGACAAGGGAAGGAAAAAAATAAAAATCACTGTGAATAATTTCTTAATGCTTTCACGGAGAAACAAAGAGGAGTGTCAGGGAGAGAGAAGAGTGGGGAATAAAAGGCTAGACAGAGACGTAGTGAAAAGTTGAAATGGATGATAGTGAAACAGAGAACAAATAAGACAAAGAAAGAGAAGAGGAAGAGGAGCGTGAGGATACATAAAGTCGAGTAAAAAGGAGGAACGGATGAAAGAAGGGCTGAACATGAAGGGATGGAGGGAGTGCTGTGTCCGGTGTCCTGGGATCCTGCTGCAGTCTCCATTATTCAACGCAGATCCATCCAGGGTGACTTACATCGCTCATCATTTACATGCCAACACCTATGAATTATTAAAATAATGAGTTGTGGCTCTGATGATCCATAAAGTATAGGGGCGAACTCCCTGAAGCGAAAGACAGACTTAGAGGTCAGCCACGAGAAGCTGGACCGTGAATAAACATGCAGTGTGGCACAGCGTCTGTGCGCACGGTCGAGTGGGGTATCAATACAGCTGAGTCATGTTGGGTTTATCGATTCAAGGGAGGACAGATACAAAAAAATCCATCCGTCTCTTTTCCGTGATTCAAAGATCAGAAAAACTCTGCAAACAAAGTGACGCTGTCGACCACCTAATCCAGAGAAAACACATGAATGAATGCACAATAATAAAGTGTGCATTTGTGATCAAACCCTCACTTGGTATGTGACTCATCCCGTCTGATTCATAGCTTGCATTCTCAGTTGCATGCCCTGCACAAGACAATACTATTTATCGGAAGGAAACAATAACCACTTATGGACATCTAGAGATTATTATGGAAACAACAATGGCAAAACTGAGAAGACAAATGACTTCATACTTCATCACTACTACAGCACAGGCTCTCGACAATGGCATATTGTTTGCAGACAATAATTGATTCGTTTTCAAAAATAAAAGTTTCAGACCAATTAGCAGACCCTGCAGGAATTCGCGATGTTGCGATTTGCAACTTCAGTGAATCCTTGTGAATTCAGGGCGGTGTTGCAATTTTAACCAATCACCGCGATTTTTCCGCAACTTCCGCGCAGTCTGCCCGGGGGATTCAACTCGGCCGCACGGTGTGGGAGGATCCCCTCGCGGTACCTCTCCCCGGCGCTGGCTGGCCTCCGCCGGGCGCATTTCCTCCGCGACTGGCTCTGGGTCGGCTTGGAAAGGCGAAGGGTGGCTCACGGCTCCGGCAGCGAGCTTTACAGCGCCCTCCCGCCCGGACCTCGCTACTTCCCGGGGCCGTGGACTTTGGAAAAATGTAAAAAAGCACCGCAACTTTCCCCGCAACATCAGGCATTTTAGGTCGCAACTATTTCAAAAAAAAGGCCCGCGAAATCCTGTTGGGACTGAATCAGGTGAAATTGGATAATTTCCCACGGCACACCTGACGGTCTCTCACGGCACACCTGACGGTCTCTCACGGCACACCTGACGGTCTCTCACGGCACACCTGACGGTCTCAGTGGTTGAAAAACACTGGTTTAGATACTTCACTACCTAGCATCAGCCGGTTTCATTTCAGCCTACCTGCCTTGAATGTCACTTTTTTGCTGCCTGGAGAATCAGACTTCCAGGCTGATTAAATCAAAACTAACATCTTAGATAGAAGTGTAAGCTAGACTCCAAACTAGCATTCATTATTAGCTGTGTTGTCATTGCTATGTCGGTCCACAAATTAAATTAGCCTGCATGTTGGTATAATTGGTTGCATGATAGGCTCATAAAAAGCGTGACTGATGAGTCTTGACTTACCTTCTGAGTTGTTGTTCCTTAGGTCCAGCTGTATGGAGTCAATTTTGTGCCAAAAAGTTGAAAGAATACTTTTAAAACAGCAAGCAAAAAAATTACAACTCAAAATATCAAATAAAAAAAATTAAATTCTAATAAAAAAAATACAAGATTGCAATGAAATCAGTTTTCTTTGATTACGATTCAGCCTTCTCGTTTGCGCTCCCTGACTCTTTGATGGTGGGTGGGATTTCCATGGGCGCATTCCCATTGGCTTATTTATGTTTGACGGACAGCTAAGCAAAGCGTATGAAGCGTATGCCGTACTCTGCTTCTGATTGGTTCTAACAAAACGTCATCACCGGCGCGACACAAGCGCACCTGCTACTATGGCTACGAACCCCTGAAGAATGGAGTAAGGTCTCTAGCTTGCAGCCAGAGCCGCTACAAACCACGCCACAGTTTACTTAGAAAGTAAACAGAAGGGAAACAGACTAATAATGGGAGCAATTTTAACAACTTTAACGGTTGATTCACAACATTAAATGCCTTTCAATGCCTTTCAATTTCAAACCACGCCCCATTTTGGGGCGTGGTTTGAAATTGAACGGCATTGAAAGGCATTTAACAGTTGATTCACAATATTACATGCCTTTTTTAATGCAAGCAATGCCCTTAAAACAATCAATTTATACAAAAATAGAAAGTAATGTAATTAAGTTTATATAGGACTGCAGATTTATATATAAGTATATTTATTTATATAAGTGACTAATGTACGTGCACAAGTTTCTTTTAAACTCGATAAAATATTTACAATAATAAGTAGTAATCAGTAGTAGTTATTTCAATCTAAGGTGATGATTTCTTATGGGTTAACAGAGAAGATTGCTGGCCCTTTGACACAAATAAAATATTTATTTATAGAACTAAATAAAATATTTTGAATTAAGTATACAATTCACAAGACTAGTAAAATAAATAGGACCATACACAAATCTTTAAAATAATCGTTAGTTGCAGCCCTAGTTTACACGCCTGTTAGTATCCTAGAAACCTGGATCAGGTCTTCACACGCATGTAAACATCTTCATCTGACTGTTGTAACCACGACAACCACCACAAGCGTTTTGGCTAACGGTCACCAGTTTAACACGGTCGCTCGTTAAGCTGTAACACCGGTGTTTTGGTCATTCTCAGTTAGCACAGACTTAACGAGCTGTGTCACTTCCCTTCATTAAACACCATCACAGCAGGAACACGGACACACCTGAACACAGTGTTATCTGTAGCTAGCGTTAGCTCGTTAGCTCTGTGATTAAAGTCTCCTTTGACCTCTCGCGGCTAGCGGAGCAGCGCTGCTAACGTTGCTAACGCTAATTAGCAACGTTAACGAGACATTGCCGTCTCGTCTTGCAACACGCAGTTTACAGTTTAGTCCTACAGTTTAGTCCTACAGTCCTTACCTCGGACTGCGTTTCTGCCATTCTTCAGGGGATCGTAGCCGTAGTAGCAGGTGCGCTGTGTCGCGCCGGTGATGACGTTGTTTGATTTTGAATTGAATTTTTTTGTTTGATTTTTTTATTTGGTATTTTGAGTTGTAATTTTTTGCTTGCTGTTTTAAAAGTATTCTTTCAACTTTTTGACACAAAATTGACTCCATACCAGCTGTCCACTCCGCGGCCATGACGCCATACTTCTGGCGAGCCATAAAAACGCCTCCCGACTGAACAGAATGGAATGTCGCCGCCTCGACCGCGCGTGCCGTCCCTCGCTCACGGTAACCTACTATCACATAGGTAATGATGATTATCATAAAGCCCCCCTAAATGTCGAATGGTAATTCTATTTCCAGTGTTAAATAGAAGTCATTTCTACATGCATTGATAAAATGCCACAAGGGATGGAAGAAGGGATGACCATTTTAGAAGAGGGATGAAAAAAGTATGACTTGGTTGTGAATGATGGTCAAACAGCTGTAACTCCCTCAATAAAATAATTACATTTTTAATTTCTTCCTTAAAGTTTGCTTGAGATATTGTGAAAATCAGTACGTACCTTTCTGCATGCTGTTATCTTCTATGGAAACCCCGTGTTGCTGTTTTCACAGCGGACATGTTGACTTGACAAAACAACGCACTAAAAACATTAACGAGAGCTCAGTTTCCTGGTGCATGTGCCGTTGTCGATGTTATTTAATTACCTTTCCGGTTATTATGTTAAAATGTCTGACTTGAAATAAAGTCTATAATCAAGTTAACAGTTTCCTCGATTGATGGGCTTCTGCTCCACGGGCAGACTTGTTTATTAAAAGTAATGTTTACCACACTGTGAACGTCTCTGGCAGTACTTAAAGCAGAGAAGAAGCTCACTTTTACTTCACAAACACTTTCTCATTATTTGTTTCTTAGCTGCACAACATTTCCAAGATTCCTTCAGCAAAACACCGTCCTCTATACATACAATAACAGCACACTTTCTTGGCTAAAGTACGTGCTACTCTGCAGCACAAAGGAAAATATATATATATAATTCTTATATTATCTTACTCAGAGGAAGATAGATCACTTGTTCTCATGAACTCACCAAAATAAATATAAATATATATAATTTAAAGTTCTACAGACCCTCAAAAAAAGTTTTTCTGCAACAACTGTCCAAAGTTCAAAGTAGAATCATCCCATTTAATTATTTTTATAACCAACATGCCTTCAGGCAGCAGCTGTCAATGAGACTTGGTAATAACACAGGGGGGAAAGAAGCATTAAATATGATGATGAATGGATAGAAAGCTTGAGTGGGTTTTTACTTTAAAAGTATCTTATATGACTATATGATATTTAATTATTAATATTCAACACAATTAACCACTGGAGAGGATTCCTCTACCGGAGAAGATTTGAACTTTTGTCACTGAATACAAAAAAGGAGATTAACTTTTCATACCAGTGGTAATTGTTCTAGTTTCTAGCATATTATTAAGAATAATTTAAGTTAAATCATTTACATTCAAGACCGCAGACTCGTCTATTCTTTGGAGGATATATCCCACCCATGAGATGATGCGCTGAAAATCGGTGATCAGATATCGTGAAACTCTGCAGGCGAAGCTGCAGTGAAGCCTTTCAAGCACAAGATCCAGTGCAGTACGGCGATCAAAGACAGGCACGCAAAGTTATACATATCATAAAAATGCTAATCATTAATTACTGTTAATCATCACAGTAGCTTCGGGCAGTTTAAAAAACGTCTCTCTAATCTTTGTACACCTTCTTTGAACGAAGCAGGAGTCCACATTTACGCAGGTGCAGCTGCATGTTGCATGACACGAAAAATGAGGAATCGATGTGATCAGTAAGGCTTCAGCTCTATTTTGAGATGTGCAGTGACAGTGAGTCGTATCCAGCTGACGGTGATTGTCAGATGTTTTGTCCCCTCCCCAGAAGCTCGACCTGGACCACTTAAGGAGATTAAAAAGGAACTACGGTCAGTAAGATAGAGGCCTGTCAGACAGAGAGAGACATGTGTAATACCTGTGTGTCGTACGTCTCACTAACACCTCTGAAATGTCTTTGTGCCGAAGAGGAGACGCTTTTATTAGGAGCTTTCATCCTTGAGATGGCTCAGAGTGGTCGGTGAGTAATGCAATTGTGGTACACTTGATGAAATTATCACATCCTCCAGAAGGTGCTCGTGATGAGAGTGCACGGAGTTGGCAAGAGAGTCCTCAAGAGTTTGATGCACACATTCCAGGCATGTCGTCAGAAGTACTAACATCATGACTGGATCAGTATCCGCTGGTGTCCTGACAGCTGAACTCCTGTGTGTTTTGCTTTACTTATAAAATGCATTAAAAAGAGAATAGATACTTTATCACTCATGTATTTTTACATATTAAGTTCCGAAACACAACCACACACACACACACAGGGCTCATAAACATGCAAATATGGAGTGATGATCGAGTGTAACTGGGAGGGTTCAGTACCTTGCTCCTCAGTCCACCCTCCACACTGTGGTCCATGCTGGACTTGAACCAGGTCCCTACGAACTGAACTAGTGCCGCCCTTGGAAACTCTGTCACCGTGTGATAAAAGCGCTCTTTAATTCATTCCTTACACACCGTCGTCCTTCAAACTCTTCGCCCATTAAAGTGTTGCTCTTACCGCTCTGCAGCCTCGTGCACGTGCTTCAACATGTGGAGCTTGACAGGTCTGCTGTGTGATGTTGCAGTAGCAAAACTATAATTGGACAATCACTGTCGGTTTTGGGGAGATCTAAAGTTTTCAAACCAAATTGTTCTACCGGTCATTAAAATCCCCCCAAAAAGGAAAAGGACATTATCTTTGTGTTCTCTATAGTGTGTCTGCCTTTTAACAACCAGACTTCCTCTTTTTTAAACATGCACAAAGAGTATTGTGCAAGAATATTTTGTTTATATCATTATTTCATATAAAATAATGCAACATTTGAGCTTATTTGGACTCAATCTTGACTCTTCCCTTCCTTGCTTTCTCTTCCTTCCTTCCCTTCCTCCTGCACTCACACAAAGTAAAAGCAGCAGAAGCTAACACACACACACACACACACACACACACACACACACACACACACTGCTGGAAAACAATAAGGCTGACTGTCCTTGAAAAAGGGAAATAAAACAAAAATAACACAAAGCTGGCGCAAAATGCTCAGTATGCCCTGGGTAATTAATTAAGAATGTTCAGATTTAGTCATGGCTTAATACCCAGCAGTGCAGTGCTAAATTGCAGCGAAGTGAAAGCTAATTAGGCCTGTCTCTTAAGTCGTGATGTGTTTTATTTATGACTGCATTTCTGGAACGTTTTCTCAATTTATGCACCACTACCATGGTGACCGGCAAATTTTACACCGCCGGATTTAAAGTCTGGATGTCACGGAGCATTCATAAATCTTATTATTGGGTGGAATGAGTCTGTTAATAATGTAAAACAAGAACAGTTTATGAATATTCATAGTTATATGATAGATCTGGGTAAGTCGTTACCAGTTGGCTTATGGCTCCACCCTGGGCAGACAGCTCATTCTTAAAAGCTATTCATCATTTGAAGGCGTCACCGCACGCTCTCATCTGTAAAAGCACTAAAGTGGCTTTCAGTATCCAGTCAAACAGCTCAGGCTCTGTGAGACTCTGCATCTGACGCCATTATCACAGTTTTATACATTTTTATGATATGTTATATTAGAGGAGTACTCCAGTAATGCCACAGATGTGCAGTCGGGGAGAAATTAACTTCAGCCAACAATCAGCAGTAAGTGAATTTCTGACTTTTAGATGGACACTGTGGCCCGCAGACTGTCTCGGGAGCACTGAAGCTGCTTTAAAGGCCCTCAAATGAAAATCAAATCCTCGTCCTCATCCTTTCTACTACATAAACTAATCACTAAAAAGTGATTATTTTTTATGTAGAATAAAGGCTCGATTTTGTTCTGACACAAATTAGTTTTTGTGAATTGAAAAAGTAGAGGATGTGCCGCACGGAGATAACTTCAGCAGCAGAGGACCAAAAAAACAGATTTAAATGCTAATTTTAGTGCTCCAATTTAAATTTAGTGTAGTGCAAAGAAAGGATTGACATGTGAAGGGGTAATGCCTGATGAAGTGTCCTCTGTCAGGAATTAATGAACAACAGGGAGGCCAGAACAATTGGCTACGTCCAGGCAAATTCTGGTTTCTACAGCCAATCAGAGTCAAGTATTCATCCAGATCATAACTTTATAACTTTAATATAACCTGAACAGGTGAGTTGTATATAAATTCACCCTCAGTACAGTTGTCATGAACGGGGAAATTAGCTACAGAGACCAAAACTGTTTTTTGTACCAGGCTGTAAACATGTTTATTTCTGCTGTGAAGTTGGACATTTGAACATGGGGACTTATGGAGACTGACTCACTTCTGGAGCCAGCCAAGTGGACGTTTGAGGAACTGCAGTTTTGGCACTTATATATATATTTATATATAATGAACTGTTCTGCTTCATACATACATACATACATCTATTTCTACTTGTCACCACCTGCTGAGTTTATGGCTTTACAGCATATATAATTTCACTGTGTTCTGTCATGAAACAGTAGACCGACCTTAAGAAAGTCTACCACCGCTCTCCAAGAGCCCCACGGTGCATTTCAGTGACAGCACAGCAGCTTCGACGGGCACGCCGTCTCCTGTTGACAGTCCTGCCCTTGGCTTTCTCACTTAGTTCAAAGACCCCGTGGGGTATCCAGAGCTCATAATTAATTGATCCAATTCTTGTTTGGTTCTATTTATAGTTAACCTCTCCCGTACAGTAACTCTTCCTCCTACATGAAACGCACAACAGTCGAGATCAGTCATATTATTATCAGGTCGAGCTGTGTCGGTGCCACAGCAGGGTGACTGAGAGATGAATGCGTGGTTTGTTGTGTGTTTTATCTCATCACTGTTGCTGTCACATCCACCAAAAAACAAAAAAAAACAGAGCACACGCTGTGGGAGCCTGAACGACATGGGGCATGCATATTTCAAGTGCTCGCTCTGAGTAGATGGCATCGCCACGTGCTCTCTCGGTTGCTAAGGGCTTGATGGGGGGCGCTGCCTCTCTGGCGGGGTTGTCATCCATATTGAATGATGTTTTCGGTTTGTGCGGTGGTCATGTGACTTTATTTTCTTCCAAGAAGAAAAGCAGACATGCTGCCCACCCAGTTTCGGCTCAAACTTTTCATCAGCCACGATGAAAGGAAATAAAATATGGAATATTAACGGGTTCGTTGGTTTTATGATTTTCCCATTATTTCTCCTCAGCAGAGGGACGAGACGGTGATATGATTATTAGATTATTACTCTAGACGTAAGAAGATCATGTGCTTAACTCAAAGTACCAACACAACAATGTAAAAGTACTCCATTACAAGTAAAAGTACAAAAGTATTACCAGAAAAATAGACTTAAAAGTACTGTACTCTGCAGGAAACACAGCTCCTGTTAGTCAGTGATGGAGGAAGTATTTAGTTTCTTTCCTTACATACAGTAAAAGTACTAATACTACACTGTAAAACACGCCATGTCGTGTAAAATGTTTAAATATTTATTTCACTAAAAGTATGTAAATATTATTAGCAAAATGTAACAAAAGTATCAAAAATAAAAGTTTTATTCAGAGAGAGACATCTGTTGTAGTAGATTGAAGCATTTTAAATACTGCTGGGTAGTTAAGTGTATCATTATCTGTAAAGTAACAAGTAACTATAACTGTCAGATGAATGTAGTGAGGAGGGGCATTAAATTAAAATGCTAAAAATAAAATAAAACTACAGTAAACATGTGCAGTACTTGAGTAAAAGTAATTTCCACCATTGCTATTGTGGTGAAATACTGTATATATGTAGGTATACTGTAATATTTAATTATAAAACAGTTAATACTGATGCATTAATGTGTTAACTTCTTTATACACTGTTATGTTGTATCCAGCGGTTCCCAACCTGAGGGTCGGGCCCCCTCCAACGGGTCACCAGATTAATCTTGAGATGATTCATGAAGCAGGAAAGAAGAAGTTCATGTGTTACTCGACTCTACTCTCTGTGAGAGAAGACAGATTATTAAAGGGTCATTGGATTATTATTGGATGAATTAACATATAAGCCTATTTGTGTGTGTGTGTTTAATCCTGATTTAATTATGAGCTGAACTACAGTGCATGATTTATGCATCGCCAAAGAGCGCGTTCAAAGAGTGTGGACGGTGTACGGTGGACATGACAGACTGTGCAGTAAATAAACTGGATCTGGAAATCATAAATAATCATAATGAGTAACAACAAAGGATGTTTATTTTATATTCTGCAGATCATTACACCTCTGCACTAAACTCTGCGCACGTACTGTTATCTCCAACACATTTTCCTGACATGTCTGCACAAGTATGACCAATAAGTCTTCTTCCTCTTCTCGACAACATGATCTTTATTCTGTTTTTATTTTATGAGCTACAGGTGCTAAACCATAGTTTAGATTTACACATGGAGGCATATTCTACTCATGAATCTTTGATTTTGTGGGTCATGTGTTCGCTGTCAGATAGATTTATGTCAGTGAAAGCGAGTGGGGAGGGGGGGGGAAACAGTGCAAAGGAAAAGAAATCATCATATTTTCATGACACTGTACAGCTGCATGTGCCGTGAATGAGTGAATGAGCAGAGTAGAGAAAACCTCTGGACGAGGAGACGAGAGAGAAAGACCAATAATCCCTCCCTTCCGGCGTGCCTATTTATAGGAGCAGACTGTCGCTTCAGATTAAGGTCAATGGCAGCCATTTGCTGCCCTCTGCTGGAGTCACACAGTTTGTAGTTGTTGTGATACTATTGATAAAAACTACAGTAATCTGCATACCAGCTACAAATCCTTGATATTGAACTTTTATCAAGAACATGAGCAGCTCATCATCAGAACGAGCAGCACCGTATGTCTCAAATCTCAACCACACGGCACTGGATGTAATCCAATTAATTGGACCATGAATTCACAAATCACGTCCCTCATTCGCCCGAAGCCTTGGCCTCTTAAAGCTCGTGTGTCATAATGAATGAAAAGTCAACCCTCCAAGTCGAGTCTATCGAGGATAGATGGCGTCGTATGCCGTGCAGGTCATGAAGACACCTGGAGGCAGATTTGTGATTTTTGTGAGGGGAAGGTTAATTAAAATGTGTTCAATTTAATTAAGTAAAGTTAAAATTAAAACTAGTTTTCCTAACAGCCGTGACGTTTCATGATCTCCTCTACATTATTCCCACCTGTATGTCTGCATGTACGTCCTAAAGGCTTGTATCTCAGGTATAGCTCTTTTTCTTCTCGCTGAAAAAGTTGACCTTTTAGGTAATTGCCGCTTGTCTATCCAGCACTTACCTCATTATGGAGATTGAAAAGGGTACTTATAAGGTGCTGATTCAAACCCCCGAGGAGATATTTTGCGTGAAGTGGCAACACTGAAATGTAAAGCCTCGGTACATACATGTAAGTTTAATACGGTGATGGATTATTCATGGTTATTTTTGGATAAACATGGTTGACATTACAGTGCGTGAGCTTTAAAAAACAAAGAGCTGCAGTGTTTCCTTCCTTAGCCTGCATATTAATCAACTGCTTTCCCCATATTTTACTGCCTTATCAGCCTTTTTTATATCATGTTAATATTAGGTCACACGTGACCAAACACTGTACATAGAACAGTGAAAATGTTCTCACATTGTTGTGCTTTGCACAAAATACAAAGGACTTCTCTGCCCATCGCTGGGGTTTTGCCAAATCTTTGTGTTTCACAGTAATTAATCAAACGTGATACCCTTTTATATCCCCTCTCATAATACCTCATCATCACTTGCACTTAATCAATGTTTAACAAGGCTCCGGTGTTGTGTAACACAGTGAGTTACTGTACAGTATCAGTATCAGCTCGCCATGTCGACATAAAGACCGTGGATTAAATTTTGGATTTGAAGCAGCAGGTTGAAGGTTTACGCTGACAACAATGTTATTTTTTTGTATTAGTCTGGTGTCCTACAGCTGAACAGTTATTGCTCTTGCAGGGTAATGAGTATGCTTTGTTCACAAAACCCTGATAAGGAAACGATTAAGACAGAAGTTATATCTCACACACTGTTAGAGGCTCGTATTTAGGTGACAGTGTTAACCACTGCACCACCGTGCCTCCCAACATGGAGACAGACAGACAACATAGAACAAAACAGAACAAAAGAAAGAAAGCTAGTCAGCCCCTGTGCGTCCATGGCTGACGCTGGAGGTGAAAGGCTTCCTTACAGTCTAGAACATGGCAGAGAACGTTCAGATGATGCTGGGACGTTTCTCTTGCTTCAGGGGTGTTGATCCATGTTCCACTATATCGTCCTCACGGCTGGAGCAACTTTGTTGGTTTTTCTTCTGAAAAAAACTCTTCACTTTGTAAAAAAGTTCGGGCATTTTCTGGAAGTCTTCTCCAGATGTGTCTTCAGCTCTCTGGCAAAAGCTTCTGCAAATGCCAGATCCTCAGACATGATCGCAGCCTGCAACAGTTTTGCAGACCCAAATTCCTTACGAAGATTGTCAAACATAGAAAGGTGGAGGTTTCCACAAGTTGCTGGAAAACTTGCTTCCTCAACTGTCTCAATTAGGTTATTCAAAATCCGTTAAAGTCCAAGGCCAAAATCAAGTCTTTGTGGACTCAGTGACGTGGTCCAGAACCTTAGCAAGGAGCACAGCAAGGAAGGTCTTCTCTCCTTTCGAAAACTTCTCCTGGATGCTTGTTGGAGGCATTGGGACCAGAGAGCTGGGGAGGTCTGAATACTCAGAGCTTAAGGTAGTTATCTCATTTTGATAGGATGAACGAGAAAAACCACTATCCAGGTACTCCTCCCCAGAGGTCTCAGAAGAGTTCTTCCTGAGCAGGTTTTGAGTGAAGATCTTGGAGATGTTTCTAACCATTTCGATTGTCAGAGGTGTTTCAATCTCGACAAATTCCTCCGTTTGTTCGGAAGAGCTTGACTGCGCAGCCAGTCTACAGTTGATCTTTCTGGCCACCTCTCCTGCAACCAGCTGTCGCAGTTGTTCAGAGTAGTCCGACTTCTTCTCTGAAACGCTCATCACTTCAGCAAAACACTGGTTTAGGGAATCTCCCAGGCTTGCTTCAATGTCCTCTCCTGTCACGGAACAAAGGTTACGTTCCCTCTGTGGCGGTTCAGAGTTATTCCTTGAAAAGAGAAACAATCATACTTTAGTCAGCTGATATACACCGGCAGTGGCATTCAAACATTTCCGCTTGTATCGCCCTCTGAACTGTTTTCAGAATCAAACTCAACACCGATAACTAGGCTACAAAATGTGAGGATGTTTAAGAAGATGTAAACCAATCATACAGTTCTTGACTGTGAAAGCTTTTGACTTACGTTGTGACAGGAGTGTTGGCGGAGTTGCATTGTGGCGCAATCTCCTCCAAGACCTCCGTAGTGACATTCTCAATGAGGTCGTTGCACAGGTCTGTCAGGGTGAAAACTGTGGCGGTGTCGATTTTGCCGAAAGCCAAGTAATCCCACTGCCTGGAAGAAAAGATTATGGTTGGTTGAACAAAAATAACAAAAATATATGCATGTAAGTAGGGCTGCAACGATTAGTCGACGTAAACGACACGCTACGATTTATGAAAAAGTTAAATTTGCCAAATAAGAGGTTTCTGCCCAACAGCGACGATATCAATAATAATTCATGTGTAGGATATTAAATCAGTACAAATCAATAATGTCATGAATTGGATATTACACTGAATACTAAACCTCCACTTCATGTCAGTGATAATCTGTAATTTGGAGCATATTCATTAATTTGTACGATATTTAATAATTAATCTATTAAAAATCAGTAATAATTGGTATTCGATAGATTAATAATTAATAGATTAATCGTTAATTGCAGCCCTACATGTAGGTATGTATTTATATATCACTTCTACAGCAGGTTTGCTTGATAAAACTGAACCCAGACTTACTCTTGGGTTAAGTTCTTGAGATGTAACAAAAACAAGTCGATGAACGTCTCTGAGGTGAACAGAGGCACCTCGAAGTCGCTGCACCTCAGCTCTCCCTGTTCATCGACTGAAACCTGACAGCAGGAAAAAAATAACACATCAACATTTAGTTCACACATCAACACAAAACACTAAAAACCTGCACGCTGTATGCATTCAGAGAGACTACATTAGAGTCTGCGCTTTTAAAGAGCTTCTGGTCCAAATACACAAACACTATCTTACCTTGTTATCCATGCGGATGGTCTCTTCCTCCTCCAACACGTAATCTGGCACGTTCAACATTGTCTTCTCGATTTTGTACTCAAATGAGTGTACTCAGTGAAGGTCGATGTAGATCTGTTGATCTGTCTTGTCTGAGCGAGTCTTGTAAGTGATCGTGTAGAACTGAACCGAACCACAAAAAGGAGCAGAACTCCAGAATTTAACCTGTGGAACTGGAAATGTTGGAATCTGGATGTCCATATATGGCATACTGTTTACAATGAAACATTAATATGGAGAAACCCAAATATAGATATGTTTGTGTATGTTTATGTTCAAAATACTTGGACATCTGTGCATCTAAGTACAATAAAATGTATTCTCGTTGATCTGTTGACATATTTAGAAGTTATATACTTGTGTTCAGTATACGGACATGTCACCCCATATATAACTGAAAATAGGACAATTATATTGAGCTGCAACACAAGAACAACAGTAGAGTTTTGAGAGGATACTTGAAAAATACTGTATTTTGGGTCGAGCACTCTTACAAGAGATCACATTAACATTTCCTTCAAAAAGCAAGTACACTGATCAACAAACAGACGCCATGAGCAGACTGTTTGACATGTAATCAACATTCAAAATCCAACCTTCTTTCAAAAAACAACAACAGATGCATTATCACTTTGTGCTATGACGTATAGCATGTCCATGAAGAGAAGCCCTTTATGGTGACAGAAACATCGTGGTGAAGAAATGAAAGCTGCAGCAGATCAACTCGTATTTACAAATCCACGTGTGTTTTTTTGGGGTTCTTTGGTCGATGTTTGTCATTGTTTGGATCAATGAATCAACTTTAAATCAGGCCAGTTCAATACATCAATCTGTGAAAAGCAAAAAGTGAATAAAAAACATGAATCACAATAACTGAATTTGATCAAAACTCGTCTCTCATCTACCTTAAAAGACGAAACTGGTATCGTCACTACTTCTATTACTACTTCTTCCACTGTCAGTGATATTCATATTTATGCTACTATGGCTACTGCTATCACTACCGCTGAAAGTGAAATGTGGTGCCACAACACTGTTCGAGCAAACATCCGTAAACTGTCAAGATTTTCAAGATCGCTGCTTCAAAAGCAGTCTTCTAGTTCGACAACACTTTTTTATAGAAACAGTGTTTGGTGTCGTAAAACTCAGTGAAAGAGCAGAAACATTATTTTTTGACCTTTATTGCATTATAATGTTTATGCTAAGATAAATCTGCTGTCTGTATGTCACATTGTAGGAGATTTACGTACAGTTTTGGCTCATCGTTCTAACTCAAATTGTGGTTTTATAAAGTTGAATCAAGAACCAAAACCAGCATGTTAAAGAATAAGACTGAATCACTGTTAAAGTAGCTATTTGCACCCTACAATTTAATAATATTACTTCACATTAAAAAACTAACTCAATATGATATGGTGAAATGGTTCATGGACACTTCAGCCTTCCACTGGCAAGTACAATTAAAAAGACAATGCACGAGCATTAGGCTAGCAATATGTAAAACGTTAAAACAAAAATGTTCATTTTACCGTTTAGACATTTTTACTCTGATACGAAGCAGCTTTGTATCAACCATTAAACACACTTTTTTAACTTCCTTGGATCCTAAAAATACTCTAACAGGGTGAAAATGTCTGTGAAAGATTTGGATTTGGATATTTGGACTTTGGACTTTGGACTTGTGTTTAGTAAACCAAACATCTCGACACAATTTGTTTGTTTGGGAACAGAATCGATCTTAAAGCTGCAATGGAGTCGATTTTTAGAAATAAACGACGGACCGAATCACTGTGCAGTGTGTGAAGGTTTGCTCAGTTACAAACCCACAGAAAAGTTCTTAGTTTTTAGTGTCTTTCAGCTCATTGTTTTGGTGTTCCGGTTCACAAACTCTGATCTTATCAACCTCGTTTTTCCGGAGGGAAGCTGTTTTCAGCAAAAAGAAACAGCTGACAAAAAAATGTGGCTAAGCCTTTAGCAGCTAAAGAGCTCCATAACACAAACATAACTTAATGCTAATCAATAGTCAAGCAATTTTAGGGAACATACTCACTACAAAAACGTCTAAGTTGTTGAGTTTAAGGTTGTTTGGTGTCCCCTAATGGCAAAAAAAAGCTTTAAATTATTTCTATGTTTTATATTTTGTTGTTTAGAGATGTATGTTACATTCTGCCCTGTACAAATGTGTAAATGGGGTAAACAAAACATTAGAAATACCTTTGAGTATTTCAGGATTTAATGTAAGGCTACTGCACAGGCGTACCTAACAACCCCGTAACTCGGTGTGTGATTTGCCTCCAGCAGAAATAACAGGTTCATGCTAATGTAATGGGGTCCTGAGTCTGTTTATAGAGTTTATAACAAGCATGTGTGGTGTAACTATGAAATAAGTAAGCACAGAAATACTTATCTCTTCACTCATATTGCAGAATTGTTGTTGCATCAGCAGGCGCTCTTGCGCATACTTTCAGCACACAGGCCAGACGATTTTACGACAGGAGGCTTTTTTTTGTGTGACACAAACCAGGACAAGAGAAGTCCAAATATGGAAATGGTCAGATAAAAATAAAAGGATTGCTTAACTTTCCAATCTTGGCCCTGAGCAGGAACAGCGAGGGCTAAATATAAAACCTTTGTGGTTTCTCATGTCTCGCCTCTGCTGCAATTCACCGGTCCTTCACCGTTTCACTGTGCTGTTACTCTCCTTGTTAGTCTCCCCCACAAACCTCAAGAAAGAGGAAGATCCTCATCGAGAGTGAAGCTGAATAAATACAGCAATGTATCATTACAAACAAAATTAACTTTTGACTACAGCCTAAGTGTGCCAACGGGTGTAAAATGGCACGTGATATTTGTGCAACTACATCGTCCTCTATCCCCCTCCGACACCTGTCACATCAGAAAATGGTCATTTCTATGGAAATGGACATAACAATCCCTTTTTACAAATGTCTCTGAAAAACCTGTGACTCTTAGGAGAGCCACAAACAATCACTACGATACACTTTCCCTTTGTCTTCTCTATAAAGTGTACTGTCTCTTTCCTGGGGTTTGGTGCCATGGCAGTATCCCCAGCAGGCTTCATTTAGAGTGCTGCTCAGCAGAGTCGAGAGCCACGGATCCTCGTGGATCTGCAGCCAAATCAGAGGCCTGATACTCTTTGTGCTCTCAGCAGTCCGTGGGGACTTAGGGAAGGAGGTGTCCTCTTCCGCCTTGTCAGTACTTATTAATCCCAAAGATCCTCACACCGTGCAGTTGGGGCAGCTTGGGGATGAGTACAGTGAGCAAGGAAACAGTGTTGACCACAAAATGGACCCGGTCGTATTTGGTGTAGAAGCTGGTGAGTATATACCTGAATCAGAGGTGAATGAGAGGAGAAGAGAGTGTCATACAGTGAAGAAAAACTTGGATTGAGTGTGAAAACATGACCTTACGTTGGAATAACCTTTTACTTATTTTTCTCCTGATAATCACTGCAAGATGTTTCCTAACTCGTGCACAGTGCTTGAACCGGTTTCAACACGCCAAACAACAGGATTGCAACATCAGTGATTATTAACTGTACTAAAGCATTCACACATGATTAATCTACATGTCTTACTTAACAGCAGAGAGTGACCAAGCAGCAAACACTCAGAAAGTGCTACATGAAGCCTGACTGTGCCCTGGCTTCACGCTGAGATGATGCACAGATGAGTAACAATATGAAACTACGCCGGTTCGATATAAACAGCGTTCTCAGATGTAGCTGCACACACACACCAGTAAGGGATTTTTGTGAGCTTAGACTGAGGAATTGCACATCCTGTTCTCTGCTGAACAAGTGAGGACATGTAAATAAAAGGCTCTCAAGAGACTTTCACAGATGTGTAGCTTTTCCATCTGGAGCCCGGTGACTGACCGCTTGTCTCTTCCTGCTGGCACTGGTCAAAAACAAAAAACCCAACAACAAAATGACTAAGAGGCCTTTGAAGCCGGTGTGTAAAAGCGTACACCTGCAAAAAACTGCTATCGCTACAATGTTCGGGCTGAGCTGGCAAATCAACCCCAGGGAAACAGAGTGCTTCCTGTAAACTGAACTCTGCTGGTTAATAAGGACAGAAAGAGGCATGAAAGAAGCAAAGAATACCGCTGCAAATACTACACCCCTTAACAATGTGCGAGCTCGGCTAATAAGGGAGCAGCAGGGACACGAAGAAACTCCGAAAACAAGCAAGCTAGAAGAGTATATGTTTGAAAAGAACCATAACGGATATCAATCAAAGGAGAATAAAATCAGCTGAGGTAGCTGCCGGTTAGCACAGGAAGAAAACTTCCATAGAGAGCCGCAAACACAATTGGTGCTGATGGGTGGGAAGCCAGTGAGGGATCATGTCCGGACATTACCACTGTCTAGAGCTGGGTATTGTTTAAAAAATTATGATACCAGTACCCTCTATAGTCTGTATGCAGCTGTGGTAGTGGGCAAATCGCAAGTCACGTAAATTAAAGAACGCTTGAGCAGTGAGAAAAAATACTTAAAAAAAAAAAAATCTGGGTACAAAAGGATCAAATGCCGGTATCGCTTAACTAGAGAAGTTTCAATACTACTTGATACAGGGTTATTTGTGTTGATACCTTAAAAGGTATCAAGTATCAGTACCCAGTCCTACCAATGTCAAGCAACTCTATTAGATACTTTACTTGTTTCTTAGTCTACTCCCACACTTACAGGACAATAGGCGTGATGGTGAGGAACTTGCGTGAAGCAGTAAACTGCACACCGTAGTCCATCTGCTCCCAGTGTGTGAGGAGGCGAGCCTTGCCCTGATCCGGGTCTCAAAGGGAGTCCCTTGACCGTGTGAAGCAGGAGATACATGCACTGCAACAGACAAGAAACATGAAGTGTGAGAAAGAAAAAGAAACGGCACTGTTGCACTAATGGATGACAGATTTTGTCTAGAAACAAAAGTAATAAGACATTACAGACCTGAAGCAACAAGTGGGTGTGTGTGCTGAGGATTCCCAGGAGTGCTTTTAACAATTAAATAAACTCCTGTAAATTATAGCTAATATTGTGCTTTTCTTGGAAGCTGAAGGCCAGACAGACAGTCTGAGGTAATCAAGTTCATGATGCGTGACTGTAGATCTTCAAATTAAAGGCTGGTTGAATCATTACTGCACCAATTCGTTAATACAAAACATGACTAAGAGCAAGTAGATCTTAGTGCAGAGATCTGACACCCTCTGACTCTTTTTTTGTCTGGTTACTTTCATTCACTACATCCTAAACCTGTTTACAAGGCTGCATGACGCTCGTGTCCAACAAATGTTAAAGGTAACTGGTAGCGCTCACTGACCAGATTGTGAATGAGGTTGGTGAGCGTCCAGACCACGGGTACGCTGGCGAAGGGAATGCTGAGTAGGATGACGTGCAGGAGGCCGATGCCCAAGATGTAAGACAGCCACATTCCTCTGCTGTTCATCACTCGAGTGTTGGGGTTCACCTCGCTGTGCGCCGTGCCCACATTCATGATGGCGGCGGCGGTGGTGGTGATGCCACTTCAAAAGCACTCAAAGTACAGACAGAAAGTGATCCTGCTCTGAACTGTGCTGACGTGATTATCTGTCTGCTGTAAGACAAACAGAAAGAAGTGTGTGCCTGAGCAAAAGGTTATCAGACAAATCATAATCTACAGGGTTATTAAGAGTTATGGCAATTACCCGAGCTGTGCCTGAGCAGTGTATCCTGACACATTTATAATCGAATAGTACAATTAAAATAATCACTTCTCAGCACTGTAGGAGTGAAACATTTACCAACTTTAGATGGCACAATTATTGTTCGTCTATCGTAGAGGTCTTGTGATATACCGGTGACAATAACCACGATTCATCTAGGAGTTTGTGTGTCACGATGTTTCAAAAAGACGCTTAACCATGTGGCCCAGTCCTACGTGTTTTACGTGCTTTTAACTCAATCTCAAACTGCTGTTTACTCAGCTGGAAGAGGGAGTGCTGTTATACTGAATATCAGCACAGCTGTGATCCGGTTATTTTGTCACCACTACAGAAACACAACCAACTATGATGTGGTTGTCTGAAGTTGACTGCTCTTAGTTATTGGTTTGATTAATGCGTGTATTGATTACCGGCATGGCTGATCAGGCTAATTAGCAGCTGACCGTACTAAGTAAATGGTTTCACCTTGTGTGTGTGTGTCTTTAAACCACTTGTAGAAATATGTTTGCTAAAACGTAAGATAGATCACAAACATTAGTATATCGTTAATATTTGGACACCCATGAAGCGGAGTGATACGTGTCATTAAAAGTCCCAGTGCTGTTAATGTTGGATGTACTGCTTCATCCGCCTCCTGGCTAATCTAAATATCGGCAAAGACAGATGGATATATGGATGGCGAACCTAAGGTGGGCCAAATGACACCTGGGAGCTCTAATAATCGATCTGTAATGGCAACTATCTGCCAATCAAAGCGCCCACGCTAAGATAGATCACGACCGTTAATATATCGTTAATATTGGAACACCTGCGAAAGTCCCAGTGCCGTTACACTCTATACCGGCACCCATGGAACGCCTCTCGTCCAATCAAATCACTCGGTCTGAACTCACTGTTGTATATCGTGCAATAAAGCACGGTCAGTGATGATTTCATGTGACATCTGCCGGGCCAATCAGAAACCAGTATTCCCTGTGGAACTCAGGCTAAATGAAGAAATAAGTAGGCTACTAATGAAAAACTACTGAGCAAGTTAGTATCTGCTTGGTCAACAGTGGTTAACAGACACGAGTAGCGCTTGGTCATTCCAGCATGCTGTTTTCTTTTTAAGTTGTCAGAGCCTCAAATGTAACCGGCTACATAATTATCCGTAACGTAGCAACAAAGATCTACAAGTGAAGTAGCTCTGAGTACAGGAGGTAAAAGTACACAGAGAAGATAAATCATTACACTCACTGCAGAGAAAAATGGCTTCAACTCCGACCTGTACTGGCACTAGTCCGTTATCACAGTTTTTGTCTTATCGATGCCTCCAGTTATGTAATTGATACTGTCACTGTGAGACCGGCGAGGCTCCGGTGTTTTGGATCAGTCATCCGGTAACCATCTCTCTGGGGCTCCGCGCTCCGTTGTGCTCCGGTGTGCTCGCGCGGACACACAATCAAACGCGAGACACACATCCACTTTTCCACCTTCGTCTTCTAGACAACAGCTGGTGACAACACAGCACAGTTCATGATGTAACGTCACCGCTATTCGTTTTCACGGGGGCACCACCCCCCACCACCCTCTTCGCACTCTCACCCTGATTGGTTGCCGTCGGTCACGTGGGCGAGACTGGCCAATCGCGGCTCAGTGCGTTGAAAGAACGTGGCGTACGCCCCCCTTCTGACGTCACAGCTGAGGAGGGACCCGGAGCATGATTGACTCCTAACACTTAAAATATGTTTTATATCGTGTTTTTAATAAGAAATAATCGCTAATTTGTGACGTTATGCTGCGTTTTTATAGAATAACGAAAATTATCTATTCATTTACTTTCTGTAAACTTAACTGTGCATTTTCTAAACATTTTAACATTTAACTCTATCTATCTATCTATCTATCTATCTATCTATCTATCTATCTATCTATCTATCTATCTATCTATCTATCTATCTATATCTTCTTTATATTTTCTTTCTTTTTTGTTGCAACATAAGCAACTGAAATTTTTACTTTTACAGTCTTTCATTAAAGTATATAAAGCATAAAGCATATAGTATATACTGATATATATGTCATTAAAGTCTATATACTTCCATCACTGAAGTGCTTTCATTAACAGAACTTCAGAAATCCATTCCTAATCTGTGTGTTTGTTTCAGATGAGAGACAGCCTGTTGCTATGGACAGAAAAGCAACATGTATATATATATATATATATATATATATATATATATATATATATATAAATATATAAATATATATATATATACACACACACACACACACATATATATATATATATATACATATATACTCTACAGGTAGCAGCACAATGTCTTGAGCTAAATGCTAACATCAACATGTTCACATGGTCACGGAAACAATGCTAACATGTTTAAGCAGGTCTGCTATCATAGTTTATGTTGTTAGCATGCTAACTAATTAGCGCTAAACACAAACTACAAGTATTGCATAAATTAAAATTTTTAACTTATGGTGGCACTAGTCGAGGAGCACCAGAGTTTTTACAGTTCATCCTGAGGTGGGCATGAATCTTAATAAACATTAACTTCATAGCGGCTCTAGATCAGCAGGATTCATCCTACGGGGACCATGATTTTTATTCAAACTCCAGAGCAATCCATCCAATAACTGTTGAAATATGTCGAATAAATAAATATGGCGTAGACTGTGACTCGATTGACCCTGACAGGGTGACATAGTCATCTAAAATAATTAAAACAAACACGAAACAAGGGAGAAAGACACTTGGGATAAGACTAGTTGTGTGTTGTGTGAATTTAAATTCACTTTCTGTTTAATTAAAACAGCCAGTGGCTCTGACGCCTCTCTGGTTGGCACTTGATACCTGAGTACAAAAGGAGGCCCTTTACTACTTATGTACCCAAGGTGAGAGGAGACCTTGCTAGAGGCAACGAAAAATGACTGACAGGGCTGATACTCTGGTCCCAAAATCAAAGATCAACAGTGTCATGTTCTGGGTCCCAAGATAAGCCCTAATACTAATTTAGGCCCGCAGTAGCTCGAGGCCAAAGGGGTCAACTGTGTTCTACTGGCATGCGATGTTACGTGACACCCACTGTTTGTAAGGGTACCCCTGTGATGAGTGGCAAGAAACAGGTTTGGCCGACTGACAGTGGACTCTCTCATGTGCTCATGGCCTTGGGTGCTATAGCTGTGTTAGCTGTATGTAAACCTAGAGCTCTGTTCAAATGCGAACTATGGATGACAGTAGTGTGAGATCATTGCTGGCACTGGAACAATGGGCAAATACATGACAGTGATAAAATAGACCTCAGGAGGGGGGGGGAAATGATGCAATGTCACATCAACAAGTCGCCTTTGACACCATGTAGAGACGGTGACGGTGTTGAGACTACCTCGAGTCAGAATTAAGATGCTACACTTACTGTCTCACTTCTGGCTGAGGGTTGTCTTCTTCTATAAATATGTTGAGTTTGAGCAGCATACTCAGCTGTTTTTATATATTTTATATCTTTCATGTTTTATTGTACAAGCACCCATCGTGAAATTTACACTCAGCCGAGCGGCAGCGGGTATCTGATCTTAGACGTAACAAAACTTTGGCTGTCGCTGCCGATGATAAAATCAAAGCTTCAAAGGGCTGCAGTCGTATCCATTTCTTCACAACCACGTATTTAATAGATGTTTAGATACGCTCCTGTGTAGACTACATTTCTCTACACTTTGGCTGATGCCCACAGGTCTTCTGGCTGAGCCCCCCCGTAGACGTAATGTGATGCCGTTAATAGGACTCTTGCCAGTAATAAAAGCTTTTAATGATGAGATACATTTCATGTTGTATTTTGTTCTGGCACCAGTGGCTGTCTTCATCTTGGAACTTGGGGTAAATTCTTTATATATCATTTAGTAAAGTACATTTCTTTTCTCCAAAGGCAACTCGTAACTCATATCTAATACTGGAACTAACGTGCATTTATTTATTTATAGGAAGGACCAGGACTGAGACTTGAACCCAGGACCTTCCTGAACAGTTACAAGAAGTGTTTTTTATGATGTAAACCCTTCTTAATCTGACCTTATTGAAGAGCTGACATTATACTTTACATTATAAAGGTTTACTGGTGTCGGAAACTTGTGTAGACTTTTATTATTTCGTTGTGGGCGCAATATTGCAATAACATTCTTGGCTAAAGATTTTGGTGTTACATCCCACAGCAGTGATGTTGCACTTCTGTCAGTGTGGTAATTTAATTCTAACCATCAGCCAAACCCATCGAGGAAAAGCTGTCGGCTTGTTTAATTAGTTTGCCTCAATTAAACAAATCACAGTTGCAATGTATCGTGCACAAAATTCACTGTTTAGAAACTGAAGATAACAACTTTTTCTTGTTTGACTGTTGAAAAATTCTTCACTTTGGATTCTGGTAAATTTTGATGCCTGTTTGTCACAATCGTTTCGTAATCGATCGATTAATCAAGACATTAATTATTAGTCATGTCATGTCACATTGCAGGCTTCATGCTTGCGAGATACTTCATATCTACACATGTAAACAAAGAGCTTCTGGTTGTGTTCGACCAGCAGATGTCAGCATCAACACACTCTGAACTGCCGTCCTGAGTGTGTGTACTGTAATGCACCTTCAGTCATGCATCTTTAACACGAGCACAGCGGTGCAGAACAGATTAAATATACAGAATAATTACATATCTGTGCGTTTATACAAATTAACATTGTTACCAGCGAAGAAATACTCACTTTAAGTGCATACGTGCACGTATCTGCACAGCTGTGTACTGTTAAAGTTAATGTTTATGACGTGACAGTGTGTCTTTTTTTACAGAATAATCATAATTAAGCATGATTCACCTACTAAAATATAATATTTACTGTCGCTTCAGGCTTTTGTCCTCATATACAGTACATAGTGATCATTAGGTACACCTGGCTTAATTCTATGCAGTTTAATCTTCTATGAATCTTCTATTCATGTGCAGTTTTTGTTGAAAACGTCTTCAGGATGTTTCAATTCAACTTTACGACCATTTTGGAGGCTGCAGTTTGTGGTGGTGTTTTGTACTGAGAGGTATTTCTAATATTGTGTCAGCCCAACTCATGTCAACGAGGGTTACATCCTCTATATTAAAGGATTAGACGAAGGCAATATCTGACTCCAGTCTCGCTAACACACTGTGCAGCATGATCTGTGTTCAGCATTCATTCGGCTTTTTCTTGTCATTTTTATTTGTGAGAAACTTTGCTGACAAATTTATTTCGAGCAGTATTTTTGTATTTGCAGCACGCCCACACTTCCCATCGAATATGCCTCGTCCTGAATCTGAGATGATCTGACGTGTGGTGGAGACAAAACAGGAAGAAACTGTTTAAATTCATTAAAGCTGATAAATATTATTAAAAACAGGGAAATAGAAAACATCCCCAACTTCTTCTGTGACTCTAAAAGGTAAGACATGTGATATTTTGACCTGAAGTACTGTAGAGAATCTATTAACACAAATGTGCTCTTCAGGTCGATGGCACCGAGGCTCGTATGGCCTGTAAATGAGCTGGATGTGACAGGAATGACACTGCCGGGGCAGTTTTCTCCAACAGGGGAAGGTGGACTTGTGACCCAGGCAGGCTTGGATGATAGCCTCGCTGGAAAAGGCTGACGCAGGGAGTCCATTATTGCCCCTGGAGGAAGCTGAGGATTAGAACACCAAAGAATTTCAATAAAAGAAGTGTCTGTTTGGGGTCGGGAGGGCAGAAGGATGGTGGTGGTGGTGGTGGTGGTGTGTGTTGGGGGTTCCCTCATTGTCCCAACAGTGATTGAGAGCAAGAGGAGGGGAGGACGGCATTGTGTTCGCAGCTCCTCTGAAGAAGGTGGTTATTAGGGGATGGCTAAGGAGGGGTGAGGGATAGGGAGGCTGTTGACTCTTCATCTTGTGTGAACAAAGTCTCTGGCACATAGCCCTCTTCTGTCCCTCTGTCCTGGACTCCCTTGTTTACGAGTGCCATGAATTCTGTCCCTCTCGGCGGGGACCCCCACCAACTCCAACCTGCACCGCCGCACATTGTGGGGCTTAGTGCCCTTTAATTAGGCCGCCTCAGTGTCCGGCTGAAGACCGCTGAGGGTTTAGGCTCTTCCCTGTGGGACCTCGCACACACACCAAACAGAGCTTCCCTCACACGGCCGATGGATGAAGTGTTTGCTGCTCTAATGAAAAAGGTTTATTTGGGAGGGGGGGACGAGTTCTTGTCGTCTTTGTCCCCTGTCTTAAAAAGTCCTGACAAAGGCGTTGATATTATCCTTAACACTCTCCCATTTCCAGGACACATTAGCGAGGACTCTGAGGTGAAGTCTCCGAGCAGCGAGAGCGCATGACTTCCAAAGTTCACCAGACAAACCGACAGTAAACACGATGTTCTTCCTGCACAGACAGAACACGCTGCACACTTGGACTTTTTATTATCTTAGAGTGTCTGGTTTTAATTAATTAGGCAATTACTGAACATATGGAGGCAAAAGATGATTCGTGGTCTTGAAATTTTGCACACTATGTAGAAGAGCGTGAATTCACATAAATTCATCCACGCACACTGCCAAACACATGCACGGCATTGTCATTGTGATGGAACACATTTCATTATCATAACAGCACAAGATCCGAGTATAAAGGAGGAGGTGGGCAAGAGGCATTGGGAATTTGGTCGAACTGCTCCGGCAAAATGAGTAATTTCTGCATGCCCCATTGTGTGAAGAGCTTACAGGGTGAGGGCCGTGAAAGGAAGAGGCAAAGGAAGGATATAAACATGGGAGCAAGTGAAATAAAGTGAACGATGGAAGGAATGAGAGACAGAGAAGAATGATGAAAAGAAGTTTGTGAAGGAGCAGGGCGGGATTGGCGTGTTCAGAAACTTTTTCGCTACAGCCCAGTGTGTGTAGATACCCTCCTAATCCGGGTTTTATTGGCTGCCTGTGTCCAGCCATGCTGGTCGGATTGAGTAGGAGGGTAGAGAGGTGGGGGCCCAACACATGTCCTTCTTGTGGTAATACGCTGATTAGGCCCTGAGAAAGAGCCGGACCTGGTTACGGCCTTTCTCAGGTCACCGAGAAACCAGCCCGGTAGGGGACTCTGTGTGTGCCTCCCTCCTGTGCACCTACTGATGCAGACATGCAAAACCGAAGCCTTCCTTTAGCAAAAATCTGCACAAAACACCACCACAAGTGTTGTCGAGTCACAGTTCACTTTGAGATCGGGCTCCGACGTTTGACCTTAATCGCTGCCGCCTTTCCAGACAGTTTGCATTGCACTTGTGGCCTCAACCTGGGAAACGTGGTTTCAATGTTGTTCAGATGCAGACCGCAGACTGATTCCTTTGCCTGCACTCATAAATTGGACCACTGTCACATTCCCCTCATCCATCCCTGGCCCTACACACGGGCTCCTACAGAGCAACTGTCATCCAAATCCCAGAGCTGAGCTAGGCACATTTCTGACGATGCCGTAACACACAACAATGTTGGTGATCGAAAACAGACCTGCCTCATTGTCAGCACCGCCATGACATACCGCATCTTGACTCGAGGTATTGAAAAGTCGTTTTTATTGGTAGAATGTCGAAGACTCCCCACCACGACTGGCTGGAGAGCAGGCTTCATACAAGTCTCACAAAGATATCTATCAATTATTGTCACATTTAGAGACTCGGAGGAACCCCCTCCCCTTTCCTCTCTCCTCTCAAACAGGGCGGTAGGTCGAGTGCTGCTCAGTCACTGCCTGTTTCCCTATCTTCTTTGTTATGGGGGAATAAAACAGAAGGGGCGGGTGAAGGGGGCCACTCCACTACTGACCTCAAGACTGTGGTCACCGGGCTCTCTCTCTCTCTCTGTGGCTCTGCGGTGGGCACTCAGCCTTCCTCTCTGCAGAGTGCACGCTCCCAGCCCCTGCTGAGCGACCTCTTCCAAGCCCCCTCGGTCCACGGAGCTCACTCATGCCCTGGAGGTCCTCAGCAGAAAGACCACGGCCCCCCCCCCCTCCAGGCAACAGGCACATCAGAGGGAGAGAGATTTTTCTCAAGTATAGTCCATTTAAGAGTGACAGTGTTTGTGTTGGAGCGACAAACTTTGTGTGAGTTATTTCAGCAGCCTAATCTGAGACTAAAACACCAAATTGCGTCCACAAAAATGAAACTTTCATTCTGTTGCCACGATATTAAATCAGGATGAAATCAATAAAACATCTTTTACTATGTCACTGAACCTATTATGACCTTTTCTTACTTGGAAACAGATCTCCCAAAGGCTGGTTTCCATATGGCTCCACACACTCAATCTGTTGTGAAATCTATCATGTAATCCATCTGCTCCAATGACTTATAAATGTATTTTTAATAAGTGGTAAGTCACATTTTTAAATTGTTCAAAGAGGTCTTTAAATCGAGTTTGCGGCTCACCTAAAAAAAAAACATTTTTGTGTTTGTTTTTGAGGATAAATCATGTGTAAATGAGTGAAACTCAACCTCCGTCTTTAAAGGGCACGGGGCAAATATCTAGCAGAATAATCGTGATGTCGAAGAAGAGCCTCGTTTTTCATAAAAACTTATGTTCTGTGAAGTCAAACATGAAATTTAGACCGATCAACCCCTTCATTACTGCCTTCAAATGTCTCAGAGCAGCGGTCACGTCTTTGGAGGTCATTCTTTCCGACTGATAATCCTCCAAGACCAAAAAAAAAAAAACAACCTCTAACTAGATTGTCATCACGACAACTGCGTCGTATTTGATCTCTCGTTTGCGTTCGTCCTGATCACTTTCCTCCGAAATCAAATGCGTGGTTACTTCAGGCTAAGTCCGTCACAAGTGTCCCACCCTCCTCCTTCGCTCTCTATCTATCTCTCCTCTCCCTCCTCCCTCCTGTCCCACGGCTGCTCGCCCCACAGCCCCATCAGAATGACAATAGTATTGATGTAAAATGTGTCGCCTTTGGGCCGCTGAAGCATATAACCCCTGCATGCCTGGCCCAGCCACCACCACCTCCACCACCTCCACCACCACCACACTTTATGGCTTTATTGTGTCGCCCTTTTATGTCCTCCCCTGTTGGGGTGGGCGGACAACAATTTAGAAAATTCACTGTATATGTCCCCGTGAGTGAGATTATGCATGTGTTGACGTGTGTGTGAACTGTATATCCGGATCAATTAGTCAGGGCACAACCCCTAAAAAATCAAAGTGTCAACATCAGCGTGTGGAGAAGCTGGCCTACATCCTTCCACCTACCTCCAGACTCTTTTTTTTGTGTGTGTGTGTGATCGCGGATGAAACAAGTTGAGTAACAACTCTACTCTACCTTTTTTTTTTTTTTTCACGTGTCCCTCCCTTTACCTCCCTCTCTCATTTCCCTCCCTCCCTCTTTTTTCACTCCTTTCCTTTCTTTTCCACATTACCAGGGGGTGGCGTGTGATTGACAGATGGGAACGAATAATAATTTTTTTTTCGTAACCTAAGGCCATCTTCTGTGATTGGCTTGCCAGCTGACATCTCCAAACCTCATCCACCCCCTCCACCCTCCACCACCACCACCACCACCTCCTCCTCCGCCTCCTCCACCCTGCCCCCCCTTTAATATTGGGCCTGTGGATGAGGCATCCTGAGGGAGAAAAAAGTAGAGAGAGAGAGAGAAAAAGATATCTACCTTAGGGAAGAACCTCAGAGAGAGGGAGGGAAGGAGAGGACGGGTAGGAGCGTGTGTGCATGTGTGTGAGAGACACTTATTCTCTTAACTACTAGGAGACAGACACACTTTCCTGGCCCGACTCAAAGAAGGGGGGAAAACAGGAGGAAGATCTTTTTTTTTTTTTTTGCTCAATATCATTTTAATCTTCCCCCCTCATTCAACAATCAAGCTGCCCTAAAGCTTCCCTTCTCTTTCCTGGAAACTCTTCTTCATTGCCTGCTGGAAGTTGTTCTATGTATTGATCCATTTACCCTCTCACACACTTTACAAGGCTTACCTCATGGATTTGTATCTGATTGGATATTTGATGTGTGTGTGGTTGTCCAGCTCACGGGTGCTTGGAGGCTATCCCATCTGGTGGTGAGTACAAATCCACAGTTTCAGCATCAGACCCTATAGAGAGAGAGAGAGAGAGAGAGAGGAGAGAGAGAGAGAGAGAGAGAGAGACTTTTTGGTCAAATGATCATTTCTGAGAGGGCAGAATGTGCACTTTCAGTTGACTGCGTGGAAAAATGTTCTCCGGCCCAGTCCAAAGAATCTTAACCTCAAATACTAGTGTAACGGAAAAGGCTCGCCGTTCTTTTCCCCTCTACACTCAGGTCCATTTATCACATTGGAGTATGTTGTGATGCTAAGAGGATGAATTTAGCTTTTTGTTTTTTTTTTTTTTAAAATGTGGAGTTTTTTTAGCGAGAAGGGTTGCCATGTTGATATGAATTGTCAACAGCAACTGTGAGAGGACTTGTGAGGCATTTCCACACAGCAGTGTAAGTCATATATTATTACAGAAATCGTGGATATCGCTCAAGGACGATGACAACACTGATGTTGCTCGTGAAAACTCAACAAAGCCTCTCGGTTTTAAACCATAATCGATTTCTTTCCTGAAGCATAACCTGATTTTTTAAAGGCGTAATTTAGTTTTTGTTTTTGCTATTGTGTGCCACTGTCTAACATTCAGGCCACCGCTCTCTCCCACCCCAAAAAAAACATGCCGTGAATCTGAATTTATTTTTTTGTGGTAGACGTATGACACGCAATTGTACAGAAAATCGTTGCCACTGACAAAGTTGCACACAATTTTTTAAATATTACAAATTTTGCGGCGTGCCACGGGGCATCAGCTGTAATTAAATGATTCTTTTTTTTCTTCTTCTTCTTTTTTTTTTTTTTGAGGGGGGGGAAAAACAGTTAAGCATATCATTTTGCTTTTCAATTGCACCACAATTCACCCCCTCCACTACGGATTTGTCAGGAGACAATATGTTTAGGTGCCGCAGGGTTTTATTCTTTGTTAAATTATCCCAGATCGCTTTTGGCACCAGCAACTGAAATTTAGAGGTTTATCTCATTACAAATTCAGCTACATGCAGCTGACCTCATGGCTCCTGGTCTTCTTTTGTAACATAAAGCTTCTATTTTGGAGATATTTGCGTAGGCGTATGACAAAGCTCTTTTGGCTCACAACACAATACTTGTCAGAGCTACTGCACTTTTTAGTAGCCCAACTAGCATGTGGTCCCACCATAGCGCTGTCCAAACCGCGAGCATCTTCTGGTTTCATTTACAGAGCAGGCAGCTGCAAGCACACAGGCCACAGGGCTGAAGTGTTAATGGCAAAGAGGACTTTACACCCACTCCTGGCTTCGGCAAGAACCATCAGACAACAGTGACAAAGAGCCTGGGATTCTCTCTCTGTGAATTACCTGCAGCTGTTCTGTTCAAGGAGCTTACATGACACCGGTATAATGTCGAAACCTTAACAATGCGCACCAGCTTTGATTTGGGTAACAAATTTTGAAGTGTAGGCAGGGTGAGGGTTACTGGCTGGGGTGGAAAGATGAAAAGCCGTGCCGTAGCTCCAGGTGACTGGGCAGGTGCTGAGGAATGGGTGTCAAACAGCCGCTGTCAGTGGCATCGCCCGCGGTGTCGAACGTGTCCAAAAGGAGACAAAATGAGGTGGTGCGTCAAACAAGAGGGTGCCGAGTTTCAAGCGAGGGCCCGTGGAAAGGCTCCTCTCAGCTTCTGTCTCAGGGGCGAGGACTTGGCCATAAATTCTCCAGCCAAGGTGGGACGGGTTGGAGGGAAGAGGAGTCTTGACTGCTTTATGCCTGGCAGCCTTTGCTTTTACAAGACGGGGTGTTGAAAACAAAACAGAGCATAAATAACTCGAGTGATATGCACATATGCGTGGATGAAGATGAGGTGTAGTAAGGGGAAAGAGAAAAAGAGGCATAGCAAACTACTGAGGTGGGTTTGGAAAAAGGCGAGACCGGAGCAGTAAATCGTCTTCTTGTAATGCAAGAATGTTTGATTTTGAGTGAATTCACAACAGCTTAAAGTTTATGTTGTGACCACACATCCTCCACAGGTCTCTGCCCAATTATCTGACAACGCCGTCCTCTCTGCGTGGTTTGAAAACAGAAAGATACTTCTGTGTTTCGGTTCCACCTTTTTAACTTTAATATCAAACTATGACACAACATTCTGCTCTTATTAAAGAGTCACGGCTAGTTTTATATTAAGCCCGCGTGGCTTAACTCATCAACAATTTTCAGCTTAAGCTGCTCTGTCAGCCAGAAGGTGTGTTTGTGTTTCTTGCATAAACAGCGGTGGTTTGTAAGTGAATGATGACAGTCACTTTCAACGAGGAATTACCTCAGATGAACGTACTGCCAACACCAGCCGTCGAGCATCGGCAGTGATTATCGGTTTAGCTGTCATATCACGCGCCGGGCCCGCGAGATGTTTTAAATCCAATAACTGTTATTCTCTTAATCCTCCTGTTGTCATCACAATTGTTACAATTTCTCCAATGAAGTAGTGCCGCCTCGTATGGATTCTGGAAATATTTTTTCCAGTTAGTTAACATTTACATTGCTGCGGTTATGAAACCTAACAGGTAGAGAGAGGAAACCAAGGACAGATAAACAGACTGTGGGAGTGTTAATTGCTGCTGGCAACAACAAATCAGTTGAGAATATCTTAATAGTTTTGTGAGAAGCTTTGCAGACGCTAAAACATCCTGATCAAATCAGTATTTATTTGAATGTGTGCACCTGACAGGGATTTATTTCACTTCAAATCAAGAGAAACAATCCAACTTGTTAAAATTAAGACATGAGTTAAAGCAAAAAAAAAAAAAAAACATGAATTAGTTGAAGGTATTTCACCTTTAAAATGAGGCTGCGTGCACACATTTTTAAAGCTCTCAGTGATTCAGAATGTAAAATTTGGATCACGTAAAGGCCTAAATGAGTCTTCCTGGCTAAAATTGCGTTTCCCGTTTGAAGCACTCCTTGTGGAAGTTTTGGGAACCTCTCGAACGATCCCACGCGAAGCTATCTACCAAAATTGCCCGGTCTTTCCAGTTCAACCTGAGCGGCTTAAACGGGCTCTAGAGTCCATCTCTGGGTCTCAGGAATGTCATTATCTGACTGTGACACCCCTCCCAATCCCCAAACCTCCAATCTTCAATCCAATCTTCAACCCCAAAAAACCCAGACCACTTCTTGCAAAGGGATCACTTAAATGATTCTTACTGCGGGAAAATCCGCCGTCTGCCGCCTCGTGTGAAAAGATCAAGGATGTCGTGGGTATTGTTCTCGACGGTGTGGTGGAAGGTAGAGAAAAGAGCAGGAAAGTCCAGAAGAATGTCATTCATAAAGAAACGTTGGGGTTCCATTATGAATGGGTGAGGGCCGCCATAGGGCCAGGGTCAAAGGCAATATTGGGCTAAAGCCCAAAGAGAAATGTCTCCACGGAGAGAGACGTCCACAGAGATACAAACACACGTATGACTGTGTAAGATGTTCTGAAATGACCAGTTTGATCTGATCAAACTTCTCGTGACTCAGATGAATTTTTAATCTTGAAGATCGTTGACTGTCAGTGAGAGTAACCTCCGTTCTGTTCTGGTCCGACACCTCGTCACCTCCAAACGCTGTTTTCATTGGAGAGGCATGTGGGATGACATTATCCAGTCAAAGCCAAGCTAAGGTGAGAGGTTCAAAGGAGAGTGGTATTTCAAAGCCGCGAAGGCGAGTCCTAATCTTCACCCACCATCAAAGGACATGCAGTGTGTGCTCTCTTGTAGGAAATGACAAAGTCCCCAGTGCACAGCTATTAGCGGCACTAAAAACACAGGCCGGGACGGTTCCTCAAAGGGAAAACTGCAACAGCCCAGAGGGCAAAGGAGATCATTAGGGACACGTGTGGAGGTACAAACACACACGATATTTAAAGTCTTCATTACCTGGCTGATCTCACCTGTATGGCTTGTTACAGAGGTTAATTATTAGCAGTGAGCAATTCTCTGACACACACAGGGTCAGCGTCAGAGATGTGCTCATCACACCTGTACAGCCTGGATGCAGTCATAGCGCCTCAGGGGAAGAGTGTGGACAGGAAGAGAGGAGCACCGATCAGATCACTGCACCTAGAGATCTAGTTTACGTGTTGTCTTCGAAGGAGTTAAACATCACCTCCAAAAATGAGCGACGATCTCATAGTGCTCTTCGTTTGAGGGCTGAATTTCTGCACTGATATCGAAATTTGACCTTTTTTGTTGCTTAAAATTGAGAAATATCGACATGTTTTTGTACAACAGCTCTTTTATAATTTACAAAAACACCTAAATCTGACTCTAAATCATCTCAAACGCTAAGTTAAACATTGCAAATCTGCCCAGATGAGATGAAAAACTATCGATTGCAGACAATCGGCCTTACCGAGGGATACAAAAGTATAAGAGGAGAGTTAAACACATGCGTGGCAGTTGGTGTTTGGGGACCTGCAGATCGATGGAAAAGGCAGTCAGGGCTCTAAACCAGTGTGGGCTAAAGGCGGTACCGCCTGTGAGCGAAATATCTGTGGACTGGCAAGCTTTGTTAACCAGGTTTATCCCCCCACAATGTAGCTTCACATTCCAGTTTGGGTTTTTTTTTTAAAATCAACCAAGCATGAGAAAGTCAACAGCAATTAGGTTTTAATTACTTTTAAAGACACGTGTGGTGCTCGAAATTTCCACAAAGAAATTCCAGACATACAATGGAAGATTCCAGGCAATCCATTTACGAGTTATGATTTGCATAGGATGCATTACTGCTGACAATTCAAGCAGCGGTGCCAACAAGCTGCCGCTAATGAGCAGAGAGGCAGGGAACAATGCACTGTTTGAGTTGTGGTTCATTCACACAATCCCTCAAGAGTCTCATTCAAACAAGCTCTGTGCTTCTTTCAAGACAACAGCTCGGACTCTGTCGTGTCCACCTCTACGAGACAGACCGAGCCTCCGGTCGCACAGTGCCTCGTGCTCTCCTGTGCAGAGCTACTGCTGCTCTCATTCACTTCCTGACAGGCAGGTTCACAAGTTTACACCCTGTTCAGTTTCCCTTACTTCAAGTCTCCATACATGTGACTGCAGGGGCTCCTTGTACCAACTCCACATACTCCCTGCAACAGTGTGCAGAGAAGGAGAAAGGAGGTAGAAAAGAAAAGAGCAGGTTGGAACATTTTTCAGGGGTCCTGTCATTTTTTATCTGATCAGCCAGGAGCTGTTGGACTACAAATCAAAAGTGTGCCAAAGAAAAAGAGAAGACAACAAAACACAGCCGAGCAGAGCAGAGCAGAGCAGACAGGAGACTTTGCATTCCAGCCTCCACCAGGAAAAGTCCCATCCTCGGGCAAAGCCGGCAACTTTCCTTGGCCCACTTACTCTCTTTCGAGTGTCTTTATGTCTCGGCAGACTCTGTTGTGGGATTTATAAATGAAATTCTGATCTGCTCTGCTCTGCCAGGGCCTCATTTTAGCAACACGATGTCCTCCGGGCAAAATCTGACAAGTTGAGCTGCGGCGTCAACATATAGAGGTAAATTAGAGGTAGATTTGAGTTTAATGCAAACAATATTCTCACAGTATGTTACTGCAGCAGAGGCCCGTTTTTCAGGAGCCCGGTTATCACTGAGGAAGTGACAGAAACACACGGGACTCAGCGCTTCAGGCACATTAATCTCTCTTTAATGAAATAAGTTAACTTGTTCAGACACTATACGTCGGAAAATAACAGCGTTTAGTCGAATGTTGAGGGGTGAAAATATAATAAAGGTCGTAATTAAATGTTTTGCAGATTTGATGAGAGGTTCATTAGAGCATTAAAGGTGGAGGTGTGCTTAAACACATCATCAGCTCTAAGTCTCCTTGACCTGAAAGCAATATTCTGGAGAGTGTCCCAGCTCCATTCATGAAAGTGAATGGAAAATTGAATCATCATGCGTCAGCAGTTTTCAGCATGTCCTACAACAAGGGCGCAAGCCAATTAAAGCTGTTACTATGTTTGCACAGAATAGGGCGATACGATTAAAGGCATCCCACCTGATAACCTTTCTGGAAGACTGAGCTTACAAGTAGCAACACAGTGCAGTTGAGTCTGCCTTCACACATGCACGCAGGTTTCCATGAGTCTTTGAACAGTGCCTAAGGAATAATGCATGGAGGGATGGATTGTGACAGGCTCTCTAATCCCTCTCTGCTTCACTCTCAGACTTCGGTTGCCACTTAAATATTCCAATTTGTCCCGACCTACAAACTACTAAAAACTTAGTCGAAACAACCCGAACGCGAAACTTATAATTTGTGACGAGGGTCGATAATTTCAGCTGAAAACAGTGAAAGAATTGATCAAAATATAAACTTTATAGTCAGATCCAGTTTTAAGGTATTTGTTTTTGATTTATTTTCATCAATTAAAGGTCCAGTGTGTCAGATTTCAGGGGATTTATTGGCAGACTACTGCAGAAATATAATAAAATATTCATAAGTCTGTTTTCATTCATGCCTAATAACTTTAAAATTTGTGTTTTGTTACCTGAGAATGAGACTTTTATATCTACAGACAGAGCAGGTCCTCTTCTATGGGTCCGCCATGCTTCTGAGTATTTGCTGCCACTGTAGCTTCTTCCACATGTTTGGAAAAGAGGACGAGGGTGAGGTGAGCAGTATTCAGTTGGTTGCAACATACAACTTCACCACTAGATGCCACTAAATCCTACACACTGGACCCAGAAAACACTCCACCTCAACCAGCTACAACATATTAATAAAAAAAACATAATCAAGTACTTTTACTTACAATTTCAATGCAGGACTTGTATGAAATATTTCTATTTCTACTTGTACTTCAAGCAATGAAGCTGAATCATTTATCTGAAACTCAGAAATAAAACATTATTAAGCATTACTTACGTTTAGATGACGGCCACGAGACGCGGATACATTGCGTGTTGCGTGCACAGCCTGGACTGCTGCACGACAACAAGACAAAACACTGGGAACTAAAAAAGAGGCCACGTTAAACTGAAGCAGCTCTTCTTCTACGTAATTGATGCTAAAGTTATATCAAGGCCCAGAGCTAACGTTAAGCAGCATGTCGCTTCAGGACACTTACCAAGTTTTGCAGATTTTTCCAGATTCCTCAAAGATCCAGTTAAAAAAAAAAAGTTCTCAGTTTGACTTTAACGTCATCGTGAGAAGTAAACTCAGAGGTTGAATCTAAACTTTAATTTATATTATTTAAAGGAATGATTCACTGGTACAACTTGGTGTTGTTTGTTGCAGGAACGCCATACCTGCACAATTTAAGTTACTTTTTCAGGAACACCAAGGTCAGGAACTGGACCCAAACCAGTGTGCTGAGTTTACCCTGATAAATAAAAAAACATATTTTACTCTCCTCACTTGAGTATAAGCTGCAACTCTGATGAGATATACTGAAGCCGTGTTTGATCACATCGCTGCAGAAGAAGAGTACGAGCAGGCACCTGATCTTTGAAACCTGGATCCTGGTCGTGAACTTCAAACTGTTTCTGCAGGCCATCAGGCTAAAGGCGGCGGAGGTCAGATGTCATGCTGTGCTCAACATGTTCAGAGGGTCACCTGGTACTTTTTGTGCCTGTGGACATGTGGGAGGCTGTCACACAAAGAAAAGCTCATCTGTGCACAGACCTGTGCTACACGCTGACCCCTGTAATGCAGACCCCCCACAACAGCAGCTGCAGCAGCATATTTCTGACAGTACAAGAGTCCTTGACTCACCTCCTGACTCGAGCCGAGCTCGCTCAGACACAAAATAATACCTGAAAGACGCATCAGAGTAACCGAGCTGCTGAGCTGTAGTAGTGATTTTATTACACTGGGAGTGGTTGAGTCAAAAGTTTTTGTTGACAGTGTTATAGTCTTGATTGCGTGAATTTCCACTCTTAAGCAAGGTGTGTGGTGGAATCCCTTTGTTTCCTCTGCCTTCATTTCTGTGGTTTCCAGCAGCCCGTCATACTTTCACATCAGCGGTTTGGATACTGAGAAAACCCCAACCAAGCCGTAAACCCCAGGCCAGCAGAGGCCCCATCCGGACCTGCCCGGGCATGCACCTGCCAAGCCCTGCTCCGTTCGCTGCTGCTGCTCTGCTGCTTGTCTCGTCCCCTGCAGCAGATTCCCCCGGCATTCTGCCTCTGTGGAGGTCTCTGTGCGTCTGCTGCTGCTTCTCCTGCTCCCTCACTCGGTTGAGACACGCTCGTGGCTTCCGAGAAGTGAGGCAAAGCAGGCAGGATCAGCATGGCACATATGTGGTCTGCATGCATGAGTCTGTGTGTGCGTCTGTTTGCAAGATACGCCTCGTAACCCCCTCAGGGTTAAGACTCTCATTAGCACCTAGCCAAAATGATATCCCTTTCATCTCATGTCCATACGGATCAAGTGAGGCACATCCTTTGCAAACAAAGACAAATGGGCTGGCAGATCCACGGCCTGTAGTCTAAACATGCTATGTCCACCACAAAGTCCCGTGTGGTTAGCTAATTGATTCCATCAGAAATCCCAAATTCACTGGTTAAGCCAGTGTGTCATAGCGGCGGGCAGATAGTTTAACGGAAATGTAGCAGGGAGGCTGGCACGGCTATCTAAACACAGATATCTCTCTTGGATAGACTTTCCTTTGAGTAAACTGACTGATGTTGTTGGGGGAGAGTGTCACACCAGAGAAATCGGGGCATCATCCACCCTGGTCCATCCCATGACTGGGATGAGATTAATGGGCAGTAACCAAGCTAGCAGACAGTGTAATTAAGGCCCTTAGTCACTCAGTTCACCAGACGGAGTGAAGTCAGCAACACTTCAGTGATGTTGGTGGGACCGGGAACCGGGAGATGAGCTAATGTGGCTGCCTTCGCATGGGTACACCCAAAGACAAGAACATGGACGGAGATTGATGAGCGCGATCGAGTTACAAAGTCTGCATCAAATTGTGCAAAACAGAGTTTAAGTCAGATATGAAAGAGAAGAGTTTTTCCTCGTGCAAAGCGGCGTTTGAAACAGTTTACGTAACCGCGCCGTCCTCGAGCAGCTGCGATCAGATCATACTGAAACTTAAGAATTGTTTGTTGTGTATCGTTGTCAGTCGGGAAGCTCATGCCAACAACACAAGTGGCTGATTACATGATCGTCGTGTATATATCCCGTTGGACCAGCTGTAAAACCAAAACAAGCCACCCCCTCTCGTGTCTCGGTGCGTAAGACTCGATACTTGCTGTAACAATGCTCACCTGAGATCAAAAACAGAGAGGAGGAGGAGGAGAAGGGTTTTTGGGAGGGAGGTGGGGGGCAGGGTTGAGCTGTACGTAGAAAGCAAAAAAAAGCGCACATGAGCTGCGAACCTATCTAAGGGGGGATTTTTTCCCTCTGACTTCAATAGCTTGACTTTTGTGCTGGGGTGGGGCACCGCTCTGCGCTCATCTGTCAGAGTCACTGGCTGCTGTGATTGGGTTGCGCCCTGCGGGGGTCCTGAGGTCATCCTGAGTGGCGCTCTGATCTGATCAGCGTCAATTGTTCGCCCCCATGATCCTCTCATGGCCTCCAGCGCCACGTTGTCCGTCCTAGACTCTCTTCGAGCCGAGCGCTCGACGGAGAGAGTCTGCTCGACTGTGTACTGGCGTTCACATCCCAACCCTGCGAAGTCGCACACTGTCTGTTGTGAAGCATTCATCTGTTAAGAATGCCGACCTTGCAACAGGAACATGTTTGTTCTTCAGGTTCTTTCAGAAAGTCCGACATCCAACAGTCAATGCATGACCTTTTTGGATGAAACCGTGCAGCTTTGTTTGAGCTTGTCGCCACAAAAAGCATGTTAAAACACGGGAGTGGAAAACATGTTTTCTCTGTCTCTTTTATTTCAAGAGAAATAGAAAGCAATTAAAATTAATTACCTGAATGAAACTATAATGGTTTCTGGCATCACGGGCTGATCTTGGCTGTCTCGTTGTGGTGATTAATCCCCTTTGCTTAGGCACATCTGCACATGGGGGCCTTTCTGGTGAGGCACATAGCTTTAGATATACTGTTTTTCATCCGTCACCGCCAAAGCTCAGCTGTATTCGCTGTCATGCTTAAAAACAAAGATCAGCTACAGAGGAAAACCACAAATGAATGATGGAGTTGCAGAGGCAGGTGTTTTCACAGATTTGAATTTGTGTGAGGGGGCTTTTCCCAAACTGAGCCGACAGGTTCTCGTGTATGTTATCTGTCAGATCAGCAGATCTGTGTACGCTAACAAGTGGGAACACTTTGAAAAGTCAGTACTAATAGCTTGTATCCCTGCCCTGAAGTGGGCCTATTAGCCTAACCCCGTCATCCCGGTAGAGAAGAAAGAGACAAAATAAACAAGAGCTCTTAATATAAACTACATTAAACAGACAAGTCAATAAAACACGATGAATCACGATTATATCACAGAGCTCTTGTAGGACGGCCTTTCATGGAGGGCAGGTCATTGCTGTTGCAGGGCTGAGTGCACCTTTTTGAGAAATATGAAAACCTTCAAACACAAGCAGCAGAAAGACTTCACCCTGAATAAAACTGTCCAAAATTTGCAAAACTTTGACATAAATTAGGAACTTTCAGGGTCAACACACAACGTTTTGTGCTGCGGACACTTGGCCCGGTTCATTTGTGGTCATAAACTTGTTTTTATTCCTCGATCCCTGACAGTGCCTAACACAGATGCACAGATGTTTCAAAGTCCAGTCCAGCAGGTGTCTTTTAATGATGCTCACCCTCCACCCCCCCTGTGTGTGTGTGTGTGTGTGTGTGTGTGTGTGATGTGTTACAGGTCCCTGGCCCTTGGGCAGCAGTACTCGTCTCTGGGCTCCCAACCCATCCTGTGCGGCTCCATCCCCGGCCTGGTGCCCAAGCAGCTGCGCTTCTGTCGCAACTACATCGAGATCATGCCCAGCGTCGCCGAGGGCGTCAAGCTCGGGATCCAGGAGTGCCAGCACCAGTTCAGGGGCCGCAGATGGAACTGCACCACCATCAAGGACAACCTGGCCATCTTTGGCCCCGTGCTAGATAAAGGTAAATTATTTACAAGTGCCTGCCATGAAGCTTTACTGCTGTACATATGTATCTGAGACCTGCAGTATGAAATGAATGATCTCTGCAAAACAACACCCAACTGTAAAAAGTAGGTTATATAGCCGAGGCGATTGCAAGCTGTTACAGAACACAGCGTTTAACAGTTTCCACCCTAAGGCTTAGCACTGCCTGTTCTCTGGGCTTCTGCTGACAAACGACTAACTAGGGCAATTACAATAATATACACCTTTCCTGGCTGCTGTGAGAAATGAGCGCAGGTACAAGCACTGACACATTATCCAACTTCCAATCTGTCTTTACTTCCAATATTCACATTTGTCTTCAGAGTCGGTGACTTCTTCTTTTTTGGTTTTCCCGACTGTGTTTACACTCTCGTACATGAAAGAGGGTCAGCGTGGCAAATCTATCAGCGGGAACCTAGACAAGTACAGCTGATATACTGGAGACATCCATCACACGCTTCACAAGAAGAATTGGAAGATATCTAGGAGCTAACAATAGGCGCAGGTGTTCGGTTAATTATAAAGGTAGAAGTTGTTGCAGTGAGGCTGATAATTGAAGTGAATTAGCCCCGTATGTCAGAGGGGAAGGAATCTTAGCAGAAATGGGCAGTGTGAGCAGTCCAAGCTCCTCAGTCAAATAAAAGGGAGAGGGGAGGCCAAATGAGATTACAGGCAATAGAAAAGGGCCGGGGGGCTCCGCTCAACCCCTACTGTGCATGAAGACCAGTGCGCGCCTCACACAGTCCAGCTCCCACGGACGCCCCATTCACACGCCCTTTGACTCTGTCATGAAAACAGGCTGAAAGGGGATCTCGCAACCTAGTCCGGTGTGCACTTTTGGGATAGGGAAGGAGGGAAGGAGGGAAGGAAGAAGAGCGTCTCACTTTGGGAGTGATGAATGGAAAAAAAAAGTTCCAGTTAGCGCTACCAACTCCACCAGCCCCAGCCACCTTAAGCTGCGTGTTGGCCATGGTGGTGGTGCTGTTGGTGGATGCCTGGAGGAAGTGGGGGGTTGAGGTCCTGCGGTGGGTGGTGGTGTATGGGATTTCAGCTCAGGGTGTTGGCAGAGGGGTGGCTGTAGAGAGAGCGAGGGAAAGAGAGAGAGAGAGAGAGGTGGGGGTTAGGGAGTTTAGGGAATGCCAGCTCCGGGCAGAGCGGGGCTGTGGGGGCGCGAGTCGCTGGGCCCTTTGTGCGGATAATACAGTGTGACACAAGGGAAACAAAGGCGGATTGATGGGCCCAGCAGGTAGCAGGAGCAGCGCTAGCCTTGGCTAACAGCCAGAGCTCCAGGGGCCCAGGGCTCACAGGCCCCTGTTGTGGAGGGCCCAGCTAGACTTGCCAGGGTGAGCAAGGGGATGCCGAACCTGAGGACTGTGTGTCAAGGACCAAAACTGTCTATCCAAAGGAATAAACCTAAAATACAGTATGTCTAGGCTGAGATATGTCTAAAAATAACAGCTTGCGTTGCTATTTTTCGTTGATTTACAGTGTTTGAAGGATCAACGTGACCTTTAACCCTTTGCAGACACTCAGAAATGTCAGAAAACAGCACAAACACTGACAGATTAACACCAGAAGTATCTCTGTCTTGTAACTTTTCGCGCAGACACACTCAGTCATGACGAGTCTGCGGCCAAAACATCAGTACGCTTTGTCTGTGGCTTGTAAAGTCGTCTTATTGGGTCCTGAAAGCCTCGCTGGCAGATGAATTCGCTGGAGGAATTTCTGGCTTTAGTAGCCACTACTGTGGTCTGCAGAAATATGGATTTTATTCTCCGGTCGTGTTCATACAAATTTCAAAACATCACACAACCGTGCGTCTCGGGAACTCAGGCCGCTCGGATGCGCTCGAAAAAGTCAAGACGCTGCAGCTGAAGGGCAGCTTATCTCCTCGTGTGTGTGTGTGTGTGTGTGTTACAGAGCTAGTGTGAGCCACGGTAAGTGTGCTGTGATTGTGAAACAATGGTGTCTGGTTACATAATAAGCTGTTGCCTTCAAAGGAGGCGTAACTCCATCCCTCAGTGTGAAAAAGAAACAGGCCCGACACACTGCTAGGTTTCACCAGAAGGCCTTGGGCTCTAAACAGGGACGGGGAGGAGGGTAAAGGCGGAGGGGTGGTGGTGGTGGTGGTGGTGTTGGAGGGGGGGTGACAACATTCCTGAAACACTATCCAGATGCAAAGCAGCACACCTCAGGGATGACAGGAGGTCACTGAGATCCCGCTGAGCGTTAGGCCGTCCTGACACAACCACAATGGCCCCTGATGTCACTGCAGGGACTCTTTTTGTTTTTTTAGGCTCCTCCGTGCTTCATCATCACCGATGAAGATCACACGGTAAACAGTGCGAAACATGTTTACACACTGTAATAAGAGAGGATTAGAGGTTCTTTTTTCTATAGGCGTCTTGTTTTTCACAGTGGCACATACCGGTACATAAATGTGCCTTCTCAAAGATGAAATGTGTTATTGAGGTTATCGCCTCGAGGGATCCCTTTCAATGCCTCCGTCTGGATGTTGGCAGTTGTAACGATTGCCTTGTCCGTGTTTAACACAAGATTGACACACTCTCTGCCTCCTCTCTGTCTGTCTGTCTGTCTGTCTTCATCCGTCTCTCTCCACAGCAACCAGAGAGTCGGCGTTCGTCCACGCCATAGCTTCGGCTGGCGTTGCCTTCGCAGTGACGCGCTCCTGCGCCGAGGGCACGTCCACCATGTGCGGCTGCGATTCCCACCACAAGGGGCCTCCCGGGGAGGGCTGGAAGTGGGGAGGCTGCAGCGAGGACGCAGAGTTCGGGGTGCTGGTGTCCAGGGAGTTCGCTGACGCCAGGGAGAATCGGCCAGACGCTCGCTCGGCAATGAACCGGCACAACAATGAGGCAGGCCGGACGGTAAATAGACACAAAAATGTGCACACCTGAACATTACACCCACATGTCACGCCCATTTTTCTGGGGAAGGTTTCCCACAAGATTCTGAGAGAACCTGGCTGCTCCCATTCAGACACAAGAGTGAACCTGATGCCTTTAATGAGGCCTGGCTCGCAGACCGTGTTCCAGTTCATCTGAAAGGTGTTCCTCCCCAACAAACCAAACCTTTGTGAACCAGGCTTAGGGTTAGTTGCGTGAAAAACAAAAGGTGGACAGGTGAGTCCACATACGTTTACGACAGTATACTGATCAGACATCAGTAGTTTACTGGTTAGAACCAATGACGCTATAAAGAATGGACACCACATGAGTGGACTGCCTCTTCCGACTCCCGACTAATCTAAAAATGGGCAAAGACGTGGATCATTGTGCCGACTGACGCCTGGTTGCTCAAACAAGCCACCTGTAACGACACCCACCTGTCAATCAAAGCGTTCACCCTCAGTACAGTTGTCATGAACGGGGAAATTAGCTACAGAGACCAAAACAGTTTTCTGTACCAGGCTGTAAACATGTTTATTTCTGCTGTGAAGTTGGGACATTTGAACATGGGGATTTATGGAGACTCTTCATTTCCCAGCGACGGAGGTTACCGCTTGGTTACAAGTTGTGGTGAACATCTGTGCGAGATAAAAGCAGCTTCCATTGTTGAGCACATTTTTGTACCGCGGGATGAAAGCGCTGCACTGCAATACATCACATTAATTAGACAACCTCAGCACACTTTGTACTATAAATTGCAGCAAAAGGGGGGAAAACTGAAACCGACAGCCACCAAACAATGGACAATGATCCGACTGTGTGAATGAATGGATTTATCCAGCAAACATTACAGTTAAGCATTACTAATTGTTCGTGTGACGGCGAGGGAGTTTGACTTGTCCGCGCATTTCAGAGTTTCCACTTGAAGACGAGCACTTGACTTTGAATGACTAGTTAATTACTCGAGTAAGCAACACCCTCCCCCTCTCTCCTCTCTCCTCACCCCCCCACACACACACACCTTGCCTTTCATGCCTTGCATCCCAATGTAAAAATTCCCTGCCAGTCAAATAACCAGAGCGAGTTGAGGTGGAGGTGGAGGTGGGGGGAATCAGCTCCGACTTAAAACATCACTGGCTGCTGTCACCGCTTGGAGAAAATAGGCTCACCGGCTGCTTGCTGAGGGGCAAATGGAGGGACCACACGGCAACAAGACAGCCCTTTGATCTGAGCACACAGGAGCAGCCGGGGGAGACCACAGGAGCTAACTGAACAGCAGCACTGTCAGGACTCTCCTCTCCTCTCTCCACCTGGCCCTCTCACGCTCCATTATTTAGCCCCGAGGGCCTCTGGGACTTGATGTTGGCATGACAAGCTCACAGCGTGATGTCACTATAGTCCATCCAACCCCCTTTTACACTTCTGCTCCATCCCTTATACGCTCTCTCTCTCTCCTTCCTCACCCCAGAGGTGCCCCAGCCACCTGCCTTCCGCCCCAGCCGGGGGAATTCTGCAGCTAAATATAGCCGTCGAATTAAAGCACAACAAAAATCAAAACACAAAGGTGAAATATGCCCCGAGGGCTGCACACTCACCATGTGAGCCAGCGACTTCAGAGAGAATTAGCAGCAGCGCAGAGCCTCTGTACTTCACAGCTGCATGACACTTAAATAAATTGCAGCCAGTGGCATATTGTTTTTCTTGGCCTGCCCTGCGAGTCTTTAGTGGTTTTGTTAGTCTGCATTACTGAATTTCCTGTAAATTTCGGACCATAAAATTCCAATAGATCTTTCACGGCGGTGACTGACTTGACTGTCCCACGAGCACTGAGTCATCAAATTAAGACATTTTAAGTTAATTACGCTTTAAAGGAACACTCCCACCCTGAAATCTTCCCTTTTTCAGGGCTATGAATTCTCAACACCTGTCGGCTCTGAGAAGTTTGTAGCTCGACTCTTCCCCAGGAGGACGACGGGTGTAGTCAGAACTGTCGACTCGCAACCTCATAGCTCAGCCAGTGTATTTACAGATTCTGAACATATGGACCCACTGAGGAGAGGTGGTGTAAGCGTTTAAGACGTTTCTATAGATATTTTGACACTTTTTTGCCATGACTCTGGATTTCCATTGGAATATGTGAATCTAAGCTTCCTTTCAAAGCCTACAGGCACTCAAAAATATATATTTCTAGTGAATTTATTGCTTTGAGGCATCATGAAAAATGAGATGAGCTTTCCAGGCTGATAAATAGGGAATGTGCAAATGTTTAGCAGAAAACAAAGTCAAGTTTACGACCGATATTTGCCTTAAACGTTCCTACAACATCAAAATGTCTTCTGTTTCGCAGACCATCCTCGACCACATGCACCTACGCTGCAAATGTCACGGCCTGTCGGGAAGCTGCGAGGTGAAGACGTGCTGGTGGGCCCAGCCGGATTTCCGCATGCTGGGCGACTACCTGAAGGACAAGTACGACAGCGCCTCGGAGATGGTGGTGGAGAAGCACCGCGAGTCACGAGGCTGGGTGGAGACGCTACGAGTCAAGTACAACTTCTTCAAGCACCCAACCGAGCGCGACCTGGTCTACTACGAGGGCTCGCCCAACTTCTGTGAGCCCAACCCGGAGACCGGCTCCTTCGGGACTCGCGACCGGGCCTGCAACGTGTCGTCGCACGGCATCGAGGGCTGCGACCTGCTGTGCTGCGGGCGTGGTCACAACACCCGGACTGAGAAGCGCAAGGAGAAGTGCCACTGCATCTTCCACTGTGCTACGCCAGCTGTCAGGAGCGCGGCGCGCTCACGACGCTCACACGCAAGTGAGAGCGTTCAGACAAACTGACTGCTGGACTACAAGTGCTGCCCACCCACCCTTCAACACCCACAACTCCTGCACGACTTCCTTGCTTCCCCCCCTTCAAGACACAAACAAACATATTCATCAGCACACACACTCAGGCCCTAATGGGTAATGGCACATCAGTAATGGATACTTCTATAGAAACCTCCTCCTCTAGAATTCGTCTTCCAAACCACTACACCCATTTCCATAACATCTGACCAGAACGTGTCCTGTGTCGACCCGGCTGATCTAGTCGACTCTCGTGGGAAGAAGCTAGAGTTGTGCCACTCTCCTCCTCCCCCTCCGCCCCTGCAGCATTGGGCCACGACCCACCTTCCACCACCACCCCCTTCTCCTCCCTCCCCTCCTTGTCTTTATTTATTTCCCCCCTCCATGCCAACACAATGTCTGCGGCATGTACAGTAACACTTTTTACCTGTGAGATTAATGCAGTAAAAAAGAAAAAAAAGAAACTTTCAGACTCTCTTTGCTTTTGAATACAAAGCATCTTCTAACTAACACCTCACTTCTCTGGCCAAGTCTGGTCGGTTTACTTTTTGTTTGTTTGTTTGTTTTAAACTAAACCAACCTCTACACCGTCACTTGGTCGTAAAGTGATACTGAACACGTCGGCAGCCCCAGGAAACCATCACTTTGTAACTACTGAACTGAACTGAAAAACAGCACAGGCAGGTGTTGGAAGTGCCACAGTCCTGTCTTTTGTTAACTACTGAGCTGATGAAATCCTCAGTGTTGCTACTCCCTGCTGACTGACTCGACTGCACCAGTCAACCCCGGGAAAAGCCTGGAAGATATATGCTACAGCCCTGATTTTTATTGCCCTGCATTTCTGAAATATTACCATTGGGCTGGGACTGGAGGTATGCAGCATGTGTGTGAACAAGCATGCTCATTCCACTAACTAAGAACCCTACACATGTATATGTATGCACTATTCAGTAACTCCAGGTGGTAAACATTTGAGCGTTGTTCTTCTTCGATGCAAGGTAGCAGTTCTTGTGAATGACGACTTTGTCCCGCCCTGCCAACCCGGCACGATCGCCACGGTCGTACCGTTGTGGTTGAAAACAACCAGGAGAAAGACGGCGCCAAATGATACGAGTAGAAGATAATTTACGGCTGTTTGGTTTATAAATTTCTGCATCAAACTCGAGTCAAGCTTTAGCATGCTTAATATTAATTCTGGTCTTACGAGCAAAAGTATTGGCATCTTTTTTTTTTATCTAACACTTCATCAGGTCCATCTTAGAGACGTTTTGTCTGAAGCTTTCTTTATCACTGTAAAAAAAAAAGAGAAAAAGGGGGACATGTGACGACATGTGGAGACCAGAGTAGGTTCTGATTGGCTTTCACGTCCTTCCTTCACTTCTCTCCAACTCAGCTGGACAGTTGAGGTTTTACAGAAGCTTGATTTATGAACTTGTACTCTTGTCAGTACACCCCAAAACTGGCCCGCTGTTTTGGAGATATTGGGAAGAACAAAATACCGTAATTTAGACAAAACACTGTTGTCAGGAGACATGGACGTCGGCCCGGGTGATGCTGACTTCTGTTTTTTTTTTCAACAAAAGGAAGTTTTTAGAGGAAGAAGAGTTGTGATTTTCTGGGCAGACGGGGAAAGATTCGGAGAACATTTAAGCAGCAGCAGCAGAAGAAGAAGAAGGTTGGGAAATCTTGTCAGGAGCTCGATGATTTATGTGTGCAAGATGTGTGGAAGTGTGTGCATGACGGCTGCCAGTGACAAACCGAGGTGAATGGATGGATGTATGGATGTATGGATGGATGGATGGATGGCAGGGCTGGCTCTTCAATGGTGGAACAAGCTGTGAGAGGTTTCCACTCAACATGTTCTGACAGTCCCATCTGCTTCCTATTAATTATATCCAACAACAAAAATACAAGTTACCCAGTAGTGTATAGGCTGTCCTCTCTTTGTGACATAGCTTAGCATTCGTGTCATCTTCTACACAGCCCGTCTACCTGGGCCTACCTTTCTGTGTTCAGTTCCCTCCAAACTCCCCCGACAACCTTCCCCCCTACGTCCCGCCCCTCTCCCCGCTATATCCAAAGTTTTGTACAAATGTTTTAAAGTGAATAATTTCCTTTTTATTTTATAATCGTAAATGTTATGTTTTTATAAATATTATTTATTATACAATGTATATATCTGTATGACTGAACTAAGATTATATATTTGAAGAACAAAACTGTCTCGTGCTTTTTGATTTTTTTATACTCACAAAAACACAGAAAAGGTCCCGTCAGGAGTCCGTTTGTAGAAACATGGCGGTTCAGCATGGCCAACTCCATGGAAGAGGACCCGCTCCCTCTGTAGATATAAAAGTCTCATTCTATGGTAATAAAACTTATTTTTAGGTTAATACACACACATGAAAACATAGTTATGGTTACCATAATCCATTTTCCGTAGTAGTAGATCCCCTTAAATGTTACAAGTCTTTCTTGTATGTGAGTTTAGCAATAAAAAAGGCGACATAAAATGTTATTACAGTAACTTTGTTACTAAAAAACAGCAAGTAAACACAATAACGTTGTCAGATACTGGCTTCAATATTTAAAATATCACTAATGTAACAAATATTAAGAATGTGTTTATGTATTATATGTTAAAACGTGTTTTTAAAGGTCAAGAGTTTGGTTGTCAATTTATCAAAATGGCAGCCGTTACCATTTGATTAGATATCCTGTCCCTTCGCACATGAATCATCTTTATAGTTGTTTCATATATCGGACATAGATCATTTTAATTTGAGGCATTTAAAGAACATTTTTCGTATTGTCAACAAATCCCACAAAAACACCAAAACCAGCAGGGATATTTCTCATTTGTCTGTCCATTGTTGTCCGAAACTATTAAAAACACATCTGCGTGCCGCACTGTTGCACCACAAACACACTGTGGTGCAACAGTGTTGTTATTTCAGCCGTCCGTCCTTGCTGCCAGAAATACCGAGTTTGCTGAAAACTACAATGCCCAGCTGTTTGAGGAGCTTTTATACAAAATGAAACTTTACATTTGTACAGAGAGACAGCAGCACAACAGTGTTGGTTTTGCTCTTTTCATGGGATCATAACGCCTTTTGTAGGACATGCTAGTCAACGTGCATCATGATTATTCATCAAACGCATACAAAACATATTGAATATAACGTTTTTCACATGACCACATTTATTGCAATGACATCCATGATTCTTCATAATTACAAACAGAAAGGAAAGAAATGGTTACAGTTAATAAGCTTTGGTTCATTCGTAATTAATTTCACTTGTATATAAAAAAAAAAAAAAAGAGAGAGAGAAGACCACATGTTGTAGCAACACTATTCCCATGTGTAGCACGGTCATGAGCGACGAGTTACTGATAAGTGAAACAATATTTTTTAAGCGTTTTGATTTACTGTGAGGCCACACGCATGCTGCAGTAGCTACTTGGTAAACGGCTGACTGTGTTTTCTTGTCGAGCTGTACGGCGATTGTGCAACGTAGATGCTGTGGGGGTTAACCGCAAACCGTCTGAGTGGGTTCTTCTCATCACGAGGTGCCACATTTCTCATAATTACGAGACAATTACGCTAGATCGTAATTATAAGACAGTTCCTTGTGATTTCAACATGCCGTAATTATGAGAAGAACACCTGATAATGAGAACAACCGGTGGCGGATCGCGGTTCACCTACACATTCATGTGTGGATATGTTCAGTGTTTTTCTTAATTTTATCATTAATTCCAGAGTTTCTGGGTAGTAATATAATTAATTTATTCATAAAATAAACAAATGAGACACAGGCAAGTACATAACATGTTAAGAACAAAGTGAGATCTTTAAGGAGCCGCCACGCCCTGGAATGATCAAATTACAAATCTGTGCACACAGATATACGAACAAACAGCGTTAGGATTAGTGTCTGTGCATGCACGTCTACCTGCCAAACTTTTTAAGATAGAAAATCTCACTGGAGTGCTCGGGAGAGGGGGCGTCACATCAGAGATTACAGCACTAGTCTTCAAGAAATGCAATATACAGATATATAAACACACACATACACACTGCTTATTTCTCTTATGTTACATCTTCACATAGTGCGGAAGAGGAGGAGGTCGCCTGGCTGGTTGCTGCTACTGCAGTGCAGAGAGCTTCTTCAGGGATGGGACGGGAAGGGAAGGATGCGGAGGGAGAGAGATGGAAACTCATCTCTCGCTTGCTTCCTCCTGCCAGCCTCTTTCAGGCTTCCGTTCCTCAGCAACTGAGTGAAGAGAGACAAATAAAAGTGAGAAGAGACAGGCAGGGGAAGGAGACGTGCTGCCACAAGAGAGCACCTGTCTAGTCGACCTATTTTTAGGCACGCCGTGCGCCGACTATATACCATAAGTCTCTGAGGCGGTGATGTGAAGCAAAGCTCCGGCTGCGAGTTGAAAAGTTGTCGGAGCGTTTGTTGTTCATCACCCTGGGCAGCCTCTCCTCTCATGGGGTGTGTTTCACAAAGCAGGATTAGGAGTAAGTTGGCCAGATAACTTTAAAAACTTTAAAAACACGCGACGATGAGCCATATTAACAATAGTTTTAATGGTTTTACAGACTCAGATCAGAACAGCGGGGATATAGGACGAGAGATCTGATCTTATTTTGTGTCTTAGTTTATCACATCCATACCCTCATGACTGATTTAGAGCCTAAAAACATCCTCACTCCAGACGGTGGACAGCCGAAGATATCAGAAATAATAACACAATTAAAGAAACAGTTCAACATTTTTACGTTGAGCTGCTCGTGTGTTGAGCTACAGACGTCAGTGTGGTATTGAGTCGAAAAGAGCGTATGAAGGATTTCGTGCCACCTAGCGGTGAAGTTGCAGATTGCAACCAAATGAATACTCTCCTCCCACGCCTCACTCCTCTTCTTCCAAGCTCGTAGTAAAAACTGTCAGCCAAATTCATATAAAAGCAAAAGGTCATCTCTGATCAGAGTTTAGTTTGTCTGTTTTGGGCTACTGTAGAAAAACGGTGGTTCAACATGGCGGACTCGTGGAAGAGGACCCGCTCTCACCCAACGAAAACACAATGAGACTTATTTCAGGTGATTAAACACTAATGAAAACATACTGATGAATATTTTCTTCTTCTTCTTCTTCATTCTGCTAATAGACACACCTAAATCTGACACACTGGTGATTCAAATTTGAAGTGTATTTATGTTTTCTGAAATTACATTTCTAAGTAGGTTAGTCACACAGTTACTTGGAAAGGTGAGTTCAGCATCGATTCATTAAGTTTATGACTCAGCACAACAGATTGTCTTCTAATGAAACACATTTTAATTAGGCTAACATTCTCTTGGCCTTCATCACTCTGTGGTCAGACTTCTGCTTGACACGACTTGTGTATCATTACACTTTTGTGGGTATGAATCACTAAACTGAACTCACAGTTTACAGATTTCTACATAAGCTCCCCGCCCCATGACACACACACACACACACACACACACACAGTAGAAAATGTGACCATGCAGCCCGATGCAGGCGCTGCAGTCTTACCGTTGAAGGATGCCTCTTTTTCACTATGTGGCTCCGCCGAGTCTAGATTGCCACAAACTTATCAGAACCCAGTCTGCAGGGGGACAAAATGTCTATTATTAATCACACTTGATGCGCTGATCAGAATGTAAACACTGTGTGCTTCACTTGTAAATGAAGTGACAGATGTGTGTGTATGTGTGTGTGAGTGTTCAGTGTCACCGATGATCCCCGCTTTGCTCAAAGGAGTCGGGTTAAAAACAGGAAAAGAATACTTACGCTCCTTCATCCTTCAGCAGACTCAGGAACTTGCTAACTCTGTAGCCAGGATCCATCTAAAAAAAAAAGACGTGCACGCAATAATAGGTGTTATTTTCCCGTGTGAACGAGCATCTGTTTCATTTAAAATTTCGGAAACAAGGTGTTGAAACATCAGAGCGGCGGGTCCTGGAGTTCACACTCGAGTTTGTACAAACAGGACTGTGGAGAAGGGGAGGAGGAGAAGGGGGAGAGAGAGGAAGTAAAATTAATGGCAACCTATGCAATAACTTACAGTACGCCTGGAATCGCCTGTAGCTATTAAAGTTAAGACGTGAGAGCAGTCAGACACGCTGGAATGAGAGGAAAGAAGATAAAGACCGAAGTGCGAATGTGTGTGCATGTGTCTGTGTGTAGCTGTTTGCAGCATGTCTCAGCAAACACAGGTTCATACTTCTTCAGGCTCAGAGTCGGGTGTAAGGGTGTGTGTGTGTGTGTGGTGTGTTGTGTTGTAGGGTAGCAGAACATGGCTGCATTTGTGCATACCACAGCAATTACACAGCATCCAGCCTCAACAAACAGGCAGTACACATCATCAACATACCACAGACACGCAGGCAGGCGGGCGGGCAGGCGGGCAGGCGGGAGGAGAAATTAACAGCAGCCAGTCAACAGTCAGATTTAGGTCAATTTCTGCTGCTGCTTGCTACACGTCTGCTGCCTGTTTCAGTAAACAAACTGCAGATGGGAAATCTTTATCTTATCGAGAAGCCGCCGTGAAACAAAGCATCTTTGTGTTGCACACTTCCAACAGTACAGCTGGAACATACTGTAACCGGCTCGATCGACCTGAAGAAACGTCTTCTGCAACCCGAGTTAAGCTTTGAAGAGGACAGCGGCGACGTAGTGTTAGATTTCCTTTAATTAATCGATTAAAGATATAGATATCCTGACTCATCAGTGGAGCTGAGGCGGGCGAATGACGCCTGGTTGCTCAAACAAGTCATCTGTAACGACACCCACCTGTCAATCAAAGTGTCCACGCCTTAATCCTGCATAACTTTAAGCCTTAATATAATCTGAACAGGTGAGTTGTATATAAATTCACCCTCAGTACAGTTGTAATGAACGGGAAATTAGCTACAGAGACCAAAACTGTTTTTGTACCAGGCTGTAAACATGTTTATTTCTGCTGTGAAGTTGGACATTTGAACATGGGGACTTATGGAGACTGACTCACTTCTGGAGCCAGCCTCAAGTGGACGTTTGAGGAACTGCAGTTTGTGACAGGGCGGACTCTGCAGAAGAGGAATCGCAGTGTTATAAAAAGGCAACAAAAATCTAAGTTATGCCTATGATATTCTTTAAATAGAGCCGCTTGAATCGTACACACTCATGAAATAATGAACAAACTAGTGATCACTAACTAGTCCTTCGATTGGTCGCTATGTCACTGAGCTTCTAGCACGTCTGTTTGTCAGGGGTGCTTTTTCTGTTGAGACTTAACAGAGTAAGACTAACTTTGAGCTAACTGTGACATGTTAAACTGATGGACTGCCCCTTTAAATAATCAAAAAAAAAAGAAGATAATTACCAGCTGAGACAGCGTGTTTTTTTGATTGATCATCTTGTGAGTCTAAATGTCAAAATGCGGTCGAGCACAAAGGCAGATTCGAGTCCTTTGCCAGGTGTTTGTTTGTCTGTGGACAGACTTCATCACCAAACTTTACAGGAGTGTAGTTCAGACGCCGAGGTTGAAGAATGGGCGAGGCCGGTGGGTCAAAACATCGACATGTGGACGGACGCCGTTCTAACACGCACACGTTAGACCGAGCGTATCTTTTTGTACGTGCACCAAACTTCACTGGGGAGAGATCTGGCCTTTGCTGCGTACAAAGATTAAAAGTGTTCACTCACCGAGCATGCCCAGACATAGCGTTGCAGTTAAGTTGCCACCTCCTGTGGAGCGGTGATGTGATCCTAACTAACGCGGCACTGCATCGTCTCATTATTTAACAGGTGAGGACGAGCAGCGAGCTTGTCGAGTGTGTGTGTGTGTGTGTGTGAATAATGAAAGAAAGCATTTAAGCATGTGAAGAAACTGATCAAATTAAAGCCTCCACCGGCTCTCTTCAAATCACTAACCCTGCATCTGAGGCAGCGTGATGTATGACTCATGCTGACTCGCTGCAGAGCCGGTCCAAATGGATCATTCGGCTGTTTTGACAGGGTCAGGGCCCTTACAACAGTTTGCAAGTAAATCATTCGGGTTACAACAATTTAAAAAGAGGGACTCTTAGAAAATGTAAAAACATAACTCCAGGGCCAAACCACAAACCTCCTGAAGGCATCTTTAAGAAGGTGAGCAGCTCTATACCCACTGCACTTATCTACACACACATACGACTGGATTATTGAAAGGAAGCCAAGAATCTGCTCCGTGATGATGATCTATGTTTTCATTTCCACGGCTTTAATGTACACATACATGTTTTTATAACCTTCCATATGTGTACGGCTCTTATGATGACTGATATTAATTGAATCAGCTTTAAACCGTAGGTACACCAAAACCACAAAGTGTGTGTGTGTGTGTGTGTCATTGCTCTTACGAGTCGCTTCCCTCTGATTCAGAACACGTGAATGTAAGTTGGACCGCGTCGTGCAGAACATGGTTTCATAACTATCGGGTCTCCAAAAAAAAAAACTGAGACTGGTTTGTGAACTAGAAAACGCACTGGATCCGTCTGCTCAACAAATCATCGGCAAAGCCGCACAGTTTTTCATTCCAGCATTAATAGATGACAGTTTTTTGTGACGGAGGCAGATTCTGTTGAGAATGCCGGCCAGATGTCGAGGAAGAGCAGGGACATGGTGCTCGAGCTCCGACCGCGCTATTAGAAGAACAATAATACACGAGCTGAGCCAGTTTGAAATGTGTGTTTGAGAATAATAATAAAAAAGTGACGACGGAGCTTCATCTGACAGAGAGATGGATGAAGAGTGACGGAAAGCGAGCATTAAGAGCAGAGGGTCACAGGTTGAGTCGAACGCTGGGTCGCTGCAGCAAGATTACGACTTTTAAGTCTTATTCTGACACAGCAGCAATCCGGAAAAGCCAGGATGAAATCATGAGGGTCAATCCTTCCTGAAACTGTGAATGTTTGTACAATGTTTCATGAAAATCCATCCAGCAGTCAGTTTGAGAGAGAAAGTAAAAAGAGACTTCCTCACCTGGATGGACATTTCAATCAGCATGAGCAGCTTTTTTATGCCGATCCACAGACCTTTGCCCTTCACAGCTTTAGCTATGCTGGCCCGCTCGACCTCCTCGAAACTGCCCAGCAGCTGTGGAGAGAAGCCAGAGAGAGGAGAGCGATCAGTGTGGGAGTAACGAGAGAGGAGATTCAGTCAGTCAGTCCTGAAAACAGCAAGTTTGGGGTGTAAACCTGCAGCTGCATGTATCATATTCATTTGCATGCATACGTGTGAGTTTGTGTTTTGGTGTGTGTGTGTGTGTGTTACCTCCAGGGCCTCGACCAGCTGCTCTCCCCTCGAGATGTTGGGAATGTGGATGGTGGTGCTGAAAGCGTCCAACATCTCCATTTCCTGGAGGACGTCTTTACGACTCGTGGTGCCGATGATCAGTAACTTACGACCCTGAAAGAGAAGCAGACGCGACTTCAGACTCTCGCTTCATTCAACCGTTCATCTGTACTTTGTTCTTCACACTCACAGGGGAAGCAAAGAGACCGACAGCTAGACTTTCTGTGAGATTTAAACATTCTGATTATTGCTTGACCCTGAACAGGAAAGTAACGAGGAAGGACAGAAGAGACGGTGTAGAGTCAGATCAACCATTTTGATTCGACTCTTAAATTAGTCGTCGTGAAGCTCTTTTCTTTCCGCTCTTCAAAAACGCTCGTAACGCTGAGTCGCCTGACATTTTCAGGTCATATTCTGACATTACACCGGGTCACACTGTGAGAATTTGGTCCTAAATTTACGACACTGTCACACGATGGTGGACGTGAGATTGTGGACCACCGTTTTGGAGTGCAGATTTTTTTTTGGGATGTCCCCGGTGAAGGTTTGACAGTGTGCATGAGGGCCGTAAGTCACAACAAGAGCGAAAGGATTGAAAATAACAAGAGAGGACAACAGAACAGAAGAAAACAGAAGAGCAAAGAAGCAAAGAGAAAATGTAGCTCCGCGCTAAGCCGACAAGTTGGAGAAGGACCAGGAGGAGAAGACGAAGGAGAGGAGAGGCAGAGGAGTGGCGAGTAGACAGGGGGATTATGGCTGCCGGCTGCCCCCCCATGGCGTGGGGGGTTGTGATGCTGCATGCAGATGAGGTGCCACACAGGCGGCGGTGCTGCCAGGTCCTGGCTCTCTCACAGAGCCCATTCTCCTCCCTGTCCCCCCGGCCTCCCCCGGCCCCAGGCACCCCGCTGGGCCCAGCGCTTTACAACCCCAGAGGAGCACTGCAGCCAGGCATTCAACACCAGGCCCCGCGCCACTTCTCATGCACATGCAGCCATATAGTGGGGCTATACTCTCATTCACAAACCCATCAACACACACACACACACACACACACACACACACACACTACAACCAAAGAAACTATGAGAAATGGGTCTCTACCTCCACCATTCACGGTGAGCACAACAGGCCTGGACCAAAACACTCTCTAATAACCATACACTCACACACAGGCGCTCACACATGCCGCTCGCAGCCGAAGACCTCCAACAATTCCTCACAAGACTTTGCGCCGGCATCCAGAAGATCTGCTGCCCTCTTTCTGCCGCCTGAGGACTCGCAGCCCTACAGTGAGCACGCTACACATAAAAACACCACAACAACAACAACAACAACAACAAAGTGTTTGTTACCTTCGGAGGAGGTTTCTTCAGCAGCACCAGCAGAGCTTGTAACACCAGGTTGAGAAACGAGGCCGATCGGGACGTAGTCTGACGAGACAGATGAAGCAGTTTTTACATCCATCAAGAAGGAGAAATGCTTTTTATTTAAAGTGCAGCGAGTCTCTGAGGGTCTTACCTAACAGACGTTCAATGTCATCAACAACCACACAGCTCAGCTGGGACTTGTAGGCGTCTTCAAATATCTATCACAGGGAATAAAAAAGGCACAACCTGATTATTTCTTTGTTATGGTATCATTACACGCCTGTCAGTTTGTCTGTAGATGTTTTCAATGTTAAAAAATGTCTTAGTGTCACGTTGAGGCAGCCAGGTGATGACAGCACTGATTAAAAGCCCGTTAAATCTGCCGTCTTACATGCATCAGTACGGGAGATACATTTTCACACCTTTAAACACTTTCTGTAAGAAGTCAGTTTGGTTTCTATATTTCAAGACTTTCTACGGAGTGTATAAAGATCTTTATATCTTTTTTGGGAACCTTTATTGGATGGCAGCAGCTGAAGAGTGAAAGCTAGGAGAGAGACAGAGGGGGGGACCTGCAGTGAAGATTTGAACCCTGGCCCGAGCCTTCGTACGCGTGGCGCAGCTAACCGGCGCCCTGATCGTTACCTTTTTGATGGCTTGGCATTTGGCGATCTCCGAGTGTCCGATCATCTTGTCGGGGGAGCAGATCTTGATGAAGGGGAACCCGGAGTCTTCGGAGATCTTAGCAGCCAGTGCTGTTTTCCCGCTGTTGGGTGGGCCTGAGGGAGAGGATCCATCACTGATCAGCTGTTTGTGATTGTTTTTTTCTCATGTTTGGGAGCTGCTTTAGTTTAATATGCGAGTCCTACCCTCCAGCAGCACAGAGACCAGCGGTGTTCGGTCGCTGTTCTTCGTCTGCTGCACCAGCAGCCCGCCGTCCTCCAGGACTGCTGACACCGGGTCGCCCCATCGGATGATCCCGTTCATGATGTAGCTGGCGTAGTCCTCTTGGTTGGTACCAAATGCCTGGACAGGAAGAGAGAGACGGAGACGTAGTGAGCTTGGTGGGCGAATCAGCTTAGAAACATTACAGCATTTCCTGTTTCACTGATCACTGGTTATATGCATAAACCCGCCTGAACACATTCAACTTAAGTCTGGGACAACATGGCAATAAATTTTACTCCATCTCTCTGTTTGAAGTACTCAACATCTCTTAAAGGTCGAGGCCACATTCAAACAGTTTTATGTGGTTTACATTTAGATTAAACTGTCATGGTGAAAGGCAGACGATAATTAAAATAATATGATATGTGCCAGTGAGAAAGGAAGTCGACGGGCTTATGGAAAATCCTCGCGAAATCAGACCGGCGTGACGAAACAAACAAGGACAACAAAAGCGGGGATGAGAAACAAAGGACGGAAAATATCACTGACGTAAGAAAGCACAAGTACGATCATTACTGCCAGAAAACTGGAAGGAACTGGAAGTTTCCATGTTGAGGTCATTGTGATTTATAAATTATAGACTTGTTCAGGCTTTTTAATAAATATTTTTTTTTCTTCTTTCAATCAACCAAAAACAAAAAAAGGGGCAGAAAAGAGAGTGATGAGCGACGCTGAGGCGACTTACAGGTTTGATGTCGTTGTTCAGTGACGCCATGAAGTCGAGCCTGCTGACCCGCAGCTTCTCCGCCGTCTCGATGTTCACCTCCACCGTGTTAGTGGCCTACAAACACGAACACACACACAAACACACATAATGCAAGTTAAGTGACAGCAAATAATGAGTTACTGTCTTGAGTTCCTTGGATGAACTCCATGCCTCCTGCTCATGAAATCCATTACTTTGCATTACGTTGAGGTTGCACCATGTGTCAGGAGACAGTGTGCTCCCTCAGAGCAGAAAGGTCAGGCCGAGAGGAGGAGGAGGGAGGAAGGAGTAAGTGTTTAGAAGAGGGAAGAAAAAAAACGTCACAGCCGTCAGACATGTGTAAGGCACCTTGTCTGTCATGTATCATCACTATCCAATATCTGCTGCTGCTCCGTGCGTGTGTGTGTGTGTGTGTGTGTGTGGCGGCAGAACACTTAACAGATGAGAACTTCAGCTTATCTGTGTGTCCCACTGAGCTGCGTAGATTTGAGCCTACGCACCTGATAAAACACTTAAGTGAAGGTGCGCACACACACACTTAGCAACACGAGTCATTATAGCAGTGAGTGACTTTAAAAAACATTATTTTATATCTTATATGACTTGGAACAGGATTGTGTTATCAGAGCTAAGAGCAGCTGACTTAGGGCGAGATATTTTTAACCCTAAAAATCATCGTTGACATGACGTTTGTCAGCCCTAGGTAATGTCTGCAGGTCTTTCCTTCATGCTGCATACTGTCCCAACAACCCTCCTGCAATAAGGTAGCGTAAGAGGCAACACTCAGGACATTAAAAACAAAGCCATAAAGCAAAATGCATCATATTTAGTGATAAAAACTTTTCAAATTTGAAGATGTGCTGTGTTTTTTTCTCTTTTCTATGACCGTTATTTGAATATCGTTTGGTTTGGATGCTTCTTGAAGGCCACATGTGCTCTGAGAGATTCTGATGCTCTTCACAATCTTCTAATATTATAAACTATATGCAACAAATACAGAGGCCTTACTCACAGAACTCCTCTCCAGTCGTACCGTAGAGGAGAATTGTGAGCAGTAATATGTCAAACTCTTGAGGACTCTGACCTTGATGTGTCTGTTCATGGCAGTGGACTGTGCAGCCCTGACCAGGCCCTCCAGCTCGGCACCGCTGTAGTTCTTAGTCTCCACGGCCAGCTCCTTGATGTCCACGTCACTGCACAGCAGGTCGTACTGACGCATCTTTGTCGTGTGGATGTGGAGGATCTGAATTCGTCCCTTTTCATCCGGTAACCCTGGAAGAAGAAAAGAGGTCGTCTTTAAGTCAAACTCACTCTTTCACAGACGTTCACATCTTAAAAGATACAGATGTTTTCCTTTGAAACATTTTAAAACTTCTTTATCGTCACACAGTTTTCAAGCTGTAAAGAGTTCCCTCATGAGTGCATTCTTCACTGCTTACCAATCTCCATCTTCACCTCCAGCCTTCCCGGCCTCAACAAGGCCTCGTCTATCAGGTCAGGCCTGTTGGTCATACCTGAGGGGGGGGACAGATGGACAGATAGCGGAAAGGTGAGACAGCAGAGGAAAAAGGATGAATGAGAGTGATGAATCAGTGAGTGCAGATGTTCAGAAGGAGAAGAGAAAGAGTGTGTGTGTGTGAGCACCTATGACCAGGATGTTGTTGAGCTGCTCCACGCCGTCTATCTTGGACAGCAGCTGGTTGACCACGGTGTCGTGGACTCCCGTGCTGCCCGCCATGCTGCCACGCTGTTTGCAGATGGCGTCAATCTCATCGAAGATGATGATGTGAAGGCCGCTGTTTGCACCGAGCTGAGAGACGACGAGGGAAAAGAATGACAGGAAGAAGAAGTATAATAATGTGAGAACTGTAATACGTGCTGTCTGCTGGCTTGCATCATCAGCTCTCGCTAGACCAAATCAAATCATTGTCAAAGGAATTAAATGTCTAAAAATACAAACCAGCCTCTGTTGGGAGAGCGCAGACCTGAAATAAAGTAACTGAATAAGTTCACAAGGCCTAAGTTTCGTCTGAGGACCTAATTATTTCAGCTTCAGCTCTAAAAGTAATTTAATTAATCCTATTTACTTAAAACAAACAAAAAGTCTCTACTTGGGCATCAAACTAGCATTTTATCATTTATTTTATGCTTTTCAAGGTCTTACTGTATCATAGTCGTGTTTAAGGGTGAGGAAGGCCAAACAGTCTAGCACTCTGAGGATTTATTTTGTATTTTGCATCCTGAAATGAAGTTTCTAGAAAATGTAAGTTTACTCTGAGGGGCAGTATCTGACCTGTCGCATGCCAATACATTTATTAAACTACACTGAGAGCTGAAACTTAAATAATTAGGTCCTCAGACATAACCTACGGCCTTGTGAAGTTATTTAATTATACTGAATTTAATATTTTATTTCACGTTTGGTCATGCAACACAGAGAAGCCACGCTCTCCCAGCGAAGGCTGGTTTGTATCTCCTCTGACAGCGATCTGATCTGCACGCTGGGTCGTGAATTGTCTTCTGCACACAGAAAATATCGTCAGATATATTTTAAATTAAAAACGACAAAGACGCTGCCGAAACCTTTCTGTCAGTACTGACCCTCAGCAGAGAGACAGATGGAAAAAGTGAGGGAGCAGCAGGGTGGGGGGTTATCCCTCCATCTACAAACCTGTCAGTCTCAGCCGTAGCATTTAAAGCAGGTGTGGAGCTGTCCTTATTACACACTGGATGTGTGTGTGTGAGAGAGAGAGTGTGTGTGTAGGGAGGTCTAATAGGAGGTCAAAGAGAGCCCAGCCCCTCATTAGGTGGTGAAGAGTGAGGCTCGACGCTAGTGTCTCACCATCCAAACCGACCGTCAAACATCACTGCTGGGTTTCAATGCATAACTGCCCCCCACCTCCACACACACACACATATACACACACATACACACACACACTTTAGAGAACTTTACCAGAGTTATTACAGCTATGTCTGGCTAAAGGGCAGATCTCTCCGCTCCTTTAGAAATTACTTTTTTCTGTTTGGACAGATGAAACGTTGATCTGTGTTTCATGGGGAATCTAATGTGTAGATAATAAGCTCTTATAATAAGTACATAAGTCTAATAAAACAGTTGTGTGTCGTCCCCCTCTCACCCTCTTCTGTTCCTCCTCTGCGTCTGCAAACAGCTTCCTGATGTTGGCCTCAGACTCTCCGACGTACTTGTTGAGAATCTCGGGCCCGTTGACGATCTTTGGCTCCCGGGCTTTGAGCATCTTGCCAATCTGTCGTGCCATCAGGGTTTTACCGCAGCCCGGGGGTCCGTACAGCAGGATGCCCTTCACGTGCTTACAGCCTGGAGACAGACATGAGGAACACAGACTGTTTCTACTCGTTATGAAGCTTGTATCCTTGTCTTGGATGAAGACTGAGCAGCAGTAATTATCGTCTTCAGGTGTTTTAAGGCCATGATGTGCCTTTCCCCCCTCAGTTGGTTCACCATCCACAGTATTTGTGTAATAACGAGGACGACAAAGTACAGGGGTGACCCCTGAAGCGAAGCCGACTCAGCCTTCAGATGCTGTATTAGTGAGACGTAAAGAAAAATCCATATCACACGAAGTTATTCACGACATTCAAACAGAGTTCAGAGACTTCTCGGGTCATTTTTTACGCCGCTGAATGAAATTATTGAAGGATTTGTTCTGTGCAGTCGATAACTGGCTCGACTCGATCCTGCTGCATAAATGAAGTTCGCCTTCGTGATTAAAACGTTCACCCGCGTGTGCAGCTTGTTGGAGGTGTCACTCTGTTGTTTGTGGTGATATTAAAGAGCTCTCAGTGTGAAACAAACCGTGGCAGCAGAATCTGGACAGCTGATTTCTTTTTGTTTTATTCCTCCTCTATAAAAGATCAAGCGTGGATACTGCGAGCTCCTCCACTCCACTCGAGTTTACAGTACGGGTCTTTTAATGGCCTTTTTGCACCTGCTTAATGACATTTATCCCAGACTAATTGAGAGGCCCCTGATAACCATCTGAGCTGCCATTTGGGCCCGCTGAAGGAAAAGCAGCCGGGATGACAGGTCGAGTCGGTCGAGGGGTGGGGGGTGACGGAGGGTGAAGAAGTTATGTGGTTGTGTTTGGCGGAGAAAGCACTGAAGCTTCTGTCTGTCTGCCTCACCTCTCAGGGTGCAAAGGGAGACAAGGTGAAACTTTCAGACTTTTGCTCCAGCGCACACGCGAAATGTAAAATGTGTTAACGTGCACGCGCCCCTCTCTCTGTCAGCACCTGCTGCCCCCACGCCCCACCCGACGCCTGCCAATTACAGCTTCACCTTTTAGCTGGATGCTCTATCAGGGCATGCCATCTCATTACAGCAGCCAGCTGGCCACAGCCAAAGGCCGACTCCTGCACACAACCACCCAGCTTAAAGGTCAGCTCACGTGCGATGCCGGACGCCGCCACAGGCCCGGAGAGCTGCTGGGTACGGAGTGTTTAAAGTAATGTGCGTGTTTGCCAGGCTCAGAGGTCTTTACGACAGGTTTTCACAAGACTTCTCGGTCTGGGAGCAAGGATTAGGACTGATGTGATTGTATGCATGTGTGTGTGGGAAGAGAGGGTTTTTTCTATGAGTCACAAAGAAGTATACCTGATGGCTTTCATTACAATGGGCTGCTGTCTTCTGCAATGTGAATCATCATCGTAATCTGACAGCTGTCAAAGATCTATTAATGAGTGTGCGCAGGGATCACTGTCAGGGGCTTTGAGTCACGGTCGAGGCACCGCGGGAGGACGCTGCCTTGCCTCGCTAATTGTTGATTGTGGGTTTGAGTGATTCAGACAATGATACAGTCCTCAAAGGAATTATTCAAAGTTTTGTTTGCCATGATGTTGATTCAAGGATTAAACACAAACCAAATATAATAACTGAAAACAGTGATTATATTTGGCAGGTATTATTATTCTGTTCAAACTGATGAATGCTGAAAAATTACTTCAGCAGCTCTGAGAAAGACAACAAGATAATTGTGTTTCTTCTTCTGCTGGCGGCAGCTGGTAACATTTGAGGAAGCTCCTCGTTTCAGTTTTAATTGAAAAGGAAAGAGTCGCGTGTGTTTTTGTTTTGTTTGATGGAGCTCCGATGACTTCTGTCTTACTGGAGGACGCCGCTGGGTGCACCTGTAGATGAATCCAAACGTCCACCTGGACTGTGACGCGTTCACCATCGAAACTGCGAAACTATACGCCGCCGATAGACAAACTGTGGGGAAAGTTTCCGGCCTACGTGATTTTAAGTAACGCAGGTTTTGATACACATTCATAATAAGTAAAAAGATAATTAAATCAGTGAACTCTGCACCCCATGCAAACTCTCTGGAGGTCTTCAGAAAGTCCTCGAGGCTCCGTGTGGACCGGATGAACTTTGCGTTTGTACAGCACGCGCAGACATCTTGAGAACGAGCCTGCAAAGTGTGATGAAGTCCAAACGTTTGGATTCAGCCACTGTTAGCCAAAGGTTAAAATGACTCAAGACGTTGCTGGAATGTTGAAAATGTTATGAAATCATCATCTGACAAACTGTAAACAAACGGCTGAAAACAGATGAATAAGTGATGAGAGGGAAACTCACCCATCTGTTCCACGATGTCTGGAGGGAAGACTCTGGAGGCGAAGGCTCGACGGAAGATGTCAGAAAACTCCTTGTCAAGGCCGCCGATACCCATCTTCTCAAAGTTCCAGTCTGGGCTGATGATGGACTGGCGAGACTCTCTGGTCTTAGCTTTCCCTGGAGGAGGGTCAGACAAACAACAGTAAATATGTTGCCTGAAAAAAGCACTTTTATACACTCAGCAGGATCCTAAAATGATTGTTTGCAGTGAAATTAATATGGTGCCAACAATTTCTGTCATTTACAAGATTTTATTTCTGACTGATGTGTTCAATAAGTGATCACAACATTCAGATAATCAGAGTTTATTACAGTCAAACATTGTTTTAAAGGTAAACTCTTTCTCCTGGCACAGTCTGCTGCTGCTACCAACAGTATGTGAAGTGTGCCCCCTTGTGGTTTTTATAGAGAATCAGCAGACAGTGAACGTGAAAACACTTTTCTTTCTTTATAAATGTGAAGTTTGCTGTATCTCATCATCACATCACCTTTAGTGGCTGCGTTTAGCATCTAAACTGGCTGATGACGGCAGATTAAACCATGAGAGAAAGCTAAAATTCAAGTAATTCAAGTAGCGCTCTTGTTTTCCAACAGGTGAAAACTAGCTAACTGTTGTTGACACTCACCAACCAGAGTCATAGATGAGCTCTCTGACTTCTCAAAGATCACCTGACTGTTTCCTAGCAACAAACCGATCTCAATCTGAGGGAGGAAACAAAGGAAACCGAACCAACAGCTGTTTACTCTGCAACACTCAGAAGTTCAAAAGACATATCGTGTTCATTAAAATGAATAACTTCAGTGCTGTATGTAATATTACACAGCATGAACAGACTGTTCTTCAGATACCTTTGGTCTGGCTTTGCTGGTGGGCTGTTCTCCCTTCAGGATGCTCGGGTCCATGGCCTCGATATTCTTTATCAGCAAGCCAAACAGCTTATCACAGAAACTAAACACGAGCTACAAACACACAGGGAGGAGGTGAAGTTGATGAGGTAAGGACACAAAATGCTTATTACAAGTGGAGCTACTAGCAAAGGGGAACATGAAGATACAATTAATGCAATAAAATGAACCAAAACTATTAAAACTGGTCTTGTAAGTCATCTAAGTACGAACGTCCCTCACTGCCGGTCCTGTGCTTTCCTTAGAGTTACCTGCTGGCCGACGCTGAAGGCCTGGTTGTTGAAGTGCTGGATGAACTCTCTGGCCATGTTGTCCGAGTCGTAGGGGTTGCTGTCCGCATTCTTCTTCTGCAGGAAGTCGATTTCCACTGTCATGGTGCTTATACACTGTTTGGATTTGTCAAACTTGTAGCTTGTTACTATAAAGGAGGGGAAACAACAGGTCGTACGCATGAGAACATGTTTCCTCTTTGTTGTGCTGTCTGAATTAAAGCTGCAGCCATTGTTTTTTTAATGATTTGACTAGATAGCATTCTTTCTTTACCAGCTTGTTGCTAGCTTTGTGTGTCTGTTCGGTGCTGGGCACGTCGTGCACAGGCTGATGATGACTGCCCAGCAAAACAAAAGCCAAAACAGGCTCAACACTTTGTCGAGCTGCAGGAGGAAACTGCAGAGTTGTGTGATAATTATTTGCAGGTATGTATCGCAGCAGGAGGTTATGATGCCAGATTACAGTTTTGTAAACTGATTTATTGATCAAAATAACAACAATAAAAGCAGTTAAACTGTGTGTGTTCTGTTTTATAACCGTAATCCAACCATTCAAACATCATACTGAGGGTTTGGCCAGCAGATGTCACCGTTTACGACGAATCATCTTCAGCACAATCGCTCTGCATGGTGATCCTGTGCTTTAGAAATCTTTGTTCCACCCATCACTGCTGGTACGTCCACCAGTATGTCACAGATATTTACATTCTGATTATGCTCAATTAGACACTAATCAAAACAGCAGGGTCTAAGCTCATTAGTACATGCGGCGGTTACCAAATCAACTGACGCCTTGTTAGCAGACAGTTATAATCAAACAGCTCCTGAGTGTGACTCTATGTGATTCAAATTGTCTGCATGAATTCAAGCCTCGTTATGGAAATGATACACTTCGTGTAGATCAGGCCACCACCAGGTAATTAGGATAATTACACCCACAAAGCTGCTACATTATTCATATCATAGTAACCAGGGGAAAATATTCTATCCATTATGGAGATTAATTGAATGTTCAAATATTCTGATCTGGTTGGTTTAAACAGAAACGCACACAGAGAAGAGTCCTTTGATCAAATATTAGAAAGAGCCGCGGCTAGACCGCGTCAAGAAAGATTAAAGTATCATGAGGGTTGTTCATTCTTTCACATCGGTGGATTAGATTTTCATTCCTCCTTTTACTTCTGATATGCAGACAGTATCATAATAGCGCCCATCATTTCGGGCATCACTTGGCCTAAGGGTAGCTGGGCAAAATATTTCATCAAAGCACAGGCCTCCTCTTTCTCTGGACGCCGGCCAGCCTCTGAGACAGATGTGCAGTGACACCGCCCACACATATTGTTACACTGTCTCTCCGTGTGCTGGTTAAATCATGTTCCCTCCACCCTGTCGTGACATCTAAATAATAGCTAAACCCCCTAACCCCTCGTATAATTCGTGATCTGCGGGATGTGACCGTCAGACTCGAGACTGCAGCCTTTAAAGTCAGTCACATGTGAGCTGCACAAATCCAAAGCCTGACGTTGGATTTGATGTTGAAGGTTATTATGTTTCTCCTGATGCAGGTGTCTGTGACTCAAAAGGCATTCACGGATAAGAGAGAAAGGCTGTCAAGCAGTGCTAATCAATAGAAGGCAAACTAATTGCAGTCATCACAAAAGGCTGAAAGGATGTCCCAGAACAGAACGTAGGAGTCACACATGAGGTACTGCTAACCATTTAAAGAGCCAAATCCAGCAAGAGTTACTCATTTTAATATTTCATATTCTGCTGAACAAATGTTTCATTGCTATCGTCGATCTTTTAGGATTGATTTGAAGATTTTACTGCTCACTTTAAGAAGCCCGTCGGGGTCCAGAACTACACTGCCAGCATGTTAACCCCGTACGAGCCAGTGCGTAGCCTTAGATCCTCGGGCGCGTCACTTCTGGTTGTTCCGAGGTCGAGGCTCAAAACTAGAAGAGACCTCACCTTCTCCATCAGGAAGCCTCGACTTTGGAACGGCCTGATTCAACTGAACTCTTTCAAATCATCATTAAATCACAGACTTGTCTTTTTGTGATGATGTCTAGTTTCTATCTTAACCAGAACTACATTTTTAATGTCAGATTTCTCTTTTTCTAGACCAACAATGAATAGGTTTTTATCGTTCTGCCTGTTTCTGTGTTGTTTTACTCTCATCTTAACCTGTGTGGCCTTCTCTTGGGTCCGCTGCTCCGTAAAGCACTTTGTAAACTAAATAAAGTTATTATTATTATTATTATGACCTTATACAGAATGCTACAGTATAACTAGGAGTGCTTTGTTATATTTGAGAAAGTTGTTTGGATTGAGATGCCTTCAGGTGTCACAGATACATAAAGATTAAGACTGAGAAACTTTTCAGGGATTTTTGTTAATTTTAATGAGTTAGTCAGTCTCTCTATCTTTGCACCAAGCTCTGAGCACATTTGTGCCATTTGTGCTGAGGACATAAACGATTAAAACTGGCTCAAAAATAAAAATAAAACACTTTTATTTTCTCAAATCAAACTTACCTTCAACCTCCTGTCCAATCGAGAGGCCGGCCCATTTTCTCTGCAAAGAAAATAAGAGCGAGTGATTGATTTAGTTCCATGTCTCATCATTTCTTTTTTTATATATTAGGACACATTATTGGAACCATTTAGCTAACAATACGGGAATTGCATTTTCCAGAAGGACAAAAAGGACAGCTATAGTTCAAATGAACAACACTACGTGTTCACAGAGACATCAGTGCAACGTTCCTCTGCAGCATGGTCTTATTTCACAACACTTCTACGCACTAACATGCAGAATTCAGATCTATATTTGATCTGTCGTTAACGTTTATACACAGGATGTGCTTTTGAGATGACGGCCAATGACGGCTACCACGTCACATAAGAGCTGATCAGTCCACATTTAATGAACTCTTGTGGTAAAATAAGACCGTCTTGAGGAGGTTACAGTAGTACCTGTGTGCTGTTGTGGCTGCCAAGTTTATAGACGGAGGAAGAGCAGGCAGAGACAGGCAAGGCGGAAAAGGAAAAAGAAGCAGTAACAGACAGATTGAGACAAACAAAGAGGTCCATGCAAAGAGCTCACAGACAACCACGCAAGCTAACGGATAACTCTGACTTCAGCTTCACATACTGCTAGAAACAAAACACGATGTTTGCAAGTGTTCTCTGGCGCTTTGAGGATGTCCCCTGTTGAATAAATGTGTCACTTTGACAGGAAATAGAAGCACAGCGGTGTTATTTAGAAACGTAGAGACTCTGAGAATAATCGTGACCTAAATATGCAGAGAAGTTCATTTTGTCACGCAAGATCAGTCACTCAGAAAACAGTTTAAGAGCGATGCAGAGCTACAATCAGGCGACGCGGCAGTCGCTGAGAACGTGTGGCAGTGGGTGGCTTGCTTGACTGAAGCCTACCTGTGGCAGGCTGAAGGCGATGGTCCCAGAGTTAACACTGGGGTGAGTCTTCAAGGTGAACACATACTTGTGGGCTAAGTTGCGCACAGTCACGTGTCTGCAGTGAGGTGAGGAAACAGAAGTGTCATCACACACGCACACATCCAACAAACCCACACACACACACACACACACAAAGTGCCATTACTGTAGCATGATGCAGAGCTACGAGTACGAGAGGAAAGCACTCACTGTTCAAACTGCGGATCCTTCTCATTGATGACGGCACAGTTGGTCAACGACAGATCGTCGGTCGGGCATCGACCCGCTTGCATAATCTGAAAAGAGAGCAGAGAATAACGTGAACTGAGACTCCACAGAGGGAATAATTCACCCCGACATCTGAACAATGCAACAATGAAAGCTGCACGTCAAGGTTTTTCTTTTTAGTTTTCTGACTCATCACATTAACGCACAGCTCCTGTTGACAACAACCTTTTGATAACTACCATGAACTTTTACTCTGTGCATTCAGTACAGGTTTTTGCATTTATCTACGTAATCTAACTAAATACAGTTTCTAAATATGTGTACCTGAAGGAACCTCAACAGGCTACTCATATGGTTGTAACGATGACCTCTGCTGGCACATAAAGGCCACCGTAGCTTCACCTGCATGAATGAGCCTGAATAGAAGATGAACCAAAGGTACACAGAGCAGTGCTGTCGAGGTTCCTACTGTCTTTTCTATACACTGTGATGGATTATTCAACACTTTTACAAAGTTAGCCTTACTAGCTAATTAAAATAACTCATGATGAAGTCCAAGGAGGATTATTAAGCCAACAGATATTATATTTTTTGCTTATTTTGTGACCTCCTTCTGTCGTCAAAACAACAGGAAGACTTCGTTAAGTAGCGTTGGATCATAGGAACTGACTAAACTGTTGAAAGCCACCATTGCCGATGAAGATACGCAACAATGATGCGACACTTAAAGTCACGTCAAGCAGCCAAACATTGCTCACACTAAAACACTTTCCAAACACACTAAAACACTTCAGAATTTTGTGAAAAAGCGTATAAAATAATGAACAAGACATCTTTAATATTCCCTTTTGATGGAGGCTCTGTGTGTTTTACGGCAGCACCGTGCAGCCCATAAAACACACAGTCACCCACAGAATATATGACGTGTGGACAAAGATGGCTCTAACAACCTCGGAGCTACTTAAGGGGAGATTAAAGTGGGAAACTGGATTTTAAGGGGCTTTAAAAATCATCGTTTTACCTCTGCTCAGAGTGAAGCAGCACGTTGCCTCGCACTGAGCCAGCTACAGGCCGGGTGATTCAGCATGAAGCAAGCAACTTCATCATGCACCGATGGTGATGAAATATCAACTAAAGGTTGAGCTAGCTGTTACAATTACACTGTAGACAAAACAAAAGTATCTTCTCGAGGCAGATGCAATATTTGTGTGAGTGTCTGTGTGAGACTATAAGAGCGCTAACAAACGAACAAGTTTCATATGTAATAAACTATTCACTCAATCTGGTTTCTAATTACAAATTAGCATTGTAAAGGTGAAGTCAAGTACAGTCTTGATGTTCCCAACAATGTTCAAACCCAGAGAAACATGCATGTTTATTAAAGGTAAAGGTGCGAACTGAATGAAACTTTAATATCGTCCATGAAAATGTCACGTCAGATGGATTTTCACCTGCAGTGCAGCGACAGCGAGCTGTGTCAACCAACCCAAACACAGTCAAACCGCAGCCAGGCAACGAGTCTGTCATTTAAAGTTACAAGAAAAGCTCAGTCTAATTAAGCCTTTCTAAGAAAACCACTGCTCTCGTTCTGATAACCTAATTAACTCTATGACCCACATCTCAAAAACATTCAACTAATTCAACAATTTCATCATCCAGACTAACCACGGCCTCGCAGACTGACTGTTGCGTGTAAGATATGCAGATAAAACTGCATACTTTAAAATGTACCCTGCAATCTTTTATTGCATCGTGAGTTTGTATTTTTCTTTTTACAATGACAGTCAAATAAACATTAACTTGAAATTATGTCTCAAGTCTTCCCTGTGCTCCACAGACTGTGTGACATTCCTTGCATTGTTTTCCATGTAATCAGCTCAGATGTTAAGTGTTAACGAGCTACAGAAAAGTCCCAGTATGATCAGGCCAAACGCTCTTATTACAGTCTGCTGAAAAGAAAACAGACAGATGAAGCCTAACACGTATGAATGTATGATCGGTTTATGAGGTGCCCGGCAACAAATCCTACCTTTGTTACAGTTACTGCTGTTTTACAGAAGTGTTACGGGACGTTTAAACTTGAATCAGTTCCAACTTTCTCTAAAGTCAACAGACTTCTGTCACAAAAAAACAAAATGGGGTGGATAAAACATGAGGAACACCTCTCTGAATGGTGCAACACACTTCAACAGAAGACTAATGCCTCTATAACGCATCACTGAAAATCGGCAAAGACGTGGATCATCTGCAGACCTGAGACGTGCCGAATCACGCCTGGTTGCTCAAACAAGCCACCTGTAAGAGCATCCACCTGTCAGTCAAAGCGTCCGCGCTGTTAATCCTGCATAACTTTAAGCCTTAATATAACCTGAACAGGTGAGTTGTATATAAATTCACCCTCAGTACAGTTGTCATGAACGGGGAAATTAGCTACAGAGACCAAAACTGTTTTTTGTACCAGGCTGTAAACATGTTTATTTCTGCTGTGAAGTTGGACGTTTAAACATGGGGACTTATGGAGACTGACTCACTTCTGCAGCCAGCCTCAAGTGGACGTTTGAGGAACTGCAGTGTTATAAAAAAGGCTCATTCTGCTATCTCTGAACTAACCGAGGATTAATTGTCCTGTCAGTTACATTAACGTTAACATGAGGTTGAAATGTTCTGCAGCCAGCCTCATGTGGACGCTTGACAAACTGCAGTTTTTGGTACTTCTGCACTGGCTTCACTAAAAACAAGCAATTTGACGACACCACCTGGGATCATTTCTAAACTAACTGATCAGTCGATTCATCGCTAATAAAAAAAACTGAATTCATTGCAGGGCTGTTGCATGAGCCACTTTCACTGCTTCACCTATAGGTGTACCTGATGAAGTGACCACAGCTGCTCACGAGAACACACTGACGCACTTTAAATACAAAAACACACACTGCAGCAGGCCACACAGATGACTAACGAAGCCTTAACTGATCCTTTAACATCAGTCCAGCTCATCAGGCTGTTCCTCTTCAGCCATTTAACACAGACACACTTCCTCCAGCCATCACTGATTCAGCCCTTTTTTTTTAAAGTCGTGGCCGGATTTACAGACTTTTATACCGAAGTCAGTCACAGTTTAGCGGCTGTGAGGCTCAAACCTCCGAGCTGTGACACATATAAAGTTACATACATGACAGTGACTACATGCTATCAACAGTCTGGTCATAAGATACTCCATTTCTCTTCCGGGCTGCCTACGAAGTTTTGAATGACACCTCACTCTGCCACACAGGCTCGTGCTGTGCTGGCTCACTTTACGTGTAACAATACGCCTCTACCCGCTTTAAAGTACACGTTAGGTGTAGTACTCAGTGTTTCCTGTGTATACTGTACTTAAATAAACTTACCCGAGCCGACATCTTTGTGTTTTTAATTATTTAACTCCCGGTTCAAGTGCAAATTCAGCGTAAACGAGCCGCTGACAGACCAACTGCACAAATGAGAGTGACGTGACGTGACGACGACGAGAGAGGCGGAGCTCCTGACGTGCCGTGATGTCATCACGCACACGACGCACACGAGAATGAGGCGAGAGAGAAAGAGAAAAAAAAACACAGTAAAATGTTTATTTATGATTATTTCTACATTAAAAACAGTCCGATGGATTATAATACCCATCAGATATTTAAAGTTAGATATCCAGAAGTTAATGTGAAGTTGAAGTTTTATATTTTGAGTATAAAACAACGCAAATAATGATAATTTACCTGAAAGATTTGAGGGGAAAGCTTAAAAATGACAAAAATCTTTGTTTTCTTCTTTGTTTTATTTGGTATGTGTATTTTACTATGTGAGGTTAAACTGTGGAAGAATTAAAAAAAAAAAAAAGAACACAAATATTCAGTTCAAGAAGAAATACAAAAACAAATATTTATATTATATTTATATTTTCCTGAGGTTAAAGAATGAGGAAGGACAGTGATGATGTTTAAAACATTTTTAGACTGCTATGTGTTGTAATATTGAAAAAGAGGTTTTTAATCTCAATACGACCTTTGCTGGTTAAATAAAGGTTTAAATAAAAAATAAAATAATTAGGATACATACATGCATGTATATGTGTACATGCATGTATGCATGAATATGTGAATTTGTGTATATGTATATAGAAATATATGTACAGGAGACAGTCTATACGTTACTTAATAAGTAGAGGAGAAGGGGTAGGAATAATGTAAGATTTGATTTGTAGTACAGAGAACTTCATAATTGAGTTTGTGTGCGTGTGTGTGTGTGCAGGTTTGACCTGTTTTCTTTTTCGTATTTTTCTTTCTTTTTTACTTTTACATGTTTGAAATTAAAGATTTAATTAATTAGATAAATTACAGATTTAAGTAGGAAGCCAAGATTATTTTATACTATCAAAAAAATGCTTATAAATGACGGGCTACATTTGTTCAAAAATTCATTGAGTCTCTCGTCTCCTGTTTTGGATATTATTTAAAGAGAGAAAAAGGTTAAATGAGATAATTATTCCTTTTTTGCACGTTTTAGATCCTCAAACAAACAAAAAGCAAACATGTATTAGCGTGTTATGTCTTCATCTAATGTAATGCTAAGTAGTTCATTTAAAGTAAAAAACTGAAACTAAAAGTGGGTGGATAGACAGACAGATTCCTTCATGTCTGACAGATTGAATACTGATTAAAAACTAATTCATCTGAACAAAAATGCTTGAAATTAGAAACCATGTGTGTATCTGTCATCAATCTGTACTGAATACAAGTGATTACATGTATGTGAATGTCATAGAAAAAAGTAGTTTGAATTAGAGAGGCAAAGGAAAATCTTTATTCTGGATGCTAAAACGGTCACAGTGAAAGGCTGCACCTTCGTAAACAAAGACTGAGGGACATCAAATCTAAAAAACATGACAGAATTTATTTGAGGTCTGCATGTCTGCACGGGCACGACAGTTAAAATAAAGACATGATTGTGCTTCTTTTGAGAGTCTGCAGAGGAAAAGTTTGTGGCACTTGTCTGATAACTTAAAGAGGGTCGTAGCTTGAAGCCTGTCGATGCCCAACAAGTTAATATCTGTTGAGGTGAACATTAAAAAACACGTCTGTACGCATGTCTGACCAGTTTGTGTTAAAAAAAAAATCAAAATAAGACAATCCAAAGCTGTCCGTTGAACTGATTTAATGCCCTTTGATGTGAGGTGTGACAGATATAGCAGCAGCAGGAGGACACTCTTGGGTGAATTCAGTATTTTATAGTGTCAACATGTTTTTCTGTGGAGTCATTTTAATTGTTTCTAACTGCTTAGATGCCTTCAATACATTTCCTGGGTCACGTTCTCAATCTTAAGTGCATTTCAAAGACACTTCTCAACCTCGTACTGATAAACAAATATCAGAGCTGAGCGGCCGATCAAAGTTAATTCTTTTTTTTTTTTTTGCAAGAGACAAGACAAAAATCCTTAAAATACAAAATATTTATTTTGAAAATGTCTTTATAAGAGAAAAAAACAAAACAAAAAAATTAAAACCAAATCAAAACCATACAAATTGTTTGGTTACTAGCATACCAGGCTAGTGCTAGGAACTAACAATGGAGAATTGCTCACTCAGGGATACCTCACGGACGCTCAGAGGCGATGAATACATCTCCACCTCCGCCCTTTTCGATTTCGTATTGCACCCAAACACTGGAGGCAAACAGAAAGCGCCGAAAAAGTGGCACTAGTGGTGAAATGGCATCCTGTCTGTATGAAGCAGGGCGGGCAGACATGTGGCAACTGTCTGGATTTCTCTTCTTTTTTTTTAAACAAAAACACAAAACCAAAAACAAATAAAGTGAGTTTAATACATATCTGAAATACAGCGGGTACTTAACTGTTGGCATTGATATGGTGAGGAAAAAAATAAAAATAAAAATAGAGGGAGCTCTTTGACCAAAACTCAGAATCCCAAGGAGTATCCCAACCTTCCAAAAACTGAACAGTGTGCTTCTGAAAGATATGGACAAGAAGGAGGAGAGAGCCTCGTGTCTGCGTGCGCCGTCGGCAGCAGAGTCGGAGGCCGCAGAGGTCAATGTTGCACCTTTGAGGTTGCAGTGGAGTCAGCTCAAGGCTTGGTAAGCCCAAACCTATAAGCAGATATAAACATATATGTATTCTTAAACCTTTTAATCTTTTTATTGTGGTTGTACAATATTCCCTGATGGCCTGATTTGGCCGCTGAGTGTTATACAGAATCCTGAAGAGATATCAAAATTAAGAGGAAAAAAAAAAAAACAGAACAAAAAAACAAAACAGAAACAAGAGAAGTGATGAAATTGTCCGTTGAGGGAGAGAAGGAGGAGGAGGAGGAGGAGGAGGAGGGAGTTCGATGGGGGAATCCTGTTTGTTGCAGTTTGTGGGACTTTTCGTTGCTCTCCCTTGTCCCCGTCTTAAAATGTTACACACGCTGGTCAAAACACACACAGTTCCTCCATCGCACTGCCGTGGCAATCTGCTCTGAGGGAGAGACAACAAACATTCAGTATTAAGAGCATGAACGCCACGCTGCTGCTCTCACACTCAGAAAACTGGTGCTCTGGAGAACCTTTTTATCCTTAAGAACCCTGTTTTGGTGTTTAATAATCTTTTGTTTCTTCATAAAAAGGTTCTTTAGAATACTGAATACACAAAGGTTTTCACAAATGACAGCCTTTAAAAACAGGTAAGCTGAAGCTGGAAAAGGTTCCCTGTGGCGTCACCATGAAGAACTACTTCAGTTTCTGACTCAAACGTTTATTTTTAAGGGTGTGCTGAAGTATTTATTTACCTATGTCAGCTTCTTGGCTTTGTTGTAAAGTGAATCCACGACTTTGCTCATGTTCTGAATTGTTTCCAAGGCTGCTTCGTATGTTTTGTCCACCGGGGGCTCTTCAAATATGATCAAGACGCCTTCGCCTTGGTCAAGGATTCCTGCGGCAGTGTCATAAAAACAGATTACAGCACACTGAAAGACTCCTGCTCCGACTGTGAAGTGTGAATGTTTTTATAGGAACAGGCAAGTCCAGTTACCGTGAAACTTTTTGTCCAGAATCATCTGTGATAATTTCCTCTCGACGTCTCCCTGTAGAAGACAAAGAAGTGAATAATACAAGCCACATTTTGAGTCATAAATGAAGAAAACGGAGATCTGCAGAGATGCTTACCTTTGACAGTTTGATTAGACCTGATATGTGTTCTATCTGAAAACAGAGAGAGGCAAATGAAATCATCATGTCCTTTCTGTACATACATCCTCATGTCAGCACAGATTATGCAGATGATGGCTCAGTGTTAGCACTGTGAGACACAATACATTATTACAGTCAAATTCTAAGTGGCATTAAGCAGCAGGTAAGAGATGACTCGTAGGAAAGTGGGATTGCATAACGTAAAAAAAAAAACACTGACATGGACTCTTTGCGCGACGTTAAGGGAACAAAGACAACGCTGACGAACATGAAAAACATGCAAAGGTTTAAGACCCGGTGACAAACGCAGTGCTTACCTGTACTCTGGAGAAAGGTTCGATGACTCGGATGAGGTTTTGTTCCAGCAGGTTGTCGTACAACTTGGCCAGGTGAGTGTTGATGATGGGGTCGTCCCTCAGCTCTGCTCTGTACTCTGTTAGGGCCTGGAGGAAGCACAACTTTGGCTTAAAATACACGAACGTGAGGCAGCGTACGACAAAGACATGACCAACAAGGCTTTGGTCATTATATTATCTGTGTTCTGTGTGTGTTACACAATACACAGCAGGCAAAAGAAGCTGTAGCCAAAGAGAAAGGCTAAATGGAAGTTGACGTTAAAGCGATTCTTACCTTTTCAAAGTCTGCTAATGATCTGTTCTTGCTGGCCTGGGCGACACATTTCAGCGCGTCTGTCTGGATGGAAAACAACAACAAAGAAAATCTAAATGTCAGAAACACACAACACCAGAAATGGAATTTATTTTAACAAAACAAAACAGCACAGTGAAGATCATTTTCTTTTAAACATAAAACTGCATTACAGATCAATGTTCAAAGTTACAGGAAGCAGGAATGTGTTGTTTGCGATGAGTATAGTCTGTTTGGTACTTGCCTGTCGGCCGGCGTATCGCAGGGCCAGTTTCCCACTGATCAGAGACTGAACCTCCTCTGGTCTGAAACAGATAATCAACATATACAAATTCAATAATGTTCCCACCATCCCGATGCTGGGACGTTGACGTAACATCGAGCTTCTACTCACAAGTTGAGAACAATTTTGCACAGGAGCATGTATTTGAGTGCTGTGATGGCTCTGGGGCTGTCGATGGAGTCGTAGCCCTCGAAGGCCTCGAAGAAGTAGGAGTAGGCCGTCTTCCAGTCCTTCTCCTCGGCTGCGTGGATGATCCCTGCAACAGAGGCGACACGGCGGGATGATTAGCATCAAATCAGTCACTGTGAAATGTGACATGGCAACAAAAGCTGGACAAACAGTAGCTGGTGTGTGATTTAAATAAATATCAGAACTGTGTGTTGAGCTTCGCTGGGTGAACACAGACCACTTAATTATAATGTGGGAAGCTACAGAAGCACTAGCCGTGAGCTGTGTCTCTTCTTCCAGCTATCGCTGTGTTGTCGAGTCATGAATAAGCACGACGCTGCCGTGCCTGCAGCTCTTCTGCCGTCACACACTGATAAACACAAAGTGTGTGAAGCTGAGGTCAGCATCAAATGAGCCGAGTCACCGAAGAACAAACCAGATGTAGAGTTCTGAGTCATATTCATGTTAATCAAACTAATATAAAATACTCGTGTAGAATCTGAATCCTGCACACACAGTTCAGTCCTGCACGGCGCCCCCCAGTGGTAGAATCAAACAGAGACAGTGTGTGGTGGAGAGATCTTTCTACAAACACACGCTGTAATCATATAAAATCTTACACATGGTATCATTAATAAATAAACCTTACACTCTGTTATGTTACCTCACACACTGACAAACTGCTTTCAAAGTGAGAACAGCAAACAGGTCTGACCTGACTGCATGTCCAGAGCTGCCTGGAGCTTTGGAGGACAGTAGATGGCGTTGGCGGTGGTCCTGGCTGAGGTGAGGGCTGCGCGGGCCTTGGGCAGGTTGCTGAGAGCGTGGTATGTCTTACTTTCAAGCAGCTGGACCTCCACCAGAAGAGCTTTGTCATCCATCTTTTTCAGCTCCTGGAGCAACTGGGAGCCTGAGGAGGGGAGAAGTGAACAGAGCAGAGTTAATAAGATGCAAATTAACTGTTGCAATAACTTTGTACAATGCTGAGTAAACAGCTCGGGGCTGGATGTACAATCACAGTCCTGATGTGTGCTGTTCTTTCTCTAAGCAAAACCATTTGTTTAGAAGATACTTCAGGCAATCTGTGTTTTAATAAGGGCCATGATGTTCAATAAAAACATGAGTTAATAACAATGCCTGTCTTTTTATATAAAGCCTCTGAAGACGGATGCTGCCATTTACCGAGAGAGAGAAATGTCCTGTCTCTAAACACTCACCGAGCGCCAAGGCCTCCTGGTATCGTTTGGTGTCAAAATAGAGTGAGATCAGTCGTGCCTGAAAGAGGAGAGATTACTATTAGACAAGTCACCTTTAAGAAGAGCTGCAACAAGTATCCTGACAGACAATAAAACAGCATCGGTCAGAACAGAAATCCAAAGACAAGAAAGGCCCAGCGAGGCTCTACGTCTGAGAGGTTTTAGACATTTACTAAACTGACTCCTCGATGTCACAAATTGTGACATTCATCGTATCTATGGGTGATTTCTTTCGCAGAATATTTTCCAGGGATTTCACAAACTCAACACATTTTTTTCTTTTTCATTTTAAACCCACACGTCTACATTTTTCTTTGAAAATCAGTCACATAACTTTAGATTATTACAGTGGATTGTCGAGGACCAGATACAAAAGATATTAATGTAATCCGAAGAGAAGAGGTGTAGCAGCTACGAGCTAATTTCCATCTGAAAGTTACTGGGCAGGCAGACAAACAAAAAAAACCTGGTGCTCTACACAGACCGACATTGTGATCCGCTTAGATTCCTTACAGTCTGATGAAATGAGGTAGATGCAGATACTTAGTGACATCTGAGGGAGTGGACACGTTTTTAGCTCATGGCACTTCAAAATGTCAGTCATTACGAAGCAATTCAAGATGTTCAAATGCCACTCGCACACTTCATGGAAGAACGTGCTAAATTACAGACATTTCAGAGGAGGTGAACCGGCTGTTCTCAACGGAGGAACACGACGCGTAGAAGTGATAATGGTTTTATTTAAAATGCAGCAGCCTGAAGCTGCATTACATTACTGCCTGCTGAGGCTGCTGCTGCTGGAGAAACTGAGAAGAAACTTGTTGATGCTTTGGATGGATTAAAACTTCATTAAATCTCTCAACGTGATGCAATCTTTTAGGAGAAACGCACCGAGCAGATGGATGTAGAAATACTTTCCCAGTAAGGAAGGTGGATCTTATCCAAGTACATGAGGACTTCTGTCTCTTAGGCTGAGCTCCTGTCACATTATTCAGGATGTGTGGAGGTAAAGACAGTTTTCTTCTACATACACAGTGCGATTGCAAAATCTTGTTGATCCTGTGTTTTGCAATTCAGCCAAAAGCTCCAGCTCCTCCTGGCTGTGAGTGTGAACCTGCTGGCAGTCATTTTGGCTGCTACGGCGCGGTGATGTCATTATGGATTGCAGCGTGTAGTAGACGTATTAGCATTTCTCATTGTCACGTTCTTCAGGCAAAGTTTACGGATTTGCTTTGACGCGTTTTCGTTTGCTTTCATGCTGAATTCACGCCACGGCTGCTGCTGCGGCGTTGCATTTCTACTAATAACCAAACACTCCATCATAACCTGTCTGAAAATCACAGCGTGTCTCACAACTTGTTGACCCATGTTTATGTTTGGTGATATCACTTTTGTTTTCAGCATCACTGATCATGAGCGGTGTCGTATGAAGGTGCTAGCTTGGGCTCACATTGATATTTCTGCCTCAGCAGCAATTAAGCTGCCAACATAATGCCATAACGACATAATTGGTGTGTCATAAGTTGTTGTAAAAGCCTTGCCTGATAACTCTGAACTCAGCATAAACTCTCCACAGGATATCACAGGGGTCATGTTCCCTTTAAGGGCCTTATATTTCAGTGATGTCTCCTTATCGCAGAGGATTAAGTTACATGTCTGCCATGTGACAGTACCTACAGGCTAATTCTAGACCTCCATACCTCCAGTGCCTGCCGTAGGAAGGTTCTCTTCTCTGCCTTGGCCCACTCGATGCATTCGAGACACAGCTCAACCTCCTGCCCCGTCGCTGCCTCCATGTCGAGGAAGAGGTCCAGCAGAGAGCGGACCAGCCGGGCCGCCTTGGCCTTGCTGATGGAGATCAGGAAAGGCCTCACAAATTTCAGCAGACCCCCGAGTTCTGGAGACAATGAACAACAAATATTTCAGAAGAGTAGACACAGAATTACTTCCACTAATTATATTTTTTAGAATTAAAATGGACAAAGTTTGACTTGTTTACCTGCAGCTTGTCCGGTTTTGGCCAGGAGCGTCCCGAGCTCCAGGATGCTCTGTTCTTTAACCCTGACAGCTTCCTCATCGTTCTCTTGAACGTCTCTCCTCACTGTCCAAAGAAAGGCAACAAGTTGACATCACACGACAGCGACTCACTTACTTAATTTGAAATTTTTTTAAAGCGTCTGAGCGCCCTGCGCGAGACATTCATTCCATCAGCGCGAGCAGTTTGAGCTTTGGAAATCATGACCAGACTTAGTCATGTTGAGTGAAGTCACAAGATGTTTTTAAATTGTACATGATCTCAGTGTTAGTCCACACACTGAGCTGACAGACAAGGACACAAGTATCAGTTTATTTCCTGTACAAACTGTCAGCCTATGAAGAAAACTGTGAAACATGCAGATCAGACTGTTCCTCTTAAAATAACTTTCTATGTCTGACAGTCAGACAAATATATTCTATTCAATCATACAATGAAGAGAAAAACAGCAAAACCTCATGATTATCTTTTTGCTTGATTGAATGTGAGTTAATTACTTTTCTGTCAAATGCTGATGAAGTCATTTAGCTCACTGACTTCACTGCGAAACACAAAATCAGTGTTTGATCATAAGAGTGAAGAGCTGAGAGGAATAAACTGTTCAGCCAGATGACAGCTAAGTGGGCTGTAGTGACAAGGCAGTTTGAAGTGAACTGTAAGAAGTGTTTACAGCACACAGGAATCTGATTTAAGGTTTCCACCGTGACCATAAAACAGACGAACAAACCTCGGCTAATCACGCACAAGCGTCCCGTGAATGAGTGAGCATGCAGCGGTTAGTTTCAGTGTGTCTTGGGGCTGCCTTTCACTTTGTTGATGATGATGATGACGGTTAAAGGCTTCTGACAACAAGCTAATGACGTTAGCCACGATAGCTCTCGTGCTAACGTGACAGTGTTAAGTAGAGCTAACGGCAGTTAGCTTGGAGACTGTGATCACAACAACACAACACCAACAGACATGAATAAAAAAAACACAACAACACTGATAACTGCTACATATTTCACCGCCGGGCCTAAAGTTAGCGGAGTGGCTAACGAGCTAACCCCGCTAACGTCCACTAGCATTTGCCGTTAGCCGCCGTTCAACAGTGAGTCAGCACGGCACACCGCCGGCTCTCGCCACCGGAGCTAAAGCACTGCTAACCTCGCCGGGAACCAGCACGTTACAGCGGCCCATCTCTAACAAACCCTCCCGCCGGACACCTACCTATTGAATGGAGGATGTCGATAGAGGCGTCGCGGTCCGTGCTGATGAGAGACTGAGCTCTCTGAAACTCAACCACTGCTGCAGCCGCCATCTTCCCTATTCAAAATGCTGCTTGAATGAAAACCTACGTACGGTGCGGGGGGAGGGGGGGGGGCTACGTTACTTTGCGTACGTGACGTCATACCGGGATTTTTAAGGCAGCTGGGAAATGTAGTCATATCCCAAAAAACAGGTCGTAAACATGCATCAGACACCCTTTTCCCTACGCGTTTGATTTCAACGTGGTGGTAAAATAGGTCCACATTTAATTTTTAGTCAATATTTTGTGGCAATATTAAATTATTTTTTAATTAGAATGATAAAAACAGACAAAATCCGTGTTTTGTGCACCTAAAACAGTAAACTACTAACAAAATAAGACACAATGACAATTAAACTACAGCATATAAGCCATAATCAGAACCCATGTTGTTGTAAAATAGATCCACAATTAATTTTTAGTCAATATTTTGTGGTAATATTCTATTATTTTTTATTAGAATGAGACAAAATGCAATTTAATCCGTGTTTTGCGCATCTAAAACAGTAACCTACTACCAAAATAACACATTAACAATTAAGCTACAGCATCTAAACTATAGTCTGAAAAGAGGTGGTACAGGTCTTTGAATTAAAAAAAGAAAATGCACAAAATAACATTTAAATTTAAGAAAATGTTTAAAAAATTGGATTTATTGTGCGTTTATGTCTTTGTGTCTGGGAGGAATCTCCATCATATTGATAATGGATGACTGGCAGATGTCCAACACTGAATAAAACAACAATATCTGCCAAAATAGCTCGGTGATATTACTCATAATGGAGCAGAGGAGTGTAGGAATATCACAGACAGATTACTGTAAAAGCCTGTGCGGAGATTAAAATAGGATAATGTAATATAAAGGTGATGTTCTCATAAAGGGCTGCCTGTAGCACCTGCAAACACACTTCACACCTAAGTGCATCTGGACGCATGCTGTCACGTTAAAGAAAAACATCCTCTGAGTTCACTGGGTTCATTTTGCATGTACGCCTGCTGTGTGTATGTGTATATATGTGTGTGTGTGTGTGCATGTGCATGGCTATAGGCGGAGTTGTTTCCCAGCAAAGAGAGAGAGAGAGAGAGAGAGAGAGAGAGAGAGAGAGAGAGAGAGAGAGAGACAGCACCGCGCACAGAGCGCAGAGCGGCGCCCCACCACCGCCTTTGCGTCAACCATCCTCACACACAGCCAGTGACACAACACAACATCAGCCCCTCGCAGCATCCGCATCTCACGGCCACAGGAGGACCAGGAGCACATCTTCATGAGCATCCATTCCACTACTGCCTGCCTTCCTGCCTGCCTGCCTGCCTGACTGTCTGCGCACCGTCCACACCAGGCGTGATCATCATCCACAGCTTGCTGGGTTTTTTTCTTCTTGTGGCATCGGCTCGGATTATTTTTCTTTGTTGCATTTAAATTCTCCGAGATGTTTTAATCGCGTCTTGTAAGGAGGGGGAAAAAAACAAGCCCTGGACGCGGAGCATCATCCTTATTGAGCAGAAATCTGGTGAGTTTGTTTGATTTGAGTGTTGCGGGTCAGACTGTGCAGATTTATGGATGTTATGTTTGAAAACAAGAGATGCGCAGCTTCGTCTAATTCATAAAATATGGCTGTAGATTAAAAGAAGCGATGATTTGAGGTTAAAAGCAGCCACATTTTGTGAGATATGAATCTACAGGAGGGTAAAGATGAGTTGTTTTTTTCATATTTAAGCCACCGCCTATGATGGGCAGCGTTTTCAGTTCGACGCAGACGCTCAGCTTCAGCACCACGGAGAGCATCTGATGTACACAACTCCTCAGCACAGCACGAACCCGGCGCATCCTTTCATTTTAGCACACTTGAAGTTAAAATCTGACCCCATTTTTTTTTTTTTTTTTGTGGATTCCTCCAGCATAAATCAGATTGATAACACGGTGATGGAATGAAAGGATGGAGCAGCTCGGATTCTGCGCAAAGTCGATCCATCGACTGTGTGTGTGTGTGTTTTCGTCTTTGGTGCTGCTGCAGTGAGGGTGAAAATATGTCGCGCAAAGACGGAACCGCGCATCTCTTTGTTCATCTAGTTTGACTGGAGGTGAATAAATCGCGTGACCTTGGATCTGTGCCTTTAATATGTGCAATCATCGGAGCATTGAACGCGACCTTCACCTGTTATTAAAGGTGTTTACGTTCCTGTCTTCCATTTTAGTGAGAGGGGGTGGCGCGTGGTTCACTCGTCGGCCATTGCTCATAAAATATGGAGCTCATTATAAAATGCTTATGAATGAATCATAAAGGATTCAACCTTCTGCAGATTCACACTGAAACGTTCAAATGAATCACCTTCTTATTTTACACAGATCTGCAGCAATGAGGGATCCGTGCTGGTTACATGAATTAGTATAAGCAGAGGCCGATCCATTCCACCACTTACTGAGTCAAATCAATGCTGCTAATAAGCCTGAGGTCCTGTCAGATAAAGCACTCAGGCTCACATCCATGGGAACATTACAGAACTGATGAGCGTGATGTAAGCTGAGATCTGATGTGAGGTCAGATATATTTTCTGGAGGATTTAAAGCTGATTGATCCTTTTCTGATTATTGATCTTTTCTCCTTCCAGCAGTGGCCAATCCGGAGAGCTGAAACACAACAGAGACTGTTTAAGTCGAGGTGATCGTTATCCCCTCAGAGAGCTGCTCACGGGGCAATTTCCTCCTAGGCTTTAGATGCCCAGCGGCAGCCTGTAGCCCGGGACTCCCAGCTCACCCTCAGGATCTCACTGGCAGACGCTCTTCTGACCCAGTGCGGCTGAAGCCCCTGGACGCCTCCCCACAGTCACCATGGGAACCGTGCTGTCTTTGTCACCCAGCTACCGAAAGGCGGCCCTCTTCGAGGATGGACCGGCCACCGTGGGCCACTACACAGCTGTCCAGAACAGCAAGAACGCCAAAGACAAGAACCTGAAGCGCCACTCGCTCATCAACGTGCTCCCGTGGAAGCGGATTGTAGCGGTGTCAGCCAAGAAGAAAGGCTCCAAGAAGGTGCAGCCCAACAGCAACTACCAGAACAATGTCACCCACCTGAACAATGAGAACCTGAAGAAGTCGCAGTCGTGCGCCAACCTGTCCACCTTCACCCAGGATCAGAGCACTCCAGCTCTCACCAAGAGCTCCAACAACACAGTATCATCTGTCAAGAAGGCCCCTCTGGCCAACTCCAATGTGGCCCCTGGGACCCCAAAGAGAGTGATTGTGCAGGCCTCCACCAGTGAGCTTCTGCGCTGCCTCGGGGAGTTTCTGTGCCGGCGTTGTTACCGGCTGAAACACCTGTCACCCACTGACCCAGTGCTGTGGCTGCGCAGCGTGGACCGCTCCCTGCTGCTCCAAGGCTGGCAGGACCAGGGCTTCATCACCCCTGCAAACGTGGTCTTTGTCTACATGCTTTGCCGTGACGTGGTCTCCTCCGAGGTGGCCACGGAGCACGAGCTGCAGGCCGTGCTGCTCACCTGCCTCTACCTGTCTTACTCCTACATGGGCAACGAGATCTCCTACCCACTCAAGCCCTTCTTAGTGGAGAGCTCCAAGGAGACCTTCTGGGACCGCTGCCTGTCCATCATCAACCTGATGAGTGCAAAGATGCTCCAGATCAACTCCGACCCGCACTACTTCACTCAGGTGTTCGCTGACCTGAAGAACGAGAGCCAGAAGGAGGAGGAGAGGAGCCGCCTGCTCATCGGCCTGGACCGGTGAGGGGATGCTGGGGGTGGGGGGTAGCAGAGGGGTCAAGGGTGGAGGGGGATACTCCAGTCTGGCATTTTGACGAGTTTGAAAGGTGTTTGTGATGTCATTTATTTATTGTTGTCCAAACTGTGGTGGGACGAGGCCAATTCGGACTGATTTAATTTATTTGGATGATTTATAACTTTGTATCTACTTAACTCTGGAGGTGATTTTCACAGATTTCAAGTGTTTGCATTGTGTTTGAGGGATTAACAGTTGCACCTAAAAATGAGGTTTAGGGTTTAAAAAACAACGGAGGCGTGTAATTATCAAGGCTAAATTTTATTTTCAAACAGGCAAAGGATGGATTTTCTGTAAACCTGAGAATGAAAGCTTTTTTGACAATGATATATAAACAAAAAATGCCAGACTTGGGTAAATCCTTTGCTAACATACAGATATATATCTATACGAAATACCGAAAATCTTAAAAAAAAAAAAACAATTCAGACAAAAAAGACCCCAAAAAAAAACAAAAAAAACACTAGAAAAGGAAGCAGACATCTACAGCAATGAATGTGGACAGGACTGAGGCTGCAGCAGCCCAACCAGTGACCTTCTGACTGACGATGTGTGATGTGCACTGCCTACTGCAGGAGGGTGAGGGCCATCGCCTGACTGGCTTTCTTCATGCATCACGGATGAACAGGCATCCCCGGCTGCAAACCCCCGGCTCTTTGGAACGCCAACACCACGTCCAGTCCCATTAATACGGATACGACTGGGGACTTTTTCTTTGTTTTTTGCTGCGATGCATATCTGACAGAAAGAACAGCAGCAGGGGCCGTCAATGCTGGATCCATATTTTTTGTGGGTTTCTGTTTGTGGCTCTACAACATGGACTGTACAGATGGAGGACTGGGTGGACAATAAGCAAACATTGCATTGTGGGACTTTTGATAACAGCCAGAGGACGTATGGCCGATGATGAGTGGTCGTACCGTGTGTGTTCAGAAACACCTACTTTATTTTCATCTAGAAAAAAATAAAAGAACAAGTTAATGGATGTTTTACTCCCCAGAGGCTAACACCTATGGAGGCTTATTTATTGCTTTTCTGGAACAAGCTTTCTTTGGTTTCTTTCTTTTTTTACTTAGAGATGTAATGTTTTGCACGTGTGCCATGCAATTTTACAGAGTTTCCGGGGGAGGGCAGGAGCAATTATTCCTCTTATTCTTCTTTTTACTTGATTCGTAAACCGACTGCATCTGCATTAGAGAATGCTGTGAACAAAGTGACACTAGTTTTTTTAGCTATGCTTGCTAAAATAGGCTATTTGTTTACCAGGGAAATTCTTTTTGTACTTTTGTCAATAGGTTGTGTTGCAACCACTTTGGAATGATGTTTGATTTTGTGCTTATGATTCAGCATAGAAAATGTTAAAAACAGTGCCATATCTTTGATGAAAATCCCACAGGTCTGAAATACTGTACCGTCTGTCCAGCTGTTGAAGGATCGGACGGATTTTCATCAACTAATAACTACTTACTCACACCTAATTTATTGCCATTTATGTATTTATTTAGGCACATTTAATGTAAATGAAGGATCACGACGAGAGACTTTGAAAAGGGAAGGACGTGAGGAGGCTGGTACAGCGGGTGTGCTTATCTTTGGTGGGAATGAAGATTGATCTGGTTTATGCAAATGAATGTTGCAGGAGTTTACTGATGAATATCTAATTAAAAAGCCCTTAGGTCAAATCTGACCGTCACCAAAGTGTATCATCAAGGACACCTTGATCAAACAACACATCACTGACCTTACGTGTGTGAAAATGCCCTGAAAAAAACAAAACATCGTTTCTGTCCTGCGACTCTGGCCTTTGCACGAGGAGCGAACCCAACCTGCTGTCCCACATATCAGAGAGAGAGAAAGCACACACACATTTTTTAAAAAGGGGAATAAATGGTTTCAGCGACACTCGTTCAGCATCGCTGCTGCAGAAAAAGCACAGCTTACCTCGAGGATAATCCATCTGCATCACCTCGGTGTAAATCAAACGTGAGGTGGCATCTACAGGGGGCTGCAGGAGATGAGGCCACCTCCACGGGAGTAATCACATTTTCAGTCACGCAGTGTGCAGCGACAACCACGAGCATGCAGAACAATTGAGAATAGTTGAAGCTGTAATGACTGCAATCAAGTATTTCCATCCAGAAATGTTTTAACATTTCACCTCAGCGCAGACAAACTGCGCACCCCCTCGTTATTTTTAGCAAGTGTTCTGAAAAATGGTGCCAACAAAAAGGCTTCTGTCATGTTGTTCCCGGAGAACTGACGGCTTCTCTGCTGCTGCTGCTGCTGTGTTAGTGTGAATCAGACGGTCTCAACCTGTGCTGTGGGTCTGTGGCTGCCATGTGGACTTAGATCAGTGAGAGAAAGTTCATTTGGAGTGTTTGGACTGGCACAATAGGGGGACATGCACTTTGGACGGGCTTCTGAAGCAGGGCATTTTGGGTAAAAGGCCTCAAAAAAATAAAAATAAAAAAAAGAGACCTTGAATCTTTTTTTTCTCTCTCTGTCCACTTTCCCCGACTCACTTGAAATGTGCCATTTCCCCCCCACTTTGCATCATTGAGTAGTTGTTTGAGAAAATACTTTCAAAAGCTTATAAAATATGAAAAAAGACTCAAGTGATAGTTAAAGATTTCTGTCAAATTCTTTTCTGTATCTTGTTGCGTACTTTGTAGATAAAAAAAAAAAACGAAACAGTGGTTAAGAAAACGAGAGGCGGTCGACGGCTGCACGAGTGCGGTGTGTGTGTGTGTGTGTGTGTGTGTGAGAATGGGGGCATTTTCTTTGTACAGAAGAATGTGTGACATGTTGTTTTCTTATGAATACGGAGCATACACCAACCACACCGGTACTCTGACTTGTGTTTTTCCCTCTGTGGGGTGAGGGAGGGGTGTCGAAGCTGTTCAATAAATACAAACTGTTGATGTAATTGAACATTTTTTCAGTTAGTTTCTGCTTATTTTAATTTATTTTTGTACTGTGATGGAAAAATAAAATGCACTGATCGTTCAAGACGGCCACTTGTTTTCTTTTTAGTCTGAAACATCTTTTAAAAAAAGTTTTATTAAGGTTTATAGTTACAGCACGGCGTCATCAGTTAAGTCAGGGGGGGTTTGCTCAAAGGTCACCGTTGTGATGGTGCTCTTTCTCCACCCAAACTGATCCCTGAGTCTGAGTAATTGTAGGGTTGGTGGTTCAATCCTCACAAAGTACCCTTGAGCAATGACATGAAGCAGCGAACTGCTCAAGTCACGTTGGACAATAAAGTGTGATTTTTATTGATATCTGATTGTAAACATGAAGCCGAGTGGTTAAGATGCATACCACATAACTGCAAAGTATCCCATTCCTTTATTTCTGCTGAGGTATAAACAACATATATCAGTTGAATATGATTTATTGTCCTGTCCCGGATCATCTGCCTCGGATGTAAGCAGCTTCTCGTTCTAACTGAACAGCAGAGTGTGTTTGATCGCACCGATCAGCGTTTGCTGTCTGACTGAAGGCGTTAATATTTGAAGCCAGCTGCTCTGCTGTCTGCTTAAAGGAGACAAACAACCTTAAACATTACTTTTGATGGCAAACCACAAGCCACAAGACATTGGAAAGTAGACAACACCCTCTATCTTTAGATTCTCAATCTGGATAGTGAAAAAGTCAAAGACCAACAGAAAAACTCTTAACAGACAGAAAAATGGAGAAGTGACGGAGCAAAGACGTGGATCATCGTGGACCTGAGGCAGGCCAAATGATCTGTGATGACACCCACCTGTCAATCAAAGCGTCCACGCTCTTAATCCTGCATAACTTTAAGCCTTAATATAATCTGAACAGGTGAGTTGTATATAAATTCACCCTCAGTACAGTTGTCATGAACGGGGAAATTAGCTACAGAGACCAAAACTGTTTTTTGTACCAGGCTGTAAACATGTTTATTTCTGCTGTGAAGTTGGACATTTGAACATGGGGACTTATGGAGACTGACTCACTTCTGCATCCAGCCTCAAGAGGACGTTCGAGGAACTGCAGTATTGGCTTCATTTCTTAGGAGGTTGCCGCTTGGTGGTGAGTAGAGCGTTTTATTTGAGTCGAACAGTAAAAGTCTGCAGCCACAAACGATGGAGTGATGACGTAGTCTTGATGTCGCGTAGTCGACAGGCGGACTTTGCCTCGTAAACTACGGTGGAAGCATCGACAACAGCGGGCTGAAGGAACCTTTTAGCTCCTTGAAGAGTCGTTCCTGGGACTAAAAGTTCTCCATGTGCTGTATCTCGGTGGTTCACAGCTGTTTGCTTAGAACTTAGAAATGACTCAGGTCGGGGAGGCTTGTTCAGTGCAGTGGGTAGTTTACAGTGTATTTCAACAGTAAATATGAATATGAGCCTCACATCTCTCTGTGATGCTGTTTATAAGGAACATAAACACACACACATGGATGACAAACCTTCTGCCAGCTTCAGGAGCATCTCCTGGACGTCATGTTGGGAATCAGTGGTGTGTCTCTAAACATACTGAGACCCGCCCCCCCACACACACACACACACACACAGATTAGTCTGGGTCAGTTCACTCATCGCATATCACACTCTGTCCATTAATTCCCATTTATTTAACCACCAGGTCAGTCGGCGCTGTCTTACTTAGTCACTGCACGTAGGGAAATAAAGAGCCATCCCACTCTTCACTGCAGATAGTCATCCATCAGCCAGTGGATTACAAACCCCTGCTGAGGTAGCTCGTGATGGTTGACACAGTGGCGGCGGCGGGAAGCGGTGCTGTCATGCCGACTGCAGGGGTTCAGTCAGTCGTCTCGACGTCACCCGGTGAAAACAGCTGTTAGTGGGTGGATTAACGCTGAGCTGCCCAGCTATCACCACATCACACGTTCCAGACTGCGGCTGGCCTCAGGAAACATTTGAGTCAACATAACAGCTGCCTTTGCACACACACACACACACACACACAAACAACAAACAAGTGGCGACTGAAGCAAATAAATTTATTAATAAAATGATTAATGAAATATTTTTCTGCTTTTATACAGGATACATTTGCACAAAAATAGTATTACAACGTTGAAGTTCCCTTCAGGCTTGATCTGGATATTACAGTTTATTGATGAGTGTGTAATCACAAATATGCAAAATATAAACTTAATATAAAATTAGGCACATACTGAAGGAATGCTGTGGTGGACACGTGCACATTTCTTATGGAATAAATTATGGGAAGGGAACGTTACCCTTTGGCTAACACGGACTGGCTTGGAGTGAAGCGAGGAACACAATGGCACACGTCTCCTCGTGCTCATTTTTTTTTTACACTCGTGGCAAAAGTGATCATCAACATGATGGACCAGTGATCTGCACCGATTGACAAATAAACCATTGAAGTGAATAAATCTGATGATTTTCTACATTTTTGTTTTAGTCAAAACCAACAATCAAAGAGCCCGACTGACACGTCTCACCTTATTCCACACCACTGTGCACCGAACGTGTTAATCCACAGCTGAAAATAGTCCCTGACAAATTAACCATTTCCTCCAGTTTGTTTTGGGAAATGACTTTGACTTGAACACGTGAGCTGCTTTTATAGATTTACATCTTCAATAGGAGTTAGTGGAGTCTTTGTTAGCAGTGACAAAGATACAGTGACACAATCCTCACAATCCTGACCCTTTAATGGGTTCTGGATCCACAGTATTTACACTTCAGGTTAACATATATATATATATATATATTTGTTGCTGCATGATCCTCCTGTTGTCTGATACTCTGTTCTTGCTGCTAGTTTAGTTTCCCTTTTTATTTCACTGCCCTGCAGGACGGTACAGTCAGCACAACCAGGCGAGGAGCGAGTGATTCGACAGAGGAAAGAGAAGTGGAAAAGGAAGAAGCGAAGGGCCGGAGAGAGGAAAAGATAGCAGGAAGAAGAAGAAGAAGAAGAAGAAGAGGCCGAGCGAGGCTTTGTTCACCAACCCCCCTCCTCTGCCTTCAGAGAACCGAGAGAGAGAAGCGCTGAAGTGACACAGAGTCCATCCTAATGATGAGTGGTGAATAGCAGAGCAGAGAGGAGAGGCCCTGTGGGAGATTACAACGCTCAGGGATATGGAGAGTCCACACACACACACACACACACACACACACACACACACACCACAAGCCTGAGCTCCTCTATTAAAGCTACCCGTGTCACTTCCTTAATCCTCACTACGAATGCACCAGTTTCCCCCCAAACAACTCTTTTCTGGATCAAAGTGCCTCATCGAGCAACAGGACAAGGTCACCCGCCACAAAAGCTGCGAGGTAGAATGGAGAGGAGCTTCTTCTGGAGATGGAGGAGGGGGGTGGGCACCGGCGAACTAATTAAGATAAACGACTTGTGTTCAGGCGCAATTAGAGGACGGCGCTGCTGAGGCTAAAGTGACTGCTGCTAAGTTTTCCTTCTCGTCGAAGTAAAACGGAGAAGCCTCTTCAACTAGGCCAGACACCGAGGGAGCTCCGGCTCGTGACCTTGGGCTGCCGTTCCTCTCAGCCCACAGTCAGTGTTCTTTACTTCACACGGAGACGACGCAGCTATGAGCCTCCGTGGGTGGAGAGATGACACCATCGCTGTTTTCAAACTAATTCAAGAAGCTCAATTTCCACCAAAGAAAAATGAGCTTTCGACCACATCACATGATCTTCCATCTTCCAGAGTTTGCATCAGAGACGTGTAGATTCAAATACAAATCAAAGTAGCTGCAATCAGCAGATTTCTCTGTGGGGACGATGTAAAACTGTCAAATCTGTGCGTTTACTAATCAAATCATATAAAAGTGCTAACCTTTGGGGAAACAGAAGACCAGAGGCCTCAATGGAGGAAGCTAATGTAGCTTTTACCTTATTCACGTTTATTTCATGGCACAAATGTCTTTTGAATAAACTCTAACGCCCGTTAGCAGCTGAGCTAACTGACAGTTAGCTTGCGTTCTAACTTAAGAGACAGATCGGAGCTGTTGTTGCCTCATCAGTAACTCTTTACTGACAAAATGTAAGAAGGTTGGAGAGCTAATGGACTTTAGCATGTGTTAGCATGTGTTAGCATGTGTCTGGCCTGGCTAGTTAATTAGAGGTTAGCGCTAAGATGCTAGCTTGGGCGGAGGTTGTTTCCAAAGTAAAGAATGAACTTTGAGCCTCAGAATAATTACTTACATGACCTTATGTTTTCTATCTGTGGATGGATATTAATATATCCATAGCATGAGAGTCTGTACTGTTATAAATGTATAGTTATACAACATGACAGCAGTTGTTGTAATGTGCAAACACTGACTGAAGAATACAAGACGGTCGGCCGCTCGTGAAAACAGCGCAGATCATTTGATTTGTGTGATTTGGCTTTGAGAGAAGCGACGGGAGTTTAGCAGCAGCAGCAGCATCGGATGAAGATCAAGTCTGCAAATATTCCACCGCTCATAGAAAAAGTCACCGCCGTCATTAGACAGGGAGGTAAACTAGGCCAGCAGACTTCACACCCCTCTGTCTTCACTCCTCTGTGGCCACTAGCCAAAGTCTCAGTGCCAAGAGAAGAAGAAGAGGAGGAGGAGGAGGAGGAGGAGGAGGAGGAGGAGGAGGAGGAGGAGGAGAGTTAAAAGAGCTAATCAACACACACACACACACACCCACAGTTGTACTCACACACTCCCTTTCTCTGTGATGAAGGGAGATTTGTCAAATGGAAGTCAGTGGTCTATTCACTCAACACAAAGACAGCAAATAAGACTGTGTTCAGGGGCTGGAGTTCACGTGGGATTATACAGTACTGGCCTCTGCTGCTAAGCTACATTTAAGAGCATATGAACTTCTTAGTAATGCTTTGGTTATCGTGTCGAGTTATAGCATCCCTTTTATACTAAATGCAGTATAAGTGCTGTGCACACACACATATTTGTAGTTTTATGCTGAATACAGTATGAATATATGGGCTGTATTAGAATATTATGACGCACAAACATCGCAGTCGAGAATATAAGAAGCTGAGTTTAAATTAATAGATTTAAAAGCAGGTTTGTGACGTTCAGGACATGCTCAACACATCCCGTGACCCACAAACTAAACAATGAATTTGATTTGGGACTTTGTGCCTCAGACACTGACTGAATCACATTTTTTTTTCCCTCTCTTGCTGTTCCCGTAATGACTGTAAACATTTAAAGAACTCAAAGCGGACGCCGCCACGCTTCCTTCCATTTACCGCGTCTTCAATTAAAGTCGCTGTTAAATCACAAAAACATAAATCAGAGCCGAGCGGAGCGTCTGAAAAATCATACATAAATATCATCCTACTTCATTCTGCTCAGCGAGCTGCACGGATTAAACGTTTTTTTTTTTTTTTTTTTTAATCAATTATGCAACATCAGTGGTTCAGAGAACAGTTGCCACATAATCTCATCTCACCTTGACGACCATCACAACACCCCATCAACGATAATCGAAATATTGCACAGAGCGAATCATTTAAAATTTGGATTTTAAAATAAAAAATGAACAGAAATAAAGAACACCACTTTGGTGGATGATCCTGTAGTGCACCTGTTTAGCTTACAACACGCCTACACGCAACATGTTATTACATGTTATTACATGTTGCGTGTAGGCGTGTTGTACGCTTCCTGTTTATAGTAACATTGCATAGAAATCTACAAACAGGTCAAATTTGGCATGGCTTTGCATATCTCTGAGGATTGAGTTATCCTCCTCACGGAGCTGCTGTCTGAATCGTCTCATCAGCAGCAGCAGCTCCGCGGCAACAAAACACAAGAAGTGACTCATCAGCATCATCATCTGCTTTGATATCAGCTGTCACTGTTTTTTTTTTTTTTTTTCTGGCACGGTTTAGTTGCCAGGAACAGCTAGGATGTAACCGGATCGGCTCCTGGTGAAGTCCGGCTGTGATTGGTTGATCTTGGGCTCCACAATGATCGTGCACTTCCTCCCGTTCATGCTGCACTGGATGGGACTCGCGACGTTGACCTGCAGCTTCCTCTTCTCACTGCAAGACAGACCAAGTTACAGAGGTGATGTTCAGTCGTAGTTTACTGCACAGGAGTGAAATGTGCGGATCCATTAGTGACCCGTGTGTGTGTGTGTGTGTGTGAGAGGCTATAAATCACACACAGCATCATAATCTCACAAACACACCATGTTCATTCACACACACTTTTATATGCACAGTCATGCTCACACACTCACTAACTGTGCTCTCATATATACTCACTCATGCATACCATCACACTCGTACACACACACACCATTACAGCTTTATAGCAGTACTGTCATGAGGAGGACGCTGTATAAGAGTGAGTCTGATGTAACGAAGGACACGTCGCTGCAGGAGATTTCAGCTTTGACCAGCTTGTACGTGTTGGCAGAGACAGATTCAGCCACAACAAACCACGTGAAATATGTTGCATTGTTCATGTGTTGGTTTGGTGTGTTGCCACAATATGCAGCGTTTTGATATGAAATGGAAACTAGAGCTGGGCGTTACCCCAATACCAATATCAGTACTTTTTATTGCAAAAAGCAGCCATCATAAGCGAGCTAAAGACGTCATCATTTACTGTTCTCATTTTTAACGTTCATTATGTGAATTCTGTGGACTGAAGGTGTTCACTGCACATGCACACGACAGCAGCAGAGATGCTGAAGAAGAATGTTCATGAGTTCATGTGATGGTGTCGGTCAAAACAAGACTCTGTGTTTGTATTATTGTTAGTTATTAATCCAACAGAAGGAAGAACATTATGAACCATGTTTTGGAAATGTTGATTTTGATATATTTCTTTGATATTTGTTATTTAATTAATTTGTTAGAATGAACTCTTTCAGTATTTAGATGAAGTCTTTAGTATTTATTTATGTATAATTTAAGATTGATTTCTCATTGATAACACGAGACGCTTGGACAGAGAAGCTAGCTGTTTCCAAGCGACAACCTCTGTGGCTGTGAAATGAAGCCAAAAACTGCAGTTCCTCAAACGTCCACTTGAGGCTGGCTCCAGAAGTGAGTCAGTCTCCATAAGTCCCCATGTTCAAATGTCCAACTTCACAGCAGAAATAAACATGTTTACAGCCTGGTACAAAAAACAGTTTTGGTCTCTGTAGCTAATTTCCCCGTTCATGACAACTGTACTGAGGGTGAATTTATATACAACTCACCTGTTCAGGTTATATTAAGGCTTAAAGTTATGCAGGATTAAGAGCGTGGACGCTTTTTGTTAGTTTTTAGGGAGGTGGAAGAGGCAGGACGGCCAAGATGGCGGCAGTCAGAGCCACCACACCGAGCTTCAGAAACCTGTGGGTGACGTCACGGATACGACGTCTGTGGCTGGATGTCGACATAGTTCAAATGTTCGGCTCCTGATTGGTTCACATCCTCAGTGACACAGACAGAAACACGATGAGTCGTGTTACATATACGATGATGTAGTATGATGCCGTCACACTGTATAGCGTGTGTGTGTGTGTGTGTGTGGGAGACAATAAGAGTGTATGTGCAGGAGTCATAAAATCCTCTTATAGAAGAGAGTGTGTGTGTGTGTGCATGAAGATGAATAACAGAAGAAATCAAGCACAAGTCCTGTTGAAGTACTGATCCATATGGAGCAGCAGCAGCAGCAGCAGCAGCAGCAGCAGCAGCAGCAGCAGCAGTGGACTTTCAGGCTTTTAGTGGCTGTCACATCTAGTTAGAGCCTTTCTGGGTGAACGGGTGCTTTGCCTCGTTTGCTCTTAAACAGGATCGATGACAGAAATCAGAGAGTGAGGAGAAAAAGGCTGCTGTTCAGAGACAGAGAGGGGAAAATGTAATGTGATGTAAATGTGAGTGGGATCGAGAGGATGACGGTGTGGTAATTGTTCTGTGGCTGAGAGAGGAAAACATAATGTAAATGTAAAGGAGCTGAGCTGAGCTGAGCTGAGCTGAGCTGAGCTGAGCTGAGCTGAGCTGAGCTGGGCGGGGTGGGGCGGCGACGGGTAGCTGAAATAAACACACATGCTCTGTGTGTGTGTGTGTGTTCAGTCAAGTGCTCGTCGTGACACACTTTCTCGCTGGCACAGTTACTGATCAAAGCTGCCAGTAAACAAATCCATTAGCTGCAGTTATTGCACAGATCCGCACAAAGACGCCCCGTCTCCGTCCCTCCGGTCTAAAGTTAGGAAGTGAGTCGAGGACCCGATGACACCGACTTGTTGCGCAACAACAATAAGTCATAAACAACAAGCGAAAGGCTTCAGCTGCCCACGCTGCACTCCTCTGCCTCTCTGTACCGCCGCTCATGCAGAGCATGGAGAAGCTCGGGGTAGCGCTGATGCCGGTTTCCATGACTACCCCCATGAACTGAACACCCCCATCTGTCATGGCTGCCAGCCAGCCCATGGTACTGTGTGTGTGTGTGTGTGTGTGTTGTGATATGTCTTTCTGTGTCCGTCTCTCATCCTGTTACTTCTCCATCTCGCTGAAATGCCAGAGGGGAAGCTGTGCTGAGCTCCTCATGAAGGGCGAACAGGGTCAGGCTCACATTCACAGAAATATAAACCCCCCCAACACACACACACACACACACATCAAATATAATACACCTTTATAAAGCTGCACCAGGTCTTTGACACTGTTCTGATCCAAAGCTCACCTCTGAATAAAAAGTCCAACAGAACATTTTATCTGTGAATAGAGAAACAGCAGCAGTGCAGCCTTAAGGTCACTGTCTGGCCTTTCCCCCATCAGGGGCCAGTCAGAGCCCGAGGGCAGACTTAGTCCTTCACTGGAAAATCAATTCTTTCCCTTTCCCCCTACCCTCAGTTCCCCTTTGTGTGCCCTTCATGCCATGTGAGTCCGTCCAGGCTCACTTGCTCCCAAAAGTGCCTCCTCTTTTTCTCTGGAGGAACGAGGGCGATAGAAATAAAAGTGAGAAGATGAGGAAGCTCAGCGAAGAGTTTAAAAGGTGGTAAAAAGTGTCTGCAGGATTTCTAGGAAAAAAATATGCATAAAGTACAAAGTGGAAAAAAAAAAAAAGTGCGGGTGCTGAAAGGTATCAGAGTGAAGAGAAGTGCTGTGAAATGAGAAAGGGGAGAGGACGAGCCGGGCTATTTTCAGGTCGGAGGAGCCAGGATTACCTCCAGTCTGTGAAGCCATCCAGTCCCTCTTCTGAGTCATCCCTCTAATAGTGTACCTGGCTCTCCCCCAAGCTCTCTGCTGCTGAAAAATATATGAGCGCTGCAGGAGGAGGAGGAGGAGGAGGAGGAGGAGGAGGAGCACTCTGCAAAGCTGACTTGCTCTAAAGATTCAGGACTTTGAGGAGATGATCAAAGTTGGATCTTTCCTCACTTCTAAGTGTGATGACGGAGCCATTTTAGTGTGTGAAAAGCAGCAGCGCAACTCGAGCTCGTGACACCTAAAATAAAATCTGCAGAATATGAATGATGAGGTCAGAGAGCATCGGGTCACATCGTGGATTTAACTTATTTTGTGCTACAAATGAGCATAAAAAGTGTCCGACGATTAGAGATGTCGATTCTTATCTTAACGGAATAATATTTAATGGATTCTTAAGACAGACAGAGTGAGAAAATATGAGACAAATGAATATGAATAGTCCAGATTCTGTTCAAATGATGCAGGAGCACGACAAATATGTCTTCCAGTCTGAAGGAATGGGCAAAGAAAACACAGACACCTGTATCGCAGCAGATTGATGCAGACAGGAGCAGCAGGTGAAGCCAAGCTGCTGATCTGTCAGAGAGCTCATCTCCTCCACACACACACACACACACACACACACACACACACTAACCATGTGATGCCACTTTCTTTACCGACAGTCTCCTCACATCAATATTTGAGTGTGTGAGACCACACTGAGATCAAAAAAAGAAATGCATGGAGTGAGGAGAAAGCGTCCACACACGTATACTGTATGTGTTCTCCTGACAGTGTGTGTGTGTGTGTGTGTGTGAAGGTCAGGCACCATGGGGCAGGACTGACGGAGCACACACACACACACTGCAGACAGAAGCATGCTGCCTTTATGACTGACACATGACTGGCACATGGATCATTAGTAGGCTGCAGTCAATAAGAGAGTGAGAGCGTGATCATATTCATACAGGTAACCTTGTTATTGTTTTCAGTGTGGTCGGCGTATGCGTGATGTCACCCACAGGTTTCTGAGGCGCTGATTGCAGCTCTGGCTGCCACCATGTTGGAACTCAAACTCCCATGAGGCTCCATCTGTCCCGCCTCGGCCGCCTCCTGGCTAATCTAAATACTGGCAGACGCGGATCATCGGCGGGCAGAGTGACTGTAAATACTGTAATTACTGTGTTATAATTAGTAATGCATCAAGTGCTCCTCACTAATGAGAAATCTGTGAATCTGCAAAGTAACGAGCTGAACCAGCTCAGCAGAAGAAACACTCTGATCCATCGGACACGTCTGAGATGCTGTTTTGGACGTTCTCCACGAAGCTACACGCCCCTCCAGATATATCCACAATAAAAGTGCTTGTACCACGGGTACGCAGGCTATTAATAAAGAAAATACACATTTAGCATAGAGGAGACTTGCTAAATAAATTGATGTCAAGGGGCAGACTGTAGCCTGTACTGGTTCGGTCCCTTGGAGCCAAATATCGAGGGCAGTGCAGACTCTAATCAAGCGACAACAGAAACAACTTCCAGCCTCTACAGGACTGTTTAGACCTCCATCTTGTAACTTGCCAAATATATATGTGTCCTTCCTGCCTCCTGTCCTTTGGTTTGCTGGACTACACCTTAATGCCCTTGTTACCTACCCTACAGTACCTTCCCTTTCCTTTTGTTCCTGGCGCTCCATTTCACGTGCTCTTGGTCAGCTCACCGGCTCGGATGCGCTCTGCGTCTGTAAGCTCACCAGTATGCTGGCATGCTTCGATGAACTCACACCACTACAGCAGACATCTGAAGCGGACTCTGATGATTCCTTCGACACTGTGTAGTTAAGTAGTTTCCTTTTATTTTGAGAAAAACTGACCAGATTCTCCAGAAGTTTGTGTGACTGTCGATCAGCTGCTCGACGTGGCTGCTGTGTATTCTCTTCTGAAACGTGCCTCGTCTAGACGCCAGTGGAATAAAACAGTAAAGTAGCCAAGAAAAGTACAAGTACCATAATTTGTACTTAAATATAGTACTTTAGTAAATGTGTATAGTTAAGTTTGGGCATGAGGTGATCACTGGTTTTGGACAGGAGGTCTTGGCTGCGTCTGTCGATCATGTGACTTCCATCACATCATGAAATCTTCACGTTTAAACACATTTCTGTATCTCCTCACTTGTTTTCTCACTTCCTTTGTAGCCGCCCGCTTCTATCCATGAATATGTATTTAACAGCAGACCTGACACAGCGTCTCTCTTCCTCTCACTGTCACACCCTTTTCCTCTCACATGGCTGCATCACACGCCTCACGTGCTCCCGTGTGCTACATCGGAGGAGGAAAAAGATGCATACGGAGCACGAACACTGAAAACAGACTAAATGTGAACGGGCTTTTTTGTTGTTGTTGTTGTTGTGGACGATCATCGCAGAGAGAGAATCTGATATGAGGCGGCTTCGCCGGTCTGGATGGATGAAACTAACTCCTCTATGTGCCCCAGTTTAAAGAGGCTCGAGTTTGGGCTGGTTCAAAGTGTGAAAAACTGCACAAGAGGCTTTCTGCGTGCAGTTCTTTAATTAGCATCACCGTGCCAAAGTCATACGGTTTTGCTGGCACTGCGACTGCAGATGTGGTGCATGAATAATAGAGAAAACGCAGAGGGAGAGGAAGAACTCGAGCTGATCTGATGCTGCGGTTTGTGCGTTGATAAGGATGCTTCAGCTGAGTATTAAAGGAAGGCTGGAGGGACACGAGAGAGCAGACGTTCAGATGATCAAGTCGAGGTTAACAAGTGAGAAACAGAGTTGCCCTCTTCTTCTCTGAAGGTAACTTTTTCTTCCCACTCATGACTCTTTTTTTTACCTTTCATATAAATAATTGACTAAAAATGAAGTACTGAAATGCCTCTTGAAGCCTGTGACGACGTCTGCAGAGGATAAAATGTTTAGAGGCAAAGACCAGATCAAATGCGGCGCTGAAATCCTTCTGCAACGGCCGACTTTGGTTCACTCCAGCAGTGCATCAAATGATATCACGAGGCGGCCTCTGCTCAGAGTATTTACTGAGCTGTGAAAGCACAGCAGGTACGGGCATGGATATCTCGCCTCCCTCTGATCGCACGTTCCTTTTTCTCAGCTATCTTCTCTTCTCCGCGCTCATAACGTGAGAGATTAGTGAAGTAGGTCATTTAAAAACTGCTTTTATAGCAACAATGGTATTGATTAAAACGTGTAGGGAGGTGGAGCTCACATCAAAGATGTAGCTGCTGATGCTGCAGGCCTCAGACAGCGGTCAGGAACATACACGCTCTTCAAACTCTCACACATCAGAGACGCCGTCCCACGAGACACATTCGAATTTACAATATTGTGAGAACTCAAACTCCCATGAGGCTCCATTTGAGGCTGGATCATACATGAACAGTAAGCCAGCTCTGCTTGTTAATATGCTAAACTAGTATTTTTTGCCTCTTTGTGCACAGTAAGCGAGTTCTCGGGTGCTGCAGTGGGGGAATAGAGGTGCTGACGATCAAGGCCCCCGAGGGCCCCCTGAGGTGTCAGGAGTAAAATGTCTTTTGTGATAGTCCAGTCTGAAATGATAAATATTTTATATTATTTCTCCAGTTCTCTGGTTTCGGTTGCTGCTGTGTTATCTGTAACGAGCAGTTTGTCTTACCCACCAATCATAAACCTATGATTGTAATCAGGAGGTGGATGTGTGAGCGGCTGGAGAAGGATATTTTAATAGATTTAAAGGAACATTTCAGTGATTTTGTGTCACACTTCCAAGAGACTGACAAAGTAAGAGGATGGTTAAAAGTGATGCAGCAGTGACCCCATACTCTGTCTGTGAAACAATCAGGAAATAACTTTTCATTCACTCATTAACCAGCTTTCTTGATGCCGGCGCTCCCTCACTCTCATTCACTGTCTATGTCTCTTGACCACTGCTTGGTTTCTCTCTCTCTCAAATCATCGGACACAAACCAAATTAAACTTCTTCTTGTTTCTGTTTTGCAGCATAGATTGTGAGTCAGACTCAGATTTAGAAGCTGCTTCATGAAATAAACAAAGCCAGTCTCAGTTTCAGAGACATTTCAGGCTGACTGTGGAGGTTTGACCGGTCTGAGCGTCTGATTGGTGGCTGCTGCATGACGTCGGGCTGCGTTTTTTTCAAAAGTTGCAGGTTGCTGCTGTTTTTTGGCGGACATCTTGCCAAAAAAAACACTGGTTAATCAGCGAGGTAAAACGTTTTTCTGTGATTCTTTCACAGCAGTTACGTTCAGCACAAACAGACAGACAGAAAGTTTCTCTCACTTGCTTCTAAAACCAATTCACGTGCTAGCCAGATCATTACAAGCTTTTATTCTATCAGTGTGACGTTTTAAAGCTGTTCTTTGCATACAAGACAAACCTCCAGAGCCCGTAACTCCTCGTGATCCCCCCAGAGGAGAACAGAAGATGGGGTTAACGACAACACGTGGGCTGACCACGGGTAGGTTGTCCACATGGCATCTGGAGATAAACTCTGCCCACTCCCACAGGACAGCGGGTGAACGGCGCTCATCAATAACAGCTACTCGTGCAAGCTGCTTGAAGGAGTCGCGCGTTCAAAGGCCGCCAGTTAAAACAAAAGGACACACTTCTCACCTCCACACCTCTGTGTTTAAGAGATCAGTGGGAGATGAAACAGAACCGGAAACGGACAAAGCAACTGCCTCCGTCTCTGGGGAATACTGTAGTTGCTCCACAGATGGTGGAGGCTATCTCACAGCGCAGAGCCATAATAGCCACACAGCAGGAGGGTTAAACAAGTGTGTGTTTATGTGTAGGAGGTCAGCTCTGAGCTGGATCCTTGTCATTGTTCTCCAGTGAGCTGAATCTGACTCACCGATCAGCTGTGTTTCTGGCCTTTCCGAGGGACTCTCCACCATCGTGACGATGAATGGAGTTGGCTTAAAAACACACTAGGTAAATCAATAAGCTGGCACACAGTGAGTCAAAAGAGAGAAGAGAGACAGGCAGCCTCAATTAGTTGCTCATTACTGAAGGGAGACCGCTCACTTCTCCAATTCTGTTCATTAAAGGCAATCAATACATCAATCAAAGCTTCATCTGTTCTCATCCCTTGACATCTTGCCGTTTTCTGTTCGGTCGTAGGGACGTTTGAGCGTCCAGCATGAATCACCAGCATGAGGGCTGAGCGTCTCCCGGGTGAGCTCTCACTTTTGCTTCTGGACTAAAAGGGAGTTAAATTCATGTTTAATCATCGCAGCTCCACCTGCAGGATGGAGAGGCTTCACCGCATCTCAAAGATTAACGAGTGACGATAGATTATACACAAGTTCAAGTATGGAGGGTGGACTGGTAGCTGGTAACGTGTGGTTGTATTTCAGGGCTATATATGTAAAACTTGAGTAAATGAATGATCCCATTGAGGGATAATAAAGTTAATTTTCTTCTTCTAAATTAGCAGAAGAAAACAAACAGATTCAGTTCATTCTGTTCATTTTACAATACTGAATCTATTTGCGTCTGTTGATTTCACCAAAAGTTAGCCAGAGAACATGTGAGTAATCAACTGGGGAAGTTTTATAGTTTGAACTTTGTCCTGTTCACCTGTAGTGTCTCAAAATGAATCAAGAATAAAACACATTAAATCTCCACTTCAGCTGCACCTAAACACACCAAACCTTCCAGTCTGACTCCGGTCTACATCCTGAAGGTTTTCACAGAGGGCTTTGTTCGTATATGATTCATATCCTGATTTATACAACATTTGATTCATAAAAACACGAAGAAAATGTGATCAAAATCCAACAAGACCCTGACTTCGATCATTAGATAAGTAGATAGATTTATGTTCTGGCAACTGACTGCATTTTTAATGAGGTCGTTTATAATCTAAGTGATCCACTGTGGGCGTTTCACGGCGATGTCTTTGACTTAAATTTCTTTTTTACTCCGTTCCCCTTCCAGCTGAAACCTTTAAAATATCGCCTCTTCAGGGGAGGTGTCCTCAAACTCTCAGACCTAATAACAATCAATGACAAACATGCCAGAAATATCACTCGCCAACACTGTTGCTGAGCACACAAGGGAACTGTTTTAAGTCCCAGTGCAGCACTTATTAAATATGTTTTCGTCGTCAGGGAAGTGGCCTCGTAAACGTCCTTGTGAACGTTCTTAGTTCTGCTGGAGTAAAGGTGTTAGTACCTTGAACTAGTCACTCCTTTTTTATTTATTCTGGGAATAGACGTCGAATAGAAGAGACATTTCTCTTTTTTTTTGTACATTCATCATATTTTTTAGTCGCTGTTTTTAACATGACCTTCTAGTCTTCCCTGTAAAGTCAATCTGTGATGGCTTCAGAACTCCTTTGTGCTCCATCTGACGTAGACATTTCACTATTTGTTGGATCAAAGCCATTGTTTTCTTTGTGTTTGCAGCCCCGGGTCAGTAAAGTTGATTTGCTCGGGGCTCGGACATTACATAAGGTAGGACAAAAAAGCAGAAATTAATGGATGACGTGGAAGGACAGAGCGAGGATAAAGAGGGCGAGGTGGAACAAAGGAGAGATGGAGGTGTAATGAATGAGTGATGTGAAGGAGATTAAAGTATGTGGAGTGAAAGGAGGACGAGATGAAGGGATGAAAAGACTTCAGGTGGGGAGATTAATGGCAGCGGGGAAATGAAGAAAGGAAGTGGGGACAGGAGAACGACTGCGAGATGGAAGGAAGAATAGAAAACCCGATCAAGGGAGGGAGGGAAGGAAAAGAGGAGGTGTAAGGAAGCCGAGGGAGGGAGGGAGGGAGGAGAGCATGTGGTGAGGCTAATCATAATTGGCCTGACAGTGGGAGATGGTATGGTGCTGTTGCTGGGTGGAACATGTGTGTTTGGGGGGGTGGGGAGAGGATTACGGGGTAAACGTGGAGGTCATAAAATATCACGTCTCCTACTGTATCATCTTAACTGTACAGCACTTAACTGATGCTTTTATCCAAAGTGACACGAAGACGACGGTATGTGCATACATTATATACGTTCAGCACGAGGGAGGCTCCCACGGGAACGCAGAAGCAGCTCCTCTGCCGGTGAGCGGCCATGAGCCGATTAAATAAAACACCAGCAGATCCTGATGATTATTAATCTGAGGATATAAATGACTAATCTGTGAGAGGATAACAGAAAAACTCATGTTCACAAATGATCGAAACATTTACCCCCCCCGACGTCTGCTGGACTCGACCGACGATGAACAGACGACAGAAGATCTAAACAATCACAGTAAAATCAAATAACGATTGTGATATGATTTACTTCTGTGATTTGTGTTCGGCCATATTCAGATAATATTCACATTAATTTTGCAGCCCCCCCAAAAGATTTACACATCTTTGCCTCCAACATTTACAGTAACCACACCATGAGTATCTACGTTCAATAAAAATCTGGTGGTTGCACAGTAACAGTAATACGTTGGACAGGAATCCAACGTTCCAGTTTAGGGCTTAAAATTATATTTTCACAATCATCTGCTAATAACTGTCTCCGCTAATCGACAGTTTTGTTGAATCAAACGGTGAAAAACCTCCATCACAGTCTCTTATGACCCAAACATATTGACTTCAGTGTCACATGAGACAAAGAAAACGAGCAAATTTCCACGCGTGAGAAGCTGAAATCAGAAAACTTTTGACTTAAACACTTTGCAAACTCATCCATTAATCGACTTATTGTTTGGAATAAAGAAATAAAAGTCAACGTTGACGCTCTCATTTATGGCACGAGGCGTGAGGCAGATCTGCGGCTGTGCCTTTCATTTAATTTGCACTCGCAATCTGTTTGTAATTAGTGTCTGATTTACTAAGACAGAAACTAATTACGCAATCGACGGCTGGGACCGAGTTTAAAATGCATTTTGCGTTGAAAGGTTCAGAGCTGTGATTTGTTCGATATCAACAAGCTGAAATCATCACGATCCTGAAAACAGGCGCGCTCGTTAATAAACCGAGGCCGCAATTAAACTTCAGAGGCCAAACTGATCCTCACAAAGAGTGCCAACGTCTGCTTCGTCTCTTCCCTTTAGGACGCGGCGCTGAATGTGTCAAAGGGTCAGAGATGATTACGAGTGTGCAGTTTTGTTCACGCGTATCGTGACATTTCGCGGGGATTACCGCAGAGCTGGACGATGTAGTGATCTTCAGAGGAGTCGGCTGCTGTGGAAGATGAGCAGGTGATGTGTGCGAGTTGCCAAACCTGAATATGTGTTTGAATCTGTGTGATTTGAGGAGCTGGAAGCAGCGAAAGTTTGAGACTTGAATGAACCATTCAGTCCAGCACAGCACAGAGAGCACTGGCTTTAAATCTGAGCCTGTCATCTGTTATTTTAAGCCCGTGCTTATGCTGCTTATAAAAACACAACATGGTGCTATAAGTAGGGTTAAAACGCCTGTGACACACTCTGCTAAGTGTGTTTGTTCTTGAGCGTGAGAGAACAGAAAGGTTGTTTGGCTGCAGCGGGAAAGTAGGTCAGACTAAGACGCACATTCACGCTTCTTTTCATTCATACGCACGCTGTGCATTTTCACACCTTCAGATATTAACTATGTATTCACACAGTCAGCACACACAAACACACACACACACTCTTGGCCTGGCCACTCGCCATCCATCACTCCACCCAGCCGGTCGGTCAGTCCTCCACCTCCTCCTCCACCTCCCCTCAGGCTGCAGCGCAGTGCCAATGAGACGAGCAGGACTCCCCGCTGGCCCACATAACAATGACTGAGAGTGTGTGCTCGAGTCTCTTTTATGTGTGTGTGTGACAGAATTTGTGAACTTGCAATTTGACTTTGCAAATTGGGAGTTATATAACGACTATGCAGATAGATTATCCTTGAAGAGCCTTTGGTGACTAAACAGAAGGCTGCACAAAGTTCTGCACAGCGAAAAGAAAACAGCACCTGGACACCAAACAATGCAGCTTTTCTACAAAGAGCAAAAATATGAAGTTTGTTTTCCTGAATAAAAGCGTCAAATGTTTGATTTAAGTCTGAGGAAAGAAGCTTCCGGGGCTGAGAACCTGCCCTAATTGTCTGCAGAGTAAAGCTAAAATAAAAGCTTGTGCTGGTTTCCTCTCCACCTTCTTTTGTCCTCCATCTTTCTGTCCTCCTCTCTCGTCTTTACATTCCTCTCTCAGTGTTTCTTAACCTTCATTCTTCGTGGTTTTGTTAGCGTGTGTGTGTGTGTGTGTGTGTGTTTCTATCCCTCTGTCTGTGGTCTGGGACGAGATGTGTGCCGTTATCATCTCCGGGCCGGGCGGGGATATTAACGGATCCCATACATATCAGACAAACATGGATCCGATGGTTGCCATGGGAACTGCATCCGCAGCGCCCCAGAAAGGAGGGAGAGAGAGAGAGGGAGGGAGGGAGAGAGAGGGGGAGGATGAGAAGAGGAATGTGAAGTGAAAAACAAGAGGGGAGGGGAGGAGCAGCGTCGGGGCGGGTGATTAATGGAGAAAGAGGAAATAGAGAAGGAGGGATGGAGGGAAAGAGGAGAAGAGAGAAGCCCACTTCTATCAGTCTGAAATATTTGATTCAGCAGAAAGGGTGACCTTGGTGAGGAAGACAAAGGCGGCTCGTCTCTCTCTCTTCCTTTTTTTTTATAATCGTGTCATTATAAACGACGTTGGTGCCATCTCCAGATACCAGCAGCTGTTTTATGTGACTGGATCTGTGCTGATACTCAGCTTTTTAAGAAGATCGTCCGCTCCATATAATCATTACATACTCATGTAGAATAGATCCACGCAGTGAGACAAACAGACTTTAGGATCCACGGGATCAGCAGACACTCTGAGTCGAGGCGTCTGAATCGGTGTCAGACATCATTTCAGACAGAATGGGAATACATCTTGGATGACAGCCAGAGAAGCAATGTGCAACATCTGGAATATCATCGTCTCTGGCAGTCAGCACTCCATTTGTTTACATGTCTTCACATGTGATCTTGCAGTTTTTCTCGGCTTCAGGAACAAATTACTTAGACACAATGTCCTGACAATAATCTAACATACAACGGACGGAAACCAGAATCAGCTGATTGTATAATATAATTAAATAATACGGTTAAATTTGATCATCATGATGCAGGTCCTTTACCTTTTATGTATCTGCTGTTACTCCAATCCGATATTTAAACTGACATAAACGTTGATTAAATATGTATCAGGCTGGGAAGTGACAGCTGCAGCTGCTGAATCTGAGACAACTTGATCAGCTGAATTTACATTTAAGACGCTTTTATCCAAACAATCAGCGTCCAGTGTGACGAGGACACGTTGGTGCAGTCAGGTTACAGTGATGATCACATCAGGAGCTGAGCAGCATGTTGGGTCAGGTCAGGTCTGAGTTTTCGGATGTCATGAAGTACCGATTAGTATTTGTCGTGCCAGCCTCTGGTACAGACATCAGCTTGCGTAGAGCACTTTAACCAGACGTGGTTATTTTGGCCTGATATCAAGTTACTCACAGAATGAGCTAACGAGACGTTAGCTGAATGTTTTGCACGTCGCTTCCTGCTAATGATAATCAGCGTTGTAGCTCAGCAAATTAAAAGTTTCATTTTGCCGACCTCACAGTGGGAACACAATTTTCACTTGACACTGAAACAAATGTAAACCGATTGAGGCTTCACTGACGCGGCTGGAGGAACGCATTAAAGCGTCGTCATTTCAGTGCTTCTGGAAATGATGATCAGAATATTCAGATCTCACGTGGTCATGACGGAGGGAGGTGATGAACCTCACATGATGTGACTCAAACATCCAAAGTGAAAAGAAAAGAACGAACAAAGCCCGGTGACGCCAACATGTCTGCTCCGAGTCGACGGCTCACTACTGCAGACTAATTTGGCTCCTGATAGGTGAAATAAACCACGATTAAATCAGATTGGATGTGAGCAGATCGATACAAGTGTGCCAACACCTTCTGCACGTCTTCCACCATTTTCACATGATCTCTTCCTGCCACCTCTCAGCTCACTATCCCTCACACACTCTCGCTAACTCACTAACTGAAACATTCAAGCTAAGCACTCCCTCCAAACCTTTCAGCAGTGACAGAAGCAGACAACAGTGGGAGGCTAAATGTTCAGGTCTTTCAGGGGAAAGAGGGGGCCGGAAACAGAATATGACCACATCACTTTGACGGATCAATGAAGGGCTGTAGAGCGCTAATGCTGACTCACACTGTAGGGCGGGAGGGTGGGGTGAAGGAGAAGGAGAAGGAGAGAGGAAGAATGAGAGCGAGTGGGAGGGAGACAGAGGACAAAGGGTGGCGGTGGAGGTTAGAGGAGAGTAAGATGGAGAAAGTATGAATGGATGCTCGAAGACAGATGCTGTGTGAGGGAGGTGAATCTATAAACATCTGTCTGTTTACTGTGAGACAGGAAGGGAGGGCTGAAGGCCTTAAGCAGCTGAATAAATCATCAAGAGCTTCATCAAACGATTAAATATCACTTCATTTAATTACGGCTTCATCCTGGGGTTCCCAAACTGGGTGCTGGGACCCTCTACGGGGTCACAAGATCATGCAAGGGGGTCGCAAAATGATTACCGCTGTCACAAAACACATTTAAAGTCGAACAGATTTAGCTTTTTTTTGTCAATTGATACCTCACCCTGTCCATTCAAACAATCAATGAATCATTTCAGCTCTAAAACCATCACTCCGCTCGATGCACTAAAATGCACGCAGGCGACAGCAGGCCCGGGTTAATAAAGTCCTGTCAGTGACACACACACACGATCAATCTCCCGACAGGGGTTTTTCATTAGTCACTGTGGACACTGACGGTGCTGGTAGCAGTCGGTGGAGCCAAAACGAAGCTGTTGCTACAGAAACAATCCACAGCGCTTTTCTAAGAAACCAACTCCAGCTGCTTACACAACACACACAACTACAAGGACAGGAAGACAGAGGAGATTACATGAAGCGGGATTTACAAGCGCCGGTTCATGGGGCGACTTTGTCGTCAGGTCGACTGACACGAACAGAGCGGTGAACGACACACTGACATCAGCTGAACGCGGCTAACGTCACGCCGACCTGTCAAAAACGTCCCAGGAACATTTGTGCATGAGTGTGATCGTATGTGATGGAGCCAAATCTTTAAACTGCAGTTCATCATCTGTGAGAATTCAACAGAACGTGGATGAATTATTCAACATGAAGCTATTTTTACATTTACAGATCTCAGTGGGTAAAGTGTGAAGCGGAGTGGAAGTGTGTGATAAAACACTGGCTGAGAAATAAAACTGCCGAACAACTGAACGAGAAGAAATGAAAGTGATGAAGTAAAGTGCTTCCACAGAAGTCCAGTACGGAGGTCTGGGGTCTGTTTCTGCACCTCCATCGTGATAAACGTTTCTTTTACGTGGCCTGAAACTTTTGAGGTGCTGCGTTTATTATTTAACATCTTTTCCAAGAGAAGAGCGTAAAGCGCCATATTTTCTCTGTGCTTTTATTGTGAAATAAATCTGTATTTATTGTTGTAGCTCAGGACCAAACATGAGTAAACCAGCGTGTATAAACATTATTCTTTAAAAGTGAAAAGGAGGTGAAGCATCTCTTCAAACACACACTGATCTACAGGAACCACTTCAAATCATTTACAGGAAAGAGAATGTAAAGCAAAACTTAGATTTGGTGTCTGTTCCTGATCGTTGGGAGAGATGATGGGAAACATTTTTCTTGGAGAAGTCTTGCTAATAACTAGAGCTACAAGTAACCATTATGTTTGGATGTTGCTGGTTCATAAAACGGTGAAAAATGTTAACCACTGTTTCCAAAACCTCCAAAGTGACGCCCTTAAATGTTTTGTCCACAAACCAAAGATATTCAATCTACTGTCATAAAGCAGCAAAGAAACCAGAAGATATCTTTATTTTGAGCAGCTGGTCGCCCGTGCCTCGTCATGTATGAAGGTTATAGTTACTGCAGTGACCCAGGTTTGATTCCAGCCTGGGTGCTTTGCTGCATATCATCCCCCCTCTCTCCTCTGAATTTCATAAAAAGTCCATGAAATCCCCCCAAAGCTTATATAACTGGCTGCGTTTTACGGTAAATTTCCTTTTTGTTCCGTTAACTCTCTCAGTATCAGCAGCGACTTCCAGCCGAGGTGAAGGACGACACTTCCTGCGCACGTTTGACATGAAAATCCTCCCAGGAAAAAGGCGGATTATCGATTTTCTGGAATGCTTTTTATGTAAAACGTCAGTGCGGGAAGCGTTCGGTGTCACCGACAGCAGCTTAACAGCGACGAAACAACAAAGTGGAAGTGATTATGAATAATTAGTGAATGAAAAACTGCATGACTCTGTGGTGGACGCTTTATAAAACTATAAAATCTGTTTAAATTGGTGATAAACGTCCGTCTCCAATAAATTTCAAACTGGCTTAAATTCTCTCAGCAGAGAGAATCAATAGGAGAGGAGGGAGCGTATACACAGGTCTGAACGTCTCATTGATTTTGTAGAGTTTGTGTGTGACAGATGCAGAGTGTCTGCTCTGCTATCCTGGCAGCGGACGGTGGAAGTGCTGCAGTCGCTGTTGCGTGGGGTGCATGTCACACACACACACACACACACACACACACACACACACAATAGAGAGACAGTGAGAAAGACAGGGGAGAGAGAGAGAGAGAGAGGCTCCGTCTCATCTAAATATAGGCCTCAACAGCAGCACGGCTTTAAATATTTTATTGCCTCCTCTCCAGAAATGAAGACGACGGGAGCCAGGGGAGAAAAAAGGGAAAGATTGGGCAAGAGAGAAAGAGAGAGAGAGAGAGAAAGAGATGGTACAAAGGGGATGGAGTTAAAAATAGAAAGCCAAAAAAAAAGAGATGAGAAGGGGAAAAGGAAGGATGGAGGTAGAGACGGAGGAAGCATGGGAATCTAATCCCCCCCTCCTCGTTCCCTTTTATGCAAACTAAGAATGAAGTATTTCTGAATTTCTCCAGACAAGTGGTGCGTCATGGCCGATAAGAGGGTTATCTTCTTATGTGTGCGTCGCAGAAATCTGAATCACTTCACTCTGAGGCAACTTGCTGTGGTATTGATAAGTTTCTGCAGCCGGGAACACGCCAGCCGTGACACTATCTCAAAACGAACGCCCCTCCAGCCCTCAGCAAAATCTAAATTAATTCATAATAACATAAAAAAAAAAAAAAACAGATTAATGCCAAGCAGATTTGGAAACTGTCAAAAACAAAACACGGAAACTCAAGTATCCAGACACGAGCTATGACAAGAAGACGGTTTATTCCCAGCGGCGTGTCAGTCCGCTTTGGCCTCGCTGTCACCGAGGAGGATAAAGTGTTGCTTTGTGGCCGCTCTAAGCTGCCCCTCTCCCGCGCTATTGTGCATATTGTGCACTGTGCAGCATGCTGAAGGAGAGATAAAGGTTAAAGCCACATCTACAGGGAGCTGCAGTGGTGGGACACGGCATGCAAAACATCATACACAAACGTGCAGTCACGTGCACGCTGCCCTCAGGAATTCCTCCACATATGCACGTTAATGCAGAAAAAAACCTAAATGTGTGCATGCCGGCGTGCTCTTTGTTCTGTCAGTGTCCCACAGTGATGGATGAGCCGGCATGCGAAGCACATGGAGAGTCATTACACGAGGCCCAGCGGACAACACCTACAGAGAAATGAGCTCCACAATGGAACAAGATAGCATCGCGGATCGAGCCGATACACACAGGCAGAGCCACACACACACACATGCACACACACAAAGAGAGACAAACATGAACACACAAATCGATACACGTGCCAGAGGAGTGAGTTTGATAATCAGTGAAACGAGCGACGCAGACGATGTGAAAACATCACGGCAGGCGACGTTTAAAGAGTTGAAATGATCTGAAAAGGTCAAACATGAACACACATCACATCACGATTGTTTTGGCAGAAATCTTCCACAGCTCGATTAATGAATTTACTTTATTAGAAGATCGGTTACTTGATTTGTATTAACGAGTTTTCTTCTACAAAGAAACCACAGAGTGCAGACGAACACGGACAGAACTGTGATGGTTCTTCTACATTTTTAAACATTTCGTGTAGATTTGTGTCTCATGTTTGCTTTTTTGGAGACTTGAGGAGGAACACTGAACATATAACATGTTTCTAATAGATTTTTAGCCGTGTTAGCAGCAGCACAGGTCTGGATGGCGATGTTGGTCTGTTTGATTGCCGGCTGGTCCACCGTTCTGATCCAGAACTACAAGATATTCTGTTCATGGTCCCCAGATGATGCCCTGACTTTGCTTCTGGTGCCACCATGAGCCGAAGAATGACGATGCAACTGTGGCGGCAGCGAGATGGAGGAGTGTCGCAGTGTCCACAGAGGTGTTTGCTATAACTATAGACTCTATAATAACTTCTCTGAGCCGCGTTCAGACAGTTTGTTTTACTCTCTTCAGTGTGCCGACTGCTGGAACTTAAAGTCCACCTGAAGTGGAGAAACACTGTCGGTGGTTGGACAAATTAAACTCCGGCAAGCCGCCACAGTCGAGGTGATTAACGGGAAACACAGATGAAGGTGACATTTGTGAGTTTTTGGATGAAATATCTGAACGATACAAAACACCGACTGAACATCAGCATGTTAGCGTCGTCATTGTGAACATATTAGTCAGTTACAGGTCGTGTGTTTGCTTGTTTTCGGACACACACCACATTTCCCGCCTACAATGGATTGGACACAACCACCCAGTCATGAGGTCCGACCTGGTAGATGTAATTATTTTTTAGCAGTGGTACAGCTGGATTCAATGAGCCAAATAAAGAGTGCCGGGTTAGTACGAGAACATTTTTCTGTGCGGTGAGAGAAAGACAGGTAGCCTCAAACACGACACTGAAGGACTCTACAATACATCAGTTGGGATTATAGCTTCATTAAGCCTCCTGATGTTTAACATTGTGGAGATTTTCTGATGTTTCAGCAGCATTTTGTCTTTAATCCTTTTATTTCTTTCTTTGTCCGTTACCTAATGTGACAGTCACCGTCTCCTGAGATTAAAAAATGTGACTGTGGATGAATGAAATCACTTTATTTACTTTATTTACACTTTTAGCTGGAGCTACTTTAAAAAATATCTTCTGGTAGGTAGATTGAAGATAAAACAAAGAGTCAAGAGGTTCCTGTTGATGTGTAAGCTGCCTTTAATGATAGAGGACCACCGCTCGTTAACACTGGCCAGCATGTGACAGCGTCTTATTTCATTATGTAACAGAATAATCTTTTTTTTCTCCTCAAAAACTTCAGGGTCCGGGGCGGCGTTTAGCTCAGTTGGTAGAGCCGCCGCCCCGGGGTTCGAATCCGACCTATGTCATTCCCATCTCTCTCTCTCTCCACATTTCCTGTCACTCTTCAGCTGTCTCTGTCAAATAAAGCTTGAAAAGGCCAAAAAAATAATCTTCAGGGTCAGTTCAGCCGTTCTTTTAAAGCTCGATTAAAAGAAGTGGACTGAGGACAAGCTCAGTGTGGTGTTAAAGGAAGTGGGTGGGTGTTTGATTGTGTGTGACAGAGTCAAGCAGACTAACTGTGAACTGAAGTAAAATGAGTTTAAAGAAGAGATACGAACGCTGCCTTGTATCCACGTTTCAATACAGTATTCACACGTTTTAGCTTGTACTAATCATGCTCTGAATACTAGATACTAAATGCTAGAACTGTGCCTCAGTGGATTTTCTACTTTTCATATATTGTAGTGAAGAGGAATATGAGAGGGGGCAGACCTGAAGTGAACCTCAGTGAATCGGAAGGACAGAGAAAGCGACTGCAGGATTCAGGGATTTCATTTAATCTATAACTTTCCCTCTGCTTAGGAGATGAACGCTCTCCGTCACAGCATCCTGTCCTGAAGAGAGAGAGAGCTCAGAGCTCAGATTAAATGAACATTAAGGTTCAAGTTAGGATGTCTGCGACTGTGCACTCGATCTGCCTCATAATCCTCCTGCCACAGGTCACGTCGGTCAGTACCGCACATCTCGGCCGACACTATTGGATTTGATTTGTCGTGCGTGATGTGGCTCTACGTTCACCTTGGTGTCAACTGCAATCAGCAGCTGTAGCTCATGTTTTTAAGCCTTTTCAACAGATGAAAATATCACGGTGGATAAATTCGTAATAGCACTTGTTGCTCCATGTTTCCCCCCCCACCACTCACCTCTTGAAGTGGCTGAGTAAGGTGCCAACAAGCTCCCCGATGCGGCTCTCATTGGCAGGCACCATGCCCTGCAGGCACACAATGAGATCCCTGCTGTCCTTGGTGTGGAACACAACCAGCTGGTCCTTCCCGGGGGACACGCTCACTCCTGTCACCTGGGACGGAAGCGAGGACACACGATTAAACACAGATAAACATGCACAGAGGAGGCACGAATGTGAAGAGGCAAAAGGATGTGTGGCGAGGCACTCCTGACGTAACCGTCTGTACTGCAGATGAACACAAACACAACGCAGACACGGGCACAGAGATGCATATCTGGGAAGTTGTACTGCGGCATCCCAGCAGACGTGAATTCACCGGGGTCGCTGTGCTGAGCTATAATTCATCATGTTTAACTTCCCCAGGAAGTAAAGAGAGAGGAGGGCAGAGGAATGTTGTGTGCTCAGCAGATCTCCTGCTTTAAACCTCGGTAACAAAAAGGCACTGCTGCGTTATTGTTGTGTTTATTCTCACAAAGTAGGACATCTAATTCAGTGGACAACACAAGTGGCTCTGTGCAGCTTAACCCTCCGAGGTCCTATCAAGTGCTTCTGCAGTCAGGGGACGATTGTTTGGACCCCGGAGGGTCCATCAGCTCATGCTGCTGTAAAAACACACTTTTCTTTTCACTCTGATGTGTAAAAGCAGGAAGAAACATGCACACACACACACACACACACAGGAGAAGGTGTAAATAAAGTTAATGATGGCTGAATCCCATTCAGCTGCTTCAGAGTCCTTGCATTGTGTGCATGCTGGCTCATTGTAACGCTGAATATCCGTTCAAGCCTGCCAGATTTCTGCTGGATCATTGTTGTTTAATGTGCAGACTTAAAGAGAGAAAGGCAGCGTTACTTTGTGCAGATCTACTATGAACAGGAAAAATATGGAGCCACAGATGGCTCCAAGATGTGGACAATATGTCTTCTCCGGTCTGCAGTCTCAACAAGTTAAAATATAACTCCATTAATATTAAATCAGACCGTGGAGCAGCTCAGACTGCAGGACAGCTGAGCAAAATGTTATTAGTGAGTCCTGTTCTGTTGGTGCTTCTCATAAAGGCCACGTTACATTATTTTCTCTCCGTTTAATTTTCAGAGTTTCAAGATGCAAAAACAACATAACTGCTGATCACTTCACCACCGCCGCCGCTGCTGCTTTAATTAATCGTCACAATTACAGTGAATTCTGTATTTTCTGTGTGAAATCAGTAAACTCACATAACACTTTTGTTTCTGCTCCCATTTTTCATGAGTTGCAGTAAAAGATTTTCTCTGAGGTCACTCTCAAATGTGCAGTTTGATCCTGAAGACACTGAAACCATCTACATCGCATAAGAGCTCTGGAGAACCTTTCCATCCTTAAGCACATGTTTTGTGCCATTTAAGGTTCTTTGGAGAACCTTTTTATGTTTAATAACCTTTACTTTACTTTTAACTGTTCTTTGGAAAACTGATTACTGGTTCGTTAAGTCGACCCTTTGCAGCAAATTGTGAAGAGGTATTTGTCTGCTGCCTCTGGACTGGGCTAGTCACTAGATTGGGGCTGCCGTGTCTCCATGTTGTTGGTCATTAGAAAATAGTTGAAATAAATATCTTTGTTTTACAGGGTACATCTGGTTTATGTTGCTTCCTTTCCCCTCATGATCTGGGACAGAGGATCTGATGGTTTTTATTCTGCATGCTACATTAACATTAAGATGTTTGGATGGAAACTCTTTAAAAAACCGAGCCAAAGAAAACATGTAACACACAAAGAGGCCAGTATCTGGTGTCTAGTGGTGTATGAGATCTCTCCCACTCAGGCTTAAATCAGCACTTGCAGTAAAGATTTATTGATCAGCATCCCAAAGGCCCAATCGAATTTTTCCACTCAGAGCCCCCAAACGACATACCAATGGAGAGCGGCCGGGCTGAGAGGGGAATACTGTCCTTGTGGTTGGGTTGTTTATCTCAACAAGGAGACACAACGGGAAGAAACCAATATCTTCACAGGTAAACACATCTCAGGAGGAAAAAGAGCTCATTAACTCTCCATTCCTTTCTCTTTTATCCCCGTTCATGCCGTTATCGCTCCTCCTTTTAGCCCGGCTTTCCTTTTTCTCCTTTGTTACTCTCTCTCTTTGGTTCTTGGCCATTTATTTCCCTCTTAATTTGTCTTTCTGAGCTGAAGCGAGGCGGCATGCGTTGAGGAAACAGCCACAGGGCAGCCAGTCAGGTACATTAATATCCACTCAGCAGACTGCAACGGCGGGCAGGATGCTACCGGCGGCTAAACAAGCAGCTAGCTTACTTAGCTCCAGAATGACGCCTGACTTGAGAAACAAACACTTCACGTAATCACCATGAATTAAAGCCTAAAGCCATGCCTCTCTGTCTCGCCATCCACCCGCAGTTAATTACATGGAGCCGATTACATTTACATTTATATTAAAGGCTTAATTGATTGGAACGACAGTCAGTGTTCTAATGAGCTGGGTAATGATACATTCGGATTCGTTTCCTTGTCTAATTTTTTTGTCTTGATTCACCAAATCACTTTTATCCCGAACGTAAAATCTGTTGGAGGCATTTATCAGCCCAGCCATCTGTTGGAGTGTTCGTCTGGCCGAGCCGAGGAGACATTTCATTAGTGCAGTCCAACTTATTTGTTAATTTGTGTTGATAACTAAACGCTCCCACACACTGAGAGAACAACAATCAGGCTCGTGTTAGATTGTGCCTGATGAATCGCAACTGTTTTGGTTGTCTCATTAGATCGTTGCAGCTTCTCAATTGTGACGACTTTCTGCTTTTCTTTGTCTGATGTGATGTGAGAACACTTTGGGTTCATCTTGAACTTCAGGGAAATGTTTTCTGATATTTTATGGAGGAAATGATTGACCAATTAATTAAGAAAATAATCAGCAAAGATGCAGCCCTAATTATGATGCAAATTTGATATTTTTAATGGACTCTTGCTCCTCATATTTCCGTGTTAGGAAGCCAGTGAACATTCCAACACTGGACTACGATCCTCTTAGCTGCAGTCGAGCCTACCTGCAAGATTTTATGTGCTTTTTTCCTGTAAGGGAAAGGTGGGAATCCAGAAGATGCATAGCAGGGTCCATTAGTGAAGAACATGTAGAAAAGTGTTAATAGTTCTGTGGGTCAATGTGGGTCAAGTACCAATCCCATTTGGTGTCTAAATCTTGATGTAAGATCAGCTCTATGACAAATTTACAAATTAAGCGCCGCGTTGGCTCCCGGCTAATCTAAAACTTGGCAAAGACGTCAATCATCCGTGGACCTGAGGCGAGCCATCTGTAACAGCACCCACCTGTCAATCAAAGCGTCCACGCTCTTAATCCTGCATAACTTTAAGCCTTAATATAACCTGAACAGGTGAGTTGTATATAAATTCACCCTCAGTACAGTTGTCATGAACGGGGAAATTAGCTACAGAGACCAAAACTGTTTTTGTACCAGGCTGTAAACATGTTTATCTCTGCTGTGAAGTTGGACATTTGAACATGGGGACTTATGGAGACTGACTCACTTCTGGAGCCAGCCTCAAGTGGACGTTTGAGGAACTGCAGTTTTTGGCACTTAAGCGTCAGGTTAAGCGGAGGTTGCCGCTTGGAATAAACCGGCATATTCTGGATTATTTCACACACGGGTTGTTGATGTTGATCATCGCAGCAGGCACACTGACAGAATTTGGTCATAAATCTGAAAACTGAAGATGAATATTCATCATCTCACAGCTCTGTTTTAGTGATTTGAAAAATCACACTGCTGAGCTCGAGGACTCTTTGACTCAGGAGGACGGCGCCGCTTGTTGTGAGGGATGAATATTTTGCTGATGGTCTCAGAAATGCCACGCTCCCCAAACAGTAACACTGGTGGGTGTATTTTTGGTAAAAGCACCAACTCCTGTACAATGTGCAGTTGTCAGCATACAGGCAGGACCCACAATGCTTTTTGTCAAGAGCTCTCTGATCCGCTCTGCTCTGTGGTTGTCATGAGGACATCATTTGAACAGCAGCGTATTCTTATGGGAACAACTTATTGGTTATATAACACATCCCACAGCAGTCCTGTGAAGATAGAAAGGGGAAGGCAAAGGGTGAGGGCTCTGTGAAGAAATGATTATAATATCATGAGCTAAGCTGTGCAGCCATTCATGTTGTGAGGACACCAGTGAGCCTGATGTTTACAGGGCCAAAACTAAAGTCAACCCCCTGCAAGTCGCCTCTGAGATGAATTTATTAACACAATTACAATGTATGCTTCAAAACCTCTTCCATGTTAGCAGATCTGCATAATTTCCTGACAGACAGCAGCCGCCTCTTTTGTTCTACGAATTCTTGATCTAGAAAATCGCCATTCATCTGCTTTTCCTAAACAAAGTCTACGGGGGTGACAGTGCAGACTGAAGGGAAGGGATCAGCGGGTGAATGAAAAACAAAACAAGGCGAGAAAAAGGCCGCGAGGTGGACGAGAAGCCGCTCGGATCACAAATAAGCCTCGCTCAACATACACGAGACCGATTTGTGCACATGCCTGAACGACACCAGACATCAGCTGATCTGCCCTGCTGCTCGGTATCCATGACAACGCTGTCTCCCGGGAAGTTGGCATGACAACAACGGGAAGAGAGAAGCGGCGGCAGGGAGAGAGGGGAAAGACGGCTCTGTATAGCGGGGAGGGGTGAGGTGGGGATGGGTGGAGGAGGCAGGAGTAGGAATGGAAAAAAGGAAAGGTGGTGAGATGAGTCACTGATGCAGGATGGATGTTTCACCATTCCCTTATTTGTTTTATTCAACAAGAGATACAGCGTAATGATCTCACTTTTGCTGCACAGGCATTAATTGGTGAATAAATCCTTTGGCAGACAGTTGTTGGCTCTGCACTGTAGTACCAGCAATCTATTAAGCCAGGCCGTTCCCCCTTTTGCTGCCCTGCAGGAGGAGCAGTAAACACAGCGTGTAGGGCAGCCAAGGGGAAGCTGTGGTGTTAGCCTATCAGTGCTAATCAACAACGAGCTAACTGCCTTCCCCTCTGGTTGACCTTCTCCGATCGATAGCTCCACGTCACGCCGCTGTGGCTCTCAGCCTACAGTTACATCTCTATCTGTGCCTCCTCACCCCTCTTTCTTTCTTTCTACACTTCTTCTCCCTTTTCCACCGTAGCCAATTCACTCACCCACTCAGCTTGACATTTACAATGTAGAGAGAATTAAAAAAAAGGCCTGGTGTTATGGATGCAGCAGGGCAGTGCTTACAATCAATGATGCAATGATGATGACTGAAAAAAGATGAATGAACTTCTCTACAGAGGCGCACGCTCACAGTTATTAGTCAGAACATATTAAGATGAGGAGCAATTCATAATTTGGATCTTTTAACATAATTATCCTGCTCCTGTCTTCAGTGAGAAAGAACGGGCTTGCAGGTGAGTGTTAGATACAGGATACAGAGTTAGTGACAAACTAATTATTTATTGGGATTGGTCCTTGTCCTTGTTCCAGGCTCGGGACAAGAGGATTGTGATCTTACCATTTTAACTCCAACCTCCACTCTGATTTCCCAGATTACTAATATCACTGTATCGTTGGAGAATAATTCACTAATTCAGACTAATGAAGGCTCATATTTGCTTAAAGCTGGACGTTAGAACTCTGCCAATGAACGTTTAGAAATGTGAGTATTGTATTAGGACACACTGAAAGAGCCGGGCGCTGCAGCTTTTAGCAACTGCGGATTAATACACATTTGGTGTATTTACAGCATGTATCATGGAGTGTCTGTCACCCAGTGGAACAGTGAGGCTCCTTCATGAGTTTTTAAATGGACGACAATGGATCTCTATGGCGCAGAGGAAGGAGATGCATCAGGCTTTGAACACCGGCCATGTTGGTAGGATCAATTCATCGCAGGCTGTGGCTCTTTTTGTGGGATTTGTTGGCAATAAACAACAAAAATATAGAAGATTGCCGGACTCAAACATGTTATTTCATGGTTGAAACGGGTTACAAACTGCTGTGGATGTCTCTACCCTGGAGTACATCTTTGGCTGCTCTGTGTGCACTCTGTAGTCTTGTTGTGTCACTGTCAATGTGTGAAAGCTGCAAATGGTACTACGCGCCCCCCTGTCCTCCATCACTGATGGCTTCCCATATGCCTTGTGTATGGGACTGAGCCTCATCTATCAACTCTGTGTGTGTGTGTGTGAGTCACTCTCTCCAGATGAACAATAACTAAAAATCTCCTTAACTCATGCTGCTCTCTCTCTCTGCCACCATCTGTCTCCACCTCCCCATTTCACTTCCAGATGCAGCGATACAGGCTTTGGGTGTCCATCTCCGAGCTCTCTAATTCCTTCTTGTCACTTTGTCAGATTGAACATTGGGGTGTCTTGTCACAGTTGTCACCGCACACCGGCCTCATATCTCACTCATTTCACCAGACGACGGGGGCGTATCCGCCGCAGAGATTAATGCATTACACCTTCGCTTCATAGCTCACTTCTGCCTCACCTCCAAGGTCAGCAAATAAACCGCGTAAACAATATTAGTTATCGCACACGTTTGATGGTTAAATCAGAAATATCATCAATAGTCTGCTGATAAGATTTGTCACCCTCAACTGGATAAATTAGTTTATGTGAGATCTTCTGGCTGGGAAATGAAGTCAAGTGCTAAAAGCTGCAGTTCAAGCATGAGAGTTTACAGTATTCTGTCTGCCTGCAGAGAGTGTGATGAGAAGATTTATTCTCCTGTCATATATATTGTATGAAGCTACAGCCAGGGGACGCTAATGAAGGCTGGAAATGTGGAACAAAACCTGATGACTGTTCCTGTCAACTTCACAGTGACACCAGGAAGTCTTTTGAGAGTGGCACTGATCTTCTAACTCTCAGCAGGGGTGAGTGAGAATATTTCCCCAAACTGAGCAGGTTAAAAACAAAAATGATAACTGCAGCCTCTGATTAGAAATGAACCACATCTGTGAGAGAAGACCGGATAAAATAAAAGAGGAAACAAGAAGGAAATCCTCAAATGAAATGAAGTCAATAAACACACAAACACACAAAGGACACACTCGCCATGGAAACAGCCTCGTGTGCTGTGTGCATGGAGCAGCCTTAATGGGCCTATCACAGCGTGAATATGAATTAAAACCAACCAATTGTGGAGCTGAATGAGATTTGTTGCATGTTGACATGTTGCCACGGGATTACAGGCTGCTAGGAAATCAGAGATAATACTGTCACCTCTGCCACGGCTACAGGAAGCCACTAAAACAGACGAATCTGCAGAGGGAGCATAAAAGAGCACTGCATGTGCGGGAAGATCATAAAGCTAATGTCTTACTGCTGTATGAAACCAAGTCTCAATGGGCTGGAAAGAACAGCTGACTCTTCTTTAACATATAAACCAAACTGAACGCGGAGAAGCAGCATCTCTCCAGAGCTGAAACAAACCTTTAAATCAGGTTTCATGTTCTCCATCTTATCGTGTAATAATCAGTTTTTATCTTTTGAAATGATTTTAAAATGGATTTCATTGTTTTTGTTGATGTTTTACTCTAAATTTGTTTTCAGTTCAACTAAAAAGTGAAGAAAAGAGACATGATTACAGCGAAAATAATGAGCAATTTTCAATATTTTCGACCATAATCAACTCTTAACCACTTTGACGTGCAACCTTACTTATGTAAAAAGGATTGTATAATGTTTAAAGTATCGCATGATGAGACGGTCAAAGATTAATAGCGGCAAAGAAGCATCATCCATCAAAAGCTGCGTTTGCTCACCTCGTGTTCATCTTTCTCGTTCATATATGAACATAACATATGAGATACAGCTTCAGGTGATATGATTTATGGTGCTTCAACGTGAAGTTACTCAAGTGTGTAACATGTAATTCAATTCAAATCAGGAGCAGCTACACATGAGACAGTACTTCATGGATTCGTATCTGCATTTCTGCTGAGCCAATATCTCCAACTTCTTTGGAAATAACGCCATTACACCTGCGTCTAATGAGCCGGCCTCTGTTTACCACCCTGTGTTTGTAATGAAAGATGCCATTAAAGGAATAGAGTGCCATACGTTGTAGAGGGGGATGCTCTTCATGGGTTTATACTGCTTCAGGGGGTCCATCTTGTACAGGTGGCGGTCAGTGATGAGCACAGCCCGATCCTCCGCCTTGTGGAAACGGTTGATCTGGGAAACACAAAGCTCCTCATTAGTCACCCCACAGGATAAGTACACACACACACACACACACACTACCACCCACATCTAAACACCCTGCGGGGAGATGGAGAAACCAGGAGCAGTTGGGTTTATTTGTTTGTGCAGACAAATGCATGTTGGGACTGTGTGTGCATGTGGTTAGCGGTGGATAAATGCTTTAAAAAAAAACTGACCTTGCGCACGTTGCACGAGAACAGAACTCTCATGAATTTGTCTTTCCGCTGCAGCTCGCTGGAAACCAGCGTGAACGAAGACGCTGTATCAGGGCTGTCTCGCTTCTGTGAAGCACAAAAAAAAAGCTTCTGTCAGAGACATTCATCACGCAACAAAAAAACAAGAAATGCTAGCTTCGTTAGCTTAGCTTAGCACAGCACAAAGCCTGGAAACATGGTGCAACAGCTAGCCTGGCCACCTACCAGCCACCTCCACTAATTTAACACGTTGCATCTCGTTTGTTTAATCCACACAAAGACACAAAATGTGAAAACCACAATTTGCCATTTTATGGCCGATTACGAGCCAGACTATTTCTTGGCTGGGAGCAGCGTCTTCCTGGAGTCTCCACCGGTTGCTTGGTAACCGGTCCTAAGAAAGTCAAACTATTCCTTCAACTACAGCGTCCTATGAGACCAAACCAACCAGCCCACACTCCCAGTCAAGAATACTGTAATTACTATTATTTACCGGAGACACAACAGTGCCAGCATGAGAGACGACGACAACGTTTCTGTGATGTGTAATTCATTTTGTGTCATGTCTGAACATTAATCTGACCAAAGATCCTTTTTCATTCAACAAAAGAAGCCAGCTGATGTTAAAATGTCTCAACACAAGCAGCTGCACAAGAATTTACCAAACAAATGAGTTTGGTAGAGTCAGTTTTCTCCTTTCAAACATAAAAACACACATATCACTGTGCTCCACCCCCGCCCACACTCACCATCCCACCTACTCACCAGGTAGTTTCCTTCCCAAGCCCTCTGCAGACCCAAGTCGGCCCTCTGGCCCTTCAAGGCCTCCAGGCTGGCTACCTTGGCCCTCACCTGCAGGGCCTCCTCTGGAGAGAGGCCTTTGATCAGTGTCCAAGCCCACCACCTGGAGGTAAACACATCCAAACAAACACACAAAGAGAAAAGTAAGAGCGGAGGGAAGCAGACTTTCTCCACTGAGGCTGCTGCACAAGGCGTTGATAGTCAGGGAGCTGCAGCGGGCCCCAGCTGTCCTGCACTTGTTGGCCTTTCACTCACCCATCCTGACAGCCGACATCATTCTCTAGGAAAGCTATTTTCTTACCGTGCCCGGCCTCCAACAGAAAAGAGCAAACAAACAGACGTTGGGATGAAAGGCGGTGATGAGTCTTTGATGGAGGAAGAAAAATCAATGCCTGGTGTGAGCCCAAGGCAGAAGGAAACATGTGTAAGCTGCTTCAAACGGACTTGTCTGGATGTGAAATAACACCCGGGGCCAGGCGCTCTCTCCTGCGGTTGCGGTCAGATCCACTTTTAGTTCAGCCAATTTAGGAAAGTGATTTTCTTCAAACGAACCATTTTATTTCGAGGTTCATCCTCTCCCTCTGTTTCACATTAGACTGAACGGATGGTACAAACATTAAAACACTAAACATTTAAATGCACTTTCACACTTTTGAAGTGTATGAGCAACAAACACAGCAGCTTGTTGGCTGTATGTGAAAAGCAACAACCTTCAGCTTAGTCTTGACATGGCAGCAGATATTCAGCAGTCTCATTAAAAGTATGTAATCTAGTTATGTTTGGATACCTGTTATAGATGCTCCGGAGTGCCTCTTCGAACTTGCGCAGGACTTTAGGGGGCGTGGGCCACTTCAAGCGCTTCCCGTAATCCTTCATGGATTTGACGTTCTTGAAGCGCTTGTTGACGTCGCGGATGTACGACTTCACCTTGTAGCGCCGGTAGGCCCGCAGGATGGTGAGCGCCGCTTTCATCCGCCGGTATCGCATCCTGGCGATTGTGCCCCGCCACACCTGGAGACACAGAACAACGTAATGTATGTATGTATGTATGTATGTATGTGAACATCACAGGCTCCTTTTAGCACTCCAAATCCAAACTGTAGTATGTGAACTCATACAAATGGCATCAAGCTACCGTGCAAGGCGCCATCATTCGAGGATAATCAGACCTGAACACAAAGAGTGGCAGCATCAGGACGGACAGCTGCATGCGGAGAACAGCGACACGTCATTTTCACAGTACACACTCTGTTCAACGCCTCAAAAAACACATTTTTGTTCTTGTGATGATGATGCACCACATGAGTCCACTTGGATGTGTTCAGGTACAAGACATACTGCCACAGACCGGAGACACACAGCAACGAATGCCTGCATGAGGATATTCAAGTAGGTGGGTGCAGAACCGGAGACCACTTTGTAGTCAGCATTAGGGATTTGGGTTTAATGTGAGCTGCCAGTGGAGCTGGATGAGCAGCGGGGGACGTGTGAGAGGGTTTCACTGTGCAGGCTGGGAGGCTTCGAGTCGTGAGATGACCACAGCCTGCATCAGAGGGGCGAGACGTAGGGAGTCAGTTTTGACGCTGATGTCGTGGTGTATGGTAGGTTTGGCTGGGAGGAGCGGCAGTTTGTGAGAGGCTGGTGTTCCTTCATCCATGTAGATGTCTGAGAGGCATTCACAGACGACAGAAAAGACTGTAGCTAGATTTTATTTAATGGAATATCCACCACTAACTAATTTAAGACGTACAACCTCTGAACTAAAACATAAATCATGAGGAGTGAACGTTCAGAATAAACACTGATAATATCTAATATATAAAAGTGTCATACGGCCATTTTCTGACTTTACAGTAATACAGAGAAAGTGTTTTTTCATTACTCACTATTAGAGTTCGTTACACACTGTTACATATTTATTTCTTATACATCGGTGCTTGTAATTTTTGAATAACACGGACTCAGACTAAAAGAAGGACTAAATTAAGGACCCCCAACCTTGCCTGTAACCAAACATAGGTTGAGTGACTATCAGAGCCTCTAAAGCATGAATAATAGATGGAAGTGGGACCCCTGGGAACCGTAACTCCTGATCCAGCCTCACTAAAAATCACCACCATATGCTCCCCTCTTACTGTATTCCCACCCTCTCTTTCCAACACACACAACCTCTCAATTATTTACAATTTATTTGACTACATTGCACCTAAAGAATCAGTAATAGAGTACATTTAGTGTCACACAAATTATAGGCAACGCTGCACACACTGGACTGGAGACTTCTGGATCATCATCATCTACGTGTGATGCAGAATAATCACTGAGATCAATTTAATCTTTCAAAGTGTGGGGGCGGCCCCCGAAGACACCGAATAGGATTCCCCGTATTTGCATATTGAAACGGCGGAGGAGGCTGACGACACCGGCGGTGTGATAATTGGCAGAGAGGAAGATAAGTCATGCACCGCTGAAAGATGGAAGCAGCAGGTTCATGAGACCACATCAGCTTCATATGTGTGTGTTCAAATTGTGAACATGTAATGTCACTTTATAACTAAAGAAATGCAGCATGGAGCCACCTCCATTGGAGGCTGGAGAGAGGGTGGTCCTCTGAAGAAGCTGAATCATACTGAAATCAATAAAAGAAGGCCCAGTCAGCCGTCTAAGTCGCCGAGCCAGCCTGGTCACATTGTGTTTCTCGGAAAATAGGGAGCTTTTATTTTGATCTTTTAAGCCCTGAAGTTTATGTAATCATGTTATGCTGCAGTAATCTGAACTATCAGGCTAAAAAAAAAAGAAAAGAAAAATCTGTCCCCAGGATGTCAATAAACCAGGATGATAGAAACTAAATCTACTGCTCTGGTTCCTGCGGATGAAATCTCTGATTCTTCGATTGTTTTCTGTTTATTACAGGAATGATCTCCTGCAGCATGTGAATAAAATCCTGGCAGAAATCTGAATAAACAAGCTGCACATGATGGAGAATTAATGAAAAAAACACAGAAAATAGATTCTACGAGTGTCAAATGGAGCTAAAACTTGAAAAAGAGTTTGATAACTCAAAATATATGTCGTTATATTCACACATACTTTTTATTTACTCACTTTAACAGACTGTAAAATCCAGTTTAAATGCATTCAGAGTGCAGCATGTCTGACCCAATGCCACCGCTTAAAAACGCTGCCTAATTTACCGTAACACTCTGAATGCAGTCTGAATGTGAATGCAGGTAACTTTTAACCTCGTAAATATCACCTGAGACATTCATCATACAGCTGAAAATGTTTGTTTCTCTCAGCTCTCTTCATGCATGTCTAAACATTGTATCTTCTCTGTGATTTCTTGGTGTCGATGGAGAGCAGCGAACACCTATTCAGGTATAAAAATAGCTCCTCTGTCGTGCGCGTTACTGTAAGTATCGAATGGTGCTTCTCTGGCAAAATGGCAGTTTGACGACCTTTTCCTCCGTGTTGCACTGTGCATAATGCATAATGGATGAGAGTGAGAAAAGAGGAGCGACTGCATATTCATCACCAATCGACCCCTGAGATGACTCTCCCACATGCTCGGGGTGACAGCGGTGGGAGGAATGAACAGGTTTTCACCGCCTGCCCCGGCTGCAGTTGTCTCTGTGGACAAGGTTAAAAGTTACCTGCATTTATATTCAGAGTGTATTCAGAGCGTTACAGTAAATTAGGCGGCGTTTTAAGAGCCGGCACTGGGTCAAACACTGATGTCAAAATGGCCCTGGTGTAAGAATGCATTTAAACAGATAGAGTTTTTCTTTTTTCTGCCTGGATTTTACTCACATGCTGCTGAAAATCATTCCTGTTTACGCAGCGCTGATAACCTACACAGTATAATTTCATATAAACAAAATAAGCACATAGCATACCTTCATTAAAAAGTCATTTCCTGTGGAATGAAATCTATTTCTCTCTGCACCGAGCAGACATTTACATTTTAGATGCGGCCGTAAGTTGATGAGGATGAACTGGATTCTTGTAGGCGTTACAGGCGGATGTGACTTATAGATAGAAATACAAATTGATTAAGAGCTGCTACAATAACACACACAATGTGTTTACGTTCGCTTTCTTTTATACAACAATAATGTGGAGGTTACCGTGGAATCAATATCTGCAGTAATCATGTTTGCGTCCTCGTAGAAGGCAGCGGCTGAGGTGAGCAGATGGTTTTTAATGCAGATGGATTTTCTAGATGTTCCTGAGAATAAAAAGGATTACCGAGCTTTTCTTCAGCTTGATTAATGTCAAAGATCTGCACCTGCAACAGAAACCTGGAGGAGAAAACACCAGGTAGCAAATGCTGCTGCCAACATGATGATTGTGTCGGGTGGTAACCACAAAATGCAGCTTTGATCACCAATATCGACACTGATACGAAGCATTTTCATTACCACCAAAGGAAACTGTATCAGGAGATTTGGCGGCTCTCGTATAAAGATGTTCTTGTGTCATGTTGTGGATTTTTTTACCTGATGAAGGTCCATGACTGAAATGTTGTGACTTTAATAAACTCAGCTCAGTTAAGACGTCACCCACATGTTCACGGGCCTATGCCAGATCAACAACCGTGTTTATCTAAGCTGCAAATCACTAATTAAAATGTAAAACGACTGAGGCTGGAGGTGAGGCGCAAAGCAGCAGAAAAACACACCATAAAACTAACAATGAATCAGATAACGCCCGACATAAAAACGTCTCCACTGTCTTCGGAGCCTCATTAAGGTGCGTGACAGGTGGAAAGTGGCGAGAGGTTAGAATTACGACGGGGGCCGTCCGCCATAAACGCATTCTCTGCTTCTCAAACAGCGAAGCTGCGATGACGCTGGTGAGCTGATGAAGATGACACTCGGGGGAATGTGGATAAATCAGGCCAATAACAAGGCCCCTGACGGTCTGCCCCCTTACTCTCCCGGCCAATAAAGCCATCTGATCATCCTTTTAGAGACTCTGCCATCATGGAGCCTGCCCTCACTGTGCTCCGGGACTCGGGATTTACGAGCTCATCAAAGCCAGATTGGGGGATCTCTCGCTGCAACAAAGCGGGACAGATTGCTCGGGTTTCATTTGGGGGGCTGGCCGGTTTGAAATGCACACTGGGTGAAAGCATTCACAAATCACATGTGGCGGGGCAACTGGTGAGATCAACACAGACGAGACCCGTTACTGACTACTGAGTGACTTTAATCTTGAAGTATTCAAACGCCGGGACCTGAACTGCAGCATTCGCAGTTCAGAAAGTTCAACTCACCTTCCTGTCACCTCGAGCGGGACAAAACAAAAATATGACCAACGAATTCCGACGTGGAAAGACAGATAGGCCGGGGTCTGCACCATTGACACACTTGACTGCAACCCACTGCTGAACGCCCGGGTTTCCACATCCTCTGGGGATATCGAGCTGGTTTTCCAGTGACACGCTCGATGCACACGGTGGGTGAGGGGAAGCTGGAATCAAGAGTGTGTGACACAATTTAGTGGGGCTGCAACGTGCTCCGACCACAGGCTGTCATAGGGAGACATCGGACCAAGGCGCAGGCCAACAGTCATTACCATAAATCAATAAAGTGCTCGGGTGAGCAGCACATACACACCAGTAACACCAACACCGCTACACCAGCACAGACTCTCATTCCTTCAATCACGACCAGCATTATGTCATTTCACATGTTTAGCTCTGGGCTAATGTAAGAGTACGACGATGTGTGGAAGTGCCCAAACTGATCCTGAACAACAGCGTCTGATTAGAAGGGACAGCATTGAAGGTTTAATTGAATGGCAGTGGATGGCCCATCCATCATTTAGATGGGACTGGACCAAATAGATTGGAAGAATATTGGCAATGGTCAGCAGTAAGCTTAAAGCACACACACACACACTATTGAGACGAGTTTGAAGGACACACACAATACAATCAACCTATTGAGGAGGTTAAGCTGGAATACACTATACAGTACATTCATCCAGTGAACCAGTCACGTACATTATTTATGTGTTTCACAGTTTTCTGTATATCTGCACAGCTGGTTTGTATCATTATACAGTATGTATCTACAGTTCAGCTGACTGAAGCTGAAAATTAAAAGGCGCCCTGTGGAGTTTTCTGTGTGTCTGTTTATACATTTTAAATAGTTCTTATTTAAACGTTGCTCCATGATGCTGCTAGCGGTAACCATTGTCACTGTTTACTGTCCCTTTTGTAGTTTGTTTATCAAGTTTCTTATTATTTATTGCCTCTTCCTGTATCATTAATTTGTATGTTTGTGTGTTTCTGTGTGTGTAAAGTTGCTTCAAATGAATCGCCCCACTGGGATTAATAAAGTTGTTTCCAGTCAGAGTAACTATTTTCATTTTTAGTAAATTTTAAGCAAAATGCAACAAATTCACAAACCCTCAGCTCCTAATATTTCTTCCTCCTCTATGACTGGATACCTGAAGGAATAATAACTGTTATTATTATGAGGAGTATTTTGGTTTTGAACTGTTGACAGAACGCACGTTGGGAATCGTGACGGACAGTTTTATTTGACGTGTCATAGACCGAAAAGTCAAATATGAAAATAAAGATTACAGTAGTTGTAGTCCTTGAATTAACTGTCAACATTTAATTCTTTCAAACATTTCATTACTTTGTGTGGCCATGATTAGACAGGAGACAGAGGAGCTGTGGGAAGAGAGAGACGAGGGATGAGACAAACAAACAAACAAACAAACAAACAAAAGGGCTGAACTCAGATCAAGGATGCTGCGATTACAAGGACAGCATCCTAAACCCTTCGACCACCAGGGACGCCTGTCTTTGTTGTAAATGTCATTTAAAAAGAAAAAATATGAAATAAAACAACAGATTTTCTGTGAGGATTTCAAGACTCGCAAGTGGAAGCAAAATCTGAAGAAGTTTGGCAGTGAGCCACATGTCAGTTGCCATGGAGAGAGGTCCATGGTTACGGTCTTTTACAGATTTTATACTAGGTTATTTTTAGGCTCCGGCATTGAAAGAAAGAACAAAATCAGTCGATTCTGTGTCTTTCATATGATTGTTCTGAAATGTGGCTTTTCTTTGAAAATTGATTATGTGACTCAGGAGAGCTGAAAGCTCAGAGTTATGTGCATTAAACAGAAAATATGATGGAGGTTTGCAGATGAAGCTTCATTTCTAAATAGGTACTGTCTTATATGGCAGAAATGAATAATAATATTCATCATTATGTGTATAATCACCTGAAAATAAGATCAATATGTTTTCCGCCATGTCTTCTTCAGGAGAGGGTGAAACAAAGGGGTTGCAATCCACACACAACTACACTGCTAGACGCCCCTAAAGCCTACGTACTGGTCCTTTAAGTTACAGAATCAATGCTGACACAATGTAACTGACAGAAAATCAGGACATAGAAGACAGAAAAATATCAGTTTTCACATCACAGAGGAAAATCCAGCAGCACCGATTGTTACAAAAAAAACTTAAACCGACCTCCTTTGATCTGCTACATCGGCGTTTTGTGGAGGTGATGATAACTAAAACACTTTGGAGGTTCAGAGAGGGGATCAGAGGATTACAGATCATGTTTCTGCTGAGGTCTAGGAGGAGACAGATCAGTTCTGGACAGTTAAGCAGAGAGAAGGAGGAGGAGGAGGAGGAGGAGGAGGAAGAGGAGGCAGTAAAGTAGCCTGCTATTCACAAGAGGGCTGCACAGAGCAGCTATCCACAGATTACTCCCTTTTCCATGCTCGTCAGATTCACCAAAAAAAACAATCACTGCACAATTTATTGCCTCGAGACATGAGTGATCCACCGGGAAACAATACCAAATAAAAAAGTGAGGCTCTTTATCCTTTTAAGACGTTTTCATTTAGCTCCTGCTCAGACCGCCCCGCGGCCACGCTGTGAAAGCTGACTAACACTCATCACGTCTGATAAACCTACCAGCTACACAGAGACTGTGTAAAGCTTTGGAAAGCAATTAAGGCGGCGGCTCGGGATACACGAGGGGGGTCTCTTCCCGTCACCGTCGCTGCTCTGACAAGAGCCGACAGTTAATACGACGTGGATGGCTGAGCTTGAATTTATGAAATATTCATCTTAACGCAGAGGGGAAGGTGGGGGTGGCCCTATGTATAATTTATAACATCTGTATTTATGTTGGATTGTGTGCCGTGTGTGTGGATTTTTCTTCCAAGTTGCCATTTCTTGTGGGAAGTGGGAATGATTAGATTGCTCTGGTGAAGGTGTTGTCGATGCAGGAGGATGTAGAGCAATCACTAGTAATGCACTCGGGGTCTGATTGCAATAAATTTCAGGTCAGCCGGATTGACCGGGTGTAGCTGAGGCGAGTAAGAGCACATGAAGAAAGGACTGAAGGACGGAGAGGCCGGGGGAATTAAATGGAGCTGTTGAAGGAGCCTCCACCCCCTCCTCCTCCTCCTCCTCCTCTCTGCCACAATCCTTTCCTCCAGCTACTCCCCCTCCTCAGAAGGAGAGGTTATGGTAATCCAAAGGGCTAAAAAATCAGAGAAAAATGTGGCACTATATGAGGAAATAGGCAGATTCACAGATTGTTTTTTTATCTGTTTGGTGGGACAAGCTAAGTGATATTACTATAAATCCACGAGGCAAACGGAGGGACCAGAAGTGTGTCTGAGCTTCAGTCATAGGCTGACAGCCCTGGCACCGTGGACCCGACTGGCATAAGGCGGCGTGGTGTGCCAGGTGCTGATAAGGGGATTGCTTTGGCGCGGCAGCAGATCACACTCGGGGCTCGGATGTTTGTTTGAGTCACAGCACGGCAGATACAGGAGTCAATTCTGCTGTCACACCACTATTTGATTTCGCGTGTCAGTCGAGTGCATGTAGCCTGAGCACATAAGCATGCGTGGGCCTGCTCCGACACCTCTGCTGCGCTATGATGTTTGTTTTGGTGGAAAAGCTGCGATTCCTCTGGGCTTTCCCGTCTTCATCAAAGGCTGCTTATCGTGGGAGATACAAGATAGGACTCTCCTGAGGGAGAGGTGGAAGGAACACACGTCTGGTGCGTCTGTGGGAAGAGCCCGCAAAGGGTCATACAGATCAATACAAGGGTCAACCAATCAATCCACGACAGGGGTTAATTTGGCTGGACAACCCTTTCATGTCTGAGAGCTTGGAGATACTCGTCGAGGAAGGTAGACGAGCAAACAAAGCAGCACGATGTGGAGGAATCTGCCGGCACGGTTTTATTATAAACACACGATGGAAAAAGTGTCAATCACGTGGCTCCTGGGTGGAGGATGTGGTGCTTCAAGAGCTCAGATGATGTATGCAGGGTGTGTTTGTACGCTCCTGCAGCGGCGCAGCGTTCTTCAGGTACCTGCTTGTCAGTCAGAGATGCCATTTTGAAGCTTCCAGGCGATTTGCATGGCGCATCCTTGATTTGACAGCCAGACAGAGCGCTGCTCCGCATTTACAATCCAATCTCTCCATCTATCAAAGTGACAAAGTTTCGCTCTGCGCGTTCATCTGACACACGTCAGAGCGCGCGCCGTGATCGCACCAAAATACCGACGCTCTCGCCCGAAGGTGTTGTCAAACCGCCGACGCGTGATTGGCTTACCAACCACTGAGACACACAAACAGTGATCAGGATTCATAGTAGATGATTTAGACCTACGGAGGACAGTATCAAACTAAACTGTCAGTATGATGAGCAGGCCAACGCAGAGAGCAGAAAGATTACAGTTACTCTTTGTATGACTTGTCAACATTACAGACGTCCAGGGAAGCCTTGAATAACTAACTAACCATAAATAACTCACCAAGCCACCAGATCATATATAAAGTCCACTGACTAAGGGTTTATTCCTGACCAGCAGACCGAAAACAAACAGCTCTGACTTCATGGTAACGTGAGGACAAACCTGCTTTGTACTTTTTCGCTCATGCAGAGAGCACTGGTACTCAAAGACATCTCAGATTTGAAATCCACTCACAAATTTACAGGAGTTATGTAGGTGAAAACTTAAAAGAGAAGAGACATTCACACTAATAACACAAGATTAGCTCCAAAAACATCGGCATGCTGGTATAAAAATGTAGTTTTTCTTCTTGTCTCTGAGGTTCTTCGTACGCAGAACGAGGCCTGGTGAATTTCAATGAGAGCACGACTCGGGCCTTGAAACCAGAACGTCCTCGTGGTCTTGTTTATAACCCCTCATCAAATAATAGTTGTTGATGACTGGCAATCAGAGGTATTCACAATGACAGATGTTTGCAAATAGGAACTGTGTTCATTTCGTTCAATGGGGTAAAATCAGGCAGAGAGACACGATGATGAATCAGCGTCCCCATGGGGTCACAGCAATCATGCATAATGTGTCAGTAATATACAGTTTCAAGCCCGTCGTGTCGTGAGGCACGAGACTCACCTTCTGGAGGAAAAGGACAATCCTCTGGACCATCTCAGCCCGCTGCTCCTCCAGGCTGAACAGGGTACGCGGCGTGCGGATGAAGACTTTGGTTTTGCCGTAGGCCACGTCGTGGTCGAACCCGCACCCCTGCATGAGCCTCTTCACGGCATCTTTGTCTGATGGCAGGTCATGGTTTGGCCACGTGAACTCTGAGATCATCTTGTATCTGCAGGAGGGACGACGGATCAGGAAATTTAGTTGATTTAGTCTAAATCATTCAAAGGACAGAGCTTCTAGTGTCTTTCTAATGGCCAACGGGGGGCAGCTCTGTAGCTATACTACTGTAAATTGCCATATAGATCTTCTTAATTACTAAGCAAGCATGAGACTTGAGGCTCCTGGCGTGCTGCCATGAAAATCACATCGAGAAAGAGGATTCATTATTGTAGAGTGCAGCTCAGTGTCGAGGGTAAGAGGTCAAATTATGCCTGTAAGAGTCTTTAAGACCTTTAAAGGAAGCTTTTAGCTATCAACCATCAACCATGTAAGACCTGTTGAAGCCGGATACAAGGAGTCATAGCATCGAGCCACATTCAGTCACAAAGCGACGAATTCAGGAGTGCGTTGTGTAAAGGCTTGAAGGTTAGTCACCAGAGCTGAGAAGCAGCTTGTGCTGCTGTCATGCAATAAACGTCCTTCCTGTATTACAATGATATGCAACAAAAACAAGCCTCTCATGATGTGTGTGGGTTGTTCTGACACTGATGAAGAAATCACTCATCAGGAGGAAGAAGCACGGCTTTGAATCAAAATCACGTATTTAACATGTTGCCACAGAAAACCCTAAAGTTCATAGAAAACCTGAAATAACGGAGATCATGAGACGTTTCAGAGACGGTAACGTCTTCCAAAGATCCAGAGATCCCAGCGCTTGTTAACAGACTGCATCCCTGTGTCATTTCACAGCCGACCCAGTACCAAGCCTGTGATGTAACACCAAGTCCAAACACACCAACCAAGCTGGGCTGGAGTGACCCAGTTGGACGACTTGTCAGCGTGTCATGCAAAGGACTCATTACCTAACCCTCTGTCCATTACAATGGCTTCTACGAGGGCAGTGTGACAGCTGGGGAATAAGGGCAGGGCCAGTGTGTGTGTGTGTTTGTGTGTGTTGTGTTACCGTTAACACAGAATGATGTTACGATCATTATCATGCCATTTGGATTCAAATCTGTAGATATGTTGTGACCAAAACATGATTATCATAACTAGGATTAAAAGATCTCATCTTTACACGGCCGCTCGACTGTTATTATTACTATACAGATACAATCAGCCAATAATTGTTTTAATGTGTTGGCCAATAAGTAATGTCATTATAGAGTATACTGCTCAGTTGTAAAGAAATACGCGTGTTTAAATTCACCATGAATGACCTTTATTTATGAAATTGTTTGTTTTTGGTCACAATTTTGTTTCAGGTTTACTTTTATGTTCATCGTTACTGTTTTAAGTTCATCGTTTGGTCAAATTTATTACATTTTTATCAAAAATGTTTCTTTATATTACGTGTTTATGTGAAAAAAACGTTTAGATTGGCCCTGAAATATCAGATTTCTGCACCTCTTAAATATGTACACTATATTTCTACTAGCCTTAGAAAACCATCATCAGCACCGTCATTAACAGGATCATTTCTGCAGCACACTGAAGTGTCTCTTCAGTATTTATAATCCAGCGCGCTTTAATTAAGGTCAGAAGATAAAACATATGAAGCTTCGAGGAAACTGACAACACAAGAAGAAGCAGCTGCTGCTGAAGGCTCTTTTGTTATGACTGTTGGAAATGTAACCGATCAGCTGCGAGATTAGATTAGACGGCAGCTGATTAGAGTTACACAACACATACTTACACCCCACATTCAGGTCTTGTCATGTAATATCCTTCATGGATGCCCACTGTGCAGCTTCAGATGTTCAACATGTATGCTTACGTAAATCTAGAGTGCGTGAGGTGAGGTGAGGGGAGGGAGGGAGGAGGTGTTACTCAATCACTCCTTCTGCCCAGAAGCTGGTCCTCATGAGCTAATGTTTAACACAACCCTGATATGACTCGACAACACATCAAATGATGAAATATGTCCAGAATTTGGGTGATTTTTTCAAAGGATTAAAGTGAATCCACTGAACCAAATGAATCTACCGCACAGCTGCAGGAAAACCAACCGTGATGTAATATCAGCAGACAGGTGAAGCTGTGTGTAATGTGTGTGTGGTTACCTCTGTAGGAAGCGCGGGTATGTCTGTCTGTAGGCGAAGCCGGCACGCCGCACTCGGACGTTCTCCAGCAGCCCGAGGTACTCCACCTGATGGCGGCAGCGCTCCTGCTCGAACAGTAGAGGAGACTTGACGTCGTTGGGTTTGATGCAGCGAACGTAGTACGGTTCCTACGGAGAGGCGTAAACAGAGTATTAACAACTGCTGGTGAAAGTTTAAAGGTAGGAAAGGTTTGTGACATAACAGATAGAGAGATGTTTCTACTTATTTCGTGGTCTTTAATTTGACTTGACCTCTGAACTCATCCATCTCTCTGCTCCTGCTAGCTTCAGCAAACAGCAAACAGTAATCCTGTTTCAGCTCGAGTTAAGCGAATTTGCAGGAGAAAGTCAGAGAGGGAGCCTCGTTTAAACGCACAAATGGGCGTAAAGTGATGTGAAGTGTGAGTAAACTCTCAGAGTGGGCCGTGTAGGTGGGTGAACAGCGTTTAGCCTCCACTACAGCTCTGGATGTGATGCTTCGGTCCTGACTGCTCACCTTGCAGGCCAGGTTCTCCACCAACGAGATCATGGAGTTTTTGAAGAGCGTCGCGGCCGTCAGCGGCCGCTTGGTGACTTCAGTGATGCTCAGTTTGCCCTCGGGCCACATCCCCTTCAGAACCGAGTTAGAACTGGAGCAGAAAGAAAAAACATGGATATATGAGTAGAGACTTCAACACTTAAATGACTACTGAAGAGCAGAACTCTGTTTTTTTTACCATCCAACATTCATTAAAGCTTCTTTTGAAGGAGAGCGAGCTGAAAGGAGATTATTTGCACTCGTCCTGTGCTGATTTTTCTAGATGGATGTCATGTAGTCAAAGTGCTGCAAGGAACACAGTGAAGAGAGTGTGTGTGTGTGTGTGTGTGGATGTGTTTGAAACAGTGTGTGCGTCACCTGTTGTACAGCAGTCTCTTGAAATCCTGGAACAGAGTGTCTTTGTTCTTATCTATGAATCCTACCACTGAGTACCTGTGAAAAGAGAGAGGCAGGTAAATGGGCACACACACACACACACACCTACACACACTTTTGTTTTGCTCGTACAAACTGTCCTGATTACCGTCCTTTAACGGGAGCGCCATGACTACGCGATGAGTTTGACCTTTATCTAAATCTAACTTGCGGAGACAAACAGTTTACACGTCTGAACTGTGATCTGAGACGCTCGTCTAAATATAGCCACGTACACTTTAAGTTCATGTGTGCTCTCAGTGATGAACCTGCTATAAATAACAGAGGCCGTGCTGTGAGATGGTCTAAGTGGCTCAGGGATCAATCAAGCCTGCCAGTCAGGCCGTGCTCCTCTGCCTGAGTCCTCCCCTGGGCGGCAGACACTTAGCTCTCACAAATGGGCTCCACACATTTCCCTGAGAGCACTTTTCGGGGGGCTTAGCGTGTGTGATTTATTAATTTGAATGACGTCCAAGTACTTTTGGGGATTGCAGAGTGGGAGGAGAGAACGCCGTGCAATGAAGATGTAGTTTAAATGTTGGAGTGCGTGCACCCTTTGCATGTTTTTGAGTCCTTACGTGCGTCTCAACGTTTTGAATGTCAAGTAGGTTATTTTTGACTACAATGTGGACGTTTTTTCTCCAGCACATGTGCACTGGGCCCTCATTATAATACGATACATGCCTTACAGGATCACTGTGTGGGATTAAGTGGAATCAGTGCAGTGCAGTAATGAGTGAAAAACACAAAGACACAATGTATAAACACTTCAGTTTCCCACCGGAAACAACAGCAAGGTAACGCAGTGAGAATATTCTAAAGATAGTGCAGAATAAACTGATGCTGATATTTTTAGGTGTGTGTTACGGCCAGCTGTTACTGTTCTTGTTTTGTTCTGTTCTGAGTGTGACCTCCTGTCTTTGTGTGAGGATTTGTGTGTGCAGCTCCAGCTGATGGTGAGACCTATTTAAGATCCTGTTCCTGCCAGTGACGGCGGGGGAACCTGGCTGAGAGTTCAGCTTCTGCTCCTCATGCTCTGTGGAAGATTTCCCCCGTGCTTCGGCTGTTTGGTTTGTTTTTGTGATGCAGAATTTGCTCTCTAAGTTAGTAATTTGTGTCTGTAGTTAATGAATGTTAATGAATTTCCTCCTGTGTTCAGGTTCGGTTTCGTACATGTCTTTTTGGACTGGGTTTAGGAGGCTTGTTTGTTTTGTTCATTTGTGTTTTCATTCGCAGAAATAAACTAGTGTTGACTCATTTATGTTGCACTCCTACACCTCAGACGGGGACGTAACAGTTTGCCTTTTTCAGGAGGCTAAAATATGTTTTGTTGACGCTCCTGTCCACGGTGGTGCATTATTTAGCTTCCATGCTGGTCAGCTTCTCCAAAAGGTGACACACACACCTCACACAACTCCACTTTAAATGACCTGAACTGAGCCTTTGAGTTATTCTTGAAGGTTTTTAAGCACTGCATGAAATCCTTATGTAATAATAAAAAGAGGTTTTTTTCTAAATGAACAGGTGCTTTAATAACATAATATCTTCACAGATCGTTACATTACAGTTTTATTGGAGCACTGGCTCGTTAAAGGCGTTATATAAAGTGAAGAATCAAAGGAATTATGCATCCTACTCAGAAAGTGGTGACGAATATTTAAATCCAGAAGATTAAACAGAAAAAAAATGACTCGGGTTATATAAAGAATATAAAGACAACGCGGATGAGTGGTGCTCCCACGTCCCCCAAAAAAACCATCAAGTTTTTTTATTTAGGAACACAAACACTCATCTGCTGCTGAGCCGGGCCAATAGTACAACGCTGTGCTTTCAGTAGGCAGCGCTGTGGCATGAATATGTATTAAGAAAAATGTGGGAAAGGTGCGTGAATCACCGGTGAAAGCTTTTCCTGAACAAATCAAACTTTGAGATACTTACACCACGTCTCCTGCATAGTGCCTGATGCGAAAGTCTCTGTCGAACTCCAAGCTCTTGTCAGTCGGTGAGAGCTGCAGAGAGAGAGATGATAAAGCCTTTAGACTCAACATTTACACGTGAAATGATGTTACGTTAGTGTTGGTGTTAAATCAATGTTTACTTTGTTATTAACAAATCATCTGTTCGTCTTGTCTCCTAATGAGCAGAGGTCAACAGGAAGCCTCTCTGGTCTCGCTCCGTCTGTCTTTGACGTGTTACATAACAAACTACATGAGTCAAACTATAAACTGTATACAAAATAAAACTTTTTCCACCTCCTCAGACTAAATTTAAAAATGTTTTCTGGCTGCTCTTTGTTCTGAATAACGTCTTTGAGAACACATGATGATGTTTCAGTTGTTTTGCTGCAGTCAGACCTGCGAGATAAACACTCTTTGTTGTAACCGTCATAAATTATGCAGCGAGTCATCATCGCAGCATCTGAACGCTTTTCTTTTAAAGTTGTCTTAATAGTTCTTCGCATAGTTGAAACAAAGTGCATAGACCTAATAATAAATATTCAATAAGCCAAACACACTTCATGTTTTATGTGTCAGAGAGACTGTACACTTTCATCGGACGCTCGAGTCCTGATAACAGTCGATGGGAAAAGTTTGACAGCTTTTACAGAAATGCTCTAACTTCTCACACAAGTTGCCCAAAGCAGTACTGAAGAGCCATCTGCACATCGTGTTATGAATGTTGTGTCATAACTTTTGTGTCAGAGAAGCAGCAACATACTGTGCACGCCGCGTTTAAAGAAAAGACGTGAAACTGAAGACATAAAATCAGGAAGGAGCCAGAATATATGCATCAAGAATAAATCAATGTTCAAGAATTAAATCCATTATCATCATCATGTGCTTTTGGTTGGACTTTTCCTTATGTTCTACTTTGGCTGTGGTTAGAGGATAAATCTGGATCTGGAATCGAGCGGCTGGTCAGCAGATCAGACTGGCTGTTCTGGACAGTTTCCAGGTGTGATTGTGCGTGAAAAAGAAAGCACACAGTGACTTAAGATCAATAAAAACAATAAAAACTTTGCAGCTTTTGGTTTGTCCTGCAAGTTCAGGAGCTTGTTAAGACACTCTTTACTCCTATAAACGTGCAGGAAGCACTCAGTCATGAGCTGATGATAGGAAAGGTTTGTAGGATGAATTTCCAGATGATGATGTCCAGATTCACATCTAAGATTCTTCTGACTTAAAATCTGCAGCTCATGTAGGTGACAAATACGACAGCTACCGTTCAGCAGAGGAGGAGAAGCCTCCTCTAATAAATAATGACCATAAATTTGGCTTAAATATCATTTCCGAGTTTGTTTTAACCCCCTGAAAATGCAGATTTTGGACTTTCCCCTATCAGTACTCTTCGGGTACATTTGTTTTGTTACTACTCTGTACAGGTTAAACTGAAAAGCAAAGAATGATTCCCAACACAGCTCGAGCTTCTGCAATAAGAGACGCGGTGATGTGGAAAACACCGACACTGTCAGGGAGGATAAAGTCTCAGAGAAAACAGGAGAGACGATGTGCAAGATGTGATGAATAAAATCCAAGAATGGGGGCAACAGAGACTGTAAGACAAGAGCTGAGGAGGAGGAAGAGGATGAGAGGGGAATGCAGCGTGAAGGAAGAGACGAGCTAAAAAAAGAGTGTCTGTGAACTGATGCCTGTATGTAGGACAGAAGAGGCATGAACTGAAACGCAGAGAGGTCTGTCACGACCTTCCAGCAGCTTCTCATGATGATTCGGCTTCCTGTGACTGAAAATATAACGCTCACATCAGAGATTAGAGGCAGATGGGAGTGGAGAGAGAGGTATCCTGTGCTTTTATAAGAATCCCAAGGAGGGAGAAGTGGTTAGTATTTAAGAGCGGGAGGCTAAGAGTGCAGGAAGCAGCCACATTAAAGCTGTGGATAGCGAGGAGGACTCATAAGAAAGGAACAGATCAATATCTGTGTAATTTCACGTGATGCATCATCTTTGTTTCATCCACACACAAACAGAAATGTAAAAATATATATGTGATTTCATGGGGAATTATCTCATGTCATCCATCCTGTGCTTCGGAGCAGCAGCTACAGCACAGGTCCGTTTGGTCTCCGTACAGGCACAATGGTACCAAATCTGGCAACCTCACAGCGATGATGATTGCTGCAGAACCAGGACTCATTCATGTAGTAGCTGGGTGCAGAACCGGAGACTACTTTGAAGGCAATCATTAGCAGGTCAGCGGGGCAACACGGGGCCTTTTCGGTTGATTGAAAACCAGACACACCACCGTGTTCTGGATCATCTGAAAGGGTTTCACCGTGCAGGCTGGGAGGCCCGTCAGGAGCGCGACCACAGCCCGGATCAGGGCCTGATTTTTCTGATGTTGTAAAGTTCAAAAGCAACACGACTGGGCAACAGAGGCAACGTGATCAGAGAAGAAGGTGAGCTGGTCCTCGATCATGACTCCTGAGTTTCTCGTTAGCCTCGTAGGGCGAGACACAGGGAGTCAGTTCTGATGTTGAAGTCATGGTGTAGAGTAGGTTTGGCTGGGAGGAGCAGCAGTTCAGTTTTTAAGAGGTTGGTGTTCCTTCATCCATGTAGATACATCTGAGAGGCATCCAGAGATCCGTGCAGATGTCTCTTGATGCTAAACTACACAAACTACATCCTAATGTCTATAAACTATCTCCATATCTACATATGAACGCAGAATCTGTACGCAGGGGATCAAGACTTTGGCATGAGAAGCTTTCTGGTTTCTGTTCATGTGATCGTACGATCAGTGATGTTTGAGGAGGCTTTGGTGGCAGCAAGAAGAGGCGAGCTATCGCCAGATGACGTCTTAGATATTAGATATGCAGATATCTGTCATAGAGATCAGCTGGAATGTGTCTTTCTTGTCACTTTTGCATATCAGCTTGCTAATCAGACTGCAGATGGTCCATATATCAGCTTTTCAGACATCCACCGGTCATCCTGGAAGCAGTCAGACATCAGCTATCATACTGAGAGGTTTCTGAGATGGACGACATCCTGACTCCTGCCCTGACAGCCAGCCTCCTTCCTGAATAACAGAGGCTGTCACAGCAGCAGATTAATGACCAGGACTTAGGAATGAAGACGTCTGACAACAAGATCCACCTGAAATGTGCGGGTGTCCACATACTTTTGGCCATGTATTCCACTTAAGTTGTATAAGACTGGACACTAGTGTGGACGAGACGGCCAACAAATAAAACTTTTACAGCCACTCTGCTCTTCTACCGAGATGCTATTTCCGTCAGCTGAGCCAATACAGTGTGCTCCATTACTTTGTGAAAATGTTGAATGAGTCACCGGAGGGCGCGCACACACACACACACACACACACACACACACACACACACACTGAAAGACAGAAGAGTCCCTTATGAGAGGAAATATTGTAAACACAGCTCAGAGAAACAGAGATTTACATCAGAGAGCTGAATGAATCAGTCAGCCTTGATTCGGGTCCAAAGCCCAAATCAAAAGCACGCAGGTCCCCACAGAAAAGCTCTGACAGATCCAAGTGAAATTCCTCAGTGAAATCAAAAAACTATTTACTTCCCCGGCTCTTCAGAAATCCACTGAAGCATTGAAGTGCTTCCAGTGAGTTTCTTTTTTTTATTGTTCACAGTAACGTGCTCAGCAAAAGAAAACGGTTATGAACGCTCTCTGGAAATAAATAACCACGCTGCATAATTCAGAGTCTCCGACACAAAAAGACACAAAAAAATGAAAATAATCTATTTGGAGACATTTTCAGGTGGAGAACACACAAACAGACAAACAGATGCACCGTCAGACAGACAGCCTGCATCTGCTGGAAGCCACACACACACATACATACATGCTCTATGCAGACACACACACATAACCACCAACCAGACACACATGTTGGCAGCGTTATTATTAGCACCTCCTCTGTGTTTGGGATCGGGCCTAATGTTAAGATGGAGGGTGTGATAGTGTGTGTGTGTGTGTGTGTGTGGAGAGGGAGGGCAAACTAATAGGAACAAGGTCAGCGTAATGAGAAGAGGAACGAAGGCATGAGCCAACAGACGAGACAGAGACAGAGAGAGAGAGATTAATATTAAGACTATTCAGAAGAAATAATCCACAGCGGGAACACATCGTGACCTGATACAGATCACATTACAGAGTTTATTCCTCTGAGATGTGACAGTATATTCTACAATTATTTATTACAATTACTTTGCTTTAGTGCTGAAACATTTCGTCGATTCATTTTAGGGGATGCTCGGTGAAGAAATACGGTGAGTTATTATATTAGTTATCAAAAGGAGGTCACATAGAAGAGCCTGTGTGTGAGCTGGTTAAAGTTACAGTAGACCTTCAAAGAGTCAAACTAATAAATGCTTCAGTCTTTCTTTGTTTTCAGTCTGAAGTTATATCAAACAGCTATATTGGCTCAAGTACTGAGTGTCTATGGGATGAAATAACAAAATAATGATCCTACAGTCAGCCTGGGACTGAGTCAAACTAAGCAAGTAAACTGAAGCAGAGTGTGGAGCGCACAGCTTTGTCTGACTTTGAAAGTCATTTCTTAAACAACTAATAAGTCTGAATGAGTGAATATGTTCTTCTTCTTGTTATTAGAAGGAAGAAGGTTTACTTTATTGATCCCTCACTCACAGTTTTTACATATATAGGCCCGAAATACAACCTCATACACTCACAGACATGGAGAGATGGTGGAGTGATGGGCTGCCACGTAGCGACACCCCGGGAGCAGTTAGAGGTTCGGTACTTTGCTCAAGAAGGTGAACTGGCATCTCTCCAGCTACTAGTCCACATTTTTGATATTTTACAGACAAAGTTTAAGTGCTTGTTATATTTATTTGTTTGTTATCATAAATCAGTTCTGGACGGATATCAGCCGATTGCAGTCTGAAGCTTCAACATGCAGAAGAGAAACTTAATGGTGGCCCGGTGGAAACCTCGACACCCGCTGCTACAAATCTGTGCAGGGAGTAAATTTAAACATTGAGATTCCTCTCCTTAAATGTAAAGTAACACACTTAATCCCCGGTTGTTCCAGTGGAAAGGCTAGTGATGCTAATTCAGGCGGTAGAACGCCGATTATGCTGAGCAGCTTCAGGCGTATCACTCCATGAATGTCAAGCAGGGAGAAGAGCGGATTCAGCAAGCTTCTCTCGGGGCTGGCAAAGGTTACAAAATTAAATACCGGTAGCATGTGTGGTAGCATGATTATTTTCCCGATGAATCGTTTGATCTGTTGAAATGCTGAGGCTCGCAGTTTCCTAAAGCTGAAGGTGACGGTCGGCATCGAGTTGCTTGTGTTGTCCGAAAACAATCAAAAACCAATTTAGAGAAACAAAAGATAACGATAAACAATAAGTGATTACTCTGGAGATGCTGGAAGCAGCATATTTACTTAAAGAATGACTTAAATGATTAATAAATGATCAAAATAGCTGATTAATCAACTCTTTTCAGCTCCATTGCATACATTTATTTGACTTTCTTTCAGTGTGAAGACGCAGCAGCAAAATAATTCATCTTCTGAAGCCATCTTCATCATTTGAATTATACTTTTGTCTGTATAGGAGTAATTACGGATGGCCAAATTAGCAGATTAATTAAGGAGATTTCCGGCACTGAAATGAGACGGAGGTAAAAGAAAAAAGGGGGCAAAAAGGTGACACGTGAAGAAAAAGATAATTATCTTGAACATGAGATGCGCAGACGCACAGTTATCTTTTTAGTTTTATTAAACATAAAGGCGTTTCATTAAAAACAAAGGCGGCGACAGGGACATATAAATTAGAGACAGACGCAGAGAAACACAGGCAGGAAAACTGCGAACAAAAACTGAGGTGAGAAGGCGAGAGACAGAAAGGGGGGGGGCAGTAACAAGAACATGGTGGACTGACTGTGTCAGGTACACACTGTAGCAGCACCCAGTGTTAACGCGACAGGAAGCGGCGGTGAGACGCTGCTGCACAACATTTTCACCTTTCGCTCTTATTACTGTGCTGTGCATTAAGATATTGTTTGCAGAGAGAAGACAGATTACTACGAGCGCCTCCACCTCACATTCATTATTTTGTGGAGAATATAGAGCAGTGTAATCAGGCCACAGATGGCCGTGAGGTTCCTCAGCGGTGACAGAAGCACCACTCGAAAGCTTTAACATCAGGACATACGCGTTATATAAATCATATTTACAAGGAAAACAAGAGTGGAAAACATGGGGTGGAGATGCCTCCGTACAGAGCTTGAGGGGTCACTAAATGGTTGGATAGAAATGATGTGACTGTGACCAGATCTCAGAGATGTTCATCCGAGGGAAGATTTTTCAAAGTATTGATGCTCTCTCGATACCACGTGTTGGAAAAAGATATGGTCTCTGTTAATTACACACTCGATACTATCTAAAAGATCGAATCTACAATCAGAATGACGTCATCCACGACCGGTTAACTAGCGGACAATCTCCACCTCGCTCTGCTGCTGTGCGGTCAACTCTTCTGCAGAGACAGAGAGAGAGAGACGTTATCTGGTATTATGACGAACACAGCAATATGAACAAACCTGGTTGGTGCCAGTGTCACTTGGTACCACGTAGGTTTTGATCTACTACATCTTTAACAAGAAGACTCCTTCAAACATGGCTCACCTACACCTGCAGTTGGATCTGTTGGAGTTCAATAACTTTTCTGTTGAAGGAATATTCTGTGGTCTACTCTTGTCATTAGAAAACAACTGAGACAAGGTTTCCTGTACAACATTAAAAGCACTTTGTGTGGTCAGCGATGTCTGACACACTGCAGTAAATAACCACATCATCGGCATACAAATGAAAACGAGCATCTGTCATGTCTTGACCCAAATTATTGATAAAAATAGTAAAAAGAAGTGGGCCGAGTACAGAGCCATGTGGGACACCCTTACAAACAGAACAGCAGAAAACTGACCGTCAAACTTAACGCAAAAAATAAATCCTAATTTGTGTGCCTAGGTCTTTTTTCTTTTTGTCATGAATGTCCTCAGATTAGGACTGAGAACTGGACCTAGTTATCCTTTCTCAGTTTTTTCACCATGCATACAAACAGGATTTGGATTAGGAAAAAACAGACACGTAGGTACACAGAGGATTTTACTCATATTACTAGATACTACTAGGTATAAAGTAAATGAGGAAATAAGTCGTCATTATATGATGTTTCCATCATTAGACCCTGAACTAGGCAAACTTGTGAGGCTCTGTTTGCTGTACCATCCAATCTGAAATCTCAAAAATGTGTGGACACCCGAAACAGCTTCTGTAACTTCATCCGTGTAAAGAAAAACAAAACTGGTAGATTCTCTGTTCATCTTAATGTGTCTGCATACACAGATTATTCCAGTAAAAGATGAAGTCCCACGTCAATCTGACCTTCCCTAACTCTTATCCACTCCTCTCCCTCCTGCATTCACTTTAGCACCAATCCTGTTTGCCACCTGTGCCCTCCTGCTCTCCAGCCTCTGGACTAAACAGCCATCCACGAGAGTGTGAGCCAGACCTCCCGATGAGCAGCGTCTGACTGTCTCCAAACATATCAAGCACTCACAGTGGGTACCACAGGAGCTAATCCAGGCGGCAGATGAGGAGGTGGATTTTGCATTTCATGCCCAATGCACTGACTGGCAGCTGTCAGGGTATTAAAACGCTGAGTATCGAGCTACATCCTCACTGTAGACCTATACATGAGTACAATCCACCAAGCTGCTGGCTACTACATCCACTGCTTCATGCTCCCACAGACATCAATTAGACTTCTCTATATGTCCTTACTGCTACTGATGACCTTGTGCCTCCCTGCAGCTAATGAACACAGTACCTCGGTGATTAGCATCACCAACACATGGCCCATGAAAGCTTTACCACTTAGCGCAGACCCCTGACATCCATTCATACATGTAGCAGCATGCGGGAGACACACACACACACTTTACATCCTGTTAGTATGCTGCACCTGTATGTGCCATGTGCTGAGGCACTTGAGGAAAAAGAAACATGGAGGCAGATGAGATAATTAAGTAATAAATAAAGACAACACAGAGAGGCAGGAGATACAGCTACTGATTAAGAGAATAAGGAGTGATGGATGCATGTTGACGCTTCAGTTAAAAAGAACAACTCTCAATACATTCGGACTTCTCCATCCCGTCCCCACGCGATCATTCCTACCAGAGACGCCAGAGAAGAATGTGAACCTGCAATAACTGATTTTTGACCTCCTGAGGGCAGCAGAGACAGACACAAGACATATCGTATCATCACGATATGAAAATGGAGAGACGGCGAGCGCCTCTGATGAAAACAGCGCTGATAAGAGCAGTGAGACTGATCCAAAACAGGGAAACACTGAGATAAGGCTCTGGGGAGCTGATGGCAACGAGTTGGGTGATAATTAAGTCTGATTTCATTACCACAAATACAGAAATTCATCTTTAGAAAGGGCTCAATAATTTCCTAAAATAGCTGGCTACTGCAGTTTTTAGCAAACATTACTCAGCACAGGGCAGGACTACATTATTTAGGGACTATTTTTAGCTGAGGATTATTACTCCTCTGGGCGCACTGAGGGAGTATTTACAGCAGCAACTCTAGTGCACTATGTTCATGTTAATGAAGGAAAATGTCACCCAGTGCAACAGTGTGGCTCTTTGTATGTTTTTCTGCCAACAGTAGTTGGTCCAACATGCTGTTGCTAGTAGCAACCACTGGCACAGTGACAGCTGAACTGTTAAGATTCACAGTTTTGTCAGATCTGTGACCAATTAAATGTTTTCTGTATCAGAGGTCTGCGTCTGATCTTAATTCAAGGTCAGAGGTTCGGAACAATAAAATAATTAACGTTACACCTCCTGTCATGTATGAGGTTGTTGACAGATGATGAAGCCGCACTGTAAAACTACACATTCATCTGGAGACAGGAGCGCTGAGTGATCTCCAGCTACACTAAGGCTTAAAGTTATGCAGGATTAAGAGCGAGGACGCTTTGATTGACAGGTGGGTGTTGTTACAGACGCTCAGGTCCGCTGACGTCTTTGCTGATTTTTAGTTTAGCCGGGAGGCGGAATATGCAAACTTTTAGCTTCCAAACGGTTCTTTGGAAACCTGTGGTTGACACATATACTGTCCATTATTTATAGTGTCATTACACATACATACAGCTGTGCACCTGCATGCGTAGTGGCAGATGAATGTGTTTTTAATAGATCTACGGCACAGAAGAAACAGCAATTTAAGAGAAATAAAGAATACAACCAGCCAGTTTGGCTCGTGGTGCAGTGACCTAAAAATAGCATCAAAAGCTGGATGACTCAAGTGAAGAAGTGCGCAGTTTGCTGCCAGTTCACTCAACGAGAGTAAAACATTTATGAGACTAGTTACAGTTCAGCGTGATGAAAGTGTGGAGTTTAGCAAACACAACATGACGGAAAAACGAAGCAGCACATCAGATCCAAGCGTTTCTCTTTAGGTGAGACGTCTCTCTGTAAACAAGCCCGTGGCTGCCATGCATCAAAAGCGTCTGATTAATTCACAACGAGGCTGAGAAGCCTGGAAGCCAATAAAAAGAAGTTCTCATCAGCAGACTGCAAAGCGACATGACATACTGAGATGTCAAAGCTCGGTTTAAAAGACACAACAGAGTGCATCTGTTAGCGATCCGAACTTCCTTTCCCCGTCTGCTTTTGATCAGTTATCAGGCCTTTCCAGGACAGTGCAAATGTGCTTTGTACGCAGCCATGTCTCATTAAAAGTCGAGCGTGTGATCACATGTACTGTGCACAGTCATTGTGTATCTAGTGAATGAAGGAACGGACAGGGTTAACCACAAGGACGGGCTGTGTGTGCTGCAGACAGAGTTGAGCATCTTCAGTACTGGAAGGAGGCTGAGCCACACAGATTGTGTTACAGGAACATCTCCTGGAATAGATCTCTGACTCATCTTCTTTCTATACATCTTCAGTTCTTGGCAGTGAGGCTCGAATGCACATGTTGAACACCGTGAGGCAGCGATTGAAGATATTCAACATGGATATTTTGTTTGTTGTGTGGTGGCAGCAGAGAGAGAGAGACGGGATTCTTTCTTTTTGAGCATGACATAAAATTTTTTAAAAAAATCTCAACTGCAGGTCCAATTTTCAGAACTTTCTAATGTTTTGAACTACATTTCATGTCTGTCCTCGGCAGAGGGAGTTGCTCAGCAACTGAGTTGTCAAGCAACTAGCTTTATAAAGTATCACAAGGTGTTTTAAGTGCGCGCTGAATCATTTGATGAGATTTATTCCCCTAAATTCTGAAGCTGATCATAAAACGATCAGAACTTTTCAATGGTTTATCCATCCATCCATTATCTGGGTCGCGGGAGCCTCCACCAACTTGTGAGAAACATATCCGTCTTTTTAGCTGCTGAATGTTTCGCCGTGTTCGTCAGCTCATTGCTAACTTTGTTTGTCATGTGCAGCGGGTTGATTAGAGCTTTCTGCTGCTGAAAATGAGGTTGATGAGAGCCAAGTTTGTGGACCAGTAAACCCCAAGGGGAGCTGCAAATTTGGGCGATAATTCCCTGTGGTCCTGTCACCCATTTCACATCATACATTAGTCATTTGATGCTTTGTTAATATGAAATATATAGCACTAATACAGGTGCGACATCACTGCCTGTATTTCCAGCATTAGTTTTCACTCTCTTTCTACGTGCCTCAGCCTTTTCCTCTACCTGATGTGTACATCTCACATTTAATTCCCAGTCTCTCCCTGCGCCTCTCTTCCTCTCTCACTTCATCTTTATTTCCACCTTCCCACTTTTATCCTGGCAGACAGGCTCGAGGAGATGTGAGCTATGAGGCTGGAGAGCAACGGTGGGTGTTTCAAGTCTGCACAGCTCCTGTACACTTTGAAACTTTCCCCAGCAGCTAATTTGCATCCTGAGTGTGGGCTAGGACATCTATTCTGGGTCACACTCACATGCAGACAGAGTATTTCTTTCTCTCTTTTGTCTTTGTCTTGAGAGTGATGCTGCACTCATATGGACTGACAACAGGAGGACAGCAGGAGAGCAAACTGACACGCAACACGGATGACACTATGTTGCTATGGTGATGGATGGTTGACAAAGAATGGAGTAAAATATATATTAAAATGATTTAGCATGTATTATTTACTGTAATTATTCTAGCAATGCAGGGAGCTATAACGTGCAGCTCCTCATTGTGCAGATCGCTCATGTTTTGTCCATGTGTGAGGTTGTAAATTCGCTTGTGGAGGACGGTGAAAAGTCCAGATCTCAGCTCAGAACATCAGCTTAGCAGTCTGCTGTCCGCCTGAATCCATGTGAATGATAATTCAGTAATCTGAAATAAAAGAAACCCTCCAAAAGGAGGAAGGTTGCACAAGTAAAGAGTATCAAAGTAAGCTGCCTTTCGTATTTTTTAGAAAAATGATATTTAAAGATTCAAAAACAAGTTTGATTTACTAACACAAGATATATATATGATTAGAAACAAAAGCCTGTAGTGGCTGAAAGGTGCCAGTTCACCTCCTGGGCAAGTCCAGCATGGACCAAAGTATAGAGGGTGGACTGGTAGATGGAGAGATGTCTGTGTGTGTGTGTTGGAAAAAAAGCATTACCTCACCGAGAGATCAATAAAGTGTCTGTTCTATTCTAAGGTGTGTTTGAGTAAGATCAGAAACTGCTTGGATTACCGACATCATAGCATCGCTGCATTAATGCACGTCCTGTGTGAGTGCATGTGTGTGTATTTTACCAACAAAAGTGTGTCAATTAAATTCGCCCAAGTGATTCATAAAAAACAACCAAAAACATAAAAAACAGGCGCATTCACTCACAACACTGCAGACATTACTACAACCGCTAAGATGTGCTGAGAGCAAAATGTCTCATTAGACATGACAGTCCTGCTGATTTACCTTTTCAATTAATGTCCGCATGGGATAATTAATCACCCTATTACCAATTTACAGGTCCACAGACAATAATTTATCACCACAAACCACAAAAAGGAGCTCATTGTTGCTCAAATCAACGATTCATTCAACCCTCGTGGCTCTGTTGTGTTCATTGTATGAAACGTCGTGCGTGTGTGTGCAGTTTTTCTATTCACACACACTGAGCCGCATGCATGAATATGTTCCTCTTTATACTCTGTATGCTTGTACGTGTTTCTCTGATGAAAATCTTTTAATGAAGGAAATCGAGGTCAATCTATGCAGTTAAGATTTTTTGTATGAGATCACGCAGAAGCTAGTTTAAAAACTCTGAATATTGTACACGGGTAACACTTGAACTCACTTTTAATAAACGGTTTATAAACACACCGTGACAGTGTGAGCAGCCATCAGGCTTAAAAATGCCAAATGGAGGGCAGGCGGCTGCCTTTGCCTCAGTGGACTTACCCACAGATTCATTTCAGTCGCAACATTAAAAGTTATCTGGAAGCACTCTGGCGATATTAACTCCCATGACTGTTAATCTAAATGGTAATACACACTGTCTATTCCCTATATATTCCCTGGAGATCTACTAAAGCCCCCCCAACAATTCACACCACTCCCTGACAAAAAAAGTCCATTATGTTAATGTTGCCTGGCAACAGGACTCCAGACAGTACAGAACAAAGATTTCTGGCTAATATTGATTCATACCAATATTGGTTCCAGGAAGTAGCAGCTGGATCACTGTAAGTTTCAAGCCTTCGTTTCACGTCTTGCTGCCAGAGGAGGAGGAGGAGGTCAGGGAGCAGCAGAAGGGCGACAGCAGGGAGCATATTGACTCCAAGATGATGAGAGTAAAGCTTCAGCGATCAATACAGCCTGCAGCACACGACTATCTTTCTTTATTTTCGGTTGGCTTTATTCACTTGAAGGTGCAGCAGCAGTCTGCAGGATTCAGGCCCCCGTCAGTTGGCTCAGTGTTCTTTCTTCGCATCACTTTGTAGCCTGTTGCTTTTAAGTGTTTTGATGTACAGTGTGCAGATGTTTATGACTTCTCATCACTCATTTTTGTTGCATCACCATCTCTCTTCCTCCCACTTCTCCTCATAAATGTGTAAATACATCCCCTTCACCTCCCTCTCCGGCTGAGCACCAGCTCCGCCACGCTCCCATTGGCTGACAGTGACATCACTTGTGCAAAGTGTCGAGTCAGACTCCTGCTCGCTCTCTCTGGCAGCTGATGCCCCCTTGTGTCCGCAGAGGAAAGCGCAGTCATGTTAAAAACACTGCTGTAGTTTTTGAAGTCGACTTCATCAAACATCCTTTTTTTTTTTTTTTTTTTACATGTTAAACATGTGCAGAGAAACTTACACACACACACGCACGCACTGACCCCGGATCAGTGAACATGAGTGACCTTCACCTTATCGGAGCCATCTGATCCCAAACTGAAAGCGAGGATGTTAGTAAAGCAAATTGGTTTAAGTTTTGTCTGCCTGCACAGGCCATTAGAGTGAATTAGACTGTAAGCCTTCCTGATTATTAAACCTAACAGGATCATGTTCAGCCTCTCCTCTCTGCTGCTAATGCTTACTTACTGCGCGGTGTAATCTGCCCTCTGCTGTTCTCAGGTTACAACAGCATCATGCTGCATCACCGCTCGCTCATACGATGCTCCATGCTTTAGATTTTAATTACATTTATTGTTTGTCTTGGTTATTTTACGTGCCAGGAATCTGTGATAAAAAATGAACCATCATGCATATTTCCACTGTGGAAAATACATTTTGGTTCATCTATAAAAAGTCAGAAACTTCCAACAATAATGTCCTTGTTTAGTTTTGTCCAAAAACCCCCCAAAATATTGAGTTCCCTATGAGCAAATTCTCACATTTGTGAAGCTAAAAGCATAAAATGATTGCCATTGTTGCTTGATGATGAACTTTATTGATTATCAGAATATGTGCTGATGAATTTGACTACTTTGTTTGCCTTCAGTAGTTTAAAAAAATACTGCAAACTGTGTGTAATCAACAGAAGTACACTGATAAATGTGACAGGACCCGTGAGGGAGAGTATGATGTTGATGCAGACCAGATTCAAACCCATTAAATGATTTTGTGGAAACAGCTGATGTTGATGTTGTGTACTGGAAAGCAAATGTCCGCTCTGCGTTCAGTGTTTCCTACCTTGCGGCTGGTGTAGTGGGCGTGTTTGGCCAGTTTTCCGTTGAGTCCCTGGAGGAAAACCTCATCTGTGACTTTGCCCACATTCATACAGGCTTCATCCAGCACAGAGAAGATGCCCTTATGCTGCTGCTCCACCAGATCCACAATGATCTGATTATTGAAGTAATCGATCTGACGAGAAAGGACACAGAGGATATATAAACAAAGTCAAAGCTGCTGCACCCAACATCCATTCAGTAATCGGCCTCTGAGATGACATGACGCAGCATCATACATACATGTTTCCATGGGATGCCTTCCCGTTGATACTCTTCCTGTTCCTGCTTGAGCACCAGCTGGATGAAAAGCTGCTGCAGCTTTTCATTACAGTAATTGATGCAGAACTGTTCAAAGCTACAGCACATGAAACAGAGCAGAGTGAATGTTATGTTAATATTATGTTATGAGTGCAAACACGCACACCATCATCAAAAGTTTGGAGTTTCCTGCCACAAAGGCTCGATTCAGTACATCAGACGGCTGAGAGGACGACTGGATGTTTTTAAATGGTCTTTACAGACAGATTTGATTTTGTAAGTGATGGTTAAATAAGAATATCGGGAATAAGCAGCCGGTGGTAAAAGAAACTGTGCAGGTTTAAACATGAACAGGCTCCTGTTTGCTCAATAATTACTATAACGAGCTGGAATGAACAGGTGTGTTTCATTAGCCGAGCTCGTCTTAAAACTTCAAAACTGAAATATAAGTTTGGTCTCAGCTTCGCGCTGCTGGAATTGGATAACAGAATATCAGCTGGACACACTTTGGAATAGGGCTGCAAAGGGGTGGAAAGTTTCTGGTAAATTTCTGGAAAGTCAAGGGAAGTTAAGCTGGGGAATTTGGGAAATATTCCAATTCGGAAACTCCATGGGAATTAATGGAAATGTATGTGAATTAACTGTAAATTGGGGTTAATTTAAACAAACTGCATCATATCCAAACATGCAAAATAAAACAATTAAAAAACAGATTTGTTTGTAGGTAGAACTTTATCAAGATTTAATTATTTTATTGAACAATATTATGTAGTCCACGAGCTCAAATGTGTGTCTTCACACAGTCTCTGTGTGCTCTGGGCTCTAAAGTGTGGTCCAGGTACAGAAATCACCTGTGCAGGTAGGGGCCGTGGCCTCAATAGCCCTGCAGGAAGCAGTGTGCTGTGTGCATGTGATTGAGGAATAGCAGATATTCAAGCGTACCTGCAGGAAATCTGGTTGTTTTAGTCAAGAAGATTATGCTAAAATCTATTTTCCCGACTATATTTAAGTTTCCTGTTAAAGAGCCAACCTTCAGTTTTGTAAACTCACAGTTTATTCCCGTTTATTCTGTTAATTCCCGTGGAATGATAAGTGGACCGGATAGGAAATTCAAATTCAAAAGGATATTTGGGAGTTAAAATAGTTCTAAAAGTTTCCTTTCCTGCCATGCAACACTGTGTGGACATCAATATAACAGGTGACTCCAAACCTTTGAGCGGTACTGTCACATACAGAGAGATGTGGGACCAGTGTGGACACAGATGTAATAGATTTTATATGTTTTATATTGGTGGAATATTCGGTGTCATTCAAACCTGTTGTTCTGGAAAATCTCGAAACCATAGATGTCCAGCACCCCGATGACCGTGTTCTTCCCGTGGACTTTGGCGTCGTAGTTTTTCACCTCGATGATGTCATTGATCCGTCCCACAATCCAGCAGAACAGACGCTCGTACATGGCCTGAGGGCGACAAAGTGTTAAGATGAATACATGTGTAGTGGCTGCTCGCTGGTGAGCAGGTGCCTTGCTCAGAGGCACGGAGTAGTCTAGCCCACGCAGATAATTAATAGTTACCGACGGGTCCACTGAGAGAAATGTCACAATATCAGAGTCAGACTTTTGTTCACAGCCCACAGTGCTGCTCTTCCATCTGCCTACATACATTACTTCCTCCACAGTCTGCAGTCTGTCTGGAGTCATAACAGCGTGACTCATGCTGGTGTGAATTCGTGTGAATTGCAGCTGAAATATCGCCACGCATTCAGCTAAATGTCACCACCCCGAGGCCGTCAGGTGACCCACTGCAGAGAAAGTGTCCAACAACATGTCATTTTCTATCTCCCCCAGCAATAACCTTGGCTAGAGCGTCTCGTCCGTAGCTGGCCTCTTGCGCCGTGTGCTGTTTTTCGATGACATCTCGACCCGTGGCCACGGTGCGGTACAGCAGGGCCTTCTCCACGTTTTCTTCTTTGGTGGACAGCAGGTCTCTGATCACAGACACCAGCTTTGGGTTCTCGATCAAGGTCACATCGCCGTCCACACCGAAAGTCAGGTTGCCCTGGAAGAGAAGCCACGGAGGACAGCTAATGAAAAAAGTGCAACATTCTGAGAGTTACATAAGAAGGTCGAGATATGATGCTAAAGCTATCACGTAATTGGCTTAGCTTAAGTGTTATCGGGGAAACATGATCAAATTTGTAGATATTTTACGTGTGGATAAAACTTTACATGGTTGTTCTGTAGTACTCGAGATCAGTCTTGGTCTTGAGACTGGGCTCAAGACCAAGACTTGAGCCAAATCCTGCAGCATCTGAGAGAACAAGCAACCACGCTTCACCCTAAGAGTTTTGCTGAATATTAGCTACCTAAATACTGTCTGGTCTCGGTCATGACTTTGTGTGAAATCTAAAATCTATACACAGATGTCTCACAGTGGGACACATCTGGTGTAAGACATGAGTGGGACATGATAATATTGAGTATTACCAGATGTAGGATGGTGGCCAGGATCTTGTAAACAGTCTGAATCTCATCCCCTGTGAAACCGATCACTTTCATGGCGTCGGCTACAGCTTTGAAATCGGCCCCGTCGTTGATGGAGGACTGGAGAGAGAAACAATGAAGACAACAGAAACGTTAAAGCCGATTACATCGTCGGTTGGTCGATGTTCCTGCTGAAGCGAGTTTAAATCTTGATATACTACGTTTGTTTTGTGCGTGTGTTTTCTCTTCCAATTACTGTAACCACGGTATCGAATTCCCACAGTTAATTAAACTACAAACTGGTGCTCGACTGTGATGACTCGTTACATAAAAATAGGAGCAGCTGAGGCACACACTGTCTGCAAAGCGCCACCTCAGCTGTTTGGTTGCATTATGTTCCATGACATCAGGCTGTTTGTTAAAGTCGAGCGGTTTTGTTCCTACTCATTAAGCTCGGGCAAAGATGGCGGCGCACAACAGACGTCTAAATAAAGAACACTCCTTTAAGCTGCAGACAACACAGAGGTGATTAGTTAATCCAAATATGTTGTTTGTGTGTATTCGTCCCTCTGCAAACAAACTGAATGTCACGCTGACGCTCTCGCAGATGTTTGTTTCTGCAGCTTTCATACACGTTTGTTTGCATGCTGGCTGAACTGTATGTTAACCGTACCTTAATCTGGCCTCCGACTTTGATGTAGTTGTAGGCCGTCGGGTCCTTCTGCATGTGAAGAGAGCGTAGCAGGGAGTCCGGGGCTCCTCTGAGCAGCTGGTGGAAGACAACACTTCATTCAGCGCCTTTGTTGTGTTTACGCATCATCATTATACTTCACATGGTGCCACCTGTATGTTATGACTCATACATAATGAACAATATCGCAGCCTGTGTTTGAATATAAAAGAGCTCAACATCCAAACACAAACTGTGGCCTCATTTTCATTCATTCATCTCATTAAACTCCCACTACACGTGGGAACAAAAGGCCTCTTGATGACTTAGAAATTCTGCATGGATTCATATTTCTGTTTCTCGCACGCTTAACGAATAAAATAAATGACTGCATGCACGCACATGCTGCACATACGCTCTGTTTGCATGCAAACACACACACACACACACACATTTACCTGGTAGAATGAGTGAAAGCTCCTCTCGCCTGGCTGTTGGAAAATGACTCTGGACTGTTGTGAAGAAAGCAACACACAGCACAGGAGAGTGTAACGTAAGAGTCGTCTTAAAGCAGCAAAAAGAGTGACTCGTGGCTTATGTTACATTCTCACATTGTTTCATTTGAATCAAGCCTTAAGGGGAAGACCAAAAAATTTATCTGTGCAGCAGAACATTTCCTGCAGTATCTAGTTTATCATCATGCAACTCAGATTCCCAATATCCTGCAACCCTGATTTGGTGTCCAGACCAGGTTGGGAATCATTCATGTAAGCAATGGAGGGACCAACATGAACATGGCCATGGCACATCTGAAAACATCTGGACTGAAACAACCTACTGTACCACAAAAATATCTAAATGTTTTCCTTCCTTCCTCTTTACTGTACAAAACATCAGGAGTGGTGTGACTGTGTACCTTCTCCAGCAGGTAGTTGTTGATGTGGCCTCCGATGGGATCGCCCTTGAAGTCAAAGTTGATGTCCATGTACTTGCCAAAGCGGCTGGAGTTGTCATTGCGGTTGGTCTTGGCGTTCCCAAAGGCCTCCAAGACGCAGTTGGATTTCAGCAGCATGTTTTTTACTCTGTGGGGAGGCGGGATGATATTACAGGTAAGGAGACTGACTCAATGTGCCCACTGCACCTTCCCATCCTTTACTGGAGCACTCAGCAGCTGAAGTGCTGGATATTATTCTCAGGTTGGTTTAAACAGAACTCCAATTGAATGCCAATGTTGCTTTGTGTCTGCTGTCACATTCACGACATGATGATGTGCCAGTGTTGTGTTTATAGCTTGTTCTGCTGCCCCCGAGTGGACAGAAATCCGGGTCAGACCAGAGCTGGACCTGTCCTGTCACAGCTGGCCACACCAGTCCCGCCCTTCTGGTCAGGATTTGACCAGACACAGCTGGAGTGTTTAAAAATACGTTTCCAGGACCACAGACAGCCAATAATAACAGAACAGACAGAGGGACCATGTTAACTGACAGACAGAAACCTGCTGAGAGCAGTCAGGATCAGATATTTCTGATAATATTGTGATCGGCCTCATTTTCCACTGGTGTTTACTGTAAATGAGATTTAACTGCTGCATCCGCACCGGCTATATTCTGACTGTAGTTTGATGCATCATTCAAAACTTATATTTATAATCTCTTATTTTACAAACAGGCACAACAAAACATGGTTTAGTTTCAAAGTGCATCACCTTTTATACACAAAGTTTCATAACTTGAAGCCTAATGATGCCGCTCTAACAATATTATCTAATCTTGTCACACACACACTGACTGACCTGACCTGTGACGCAGATCTTGTTTACTTTAAATCAAAGCTTATTTCTTCCGTCCTTCTTAATATCTATCTAGTTTCAACACTCCTACAACATTACAGTAATACGGTCTGATGGGTCCACACCCACTCGGTCGGTTATCAGTGATATCGTGCTGTTGAGCTGTAACTCTATCTCGTTATGATCTAAGAGACTTTGACTACTGGCAGTGTTAATTCACTGCGAGGTGACGATGACTTACTTCTAGCTGTGATAAAAACAAAAGAGACTTGTAATCATCATCACTGACTATCTGATGGAAAAGAATGAGCCGTGAACTTCTTGTCAGACACTGAAATGAGTCAAGTGACATTTTCTTGTTGGTATAATCAGGAACAGGAAACTGCTGAATATTGGCTGCACACTCTGACGCATTTTTCACCTCATATAAAAACATCCTGTTTACCTGGGCGTCTCATTTGTATATGCAAAACTCAATCCCCCCCGCGAGCTACTAGAACACACGAATCCACAGAAAATAACCCGTCCTTATCTGGTCTCGCTGTGCACGTATTCTGCAGAGCGTTCAGGTGTAACGAGGTCGATAGCGGCAGCTCACCTTTCAACTTCAGCCCTCTGATTGGGATTGGTGATAGCAGCAATGTACTGCATGATGTACTTGCTGGCTTCTGTCTTCCTGCTCCGCTCTCCCCTGCAATAAAAAGACAGAGCGTATTAAACCAGCAAACCTCGAGCGATTTCAATAAACAAATGTGCTTAAAAATAAGATAAAGACTCATAATCAAACCCTGATTTGATGTTTTTCTGTTTTCATTTTGAATCTTTGACTGTGTGGCACAAACATCTCAGTGCACCACAACAATCTTTATGTTTTAGTCATGTTATCAGACCAAACTGTGTCTCTGTCTGTGGATGGATTCATGACATGAGCTCAGGCTTCAGGGGGGCTCAGTTCCCCCTCTGACCACTGAGTGGTGCTTCATCCCCTTTATGGTTTACACTACGACCACATGAAACATTTGCCTGAGAAAAATGCTTTTTTTTTTTCAACCTAACTGAGGTTTATTCACTATTTTTACATCCAGGAAACAGAATATAAAAAAATAGATTAAATCTAAACTCTAACATCTAAACATCTTTGTGCTTTGTGTCCGGCCCATGCAGGGGGGGGCTTCCCGTGTTACCTGAGATGACAATACAAGTGTCTTTGTTCCTCCTCTTCATGGCTTTGTAAGCGGCGTCGGCGATGGCGAAGAGGTGGGGCGGCCTCTCGTACAGCTCGCGGCCCTTGTACTGCTCGATGGTGTCGCGGCCGTAGATGTTCATGGCACGGTAAGGATTGACGGACACCACCACCTCTCCGATGTAGCTGTAGATCCTCCCCTTCTCAAACCTGGAGACGCACAGAAAAAGTGTAGGAATGTAAGAGATCAATCTGTTTCTGTTCGTATTGAAGATGATTCGAACAGGTTCAGCTCAAACATATCATATGTTGGATAGTTTTGCATACTTAGAAGGATCAAACAAAGGATATGTAAATGAGTAACAATATTTTAGATATCAGCCTTCTCATCTAACTCTCCACCAGAGAGCAAATAATCACATCTGCAAACATGTTGAACCACTCCACAGGCAGGACAGTGCATAGTGGAGGGGTCCTGATGGCACCGCGACTTTGGAACAGGCAGAAGGACGCACCTGAGGAGCCAACATGTCTGTTATGTAACCTGGCGTGCCTTAAAGGTGATCCGTAAAATCTAAAACGAACAGGAAGTCAGTGGAGAAAAGCTCAGATGTGTGATGTGACGTCGTCTGTTAAAACCAGGATGAAGCCGAGCTGCATGAATTCATGATCAAGCATTGTGTGACATCTGACTGCACTTAACCTATAACACGCTAAACATTAGCTCCAATCAAGAGGTTTATCAGATATTGGTATTGTTACAGTGTGAGGAAGCCGTAAACACGAGGACACCGAGTTCAAAGTTTTCCAAGGACTCAGCTTTGCATGTTTAATCACAGCCAGCATCACAGTCAGTGAGGTGATCCAGTCCACACGCTGTGTGTGAACGCTGCAGCACACGATGATACTTTGTGTCGACTGTTTGTTTCCTGTTTCAACGCAGCCCTGACCTCAAACCAACAGTCCTCCGGGATTAATCTGATCATCAGCAAACATCAACGACGGATCACAGTGATGCACGTGTGGCTCAATGGGAGGAAATCCCCGCAGCCAGGTTCCAGAAACCAGAAAAGTGGAGGCGGTTACAGCTGCAGATTGATCTCCAGGTGTGTATTTGTGTGTGTGAAGGTTGGTTAACATTTGAATGCAACCTGTTTTATGTAATTGTTGCCTCTGTCCTTGTAAAGCACTCTGTAATCTCTGTTTATATAAAACTTTATGGTTATTTTATTGCTGTAATGTTCTTTTATACTGTGTGATATACTCTATCTCACTCTCTCCCTCCCTTCTTGCTCTGCCCCAGGCTGCCTGCCTGACTTCCTTCCTCTCCAAACAGGACCAGGATCCCAGTTCTCTCTCCACAGAAGAATGGTCTCTTTCTTCACAGCTGCCAAACGTCTGCCGCTGCCACGCAGAGACGGCCAGGAGCATATTATTCCCCAACGGTGCTAACAGGTCTGCTTAAACTATCCGTGACTGAGTTTATCTGGGAGTCGCATCAAACCCTCCACAATCAAGCACTCGTGTTTGTCTAAAAACACATACTGAGACTCCGTTTTTTAAATTAAAACGCTGACTCGCCAGGAGGACTACAAATCAAGCGCTGACCAATGTTATGCCAGCTCTAAAAGGCTGTGATGCTGCTGACAGACGCCCGTGACGCTCTCCTTGTTCCTCTGTGTTTCCTAAACCTTGACTTTGAAAATGCACACGAGCCTTGGCCTTTTAAATCCAGCTTATCTCCTCTGAATGTGTAAAAATATCAACACAAACAGGGTCACGGCTACAAGGAAAGCATGGTAGGGTAATGTAAAGGCGAGTTTGGCTTTCATACGATCATAAAATGAGAATTTAAAAATGGAGAGTTATAAACACAACGAGTGGGATGTCCACAGCTGGCAGCCTGCAGGCCACATCCAGCCCTCCAGAGCTCCCATCCAGCCTGCATAACGGCCACTGATTAAAGTTTTTTTTTTAAGAATTACAAAACTGGTCAAAGCTGATAAATATATTTTAACCATCACTCCTCCTTGGCAGAAGTCTTTCCTAGTTAAGCATCAAATTATCGTGATGATTTCCCATAAAAATGACATTTATTCTGCAAGAAGGTAAAAATATTAAACAATACCAGGATAATTAGGCCTCTGTAATTAGTTTGTCGGTCTGCCCTTCACAGAGTATCTTCATCACAGTACACACATGTACTGCAAACAACAACATCACTAAACACAGCAGCTCGGATCAGCTCATCTTTGTTTGTCAGTGTGTGTCTCATGTGGATGACCGGAGGCTAAATTTCCACTTTTCTTAATGCCAGAATTCAAACAGTGATCAGTGAGGACTGGACCCGGAGAGAACCCACGCAGACACGGGGAGAACATGCAAACTCGAGGTTCGAGGTTTGAACCAGGAACCTTCTTGTGAGGTGATTAGAGATCTCTGTAGCATGCATAACAAAAAGGTCCAAATATGAGGCGGGAATGTGTCTGAATCAAGTTAAATGTATGAACATGACTCTGTCACATGTGCAGCAGCTCCACAGTCATTCCTCTGAGCAGCTAAGCTAACATGCTGATGCTCTTCCTCCCCTTGGTGCTACAGAAAAAGACCCATTGTGCCCCCCACCCTGCCCTCCATCAGGAGGCTGCTGTGTGCCCGCTCCATTGTTCCGATGTCAATCGGTGGTCTTTGTCTGAGACCGGCCCTCCGTCCGTCCCCTCCCTCCAACATGGACCGACACAGCGAGCTGCCCACTTAAACGCACATGTACAATAGCTTGTGGGGGGGGAGGTTGTCAACAATGGCTGTATGTGGAGTCCCAGCTGGGTATGACACGATCTGCTATCCATAGTCATAATAAGACGTGTACAGGTGTTTTCTTAGTGGACATCGAGCAGCGTGTGCACCAACCAGACAACAGACCGTCCTCCTTCTGACCCTCCATCGTTCTTAATCTGATTTTCTTTGGAATTATTTTCATGTCTTTTGTCTGTGTTAAAGGTCCAGTGTGTAGGACGTATGTGCATCTAGTGCAGCTTTAATATTTAGTTTTTAATGACGCTTTTATGAGTATGCTGTCGCGTCTTTGAGCTTTGTCACTTCTGTTGCACGTACAAGCATCATGAGATCATAAATGATCTAATGTGCAGCCTCTGAAGATGATGTGGAATCACACAACAGCGATAAATACAGCTGATTTGATCCCATTAGGTCCACATCTGTAAAACACTGGAGATAATTCAAAACACACTCCTGAATAAGGTGACTTCTTCGGAGCACAGCGGAGGGGATAGCTGTATAAATATTATGATGTGTCAGTCTGACATGGCGGTTTCTCATTTTCCCACAAAATAACAAAACATTACACGCCGGACAAACAAACCACAATCAAACCAGCCGACACGTGGCTTCCCCGCTGTTTGTTCTCCACCTCTGGGTTTATAAATGGTGTCTACGAATCATGTTTGCGCCCGGCGGCCTTTCATGAGTAATGAGCTCAGGAGGAGAGAAGAGAAGAATCAATCAGCCGGAGCGTGTCCACTGAGATACGGGGTCGACTGATCCATCTGTTCAACCCGCATTTAGGAGGATTAAATGGACACACAGGACGGAGATTAGAGAGCCTCACGGGTCATAATAGTTTAATAGGAACGCTATTTATAGATGTATGAAGGCTCAGTCAGATTTATAATTGTCAACGTGCCTGGTGACACATCTGAAGCCTCAGGACGGGTAAAGGCCGAGTTTAAAGGGAGTTCAAGTTTGACTACATCATCTTCCATCTCCCTTCATCTTTCTGTCCGTCCAGCTGTGAAGGGAAGTGGGTCTAAACTGGTCTGACCTGCAGGCGTGTGATCTCTTTCCAACAAGGACCCCTCCCAAGAGCTGCCAGGAAATGAAAGAGAGGCTGGCAGATAGACAGATAGAGAGAGAGAGAGAGAGAGAGGCGGAGGAGGTGTGAAGAGAAAGAGGGAGGAAGAGGTACGTTCAAAGCGGCGATCATAAACTGTGAGAGCTCTGATGAGTGTACCGGACCGTGTACAGACTCCCACTTAGGGAGGTGCCGGTATTCAAACTGTGGCCAAAAATATCAAGGTAAAGAGCGTTTGTCATGGAAATCATCAAACTTTCCTGAAAGCTGTAAATATAGCAAAAATAAACTTCACACCACGATCCACAGAGAGGGAGTCAAACATGAGCTGGACGTGTGATGGGAAACTACTTTAACTGTCTTCAACTCCATCCACACAGGTCTGATTCTTTTGTTTGGCTCTTCCTATTATGTTTATCAGATTACGTGAACAGGTCACCATCCTTTTAACCAAATGATAACGACGGAGGAGATTTGTGAGGAGACGAGGACGAGGACGAGGACGACAAAGTCTGGATCAGATTGGAGAGCATTCTTACTAACTGCATCACTGTCTGGTACGGAAACTGCTCTGTCTTGCAGAGCGTGGTGAAAACCGATCAGCACCGGTTCTCCACTCTCTCCAAGTAATGAGCGAGTGTCTGACACCAGCAATGTCTGCGAGGGTCGAGTAACGTTGTCGGGGACTGAGGTCACAGACTGTTGTGGTTTCAGATCCAGCAGGTTCAGGAGCTGCTTTCCCCCCCATCAGCTGTGAGTTAGCTTGAGGCCACATTCAGAGAGGACTTGAGTGGAGGTATTCCAATTTGGATGTGGCAGTGCGGGCAGCAGTGTGTCCACCAATAAAACGCAGAAACTTTTGGAAAGTTTTGGACGTCACGCTGCGGCCGCCGATCAGACAATCAGACCGGTCAAACCTCCGCAGTCATTTGGTTGAGAGACATAGACAGTGAATGAGAGTGAGCGAGCGCCGGCCTCAATAAAGTTATTTCCTGATTGTTTCACAGCGGTTCAGCACAAACAGACACACTACCGCACAACCCTGATCCTGTCTGAGTGCAGCTTAACTCTGCACCGTGGTGTCCATTCCCTGCACTCTTTACTGCTGTTTGTGCTCCTGGTTAGATGCTAAGCTGCATTTTGCTGTCTCAGTACTTGTATTTGTGTAGTGAAAACAGCGTTGGTCTAAGAAAGTAATGGTTGTCTTGAGCTAGACGGACGAGGAGTCCGGTTCTGGAGTCCCGCTGTGATTGTGTAACTCACATTAAATCAGATACAGACAACAGTGCAGAGACGTTAATGAAAAGTGACTTCAAAGATTTGTCTTCCGCAGAAACAAAAGGAGAAATTTGACGATGTTTTTCACTCTACCGAGGAACTATGTCTGCCCCAAAATACCAGAGGAGCCCTAATGCCACACACACACACACTGATGCACAAACCTACAGTACAGCACACACACACACACTCCCCTCAGATGTGAATTACAGAGCGAAGCCGAGCACAACCACTGTCTCCAATCTTGTTTGGGTGGGTCGTTTTTATGGTTAACTTTAAGGAGGAGCGTGAGCGATTTATGACTTTTTCTCACCAACAATCCCTCCCCACTCCCCCACAAGAGCTCCGAAAAACAATTAAGAGGTGAATGTGACTTAAGTAATGACGTGAGAATGCCACCCTTAACATCTCTGCCCTGAGGCCGGACACGCTGGTGTAATTAGGAGATTTTATAGGATTGCCTGCGTCTGCTAAACATGCAAATCTGGTGCGAAATCACAATCTCTCTCCGCGAGATCCAACACGAGCCACTGCAAAAGTTATAACAGCACACACGCTGAGTGAGCCCAAAATGAAAAATGCTGTATGTCACGATGCGTCGTAAAAACTTTATCAGCTTGTTAGCATCTGCTAGTAAAGTTGAAGTCAAGCAGGTGCAGATTGAAGAAGAAAAGCAAACGCTTCAAGTCTGCAGAGGAACTTAATCCAGACTTCAATACACCATTTATGTGTCATAAAAGATGAAGTGATGATGGATGTGTCAGTGCTGTGTCCTCTGAGACTGTACGGTGTGATCTGTGGCCCGTACACGTGTCATCGCCATTATGTGTTTGAACTTCAGGGTCATTCTGGGAATTATGAAGGGAGATAATCTGTGTGTGTTCCACTTTTATCTCTGGAGTTCTCTCTGTTTGGACTAATAGCAGTATGCTTCAGGGGGCTTATCCGCGTGGCTGCAGGCTTTGGGACATCTCGTCTTTCAGAACATGTTTTTTTGTTACGGAGCAGGAGGTGCTGGTTCGGTCATCTCGTCGTCTGTGTGGCCTGAGTCCGGTCTATTCTGTGCTGTAATGCAAAGCGGATGACAGATTTGGCGCAAAATTTTAAAGCCGCGGGGAGACGGCTGATAATTGAATTATTGTTTCAGCTGAACATGTGGTGGTTCCAGCTTCTGGAGGAGAACGTGATGCTTTTCTTTGCCTTGTATGATAGTAAACTGAAGATCTTTGAGTTTGGGGATGTGTCATCTTTAAGACGTCACTTTGGGATTTGATTTCTGATATTTTATGTTATCTGTTGGTTCTATAATGTTGTAATGCAAAGCTGAAAATGTACGTACTGCATGTTTAGTGCAAAGAATCGCACAACAGATGCAAAGAAAGAAAAGATTGTAAATATTTCATAATAATCCGTTTATCTGGCTCTCCTGTTTACAAAGGGGTCGAGAGTTCATTTTCAATCACAGCAAACAAACTGAGTGAGGAAGAGAGGGATAAGCAGGCGGTTTGGCAGACGGACGCGATGATATGTGATGATAGCTCTCAGCGGACGCGAGCGAAACAACAGCAGTATGTATCTAGCATCGGTCCTCGCCAGGCTTTCTTCGTCATATGTTGCACAACATGCCCAAAGATATGTGGAATATGTGACTGTTGCAGATCTCTGTTTAACACAGTGAGCTTTAATCCTTCGCTCTTCTGGCTTCAGGGGTTTTCGAGATTTGCTCGAGTTCAGCCACAAGGTGTTTCTGTTCATCACAGAGGTGTCGGACGGTGCTGAGGTCGATCGAATCGAGGAGACGGTTCCTCTAACAGCAAACAAGCAAAGAAGTTAGTTGTAGTTTCCGTGACACGCAGCTGAAGATCGACTCCGCTGTCGGACAAAGTTGAGGTTCAGCATCACACTAGGCGTTTGTCTCACTGTAGTTTCTATTTTAGGGTGTTGCTCTACTCCACCTTCCTCTCCTCTGCTCCCCTCTTTCATGTTACAGTGTGACAGAGGCCCTCCTTCACGGTCTGCAGCCATCAGACATCTGGGCTCTGCATTAGGGGGATTTTCCGCTGCTTTGTAAAGCCTGCTCAGTGCTAAACAGCAGCTCCCAGACGCTCTGTAGGAGACACAGGCCATCAACACGGCAACACATCCACCCCGCCACGGGCCGACATCAATCTTCTCCCAGATTCAGAAGAGGTAGTTTCCCTGCTACTAACACGGACGGATTATGTAAGACTTACATACGAGACTTATTACAATGCTCACGTTTGTTTTAAAATGATGAATTGTGCATTTCACTGCAAAGAAAATAAATAGAATTTAACACAGACGGACCTGCGTTACACATTTTGATGTCAAAGTTTGACTAAATCGTCTTTGATCTAATAACAGCTCTGGTTTAAACACGACTGTGTCCCGCTTTCCTGCCCTCTGATGACGCTGTGTCTGTCTGACAGTAAGCGACACAATGTTAGAAGAGAGGGAGAGAAAAAGAGAGGCAGACATCCCGTCTGTCAACACAACACAAAGCCGAAACGTGAGGATGTGCAGGAACGGGATACAAACTCTCAACAAGCCAAACAGGCAACAATATCTTCAGATATCCTCGCTTTTAAAAGGTGGTAGCACGGTAACAATAGATTATGTTATTATGTGACATATGTGCACAAATTATGTGCAATGTGGCAGCTCTTGTCTTCTGAATTTAAGCCGGTGTTGACATGCTTTGTTCCCAAAATCTCAATCATGATCAAGCGCCAACTTCCTGTGAAATGAAGCCAACGCTGAAGTGGCAGAAAACTGTCATTCCTCCAGCGGCCACTTGAGGCTGGCTACAGAACATTTCAACCTCCTCACACATGCTCTGTCTATTCTCTATGCAGTCACTGATCTCGATATTTGTCATTTCATATCTCAGCGATGATACATTGCTCGACGCCGTCCGATTCCACAAAGACAAACGTCACCTCTGCATCCGGTGCACAGAGACGGAGCTGGCTGTGTTCAGCTTTCAGTTGTTTTCGCGTTAAAGAACAACAGTCCAAGACAAAGCCACGAGGCCGTGCTTGAATAACACTGAGGAGCATGTGTTCCTGCCAGCCACACTACAGGATGTTCCCATGAGGCCAGCAGGTCTGGATACTTAGGGGAAATGGGAGCCATGTGTAAACAGCCTCGCTGCAGATCAGGTGGCAGACCCTCCTTTCTTTGCTTACTGGGATCACAGCCATCCACCACACCCCCTTTACACACACACACACACACACACACACTGTGAGTGTAACATGTATATCCAGGATGAGAGGATGATTTCAGTGTTTCTGGTAAAAGCAGTAGAAATGAAGGGAGGGGTCACGGTGGGGTTTTTGGGCCTGGCTGCTCGCCTCCTTCAGAACCTGTTTACGCTCTAACACAGTGGCCCGTGGCGGCTGATGTAAAAATCACAGTGGGCTCGGCCATGAAAAGAGATGACTGGATGGATTTGGAGTGAAAAAAAGAGAGAGGGAAACGAACTTATCCAACAGAACCAGACATTACTCAACGTGCTATTTCAGGAAGACACTACGATTTCTATCGGGGCTAAAAGAAGGGCAGGGAAGAGCACAAAAACAGACAGATGGACAAAGAGTCACGGCATGTGAATACACAGAGGGACGGGAAGACGGCCAGCGATAGAAACAATGAGATTATTAACTATACGGAGCGAAGACAGCGGTGGAAAGAAGTGCTCACAAACTTCTCAGTGTAAAAAGTCCTACATTCAAAAGTCTCCTGAAGGAAGAGACTGAGAAATGATTATATCACATTATATCATTACTATTGTAGCTGCTCCAGGTGGAGCTGGTTCAATTTCTTTATCTGCAGTCAGCGAGTTTAGTCCAGCATTTCCAAACCTGGAGCTCCTCCAAAGACTCGCAAGATAAATCGCAGGAGTTGTGAGATGATTAACGGAGGGGCAGATTTATCATGTCCAGCTGTTGGTAGTGTTGGAGAGGAGGTCCTCTCTGAAGAGCTGCAGGTCTTCAGCAGGTTTTTAAAGGTAGAGAGGGACGCCCCTGATCTGGTAGGTGGGCGCAGACCCGCAGATTATTCTGTAGTCAGCGTTAGTGATTTGAATTTAACGTGGGCTGCTACAGGTAGCCAGTGGAGCTCGATGAGCAGCGGGGTGACGTGACCTTTTGGGTTGATTGAAGAGCAGGCATGCCTCCACGCCCTGAAAGGGTTTCACTGTGCAGGCTGGGAGGCCCGCCAGGACAAAGTTACAGTAAGCATGAGTCATGAGGTGACCACAGCCTGTATCAGGAGCTGTAAGCATGTTGACTCAGATAAGGCTATTTTATGTTTTTATTTTATTATTATTGTTACCTGTTATCTCATTGATACATTATTTTTAGATGGGTGTGGTTGGAATGACAAATGAATAAGAAAGCAGCTCTTATTTATATGTTTTTTAAATCTAAGACCTTAATTTGGAAAGTAGTGAGTAACTGCAGCTGTCAGATGATATAGATGTGCAGTAAAAGTATAAAGTAAAAGTACTCAGTTACTTTCCACCACTGTCTAAGGATCGCTGAAGGGAGCCAAATAGAGGCAGTAAATAATACAGCCCGTGTGTGTGTGTGTGTGTGTGTGTGTGTGATGTGAGGTGCTGGCTGTGAAAGTGAGTCAGCTGTTCCACCCCCACCGCGGCTCAGGCACTGCTCCAACAGGTGGACAAGAGAACAATACAACGCTGAAGGAAGCGCAGAATGACATCACATCCACCAAGGACACACAAAGTAAACACCACGTACGCTCACACACACACACACACACACACACACACACACACACACACACACACACACACACACACACACACACACACACACCATCATCATCCATGTGAGTCATCATTAGGGATTCTCCAACATGACACCATGCAAGCCGATTCCTGAAAAACTTAACGCTCATTACTTCAGTGAATGACGCTCAGATGGGAGATAAGAGTGTCGCATGAATGCTCTCATGTGTGTGAGTGTGTGTGTGTGTGTGTGTGTGTGAGTGAGTGGGCCGGAGAGGGAGGCGTCTGCGATAGTTGTGTCTGGGGGTAATGTTGCAGACAGAGGATGCGGTTGGTTGTTAAATCATGAGCCAGACAGCTTTAATGTGACACCTAACAACATCAAATCGTCGAGTGAGACAGCACCTGTGACAGTTCTTTCAGGGCAGGCGCTTTGAATTTCACAAGATTAAAACATTATACAAGACACCCAGAATTTGTATAGAATGAAACCTTAAATGTCCTCACTGATGAGCACGGTCATCGGGTCCATTTCAACGCTCGGGCTGGGTACCAGCTCAACGTTTTCACCAGCAGAGGCAGTGCAATACTCGAGTTCAGGTGCTGAAGACGATTTCTAAATACTTTTTAACCTCAACAAAATGCAACGATGTGTCACGCTGTCTAACGAGCAGTCCATGCCTCTTTTCAGTCCCTAATGAATAAAGAGTTTTGCTACTTGAACCTCTGTGTCTGCAAAGTGAAGCCAATGCTGAAGTGCCAAAAACTGCAGTTCCTCAAACGTCCACTCGAGGCTGGCTCCAGAAGTGAGTCAGTCTCCATAAGTCCCCATGTTAGACAGCAGAAATAAACATGTTTACAGCCTGGTACAAAAAACAGTTTTGGTCTCTGTAGCTAATTTCCCCGTTCATGACAACTGTACTGAGGGTGAATTTATATACAACTCACCTGTTCAGGTTATATTAAGGCTTAAAGTTATGCAGGATTAAGAGCGTGGACGCTTTGATTGACAGGTAGGTGTTGTCTTGTTTGAGGCTTCATTTAGTGCGCCTCAGGTCTGATGAAGATTTGAGGTCTTTGCCGATTTTTAGATCAGCCAGGAAGTGGAAGAAGCAGCACGGCCAACATGGCTGCGGCCTGCGCCACATATCTTCTTATTTTGAGTCCTGCATCTGATTCTCACTGTAACTTAAACTATCAGTGATGAAACGAACTACGTATCTGTAAGACGTGCACGCACGTATAAAAGGAATTAAGCTATAGGAGAAAATGGTGAAAGGCAGTGGCTGAGAGAAATGGCGAGGAGCTATGACACAGCGGCACTAAAAAAAAAAAAAAAGGGATAAAAATCTGGTAGAAGCTTGTGCAGCACGGCTCCCGACCCCGCCTGCCAACTCAGGCAGTCCACAAATGAGACGTCTCCGAGAGCTGGTGAACTTATTTTAGAGGGGAATAAAGCTACGCAAGCACGGTGCCTGTTTATGTAAGGATAGTAATGTGTTTCAGATTACAGACGGTTGTATGGAAATTCTTGTGGCGAGACTGGACTTTTCACTGCTGGATTGCAGGGGTGCAGGCCTGTGAGGCATTTCTCCAAAAGCCGTCTATGAATCCGTCAGCTCAGGGGAGACTCTTTTTTTTTTTCTTCTTCATGATTAGCAAGAAATCTCTCGGGAATGTCAGTCTGAGGCACCGAAGCAACGCTCGCATTAGGTTTTCATGAAGTTTGGACGACTAAAACATAAAAGAAGCACATTATTGGCCGACCATCTGCCTCGGATCGCGTATCTTTAAGCCTACGGTTGTAAATGACATCACGTTTCCTCGCCGCAGAGCTACTGCGCGGATGAGCAGGACGTTAACAGAAGAACGGTCTATCTCGGCATCCATCTATAAATATTTCTCCTCCAGTCACTGACCACCGCTAAGAGGAAAAAACTTTAATAAGCGGGTTGGGATTAAATATTCTTAGAGGTATTTGCTGCACTGTGTCACTCATTTTCATCGTTGTGGCGAGGTATGAACATGTCAGCCAGAGCTGTGTGTTCGGCACATGGACTTTGGTTTTATAACAAACGAGGAATAACAAAGGCAGAAAAGTAAATATGCGAGTTCTGAGGAAAGGCTGCAGGCTGCAGGCTGCATGTTTCTGTGCCTAAAAAGAAGCCTGTAACATGCACAGAAACAGAAATATCACTATCTACTCTGCTTTCACGGAAAAGAAAGAAGGTTTATTTACTGAACCGTATCTCACAGTACAAAGGCTGACCCCTGACTCTGAGCTTCTCTCCCTGACAAGCCTTACTCTACCTGAGCCACACGGGTACTTTGATCCCTGCGTTTGTTCTGCAGGAGAAAGAGAGAATGAGCAGGGTTTGTCCCTCTCTGCACCACACCTCTTCTCATCTACCTGCACTTCAAACAGGAGCTCCATTGTTCCTCAAACAGCAGATGAAAATAATTTACCAAGCAATTTCTTGGTCAAATCCAGGAAACAATTCCAGCTTCAAAAAGGTTTGATTTGTGTGGAATAAAATCTCCTACAACTCAAACGTCTGTCAGTGCAGAGGAGCTGCTGCTGCTGCAGGAAACAATGAAATGTGAGGAGCAAAGGCAAAAAGGGGGAAATGCCAGCTTTCCTGACTCGCTGGCCTGCTCCATATTACGGGAAGTTTCCGGTTCAAAGTCCTTCTAAAGTCCCTGTAGCTGGGCTCAAAGGTCAAATCACTCAGAGCAGTTTATACAGTCAAACGAGCAGCAGCAGCACGATATTTGGCCTTCACGCACGATTCAGGTTAAATCTTGAAAAATGATCTCGAGCCTAAAGGAAGGACGTGTCCTGAAGAAGTCTCTCTCTGGTTGAACATATTTGTACCAGATAGTGGTGCATACCACATCTGGGCAATTCAGACTGACTTTCAAACAGTGCACATATTTGTGTGTTTTGCTACAGGATATAAGCCCCAGCCGTCATTTAGTCAAGACTCCAAGTCCTGTGAAGCTCAGACCCTGGTCCAGATCCTGCTGACCAGTTTTCATCCGCCTGCACAAAAGCTAATACAGTTGACATCGTGTGCAAGTTTTTGGATTTAAATCTGGAATATCAGATTATTTAAAAAACACAACTCAGTTTTGCAGGAACTGGACTGCAGGGACTGTAAGACTTACAGGCTCATCAGGCCGACAATAGAAGAGAGGCCTTCTCTCACTGCTGAAACGGCTTCCTGTAATCGTTCCATTTTTATTTTGACAGATTAACGTATATCCAAGCCCTGTTGACATCCATCCTGCTGTAAGCCAGACACTCCATCCTTATTATCTGAGGGGGAACTCCTCTGCATGACTTGCGGCATCCCTCTGGGCATCAATTTAGCAGAAGAAGGGCGCAATCACCGTTTAAAAAAAAAAAAAAATGTATTTTGATACTATAATTCCCCTCAGACTGTGCCCGCTGTATTTTCCCATCATGACTCATTTTTAATCACACATCAGTCGATTCTCCTACATAAACACACGTCGGTTCAACGGGCTGCGTCGCACTGGTTTCAGTCCAAGCAGACTTATCTGCTGACTGGTCAATTTAGGCGAAATTCCCAAGACCCTACAGGAATTTGGCTTGAACTTTTATCCTTCCAGACATCTCTACAAAGAGACTGGGCATCTGCTGGGCTCTATTTAGAGACTGGGAGGCTCTCTGGAACAAGGCCACACGGTTCAACCTCAAGTCAAACAAAGTAAATGTCAACTTGAACAACCAATGTCCTGCCACGCTGAGGTGGAGGGAGGGGGGGAAACGAGCAATCTTTTCCAGATCGTGCCTCACATGCAGCCGTCGGGGGGGGACTCGAGTACCTACTCAGCACGGCGAGCATTTCTACACAAGTAGAAATCCCTGCGCGGCGGCATAATTCAGTCGGTTGCTAGTCAAACTCTGGCATCACTAAATGAAGGCTGGCTGCACACCAAAGCTCAGTTTTAAGGCCACTTCACGTATAAATATATTTGGGGATATTCACAAGTCCTGGAAAGCTAACAATGCACACTCCTCAATGACTGACAAACAAAACGCTCTTCCAGGACGCGTAAAAGTTTTCAAATAAATTCATTTTGTTAAGTGGGTCTAGTAGGGCCGAGCTTTGGTGTGCAGCGAGCCTTTTTTCATTATGCCAAGTATTTCACTGTGAGACTCAGCTCCTAAATGTAGCGTAAAATACACCCAGGGGAGATGTGCAGACGTGTAGGCCTACTTGTTTTGGATAACTATTCCAGGACAAATGGAGACCATTAGAGACCTCATACCCTTTGGACCCCCCCTTCAGGCATGCATGCATGCACGCACCCTCGGACTACGGGAAAAGCAAAAAAAAAAAAAAAAAGGAAGCACTCCTGGATGGTCACACCCTCTACAAATAACAATCTGCACACGGCATCTCCGGACCGAGCTGTCTAGCTGGAGGGAAAACAAACAGAAAAATGGGAGAGAGTTGGGAAAATGTGGCCTGGTCCATCTGGTTGCTTTCAGGTCTTCATGCCTGGCTGCCAGAGCTACTGTACACACCGCTGCAGTTTATCTAATTTAAGAGGTATTGCTGCAAAAACACTGCTAACCAGATCTTCCCTGTCCTCTATGAAACATGCACAGTCGTACACCTGGAACTACTACAACACAACAGTGGAAAGCAGCAAAAACTCACATTAAGAAGCTGGAAACATCAAATGTTTGGCATCATTGCTTGAAAAGTGATCAGTCAATGAGCGGTCAATTATTTTAAAAAATCATGGCAGCAGCCGGGCGCCACGATTGTGTGAGAGAGTGAGAGAGATCTGTACTAAAAGTTGGTTTTGTATTGACACCTGTACAGAGATTTATCTACTGTGGGATATTTATCACTTTGAACTCGCTCATAAACACGAGGAACATGCAAACCAGCCATGAACAGGAAAGGTAAGCGAGTATTTGACAACCTCGCCGTGAGGATCATCAATTCTGATCTTCTTCCAGATTAATAATATAAATTTAGACTTTTATTTATGATGAAACACAGAAATATCACAAATAAAAGGAGAAGTTAGGATTCAAACTTATTCTAATTTTACTGTAAAATACTGCTACACTTCAGGGTCTGTCAACAGCAAGAACTCATACACAGACCTCCGTTCTGCTGCAACATATTCCAATATTTTATTAAACTCTTCCAAGCATGAATTAGCAAACAGACTATGGGAGGCATGCCTGCAGCTGAATTGAGTATGGGAAGTCTGGACATAAACTATGAAGAGGCAAAAGACTTTGAGCTGTCAACAGTTACACACAGGGACAAGTGAATATTATGACTGCCTTTATTTATCAGGCCGATGGCAGAGAAGGAATCACAAACACTTTGGTTTGGAGGACATTCCTTCGTGTTAGCATAAGTAGGCTCTGTAGCTCGCTCTTCTTGGCCATAGAAGGGAAACCATGCAGCGTACGAGCCAACAAGTGAAACCTGCATCATAAAAAGCCTCCAAATATTTATTCTACAAGTCATTACTGGCAGTGTGTCTACAATACTGTACCGGGAATGGTTTCAAAATTCAGTGTATTAACCGCTAGTGCAGGCTGCCCTGCCCGAGCAGACATTATAACAAGTGAGAAGATAATGAGGAAGTTTGGTTCCTTATCTTAACTCACATATTTCTGATAAACCGCGACCTAGAAAAATATCACAGCGATGACTAAATCACCTAAACATATCACACCATTCGAATCAAATCAGACTAATTTGAATGTGAGCTGCAAACAGAGCTGCAATAATCAAGTAGCTGTCAGCTAAATCATCATTTTGACTCATTTTTGGAAGAATAATTCTCAAATGTGAATATTTTCTACTTTCTTTAGTCCTCTATGACAGTGAACTGAATATCTTTGGGTTGAGAACAAAACAAGACGTTTGAGAACGTCACCCTGCGCTTTCGGAAACTTTTTTTTTTTTTCCAGACTAATTGAGGAAATGACCGACAGATCCATTAATAATCAAACTAATCATTAGGCCGGAATATTTCAGGTTTTTGTGAAGCTATTTCATCATTTAAGTCACCGGATAGCGCAGACAAAAAGAAAGAACTCTTTCTGAATGTGTCACACCCAGTTCATTTACAGACAGCAGAAATCTTCCATGGGATTTAAGGACATCATTTCTTCAGACTTGGACAAACCTTTTTCATTTGAGCTTTAGTTTTATCGCTTGTCAAAGACAACTTTCTCTGACACCCTTAAAAATAAAAGTTTGAGCTGGAGCCTGAAGCGGTTCATGATGACGCCACAGGGGAACTTTTAACCTATTGGTTCTTCAAACAATTCAGTAAATGATATAGAATATAATATTTAGTGAAAATAGTTTTTGTCCTTGAGTTAATTCAAGGCGTACCATGTGATGAACCAGCATCTTTCTGCAGTAACCCACAGAGAAACAAAACACAGGCGAGGACCTTTCACTTCTTGGGCATTTCGTGACCACAGTAAATTCTCTTTGATGCTAGGAAGGAGAGGGTGAGGCGAGGCGGGTGCAATAAGCAGCTACACCACCAAAACCTACACACTGGTCCTTTAGTTTTAAATGCAACATTGGGTAAATGACTCTGAGATTTGCTCTCTCTAAAAGTAGCTGCAGAACATTACCTTTTATAATTAGAAATGGCACCACAACAATGATTTCTACACACAGCCACATGTTGGTGAAAGTTGTTGGAAGGCGTTCAAACTGTCAGGTCACGTTGTTCCATTGTCACTTAAAGAACCAGTAATCAGACTCCAAAGAGCCTTTAAAAGGACAAAAGAAAGACTAATAAACATAAAAAGGTTCCTGCAAATGTGACCTCAAACAGCAAAAAGAGCTTCCAGGATGAAAAGGTTCTCCAGAGAACTTATCAAGAAGCAGTTTCTCTCAGCGTGTGCTGCAGTCATGTCTTATAAAACAAAGTTTCCTCCTTCCTCTACACTAATGATGGTCCACAGCCCACCACGTCCTGCTGAGCAGAAGAAGAAAAAAAAAGCTGACTTCAGGGATCAGCTTGCACTTTCATTACAGATGGCAGAGGTGAGGAAAGGGAGATGAGGAAGCTGATTCCATGCCACAGCCCATCTGAAAACGTAACATTAACCCACAGTGCTCTCTCTTCATTCACGAAGCATGCTTGACATCATGCTTGACACTGAGCCACTGACAACACAGCTGATAGAAACCCAGGTCTGCTGCAGTAATATGTGTGTGTGTGTGTGTGTGTGTGTGTGTGGGTGGAGTCTCACAGCATATTTTCAAAGTGAATTACCGGTTTGATCGAAAGCCTTCCTGCAGTGACAGCCTTTATGAATATGAATAACATGTTGAGTTGCCTGGCAAGTTCTCTTCATTCAGATATCTAAAGCAGGAGCTGTCTGAGGCTCCTACACTCATGAAGGAGCAACAGGTACTGTAGCACCTGTTGAGGAGCTAAAAATGACAGCTAGACGTGTTTCGGTGTTTCGGTCACACACTTCACTTTGTCAACGCCAGCTCTGGCTGCGCTTGTTAGGCATTTACAAAGGTGAATGTCCGCTGTGGGGTTTGCTTACCTGACTTTTAGGTTAGTCATGAACTCTTCCATAGACACGTTGTCCAAAAGCACAAAATCTGCTTTTCCAAACTCCAGGCTCTCGTGCTCTGCCATCTTTTCTTCTTTCTCCTCTTTTGAAGTGAAGCGCGTGGAAACAAACCAAAAATAATTAACGACTCTCTTTGAAGTGCCGACAGAAGGTGAGCATTGGCGGGCTTCTCTGAGCGCCTCGTCTCCTCAGTGGACAGCTGTGTGCTCGACGCGCATCGTTAAAAGTCAAACTGTAATTTCAGTCATCTTTAAATAAGCTCGGAAAAATGTCCCTGTAGCTGTAAATAGTGAAAGTAAATGATGGTATAAAGGGGAAAAAAAACTCTTTATAAGTCCCGGTTTGCTGTTAGAAATAGCAAATTATCCCAAAATATCCTCATGTCCATACAAAAGTTTCCTCTTCACGCCGACATGTATCCTCGTCCCGTTACACCGTGCGCCAGCTCCGTCGGTTTTCCTGGAGTCTCTCTCCTGTCGTCCAGACCGACCAATCCACCAATGGGAGTGTAGCCGCCTCTTCCAAGCCCCGCCCACCTCCGCCCTTGTGGAGAGGTGTTGGTCAGACTGGCCCCAGAGCGAGAGCTGAACAGCAAATACCTCAGGAGACCACAGCTCCTCTGTTTCTGATACATATTTCAGCGATGACGAGGCCACCTCTAAGTTGTAAAACACTCTAAGAAAATAAAAAAAACATAATGTCTTGGCTTGATTTTTTTATGATGCCCTCTGTTACCATAAAAGGAAAAACGAGGACTCATCAAGATTTTTCCTCAATGGGATATGAATGAGTAAATATTATGTGGAGAGTAACTCTCAAAATAACCGACTGACATTGAACTCATCATCAATCAGACTAATCAGGTCTGCATCGTTTGCTTTGATCTGCCCATGTTGAGTCTGAATGAGGCCTCCTGTTTGAGAGCAAGGAGCTGAGCGCCAACACCAGACAACCACCAGACAACCACCAGACAACCAGCAGGCTGATACTGATGGTAGTCCGCCATCTAGTGTAAAACAGAGGCGAGTGCATGCATCAAGATTTAAATTAAACCTGTGCAAAGAAGAAATGAAAAATCTAAATAAAAAAAACTACACACAATTAAATTAGACAGTGGGAAATGAATGCACGTCGCAGCATTGTCTGTGCAGAGGTGGTGTAAACTGAATAATGTGTGCAGGGTCTTCCTCCCCCAGCACACCACAGCAATGTCGCTGACCATAAAATCACCTCAAAATAGGGACTGAACGAGGCTACAGTCACATTAAATTATTGTATTTACAACTGCACCTTTGAGCTATCGTGCAACCTGTTACCAGGTACATTTGGATGTTTAGAATATTTGTTTTCAATCAAAGGTTTTTGGGGTTTAAAATGAACTTTTTATTTAAATGTTTTTAATATTTTGTTCTAATGGTGGTGTTGGTGTTGAGGCAGGCGTCCCCCTCTTCTCCTCGAGTCTTCCTCGTCATCATTCGAACCATAAGTAAAGACCTTTGTTTGTGCTTGACAAGAGACCTTTTCTACCAGTTTCTACCAAAATGAGGTCTACAGAGCTGAGTGGACTGCAGAGCATCAAGAGTATTGATAATTATTGTATTTTATGTCATCCAAAGAATAACCAGCATCATTTTGTGGTGTTTAACATACATGTTTAATGTTCCGAGGCTCAGTTAATCATGTTACACTCATGGAGAACAAAAAATATTATTATTATTAAACAAAAATATTTTACTCTTTACACAGAAAGCATTAAATCAGACATTTATGCATTACTTCAGACATGACACAGCAAAGCGGTTTACAGTTACAATGGAGTTAATAGCAAAGATATGTAATGATACACTCTTCAGATGTTGAAGGATATATTAAGACTTTACAAATGTCAAAATGTTCATGCATACTTTATCTCATTTGTACAAGCAGTGAGCCCCCGAATGTGATGGTGGTAGAAGCGGCGTTGGCCCAAGACTTTCCACAGTTGTGGGTGACGTACACTGTCGCCCTTCTGCGGAGGTAGGTCATGTACATGGACAAGCTACCAACAGTGGACCGACGGGAGACGTGTGTGTGTGAGACAGCTACCCAGTATCTGTTGACCACCAGCCACAGATCGGTCTTACCGCCAGACCGGGCTGTTTGAGTGGAGAAGAAGAACTGGTAGATCCCACTGACCGGAGCCTTGAACACGCCGGTTCTTCTGTTGAACGCTCGGCCAACGTTCACCAGCACCTTAGTGTACTTGATTCTGTTCACCTTGCCTGTGAGTTGGTCGGGGTAAGAAGCAAAGAAGTGGATCTTTTTGGAAAACTCTGAAAGAAAGGGAAATATTATCATTATTATCATTATTATTATTACAAACTGTGTGGAATTTGGAAGATTTGTCGGATACAATTTGGATATTTCAGCTTCTTCTTCAACCAGCTGTGTCCTTCATCTTTATGGAAATGAAACACTAAATGGCTGTAATATACCTTTAATCACCAGCCTTATCATTTTTGCACTTGTTCTGCACGTTTACAGATAAAATAAATTCAAACTTAACGTCTGTCTTGCTTTAAGTGCCCACAAATGTGTAAAGGTTGAAGTGAGATGAAGCTCTTATCAGACTATCAGACTACAGTGCTTTATCTCTACTCCCACCCTGGGGGTCCCCACTAGAGGTCGCCAAGGCCTTCTTTATTTTAAGGGTGTGTAATTACTTTTATGATATAAACTTAGATATAAAACCAATCTGAAGACCTAAACACAAGCTACGTTCACAGAGCAGAGAACACTGATGTTATCCAAAAAGAAGCCTGTTAAGTATGTATGATTGTTACTGTTGAAGTGTTGACCCTCTAGTTTAAACCCCTCACCTCCTAAATAAAAAGAAAAATAATAACTTACTTCTTCTGTTTCTCTTACACCTCCAGTTAATCTTGTCTCGGCTCACACAGGACTGGTCTCTGCTGCACCGGCCGCATACAATCGTGTTGACATCTGAGAACAGAGCAGCGTACAGCGTCATTCATTAACCTTAACTTCATATTCAACACGCAAAAGGACAAACAGCGTTTTATGATTTAATGATGATTGGAACAGTGAGCTGAGATCTCAGAGAGACTCATCAAAGTTTCAGTCCAACTATTGAAAGAGTAAACTACGTGAAATACTCAAACTGTCCTACAATGTGCAATGTGTCATCAACATATTGAACTACACCATATATGAACCTATATTAAGTTTTGGGTATCACGTATTCTCATGAGGAGGTTCCTATAGACTGTGGGTTTTCAACACAGGGTCCACGGCCCTTAAGAGGTCCTTGGAGTTACTCCAAGAGGGACATCACGTTACTGTTTGATCATTTCCAAAAGTGTTTTTAAAATATTATCAGATAAAACAGCCTATTTGTAAAAAAAATAAAGTAATAATGATAATAATTTACAGAACAATGATGATGTGGTTCAATAAACTGGATCTACTTATCATACGTTATATATAATTTAGTATACATGTGTCCAAGTCTGTCTTCAGCTCAAAGTTAGCATAATTTTGAGCTAAAAAACCACCAATAAATTGTGATTTCCACCATTTGAAAATACACATATTGTCAGAATAACATAATAATTCTAATTTATTGATAAATGGCTGAAAGAAATGTGCAGTGTGAGACACATTCGTCATGTAATACCTGCACAGTAAGCCAAATAACAAGCTGACGGCTGAGTGAACTTGTAGACGTAGTAGTTGCCCTTGCACTTCTTGACCTGGATGGGGGTGGACTTGAAAGCGCAGCAGTTCTTCTTCCAGTGGCCACACACCCGGCGGGTGACGATGCCGTCCCTTATCTTCGGGTGAGGCCCCGCCAGCCACAGCGGGGAGTGGGTGCCGCATTTGTCCACAGGGACACACCTCTCGGGCATCTGGAGACTCATGCCTTTGTAGAAGAGGCGGTACCAACCTGTGATAGAAAACAAAGAAGAAATAATCACATTTGTCATCATCATTGAGAGTTAATCACGTTCATATAGAAAATCCATAGCTACCTTTCCATTTGGTATTGCGGTCACACACTTTGAACTTGGTGGTGGCGTTGGTGGCACGCCAGGCCTGATCTAGGATGGTGTAGTGGTAGCAGGGGTCCTTCCTTCTTCTCAAGTCTTCCCCAGAGAGATCTAAGTCTTCCTCATCGTCATTCATCTTCATTGAACCATAAGAAAGGACGTGTGTTCCTGCTCGGCAGGAGACATTTTCAACCAAAATCAGTCTACAGAGTACAGCGCATAAAAAGCTGACAGTGAATGTTGTACATTATTCTATTTTATTCAAATAATGTCACCTTATTGACTTACCGACTTCCTCCTCAGCTCTTTTCTCTTGGCTCGTGTTATGCATCTGTGAATGAAGAAAATGACGCGTTCAGTAGCTGACGTACAGCACGGGGACAGACTGTAAAGAAATGATAGAGGAGCTACCTGAGTCAGAGCTTTCTGCTGCTTCCACAGTGTTGTTTGTTCACACTTCAGACTCTCCATCTCCTGCAACACAGCACAGCGTGCATATTTATTTTTCAAATTCTTACAGATTCACTTGAGGATTAACGTAACAATGACGACAATGATTCAGATGTTGCGGCTTATGTCAAGTGCAGAACAGGCACGGAGGAAGGACTTTTGTGTTTCTGACAAGTTTTGAGGTTTAATGGCAAAATGGTGTCCTAAAATTTGACTTTTTAAGAAGAAGAATTTAAATAAAAAATGATTTTCTACACAACAAAGTAAAGAAAACTCAAGTGCTGTGAATGTGAAGAGCTGATATGCTGCACATAAAAACAGTAATTTGCATAGTACCATTTAGAGCTGCAACTAAAAGTTATTTTTAAAAAGTTGATTCATCTGACACGAATTCATCTATACCAAAGATAAAAGTGCTCACTTAACCTCGGCTCACTTTACTTGCTTAGTTTTCTTCACCTTCACTCCCCCTCTAAAAACCTCTGATCTACACTAATCTTTGTCTAAAAACATCAGAAAACAATTCCTAAAGTCAAAGTTCATGTCTTCAGATGTTCTCTTTTGTCCGGCCGACAGGCCAACACCCAAAGATATTAAGTTTCTGCCAATAAAACACAAAGAAAAGCAGCAAATCTTCACATTTTAGAAGCTGGAGCCAGAGAATTTTCTGTCAAACGACGACTGAATTATCCAACAGCTCAGACAACAGGTATGATATATCACATCACCTTGAACACAGCAGCTAGCTGCTCAGCCATTGGCTGATTCTCCATGCTCCAAACGTTCAGCTCAGTCTGAAAAACAGAACAAAACACGGTGCTGCGTGTTAGTCACACGTCTTTGTGAGTAATTGGTTTTAATATAATGTTCTATTCTCTTTATGAGTTCGGTGTGACAGAAGCTGAGCACAGTTCTGTCTGTGCTGAGCAACATCTGGGAAAAGTTTTGTTGCATAATGTATGAATTTCATGTTCCATCTGCCTCCGAGCCTCGTAACATCCGTGAACAAACTCATACTCACTGAATTTGTGCTCCCCGAGTAGCCGACTGCACAAGATGACAGCATTACAAACACAGCCACAGCTAAGACAACCATCTGGGGACGACAACAGTTACTCAATAGTTATGTAAAAGATGACAGATATTTTGTTTCTCACTCACTCGCAGTGTAACAAACACATTGAAATTACTGTATTAATTCAGATCTGCACTTTTTCTTGGACATTAAATTCATGTAAAGATGGCAGGAGATTTTTTTTTCTTCCACAATTTCTGGGCATGAGAGTTGAATTATTTCAGCAGAGAAGTTCATATTTTTTACTATTATGAGAAATAAATGTCGATACTGGTTAGATTTATTAATTAGATCAACATCATATGATGATTTTAGGAACACAGTGCTACTAAAGGTGAACAAGAAAAAATAGAATTATGAACAGATGTGGAATAAATGCATGTTTGATGTGAAATAAAGTCATTTAAATGAATTAATCTGAGTAGTTAAAGTTTGCTGCTACTTTGGAAGTAAGATAAAACATGATAAATGTAAGTTTATAATAAAAACATATCCATGTGTAAAATGATTATTAATTAAATATCATTTCTAAGTTAGATTATTGCTTATTTTTTTTATATCTATTTTAACTTTAGGGAGGTGTAATTTCAAGTAGCTGTGATCTCGGTTTAGAATTTTACGGAAGCCTAAAGCTGTCAAACATTCATCCTTTTTTTTTTCTCCGTTTTCTCGTGATCACAACTTATTTACGTCATTAAATGTTAAAATATTAAAATGTTGTTATCTCGAGATGATGAGATCATCTTCTTGAGATAACGACATAATTAATTTGAGATCGAGAAAACAAAAAGATGCTACACTGAATGATGTTTCCTGCAATGATTTGACGGACTAGACTATCCTTTGGTTTTCTCAGGAGCTCAAATTAATTACGTAATTATCTCGAGAAAACAAAGTTTCGTTACCTCGAGATCTTAAGAAAATGTTATAATATTTGTCATTTCGAAACAATGACATAAATAACTTATTTGTGAGGAAACAGAGGAAACAAAATGTATGAATGTGTGACTGCTTAAATGAAATTATTATTATTATTTTAAATATCTAAATCATCTGCACCATTTTTTGACAGTTTTGATGTATTTTCGATGGTTTGATTCAGTCTCATGTTTTTGAATCATTTTACTCACATGGACAACAATATTTTTTCACTACAGAGAAGTATCTGTGATATTATGATAGTATTTAATAAATTTACCTTGACCAGGTTCATAGATTAGAGGCCATGTAAGCTGAAAGAAAAATAAATTATTATTGAGACAAATCATATATCAAATGCCTTTTCAAATTTCAAAGATATTACCATCTAGAAATGAAGTGTGTATTTCATTCATAACAAAATGTTCAAAGTCACTCTCACCTCTTCATATCAGCATGATGAGAAACTCAACCGCCGTCTGAAAACGACCTTTTATACTCATCAGAGTGTGACTCAGTGAAGCACGAACAAAGGGGAAATTACAGACTTCAGTTTAACAGCATCTCAGCTTAGGTGTTACTTTTCACAGACGAGTTGCAAATGTAGACATGAAATTAGTACGCCGTCGGCAGTTTTTTTCAGTCTGTGTGGTCAGCAGCGAGTTGTAAAACTGTAACAGTTGTTCTTTTGTCAGTACAGTTAATCCACACTGTCCACAGATGGATGCAAGTGTGAAAACGGTCAAACCGGCATTCGTGTGAGGGCTGCAACTCAATTTTACTGTCATTTTGATAATTAAATAATTCATACCAGGTGCAGAGTCAACCAGTTCCTGTTCCGAGACAGTGTTGATGTTTAAAATGGGTGTAAAATGAACTATTTACTGATTTTTCAGGAATGCAAAAATGCTCTTTGTTTTAATGAACTTCTCTGTAAACCATCAGAATGTATGAAAAGAGGTGCAGCAAGGAGAATATTATTGGATCCAAGTGTTCCTCCTGTGAGGCTAAACTTATCATATGCAGCAAATTCTGCTAATTTAAGAGTTTAAATAACTAATCCACCCAATAAGTTTCCAATAAGTTTCCAAAAAAGAAACAGCAGCAGGCAAACTTGAGCACCTTTACCTGTTCATTATAATGATCCAGTAGTTTTCTTAACTTGAAAACTTCAGCGTGGATTCAGTGACAGGTAGACAGATATTGGGGGTGGTGGGGGGAAACTGCAACACGCTTGCAGCATGACAGCTTGAAGACTGTCAGGAACAACACTCCAAAGATAAAGCAACCAGAGCTCACTAACTACCATCCTTCATACCGTGCCCCTTCAAGAGAATACTTGGCAGCCACAAGCCTCTCTCACACACGTAGGTGTGGATGTTGGCAGTTATGATGCTGGTCATGTGCAGCGAGGGCACCAGGCCAGAGGTCACTGAGCGATTTGAGTCTGGTTGTTTGTCTTCAAACTTCAGCCCCGTGCAGAAGTGCCCCTCCATCAGTAACGCACATCATGTTACAAATGCAGTTGGTCACCGTTCGTTTAGCTATTTCAACCATTTATCCATTTAATTCAGTATTTATTGATCATAGCTACCTTTTTTTTAACCATTAATCCATTAGCTAACGTCTACAACTATGAGAATTTTAGAACAGTGTCAGCTGTTTATCCCTTTCATTTAACTCTGTTTTTACCATTTACTCGTTACTTTTTCCTCCCTATTTAACCATTTAAAAGTCTAGTGTGCAGAATTTAGCAGCGGTGAAGTTGCAGATTGAAACCGACTAAAAACCCCTCACGTCACCCTCTCGTTTGAAGCACCAAGGAGAAACTACAGTTGCCGTTAAAACGCGTGAAAAAACGCAAATGCAGTGTTTGTTTTGTACCCTCTGGGCTGCTGTAGGAACATGGTGTCAGTAGATCCCTTTAAATGCTACTTACTGGACCTTTAATGTGTTACTTTTAGTTATTTCAACCATCCGTTACTTTAACTGTGTGAACGACAACCTGGTGTTTAGGCATCGCAGTATCTTTTCTACTCAAATCATTATTTCTATTTTTGTATTAGTCGAGCTACTCGACAATCTTTCTTTCACTCCCTTGACACCTGCTGAAGTAACGCTCTGGGCTACAAGTGTCCCGGCCTTGTTGGGAGTCACTGTGTTGTTGTTATCTGAATGTTTTGACTTGAACTTTTCTTCCATTTGTTCCATTTTTATCTGCAAATTATTCATGAGACGTGTGAGAACTACAGCACACAGTAACACGCAGATATGCATATGATATTATTGTCACCGTGCTGTATTGGTTGTTCCAGTTGCTATGGAGAGTTTATCAGCCTTTTGTTTGCATGAGATAAGGAGAAGGGCAATAGTTGGATTCTTTCCACTCCTCGATGTAGCTGTGGTGGCCAGGGGACTAAACACCGTGGTTCAATGGCTGTATTTAGATCAGCTGCTGTTGGCCCGGTCAGCCATGTAAACATGAGACTGACTGTAAATTGAGCCACACATGACATCTGCCACCCGCAGGATCGTTCATTCATCGACAAAAAACAGACGGGCATCCCCGTTTAAAACATGCCAGATTAAATATAGCAGCCCAATGCTTAGTTGACACTATTATTATTATATGTGACATGAATTGTCAGATTTAAAAAGTTGTTTTTACAGTGAGAAGCTTAGAGAAAACCTACACCTCAGCATACCTCAGCATAATGCCTTACTGTACTCTGTCCTTTAATGTAGTGCAAATATATTACACAACAGAAGCCGTCTATTATTAGAGCTCCCTTTAGGCTCTTACACTGTAGCTACATGAGTCTCAAACATCCACAAAAGCGTTTCCCCCTGTGATGACCTCTGTCTCACTGGGCTCTGGTGGCACAATAACAGTGTAACTCTTTGTACCCACAGGCAGAGGAACACCAGTGGAGTGGAAACTTCTACAGACATAAATCTGTCTGTGGCCATGTACAGTACGTACTTTTTTTTTTTTTTTTTTTGTGACTGAAGGTCGGGTACTGGAATGGCTGCGGGGTAGAGTTACTGAACTTGATCTCTTCAACAGCCTCAGAATAGATCTGGTGACACTGTGGTAAAGTAAAAAGTAAAAACTCTCCGAGCTTTGTTTCTCCCTTTTCGTCCCTTTTAGATGTATTCAGAACTTAAAGAAGAAACTCAAGACTCTTCCGCTGATGTCAGAATATCAGATTTATTGTGGCCAAAATAATTTAAATTAACAATATTATCTCATCTATGAAACTTTAACTTTTTTTTTTTTAACTTTATTTTGTTACAGAGTGTAGAAAGTGTTCAAAAAACAATTACGCTGAGTGGGAACCACACATATAGATCAGAAAGAAAAAGTAATTATTTAAGATAAAGACGATTATATGATATCATATCATAGAGGGTTTGGAGCCAGAGAGGCCACTCAGTGAGATCTTTACAGTGCCAAAAGGGCACAACTGACATGACAATGATAAAAGTGAGTTTACAGTAAATTTATTAATATAAATAATATAAATAAATGATAAGGACACTCCAAAAATGTATTTACAGGTTGATGTACGTGTTAATGTTGAGCATTACTTAAGATGAATATACTAATTTAATTTTTTTCAGTGTAGACTGAAGTTGTAGAAACAGCAGCTGATGATTCAAGTCTAAAAATCAGTCTACTCTAAAAATAACACAGCAGGCGCTTTGTACTGAAGTTCTGTTTTATTATTTGGGTTGTATTTACAGTATGTACAGTCATTTCAGTCAGAAAAAAGTGTAGCTATAAAAATAACCTTTCACAATCTGTATGATCAAAATAAATTTAATACAAAAGAAAACTGTCTTCCAACACATATGGACCCGGGGCGCTTTTTTTCCTCCTTAATATGGCACAGAGTTAATAAACAATGTGAGACCGGCCTTGCCTTATCGGATCACAGACTGGTGGAGAACTCAAACCTGACATGACTCTGCCTTCTGGGGTTTAATAACACAAGGCTCCACTGAACTCGGCTAAAAACATTAAACCTCCATACAAGTGTGAGAAATGCTCCAGAACGTGGGCCCTATACTGCTGCAGCGTCTTTGTAACGAATGCACAGGAAAGAGTGCATTCAGCCTGGTCCAGGAGACTGACGTTAAGATAACACAGTATCTTCTCAGTCGGTGTGAATACTGCCCGTGAAATGCTAAAAGGCTGAAAATATCCATGCACAAAACAACACTCATCTTAAAAGTTATACTCTTTTCAAATTATTATTAAAGTACTTACAATTTAACAAGATGCAACACGAGTATTAGTTTAAATAGTTCAAGTATTTTAACACGATGAGCCTTTGGGTGAAGTTGCTACGGTAAGGCTTGGGTGACAACTCCCACAGAAGACAGGATCTGGTCCTCTGGTCCCCCCTCTGTTTAACAGAATACCTTTATCTGCTGTAATAACCTTACAGCACGTGTAGTGTCCTAAAACTGGAATATTTAGACTCACTCATACTGACACTTTCTCAGTCACAATAACACACCCATAACATGCTGGGTGCTGCCTCTGCCTCTTCCAGCACATGGCCATTAATGCTCCCCGTCGAACATCGGCGAGGTCTCACAGGTAACAAGTGTTCTGTTATAAAAGTATAGACAAGACTGAAAACAACACGAACGCGCTACTGCTAAAACCAGACTTCAGTCCTGGGGTGACCGTGTCCGTAGTAACATGTCTGCCTTGACAGATGACAACATGAGAATATGAATTCTGAGGGTGTCATGGTATGTTGAAGCACCAGGCGGGCCTGGAGGACATTTTCACTTAGCCCCCTTAAAGTTGCTCAGATCCAGAGGCTCTTTACTGGGCACACACCAGTCGTCAGCCTCTTGGCTCACTTTGTAGTTCTTCAGTGCGGTTTTGTTGTACACCGGCAGCCTCTCGATGGAGTCTGTGGACAGCGCCTGGAGGGACAGGAAGACACGATGTAATTACAAATGTCCTGTCATACCGGCACTGGCACCACAGGTCTGCAGAGTTTGGTTTGTGTTTAACAAAAACACAGTTTCCTCTCTCACTCTCTCTCTCCGTTATGTGTGCGCCGTCTAGTCACAGTTTCATGCATAATCACCATGTCTGGCTCACCTTCAAGTAGATGACAGCATCTGTGCCGTGGCCCTCCATGGAGTAGAGCTGCAGGTCCCCCTGGAAGTACTTGGCGTACAGACGAGAGATGGGCAGACCGTAGCCGAAGCCAGCCTGCACGGAGACGGAGAGGATCAAGGTTTTAAAAGGAGGCTTTGTTCCCCGTCACACTAAAAGCAGCAGCGCAGTTCAGTGGAACTAATAAGTCTTCTGTCAAGTTTGCTTTGTATTGTAGGTCACTCATTTTATAAAGGGAAAAAAATGACGCCAGGATTGAAACTTTAAATAGAAATAGAGTGGAAACAAAAGGCTAAATGAGCATTTAGATGCCAACCAACCAAATGGCATATGGTGCAATTAACAGCAGATTTACGCCTGTTTTTTTTAATATACGTAGGAGTAAAATCGAACTCATAAGTGCAGTCTGCTGCGCCGCGTCGCCTGTTTCTTTACTTACCAGTGGAGGCCGTGTGTGCTCTCCGATCTGAGGAGCAGGAGCCGTGGAGTACATGTAGCTGAAGAGGTTCTCGATCCTTCGAAAGGGGACGCCGCCACCCTTGTCGATCACCTAAAGACCGGAGAGAGAGAGAGAGAGTCCTTGAAGCTGAGCCGAGCCATAAAAAGATAAAGACGATGCCAGCAGATAAGTGCCCGCCTGTCGTGGACACTCGGCCTCGGCTTCACAACAGAAGCTAAGTGGTCTTCTGTTTGCTTACTCGACATATTGTCATGGTAAATGTGCAGAAGGACCAGAGTGTTCAGGTAAATACCTGAAAAACATTTTTTAAGCATCGTCAGAAGAAATGAACGATAGCGGCGTAAACGCGCTGACATACAGACATATTTAATTACACCTCCAGAAGACCAAGAGCGACATCATCACTCATCTGGAGTCATGTTTGTTTCACATTAATATCAGCTCTGCTTTTAGCTCTTTAGTTTTGCTCCGCTAACTCCTGAGAGAAATATATGACAGCTCTTCAGCCGCTAATGAGTCACTCTGTTCCTAACTTTGTCTGCCATTTGGCGCTGGGCAGGTGTTGTTTGTTTTGTCTCTGCCAGCTGCTGGAATGAGGTCGAGAGTGGACCAAACGCTTAAAGCGGTGGGCGGTAAACCAAAACAACGAGCTGAAAGACTTTAAAAGGGGCTAAGCTAAGTCTGGTGCAATCATCCGTGGATTTGTAGCTATTAACACTCTCAAAGTTAATCCACTGATCTAAAAATGTTGTTTGGTGCAGCTTTGAGCTCTATATTTCACTTTGAGGAGTTTTGATATATTAGACCAGGCGACTTACTGTGTCTGTCTGAGTGACAACAAGCATCTTGTTAAGACGTCCTGGTAGCACACGGGGCATTAAAACAAGATTTATGAAGGCACACAGCCCGTGTAGTTAATCTTATCAGGGCTTAGTTGCTCTTCTTGCCAGTAAGCACTGTGCTTAATTGAGGGTGAAGTCATTACATAACTGGTTCAGAGGAAGATTTGGATGGCAAATGACAGAAAAATTTGGTACTCTCATATTTAAAACCAAAGGCACGGTACAGTGTGTGCGACGGGGCCGTATGATTCATTTATCTAATACTAAACTGACCTTGTGCAATAACAACAGTGTAAAAGATTAACTCGAGTGAAATCATTTTATCTTTACAGGCTTCATTAAACTTGTTAATCACGGGCTGGTTCACACAGAGCGTACCAACATAAAAACACACCCACGTCCACTCCTACGGACAATATTAAAGCACTTTTAAAGCTCTGATTCACTATTATTATTATTATTACACATGTGAACATTATGGGTGGAAACTCCTGAGAGAAACCTGCACAAACACAGATATCCAGGTTAGAGCCCGTCTGATTGGTCGGACGATATCGCAAACATATCAGTATCTGCGTATGCATTACCTGATATGACGGACTGTTTTTCCCCCATTATATAATGCAGAGAAAATGCTTGCAGCCATATATTTCAAGTTTAAAGTGCAAAGTTTATCCAGCAGAGTGAACTGTGATTTATAATACTGAGGGAAGCAGCACAGAGCTCGAGGACCTGCTCCCTCTGTAGATATAAAAGTCTCATTCTAAACTGATATAAACATGATGATTCTTATTTTCAGATTAATATACACACATAAAAACATCGTTATGGTTATCATGCTGCCAGTAGATCCACCTAAATGTTATGCACAATAAAGAAAAGGTCTATTTTCACTGATTTTCCCCTTGAAAATCAGCACTGGTTTTAAAAACGGCGTATTGGTCAGACTCTAATTCGATCCAAGACTTCCTCTTCCATGCGTCGGCCATTGTTTACAGACTGATTATCAACTTGTCACACAAGAAAGACGCTGATCTCTAGAAACAGCTATCTGCATGTGAATGTGGACAAATGCAAGAGAGGCATCGGTTCTTTTCGATCAGTGTGTTCCAAATACCAATACCAAAATCTTTGTCTTTATGCTGTACAGACTGTGAAGTCTCGTAAAGACAACCAAGAAGTTCATCTTTGCAATTTCCATATTTACCAAAATGACCATTAAAAGAAGCAGAATTTGAAACCCACCTTGATTGACATGTCCTCGTCTCCAAGAGACACCATGACTTGAATGGGTGGAAGGTTGTTGCTGTTCTCGTGGGTCTCAATAGTTGCTCTCATGGCGTTCTACAAAAAAAGAAAAGTCACGTTAAAGCAGTTTTTAAAAAAAAAAATTAAGTTTATTTTTTTATTATAACAACCAATAATTCCAAACTACAGAACGTGTCGTACCTTAAAGAGCTCAAACAGCATGTGGTAGAGGTGAGAGGGCACGTACACGATGCTCACTGGAAGGTTCTTCTTGTCTGCACAGGAGGAAAAAAACAAACAGCGTTTTCTTAATCTCGTCCGCCTCATTTAAAATTCATCATCCTCTCCACTCGTGGATGTTTTTCCATTAGCGGCCATTATTCTGCTCTGCTCTGGTCTGAAGCTTCGAGAGGATGGAGAGGATCTGTGGGTCAATATTGTCTGATGCAGTCAGCCGGGTCTATTCAACCATACTTCAGCTTTGATGCTATAATTAGAGGCCCCTCAGGTCCATCTGGCTGAATGTTAATTTGCATACAAACACACGGCGGACTCGGCTCTGTTTGGTTATTTAAATGTCTTCTGCCCTGGCATTAAGAGCGAAACTGGGTTTGTATTTAACCTGCCAGATTAAATCAGTGTGAACTTACTGCTCATCTCCTTTAGGATCAGATCAGGGGAGCGGAGATAGTACTGGTCACACAGCATCTTAGCACTGTGGAAGGCATCTGAACAAAAAGAAAGCAGAAATTATGATTACAATGCAAAAAAAGAATGCGACAAGAAACAAACGTTGCTGTTAAAGAGTTTCTTACCCTGGACTACATCTCCAACTTGACAGTGAGGGTCAATGCTCCCGATGGTGTTTGGGTGGACAGGGTTGGCAGAGCCGTCAAAGATAAGAGCTGCAGAGAACAAAAACGTCAAGTTAAGTTGAACAGAGAGCAGCGTGTCATCTGTAATTACAGGACCATCAACACGTCGAGTCGAGTCGAGTAAAAGGGTTTGAAGTGATGCCAAGATACTTTCACAATGAAGAATATAAAAATGTCAAAAAAAGCCACACTTGAACTGAGTTGTTGCTAACTTAACCACACTCTAATGTTTGCATTTATTACTATTTCATCTGAGAACCTGAAGACGTGCTCATCGAGTGTGCTGGAAGACAACTACACCTTTGTGTGTGATACCCAGCCTGAGGAATAACACAGGAAACCCATTGTGTAAGATTTAGTTACATCAAGCGGTGCAGTTGCTGATTGCAACCCTGTCGTCTCACCCTCTCCGTCCTAGCATGAAATTTGTGTAAAAAGCGAAAGGCCCCATTCATGCTAGTGTTTGGTCGGGTTTGTCCGTAACGTGGCGGACTCTGTGGAAGAAGGCTTGACATCGAGGCCAAAGCATGTCATGACACCAGCGGAGTCCATCATGTGATGCACACTGACTTCATCATGAAAGACGCAAATAGAAACAGTTTTTTGAGCAAAACGACCTGTTTCACTGTGAGAATTTGATCCATTTAGTTCAATAACATTTCCAAAGTCTGGAAGAGCCACACAGGTAAATCATTTTATCCTCATTCTAGTTAGCAGAGAGCTAAACCACAAGTTTAGCCGGTGACAGTCTTTAGCGTGCTTGCTCTATGTGAAAGATCCTGGTAATGTTATTCCTGGAGATCAAACTTTTTGTGCCACATTTCAAACGCTGTAACCATTTCTCTGGAGTCCGTACAGACGAAAACACAACGATTCTTATTCTCAGATGATTATACACTGATGAAAAACACAGTTCCACATATTATATTTCCTTTCTCATGTGAAAAGAAGCCAATAAACCTGACACACTGGACCTAAAAACAGAACATGTTGCAAAACGCATGAAGTTCTATAAATTCATGAAAGCATGTTTTTCCCTTCATGCAGCGGAGGGTTTGATAGACTACACTATCATTACAATGATATGCATCAACGATCTTTGCTCCACATGACTGATGATCGCTGTACAAGCTCACAATAACACAAACACAGCTCTGAAGAGCAGCTTCGTCTCTTCAGCACTAGATTTCAAAATATTATGAATCTGTAAAAATTGTCTCTGTCTACGTTTGTTCTTTCACTCAGTGAGACATGTTGCATGATTAAGTATAAATGTTGTGATATGAAACCTAACTTGACTCTTAACTGCTCCCCGGGAAGCAAAAGGCATCCCACGTAGAAACCTGTAATGGATGTGACAGGAAAGTTCGCGAGGCGACGTGTTTTGAAGGATTCTATCTTGGTAAATGCTTATTCTTCCCCTCTGGGTGTCAATGAAGCGACAGCGAGCAGCCCGGTATGACTTCAGTTCAGACGCGATGCAGGAAGAATAACAACTAAACCAAACTCGGGCTCTCCACGTGTGATCGAGGTCAGAAATCTGTGGATGTTTGTCGGACGTTGTTTGTCATACTGTGTACAATAAACTGCCGCAAATGGATTTGTTTATCACAAAATCTAAACTCAGTGTCGCCGGCTGTGTTGATTGCATACCAGGAAAATGTGAAAGAGAAGCTGCGTCGCACAAAAAAACCCCAATAGGAGGCAGCTGACAAAAGCTTTTACAGAGCTGATTGTCACAGTCTCAGACAGGCATGTTTGAACTTGACTTTGAGCGTTACTCACTGTGCTGGTTGATGAGCATGCGGATCGAGATGCGGCTCATGTAGAAGCGGTCCAAAAAGTACTGGATGTTCTGGTTGGTTACCAGATCCTGGGGGAAAGCTTCTTTGTATTCTATGATGCCCTGGGCCATTGTCGGCACGACATCATTGTGCCTGTTTCTGATGGTAACTAAGGCGTCCACGAATCTGTGAAGACCAGACATAAAGACCAACTGACATTAGATACAGAGCAAACAACAACAACACAGCAAGTTAGCTGTGTAACTAACATGCAGAGAAGACTTCCAGTCTCCTCAGAGCCAGAACACTCACTACTCTCCCGCTACTGTACACTAGGAAGCAAGCTGCATGTTTTTTGGCAACTGTAACGTTACCTGAGACACGATTCCTGGCTGAAATAACAAGTTTGTGTGGTGCAGTTGTTCGTTTCCTTATTAACAGGGCCAGGAGTTTGTTATTTTAGCATGCAAACTATGTGGAAAGCTAACAGACTGCGAGGAAACGTTCAGTGAATTTGAAATTGCATAAGAATAATGTCTCCACCGTTAACAGAGAGGAAGTGTTGTGCCTCCTTCAAACATGAAAATTCACCAGTAACCTGAGAATTTTCCTGGAAAATTAGGAACTTACTGTCCCAGGACTTTGTAGTCATCAGGATTCCTGTCTAGGAACTCAAGGATCTCCATCAGACTCTGGATGTACCTGATAAAAATAACAAATACAAAGATGAGTCTGCAGGAATGTTATTAGCAGAAGCTGCTGCTGCCTTTAATCTTAGCAGGGATACTCTGCTCATAGCACATTCCTCACAAAGGAAAGCAAAGCAGACCCTCCTGAACACAGAGTCACGTGACATGTGACGAGAAACTAGAGTAAAGTTCAGAGCCGGGAGCCCCTCCTACACTGTGCTCACTGAAAGGGGTTCAACTCGGTCAAAGGGCGCTTTTGTTATTCAGAGCATGACGTGGGGGAATTAACCGTCCCACCGCGAGGACGTAAACAACTCGACAGCTGATAATGAAAATACGGATGTAAAGGTTTGTTTGACTCACCAGCCCTGAACCATTTGCACAGACGGGGTTGTGAGCAGTTTGTCAGGCAGGAGGTTGATTTCCTTCATGATGTTTGAAAGCCTAACAGGGAGCTCCTGCCTCAAAAACACAAAGGAGGTCTTCTCACAGGCGTTGATGGAACCTGAAACAAGACAGCAATAAAATAATCATTAAAGCTGAAGCGATTTATCCATTAGCCGACTAACAAAAAGTGAATTAATTCATCTTTTTATTTAAGTTTCAAGCAAAAAAAAAACAAAGAATCACTGAAGATTTTCTCCTTTTCTTTGACTTATTTGATAGTAAATTTATCTGTCATTTAGACTAAACAAACAATGTATTAGGGAAAAACAGAAAATAATCACGGAAATAGATCAATAAAGATGGATGAAACAGAGTATTTTGAACATTTTTAATATTTTCTGACATTTTTACCAACAGGTAATGAAAATAATTATTAGCTCCTGTCTTAATATTAACAACAAATATGATATTAATAGTAATAAACTGGTTATCTGCATCGTTTATGAGCAGAGCAGCAACCTAAGCAACATTTCTTTGACACAAACATTTGCATTTTAATTTGCATATACGCTTTTATTATAGATTATGAATTATTAGCTGAAGTAATGCATTGTGTCCTTCACAGGGCCCACACAGTGCAGCCTGAGCTTGCCTCGGGTCTGACGCAACCCTCTGCATTATGGACACTATGCTGCTACATGCCAGCCTTCACGCTGCACAGCCTCCACGGAGCAGATGGTGCTGCATGTTTTTAACCAATATTCATTGGACATCTTGTCCCAGTTTTTCAGTACATTTGCGGTAAAGTTTGGAGAGCTCGGACAGTCCTTTTCCACATGACTACCCCGCTCTTGTTACATCACAGATTACCTCATCTGAACGCGGATCAATACTCACCGAAATCCAGGAATTGCTTCATGGAGAGCGGCGAAGGAGAAAATTTAGAGAAATGTTCGATGTGTTTGGGCACGCTGGCCAAGGCGGCGTTTTTCATGATGAACCTGACGAACTTCATTATTGCTTCTGCAGCTTTGACCACAAACCGTGTCCGATGCTAGGCTACTCTAACTGACCGACCCTGCTACCGTGCACGTCGGATGAAATCAGGGGAGGCGACCGCGGAGAGCTCGCAGAGCTCCAGCCAATGGGAGGACGGGATTCGGTTTATTTACTTGCAGAACGGCCAATAGGAGTCGCCGGTGGGGAGGGGCTTAGTGAGGTTTCGGTGCTCCCTGTTTGGATGTCTTCACTCAGCTCCTTCTTTAACATGTAAACAAGACGAACTGATGAACCACCTCATTAACATATATGCTAATTAGAGACCTCCAATGACCACGTGTACATTTAAAGTACAGTTTCGATGTAGTGCTGCATTTATCTGCCAGCTGTTACTATTTTCAGAGCGGTGGAAGAAATATTCATCTTCTACTTTAGTAGTACTGAAGTATTAAAAAACACAATTAACTTGAAGTACTAATTATATATATATTTTAAACTTTTATTTATCTATTTAACCATTTTTCATAATATTTCCTGACAATTTCCTTCATATATCAAATGACAGGTAAAATTAATTACAGTAGAGATAAATCACAAAAATGTAAAATAAGAATATAATGTATATATATATATATATATATATATATATATATATATATATATATATATGAAACAAAAATAAAAATAAAGTAAATAAGTTGAAAAAACAATAACAAGATAAATGAATAAATAAAATAGTAATAATAATTCATAAGAATTCAAATTCTTGGCGTCTTGTACCAACAGTACTCTGTCACATCATCCCACTCCCTCCATAAAATGAGTCCTTTATATCTACAGAGAGAGCGGGTCCTCTTCCACGGGGTCCGCCATGTTTAACCGCCATTTTTATACAGTAGCCCACAACAGACAAACTAAACCCCGATCTAGATATGGCCTTTTGCTTTTTATGTGAATTTCACAGTCAGAGTTTTCCCTACACGCTTGGTAAAAGAGGGGTGAGGGATCTGAGAGTATTCATTTGATTGCAATCTGTAACTTCCTTTAAATGTTACACACTGGCCCTTTAAATGTTACACACTGGACCTTTAAATGTTACACACCGGACCTTTAAAACAGGCAATGTATTTGTGTCCATCGCATTATTGTTGCAGCTGGTAAATGGTCGAGTTTTAATAGCTACTTTTTAAATCTACCCTCTTATAAACTGCTGGGTAGTTTAATCTATAATAATACATCATAATTTATTGGTTGGTTTATATTTTGTATTAAAAATCTAAATTTGCAAAGTAGTCTGACTAGTAACTGTAGCTGTGAAAGAGAAGCATGAAATGGAGATACATGAATAGTAATGTTGTGTCTTAATAATCAGATAATAATGTGCCATAAAAGTCATTTCAGTGTGTCATCCAGGAATATAAACATGTTGATGTCTGGAGACGGCAGCCACATGGAAACTGAGGGTAAAGCTGAAAAAATGCTTTAGGCCGGTTGCACAGCAGACATGTTGACATCTCCTAACAGGAAGCACACAGGTGTGTTAATGATGGCCTCCACTTAGTGAAGATCCTGCTATTATGTGTGCTGGTTCACCGTCACTGTCACTGTGGACACCTCATGGTACTGAGCCGTCGTTACTGTTATTAAATCTGCCTGCATGCGGCGACGAGACAAAATGTCTGCTGTGCAAACAGTGCTCCCTCTTTTTCTTTAACGTGGACATTTTAAAGAGAGAAAAACACATTTTCAGCTGTGAATGTGTTCAGCATGTTTGATTTCTGTGAGGGGACAGCACAGAAGAACATTCGTTCATCTCCTATATTATTCACAGCTGAGTAAAAAACTTAAATGTCACGACAAAATGGACGTGTTAGAAAAGTTAGAAGTTTGAAATATTATTTAAAAAGTGAGATTACCCTGAACTGACTGGTTCAGCACAGCAGTGATTGGTGTTCACCATTACTCTAATGTTTGTCAGTATAGTGACTGATCAAAGACATTATCAATCATCTCTCACTGTTTTTTTTCATGTTTTAATGAGATCAAATTTGCATTTTAAGCTTTTTATCTAAAAGCATCAACCAGAGGAAAACCTGTTTGATGTTGGGTTAACAATACATGGACATTGGTCCGCTGCTGTAAGAGACTTCTCTTCTGGTTTCTGTCTTTTGGTGAGGTCCATCAGTGATGTTTGGTGATCAGGTCTGGACATCCTGCGTTCCAGTTCATCCCAAAGGTGTTGAACAGAGTTCAGGTTTCTGTACAGGCCAGTCAAGTTGTTGTCACAGTTCAAAACACAGAACCCAAATGCACAATTTAGGATCTTTACTAGTAAAATATTCAAGGACACTAACTCCAGGCAGGCAAACGACGTCCAAAGGGCTAGGCTGAGACAGAATCTGAATAGTTAAGAGTGATCAACAGGCAGGGAACTATCTGAGCATTGGAAAGCTAAGACTCATAGCACATAGAGAACTCATGACTAAGGAATAGTATATATAGAAATACTCAACAGGTGAGAGATGAGGGTGAGCTGGTGAGATGAATCAGGGCTGGAAGGAACAGGCTGGGTCTGAAATAACAGCAGCAGAGTTGAACCAATTACCAGACAATTACATGAATGAATGAAAGAAACTGAGATACCAAAATCATGACACATGTTGACACAGGGAAGCCCCTGCCACAAAAATACATAGTATGTTGTAGCATTAAAATATGTTTTATTAAAGCACACGGTGGATTTTTGCAGGACTTTTCCATCCACCTCTATCTTCATCAGGATGATGCTCCTTGTTTACGTCCTCCTCTCCTGATGGACAGAAGTTCATCCTCAGTGAATGAGTCCCTGGAAGCTTGCCACCCATGCTTTTGAATAGAAATGCCTTTGTCAGGGAACACAGTGTCCTGTTCAGATCTCCCATTACATAAGCGGCGACTGCGTCAGTATAGCTGGGATTGTCCTTATAAAGCCAGTCTGTCTGCCTGCATCTCTTTCAAAACACTACTTTACACTTTTGTAGTTACATGTGGGGAAGCAATAAAAAGTAATATTACAGTGTGATAAAAATGCCAACTCACAGCTGATAATATGCTGATCCTTGTTAAGTATTAGTCATATTGTTTTCAAGTGTCAAGTTTGGCTTCTTAGTGCTTGTTTTACTCTATCAGATACATTAATCGTGTTTCAGCTTATGGTATTTAGAGTTTCTGTGCACAAAATATCAACATCTTTCAAATCCAGTGTTGCCTGCGGTGTCGTCTGGATTTAAATATCTCCGAGTCCACGGAGGAACCTGTCACATAACACGTTTAAATCTGCAAAATAAAGTTGTCCTTCAGGCAGGTGTGTGCTTTGAAAGAGGGCGCAGCAGTCAACTGAAGGAGCTCCTGCAGGGAAAGAAAGGGCCTTGGTCAGCAGTGGATTTATTGCCCGTGGAGATTAGTTTGTGTTTGACCACAGGAAATTGAGGGCACTAAATGAAAAAAAAAAAAAAATTCAAAATTTCTCAGAGTTATTTAGGACAGTTTATTTCATATTTGCTCCTTCTCACAGCAGTTTACTTACCACTAAAGCGAAGAGCAAGACTTTTGTCTGTCTAAACATCTAATCATCCTAACACACAGGATGTGTAGTACAATTTCAGTTTCTTCTTTCTCATGATGCATTATTACAGATTAAATTACCCGTTACTAAGTAAATGAGTTCCATCTCAACCAACAACGACATTAAAGTACCACATTCATGCATCGGTAACAACACTTTGATTTGATTGTTATACTGGCCTTATTAAACAGATGAGAGGTGACTGATCCACGTTAAACAGCGTCGCTGTAAAGGTCAGCGTCTTTATTATCAGTTAAACTGATTCAGTTTGTGCACCACAGGGATGCCTGCCATAGTTTCACTTTAGATGATTCCATCAGCGGTGAAATATACAAATATTTTAAAGGTGGGACAAAGAGAGCACTGGCATCGGATCAATACTCTGAGTTTGGGTATTGGAATTCGTATTAGGAGAGAAGAAGTCTGATTAGTATGTCGCTAAATAACAGCCCTAGGGATCATTCTGTACTTTAACTTTTGATACTTTAAATACTTTTTGCTGAATTGGATAGATTTTTTTCTTGGCTTTAATTATCACTTGCCAATAAAGGCCAGTGGCACTTTTTTTTTTTATGAACCCATGACAGATTATGACTCTTTCCAGTCTATAACTTTCATCTGAGTTTTATTCTGTTGTATTGTGAAACTGCAGGCTGCCCTTGTTTATAACAGGCCCTGGAGACACATCTAATGGAGAGTGCTTAACTGGTCAGGGGTGTGTGTGTGTGTGTGTGTTGGGGTGGGTGGGGGTGTTTGCTGGCTAACCCCAGTAGTTTTCCGCTCTCCATCAGCCTACATTCCTGCCAGTAGTCAGCTCCTATTCCCCACTGTCAACAAACAGCCGGGCATATCAGGCTAAAATGTTTGGGCATTCTGTCAGTGCCATATTGGTTGAAGAGTGTGTAAGTGGACAACAACAACAACTCCAGTGGAAATTTCCTCTTGCTGAAGGCCAGGGGGAGCTTTAGAAGGCCAACTGGGGAGAACTGCGGTGACTTCAGTGTATTTAAATACCAATGAGTCACTTCACAGGGTGCAAGTTTGACATGACAAAAGATTCCCCCTGATTAAAACTTCAAATCCACCTCCAACCGAACTCATGGCACGATCCTGCTTACAATACATTTAGACAAACATTTAATAAATAATCAAGAACACTGCATTGTAACAATTTGTCTGGCCAGTGTAATCATCACAGCATTCACAGAGTGTTTAGCTCCTATTCATGAAACAACTGATAATAGCCGTGCAAGCGTTCCACAAATCAAGCACATGAACTGAGCTCTTACATGGTCATTATAATCACGTTGAAAGGAGCTGCTGACACCGAGCAATGAGAAAAGTATAAATGAAGGAGCAAACACCTGAAGTGAGCAACAAAAAGGTGTGGTTTCCTGTAAAAGTTCTCACTCAGTGCTGAAATACTCAAACAAGAAGAAAACAGCTGCAACAGCTAAACTTCTTCCTCCGCTGTTGGTTAGCCAGACAACAAGATTGTGCTGATTGTGCAAAGCCAACATCTGATCAGCATCTGTCTGGTCACTGTACTGAATCTCAGCTTTTTAATCCTCTGTTCTGTCACATCCTGCTGTCTGTTTTAATTCTGTATATCCACACTGATCCACTTCACACATTCACACACTGGAATGGACGGAAAAGGTCATTTGGTTGCTACTAATGAGTTCTTTTATTCTAACAAGGTGTACAGTAATTTCCGTGCTGCTGCACTTAGACGCTCTAAATCACAAGTTTATGATTGTGAAGCCACAGTCGACGGCAAAAGTTCTGCAACTGAAGATACCACACCTGACCCGTGCCACGTCCATAAATACCCTCTCCTCCTCTTTCACTCTCGTGATCCGCACCCACCCCATTTCTTTCTCCTGTTTCTTCCATAAGGTCCTGAGGAAGTCCGTCGTGGTTGGGGTGCTCCTCACAACAGACGTAGCAGCAGACCAAAGAGTTCACGCTTCACTAACAATCATTTCATCTCGATGAGGAATCATTTAAAAGTATCTTGTTTTAACTGTTTCGCTAACGTGATAGTTTGAGCAAGTGGGGTTGTATGAGGAACAGAGTGTTTTACTTTGGCATGGTGCTGCTTCTCTGTCATATAACCCTGCTCAAAAAGACCCAGACTAAGTCAACACTGGCCTGCGTTGCACCACTTTATTAGCATTTAAACAAATTCACCTTTCACTCATTCTTTTGTTGTCTACACTTAACAACACAACAACACTCATGATGCAAATCCAGCTCTCTGGTGTCAGTCTTTGAGGTCATCGAGGTGGATGTGAAGAGTCTGACATCAGGATGAATAATTAATGGGAAGGTGGGAGAACATCTGGAATCAGACGGCTCATTCAGGAGGCAAAACTGTGCACATCTGTGAATGTAGTTTGTCAGTTGCAGGTTGTTGCAAACACCTCGACAAACTGCAAATCCATCTCCCTCCTGGAGTGCGAACAACTTTCTTGGATGATTGTCAGAGATGGCAGAGTCGACCTTGGTGCTCCAGTGGAACAAACTGTTTGTCTATGCTGTATTAAAACACACGTTAAAGAACTGAAAGAAGGTGACTGTATATATTTGAGTTATAAATGTGCCGCTGCATGAAAAGTATATTTTTCAATGCTATTAATTAAGAGTCTGATCTATTAAGATGTAACCTTTCAAAACCTTTAAAATAAGACCTGATAGAAGTTGGTGAGTTCTCCGTGTTTTTAAAATGATTTTTCTTTTTCTTACATTTAGTTGCTGTCACTATTAATCCTTTACTGATGGCTCTTTGTTAAATGTCCTGGCTCAAGGACGGCGTCTCAAAAACATCTTTTCTTCTTCTTCTGCCCACTGTGTGCTGGATTGACTTCAGTCCTCTGTGAGACAGAGAGAGGGAGTGAATAAGCAGCCGTGAAGGACATGAATGAATCTGTATATTCATCACAATACAAAAAAAACCGCCTGCTTATATGTAGGATATGTTATATAAGAAACACCCACGAGAGTGTTATTTCTCTGATGGAGTGTGAGGGTGATGGTTGTGCGCGCTGGCCCAGAGGGAAAATCACTATAATATCCTGTAATCAGAGGCTCCAGAGCCAGGACTCTGAGGACTGTTGGCTGACTTAACCAGGTGCATTTCTTTGAATCAAATTTCAATCTGGAAGATTTGCCCTCGTGCTCATCTTATCTGTTTATTCTTGGCAGGAAGGAGAAAGAAACAAAAGCCACATAAACATGTTTCCAAGAAGTGCACATCCACAGCTGGATGCACTGACAGGAAGCATTTCCTAAAAGTCTATTTTTAAAAATGAATTTGCACAACAGCACGCAGTTTATGTGACCACTGAGATTAATATGCAATCCAATCCAAGAACTATCAGTACAAACTGCAGAATTTCCAGCAAAAATATTTTGTCAATTTAACATTTCAGTGAATATGAAAGCATTCAGCGTTCAATTAAACTTACAAACAGCACAGAGCCGTCGATAAGACTGAGAGCACAGCTGCTTTTGCCCTTTAGACTTCCAGGTGAAACAGCATGAGGCGGCTGAACATGAAGAGACGTTTAAACAGCCACTTTATTGATCGATAGATGGTGTTTGAAGCGTCATATAACCAACATAAAGACACACATGTATAGAGTCAGTTTGGGGGTTTATTTGTCATATATAGGTTAACATGGAGAGTACAAGATGTACTGAATGTAAGTATATGAAAGTTGGGGGTTGAGATTAAAGTGTATAATAAGTTATCCATGAGAAATATATAAATAAATAGATAAAACAGTACTATGATATAGCATATAATAATGTAAAAGTACAATATTACCAGTATACTAATGTTATAAAGTGATATATAACAGATAATATATAATATAAAATAGTATTGATGCGTTACTATGTCTCAGACTATAGTTTGTCCAAGCGGTCCAGCAGTCTGTTGTCCAGCCTGAGTTACGTCGCGACCTCAGAAGCATGAACGCTGATAACTGTGTCATCGAATTCTCCCGATGACGCAGCTCTCTTGGGCTTAATGCACAAGAATAGCACCCCATCAGTAAAAAGGAGAGAGTTGTGAAATGGTGTGATAAGAACAATCTCATCACAGATGGAGGGGACCGTTTTTTGATCACTGAGGTAAAAGCTCATGAATCATGAATCCATCACTCACATCAGTTCCTGCAGGAGACTCTGAGCACAACAATCCTGGAGAATCACACTGAGAGATTTAGCTCCTGATTTCAGTACAGACTGCATTTCTCACCCAGGCGGGGTTTATAGAGCAGCACGATCCCGGAGAGCGTAATAAGATTCAGTATTTCAGCTGCAGTCGGTGACTTCCATGTGCAGCTAAATACCTTCATGCAGACAGTCTGGAAGATTAAGGAGCTCAGCTACACCTTGATGAGTAGGCCTTTTTGTTTTTACAACATGCAGATAAAAATGCCTCTGACTGAGCTCTTATATTTCCATCAGACTCCGGAACAGTCCGTATTTGAAACTGTCTTTTATTCCTGCATCAATCAAGCGGCCTAAGCAGTGAATGCTAGCTTTCCCAACATATTCAAGGTCACGCTTGGGAAGGATGAGACCGGGGGAATTCAGCTGCCTGCAGATGTTGAAAAATTAGTTTATCACTTCAGCTTATTTGTCCTTCTATGAACCTGCCCCGTCCTGATCTGAACTGAGTACGTGGACATCTGTTTATTCTATTAATAAAAAGTTCAAAACCATTTCATAGCAACACCTGGATTGTTATAGCCTTTACGCAAAACCCTTTGAAACAGTGCCAGGTGAGAGTGACCTGCTCAAGGTCTTGTGTTCCCCAGAAGAGGGCGAATGATGACGTCATGAAGGCAAGCCAAAGAGCGATTAAATATCTATTTGACAGAACTAACGTGCATGGCTTGTTGGTGTGCATCGGACTGGAGGAAGTTCTCTAACCCTGTGTTCTGTTGATCATGAATGTAAATCTGTTCTTACATGTCTACGATCTTTTTGAATTGTTCTACGAGAATCAACAATCCTGCTGTGCTGCTCCCGCTTCATTTCGTCACATTTTGGCCACGACGCGGTGTGCAACTTCATCGCTAGATGTCACTAAATCCTGCACACCGGTCCTTTAAGTGTCATTAACTATCAGGTTTTTTACACCTTCATGGTCAAAGATATGCAGCTTCCAGCTTTGTGTTAGCAGATTCATTTAAATGTAGGAAGACGGTGAAGAAAAAAAATCACTGCCCAGCATGAAAAATTCTGGATATTTTTTTCTATTTTCGTGAAGTAAGTACGTGTAAGTGTGAGTAAAAAAACAGGAGGTTCTGATTATATGGATCATTTGGAGTTTGAATATTCAAAAACAGAGAAAAAAAAGGAAAAGATACACTTGAAAAGATGGATTTTTAACTGACACAGTAAGAAAGACGAGCTGAAGGACAAGTTTAAAAACTCAGTTATGCATACAGCATATCAATAAAACATCAATTTCTCACAAAAGTGGGGCGTTGACCCAAATTAGGGTCAAGGCCATGAAAGACTGAGCAGTCCAGTTTAAATGGTGTCTCCAGTCTGTGACACTGTGTCTTTCTTCTTCACAGTCTGGGAAACAGAAGGTGTGAAGAGTTTTCATGTATGTGAGCCATGTGGCTTTAAATGGAAGCTGTTGAATTGTTTGCATTGAGCCTGTGCTATAAATACACTTGAGTCTTGTAACTGCTACAGGGCTGGCTATAATTTGAATTCTCGGGAGATAATTAAGAATCATAGATGCGTGAATGTTTTGTGCAGGTTGCTCAGAGATTCGTTGGGCTCGGCTCTCCTCGCTTACAATGCGGGGTGACTCAAGTTAAAGACATACAGTAGATGTTCTCGTTAAAAGGAGAGACTGACGCTCCTATTCCCGCGACATCATCATCCCACACTTAGTGGAGCTCCACGGTGTGCGATGTGATGCTCAGTCCTGCACAGTAGCAGCTACAGGAGGCGTGCTTGTCCCTGCCACAGGAGCACGGGAGGAGGACTGGAGCAGAGGCCAGCAGGCTTGCTTCTCTTCTCTTTTTTTTTTTCTTTTTTCTACCGGACACTTGACACACACACACACCGTGAAAGAGAGCGCTTTTCTGGGGGGTTGCTCTGCCCCCGCCTCCCACTCTCCCCGAGCGATGGCATCCACGGATCGATCAACGGGAGCGCGTGAGTTGTCCTCTTTATACAATCCGTGCAATGTCTTTCATGTGACGGACACAATGTGATGTGTGCCGGAGGAGCGAACTGGATGTCTAACACTGTAGCGCATCACAGCCGTGTTGTATCATCGCACCATCAGCCTCGTTTAAAATGGGCCAACAAAGAGATGTGTCAGATATGTATATGTATATCTATCTATCTCTATATATAGATATATATATATATATGAAATATCAGCTGTGTTTATTTATTGTACGCGCAATTTATTTGCAGCGACCACAGCTGATGCATACATCTCCTTAAAGGAGACGCGTGTGCGTGGCGTTTTGGCAACATCAGCACCACACAGAGCGATGCTCCGGCCGCAGGCAGGCAGGCAGGCAGCCTTCAACTTCAGCTCAGTGCTCATGGTGAGCGGTCAGCAGAAGTAGCAGTAACATCTGTCGGGTCGTTTTTGTCTGGCCTGTTTTTTTTTTTTTCCATCACTGCATGTTAATATCCAAGAAGCAGAGCAACCTTCAGGAATGTATCATGTATATAGAAATGTATCAGCCAGCCTGATGATGTAAATATACTTTTCTGTACAGCAAAAACAAAACCCTGTAAGAATAATTAGCAGTTTTAGGCCAGTAATTGTTTTAAAATCTGAAAATGTGTCAATATTTTGTGTGAAACACACACACACAAAAAAATGGATTTGTCTGGATGACATTGTTTTGGATTACTGACAGAAAAACACCGTGAAAATTCAGCCATCCCAACTGTATACTATCATATTACCCCTTTTGAATGGCATCTGAATGTATACGCCTGATAGAGTTAGAATATTTCTATTTCTTCAAATCAACTCATGTCCATCCAAGAGTTATGGAAGCCCGAAGCGGTCACACATTCATGCATTTTATTTCATCTGTTTTCTTGTGATAATGAGAAATTCATTTGTTTCAGTTAACATGAGAAAACAGGTGAAGAAATTATATATAATAATAATATATATTTTTTAATTCTAAAGAATTGTCATTGTTTTGCACAGACAGTTCAAAATATGTGGCGCTGTCGCTGTCGGTTGAGGAGTTATAGCTAATGTCAGTATGCTAACATGCTGATGTTTAGTGTGTCGTTCAGTATCTTACTTTACTTACTAAGTAAAAAAATCATTAGAGGACTAATGATTTTTTTTTTAAAGTCAGAGGATCATTTAAGTCTGGAGATATTTTACTTTATACGTGAAGACCTGCCGTTGGTGCTAAATCAAGCCAGGGCGATCATGAAGTCATTAGGAGTCATCCTCTGGGATATCACAGATATCTGCAGCGTTTCATGGCAACCCGGCCAATATTTGTCAAGTTATATTAGTCTGGAGCAAAGAGGTGGACCGACTGGCTGACATCGACGGCCCTGCAGCCACACCGCCACTGCTAGCATGGCTAAACACAAAACAGAGTGAGGGAGAGAGCTGAAAGGGCTGCTGGAACATTTCTGGCTTTGAAAATTCAAACGCCGACCTCCACACTAATGGACAGATAAATGCAAGACGAGCCCAAAATAGAAGACATTGTTCGTCTCTCTCCTTTTTATTGTAAGAGCCTGCATGTGTATGAAATATCATGATGAAGACGTGTCAGATTGTGTCGGAGTCCTGCCTTGATAACAAGCACACAGACGGGTTTTTGTGTGAGGCTGTTGTTGTCCTCAAAGAAGGCGTGTGGTGATTAAGTATCGACATCAACGTGGCGCTTAAATGGAACCGGGTTTATCCTCACTGGTCTGTCACAGCGACATAAGAGAAGCATGGAGGGATGGTAACTTATAACGAGACTACTTGCTCACACTGTTGGCATTCAAGGCCTGATAATTAAGTCCGTTAACGCCAAAGTCTGTCAGTCACTGTCTCTGCAGCGGCCTATAAGAAGGTCAGTAGGTTAAATTAAGAACTCCTTATTTTCCGTTCCTCGCTCACCTGCAGAGACTTCAGTTTATTACCACCACTTCATCTCAAGTGTTCAGCCCACCCTTCTTTGTCATTTCCCAAGGGGGGTCCCGTCCGAGGGAGGTAATTTAAGAAAGTGAATCATAGCTTAAGCCTACCTGCTAATCACCAATGGCATAGCCGCCGTGCTGCCGTACAGTATCTCATGGGTCCGGGCTTGTTTTTCTGTATTTCTGCCCTCGTTAATCATGCTTTTTTTCTCCCATTCCACCACACTTTTAAATTGGATCTCAGCGAGCTCCTCCATGCTTGAAGCGGTTGTATAATGTACTTTGTTATGTGCTGATGAGTGCTGTTGATGCTGTTTTTTCTGAAACATGATGCGCTGTGAAGTGAGGTTAGAGTATGCCAGTGATTTCATTCTCACGAGGAAATTGCCTCTCAGTCTGATTTGTTTTATTAGATTTCTACCAAGGACAGTGCCCCAGTCCAATACAATACACCTGGTATCACTTTTTATTTTTTTTTATTGTGGTTTGATAGCATCAAAACATTTCACAGCAGAGCATAGCACAGACACAACGGGCTGCTTCAGGTTCAGCTCTGTCATCACGGATGATTCATAATCGGCGACACACCCATCAAGTGTTTGCTGCATTTGTGGAGTTAATTGGAGCGTTTTTAGACGCTGCGTCGAGCCGGCTGACCTTGACGAGGGTTGTTCTGGAGTAACTCCTACGATGTGTGGAAAGAGGGTGTGTTTGTGTGTTTATATGTGTGTGTGTGTGTGTGTGTGTGTTTCCGGCTTTACTGACGCAATCAGCCTGAGAACATTGGCACCTTCAGTTGAACAGAAATTGAATGAATTAACTTGCAGAAGCAAATGGGGAATTACAGCTGAGACAGTTGCTGTTAAGCACGACTTGTTCAATGTTCTGGATGATGCTGCCGAATGAAAAATCATATTCTTACATGAGACCGTGCAGAACAATGAACACTCACGCTGTAGAGTAACACATTATAAAGGCCTCATTCAAATCAAAACAATCTAACTGAAATCTTCATAACCCTGCATGTGCAAATTGTTGCCTCAGTATTGCAAAAGTCAAGAGAAGCAGCAAGCTATTAAGTCTTGTTTTTTTTTTTGCACATTAAATTCTGACAAGCATTTGAATATGAATCTGTTTTCCAGTTATAATTAGCTGTATTCTTCTCCCAAACACGTTGACGATGACATTAATTAAATTTACATACGGTGCAAGGCTCAGATTTGTGTGTCGTAAATAAATAAATGAAGCCAAATGTAGCATTTATTGGTCTTTGCTGATTTTCTTTTTTATTCATAAATGGACCTGTAGTGTAGAGCCCTTAAAGCTACACTTTACAGGTGTCCAATTTATCATCTGTCAGGACAGATGCAGACAGACTCTGCAGCTGTCCAAACTAAAGTCTAAACTAAACTAAATGACAAATTACGTTGTCAGTCATCGTGTTCCAGGACCGTTACAAATGATTCATATTTCCAGAAAAACTACTTAGCTTTGCACTCGTACAACACTGTCAGACTCACGATGGACAGTTTAAAAAAATGATGCAGCAGAACCAGAAATGTCTTCTTCTTCCATGGAACAACCAAGCTAACGTGGAAGTGCCAAAAACTGTAATTCCTTGCGTGGCCACTTGAGGCTGGCGTCTTGAAGCTCAAACTATGTGGCGTTACCTCATCCGCCTCCTGGCGAATCTAAAAATCAGGAAATTAGCTACAGAGACCAAAACTGTTTTTTGTACCAGGCTGTAAACATGTTTATTTCTGCTGTGAAGTTGGGACATTTGAACATGGGGACTTATGGAGACTGACTCACTTCTGGAGCCAGCCTCGAGTGGACGTTTTGAGGAACTGCAGTTTTTGGCACTCCCACATTGGTTTCATATCACAGCCTCGTTGGTTGCCGCTTGGTTTGGACATGTATTCTATGTTGTTTCCTTCCCTGAACCCGACCGTCCTCTTTGACAGAATCCGAGCTGTCAACGTGTTGTGAGCAACGCGATGTAACATCACTGAACACAACACACGCTTTATTGTCTTCATCTTCTTTAGCTATCAAGGTCTTTTTTAGAGGCAGTTCTGACATAATAATACACTGAAACACTGAAAAGAAAGTCAGTCAGCCAAACAAAGGATAGATCATAATACCAATCTATCAGATTTGTCACTTTCTTTCAAACGAGGTGAAAAGGATTCTGCTGGGTTTTTTTTTAATGCTGTGAAACCCTGGCACATGCTTTTCAGCTCTCCGACTGAAGAGCTGCTTGTGTTAAGGGTACTGTTTTTCAGAGTGGCCTTCAAAGTGGGATTGGATCTGAAAAAAACACAAATACCCTGTGTGCTTTTTTTTTTTTTCCCTTTCTCGACTGAGAGTTCACTGTACATCCGCCCCATCAGACGGGCAGAAAGCTGTTTCCTTGATCACGATGATGTGTGCAGTCTGGATCAGATGTTCTGACAGCTTCATCGATGGTGTTAATGATTGCTCTCTGCGGCGTCAGAGGGAGGCAGGTTTAGCGTAAATGAATAAACCTCTGATAAATCACTATTAAATTCAATTTGAAGGGATCACGTCAGAGCCCAGAGGTCTGTCGGTGAGAGAATAAAAATAGTATTTGTGATTAAGGACTTCCACTTACACATGTGCCACTATCTTATGTTTGTAAGTAGAAACTCTGTGCCTGGAGTTTATGATGTAGTCTGAACTATAACATATAGTTTCTGTTCTAAATGATCCTGTATCATATCACAGATAGATAACAGATGGTAACATCCCACCCAGCTGCAGTTACAGTCCGAGCCATGATCCAATCAAACACTTATATAATATCTATCTTTGAAACTTGATACAGACATTCAGTGGTGAATGGTAAACGATACCAACTAATGATATTTTACAGGATGACCTTTTCTAATATTATGATAAAATGATAAGTTTGTTTAAGTTCTTTTCATCCAACAAACACCGTTTTGCCAAAAAACTGACATGAAAAAACGTATAGATGCTGTATTTGCAATGAAATATTACAGTGCTTTAAATGCCATATTTTACAGTATTTTACTGTCATGGTTTGGCAGTTTTTCACTGTAAAATCTACAGACTTTCTTTTACAGTGCACATTCATGCCCCCCCCTCTGGATTGTTACTAAGGTATCTGGGAATCCACTAACTGTTGATGAAGTGTCACCATCAGGTCAAACATTTAATTTGTCCAATACTTTCTTTCATTACTAAAAATAAATGACACTCACATCGACCTGAGCTGTATTTTGTTTAGTGTTGATTAACAAATGTAACATGTTAAATTAAGACGGTGGCTATGGTAAACATTACACCTGCTAAAGATCAGTGATCACAATGAACATGTTACCATTCTGACACCAGCATTAACCTCACCGAGCTGCTCTTAGTCTTGTTAACACAGCGCCCCAAAATAATTAGATAATTAGATGGAATTAGATAATAGATATATGGTATCTCCACTAGAATTTTAAATAGACTTCACGGTGTGTAATGACGAACCGACCGGCAGGCTGCTTGTTAAAGGGCCAGTGTGTAGCTGCTGAATGCAACACACCTCACTCTTTCCTTTCTAGGGCGAAGAAGCAACAACGGTGGCTGTGAAACGCCCCAAAAAACACAAAAAAGGATATAAAAGGATCATTCTGCGGTAATAAAACAGAACACTTCTTATTTTCAGGTAGTTATACACCAATGAAAACATACTTCTGTCATATTCTGTAAATCTGACTGCACCTTTTCATTTGTTTTCTGGTTAATAGTGAATATTTCCCCCCCTTTAAAGGTTTGATTGTCACATCACGACAGAGGTCGCACACTTTACAGCAAATATTGCAGTTTGAAGTTGTTAATAACTCGCTTTGTTCCCTCTACAGCTTGATGATGCTGTAGCTTCCACCGAGCGCCGAGAGCCGGGCTCAGACATGAGAATATGAGGTCATTTATCTCACTCTGCAGTATCATCACCGGTGGGCAGCATACATTACACACACATGCACACACACATGCACACACACACACACTCTGAGGAAGTGTCCTGCCTGGAAACAGTGCTGACATAATTCACACAGCGAGCTAATTTATGCAAAACCTATTCCATTTTCCTCCAGTGTCTTTTTCAAACTCATTTTCAATGTTTGCTGCCCCTGGGTCTGCTCTGCTCTGTGAATCTACACACTTATGCTATGATTATGTTCACACACATAAATATGGAGGTTTGTGTAAGCTACTTACAGACTGAATCACTAAATGAAGAGGGAGAGCAGAGGCCCTGCTGCCTGATGGAATATTCATAGACAGCTTTTAAGTGTCATGACGGTAAAGGAAAGGGGAGACGGAGAGAAAAAAGAAGGTGAACGGTGCACCGGTGCGCTCATGACTGTATCAGATTTTTCAATTTAGGCCCGGCTCTCCAACAAGTCAAACTATTGCAATGCAAGATAGTAAATCAATGAAGCGGGTTTCTGCGTTTGACGTGTGCGAAATGGGATTTTTGCAAACAATCATCATTCTGGGCGAAGACACGAGATAATGACCACTTCCAAAAGATGCTAACCAGTCACGACTGGTGACTAAGTGTTAATAATTTTCAATACAGCGAGGACCGAAATCCAATCAACCAAAAAATATCCTCGGGCTCAAGCGGCTTGAAAACAGTCAGGAGAGGAGCTCTTTTTGAAGTATGGTTGTTAAAAGTGTTTGGCTCCAGAGCACAGAGAAGTGTCACTCTCTTTTAGTGTTTAATCCATCCTTGCAAACAGCGTCCAGTGTCCAGCCAATGACAGACAGGTAGCTCCGCGTTGTACCGAGGTTATGTCCATCCAGCGTGAGCCACATTTCACTAATCAGGTTTATGGCGCAGTGAATAATGCCAAATGACAAGTTACACTCTCCTCTGTGTCTGTGCCAAATCAAAGCTTTGATAATTTCAGGAAACAACGCCTCTGAGCGATCCTCCTCCATTTCCTTCAGGAGATAACAAGGACGAAAACCCCTGGAGGCGGGAGCTCATTCACATTTCACACACATACACAAACACCTCATATCCCCCGTCCTGTCCCGACGTTCCCTCGATTTTCTTCTTTGCTCATTGTGTCCTATAATCTTTGATGTTTGCTGCCATTCAGTGCAAATGCTGTAGCTTGAATTTACATGTGAAACAGAAAGGTGTCTTATTTTGAAGTTCTGGCCATAATCTCTATGTGCAATCACAGCACTCGTTATAACTGCTGAGATCTGGGAACACAGCGACGTCGATAAAAGTAAATAAAAAAGAGGCTCCTCACGCTGCTGTGTGCAGTTTTCTGTGAGAGAGTATTGATAATATTTCAGCATTGTCACACCTCCAAATAAAGTGTATAATCACACTGTCAGTTTTACAATATTATCCTAAATGATGACTAAAACTACAAAATGGCACCCAAATCCAAGAGAGACACAATTTCAGGAGCACTGTTACTTAAAGGTCCAGTGTGACGTGGATTGTCGGCGAACCCGAGCACTCGTGGCTTCATTTGCCACGGAGGTTGCTGCTTGGCCGTGGCGCTCATTTGTTTTGGTCTGAGATGCTCTAGTGCGACCTCTAGTGGTTCTGAAGGTCATGCAGCACCTTTAAAAGGTGCAAACTGCTGCTGGATAAGAGCTGGATAACCTGTGCAGAGAAGTCCATGTGGCCGAGTTGTGCAGCGCAGAACATCAGAAATAGATTCGCTTCTTTTGCCTCTGTCGACTTGCTCACATCATCTCACCTCTAAATTCTCTTCATGTTCGGTCTGAACACAGACTGAAAGAACATGTGCACAGTTGAGGAGCTTCACCTGGTTTCTACCTTCTTTTCACTCCATATTTACTTTCATTTTTTTACATAACTCTGGTGTAATATCTGTGGGCCAAGGCTGTGACCACTGATTCTCTCTTTTCTCTTGCTTCTGAAAAAGCCATGAGCGGCCCACCTGCATCAAGGCTCTCCTTTCTATCAGAGTTTTGGCCTTAGATGAGTCACTTTGCCATATTTTTTTTTTTTCAGGGAAGAAAACCTCACCTCTTTCCAAACTCCGCTATGCTGCTCTCAAAAACAACACACTCACACCTCCCACTGCCCTGTCCCGGCTGTTTCCATTGTTCAAGTGCAAACCCCACTGACTGCACCAAACACCAACCGCTCTTTTCACAGCAGTACTGCACGATTGGTGACGACGGGATGTGTGTTGTTTTGTTGTCGTCTTGTTTGATATGGAACTTTGAACATTGTGTGACAACAGGAGGGCGACATAATGGCGTTGCAGTTGCGTTGCTTTTGTTGTCAGAGGACACCTGGTTGCTTAGGAGACTGAAGAAATGTGATGTAACTGCAGTGTAATTGGACCACTCACTCTCCCTGCCCACTCAAGGCACTGTGCCGACCGTGGAGGCATAATGTAGAGTAATATTCACAGTACGTCTACGTGAGTGTGTGTGTGTGTGATCAGAGCAGCTAAAAGTATCTGTGTGGCAGAGGGGTACAGACAGAGAGTTATAGTAAAAAGAGAGTAGACAGGACCTCGTGTGTGTGACACTAGATTTATCCTGGTTCGAGAACGAGGTAGAAAGTCCGTATTGGGCCTGGAGTCTTCATATTCACTTGGGATTCACATGATTCTTTTTGTGTCTCAGAAAAACCAGGTTACCCACTTGCTTGTCACTCGTTACTGGACTGCCTAAACTCCCTCTGGTGCAGCTAAAAATACTCACACTGTGAGAATGCCCCATAAGTGTTTTTGTAAGAAAATGTATCCGGTGTTGACATTTCATAAAATGTTTGCTATTTTTAATTCTGCGACATTATTCATCTGTTTTCATTAAATGAAACACACACACACACACACACACAGGCAAAAAAAAAACGGGCTGAGTCATGCGTATTGTCGACATTGTCATCTCTCTCTCCGAACAAAAGAAGTCTGTCTGGAATCAGACCTGACAAACAAACTGCCATCAGATTGACTCGGAGGATACAAAGAATAATTTCATCTGTGAGATAATCTTTGTGTTTGCAGCAGCGCCTGGGCACAGCTCATAGATTTCCGATAAATATGTAGCTGAAATACGGCTAGCGTCAGACAGAGTGACAAGCAGACGACAAGAGCAAGACTGTGTTCTGTGTGCTGCTGCTTCGTGTTACTGTGCAGAGCAGAGCTGCTGCTTGTGGTCTTTGTTGGTGTGTTTTTGTTTGTCTGCTTGTTGATAGCGGACAAGTAGCTGGACGACATGCTGGTCCAGCTCAGGAGGACATATGTGGCATATGCAAACATGTACTGTATGCTTTGTTTCCATGGAGATACATGGGTCTGATTAATACCTGGAAAACAATAACTACTCACTCAGTTTACAACTCTCTCTATAAAATACAGAATATTCATTAAAGAAAGATAAAATTCAGACGTATTACTTTATTAAAAGTTCACTTCCAGTGTATTTATTCATATTTATTTACATGTTATATATATTGCAGAGCAATATATATTTAGTATTGAGTCAGGTGTGCTGTCGTGCTGACTTTAGCACATTCTAGTTTAGTCTAGTCAGATTGCTTTGTCAGAACTACATGTTGTATAACTCTTGGCACACAGAGGGTTAACTGGTGTAGTAAATGTAGTAAGAACAAGAAGAGGAGTGCTAGCTGATCTAAACCACGCCATTTTAAAAATATTCAGTGATTTTCTTTTATGAGGGTGGAAATATGTTTGTTAGGCCTCAACAATCCACACGATGTTTTGCTGAGAAGGTCTGAATAGAAGCATAACTCCACTGTGTGTCTTTAATGTAACCAGCAGAATGCGTGGCTTGAAAAGTAGAAGCCGATCTGACTTACAGGAAAACCCCCTAAAGGTTTGTTCAGACAGAATGTGAGGGGATCCTTAGACAGGCCATACGAAGCCAAAAGGAAAGGACTCGAGTTGAATTTGCCCGAGGTGGTGAAGGAACATCCACACGAGCTGAAAAAGTCTCAAGTTGAGTGAAAAATTTCTGCTTTTCCTGGAGCTTTATGAATCTGCGTCATAAATGTAGAGAGGAGGAAAAAGAAGTGACGCTGGAGGAAAATAACAGGTAGAAGTGGAGGACTGCTGCTGAGGAAATACTTACATAACCTGGCTGTATATACTGTGGCCAACAATATAATATTGATATTTTCTGTCTTGCACCAGCCTATAATGTTAGCCAGTCAACAGGGTATAATAAAATGGTACATACTATTCATTTTTCAGACCTTAACATGCTGATGGATGAAGCACTGCGTTGGCACGGCTAACGATAAATACTGTAGGAGTGAAAAACATTCAGAAATCTGACACACAAATGGTTATTTTTACATGTTATCGTCCTCATTGTTACTTTAATTAATAATTTAAGATCTCACCACGAGACAATGGTGGTAAATTAGCCACTTAGCTGCTATAAAGAATAAATAAAATCAGCTAACTTTGAGTGTCTAAAAATACAGGTATCCTACACCAGGTAAGCTTGACCACACATCAGCAATAATGTCGTGAAAATGTCCCTCCGATCATCCAAAAGCTGAGGCTTGGAAGCCTCGGTGATCAGCTCAGTCCATGTGTCCAGACTAATAGACTTTTTTTTGTCTCACTCAAACAGTATCACATCTATTCAGGGTCCAAGAATGTGTACGAGCACATTGTGTTTCCTGTAGGAAAGCCTCGGTGGTGGTGGTGTTGTTGCTTGCGTGGGCTTCTGTCCATGCTACTGAAAGCCAATAACCAGATGAACCGTACACAAAGGACGGAGACAATTAATTCACGGTTCCTAGTGGAAATCAATACAACGATATTGATGATTCAGGATCCATGTTCTCCTCGTCTTTTTCCCACACTGGGAGACATGCCGAGACAAAATGTCTTATGTAACGCTCCTCAAAAACAATGTTTTCTCTCATCAGAGAGATACTATAAGATATTGGAGGTTTGAAAGACACACACACACACACACTAATATCACCTTTTTTTATTGTCTGATTGATGTTGCAGTGCTTTTCCAACACCTCCCCGTGCTTCTTTTATTTCATGCCAGACAATGAAAGACAGAGAGGCGTTACATGCGTGCAGAGATTACTATATACGGATAGAGAACATGCTGGCTTCTCCTCTGTGTGGTTAGCGGTGAGCGTGCTCTCCGGTGCAGGTCTGTATGTGTGAAGCGTGCAGGGACACGTGAAGTTCAACATATGGGTTCAGTGCCCTAACGAGTGTGTTGTTGTGGCTGTGTCTTGTGTGTAATAATTGGCTGGTGAACACAGGCCGTCTACCTGTTCCTGTAAACAGGAAGCAGAGCCCGGGCCTGATGCTGCGCTGTAATGGTTGCTGGCTTCATCCTCCACATGTGCTGCATGTCTCTGACCCCCAAAGGTCACTCGGTTGCAGTTACATTTCTCCCGATTTCTCCTGTAGTTTGCTGGTGCACACACACCTCCTTTATTATCTACTGTGTGTGTGTGCATGTGAGTAAGACAGAGCCCATTTACCACTTTTACACAGTTTCATTCATGTGTTGATTTATGTAGGAACGGACACAAGATTAGCAACTTCAGTTGATTTCTTACCAACATACTCCGAGTTCATTGCTCATGAAGACAGTGGTTTGTTTCATGCTAAGAACTGTGCTGCTGACGGGCTGAAACACAAACACATGGATGTGAAATCAAAGTTTTCAAGTCAGATTTTATTTATAAAGCCAACACCGACCCTCAAACCAAATGTTTCTGTCCTTTTTTATATTTTTTATTTCTTTGTTGATGTTGTTTTATTGTCGTCATCTGTCTGTTGGCCCACGCCGCCAAATACACCTCACGTTTATCTCACACTCGTGCATGCGGCTCCTGATTCAAAGCCCATCTGTCGTCAGGAAAGTAGATGATTCGCTGCACGCTGTTTTTTTTTTTTTTATTACATAATTCTTTGAGCTTGTGGATGAAATCATTCCAAGCCTAACGTCCACATGAAGTCAGACACGCTGGCGTTAAAGTCAAAGCTGTGTTTAATTTTTCAGGATTTGTGAAGTGAAGTTATCGATTCGTTTACTTCTTTGATCAAAAATGAGCCAGATAGATTTTTCTTCTTCATCTTTTGATGTTTATTCTTGTGAACATTTTACATCAGAGAGCTTCTTTTGTTCGATGAAAAAAAAGGATTTTGTAGAAAAACATCTTTATTTTTCTCAAATTGAGTTTGTGCTGAACGTGTCTATACTGTTCTCCAGTGAGGAAGAAGTATTCAGATTAGTACTAATACAACACTGAAAATACTCCACTACAAGCAAAAATCCTGCATTCAAAACTTTATTTAACACAAAGTCAAACACGTTCTCAGTGGGTCTTGGACTCCACCACGCTGCCCCATTCTGTTCGTGATATTCATGGACGGGATCTCAAGGCGCAGTCGGGGTGAAGAGGTTTGGAGAACCTCAGGACTCCATCTCTGCTTTTTGCAGATGATGTGCTTCTGTTGGCTTCATCAGATCAGCACCTTCAGCACGGCCTTTTGGGCGATTTGCAGCCAGGATGAGAGTCAGCACCTCCAAGTCTGAGGTCATGGTTCTCTGCCAGAAAACAGTGTAATTCTCCCTCCGGGTTGGGAGAGATTTGCTGCACCAAGCGAAGGAGTTCAAGTATCTCTGGGTCTTGTTCATGAACCTGTTCATCAAGCGGCTGAAATGAGCTTCCTCCACTGGTTGGTCCGGCTCAGCCTTTGAGACAGGGTGAGGAGCTTGGACATCTGGAGAGAGCTTGAGTAGAGCCACTGCTCCTTTGCGTTGAAAGGAGCCAGCTGAGGTGGTTCGGTCATCTGATTAGGATCCTCCTGGGTGCCTTCGTTTAGAGGTGTTCCGGGCACGTCCAACTGGGAGGTGACCCCGGGGCAGACCTAGAACCTGCTGGAGGGACCAAACAGCCCATCTAGCCTAAGGATGCCTTGAGATCCCCTAGGGGGAGCTGGAATAGGTTGCTGGGGAGAATTATATAAGAGCATATAATCATAGCGTTGCTGTGCTGAGTGAAACATCTCTAAAAGTCGACTCGTTTTTCAGCTTTGTGATGATGAGGCTTTATAAACACTCACAAAGGAACACTTATTTCACAATACATGGACAAATACAAGTAACTAAAGCTGTCAGACAAATGTAGTTTGAGTATAAAAGATGATATTTGGCTCTGAGATGGAGTAGAAGTATAAAGCTGCAGTTCGATTCCACCTCTGCTGTTCTCCGTGTCATCACGTCTTCTTCCGTCTCATCGCTGTGACATTCAGATTTACTCCAGTCTCTTTCCCAGCATCCAACTCCTCCCATCTTCCCCTCAGACTTCAGCGGACTTGCTCGAGTATATTTCCTGTGCCCACTCCTCCCTCCATCTCCCCCCTACGCCATCTTTTGATTGGCCCAACACACACAAACACACACACACACACTCCCCTTTCTTAACACTCAATCTCTGTGAGAAGATGAGCATCACAGGGCAGCAGAAGGGGGAGGGCTGGTGCGTTTAATGTGCACGTGTGTGTTTGTGTGCATGTGTGCGTGTGTGTGTGTGTGTGTGTGTGTATGAGGGAAAAGGAGAGCAGCCTACAGTGGCTAAGCGCTTCTGTCCTTTGCCAAGGACGGCAACTTTCATTAAAGTAATGCACTAACGACTCGACAAAGACGCACACGTGCACAACTGGAGCACACATTCAGAGGACACACACACACACACACTCTGTGCATTGTTTTTTTTTAATGACACGTTGACAAGCATTGTGTATACATGATGTCACACGTGTGCACATATCATGAGTGCACACACTATGCTCCCATAATGCACTGCACATGTTTATCATATATTCTTTCTGATCCAAGCCGGCGCTCTCTTTCCCCCCTCACACATCATCTTGTCTCTGGATTCGTCCAACAAGCAGCAGCAGCAGCAGCAGCACCAGCAGCAGCATGCACTATTAATTAATCAGCAATTAAACACTTGGTTATATTCTCTCTCTTAAGGCGGTTCTCATAGATCTTTATTTCTTAAAATAATGGACGCTGGAGTTCTCCTCCTGGGTTTACTGCAGCTAGTTTTGGGTATTTTTTTTTATTGGATATGATTGGATTTGAATTCTTTACGCCGTTTTAATTCATAAATATTAATACTATAATAATAAGCTCTCTTTGCGTAAGCCCTTGTCTGCATAAAAGCATGTTATGCTTGCGTTTTATGACGCGCGTGTGTGGGTACGTCTGTTACATATGCTTCCATGCATAAAAAAACCCCCACTTGAGAGCAATTAGATTGATTTGAATGGGATGAAATTGAAATCTAGAATTAAATAAATACACGATTAATGTGTTTGATGGTGTAACAGCTGTGTTTGTACATCCCCTACACGCATAATTTTTCATTTCATGCATCTTTGGTGTGCCGTTTTTAACTGTTCGTGTGTGTGTGTGTGTGTGTTTGTGTGTGTGTGCGCGTGACTATCAGTCTGTCTTTTAGTCAGTGCATGACAGCAGAACAGACACATCGGAGGAGGATGTGATGTTCTGTGAAGCACACAAGCCTTGTAGATGCACGGGGAACAAGACAAGAGTGAGAGCCAAGTACGAGTCAGGGCCACTGGCGCTGGGATGACTTGAGCTGCTCCTGCTGTCAAGGTCTCTGGCTGTCATTAATGTATGAATTCACCGTGAGGTGGAAGCTCACGGAGGTGTGTGTGTGTGTGTGTGTGTTGCTGCTTTCCACGTCAGGGCTGTGAAATCATAGCACGCTGGAACGTTTTGCATTACACCATCTTCCTCACCACCTGATCCTCCCTCGCAGCAGGTTATGAAAATTCAGTCGACGGCTGCAGCATCACTCGACGAAACCACGAGACCAGAATCAAGCTGAGCTGTGTGTAATCATGACAAGTCATTAATAAATAAACCATAAAGACTCGTCACATCCCATCGAGGATTGGACCCTCTCTTTGTACTCTTCAGTGAAGCTCCACTGCACAGCAGGCTGCCTGGATATCAGTAAGCTTCAGCTCTAAATTGGGGCAGCGAGATTTTCGATATCAACGTCTTGATTATTTTTCATTATGAAATGTCAAAAAAAACATGAAAAATTACAATGTTAAGTTCCCAGAGCCCGAGGGGACGTCTTCAAATTCCTTGTTTTATTGGACCATTAATCTAAAATACAACATTATTCAATGTTCAGTGATATGAAACCAAAGCAAGAAAATCTTCATATTTAAGAAGCTGGAATCAGTCAGTGTTTGACACATTTGTTTGATAAATGATTTCAAGTTTTTAGAAAAAACACATTCATCATCTTACAGATAAGAAGCTGAATTTTTAAGGAATAAAAATACGCACTGGCTCCAATCGGGAGTTGTTGCTACAGCCTCATGACCTGTAGCTTACAGTATGGTGGCTAATGTTAGCAAACTTACTGGCAATGACTAAATGACTCTCATCTACTTGTGCTACTGTTATGCTACTATAGTTTCAGAGTGTAATCCCACTGGACGAGTATTTGTTCTGATTGCATTACTTCTGATCAAAAACTAGCGAGTTGACAACTTTGCTAACAGCCAAACATCAACCAGGTCACAGCAGACACAGCAGCAGAAGCTAATATTACTGACTAGTCCAACAGCAGTCAGCCCAGCTCGGCGTCTGTCTTTCAGCCTTTTATTTCACCAAGCTCTCACCAACCACTAAAAGTCAGTCCCAGATTTACTCTTGTTACATTTCCCACTCGCCCGGCTCCGGTTCTGGCATAACATTGGCTTCACCCCTCGTCAGCATGCATCCTATACACCATGGTACGAACACTAACACTCCTCTGGCGCTCGGAGCTCACAGTCCAGGTAGCCCGGCTAACAAACTGAGCTAACATTAGCGCACACACATACAGCAGCTATAGCTATCGTTCTCCACTACTGGTGTTGTCCCAGTTTCCGCCTTGTGTTTGCCACGCCCCTTATCACCTGTGTATTTAAACCCTTTGTTTCCCCTTCCCCAGTGCCAGATTGTCAGTGTACCATGCGTCTTACTTTCCAGCGTTTTTCTAGTGTGCTTTTCAACCCTTGCCTGTTTTTGGACCCTGCTTTTGCCTCACCCCTTTGGATTGTTTGCCTGCCTTACCTGACTGAACTCCCGTGTACCGAACCTTTGCCTGTGATTACCTCCTGTATCTGCGTCCCGAGTCCTGCAGTTGAGTCCTGTGTCCGTGCCTTGTAATACAGTGGGTTCAACAGCTGGAGCTGCAGCTGGAAATGAGAGCCGGGTCAGACAATGAGCTGAAGGACACTAAAAAGTTCTGTAGCGCTGCAGAGTCGGATGATAACTCTCTGTGGGTTTGTCCTTCATCTTGATCCATTGCTATTGTCCCAGTATTGATTAGTTCAGCTTCAGATATATCCATCTGCTCTCTTGCAATGCATCCGCCGCTCTCTCACAGTTTATCTCCTCACCACATCGTGCGCCTCATCTGTCCAAAGCAGCCATCTTTCACTCCGTCCTGCTGGTGTGGCAACTGTGCATTGAGAGAAAGCACCACGCTCTCTTTGACAGCTGAGACCAAATTACAGGCTTTGTATCACTGGGAAGCACACTAGTGCTCGTGAGTCATCCAACTAACTCACCCTGTGTGTGTGTGTGTGTGTGTGTTACGTGCACACCACTTGCACTCAGGACTGCATGTGGCCTTGGTTAATTAAGGAGGCTAAGTGAAGTTGGTAAAAGGAGGGTGGGCTTTAATAGCAAGCAGCAGAGAAAATATAAATAAATATAAATAATATTCTTATTCTTATCTCCTATCCTCTCCATCTTCTTCCTTTCTGCTCTCTGCTTCCTGGCTGCAGCTTAACTCAACTTTGAGTCAAGATTTCAAGAGCGAGGGAATCCAAGTATTGGACTGGCTGTAGTATTAATGAGGAGATTAATGTCCTTTGTGGGTAAAGTTCTCATTCAAAGTCAAGATAGAGTTTTTCTTTTTCCTCCGCTCAGGGGGGCTGTGATGAACTTTACTGCTGAATACCAAGATGGATGAATGGCAGAGGGAAAGAGCAATAGAGGAAAGGGGAAGAGGGGGCGGGAAGGAAAGGAATTGACGTTTCACTGCAGCTCTGGTGGAAAGAAAGATGAGGGGTGCTACGGAGAAGGAGAGAAAAGAGCGATGGAGCAGACAGAAAACAGAGAGGGGAGGAAAAAAAAAATACAGCAACACAGCTCATTGTCTCCATCCTGCCCCTGCTATCAATCTCCCGAATGGCAGCTGCCTTACTCACACACACACACACACATATACACAGCACTATGCCCGCCTGCCTACGCCGATTCCCAGAGTGATGAATCATGGCGCGGTATGGCATGGCACAGCACGGCATTTGTTAGAGGTGGTGTTTTTCTCCTGTACTGACAGGCTGTATAAGTGCTTTGTATTGTGTGTGTGTGTGTACACATAGGTGTTTGTGTGGGTGTGTGTGTGTGTGTATTGTGGGTATGGACAGTAGTGGCACGTGGTGTGGAGCTGATGCTGAGCTATGTGTGTGTGTGTGTGTGTGTACAGTATACATGTGTTGTAAGAGTACATAGTGTCTTCTCGGTAACCTGAACGCCTCACAGCAACAACAGCTTTATTAGACAGAGCAGAACAGACACAGAGCTGTTTATTCAGCCCGTAAACACTCACGTTTCGGCGTAGAGAGAAAACAAATTGGATTGTTGTGTATTGATTAGATTTTATTACCTCACTCTCTGTAATTAAACATGACTTAGTGTCATTTCAGGTAATATGATTGAATTCATTCTTTAGTTTATTTTGCCAGAGCCCCAATCAGCTGCCAAAGGTGCCATAAACAAGTGCATTTAGTAAAATGGTGAAAGGAAACAGGGTGAGAGCAGATCCAGACAAGATGTGCATGTCGCACATGTGCAGGATTCACGTGTGTTCATACTTTAACCAGTTGTATGCAAGAGCACCAGACAAATTCCTCAAAGTTTGTCAGAGTTTGACATCATTTCAGTGACTGCCGGGTGCCAGAAAAGTCAGGGAAGAAGAAGACTCATGCTCATGTTCACGGAAACGTATTTTCAGCAGACGGTGGTGCCCCCGGATCAGTTTTACACACACATGCACGCTATAAACAACTGACAGATGTCATGTAGTGAAGTTAAATTTGATGCTTTTGTGGAAACAACAGCGGCATCATTGCAGCAACCGACCATGCCGGCCGCCATAAGCCTGCATGAAGCAGTACAAATGCACTTATACAAACTGTACTCATTTCATGGTGAGATATCTCAGTTGTCAGTGTACATCTGAAGCCCGCGTGACAGTAAAAACACCTTTGGCAGTGTGCTCGGTGCAGAAGACGTCCTCACAGTCATTTAGATAAAAGTTTGGACAAAAACGACTATTTAAGCTCGCCGTCTCGCAATCTGCTGCAGAACTCTGAGGTCAGCTTTATTCTGTGAATTCAATCCATTGTTTGAATAGCGGCAGATCACCACGGGCGAATCATTTCACATATCTGAACTTAAGAAGCTGCATTAAAAAACTGCTGCAGCTCATCCTGCTGCCACCGCTTGAAACTACTACTGCTAATCCAATGCTAATGAGGCTGCTAACATGGATGTAAACGATGCAGGTTTCAGAAACGTGCAAAGAAAAATCAGCTTTTCAAATTATTATGACGAAGGAAACGCATTCAAGACAACCGTTAGACCTACTAACTGCACTAACTTTCAATACTGGATATTCAATCGTCAACTGGTCTTAAGAACAAACCGACTGAACACACATCGTCCCTCACACAGCTGCACATCTTTGCCTCCTCTCGCTGCTTCTTCGAGAAGGAAATTGTCCTATTTTTTATTTAACACATGAAATAATTTCCCTACCTTCATTCATCAAAAAGTGGCAGTATTCAATCATTTAAAAAAAAAGGCAGTTCCACAAATCAAATATGCCGGTTCTCTGTACTAATCCAAGCACTGGAGGTGGTTACTCTTTATAGTTGACACATGCAGGCAGGTGAGAATGACGATTTCTCAGGGTACCCGACTCAAACGGTATTTGCTAGTATCTCTTGGCGTTTGTTTGAATCAGTCTGGAGGACCAGATGGTCGGGCTTTATCGCATTAGGTTGGAGTTAAAGTTATTAGGCTGGTTACCAAAAAGGCTGTGGCTCCATGGGTGTGCTCACAAATATATATATTTTTTTGTCTGAAGTTTGACTTTGTTGAATGTTTGTTTTATTTTAAGTTCACACCATCCGATTTCAACAAAAACGTAGATTTGGCAAAGACAAAACGCTCTAACATCATCAAAAAATAGCAAAGTTTTCCTTCTGTGACTCTGAGCACTGTTACTTCATACACTTCATGCATCCTCTGGCACCTACCTCCCTTCTGATACTGGAAAGTGGGTTGAAACTAATACTGTTATTACGGTTTGACCCAGGTCTGACAGCTATCAGAGGTGTTTACCCACTACGCTGTCCCGAGGAGACTCGACTGTCCATCATCACCAATGATGGACAGTCAGGTCCAGCTGGTTATACTGCCACGTACTGTATGGGAATAAAATGATTTAGCTGACGTGCTAAGCCGCACCGATCCTGATGAATCTCATCTCACGTTTAGTTTAGTTCGTAGATGACGAGCACGCTAAACATAACGACTTCTGTGTGTAAGAAAGCACAAGTTTACTCGTATGTTTTATGAAAGTGAGGCCCGCCTTCGCTATAAATCACTGCAGAAGCCCGGATACTTCCCCGTACATATGTACTGTATGTATGTGAAGTATATCTGTGTATATCATGCATAAGTGAAGGACAGGTTAAGAGTGGGAAGCTGATGATGCTTCTTCTATAAGATGAGGCTGTAAACAGACATAACTTCTTAACTGTAACTGGTAAAATTGAATAATATTTGTCAAGAAGTTTATGATGTTTAGTCGCCATGGTAAAGCTAAGTACATTTACTGAAGTACTACATTAAAGGTACATTATATCCTTTTTATCCTGCTTTATACTTCCACATCTCAGAGGCTTCTTACTCCACTGTTTGTCTGATAACTGTGTCCATCACTCTGATTATGAACGTGAACTGAAGGATTACGTGTTTTATTATGGATTAAAACTCTCGTACTTTGGAAGATAAAAAAAAATCAAACTTGGATGAGCTGAAAACAGGATGTTTTCTGAGTCACGTGATGATCTTATAGGCCGTGTTGCATTAAACCAGCCAACAGTATATAGAGCAGATAAAATGAGCTCAACCCTAAACATCTACAGCAACATACATATTAATGCAGCAGGAATATGAATCCAAAAACATCAGATAGAATAGGAAAACACTGACACTGGAACATTTTACTGCACCATGAGTACTTTGACATTACAGTAAAGGATCTAAATACTTCTTCCACCGCTGCTTAGCTGTTAGTTTTATGACTGTGGCTGATAACTGATCAGTAGAGGGTCGGTATGGATCCAGTACATTTGATTAGTGCATCAATAACTACCACCACTCTCTCTTTAACACACATACAGAGCACTTTTCCTGCTTGCACTGCTGCCACTATGTCCTTGTACTGACACACATGTCACACACACAAAGACACACATTCAGACCACCTGGCAGCATGTTAATTGGTTCTCAGTGTGTGTGTGTGTGTGTGTGCCGTCCAGATTTGGCCTCATTCAATGTGAAAGGAGACTTTATTAAAAGGCAGAACAGGTGCAGCCACGCAAAGCTAGGCATTATGGGAGCGTTTGGCAGATGAGTGCGGGTTAGAAAGGCACACCACCTCTCCGCCCTGGACTCTCCATTCACAGACATACTGTCTGAGTCAGAGGTGCCAAACGTCCAGCCTGCGGGGATCACAGGGTGGCATTGAAAGGAGCTGGACTGTTCAAACGCCGCCAGACAGAGAGAGGAAGAGGAGAGGAGAGGAGAGGAGAGAGAAAGGATGAGACAGAAAAGGTGTGACTGAGGTAGAGGAGAGGAAGCGACGCTATGAAACACATTAACTGAGGGGCAGATAGAAAGGAAAGTGGTTGCATCTCCCTCGTACAAGATCCAACATTAACATCACACGCTGCAGGGACTCACTCCCCCAGCTTCCTCTTTGATCCTGGTTCTGTTATCACCAGAAAAACTGAGCCTTGACCCAGCTGGCATGATTTCTACTGCTATATTTATGCCCTGGGATACAAAAGAGACACAGAAAGACACAGACGGAAACTTACACAGAAGAAAGAACAGCTGATAATTATATGCCGGCCTTTTTATTTTCTTTAGCGTTAACAAAGACGGGGTCATGCCACAAAGGAACCAGAACCGAATGTATTCACATTAACGTCTGTAAAAGGAGATTTGCCGTCTGCTGCAATCCACGATTAGCTATCTGCCTGACACAAACAGATCTCCCACTGAGAGAATAATCTGTTGCTTCAATCCTCAAAAGGATCCCAGAAATATAATTTGCAGTGTTACCAGCTCTGGGATATGACTGGGTTATGAATGTTTGTAAATGGATGAGGCTTGTTCTTTTTAACTCATGTGGGCTGCATGGATAACTCCAGCTGCCTGTATGTCACGTCAAACAATGCAATATTGTAATTTCTCTTTTGAAGTTAAATATACAGTATAATATTAATAATAATAATAATATTCACAGCCTGACGCTCTGTCACGGTGCTAAATGCCTGAAGAAAGAAGGCTGGAAAGGAAAAATAGTTTTGCAAATGAAGTTTGTCAGATTGCTAATAATTAATATTTTGCAGTCAAGTTTGGTGAAAGATTTCTCATCGTGGGTGTTTGAGCCATTTATACAACAGAGAAATTTGGTGTTGTTTTACTTGTTAAAAGGTCCAGTGTGTCAGAATTAAGCCACTCTATTTGCAGAACATTGAATGTAATATTAATAACCATGTTTTAATTAGTGTAAAATCACCTTAAAATAATTTTGTTGTCTTAGAATGAGCCTTTTATATCTACAGATACTGCTCAGACATTTTCTACGGTAGCCCAGAACAGACAAACTAAAACTGAGAGTAGCATGTAAAATAATAATACATTTCTTCTTCTTCAATAACCTCAGTTAACTTATCTCTGCTCGTTGTCTGTCTTTGACCTTGCTTGTGTTTTGCATGTTTCATGTGTTGTTACCGTGTTTGATTTGTATTTTCCAGAAGTATCTGGAGCCACAACAAGGGAAACTAACACTGTGAATCTATGAAACAAAACAGAGAGAGATGCAGATGAATAAATAAATACAAAGCACCGCGGCTATTAATCAAATCCTGCTGTACAGTCCTCCTGGCTTGCAGGATTTATCTGTTTGGTACAGCAAAGCCTTTCCGGTATTCAAACACAAGTCTACGTTATTTAAATGATTTATAAAGGCTCAGTTTAAACACGGCTGAACCGCCATGGATCCAGATACAGCGCTCACGTGTTAGAGGGCTTGTGAGAGGGAAATATGACACTGTGCTGGGAAATAATATTATGAAGTGTCTGTCACAGGCTGCATCAGTGATGGATCTTAACACTTTATTGCAGCTGAATCATCATCATCTACACGGCTTAATGAGCGACTCATTGATTAATGATTCGCATTAATGTCATCAGCTATAAGATAAATGTAGCAATTTTATATAAGTTTACATGCATGCTAGTTACTTTGTACTCGAGCAGGTATAATGTCTGCCAAGTTCACCAGCTTAGTTTAGTGTGTTAGCATGCTAAGCTTTTCTAATAAGCACTCACAGTATAGGATGCTAACCTCATGGTGGCGCTAGAGGAAAAATCATTGGATTACTAAAGTCATATAGGATTCATCCTTTTTGGACATAACACTCCATCCAAACAGATATTTCAGTCTGAAGTGGTGGACAGACGGACCAGACTGACCATTTATACGGTGAACAGTTGGCGTTAATGAAAGCTGAAAATTTGAGGTCACCGAAAGCACTTTATTTTTTATAGACCTGTATCCGAGGTGTGTCACCCATCTCCACTAACGTCACAAAAAGTAATAAACATTTACCTCCAGGGGGAAAAGAGCAGACACAACAAATGCAATATATTTAATGAGCATGGTTACCGTGAAGGCCAACGTTCACTGAAGTGATCACAAGGCGGGCTGCGTCACAGCACAGGACATGGCGTTCAAGGCGGCCACAGTTTGGAGAAGCAAAGACGCAGAGCTGTAAGAAGAATATTTTCAGAGCTTTACCTTTTCGTGAGAAAGACTTTCTTTGGATCTTTGGACTGTATTACGCCTCAGATCAGCTGCAGAAAAACACGAGCATGCAACGTCTTTAAGATCTTTAGAAATGTGAAGATTTCAGCTGATTTGCATTGTAACACAGCGTGCCAAAGAAAAAGTCCACCTGACAGAAAGGTAAAGCAGTGGAGCTATTCTAAATATAGTGAGCATGGCTAAAATACATTTTTCTGTTGACCCTGTCCACCGCAGTGCACAGCTCTGCTTCTCCAAACTAGGAGCCGTCTACACTGAGTATGCATCAGTACCTCACACAACCCCGCTTCAGAACAGCCAAACTATCCCTTTAAGAAGGTGGAAAATCACATTTAATTGCACTCTTTATTTAACCTTGACATTAATGAGACAGCGTTTGATTCAGTCTTGAGCAGTGTTGGTAGAAAATGTCACCAGGCCCGACCTCGTCAGATTGTTGTTGTGACTTTTACCTGAAGTGACTCAGGGAGCTTATTCAAAACATGAAACCTACATGTAAAAGTGCCTCCACATGTAGGTCATGATCACGACAGCTTCTCAAGAGTCACCCACTCAGTTCAGGTCCACTGATGACGCTCAGGCCTTTCAGTTACTGTACGCGGTGACACAGAGGGAGGGGAGCGGTGCTTTAATACCTCTGGAGGAAGGAAAAGAAAAAGAGGAACGAGGGAGAGGCGACAGAGGAGGAGAATGGGAGAGGTAGTCTCGGTGGAACAACGTATGCCATGTGGGCTGCAGGTAATATATGACTTCCTGTTGTAATCGCTGTAATGAAGCACGTTGCTGGTTGGTAGCCAAGTGAACGCTTTCGCTTCTACAGTACGGTGTGGCCCCGAGAGCCTCAGCAAATGAGCCCAGAGATCCAGGAGATAGAGTGGACAGTGTGTGATTGGGAAGGAGGAGGAGGAGGAGGAGGAGGAGGAGGGAGGGCAGGATGAAGCCGGATGAGGGATATTTTGGGTAGAGGAGCAGAGAGCAAGAGAGGGATAGCAGAAGAGAGGCTTAGGAGGAGCTGTGTGTGATAAATGCCTCATTTCTGCACTGCCAATGAGAGGAGCACAGACAAAATGGATGTTCCCGTGTCCCCGTCCTTTATTTCATCCAGTCTGAGGCCACATGCAGCCATCTATCAGCGGCCACTGCACCGTATTTACTGCAGCGTGCGAGCAGGTCGATAGTGGACTTTTCTATTTAGCAGGAAATTAGTGTGGATGTATATTGCCAGTGTTACTTTGCTCCGTGTTGGGACGTAGCCTGTTGAATAGGTGCTCCATACAGCATTGAATTATAATAGCCACTTGGCAATTTTATCAGATTTTTGGTCGCTGGATAATTATGTCCTCAAGCCTGAATGTAGGTGGATGGTGTTTGAGCTTCCAGAGGATTTTTATGGAAATGTGGTCACTACATACAACAATGTAAAAGCTTAGTCATTGTCCTCGCCCCACCCTGTCCTACGTAGCATGACGGAGAAACTGTGGCTGTGAAACGCAACATTCGATATAAAAAGCTCAGGTTACAAACGCATAATGACTCATATATACACTAATGAAAACATAGTTATGAATATTACATTACATTTCTTCCATATTCTGTAAACAGAGCCTCATAAATTGACACACTGGCCCTTTAATATGCATTTTATTGGTATCGTTTGCATCCAAATAGAAACATAAACCCTGCAGCTCGATATGTTAAGAAGGAGCTGTGCTGATGAAGTCTCGGTAATCGAATCACTTCAACAGCATTCAGCTGAATAAAAGTTTTTTTAAGTCATCATTGCACCTGAGGGCAGCTCACATCTAAATGAGAAAACAGGTTGTTTATTAGTGCTTTCCAAAGTGACTCATACGACAGCTCCAGACATGTGAAAATGGTTTAAGCTGCATCAACTGATTATTATTTTTGGCCACATTTCAGACAGCGGAACAAGCTGTAACTCCCATAATAATCCTCTTTTAAAGTTGTTATGGTAAATAATTGCTTACTTAAACAGTCAGCAGTTACTGAAATGTTCACATGATGAATTTAAGTCCAGTGTTCACCCTCTTTTAGCTCTGTTTTTGGTCTCTACCAGCTGTGGGAGAAATATCCGGTTCTTTAGCCGTTAAATGCTCCACTATGTTCACCGGCAAAGCTGCTAACTGCGTCTCTGTATGCTGGTTGGTGCTTGTGCAGTGAGTTTGCAATGTGTTTTTTTTTTTTTTTTGCTGAAAACAGTGAAAACAGCCGCCTGCTGCAGGTGAAAATGATGCTATCAGAGTCGTGAGAGTGAACCAAAACAGTAAAGTTGCGGTTTGGACGGCTAAACAGTGAACTGAAACTGGCTACAAAGCTCTGTGCAGAGCGAAGCTGCAGATTCGGGTGATATTTTTGCGTAGGTTTATCACTACGAATTGTTTTCCATTGTTCCACACTGTCAATAGAAAAGAGACTTTTTCAGTAGCGCCTCTTTCTGTTGTTTTTATAGCATAATGTCAACAGTTTAAAATATTTTGAGCTCATGTAAGACACACAGTGAGCACAGATATGATATTAGAATCACACCGTTTACCACCAGACCCGGCAACATAATGTCAGCACAGTACACATCACAGGACCTTAATATCTTCCCAGTGTAAACACCAGTCTCTGGGCAGCTGGCAGGTGACAGCCACAGTCCGTCTGTGCATTGATCAAACAAGCATTTTTTATTTATTTTTCTGCCTTGTCCTCTGTGTATTGTTTTTTGGCAGCATGTGCACAGACATGCGTTTGTGTGTGCGCCTGTGCACGTAGGAGTGCTTTTGGATCATCCTGTAAGAGCAGCGAGGAAAAGAGCCGTAGATTGGCTGAGGCTTTACCCCCCTCTCTCTTAAAACACAAGGAAAATAGCAACGTGGAGGAAGGGAACTGATGAAAATAGCTCAGTAGGCAATCGCTGACTCACAAGGCAATGCTGGGTGTCAGGAAGGCATCCATTCCAGTATGCATCAAATCAACTAGCTGTTGTGTAACTCCCTCAGTGCCCGTAAATCAAACTGCTCTCAGTTTGCCTTGCTACATCGAGTATGACTTTTGCACACATGTCCCCTCTGTGGCTGCACAGAAAAGGAAAAAAAAAAAAAGAAGAAGAAGGGGGAGGTGACATCACAGGTGCCATTTATCACTTAGACAGCATTACCCAGAGTCTTAGGGGCAGGGGAGGCAGGCCAAGGCTGGTTGGCTGTGATGTAGCATGGTCAGCTAACTACCCGGCTCATTCATCATGCCACTCAAGGAGCGTAGGCTGTCAGGGCTCATGTTTTTTTAAGTACTGTGAAATGGAACGAGAGCACGAGCCAGATTCATATGTAAATGTAGAGTCTGATTAACATATCAGCTGCCGTACATGCGCTGGAAAAATTCATGGACCTGTAGGGCAACTCTCACCAGAAATTATGCGTGACTATTGCAGAAGAGAGATTGTACAGCCCGAGGGGGGAATCATCTAGAGAAAATTAATATATTTACATGCATGCAAATATCTCGGCTATGATCGAGGGTTTCGTGTGTCCTGGCACATGTGAATATCCTGGAAAATGTGTGCAGGTGCACCCTCAGCTCGAGTTATGAAGACTAACTGATGTAACGATGTTCTACGTGCTGAAATTAAAGTAATGCAGAGGACATTAGAACTATATTGTTGTTCTCTTCTTCCATTACTGCTAATTAGATAAAAAGCTAAAGTCAGTAAAGTGGTGAACACAGCAGTTTGTTCAGGCAGCCTGAAAGCAAAAAAAGTTGAGGTAACTCTCTCGGGACTGAAATGACAGATTTGCCGGATGCTGAGAAATCAAAGACACCGGCCTACACCTCTGCAGACGATCCGATCAGGTGCAGCACCTGGGGTCCCTGAAGAATGAGCCAAGGATGCTGCAAGACTTGTTCATTTTCATTTTTCATTGAGTCAAAAAACAAGGCAACATTTAGTTTAAGGCGACTACAATCAACATTTCAGAACAAAAGTATAGATATGAAAAGGGTCGCTCATAACGATGACCCTTCTTCTTGGCTTTACAGCGAGTTCGTTCAGCTGCCTCAACTTTTCTGTTTAGTCTCACTCTCACAGTGTCGTCTTTGGACTCTAAGAACTCACTGTGCACTTTCCAAGGCGCAGAAGAAGATGCAAGATGGTCAGATGGAGGCGATGAAAAGGCTGTAAGCTGATACATCTCAGCCCTCGAGAGACACAAAATCTGAGTGCACACTGAAAGCTAAGTGGCATGAAAAGAAGAAAAAAAACAAAAAACATCTGTATGGAGAGGTGCAGTGGTTTAAAAATATTCGGGAACCGCAGTGCAGTCTGTGTTTCTTCAACAATATACCAACTGTGCAGATGTTAGCTATAATCAGCTAGCAACATACGCACCAATCGTGCATGTTCAGCCTCTTAACTGATCTCAAAACAGACCAAACGCTAAAGTTCTTTCAACTTTCAACATTTGGAGCTCAGTGTGCCACACAAGACGAGCATCAACTGTTTCGCCTCCAGTCTGAACCAAACTTTACAATCATGAACCCAGGATATAACTGGACCTGCATATGCTGAGTCATCTTTAAATTTTAAGTGTCCTCCTCCTGTCTCTGTGTACCCACTTTGCTTTTGAATATTTTACAGTGTGTGCGCCAGCAATGCGACTGCTCTCAGCCGAATGCTGCTTTGTTCTGTTGTTTTGTTGCCTGCTTGATGTTTTTAGCGCTGCTGCAGTAGTACTGACACTCGACCCCTGCTGCTAAAAATATGATTTTGTTTTTGATTGAATGGCAACAATCTGGCGATTTAATAATTAATCAGCAAACTGTCTGTGTCTGTCCTTAGGTTGAGGCTCTGAGTGATGCAGTCTCTGTTCGGCGGAGGGGAGCTGGGGTTGCTGGGAGGAGGCGGCGACGCAGGAGGTCTGAAGGAGGATGGCTGCGGGAGCGTGGCGTGGCACTCCTCCACCCTGCCCGCCGACGATGTCTACTCAGCCTCCCACTTTGCCCTTATCACCGCCTATCAGGACATCAAGACGAGGCTGGCCTGCCTGGAGCGAGAGAACACCAGTATCAAGAGGAAGCTCAAGATCTATGAGATCAAGGTGAAAGGTTTTCACTTCAGAGCCCGATCACAAAGTCAAATAGTTTGCAGACTAATTATAAATGTTGTGTTGTGTCCTTGTTGGCGTCAGACAGAATGTCTCCAGGATCGATAAAGATGGTCAGACAGGAGGCTGGTGTGTTTTTTGATTTATTGGTTTTAAAAAGTGGAGTGAGCGATCCACTCACCATGAGCATTTTCCATTTTTATTAAGGCAGCGAGATTGTACACAAAGATTAAAGGAAAGAAAGCTTTGCTGGGCTTTGATCATGGACCAGCGGGGGAATAAATATGTGTCTGAAAGTGAGAAATCATACTATTATATCAAGTCAGAAGGCTACTGAAGTTTGAACTCATGTTAACACAGGGAAACCAACACAGCAAAAACAGGGGCCGTAAAAAGGGTTATGCAATCATGACCTCAGGTTGAAACTGAATAAAGAGCTGAAAGAAGATAATGTAGCTGACTAAACAGTCATTTGAAGTAACCACGGGTCCCATTTACACCTAGATTACACATTGTATCTAGATATTGAGGAGAGGTTCCCACAGTCCAGCCTCAGCTTTTACAACATTACATTTAGTCTTTTAGCTGACACCAAAGTGACGTACAAAAAAGGGAGACAGTCAGTGTACAGTGTGACAAGGACATGTACTACTCACATCGAATCAAGGTTCAGTTGTAAAGGGGGGATAGATGTCCAGTTGTTGGTAGTGTTGCAGAGGAGGTCCTCTCTGAAGAGCTGGAGGTCTTCAGAGAGGTTTGTGAAGGTAGAGAGGGACGCCCCTGATCTGGTAGGAACTGGTGGGACGTTCCACCAACGGGGAACAACAGACGAGAAAAGTTTGGATCGCCCTGAATCTGTGGCTCCAACATTAACAAATGAATCGACCAGTCGTAGCAGATTTGGTCAGATTGATTCAGACAAAGTGATTGTTGGATGGTCGAACCTCGTTCCCTCAGGCAGGCAGTGATTGGCCAGATGTATCACGTGATGAGAGCAAACTGCTGCTTTTTTATTCTTCATGTATTTAACCGAGTGCAACACTACGAATGCCTTTGAGGAGATACTGTTTGAAAGCGTGATGTAACATATGAAATATGGTGAATGTTTTTCATTAAAATTGTGGCCATGTAGTTCAAATATTACGGATTCATTCAAAGCTGATTTGGGCATTGATTGAGTGAGGACGGATCTTATAAATCAACTTAATTAGATGAGTCCCAACCGATGTATGAGTCATCGTGGACCTGCATTGTGTAAATACACAGTCTTATGAACTTCCCTTCATTGATTTCATCTTTAAACCTGCTGACACCGACAACACCGGATCGATTAAATACATATTAGGATTATTGATGACATCGATCGGGAGTCTGCAGGGAGATAGCTACTGTACGTGAAGAACGGTCATGTCAGAGGTCTGGTCACAGAGTTCACGAGGGCCCGTCCGGTGAGGTCACGAGAGTTCAGAAATAGAAAACACTTCTTAGATATTTCTTTTTACTGTAAGTCTGATTTTCACTCCTCAAATTTATTCTGGATCCAAAATAACGGAGCTTAAAAGTTTAAAGCGTGAAGTCAGCGACGCTGTGAATATTTCGACACAGCCAGGCCTGTTTGCCTGGTGGTGGAAATCAGACTCCCTCTCGGTTGGATGAGGGAGCAGATGAAGCAGAAATCCACCTCCTAGCAGTAGCTGGGACAAATATATGCAAAGGGGGGGGAAGGTAGGGCGAATGAGCGTAAAGGAATGGCGTGGGAGGACCGAAAGTGAGGAAAAGTAGAAGAAATAAGCAGAAAGAGGGAGTTAAACGTGTGGAAGGGTCCAGGGAAAGGAAAAGAAGGAAGTTAACGGAGATAATTATGGAAAGAGCAAGGGAGAGATAAACAGTTGAACAAAGATAGATTAAAGAAACAAATCCACTCCTGGATATTCTTATATTACCGTTAGCCTGTGGTGTAATGTACCACTTTCCCTTCTTTTTAGTTTTACTTCAGGTGCATGAGAACTTTCAACAAGCCGCAGAGCGACGTATCAATCGCTAAGCACTTGTTTTCTCGTCTGAGAGCGGAGAGGACGCGATGCTTCAGATGACAAGAACGTATCAAAGAGGCCGCTGTGCTCGAAATGCTGAGGAAGACAATTCCAAGAAGATGCAAGCTGTTGCAGCATTATGGTTTTACCAGTGATACAGTTGGTGGGGAAACTGAATCTTCTGTGATGTTGGAGTTCTGTGCAAACAGTAGCTCCAGAAAGCTTTGATACTGGGAGAAAGCGGATTATTAGTGCTGATTTTTAATGCTGTTAAAAAGCTGTTACTGTAGGCTTGCAGGCTTGCCACGTCGCTGTTGACTTAATCGCAAGCGGCGGTTTGTTCAGGGCCCGTTCCCTGAGAGACAGGTGTTGATTTTTTGGGGGGAGAGCAGGTGCAGATGTTGGCTGTTCGGAGCGGGAGTTGTCACACCTGTGCCTCTGTAAATACAGCATGTGGCTTTTTTTAAATGTGGATAATCAATCGGACCAACACGGACATCAAAATATTGACTCACCGTGGGAAGCCCTTTTTTATCCAACTGGTTTATTTTCTATCATTTGAAGCCTTTTTGTTGGGGAGTTCAGAGCGTTGCTGCAGGCTTCCTCTAAATACAAGATGCCTGAGTACAGCTGCTGTAATGATGCAGATGGGAGTGCTTCCTGCTGCTTTGAACACGGGTTGAAGTCAGGTTATTCTCCGGTTCCTGATGCTCGGCGGTGTGCGAATTCTTGGGGTCCCCTGGGTTTTTTTTTTTTTTTTGCCCATGTTGTGAACATTTACTGTTAAACTGAGCTCAGAGAGAGAGAGAGGTGTTCTGCTAAATGGAAAAAGGTTGTTTGCTCCTCAAATAGACGTTGCATCAGTGGCAATGACTTCACACGGTAAATGAAAAGCCCTCCCTGCTCATGGTAGGCACTCTAAATGTAAATGTGTTAAAGCACACTCACTTATATAAGTCTCAGTCTTGTAGTCTTGCAGTTTAGCTTTGTAACCAGACCATAAACACATATTCTACAGAATTACAGTTACATAATAAGTCATATCTGCATAATTGTAGCTGCATATGACGAGGCTATTTATGCATATTTTGTTCATGTAATGCTGTTTTGTCCATCTGTGTTATATAGAGCCGTAAATACACTGTAGTTTCTTCTGGAAATACTGCAGGTGTGCAGTTCCTCAAACGTCCACTTGAGGCTGGCTCCAGAAGTGAGTCAGTCTCCATAAGTCCCCATGTTCAAATGTCCAACTTCACAGCAGAAATAAACATGTTTACAGCCTGGTACAAAAAACAGTTTTGGTCTCTGTAGCTAATTTCCCCGTTCATGACAACTGTACTGAGGGTGAATTTATATACAACTCACCTGTTCAGATTATATTAAGGCTTAAAGTTAATAATTAACAGCATGATTGACAGGTGGGTGCTGTCACAGGTGGATTGTTTGAGCAACCAGACGTCATTCAGCCCGCCTCTGCTCCACGTCTTTGTCCATTTTTAGATTAGCCGGGAGGTGGCAGAGGCAGGATGGTGGTTCGATAACGAGCTTAATAACGGGTCTTCAGAAACCCATCACGGATACAACTTTCATATTTGATACTGTTAAAAATAGCCCCAAACAAAAGCATTATTTACTCATGTTTGTGTAACGTTTACTACAAAAAACTACAGCTACAGCTCGTTTAGACAGAACTTTTATTAAAGGATGAAAGTATATATTTGTGAGGTGTATCAACACTTTGTTGGTTTTGGTCTTTTCATGGGATTTGTTGACAATAACAAAAACACACAATATCACCAGGCTTATCTTTCAGGTCAGAGTGAAAGGAAGTCTGAGGATCCATTCAGTGAAGCATTCAGCATCGGAGCGCCTCCATTTGCCAAACGTGTCTAAATGTATCTAAATGCAATGAGTGCATCCGACGTTATATTTTATATTTTAAAAAAAATCTGCCACAGTTTAAATATTTCCCCTGATCAGCGTAATTTTGTCAAAGTATTATGAAATATAGAAATATGAAATATGAACAGTAACTGATGGATGGATGCACAAACAGCAGCTGAGTCATCGACCCTCTGCAGATTTCATTATGTGGGATGAAATAAGAAAATAAGATTAAAGCAACTTTCTGTGCCAATTCACATATTTCTTCCCTTTTTTTTTTCGGAGAACAGAAAAATCTAGTTCATGCAAAAAAAAAAACAAAAATAAAAATAAAACATGACTTTAGTTAAAACACCCTGATCCTCTGAGTGATATCTGGGCCAAACAGAAGTTGCAGTTGATGAATCTTTAATGATCCCAGTGTGAAATCATTAAGAAAACAGCAGGAGGGAGAGGTATACACAGACAAACAAACAAAAACTTATAAATAATCTTGTTCTCTACACACACACTTTTAACCGTACGCTTGTTATTACACGTCTAATAATATGTCTCTCTAATGGCCTTTACCTCTTTTCTCTGCAGTTCCCTATGATCAGCGAGTTTGGGGAGAACACTAACTCCTACTGCTCCTTTGAGAGCAAGGAGACGGCGCTGCTGCACTCAGAAAATGGCAACCTGCAGCAGAGAGTCAACGTCCTGACCCACGAGGTAGGAGGAGAGATGAGGACACGAGGCGGGCGGACAGAGGGAGGATGGGGAACATGGCGAATCCACTTTGTTATATATTCACTGGATACAAAAACCTTATCACACCAAAAGGTTTTGAGTTCTGCAGAAATCCCTCCCTGCATTTGAACTAATTGAATTAAAAGTGAATAAAGGCCAACCCTGGTGGACATACGCCCAAAGACGTCCAGAACTAATTAAGCACTAAAGCTGCCGTCCAAGCAAAATGACTGAGATTGGGTGTTTTTAAGAAACCGTCCAAGCAGCACTGTGACATGGGATTTCCACGCTGGTGTTCTATTTCTGAGACGCTGTATAATTAGGACCAAAACCTGGTCTAGATTTTTGCTGAATGCACGTTAAGAAAGTAAAAATAAGTATGTTTTCTGCCCATGGGATAACATACATAAGACATACATTTACAGATGTATGCACAGGGAGTATTTTGAGCAGGACTAAGAATCACTTTTCTCCTGCAAATGGACTGGAGGAAAAGAGGAGAGAGGCAGCACCCATAATGTGCTCGAGCTACTCATTCCCCATCGCTTGTAACGCCACCGTTTCCATGACGGTGTGAACAAGAGCGTGGGGAAATTGGAATGAGAAACGAGTGACACAGGAAGGCAGCGCTAAGAAGGAGCCAGAGAGCAAGAAAAGGAGGAAGGAAATGGTTTATGGGAGCAGGAGAAGCGATTAGCACGGGACACACAAGGTCACACCGCTCTGACACCGGGCATTCAGAGTGATGAAATGTGCCACGGCTCACTGAGCATGCTCTGTTGGGACAGAACACACACACACACACCACACACACCTTATCCTCTTCCTTTTGTTAAAGTGGTGGCTCCACCGTTATCGAGGAGAAGTAGAAAAAGGTGAAATATCTCCTGTCAGGGACGGCATACAGGAATTTAAAGGTCACGGAGCAGAAAAATGTGGCTACCAACTGAGCATAGAGCGTGTACATTATATAATATATACCAGTGGAGCGTGTTCGGCTTTATTATTTGATCTTGAGGCCGTGTTTTGCAGAGTGTCCCTGTGTCAAAGTCACATTTTGTTTCGCACATTTTCTGGGGGAAAAACGTATAAATGGAAAAACAGAGATGGCAGCTGAGTTGATGAAAATGACTCCTGTTGTCAAAACACAGATTTTTCCTTTAAATTGTCGAGTTTCAGCGACCTTCCACATCTTTCGTCTCCTCTCTGATGTATTTAAATATTCAGACTTCCTTACAGAGGATGGTGAAAACTGCAAAAATACCAAGTGTTTTAAACCACTGTAAGACTAATTAAACTAAAAATATGCTCCAAAAAAAAAAAAAAAACGAGGAGGCATACATATATTTGTTTATATAAAACAACAGATCAGTGCCACATCCAGACCTGGGTGTGAATTTAAAAGGCGATAATGAGAACATTTTTAGAATTGAGGTATTTCTTTTGAAACCTCGTTTCACTTTCCAGAAATGTAGCTCTGGATTAATCCTGCATGCCGTCCTCAGTCACGTTGCTGTTTCAAGCCGTCCTCACCTTGGTGCAGGTTTTTCTACGAGCATATGTTACCATAGACACACTGAACCGGCCTCGGTGCTCACAGCAGTGATATACCTCTTTGTCCTTCCCCGGCTCTTTGTTTATCTCGCTCCCATGCTGCTGCTGCTGCTCGCATTCTCTGCATTGTCTAAAAGTGAACGTGTCTGATTTCTCCACATCCATGCTTCAAAAGTTTCTTAATTCCACTCAATTTGTATGTCACTGACCTCAAACTGTGTGATTATTACATCATTTAAAAAAAAAAAAAAAAAGGGATGAAGATGAGTTGAAAACATGATTTATCCATTTGTCGATCTGGGGGAGACTTTGCTGTGTGTGTGCTGAGGTGTCTGGATTTCAGTGCCCTAAATTTGCTGGTTGGTTACGTAAGAGTTTTTTAAGAGACACATTTGATGACTCCTACAATGGAAGTTTTTTTTTTCCTCTCTTTCTTTGTGAGGAAGTTTGAAAACTGACAAAGAAGGATAAAAAAAGTATGTCAAGCCCTTTTTTTTTTTTTTTCTTCCTTTCTTTCTCTTCTACGTCTCACTTCTCAGCTCCAGAAGAGGAAGGAGAGAGAGGAGCAGCTGGAGGATGTGATCCAGGCCTACGAGAAGATTCACATGGAGAAGAGCAACCTGCAGAGGGATCTCGACAAGATGGTCAGAGACATTATTCAGTTCATTGCACTGTGCGTTCGTTCTCTTACGGCAGCTTTACGCACCAGCCATATGGCTCATTAATGAATTCTTACAGGTTCACACGCGGCTGACGAGGAGGGGGCGAATATAAAACAACATGCGAACAGGCAATAGACATCAACATCAAATACAATATATGAAAATATACTACATTAGTCAATAGGAGAGCACATAGAAAAACTTAAACGTGTGTGATTTGGTTAACGAGATACAGAATTTCACTGTTTTTACACACTTTCTATCATTGGACAGACATTTTTAGGATATCTTGGCTCAATTGTTGGGGTCAAATAACACAATCATGATCCCACAGCCATCCAGGAATCAAGTAAACAAAGAGAAGGTGAGGAGGCACCTTTTTCCAAGCTTTGTCTGAAGGGAGAGACACAGCAACGTTTGTGTTTCTGCCTCCCCTCAGTTTCCCCGTGCACGAAGCCAGGCTCGAGTTAAAACGAGTTAGAGAAATCAAGTGCGTATCTTCCAAAGTGGAAGTGTATTTAGGGTGAGACTCCCTCTTTCTGTGACAGTCCCTCCACCGCTGCGCAGCAAAGAAACGTTGAGTATAATGTGCACTAAAAAGGATTCAACTTTGGAGGATACACACTTGGTTTGTCTGACTCAAACTGCTGAAGCCTCATATTAACTTAGGCTGAACTTTAAAATGCCTTTTTTATTCAAACAGAACGAGGACTGTGGATTTTGTCCCTCATCACTTACAGTAAAATCACTTTGGGTAGAGACAGATTGAGTGCGGGAAAAATGTGAACCTATCCTTTAAAGTCACGGAGAAACGGGTGACAGCGCCAAACCATGAACTATCTGCTTCCCATCTGATCAGGGACCTTTTCAAATCTCAATCTTCCCTTAATCTAAAGAATTATGTTCACAGATGAAATATGAGTTTTAGTTCTTAATCTGGGTCAAGCTGCAGAACTGATGGATCTTACATTTCCCACAATACAACTCAATAGAATATTTAATCAGATGGTAATTTTTCAACATCCACACTCTGATGTTTAATGAGAATTTCTGTTAAAAGGATTTTTCCTGAGTTTCTTCTAGAACCACAGAAGACTGAGCGGTCCTCATGAGAAGTACACTGAGCTTCACGTGTAAAGTTGGCGACAATCCTCTTTAATGCTCATTTTAAAAAGGAAATCATCAACAATCATCCTGACATATGAGTGATATATTCAGCTGTCCATATACTTTTGGCCATGGCGTGCATTTCTCATGATCCATTAGCACTAATGAGTCTAGATGTCAGTTTATGCCATGTTTACATTATCTTCTTTCATATTAATAAAAACATTTAAGCACTTAGGATGATGTAGCAGCAAACAATGCTAACTGCTGACATTGTGCTCCCGTCAAATGTCAGCGTCAGCTACAAAACAGCTCCTGGACAAAAGAAGGGCTAACCAAGCTTAGTTTACTCGTCATGAGGAGTACGACTCCGTCTGTGAAAGCAGATCTATGATGGAGGAAGTATAACTCCCTGATGTCACGGTGATGTCATCAGGGTTATCTCAGATTAGGCTCTAGCCGCTGCCGCCATGTTGGTTGTCATGAATTACATTTTAACATGGAGACTTATGGAGACTGACAGCCACGGGTCAAGGTTGCCGATCGGTTCTAATGAAAGATGCAATCAAGTTGCATGATAGGAAATGTAGGAATCAGTGTTTTTGAAATTCAACATTTAAAGATGGCTAATTTTTCTTGGATAACTTACATTCATCTGTGCAACATTTAAACTTCCCATTACTTCACTTAAAAGAAGTTAGTCTGCGTATCAGTAATCTTTCACATTTGGTAAGACCAAGAAAAAAAAAAAAAAAAAAACAGAGACACTTCATAAAATGCATTGGATCACTTTGACTGTGCACTTTAATAAGACACTGTTCATTTCTTAGTAATTGAACTTTTTTCCATCACTTCTTATCCTGAGTGCACAGTCCTTCAGAGAGAAGAGGCCTCTCAGAGACATTTCTCCACAGACACATACACGTGATAGTTTTTTTACTGTAAGGGAACATAAAGGTTGTTTTTTTTTTAAGTTTCTGTCATTTAAAAACATACAAGTATGTTTTGTTTTTTTTAAGCTTTATCCTCTAAACTCTTTTTATTAATGGATGTGCAACTGTGAGAATCTCATTTTCCGAACACATTTCTGTAACTGGTTACAAATGAGAGTCGATGCAGATCAGGTATAGAGGCTTCCAACTGAACAGATTGGCTGGCTGGTCTTCTCAGGATCCCCTCTGTGATAATAAACCATCTCATATGAGAGTGAAGTCCATTGAGCAGCTCTCGCTGAGCGGCATCAGCAGTTTTATGGTGGTCAAAGTGATTAAGGGATGAGATGCGCCAAAAGATGTCGGAAACTGCCGTGACTGACGGTATCAACGTCACCTGAAGCTGTGGCTCAGACTACCTGCTGGGCCTAGTTGACCTTTAACCTTTCAGCAGTGCACACAATCACTAATGTATATAATCACCCACACAACGCTCGATTTCCAGCTCCACCACTCTGCCCTCTTACCCCCTTTTACAGTCAACATGTCTATAAATAGAAGCACAGATGAACGCTGACATACACTGAACAAAAATATAAACACTTTTGTTTTTGCTCCCATTTTTCATGAGATGAACTCAAAGATCTAAAACATTTTCTATAGACACCTGTGTTCGTCGTCCGTAACATACGCCTGCCCATACCATAACCCCACCGCCACCATGGGCCACTCGATCCACAACATTGACATCAGAAAACCGCTCACCCACACGACGCCACACACGCTGTCCGCCCTGAACAGCGAAAACCGGGATTCATCCGTGAAGAGAACACCTCTCCAACGTGCCAGACACCATCGAATGTGAGCATTTGCCCACTCAAGTCGGTTACGACGACGAACTGGAGTCAGGTCGAGACCCCGATGAGGACGACGAGCATGCAGATGAGCTTCCCTGGGACGGTTTCTGACAGTTTGTGCAGGAATTCTTTGGTCATGCAAACCGATTGTTGCAGCAGCTGTCCGAGCGGCTGGTCTCAGACGATCTTGGAGGTGAACATGCTGGATGTGGAGGTCCTGGGCTGGTGTGGTTACACGTGGTCTGCGGTTGTGAGGCCGGTTGGATGTACTGCCAAATTCTCTGAGACGGCTTATGGTAGAGAAATGAACAGTCAATTCACGGGCAACAGCTCTGGTGGACATTCCTGCTGTCAGCATGCCAATCGCACGCTCCCTCAAAACTTGCGACATCTGTGGCATTGTGCTGTGTGATAAAACTGAACGTTTCAGAGTGGCCTTTTATTGAGGCCAGCCTAAGGCACACCTGTGCAGTAATCATGCTGTCTAATCAGCATCTTGATATGCCACACCTGTGAGGTGGGATGGATTATCTCAGCAGAGAAGTGCTCACTATCTCAGATTTACAGATTTGTGAGAGAAATGGTTATTTAGTGTATATAGAAAATGTTTTAGATCTTTGAGTTCATCTCATGAAAAATGGGAGCAAAAACAAAAGTGTTGCATTTATATTTTTGTTCAGTGTACGTGTAGATCTGTCCAAATCATGGCATCAGCACATCAGATGATAAACGTCTGCTGCAGACCACTTTGTGTGTGTTTGTTCGAGCTGCTGTTGTCAGACGTGTTACCAAGAGATGGAAACATTCCCATGAGACGTCAGGATGGTTTAATATGCCTCATGATCTGTTCATGTCAAACACTCCTGTAGATGACAGCAAGATGGGCTGCCGATTTTTCGCCCCTACATAGATCAAACTTTAGGAAACTGATAATTAAATACCAATCCCTGGATGCAATTATCAGTACTGCCAGGACATAAATGTCACTTAGTCATTCTGATATTCAGCAGCCTTGGCCAAGCTGTTATTTAGCAGGTTAAAAAGAAGAAGCCTGGCTGTGTGTAAGTGCCAAAGAATGTACTGTGAATAACTTCTGGAAATATTTGATATCCTGTATGCTTTTAATGTAAATGTAAAAACTGTGTGTGGTTACAGACGAGCCTGGTGGAGAAGCACATCGAGCGTATCCTGGGCCTGGAGTCGGCTCTGAGGCAGAGGGACAACTCCCTGCAGAAACTCAACATGCAGCTGCACAGCAAAGACATGCAGTACCTACAGCTGCACGCCGGCCCAGACGCACACAGTGAGTGACTGTCAGCTCTCACACAGGATGTATGTCTATCTATAGAGACTGCGGAAAAATGTTCTGATGGTAACCAGTCAAACAAACACAGCATAACCAGAGAACAAGTCTCGCTCTGGCCGTGACGTCAACATCAACGTATCAACCGACTGAAGCGCAGATCATTTATAGACGTCGTAGATAGTAGTTGCAACTTGTAGCTTTTTTTTCCATCATGTATAGACTCCTCCTCTGCACTGGATGTCTTCATAACAATAATAACAAGTTAGTGACTGCCTGAAAAGGTTGGAAACACATTTTAAAAAAACAAAAACTGCACATGCATTGCATCTGAAAGTGTAACATGCTAAAACTTCAGTCAGTCTGTCAGTCTCAACATAACTAATCAGATCCCAATAAATCAGCCGAGGGGCTGATTTATTGGGATCTGATTAGTTATGTTGAGACCAAATTTTGTAGGTGGAAACAAACAAAGCTTTAAAATGCAGCTCACTGTTCAGTTTCTTGGTTTGATTAAGTCCCAGGCGATCTGGGATTGTGTGACGTTTCTGAGTATTTCATCTTGTCCAGGGTGTACCTCGCCTCTCGCCCAAAGTCAGCTGGGATTGGCTTCACAGAAACTTTGATAATTCTGGGGATAATTACATTTACCATTATGCTTTTGGCCTCAGTAATCATGGCATTAAATGGTGACACATCCTTCATTTATGCGTCCGTATAAACTGATAAATATGTATGATGTCAATGTATCATACGGATTTCAGAGGGTTGTTTGGGTCAGGAGTTTTGATCGTGTAAAAAAAAAAAAAAAAAGCCTACGCACAAGTCATCTGTTAATCACTGCTCATCTTTAAATCAAATCCAACAATCTGGTCCTAAAGCATTTTAATTGAGATCGGGTTAATCCGCGGCCTGTTGGAGAGAACCAGCTTGGACATTTTGTTCCAGCTCCCCCCGTCACAGTCACAGAAAAACGACCTCCAATCAACGAGGGCGCGAGTGATTGAAATTCAACCATTCTGGCTTGGAAACATTTAAAGTGAACCGCCTGCTGCTGTAAATTTAGGAGGATTTCTCCGTATTATTCAGCCTGTTGCCGCCATCTGTACTTCTGAGTGATCTTCATTGTGATTAGTCTGCATTACCAAATGTTAGAAAACCTGTGAGATGATCTGACTTATTACAATGCAAATGAATTCCTCTATGAGAACTTCAACAAAGTTTTCAAAGATGCCTCCGAACGAGGCGAGCCACTGCACTGCTTTCACGACATTTAAGTGAGGAAAAAAACGTCAATAAATGTGAAGAATTGCTCAAGATTTCAGATTAAATATGATAAATAAAGCCTCAGCGAGTCAGCAGATTGCCTCATTTTTTACATTTGCTGTCCAGTACTGCTGTAGGAGAGATTCTGTTAAACTTGTACAGATAAACTCTGCCCTCTTCTAGTCGTGGGTGGCTGATGGAAGAAATGTGTCACCGCCACCTCAACAGATGCCTCTGCTGTTGGTATACCTTGATAAAGAGGAAGTAAAGTTTTGCGTAGGCATTAGTCTCTCATATTTATTATGAAAATGGATGTTTGAGCCTTTTTGTTCGTTAATTTGTGTGTACGTTTGTGTGAGTCAGAGTTTGCAAGCTAGTATTGTTGATTAATAAGCGTGTGTGTGTGTGTATGACTGCTGTAGTGCAGACTATAAAAGATGCTGCTGCTGCTGCTGTTGGAGAGTCTTCAGGCTCAAGGTCTGAGTCTGTGTGAGCGGAGCTGAATCACTAACATGCCCACACAGATCACATCACTCAGGTACAAACTGAAAGATGCTGGCCTTGGAAGAAGTCAGCTCTTTTGCTCTTAAATACTCATCTATTGTACAACAACTGTGAACAGAAGCGCGGCGCATTAGTCACGGGAAAAACAACGCGGCGTTTGTCTCTTGGGTTTTACATCCACGTTCTCTTTTCTCTCTTTTCTCCTCCCAGTGCTGGACTGTCCAGCCTTGACCCTTCAGAGCTCCCGCAGCCTTGACACCCTGTCCGACCTGAAGCTGCAACGGCTGGAGGCGGAGCTGGAGGGCGCCCGGCACGAGGCCCAGGGGGCATGTCAGCGGGAAGAGGAGCTGAAGGGGGAGTGTGAGAGGCTGAAGGAGGAGATGAGGATGCTGCAGAACAGCCAGAGGGACAGGGTTAGTTTGTTTTAGTCCACTTTAGGGTGCGCCACATGGGCGGAGTTTAGAGGAATTTAATGATTAATATTCAATGCCAACATTTTCTACAAAATCCAACCAAATAAAGGTTAAGGTGTGCTGAAATTGGCTGTAATTGAAAAACCTAGAAAGAATTACAGGCATCTGCACCACTTTTTTGGCAGCAGTAGGATCTTATTTGCCATATTGCCAAAAGTTAGATGGAAAGATTGACACCACTCTCGGGTATGGGCATTAAATATTAAACTACAGCCAGCAGCCAGTTAGCTTAGCTTAGCACAAAGACTGGAAACAGGGGGAAACTGCTAGCTTGGCTCCGTCCAAAGGTAACCTAACACCTATAACCACAAGGTGACACTGATGAAACAAACAAGACCTAAGCTGTTAGTCAACTATTTAGTACGTCAGTTAGTCAGCAGAGGTTGATAGGTGGATTTTGTTACCTGTGCTCAAACTTTATGCTAAGCTAAGCGCTAACCAGCCTCTCACAGTGCACATATATTTACCCTCACAGCTGATTTGCTGCCTTTTTAATGTCCCATCGCATCTTATTAGTCACTAAAACATGGACAAAGTACAGGAATTCTTCTATTTGTTGGTGAAATATTGCCAAACATAACACACAAACACACAAACACAGGCCTTGAATAATTATTATCAATAATTATTGATGACGATGTTCCCTTCAAACATGTTGCTGTCAGATTTTGTCCAGTATTCTACCAGCACCTGCATGCTAATCTAATTTCACGCTCTACTTTGGCAGGAAATGACTTCTCCGTGCAAGCAGTGCGATGTGGAGTGGATAAAGAAGGTGGGAGACGAGCAGTAAGTGACCACGGCCCGACTTCTGGGAGGAGGGAGGAGGGAGGAAATAAAACAAGGAGTGATGGAAGGAAAGCAGCAGCAAAATGTAGAGTTTGTTAGAGACGGAGAAAAGGTTTCGCTAAAAGCCGAGGCTCATCTGTATCTTTATTTTCCTGCTGTGATGTGCTCAGGCCGACCTCCAGGGGCCTCATTAGAAACTAGAACATCTCTCCATCGCTGGATAACTGGATTCAAACGCAGCATTAATAAAAGGAGTGTTATAGTTTGTGCACAAAAGCTGCATTTACTATACACTCTGCTATAGGCACTCAACTGTAACACCACTGTTTCTATATTATGACACTTGTTCAAGGAGGTTTGAGCACAAGGGGGCAGTGTAGGCACAGTGTAGGACACCTTCCTGTCCATTTCCTCATGTCTGTGTGTTAGTTGCACACCTCTGTGAGGAATTAATCTAGTCTTGTCTATCTAAATATTCTTTATTTTATTCCTCCGTACTTCAGAACTACACAAAAACAGTGAGCGTTCACGCTGCTGTGTTTCCCCTCATCTCTGTCACTCAGAGCACAGTGACGGAAATGTGTTTATCTTGTGCTGAGAGGAAAGAAAGCCACTTAATTTCGTGTCAAAAGTATAAAAAAAAAAAAAGTCAAAACCACAGCATGTTGGGCAGCTCACGCCCACACAATGAAACCCCAGAAGTGTTTCGATGGGGAACAAACTGAAAGTAAACGGTGTGGCAGTGAAGAGAGGTTTCACTGAGCATGTGGTGGAAGCCTACTGTTTTTTTCCAGACATTGGTCACCTTTTGGTTTTACTCAACAATATCACCTACTCCCACTGAAAGCCTACAATGCATATACTTTGTTTCCTCGTGCTTTTTCTTGTAATTGGGCCCATTTAGAGTAAACTGCACAGATTGATATGGAAGAATTTGCAAGTGTTGTGGAGCATATTAAACACAACATGTTCACCCTAATAATCATCAGCACTTCATGATCTGGAGGAGAGACTTCTGGGGAAATGGGTGTCATTTTTAAAAAAAAGGATCAATGTGTAAGATGTAAGTTTAGAATATGTATTTCAGAATATGGCAGAAATGTAAAATAATATGCATAACTATGTTTTCATTAGAGTATAATCATCTAAAAATAAGAATTATGTTTTTGTTACCTCAGAATGAGACTTTTATATCGTTCGAGTCCGCCATAAAGGACGGCCATCTTTCTACAGTATCCCAAAACAGCCAAACTGATGCTGTCTGAATTCGGATACTTCAGTTAGTACACTTCTGTGTAGTGCTCTGTGTACTCTGTGTACTTCCCGGCATAGAGTGCCAATTTCAGCAGGGTAGTCTCAATTCCAGTACAGCCGTTGTGCACTTACCGGAAATGACGATCGCAACGTTTTACACCTTTTTCTTTACTGGGAATCGGAACTGGGCGGAGGATTGACACCAAAGTTCACTGCCAAAACATAAATATAAAACACACGTACAACTTATACTTTGTATATTGAGGTATTCACCATAATGTCTTTAACTACAGAAGCTTCTTTGGCTGACATTTTCACAATACTGGGGGTCCCTCCTCTTCCGCTACGTAACAATAATAGCGTTGACCGTTGAGAGTGTCCAGCGTTCCACGCTCAACTTTTTGACCGTTATGAGGCTACTCCTAGCACACTGCATTTTGTCATATCTGACAGCGTAAATGCGTGTATGTACTCAAAAAAGCATGTAAGTAACAGCATGATTTCACGGCCACCATAGTTTTTGCTTTATGCTAGGAAGAAGATGAAGCGAGGGGGTTGCAATGCACAAACTAACTAAACGCAGGTTCTTTAAAGTCGAGGCTTTTGTCAGTAAACCGGTTTCACTGTGACTCTTTAAAGCTCCTCTGTCATGATGAAATTGTTGATTGCATTGCATGAAACTGATTTTGGTGATTTCACGACTCTCCTTTCTTCTCTTTTTCCTCTAGTTTTTTGTTCAGAGAGCAGTTTGTGGCTAATTATACAGTCACGTCTTTCGTGATAACATACATTTGTGGAATTTCGTTTGCCTCACTCAAAACTAATAATACGTGAATGAGCCCCCCCCCCCCCCTTAACCACAAGCCACATTTCTTAAAGCTGGCAGTCACCTGGCAGCACGCCCCCTCGTCTTCACTCTTCAGCACACAGAGCGACTGACTGACTAACCCCTCCTCAGCTTTCAGAAAGAGAGAGCTGTTTCCAATAAATCACGACGTGGTGATCTTAAGCTGAAGTGGAATTCCCTTTTCTCGTTGGAAATTCAAAAAAACAAAAAACAAAGTAGAAATGACAAAATTGAACTGAGCCTGGCTTTTAAGAAGATTAATGTGGCTTGATAATAAGTCGCAGTTAGAGTTATTAGGTAGAAAAGCTGAACACGTTGAATGCTTGGTGCACCGTGGCTGGTGTGAGAACTGTTTGACACCTCTCTGTGCTTGGCTAAAATATAATAAGAGTGTGAAAGGCCCGCACCGTTTAACACTTATCCCTCCATGAGAAACACAGCAAAGACCAAAATTGTTCATTTCTTTTAAAGAACCACAAATATCCAACCGCACCGCTTTTAAAGAATATTCTTTATCGCTACATCTTGCTGATCACGGTGTGTTCAAGTGTTAGTTCCCCCTCCAGAGAGTCCACGTTGTTAATGTGAGTGACTCCTGGAGGAGCTCTGCAGTGAGGCCTCTTTCTTTGAAATGTCTGATTTGTACTTGATCTGTATTATCACACCCCATCCTACACACACATACTGTACAATGTACAGTATGTGTGTGCTGCTACACGCATACAAGCAAAAAGAAAAAAGGAAACAAAGAGAAGCAAATGTGCAAAGTATTTTTAGACGCACAGAGACAAAAACAAACAAGGGAGCTGGTTTCACAGAAGAAGAAGAAAAAGACATTGACTGAGAAACCCTGTGCTCGTATGCAGGTGTTCACACATCTGCTCTTACTACAAGGTACCATGAGTGAGAGAGGTGTTACAGCGTGACCCGGGTCTCTGACACAGATTATCAAAACACACTACCAAAATTGAGAAAGTGACACAGTACACGTGCGAGCAAAGGAAGAGATGCATGAATGTAAACTATCAAGAAAGTCAGTATTTAGAGAGAAAGCAGAGAGAGCGGTTACTGACAGGAGAGAGGAGAGAGAAATGACATGAAATGGGCTCATCAGCGACATCAATATTATACCACATGTTCCACCCACCATGCCAGTAAGTTACCTAATGATCATTATTTCCCTTCTGATTCACTAAATATGTTACCGAAATATAGAGTATGTATTTTTTTTTTTTTTTTACCTCAGATGACCATGAATCATTTCAATGTCCCCACCAACTCGTACCACAAACATGGATGTTGTTCTAAGGTGGGGGGTTTAAAGGGTGGGTTTGATACCCCACTCTGTCTGAGTCATAACACATGGGTGGAAAACTAGGTGGGCCAGCTGCAAAACCCAACTAAACAGTGGAAGTTCTGACTCGTTTTCAGGTTCCTTGAAATGGGGACAGTTACTTTATTTCACCTTATTTTAGGGTGTAGCACTTTATCCTGTGTGATAACATGTCAGGAAGCAACGCAGCAGCCCGGGGGGGTCGGCATGCACGTTTTTTCACTGCATGGCCTTAAAATGTAAAGAGAATTACATTGTAGTTAAAAAAATAATAATCTGCTGTAATTAGCACAAAGAAATATGCAGTGTTCCTCTAATACAGTACACAGTCGAGCAGCAGGCTTACACACACACACACACAAGTGGGAAGACTCAATTAAGTTAGTGCGTGGGTGTGCTCGGGCACATATTTATTATCAGACAGTGTGTTTTATCTGCTGTGTAGGCAGGATACACGAGTGTTTCTTCATTGTGTTTTGTGTTGCTTGGTGCTGGCGTTGCTGTGGAAGTTCACGTATATTTTTGCGCAGGAGAAATCCCGAGGATGTGCATATGTGGGGTTGCTGTTTGTTTATCTGCCACAATGTCTATGAAGGAATGAGCTGAGTCACAGTTTAATAAACCAAGGGGTTAAACTGAAGGATTGCTTTATCAGATCTGAGACTGGCAACAATCTGGCAACAAAACTTCCTCTTTTAATCTGTATGTTTCCCTTCATCAAACAGCGGCACAGTCAACTTATCTGTACTAACATCTGCCCTTGTGAGGTGTGAAGTTTTTGGTGTGCTTTATTTGTGCATGCACAAAGGCAGCTCAAAGTGCTTCACTGTAATGCATTAAAGAAAGAAGTAACAGCATAAAAAGGGTACAGTGCAAGTAAAACGAATGAGGAAATGAACACACTCAGAACAGAGACATAGATACAGGAATATGAATGGTTCATGATGCGTGCTTAAGGCAATGCAGAACATTAAAAAGGTGGCGAGAGTTGGTGCATGTTTAATATTAATCTGCAGGTTTACAAGAACATACCCACACTGGCAGGATAAGAGATTTCAAGTTAGATTTCGAGGTTTCACGTCTCCCCCATCTTGCAGTTAACAGTCTAATCTACCTCAGCCTTGGTGCTGGTATGAGTAGATTTCATGTCAAGACTGAGGAGTTTATAAAAAATTGGTTAGGCATTTAAGATATGCTACCTGTTATCAGATTTAAAGGCTGCTGCCACCAGCAGTAACTCCTTTTTATCTGAACAAAACTCATAATGTAACCTGCACTATTGAAATCAGCCTTAACCACATACAGTAAATATCACTCTTTATCCCGTCTAAACTATCAAAGTGATGCTTAGAGGTTTGCTAAGACATAATTCCTTATATCTACTTGTATAATGCTTGCCTTGCAGCTAATTAGGCTGTGGGATTTAGATCATTTTCAAGCTAACGAGTTGAGACAAAGTCAGCTCGTTGCCATGGGTAAAAGCATGTAAGCCAACCATCTTTGTTTACGCTTCTCGAAATAGAGTTGCTCTGTCAGTACGGCCCCTGAGAGAGACTCATGACACATCTTGCATGAAATGGTGTGATTTTATGCACTTCAATTATGCACTGCGACTTGCACTCTAAAAATATAAGCCTCTCAATTAGCCAGCCTGATATGCGAGGCTGTGTCAGTGCCGCCGAGCTCATTCAGTTTAAAAGAGGAGATGAAGATCAGTGTGGATTTGTGATGTTGTAGTGTTTCACAATAACAAAGAAGCCCCTGCTGTGTGTGTGTGTGCGTTTTGATACAGCACAGATTACACTGTTTGCATACCTATGTAACCGTAACGCACCAACATTCCACCAACATTGCAATATTCTGTAATCACAATGATTATGATAATTACATAATTGCTTCCCTTCTTCCTCCTTCCTCCAGGGTGAATCTGGCTCTGGCCTACACAGAGTTAACAGAGGAGCTGGGGCGCCTCCAAGCACTGAGCTCCAAGCAGACGGAGATCCTGAGGAAAGCCTCGCAGGAGCAGGCTAGTCCAGGTTAGCATCAACAGTATCAACATGTAAAATGTTGCGTATCAAGAATGTGGAAGTCCCGGGTCACGGTGGAAATATTTAGTCCCTTTACTCGAGTAAAAGTAGCAATACAACATGGTAAAGTCCTGCACTCAAAATGCTACTTAAGTTAAAGTATGCATGCAACAGGTGTTAGTTTAAGCTGTAACACTGCAGCATCATATGTTTGAGTGACTAATGACTGTACTGAAACAATGTTTCCCACTGAAATGTGGAGTGGAAGTGTAAAGTAGTATAAAATTGAAAGTCTCAACTAAAGTGTGAGTATGTGCTGATATGAGTAAACGTCCTCAGTAACATCATAACATCAATTTTCTAGAAGATTTAACAGAATTATGTTGAACGAACAATAATTCATAAATTACAGTTTGGGTTGTGATTTGTTGCTTCAGTTTTCTCACTCACTTAAGTGAAGCTCGATAACACAAATATGTAAGTAGAGTACAACTTACAAGTGCTAAACAGTAGCAACACCTTTCTCTTCCTGCACAAGAAGTCACACGCGTCTCACGGCTGTGCATCTACAACCTACCACAAACCAAAAAGGCCCCATGCACTTCGCCTGTACTGAGCTGTCGATAGCACAAACTGGGAAACCCTGTTGCGTAAATCAGTGAATAACAGTCGCCGTTTTTCCGCAGAATAAAGTGGGAAAAACAGAAATCCCCCCCCCCAAACTGTGTTTGACTTCTCCCTGAAGTCGTGTTGTGTCACGTTAATCTAGAAAAATGTGACTTTAAAATGCCACCGCGGCTTAATTAGTTACAGGATCACTCAGATGATCATGAGTGCCTCTCGGCTATCTTTAACAACAAAACAAATACTTTATGTAAATCATTCAAATAATTAGCAAAGTGGGAATTCGTGCGGAGCCATAAAAAACACTCTCCTGGGTGTTACACTGTAAAAGTAAGCGTGAACTGAAGAGTCCCGTTTGACTGTTCAGTCCTCAATCGGAGGCTCTCAGAGTGCTTGAGAGTGCAAACACCCCCTCCCTTTTAACACCTCAACCAACCGGCCATAAATGATGTTTCCTCTTTGATATGGGAAGTGGAGCTGAAGTGCTGACTGACTGACTCACCAGCATGTCTTGCAATTACACGAAACAATACAACTGTAATGGTACAGATTAAAATCTTCTTTTCTTTTATGAATGCCAAGAGGAACATAATGCACATTTCTGTTAAGTGAGCACGCTGTGGTAGGAAAGTTTATTTTGTAAAAAAACAAAAAAACTGCCATGTATAAAATGTCTTCTGATAAAATACAAAAAAAAAACTGTCAATCAATGAGATGACAATCTGACGAACGTCATACAAGCATCACGTTAGAGCATTTTCCTCTGCTTGTACTGGAAATCTCAACAGCTGACTGAGCTTTACTCATTCTCTCCGTTTCCTCAGCTTCGGGTTCGCCGTAACGTTCGATCATCGGCGTTTCTAGAAAGTGACTTTGTGTGCCTCCTTTTTAAAGTTGGACAACAAAGCTGACTTCACCTCCTGACGTTGTGAAACTCAGTGTGGTGGCTCTGACGATTGCCTCTCAAACAAGCCTCCTATAACGACACCCACTTGTCAATCAAAGCGTCCACGCTCTTAATGCTGCATAACTTTAAGCCTTAATATAATCTGAACAGGTGAGTTGTATATAAATTCACCCTCAGTACAGTTGTCATGAACGGGGAAATTAGCTACAGAGACCAAAACTGTTTTTTTGTACCAGGCTGTAAACATGAAAACTGAGTGTAGTAACAGGTTGTTTGTTTTGTTTCCTCAGTCCAGCTTCACTCTCCCATCCACCACCAGCGCCACTCTCCAGTATCTCAGCGCCACTCGCCCATCTCACAGCGTCATTCTCCAGTCCCTCCTCCGCCACAGCACTCCCCGATCCAACAGAGACGCTCCCCGGTGCTGCAGCGCCTCTCCCCGGACATGCACCGCCGCTCACCCCTGCTGGACGTCAACGACGGCCCGGCCTCTTACTCCTGCCGGCCACCCAGCCAACACCTGAGGGCCAGCTTCCAAGGCCGTCGCAGTTACTCTGAGGTAGCCGACCCCTCGGCTTACCAGTGCCCACCTCGCTTCTCCCTGGACCCTGTCTCCACCCTGCCTAAGCCACGGCCCTACATTGAGGGCTACCCAAAACAGCAGCCCCAACATGTGGGCTCGCCTCACGGTGGACTGCAGCACAGAAGCTCCCCATCTCCCCATCAAGGTGGTGGAGGAGGAGACGGGGGCCTCGGGGAGAGCTCCATGCGCCACTCAAGAGAGATGCCGTTCCCACTGTCTGAGGTGGCCCACCTGCATTTTGAGCCTCCTCCTCCTTCCACACCGGCCCCCCAGCCACCACAGTCCTCTGAAGATGAGGAGGAGTGGACCTGCCCACATCCCATCAGCCCACCACGGACGCTGGGCGTGCTCTCTGCAGCAGTGCCCAGTGGCATCATGAGAGGCCCAGCATCCTGCTCAGCCTTCCCCATCCCTCAGAGGCCTAACACCCTGAGCTGCCACTCGCAGCCGGGGTACATGTCAGCAGAGCACGCTCAGTCCTGGCCTTCAATCAATGTGAGTTTTTTTTTTTCAAGTATAAAAGTTCATTTCATCTCTGTGGAGTTTGTACCAGCTGCACGATCGATTGATTTTGAAACCATGGAGTTGCAGGAGTGAAAGTTCACTGTGTCACAACAACTGTAATTACTGAGCTGGTTCACAGAAAAGAACGTGTATTTAACGCCAAAGACTTTTTTCACACTGAATATCAAAATCGTCTGTCCCACGTGTCATCCTGATCAACAGAAATACAGTTATTTTCTTTCTTTCTGTGCGTGAGACGAGAGGTTTTATATCAATCTGACATCTGTATATTTAGCACGACACTCGAGTCTAAACGTTTAGTTTAGTAGAACGTGGGAAAACAACTCGTTTGACTCTGTCTAAAGTAAAATATATATCTAACACCATCTCTAAATAACACACTGTAGCTTTTTTTTTTAAATCTATATGATCAGAAATGTAAAAATAACTACTGTGGTTTCAGAATGAGACTGTGCAAAGGCCATCCCCACAGCAGGCCAAGACCTCCGTCCACATACTATATACTAATCTCACGATCAACACTAGGGCACGCATAAGATTACTGATCATTTGTTAAGACATTTAAAAGATAAACCATATAAATAAAAACAGCTTTAGAGGCGCTGCTACAGTAAGCCTTTAAACTTGTGACAAAGCCAGCTCGCTTTCAGCCTTTAAGCAACAAGAAGCAACATCCAGAATATGCCTCGTAGCAACAAACTGTACGTGTGCACCCAAGTGAAAAAAGTTTTATCACTAGGTTCAGGAACGAGGACCACGCCTTGAACTCATCACATTTCCGTATCTCGACTACTTAGAGACATCTTATCAGTTCACTCCCTCTTTGACGGTTTCGGCTCCCTCCATCATGTCGGGCGCCAGATCAGAAAATTCTCATGCGTCATTTCAGGGGGCAATTCCACAGAAATGCTTTTACATGAAACCGAAAGCGATGTGAAATGTGTCAAACGCACATTTCCTGAGCTGATGAATCAGTGCCTGGATGAGAGTTTCCACCTGGATTTACTACAACCAACAAAATCCTGTTGTGTGAGCCTGAAGTGAGCACTCACAAAATAATGATGCAATTTTATTTCCTCCCACAGAATGACTAATACAATCCAGTGAAATGAATAAGTTTAGACCTCAGGTGATTTATCCTGATGTCTAATTATATATATGTGTGTGTGTGCATGTGTGTGTTGCTCTGCAGCTCTGGATGGAGACCGAGGAGAGCGACATGCGAAGCTGCCCTCTCTGCCAGCTGATATTCCCTGTCGGTTACCCTGACGATGCCCTCATCAAGCACATTGACTCCCACCTGGAGAACAGCAAGATTTGATTGCCACGGCAACCAGCCCGCACACATCTGCGCTCTCCTCTTATAGATTATGTAAGAGATTGGCAGGCCCGGCCGAAAACTGGGAAAGTCAAACGTAGAATCCCAGACGAGCCGTTTCTCACCAGTTAGCGTTAATCTATAAGGTAGGGATGCAAAATGGGCGCAGGGGCCTGTTATATTCGGGAAGTACTTAAACATCGGGGTCCGTGTTGGATTCCACATGCAGAGTCCTTTAGACAGATCTGTCTGTATAATCACTGGCTCTGGTTGCTGCTGTTTTGTTATGAGTCTTGTTGTGTGGTTTCAGACAGTTTCAGGTGTTGTGCTGTTTTTCGCTTCACAGTGTAGTACACTTTGATTTAGCAAAGTAAGCCAAAGACGAGGTACGAGAGGCAGGATGGAAGGTTCAGGGGCTCTGCATGTCAAAACACAACAAATCTAATCAGTGTCCATCAGTAAAATGATCAGGGAGATCTGAACCAGACTATTCTCAGCACTTAGCTTTAAATACTGTACACCTGCTCGGACACACACACACACACACACACACTACAGGATATTTCGCAGAGGACTCTGTGCAGCAAGTGCCAAGAACACTGGCTTATTGAACTGGTCTGACAGATGTACAAAGTCATGTAGGGCGGTGATTAGTCGTTTGAGTTCAGAAGTTTTAGAGGCGGAAGCGAGGATCTCATGACACTGTGAAGGGATTCTGTCTGTCCATCAGCCGATCGGGTTCGATGCCGGTTCGCTTTTGCTCCTCTAAAACTACGAAAGCACGTATCCACGGCAGTTTAGAAAGTATAAAACATTCCAGTCTCACGTTTAATCTACTGACAAAGCTGGCTGAATATGAATGTGATTTCGCGATGATGCCCTGCAGGGCGGGGCGCTGATGTGTCTTCTCTACGAGCAGAGGGGAAATATATGTCAGAATATACCTTTATGCTTGCGGCCTGTTCAAAAGAAGAAAAAAAAAAAATCTCAGTATCTTAGCACTTTAAGTTAGCATAGCCTATAAAATGTATCTGTTTTCAGTCCCCATATATATTTTCCATGTATAATTTACTATTTATATTGTCAATCTGTAAGGCAAAAAAATATGAAGATATATTTTTGCAAATGTTAACGCACCACATGGTCTCATGTCGGTGTCTCTCCCACGTGCTTGCGCACTGCTGTAAATAACAGGAGTCGGAGATTAAAAATCCCACCACGCCGCACGGGATTCACACTTTTGCTGTACAAAGACTTTTAAATTGTCAACTGGGATTCTCATCGGTCTTCCTAAAGATCTGACCTTCAAAACAGTTTGATGTCACGACTGCCCAGACCACCCAACAAAAACGACGGAAAAGAGAACACACACTACTTACCCAGCTGGCTGCATGAGATCAAGACTTCTGACCTGCTTCGAGGAGAAAGCAGCAGGCCTTTTAAGTGTACTGTATTTCTATCACGGAGATCTGATCAGAAACAACATCTCCAAATCAGCAAAGTTATTTCTGCAGGGTTTCAACAATGACAATACTCTTCTTTTGATACATGGGTTTAGTTTTTAAATCACAAGCGGAATCTCAGCTGGAGATCTGACGCTTGTGGGACTTCTTTTTGAGGAAAAAATATGACAAAATAAAAAAACAATGACAAAAAAAACAACAACAACAACAAAAAAAACAGAGTAACACTGATGTCAGCTAATCTGAGGCGTTCAGTTACATGTGCAGTTTCTGTTGTGGGGATGTCCCTACGTACCACCCATGCATTCAAACTGGTTTGAAGTGACTGAAGAGATGAAATGCGGTAGATTAGAGCACATAGGGTGGCAGCAGGATGTTTTAGGATGTGGATTTCAAGTCCTTGTATGGGGTTAACTTCTACCTACCTGAAGTAGTCTGGAGCTCCACACTGAATCTCTGGAGGCTTTTTCCAGGCTATGATCTTTCTCATGAAGGTTTAAAGAAACGAGTTTCCAATGGGGGGGGATCAAGAAATATCAGATTAAAGGATAACTCTGGTTTATTAACACTTAGAGTTTATTTCAGCAGGTTTGGACACCTTATGTGCAGAGATATGAAGAAGCAGCAACGTCACAAAAAAAAAAAAAAGAAGTCAGACAAGTTGCTGAGCTGATGTTGGCATTTTTTGGCATTTTGTTCACCGTCGTCCACCGTGTCGTTCAATAGAAACTTATCCAATAGAAAAATAAAGCTAAAATAAAAGAATCACTATGATTGGAATAAATTCACCCAAAATATTGCCTGAAAATCTGCTGTCACCTGACCTTTAACCTTCGGTTTATAGCGGAGGCGCCGATTTTAACGAGTGAGCCGTCTAACTGAAATGATTTCGGTTTCATCGTGCGTTAGGATTTTTATGATTGAGCTCAGTGGGTGTCGATGTTTGATTGACTCCTTCATACTTTGGTGTTGCAGCAATTCATTGGAAAAGCATGTCACGCCTGCAGAGCCTGAACGTTACATACGAAACAATCGGACCAGTTGTTCTGTTGCTTGCATCTTTGACATTATGATTAAACAGAGAGTTTATTTAAAGACGAGGTCTGCTTCATCCTGTGGCTGAAATCAGAAAAAAGTACCTAACGCCTCCACAAACGGGTACCTGTGGGGAAACCCTGGAAACTATTTAGAATTTCACAAGAAAAAAAGGAGTGAAGCACAGAGCAATCTGAAAATATCCGAATTTAAAACCTTCAAACTTCCTCCACGACTCATTGTTCTTCTGGTGGACTTTTAGCAATGTCACTACCCTCAAGCCATTACAAAGTCTGAATAAACCGGAGTTATCCTTTAAAGAACTACATCTTGAGGTGTACAATAAGGCAGTACGGAGATACTTGACCTTGACTTGAGGGCTGTATTGACTCCCAATTATTCTATACTGTATGTATGTTCCTATATCACTCTATGTAAAAAAAAAAATATTTAAAGTTGTGTACAGACAGATATTTTGCAAGTGTGTAAGGCTAATGCAACATGTACTCTATTATTCAACAACTTCAAATTGGAGTGTCTGTAAATCAGTATATATAATCTTAGCCACCACCACCACCACACTAAATATGAAATTATATACACAAGTACTACCCGACACCTTTCCTCTTTCCTCTACTCACTACATAGTGGTATGTCCTCTAGTCGACTAATAACAGATCAGTTTTAAGCTGTGCTATGAGTGACTGAGCACAGTTTTGTCACATGCGATATCAAATCATCTGGACACGATTTAAAATTTTAAAAATGAATGTTTGATGCAGTTTTTTTTTTTTTCTCTGAAGCACAACGATAAAATTGTGCACGGTTGTCCATCTTCACTGATGTTGATGCAATGTTGCATCATAAGAGGTCAAAGCGCATTTGGAAACTTTCATTTAGGACTATGTAATCTGATTACAATTCAACCTACTGCAGCTGAGGTGTTGTTTTTTTCTTCTTCATGGAGGAAATGTTTAAGTGCGGCCGTTTCACAAAACAATATTTCGCCCTTTTTTTTTTTTTTTTTTTGACTCGTAAGCAACAACAGCAAATTATTATTTCCTGTATTTTGAAAAACAGAGGACACGGTTTGCAGGTTTTCTCGTTCAAGTTCATTGTGAGGCAATATGCTGCATTGTGGTTAATGGTGCTGGGATGCATAGCAACCACAAGTTCAAGTTGTTGGCCAGCAGCAGTGCTCACACTCGTATGAGCTCACAATGTGGCACACACACATACACACCTACTTGTTTATTCTGTAACATCCGCATGTACAGATGCTACGCTGAAGTCCATCGCATAAAGAGTTTAATCAGGTTCAAGTTTTTTTTTTTTTTTTTGTCAACCTCAAAATCTGAAACCATCTCGTTTTTCTCTTTTTGTGTGTCTTAACAGCAAACTGACTCCTTGGTTTACTCAGGAGATTAACAGAGAGACAAATCCGGTGGTGGAAAGATCAGATCTGCGTTAGATTTAAATTAAATTTCACTCAAAATTTCCCTCAGATTTACTCAGGAGACAAACGGCTAGGTCCAACAAAGAGTAACAGTTTCTGATTTTTTCATTCTTGTACAGCTTCCACTCTCCTGTGTGAGTCAGGTCGTTCTCCTGGGTAACATTAAGCGCACACAGAGACCTCAGAACTAATGAACTCTCCACAACACTAATGAGAAGTAATGGCTACTCTACAGCATTTGTGCGGTGGAACAACACCGCCGGCGTTCAAGGACTTCACGAGTGTGATAAACAAAAAGAAAGCAACGACAGAGGTATATAAAGAGTCACCTTTTCTTTCTCTCTCTGTCTGTAAATATTCCTATAAATAAACTGGAACTTGCACTGAAATCATGTGTCAAATGGCTCATTTATGCACTTCACATCCTCTCTCCTTACTCATTAACTTGTGATTGAGCTAAAACTCATTTAAAGGAATGAATATTTTTTTAAAAAAAAAACAGCTGTTTGCATGTTTTCAAAGGGAACATATAGTGTGTTCAGCCGCTGTGCTGCATTCTTAAAGTTTCTTCTATCTGCAGAAAAAAAGTAGACACACGAGGGTAGAGGAAGTTGCTTGGTATTAGGCACATGATCACATGCTAGCAAAGGCAATTACTTTTGAAAAGAAAAACACATTTAGAGCTTCAAATTCTTGCAGTAAACTCCTTTTTTATGCATTATTTGCATTTCATATAACAGGGGTGAAACTGAAGAAAATATATTCATACATCTCAGTTTTAGAATGACATGTTGATATTATGGTATCAGCAAACATCATTCACCGCTTGACAGATGATATTTCTGCAAACCTATTTACTTAGTGGAGAGGTTAAATTAGGTGCAACAACAATATGTGTGTGTGCATGCTGTGATGGACACACACGTGTGTGTCTTGATGTGGCTGCAGAGTCCTGAGAAGCAGTAATTGTGTTGTTAGTTTCAGTCAGCCAGGCCCAACGCTGCTGCTGCTGCTGCAGCAGAGACAACTTGTGTTGTCGGTGCAATACGCTGAAATGATCCTGTCGATGGTCGGCTAAGAAACAGACCGGAAGAGGCTTCAATAGCTGTTTGCCTTTTGTTAAAAGCTAATGTTAAAGTTTCATAGATCAAAAACTGGTTTTGCATCAATGGAATGAAATGTTTAAAGTTAAAGTTAAGCAAGTTGTAAACTTTGTTTTGAATTTATTTAATTTTTCATCTATTTAATTTTATTTAATAATCAAAGACACCATCTCCACCCTCATCTAGACAAAAGTCCCATGTCTATTGATGACTTACTGTCATCAGTAACTGAAACCGGACGGCTTTAATGAATGAACCTCATGAGTTCTTTTATTCAAGCGTGTAAAAATCCCCACAGTGGTTTTATTAGTGGTAATAACTGATCTGTAAAACATGAATTATAATAAAGGCCTATCAGCAATAACTTTTCTTTAGTGTGTTTCTATGTTTTCTGACATAAATATGAAGAAAACATAGAAAATAATCAAAGAGTAGACCAAAAAAAAATCCCCTGCTCCGCTTTGCGTGAAGTGACAGTCGTTTTGTTTACCTCTAATCATGGCCTTCCGTCTTTCAGCCGACTTCAACTTCAACTTCTTACCAAGTTTGTTTCCTACATGTTTAGCTCTTTGTCGCTAACCTCAATACATAGCCTACCTCAGGAAAAGGAAAAATGCACCACCCATCCGGGGCCACAAAACCACAAACCCTGGTAGACTTCTATGTGAAGCTGCAGTAAAAAACCTGCAGTGAGTACTAACAGAAAAAAAAAAGAAGAAGAAACCACACGGACTCAGTCAATAAGTGATGAAAAGCAGCACTTTCTGTTCACTGATCAAAAACAACAAACCCTCTGTACCAACAAACACACACACACGCAGCTTAGAGGCTTTAAAATTACACATGCATGTGTACACACACGTACACACGATTCTTAGAAGTCAGGTTTTTTTTGTAATTTCTGTTTCCAGTAATCCTCACGCACTTCTTCCCCATTGCAATTGGCAACTACTGCTTAATAAATTGTGATTAATTAAAATTATATTTAAAGTTTTGTATTTTATCGATACTATTTTCACAGAAAAGGAACATTTAAACATGTAACTTACTTCACGTGCAATAAAACAGAACTAACAGAGTTATTTTATTGATTTACAGGAACGAGCTCATACTGTGTTTGCTATTTTTCTGTCGCGTGTCAACGCTGGCTATTTATTGTACTTTATTGTTCTCAAAGCAGTGCAGATGTTTTAGTTTTGACGGCGCTGGATAAAGGTTTGAGTCTTTATTTAGATACCATTAGCTGCATTATAACAGAAGCTGGGGACCAAGGGTCAAGTTTGGATTTCGAGGCCGACAAATCAGAGCAGAGAGAATGTGAAAATAATTTTTTTAAAAGGGCAAACGACACTGAAGTTTCCTTGAGCAAGGCACTTCAAACCTCACTGCTAAACTGCTCACAGATCTGAACAGTTCAGCAGTGAGGAATGAAACTTGGCTGTGGTCGCACAAGGGGCTTTCACATATTTTGACATAAGCGACATGTAATAAGAAAAAGAACCAAAACTGAGAAAACCTGTATAGCTAACAATTACTCACTTCCTACGTTAATGTAAAACATCAGTGGCATCATAGATGGAAATTAGTTTAAAGCGAGTGTTTTCATTTAGGGACGACGGGGTTATTTCATGTTTAACAGCACAGAGCGTTAAATATGCTGACAGCCTTTGAGGAAGTTTGCCCTCTTAACACACAACACACAGTAACTTAAGTGAAAAAAAATTCAATTTTTAAACAAGCATAGCAGATTTCAAGTTTTAGTTTTGGACACAAAGTGCAAATCATTCTTCTTTTACAGCTTTACAGCCGGTAGGTGTTAATATAAAATAAAAATAAAAAATCTCAGATATGTTTTCTCCATTTGCAGAGCAAGAAAAACATTTTCCATCCTCGTGTTTTCTTTCCACGTGGGAAGAGTTTCAGCCCACTAGATGGCCACATAAACCACATAAACCACAGACCTAACTCTGCTTCACTTCATGCAACAGAAGACTCTGACAAAGTCTTAATTACTGCAAAACAAACAAAGGACAAAGCTCCACGTGTGGAGGAGAAGTCCACTGAATTCACACATACTGTAGGTGACAAAATGCAGAACAGACGAGGAAGTGGACTGTTACTAAAGCTTTAATAAAAAAGAAAAATGCTCGATGAGAATGTGTCACTTCTATTAATACTTGTGCTTCATACGGTGCACGTCCTTCTTGAGTTTCTAGTTGAAACTAATCATAGTGAAATCTGACATACATGTGATTCAACACACACACACACACACACACACACACACACACACAAAACATTCACTTTCCAAAAGATGGCCTCACTGGGCAAAAATGTCATCTCTGTCCAGAAGATGTTCTCTCTTTCTCAAAACGTCCTCACTGTACAGAAACAGATGTCCTCTGTTTCAACGTCCTAAAATGCCCTTAGAAAACAAAATGTATGTCGAGGGGCAAGTTCAACTTCTTCACTTCCTCTTAGACCATGTAAACACTGAGCTAGGCGGGCTGCTGTGAATATGAACATTTGTTTGTCTGTCCAAAATAAACTTTGACACCTAAAAATGCTGCATATGTACGTACGCGTTGTGCACGAGGAAAACCAAGCTTGACTTTGTAGCAGTGTAGTTAAGAGGCAAACTTTCTGTCGCCTTTAACCCCTGATTGTTATTTTGTCAGGTCACATTATGATCATAAAACACTGATTTGATTGACGTTTGAGTGCACTCTCCTGGTTAACAGGCAGCATCTATGAACCGTATTTGAAACACTATCGTTCAGTGAAAAGAAGAAAATATGTGATTGAGAACTACCTCGAACTCATCCCTTATCTCAACACACCTTATCCGTTCACTCACCCCAAACCCTCTCTTCCTTTTTTGTACTCTCTTCTCTTTCTTTCATTCAAACACAGGAACCTTGAGTCTCTAATACATAGAGACACGGCGAGATGGTTCCACCATCCAGAGTCTCAAATCCCTCCAGGTTCCCTCCAGTCTCCCCCCCCCTCGTTCTCAGATTTAGCCGGGTTAGCGTAGAACTCTCAGAGCTCACGTCGCACATATGTACAAAAAGATCAAGCAGTGTGATGATTGTGGGTAACCTTTTTTAGTCACTGACTTGCATGCAGTGATACAGATTCACCACCTGCTGTTCTAGTATGAATCAGTGCTGCTGCTGGTGTCCCACATGCAGGCACTGACAGCATGTTCATTATGTTGGCTGGCAGAGGGCCCGGGCCTCTGAGATCGAAACCCTCAGTGAGTAAACATGTAAGCCAAAAAAAAAAAATACATAGGCTACAGTACAGTGACACACAAACACACATATTCATGCACACACACATTTACACACTCTGACACTCCCAACACATGTAATCTGCACGAGTAGAGGCGCAGCTAATGTCGGCGTGAAGCGGTGAACTGCGTTTGAACCGGCGACCTCTGTAACTCACCCATATTGATGGCAGGCAGCGCGCTCGCTCACAACACAGCGCTCCAGCAAGCATAGCATGGCCCCAGGGACTGTAGGCGTCAATGGGGGAGGAAGGCGAACAGTGGATGGATGGATGGATGGATGGATGGATGGATATGTGGATGCCAGTCAAGTTCATATGTCAAAGTGTTATGGTGGAATAACAAAGAGACAGTTGGAAACATGAACTTACAGGATGTTTTGCAAAGGTGTAAAGAGATAAGACAATGGTGTGTGCATCTTGTATCTACTCTATCTAGCCTCAGAGAAGAGGATGAGAGCTCTAATGTGTGAGCTACAAGAAGTCAATATGCTAACAGTCAATTTAATTCAGTTGCGTTGGTGCCTGCTTTCTTATATTGGACCGTTAAAGGTATGTGGAAACTTGAACGTTGCACCCATATGTGATGTAACATCCACATCCATCCACTCCACTCGTCTGCTCTCACGCTTCCCACCAGATGTTGAACCTGGCTGCAGGGATTTGCGCCCACTGAGCCACAAGAGCATTACTGAAGTCCATCGCTAATGTTTAGCGATAAGGTCTGACTCGGCTTAGTGTCTGTGGCAGTTACGTCCGTATTGGATGAATTGGATTTCCCACGTCACAATTTTCGTGCCAACATTCAGTGAGGCCTTGCTGTAAAAGTTTGCATACCATCATAGACCTGTGATTTACATAATAATCAAGTTTTTCCTGTAACAAAGTATCCGTAATGGTCATTTAAAGAACGGTATCGATATTTACATTAGCCAGGAGGCAGAAGAGGCATTTTGGAAAGTTCCTGAAGTTTATAATTAGTGGACAGAGCTTCCAGTTCTGGAAAGTGAAGCCAACACAGTGCAAGTGTCCTAAACCTGCGTTCTTTCTAATGGCTAGCGAGGGGCAGCTCCATTGGCGGCAAAAAGAAGTCAAATTGTATCGAATCTTATGTGGAAATGAGCAAATATCTCGCTTGATTTATGACCTCAGTAAACAGTTTCTTCATGAGTTTATTGGTCTGAATCTCTAGTTTCAAGTTTTCTTCCACACAGCATGATGTACATTTTGGAAATGGTGGTGCCATTTAGAGTAAAATGGACAATAAACCAGGATATGCTTCAGGCCAGTCTGTGCAGCGCAACACACCCCAGGCTCACAAAACTCAGATCAAACTGTTAGAGAGCTAGAGCAGCGTCAAATATGAATCAAGATTCTGTCACTCTCACCTCAAATGTTTTCAGGAACATATTTTCATAACATATAAGATGAGTTTGTGACCAGGGAGGTCCCCTTTTCTTTCTGCTGTCCAACTCACCCACCAGCTAAACGCTCTCTCCAAATATGGTCACCTCTGGCTCCAAAAACACCAAGATTGTGACAGCCATGATGCCAACCTAGAGGCTTCTAAACATCTGCACTTCTGCTGTGGACAGGGTTGTCCTTATACTTTGGTTAAACAGTGAATTATAATAAAAACTGGCATTGAGAAAACAAAATGTGTTTATGCATCTGTTATAGACTGTATAGATAAGTACGTATATGTGCCTGTGTGTCCCCAGCTGTGGGATGTGACCGAATAGAGCAAAGCCTTTTTCACCAGGACCACACAGATTGGCCACCCCATGCACTAACATCAGGGGTGATACAGAGGTGAGCCGCCATCTCCATAAATCATTCATTTCATTCTCATGTATAATTGTCTAATTTTGCATTAGCATTGCACGGTGAAGCCGAGGACAACCGCCAGAATCCTGTATGAAAGTTTTAGCGTCATGCAGGATCTCAGTGTGGTGCAAACATTATTATTAGCATGTTCTTATCTATAACACGTTATCCATTATGGATGTTAGAAGGTAACTACAGTCAGTATTGGGATGGAGCCTTTCTAAGAGATGCCGGGTTCTTCTGTCAGCACTGCCTTTTACTTTAATATTTGATCAAGAACAGGCAGCCACTGACGCATCACAAGGGTCTTCACCAGGGTATCCACCTACATGAAATGGCTCTCAGATGCCTGACACGCGGTACCAGTGAGTTCATCGTTGTCCCACTGACATGGAAGAAATGACCTTTTTGAAGGCAGGCTGGGTTAGCATCATACCGACTGAGATCACCCAGGTTTGTGAACATTATTGCAAAAGTTGAAGGGTAGACACTCCAAAATATCCAGGTATTAATACAACATGTGGTTAGAAAGATGCGGCTAGCCGGACATTACATATGTGATTGTGCAATGTGTCCAAAACCATGTGCGTCAACATGCCGCTACGACAGCCTCCACTCTTCTGGTTTCAGGCTTGCCACCTGGCTGCAGGGATTTGATCCTATTGAGCCACGAACTAAATGAAGGGCTTAACGATGATAAAATGCTACAGTGCACGCAAAAATCTGAAGAGATGTGTGAGGGATCAGTCATAATTATATGGGAGTAGTCATACAGGAATATCCCTCCCGAGATGAGAAGAGCTCAGATGAAGATTTGGACGGACACGATCTGGAGTGGGATTCCTGATGAGTTCAGTGGAAGGACACACTGGACAGCTCATTATGGAGAAAAGTGGAAATGAACAGGATGAAGGTTGGTTTGTGGAAGCACGGAAACGAAGCGTTTTCCAGATTATACACCAACAAGACCTCTAGTTTATTGAGATTATGACAATGACTGAGGTTAAAAACATTTTAAAAAACATTACATTTCACCCCAAGCTTCATTGGTGAGATCTAGCACCTAGAATTCCAGTCCATCCCAAAGGTGGATGGGGTTGAAATCATGCCCCACTCAAACTGGGAAAACCATTTGTGGACCAATCTGTATGGATTTGTCTTAAGAGCTGGAGTTTGGCCAGTTAAAGTCCAGCGTGGACCAAAGTATGGAGGGCGGATTGGTAGCTGGAGAGGTGCCAGCTCACCTCCTGGGCACTGCCTCCACATTTGAATGTCTATGAGCCTTTGTGTGTGTGTGTGTGTGTGTGTGTGTGTGTGTGTGTGTGTGTGTGTGTGTGTGTGTGTGTGTGGTTGTATTTCAGGCCTATTGTTTAGTTTGTTTTTGACTTCCTGTTTTATTGTTTGGTTTCCCTCACTTCCTGTTTGTGTTCATTCTTGGTGTCTTCACTCCCTGTGTGATTGTCTATTGTTTTCACCTGTGCCTCGTTAGCTCCTCCCCTCGTGTGTGTGTGTGTGTGTGTGTGTGTGTATGCCTGCTTCTCCCAGTGTGTCTGTTAGATTGTCTGCATCCGTTTGTGAGTAGCTTTCCGGCATTTTTCCTCTGTGATTAGTTTCCTCGTGTTTCGACCCAGTTTGTTCCTCGACCCGTCTTTGCCTAGCGTTCTGACCCTCTGCCTGATCTCACTGTTTAATGCTTTTGACCCTCGCCTGTTTTTTGGACTTCCCTTCTAAAAGTACATAAAGTATGGCACGACTGCTGCCACCGTGGGTACTCAGTACAAAGACGTTGGTACTGTGGGCACGCCAGGCAAAACACCATACACTCCAGCTGTTCGCAGGCTTCTGGTCGCTACCGTCTCCGTGTAGGTGTTCTCCAGTCTCTCTCTGCTCCGACTCCTGTCTCTTGGTTAGTTAGTGATTAGCTAACTGGATGCAGGTGTGCCAATCACCCTCACCTGGCCCTCCACACAGCCCTCCCCTGCAGCTGATGCACCACGCCCCCTCCACAAAAACCATAAAATGTCTTAAAAGCTCCAGACTGAGCTCATTAAAGTTGCTCTAAAGGCCTTAAATAATACACCGTGTAGGCTGTTTAATCCTGTTTTAAGTACTGTTTTTACATCAACTGTCAGCAACGCTTCCAAAACTGAAAGTATTAATTTAATATCGGCAGAAGTCCTAGCACATTTGACTGTGCACTTATTTTCTACGTGGTACTGTCATTAATGATGATTAATTATAGAAAACTCGTTGATCAATATGAACTTTTCTCTCGAGCAGTAACCTGGACTCGAATCACTCGTTCTGCTGTTCAGACATACTCAATACAAACAGTTCCAAATAATCTTTGAGGCAAACAAACGGAGGCAGGTGCTTGGGAATCTGCCAAATCAACCATATGGCCCCTAAGGTGGAAGTAACAAGAGTGAGTGCACAGAAGCTCTTATTTTTTTTCTTTCACAGTGAAATATTCAGCTCAGCAGACTACATCCAAGCTGTAGGTTCTGGTAACAGATGTCACAAAGGTGTTGTAGCCCCGAGCAGCCCACTTGACCTCGGCTGCTTTGGGTGAGAACGTAGACGTCTTCCTGGAAAAAGTGTTGATCCTGTTTCAACACTTGTAGTTTTATTGTCAGTTACAATATGGAGTTGAGCAAGAGTGAGGCCGCACTGGTCTCTGGAGTCTGTGACAGGAGGGAGATGGAGATATGTCTGTAAACGCATCAGCGCAGTGATTGGTGGGCATATTGCTCGACTCGGGGAGTTTTCATCATTAGGCTGCACTGCATGGCAAACGAGTGGTGTGGCCCCTTTTTTTTTCCTTACAGGCGGCAGTATCACAGCTCTGATCTGTCACCCTTCGCTTGCCTTAATGTGTGAAAGCAAGACGTGTTGCGCCTATTAGCACTTCTTGGCAAGGCTGGCATGCTGATCCCTCATCCCCGGGGAGCCCGGCAATATGGTGCCGCATGGTGACCGCCCGCCAGCCCTGGCTCCCGCTGTCACAACACATCACACATCCCCAACAACCACCGCCACCACCTCCTCTTCCACCACACCTCCATCACTGTGGCTGGATGAGTGACAGGAGCGCCAAACAGCCAGAGCCAGGGGTCCTCCGGGTGGAATAAAAACAAAAAGTTTTACAGAGAGACGGGGCAGCGCACTTGTTCAATTAGTAAGAAATGTAGCAGTCGTGTTTGGTTTAAATGGAGAGAGCGTGGCTCAGATGAATTTAGATTAGGGACTAAAGCTGAGATCACACGTAACAGATTTCTGTGTATATCATCAACACCTCGCTTTACTTCTAAGACGCCGGTGCAGGCACCCAAACCTCATCAATTTACCAGCTGGTTTGGAAACCCAACTGCTTACAGCTCCTATTTTCTTAGTCTGGTAAAGACAGCACAGATTATGAAGATTATGGCCCACTTACACTTACAATATATTTTGTATTAGCTGAGAGGAAACAAGAGGAGAGGGAGATGTTGGCTCTCTCTTACAGAAAAAAAAATTCACATTTGACACATATCTATGTGATCACATGTAAGAAAGCATTTACTACATGTACAAATCATAGGACATGGAGCTTCACATATTACACCACAGAAATGTTTAAAAAAAACACGTGTGAAAGTTACAGATTCAACTCCAGATTTAAATCAGAAACTTTAACTGAGGCTGAGGTACTGCTGTTTGTATTTAGATCCCAGACTGTATCAAACATGGACGTAGTATCTGTCACGTCACCCACAGGTTTCTTAAGAGCCTCAGTGTGGTCACTCTGGCTGCTGCCATCTTGGCGAGTCCTGCCTCCGCCGGCTCACATGCTAATCCAAAAATGGGCAACGACGTGGAGCGTGGGAGGAGCTGAGGTGGGCTGAATGCAGTTGTACAGTTGTCAGGCTGTAAACGGCTGCATTTTTTGACGCCCCCACATTGGCTTCACTTCGCCGCCACAGAGGTGCATTTGTTTTCTTGCATCTGTAACTGAAACTATAGAGACATAACGGACTGGGGTTTAGCGTAGGGTTCTCTTCAGATCTGCAATCGATCACATAACCGTGAGTCGGGCATAATAACTGGCACTAATGTGGTTAATGTACATCTTTGTTACAACAGTATGATTCATGCGTCTGCCACCACGAGTCGTACTGTATTTACGTTGGTTATAATTTCCGTGTCAGTCTAACTGAAAGCTCCCTGGATGCCGCAGAGGTGGACACTAGAACTAGTTTGTGGGATGATGGAAAAACAGCTTGTATTCGATAACCCGCCTATTACACTGAAGACAGAGCTGATGACTGTGCTGCCTGGATGTGGGGCTGATGAGTGGTCTGTGCATCTCGGTAAAGATATCGTCGACTCTGTGAGTCATGAGGCTTCTACTGACTGAGTCTGAGTATTGCAGACCACAAACATGAAAATATTAACCATGTGTGCGTGGGATCCACCCACAACGTTTGTGTGTTGGTGATGACTAGATACTTTTACGGTAAAAGGAAATGAGCATGTATTTAATTTTGAACACAGGTAGCGTGTAATTCTTTGATTTTTTTCTGTTGAAACCAACTCAATGAAGAGCTTTTTTATTATAAAGTCAATGTCAGTGTGTGTTGTGTGTAAATGCATGTTCAGAGTACATCACGTGAATACATTTAAAATCCTGTCAACATTAGTTCATAAGGGAGTTTTGCAGACACTGTTCAGACCGTGCGATGGCTCCGGCTGTTCTGAGGCCCAAAACAAAGTGGTAGGTTTTCACCACCTACACGCTTACAAGACTGCTGACACTCGCAGTGAAATATTTAGACCAGCTTTATCTTCAAATCTGTTATCGCCACAAAATCTGATGTATGCATTTGCTTTTCAGTATCACAGGTAGCGCTGCACAGTCTCAGCCACAAAGCCACGATGTTTACTGTGTACGTGTTTCTTTGCACAGAGATAGGTATTTAAAAGGTTGGTTCAATGGAAAGACTTACACACTGAATCTATACTCATCATACATGAGTTTAGGCCACAGGCTGCACAGTCCTGGTGTGACACTATGGCTTTCAGCAATGAGTATGCTACCTGTGTTGCACACAGCTATCACGGCTGATCCTCTCTGCCATCCCAGTGTTGCCCACTGGGCATCCTCCGGCGCTCTGATGCATCCCAACCCGAGCGCCAGTGATGGACGGGTTCTGACCTGAAATTAAATAAAAACTCCACATGCCAGAGGTGACGCCTGGACAGTAAAGGATATTTAATCCCTGTGCTGAAGGCAGGGAGGCGAGGGGAGGAAATAGGGTGAGAGGAGGTGGCAGTGGGTGGGGTAGCAGGGGTTCGTCTGCAGATATGGCACAGCTCCACGCCTGGCTGGCCATGCTCACATTAACACTGACAAGACAAAGAGGTGACACATCCCGGCCTGCAGGGGCACGGGTATATGGACACGTTCATGCACATGCAGGCATTTACTCATATTCACGTGTGTGCATATGCATTTACAGTGTGCCAGTGTGCAGAAACAGGAAAACTCTGCACACTTAAAAAACCTTATAAATATTGAATTATAATTTTTAAAGACAATCTATTTGTCTGTTTTGTCTTACACCTCCCTCTTCATAACAGAAGTGCCACTGCCACCTTGATTCAGACGGTCAGTCAAGTGTAGATTTTGAACGCCCACCCAGAGAGTCAGATGAATATCATGCAAACGCGACCACAAAAGGAAATACCCGTGTTTACAAACACAAAAAGGACCATGCACAAACAGCCTCGCATGTTTGAAGCACATTATGGTTCACAAACTGGTTTGGCTGATGGATGAGTGGTGGCAGAAAGCGATGCCAAAGCAGATTGAACTCTGGGACATCTCCGCTTTGGACAGCTTCAACAAGAAGAGGGCGCGGCGGTCACGGGGCAAGGCTCCGGTCAATGGGAGCTGGCGCAACGTCCTGAGGAGGGTGTCGGGGAGGGGAAGGGAGGGAGGGTGAGGATGGTGAGGGTGGTGGGGGGGCTGGGGCACACGAGGCGTTGTGGTGTCACTGTAATGTCAGTGCGTGTCAAGTGCAATCATCGTTAGCTGTAATTTTCTGAGCAATTAGAGTGCTTATATTGAGAACGCTCGCCAGCTGACAAACACGGGGACTAGCTGAAGGAGTTCCTCACAGCTACGCTGGACATGAACACACACGATTACTGGGAAACACACACACACACGCGGTCTCATCAGGGTACACACACACACACACATCATTGGACAACAGCCAGCAATCACCACTTTCCTGCACTGTTTTTCCAGTCTGGTTGACTTGCTATCTATTTTTCTTTTTCCTCCATTGACATCAGCTTGAGTGTATTTGCATGAACAACGTGTCATATAACATCTAGACTATGGAAGCTGTTTTCCAAGACACTTTCCATCATGTATGCTGTCAGGTTTGGCAATTTTCTGTTGTGTTCCAGCTTTAACGCACCAATAAATCTGACAAATTCAGAAAACAAAAGGACAATGTGCAGAAAAAATAACCTAAAATTAAACCAGGTGTCGCTGGTGAAAAACATTTTGGAAAAATATTACGCCGCAGCGCTGCGAGGGTGTGACAGGGACGTGATTTGGAGAGGCCACCTCGATTTGACACAGTTAAAAGAGGGGCATGTGGTCCCAGTCCTCTCACTCACAAACTGGGGTGATGACTGACTGACCCCTCCCACCCCCTCCATTATCACTTCAACCCCTTCACACACACACACACACACACACACACACACACACACACACACACACACACACACACACACACCTGCAGCATGTGTGAACAGATTCACACACAAACGGCTCCACGTGACTGTTTCTACCATGTGACCTGACATCAAATCGCAGGATTCATCATGTAAACCGTCTTTTGTGAATACTTTGATTATAGTTCATTTGATTTCATTAAAGACGTGATGTATGTGATTATTTTGGTGATTATCAACAAAAATCTGCATTTATTTCTGGCTAAAGTCAATAGACCATTAGCTAAACGTGAAGTCTGTCCAGCTTTGGAGGTCTTCATCTGTTGTAGTTGAATAATTTTGAGGTAGTATAATAAACTGTTTTTTGTTTGCTATAGTATATATTATATATCGCATTCACTACAGGTGTGTTCAGTTCCCCAGCGATTGGAAGACGATCCTTGATGCTAATGTTAGCCACCTTCTAATCTGATTTTGAGAAGTTTACGCTCCAGAAACATCGCCTGAAACTGGATTACAAACAGTCTGATCTTGATATTTCCTTATCATCCAGGACTAACTAGTGCTACACAGGCAATATAAGGGCATGCATGTGTGTGTGTGTGTGTGTGTGTATGAATCACCAAAGGCTTGCTGTGGATTAAAACAGATATATTTCGGTCTCACTCTGTCTCTTGCTCTCACTTTCTCTCGATCTCTCCTTCTAAGACTTTCACAAAGCTTTAACATCTCCCACCACATAGGCGTCTTCCCATGTCACCCATTGTTTTACTGACATACGTCTATCTGGGACGACTCGCTGCCCACATCCTGTCTGCTCACGTTGGCTCGTCCCTCGTCACCAGCAGCAGCCCAAACACCAGCATCTGTCTCCACCGACCTCGGATAGCGAGGGGATCAGGATATAACACCAGCCTGGAACCCGGACTGAGCCACCAGCCACTGACAAGCGCTGCAGAGAACAGAGAGTTGTGGTTTTGCACAGAAAAGGCTGGCAGTGTTCCAAGCAACAAGCAGCAGCTATAGAGAAGATGGGTCAGACATATGTGTGTGTCTAAGTACACAGGGCAGAAAGGAGCTCTCATGAATAAGAATTTAGTTAGTTAGGGCTCGGCATGTCAGTACTTTGTTGGTGCCAGCTGTATGATAATCATAATATCAGATATTTACTGATTTCAATTATGCATTTACTAATTTTAGGCTGTTTTTTGTTAAGACCTTGTAGGACTGCTTATTTTTAACATTTAAAAGAACTTTGGCTTCTTTTCTAGCAAAACGTACGTATTATTTTGGCACTAGTACTAACATTTTTAAAACAAATCCAGTAATCCAGAGAGTACTGGATTAAAAATCAATGGTGGAACACTTTAAACTCAGGTTTAAAGGATCAGTGTGTAGGATTTAGTGCCATCTAGCAGTGTAGATGCTGATTGCAACCCCCTCACATCACCCTCTTGGCCGGCAAAAGGTCCCTTCTAGTTGGTTTGTCTGTTTTGGACTACTGTAGAAACATGGCAGACTCCATGAGAGGACCCACTCCCCCTGTAGATATAAAAAGACAACAAATCTTACCAAATCTAATGAAAACATACTCATGAATATTATATTCAATTTCTGTCAATAGATCCACATAAATCTTGATTCAAACACTGGACCTTCAAAATAAAAGTACTAATTTTGCAGAACGGATCCTTACAGCGTTACTTTATTATCTTATTCTGGTTTAATCACATTTCAAAGTACAATATGTCCCTTGGACGTACAAGTATGTAAAAATGTACTTAAGTAGTTAGATTCTACCTCTGCTAAACAGTTATTATTGCATCTGTGAGATTTAAGAAGCTTCGTGATGATTTGAGCTGCAGCTTCGGGTCAACAGTGTAAAAGCAAATCGAGTTAAAACCATCAAACATCTAACATTTGATGAATATTGGCCGGTGTTACCACCATGCAAATGTGAAAAGATGGTGCAGTGATGCGCTGCCCCACAGCGGCACCCTGGAAGCAGTTAGGAGTTCGGTACTTTGCTGAAGGAGGAGGTGAGCTGGCACCTTTCCAGCTCTCAGTCCACTCTGTATATAGTGCTAGACTTGAACCTGACACCCTCCAGCTCACCTGTCAAGTCCCCATGGACTGAGCTTTACTTTTGTGATAAACCCATTGACATTATCTAACTACAGTAAGTCATGTCAGTTACACACACCTAGTTACCTATATATGTATGTATCGCTATCTAAAGACCGAATGAGCCCAAAGCAGCAACATTTAGCAAAGGTGTGTGAGTTTCCAGACAAATCCTGCTTTAAGAGAACATTCAAAATCAGATTTTAAACATGCATGTTCCTTTATAATGTTTAAAAATGTGGCCGCGGTGATTTGCTTGAAAATAAGACAAAGATAGATGTGTTCAGTCTTCAGAGGAAGCTCAGGGGGGCAGACAGAGACAGAGAGACACACCGGACAAAGACAGAGAGAGAGAGAGAGAGAGAGAGAGAGAGTCGGGGCTGCTCCCCTCCTCCACCTCCCCCCCTCCATCATGTTTAGGTGCCGGATGTATAAATACCCCACTTCCCCCAGGGCCAACTCAGCCCAGCAGGACCCTCTCTGCCCCCCCTGCTCAGACCACCCCCCTCTCTTGTCTCCTCCTTGTCCAGCTCCCTCTTACCCCCACCTCCTCCCTCCCACCCCAACTCACCTCCCTCTTACATCGTCTAATTAGGATCTTGGGTCTCGTTAAGGCCGGCAGCCCGGGCCGCTGATACAAAAGCTGATTCTATCTGACGTAACAAGTCAATGCCAAGGGGACAGATGCTAATTTTAATTAATTAAATGGAAGGGTCAGCTCATGACAAACGAGGGCCAGAGGGAGGGTCGCTCGCCGGTGTGTGCTTGGACCAGCCAGACCCCCCCGTTCCTCTGGAGGGGAAGATCAGCCCAGTTGTTGTTATTACTGCTGTTGTTCATCTCACAACGCTAGACCCCGCGTTCCCAGATGAGAACTTTACAGGCAAGTCATGGCTGGTAGGCAGAAGGTGATTGGATGGGGGAAGAAAGAAGTTGGCATTCCACCTCGTTAGCACGAATTACAACATGCATAACCCTGATCTGGGGGTTGAAAACAATGCTTTACCTCACGACTCTCTGCCCCCCTGCTAATTTTCATTGAAACGACGAACATGGGCAATTATATTCTGTCGTTTCTGTGAATCAGTTAAGTAAACAAATGCACAGAGAAATGAAAAATACATCCATTTAGGCTACCATGATCCATCCATTGTCTATAATCACTTATCCTTCACGGCTCGCAGGGTGCTGGAGTAGATCCCAGCTCTATTAGCAGTTAATCTGCCAAGTGTTTTTTTGATTAATCAGTTAGGAAATCTAATTCATAACACACAGCCATTAATATATATATATATATATATATATATATCTTTACTGGACACCAACGCGATCTCTTCAATTTGCTGATATCCGAAAGTTGTTATTAGTTGTTGTACTAAGTTTTTCCCTCTTTAACTCTAAACAGTCTCTTGCACACGCAAGACTCCGGACGTGAATCTCCACTCACATGCAACTCTGCTAAGGCAGAAATAACACTTCCTGGATTACTAAAATTAGTATGTATATTACTATCTGATCAAAGGAAACAACATTACGTCCCATTGAGCACAATTTTCAACTCCATGTTTGCGACAAATTTCAGCGAACACCATACGGTATTAAGCTTCGATATCCAAGTTATTTTCTCTTTATTTGTTCTGCTAAATATCAAAATGATTAAAAGTCATAAAAGTCTATCTGCTGTCTTTGTCAGTTGCCTTTTCTTTGCAAGCTTGAGGAGGATCTGCGGTATAAACCACAGGTGCCTTTTCATCAGTAAGTACCAAACCAACGCTGACAACAAAACCACAAGTCCGTCATTGTCTACTGGCTACTGACGTTGTCGATCTGATAAACCTGCCAGCTTTGACTTCAGCAGAAATGTTTCAAAGCGGTAGATGAGTGGATGATAATGGTGTATCTGACTTACTGTGCAGCATATTCTGCTTGTTGGATACTAAAAAAACTGCCACATTTTTCTTAATATTAAGAATCCCCCCCCTCCCTTTCTCTCTCGCTCTCTCTCTCTACCCACTGACCTAGTTTTGGCATTTGATCCTGACTGGAAGATCAACCCCTAGAGGGTGCACAGTGTCAGCCTTGTACCATGTCAATTCCCACACAAAGGGCACCCTTTGTCACTTCATATTTTCAAGGCTCCAAAACCCTGGCTTTTTCATTGTTTGTTTCTGGCAGGGGTCATTTCCTGATGGTGGCCCTGCCTCCCTGTTGTTCTTCCCTATGGTGCACCTGCTGCCATTGTTGACCATCACACAACGGGGAGCCAAATGTCTCCGTTCACAGATTAGAGATTTGAACTTGATCCACCCTATTTACACTGCTGCCTTGATTTTTTTTTACATTGCAACATAGAACAATATCTGATATTATGACTACAAGAAACTCCTTGAGCAGAAAGTAAATTAGCACAATGTCAGATCTCATTCTGGAAACATGACAACATCTGCAGAAGATGCACAAAGAGGCGACGAATGTTGAGCAGATAAACCACTTTTTAAACCACCTTTTAAAAAAAGGTGAAACTGAAAGTGATCTCATCAGTGATGGCAGGAATAATCCTTCATTAGACAGGAAACCTCTATGCACCAGTATGTCTAAGGTGAACCAGGTGGTAAGCCTGTCAACTGTGTGGTTAGTTTACAGCAGACAGTTCGGGTGATAATTTCAACGTTAGCCTTCATTTATGTCTTCCAAATCTGTTTGTCTGATTTGGTGTTCTTTTAGAATATTCGACTTCTAGAAGAGTGTTACTGTAGCTGAATTAATCTTTAATTCTCTCTTGAAAGCAGAAAGTTTTGTTCAAAAGACTTTCCGACACTCCCTCCCTCTCATCCATCTCCTCCATGGTCTATGACTCAGACACACGGGGCATTTTAACAGGATGTCCTTGATGAGGCCCAGCACAAATTACCCAAAGTGCCATCTTTGCCATCGCCACTTACTATTTGACAGCAGGAGAGTGAGGGCTGCTCCTGGCAGAAAAGTGAGCCCAGAACCTGGCGTTATTGGTGGCCAACACCGGCCGACCGTCACGGCCGACGCTCCGCCGGGGGTCAGCAGCCATCACGCGCGGTGGCCTAATGCTGCTGATGAGAGAGAGCCCGCCTCGCAGGCCTGCACACCCCTGAGGTGTGGCCACTCAGTGTCAGCTTAACCTGAGCTGACAGACCGTCCACCGCTCGCACGGGCGTGCACGCACTCACACATGCACTGATTCATAAAAATACACACACACATCTGCAGATGTGCACACACACAAATTTGTAAAAATACCCATGGCCACACAAAACCTCCTTTCACAAACACACACACGCAAACATGCTAAACACTACGGCTACATATTAATGATATCACTTTTATAAGACACACTCTTACAGTATATACGACAGAGCTTTGAGCTAAATGCTAACGTGTCAGCAACGATAATGTCAACATGCAGGTATGATGTACTTAATTCAGCCTGTTAGCACGGTAACAATTGCTAATAAGCACAAAATACAAAGCACCATTTGCAGGTATTTGGTCACAAACCTTTGACCTGATAATGATACTGGATGAAAAGTCAAGGCCATCAAGGATATTACAAGTTATATATATATATATACTGGTACCATATATCAATGGTTTCACTCAAAACCACAACCATGCATGGCACTAGAAGTCGGGGGTCTGTAGGTTTCATCATGTTAGCATCGGTGGTGGACTGACTGACGTTGGGTTGGGGTATGCATAGAGCCACATCGTGCAGCATGGCTAAAAACTGTTCTATAAAGTTGATAAACACTAAAAATGTAATATATTTACCTCCATCTGTTTTCCTGCTCCTCACATCACCGGTAAAATGTACTCCACTTTCACACAAATAAAAAAAAAAAAAAAAAAGGTCTGAGGGGGTGTGATGGTTTTCACACCCAGCATGTTCATGTGAGCATCATGGTGTGGGTTAGAGACCACAGTGGAAACTGTCTCAGGCCAGATGCATTACTAGTGAAGTGTATTGTGCTCATCGTGGATGATTTAAGATAATATTCTGTTACACGGGTTGGGATTCACCGCTTTGCTCAAGGGCACTTGCAGCAGACAGTGATGACGGAGGATCGAGATGTAACACCAGGCGTATAATGTTCCCTCAAGTTTAAAATGTCACTTCGAAATGTCACTTTAGATTTTGACATCTGAGCCATTAGCAAGCATTGATGTTCCACATGAGAAAATTTAAATTCTGACATCAATGGTGGCATTTCCACCATGTTACGTACTCGTGCCTGAGCAGCAGGCCGTTTGACTCAATTTATTTAGGTAAACACGCTAAAGTACAGAATAATATTTGTTTTCTAGGCTGTAATTTTGTCATTCCCCAAAGCAAACTCCGAGGAGAAACCACAGATAAATACAGAGCTGAGAAATCTACTATGTGTGGGCATTTCAAAACAAAGTAAGCACGCAATAAGTACTTGGATAAAAGGTAATATGGATACATCTAAACCAAATAACCCACATGATAAGTAACAAGTTGAGACATATCAGTGTAGGCGGTTAACCACTTAGGCCTTAAATTCTCAAGAATGAACAGCTTGGTTGCAGTTAATAAGCAGCAGATGATTGTGAGTACACAGAAAGGATAAATGTAGCATGAACAGATGCTCAGGTGCTGACTGCAGATGCAATCATAGTTATTGGAATAGTAAAGCAAGTTCACAGTTTTTGAATTTAGATATTTCTGTTATGCTTACGTGAATATAAAGTGTGAGAAGAAAAACTGCAACTTACCTTTTGTCATCTTTACATTTATAATATAATAACGCACCTACAGGAGTAGTTAGTTTGCAGTTGGCTTACGTATATGGCAACAACTTAGACTGCGAAATACATTAAAAAAACAGTTCAAGCCATTTCGGTCAAACATTAACATCGCTGTGGTACAAAGCTCCTGTGCTAACAATTCAGATACTTCTGTTAGTACACTGTGTATTTCCTCTCAGCAGGGTAGTGTTATCTCAATCAAGTACGGCCATTGTGTGCTTAGCAGAAACGGCAATCGCAACATTACAACATCAAAAATCGCAACAACCAATCATATATTGCAGAGTTACTGTGGTATAGTTCACAGCTTCACCCAAAACACAGAACAGAGCCAAGACTCAACACAAGATAAGCACGTCACCAAAAGAAAAAGGACATACTTAGCTTGATGAAGTGAAGCAGAGATGTCCGGCTTCTTAGTAAAACCTTTAAACAGCGGGACAGGAAACTCCAGCTTCAGGCTTGAAATGCATGTTTGAGACCTACAGGTAGTTTGACCAACAGTTAACTGTCAGGGTCACGAAGTCCAGGAAGTATACGCCATTATTTCTTTCACCAAGCTACTTTAACAGACACTATAGTTTATCCATGCTTTGAAGGGGAGGGTAAAGCGAGTGGTATTCAGTTGGTTGCAATCTGCAAGTTTACCACTAGATGCCACCAAATCCTACACACTGGACCTTTAACTTTTTTAACAATGGGCAGATGGGCATTATTTTTCCAATGCTTGTGGTAATTAGCAAATGTTTGCATGCTAACACACTAGAGATAGTGAACATTACACTAAATAACTAAACAGCACATGTTTAGTATCGTGAGCATGCTGCTGTGCCAAACTGCAACCTCATAGATGTGTTAGCATTGCTGTGGTATTTTACTCATACTTTATAGATGTAGTGCCTAAAAATTGGTATAAAAATGCTACAGAGTGAAGTGATAGAGGTGTGTCAGTTAAACGGCTGGTTGGGTCGCATGCACCAAATATTCGTGGCCAGACTCAAACCAGTGACATTTCAACTACGTACTAAGCACCCCAAACCACTAAGCCATCAAGACATCCCACACACACATATGTCAGCATTGGGACACACCGGGAGTTGCTGTAGCAGGAAAACATTGCAAGTCATTTCCAAGTCCTTCCAAAGTCCTTCCAAAACTCATGTCAGTGACGTGCAATACAGTGTAATGATTATCTTTCCATGACATGGGTTTGGATGAGTGACAATCATCTGTTGATGTATTGATATCAATCTATCATCCTCATGTCAAGGAACCTACCTCTCTCATCACCCCACTAAAAGCCTGATGGCATTTCAAACACACATGGACCAAAAATCTGCTTGGTGATTTAAGAGGGTTCACAGAGAGGCAACATCTCTCTTCTTTGGGCAAAGTATTAACTATATTTGTGTTGTTGGACATAGATTTTTTTTTAATAAACCAAACAACCAAACTGTCCACCCACTGTGACTACAAGTTGACAATTAGAAGATAATTATTGATAATCACACTAAAATTCAGTGTAACTGTAGCCCAAGAACAGACAAATCAAAGTTATATATAATATCAAGCTATAAATTTAGCAAAGATTACTAGTCAAGCAAGGTTGTATCAGCAAAACTCTTCAGCGTATTGAATCTCCCTCTGAATGATGAACGATGGTGTTTAATTTAATGAAACCTCTACTGGACATATGGGAAAGTACTTGGGCCACTATACTGTAACACACAAACTATGCTGCAATAGACACATTTTTGTTGTTTTAAATATATATCGACGTCCTTCGTCATTGTGGTGTTTGTTTGTCGTATGGACGATAATTCATGATTGGTTTGTTCTCCTGTTCAATAAAGATTTATTGGGGGAAAAAATGGTGCTGGGGTTTAGGGTGGGCTGCAGGGTGGTGGATGTGGGTTGGAGGTGAAAGGAAACACCGTGGTGTTGATCTCCTGGAATGCGGCATGCCAGAAAGCTGGCTCGACTGGCACCAAACCAAATGCCTTCAACCCCCTCCACCACCACCACCAACACCACCACCACTCTCACTCTCCCTCCTTTCTCCTCTCCCTCTCTTGAGTGTCATGTCCCCAGTCCAACTCCCCTTTTCTCTCCTCACTTCTCTCTCTCTCTCTCTCTCTCTTCCACAACCCATGAAACAGGAGAGCCGCCATCTCCGCTTCCTCCGACAGGATCAGCGATCATTCTGCCCAGACCTCCGGACAGACGGCATTCCTTCCCCCTGCTGCTGCTGCTGTTGCTGGCCGGCTGTTGCAGCGGGCATCCAGAATAGATCTCTGACGTCTGCCTGGTTACTAGAATACACCAACGTCCCGAGAATCAAAGGGAACACAGAGGATAGAGACATATACACATTCACACGAGCAAATTCATTTATACACACTGAGACCAAGGTCCATTCGAACACAATAATGCCGCTACCATATAATAGGTTGCTGTGATGTCAGAACAGAGTCAACAAGGGTCAAACCATCACAGCTACATCACATCATCGAGTGGAAGCCTTCAAAAAGTCATGTCAGGCATGTAAACCGAGTGCTGGAGGGGGGGGGACTGTGGTCTAAATAGTGACCAGAATTTGACCCCACATGCTAATTGCACATATCAATACAATCAATACAAAAAACAGCACCACAAAAGTTGAACTCAAAACTGAGGTCCTCCACAGCTGATACATTCATTCTTTAATGCCTTGCGTACTGTGTAAGGAAGGATACTAAAATCTGTGTTTCGGTTATTGTATCTCCATTTTTTTTAGGCATGGCTGGTCGGGTGGTCGGGTCATCACTTTGACTGAAATATCTCAACAACTATTGGCTGGATTGACTTGAACTTTGGTACAGATATCCACGGTGCTCATGGGTTGAGTTCTGGTAACCCTCCGGACTTTTCATCTGCGCCAACAAGTCAAAGTTTTCCAACTATTCAGTGAAACATTGATTAAATTGAACATTCATGGTTCCCAGACAAAGTAGCTTAATGATTCACGTGATCTTCGTCAGACTTTCTTGACATTCACGCCCAGAACCCTTCAGTGGGTTCTGGGCCTTCTCTCAGTTGGACGTGCCTGGAACACTTCCAAAGGAAGGCACCAAGGGGGGCATCCTAATCAGATGCCCGAACCACCTCAGCTAGCTTCGAAACGAAGGAGCAGGGTTTCTCCACCAAGCTTCCTCTGGATGTCCGAGCTCCTCCTAGGTGGAGGAAGTTGATTTCGGCCGCTTGTATCCATTGTGTGGGTTATCCATCCTCATTCTTTTGGTCACTACCCAAAGCTCATGACCATAGATGACCAACTGTAATTTTCACATCTATGAAATGTGACACGTGTGACCCGCTCTGACCAAAGCAGAGCCCACAGGCCAAAGTTGGCCTAATATAAGGTTTGTTTTAGCTCACCAGATGATTTTTTTTTATTAAAAATGAAAAACATCAAGCATTTTAAATGCATCAACAGAAGAAATGAGATGTTCTGGCTTTTATGAACAAACTTTTAAAAGGCTGGGGAGGAAACGGGGGAGGGGTTTGGCGGAGGATGGCACGGTTGTCACTTTTGCTGCCGTCCATTTGCATGATTCATGTTGACTGAAGCCCTGCGTTTGTCAGGGGAGGTGTCTGCAGTAAAAGTGCCACAGCCCTCCAGATTGACACTCATTAGTGAGGGGCTCCAAGGCAGAGGAGGGCCCGCAGGGGGCAAGAGGGCAGTAAGGAGGGCGAGAGGCCACATCCCACTAAAAATAAATGATTTCTAATGATTGATACAGATAGCACTGGACTGATAGGGCCAGATGAATCAGAGGACTTAGGTGGTAGCGGTGGCAGGCAAGACCTCTGGTTGGCAAGTTGTTGTCAGCTGAAACGCCGCTTAAAGCCACCATGTCCAGCTAAACGTGTCTGATCTGGATCCTAACACACACATGCATTGGCTACACCACCTCAGTACCAGTACACCTCCCCTCCACCACCTCCTCCTCCTACACTTGTTGTGTTTGACCACCTCTAGCAGTGCCCCTCTGCCTCCTGCCACTCAAGCCATATACACAAATACACACACTCACATTACACACATTGCACACAAATGCCAGCGCTCGCCCAGGAGCAAGTGAAACAAACAGGGGCTACCAGGCTCCAGCGTGCCTACACACACATGCATGCATGCATGGACACACACACCTCGATCTTAGCCTCTTGTGCTTTAACCCTGCTGCACTTTCCATGTCTTCACAAAACCCCGGAACACTGTGTCCATCACCGTGTTTGTGCATTAAATCCGCGGCTCAGGTCATTCATCGCACATGTCTCAAGCTGCCAATCATTCAATCAATCCCGGCTTCATTACAGTGATTGTAATATCAAGGCCCCCAGCATCAAGCTTGCAGGATGTTAGGAAGCAAGGGGGCAGGATTATTTTAATACAGCATTCAGATCAGATTTTCTTCAAAAGTAATTTTCTGCTGCACCTTCTCAGGCGGTGTTCGTCAAAGACTGAGTTAGGACGCAAGGAGGGTTGAAAGTTTTGAGTGTACCTTGGACTGGGAGGTTATGAAGGTACTGTCAGAAAAGTTTGTTTTTCCAATTAATTAATATCAATGAGCTGTTGTCCGGCAAAGTAAAATGCTAATTATTTTTCTCTGCTTTACAGGCAGTTTGAGGTTTTTTGTTTGTATAAATTAAAACCAGAGGGCAAGAAATATAGATAATATACATTAACATGACACTAAATGAATAAAATAATATTCAAAATGTCAGATATCTGTAGATTAAATAAGAAAAAAACATGCTTGGACTATAGCTCTAGGGATGGAAATGATGGAACCATTGGTCGTTCTATCACTTCAGTCCTGAATGAAATATTTCAACAACTGTTGAAGACATGAAATGTTCTGCAGACATTCATGGTCACCAGATGATATATCCCACTGATTTTGGTGATCCACATATTTCTGGCAGAAAAGAAGAGCAGAAATGAGCTAATGAAGCCGTCGCTGGAACACTAGTAAGAGTCACAGATTAAAAAAATGACTGTCTAGTTGAGTAAGAGTGTATCACTGAAAATTCACGAGGTCCTCCCCTCTGACAGACCACTGTCAGCTCTGTCAGCAGGGTTGGACCACACTGACACCGGCCCCTCCTTCTGAGCCGCACTCAACTGTGGAGAAGTGGACAAGAAAACTGGTAATGGATGATTGAAAACACTGGATGCATCCAGTGACAGTGCAGTGGACATTTTAACATGGGGGCTAATGGAGACTGACTCACTTCTGCAGCCAGCCTCAAGTGGCCGTTAGAGGAACTGCAGTTTTTAGCACTTACCCGCATTGGCTTCATTTCCCAGCCACAGAAGTTGCCGCTTGGGTACATGATCTTCTCTCCGCTTCTTCTTTCACAGGCTGCAGTGAAGCACTCTTTTCCAGCAGTGTTTCTTTGTGGCCGTGAATAAATATATCAGGCACCCAGCAGAGGTGTTAGAGGTTAGACAGTGGGAAAATGGGCTAAGGCAAGGACACGTGGGCCAAGTGGGCCAATGTGAGTGCAAGGACAGTCGGAAGCTAAAATGTGGCAACTCACTCACCTATTTAATCAGGCTCAGGTTGACAGAGGAATGGCAGGGGTTGAGCTTGGGATTAAGTAAAGTCAGCAAAAGCAGCAATCAATCACTTTTTTTTTTCTACTTCAGGAAATGTGATGTTATTCAGCAGATATTTCACTGCCAGAGTTCGACATCTCATATTTCTCATGAAGATCATCTAAATTCCATCAGTTAAATTACGGTAACTTAAGGATAATAAACCCATTTCTCAAGTCAGTATGGGATTAAGGGAGCAGGAGAGACACAGTGATATAATGGAAATGCACTGAACCTGTTTAAAGGTCGATGAATTATTAAATAAACAGACGGTGCCTTTGATTGGGTAGGTGACACGGAACCATGGAAATCCTCGGCTAAATTGACAGCACCTGACACCTTGTCCAGCAGGGTTTACGGCCTGATAATTAGGCATTAGAACAAGCGCCTATCCAGAGTGGCAGCTGTACATCAGCTGTCACTCTGGATAAACAAAGACAACAGAGCTTGTTACTGAAGGAAAAACATACTGTATTCCTCCGTGCCCAAAATAACTTTATTAAGTTAGGTCAGCGCCATGAAATAAGCAGAGTCATAAAAAGAAACGTACAGACTTATTGTCAACGCAGAACATTAAACTTTGAGGCCTTTCTTTGTGGATGAAGCACGACAAGCACAGATCATGAACATGATTTCATTTCATTTCTTTGGATGAAAATATATATGCTAAATATGCAGCTATAGCCAGTAGCTTAGCTTAGCTTAAAGACAGGCTCTGTCCAAAAGTAAAAAAACAAAATCAAACCTATTAATTAACTGCGGAGGGTGCGTGGTGCATCACCTGCAGGGGAGAGGTGTGGAGAGGGCTCAGGAGAGCAGCGCCAGGTGAGAGTGATTGGCACACCTGTATCCAGTTAGCCAATCAGCCTGCGAACGTCTCAATGCACTGTGTGTGCTGGTGAAAATGAAAAGATAAATCTAAAGTCATCATGTTTCCGCGGCGGCAACAGCTAATGCCACGCTAACATGTTATGTTTTGTTTGTTTAGTGTCAGTTTTTGGTTTTATTGGGGTTATTTGCTTAACTATTTAAGCCAGGCTTATCGTTCTGTTTCTAGTCTTTATGTTAAGTTAAGCTTTGGGCCAAACAAATAAGACATGTCAGTTAAAGAGCGTTAGAGGTGCTCTTAGGCAAGTTTTGTTACCTTTAATAAGAGCTGGGTTAAATGTTTCCCCCTGTTTCCAGTCTTTATGCTAAGCTAAGCCAACCACCTGCTTGTTTCCTGCATGTAAGAAAACATGTAAGTGTGTCCTTTAACGATGAATTTCACTCTTCTATCGCCTCCTTTCATCTTCAACTATCGCACATTTAAACTGTTCCATCGAATGCTTCAGTTCGGTTCAGTTCTTCATAAAATCATGGATGCGTTCAGCCTCACCCCCGTATTCTCTCTCTTACTCACATGAAAATATACTGTCAGAACCTGGCAACACACCATGCACACACTCTCGTCACTGGCCAGTCGAAACACAACTGCAAAACCACAACCACTCATGACAATTTCAGTCTTACACACAAAATGTCTACGCGTGGAAACTCAAGCCCTTTAATAGTCAGTAACTCTGTGAGCTCGCAGTCATTCCATAAGGCTCTCTGTGCTCAAACCTTCTATAGGCTTCTCATTTGGCTGTAATTAAATCCTTAACAGTAGCTGCAGCCGTGCAGCTCTCCCTGCACCAGCTGACCCTGACAGTAGCACTTAGTATAGCAGGGTCAGCTTGAACCTGACAAGGGTGATGATTTCTTAATGTACTCAGAGGGCACGGCAAGTGGACGACGGCTGAGGTGGGGAGTCTGTCTGCATATGAGGTGGGTGTAGGGTCGGGGTCGGAGTGTGTGTTGAGGAGGTATGGTGCCTGGGTAAGGGAAGCCTGGCAATGTTTTGGAGGGGTGGGGGTGGGGGGTGATCTGCGTTCATGGAGCAGGCCAGAGGAATGTGTGGAAGTGCACAGCTGCCCTGTTTTGTCATAGCTGTGCACTGTGCTGTCTGTCTGAGTAACATAAAGCTGCCAGTGTTGTGTGTTCATGTGCAGGACCTCCCATGGATCGGCGGGCCCCAGATGCACAGCCCAGCATGAGTGAACCTACATGAGCACCAACTAATACAGTTAAGGCTGGGGCTTGAAAGCAACACCAGCCATCAGTCAGATCCTAGTTTATGGAAGTTGTCTGTCAAATCTATTAAGTGCTTACAGTGAAAGAAATGCAAATCTTTTCTTCTGGGTATATAATTTACGTTTAAATTATCACAGAAATTAAAGAAAACTTACAGTTAAATAATGTCTCCTGATTACAGTTCTCTTCGCTCGGGCTTTCAGGCTATAAATTTATTACGGAAGGTCTGTAGAAACTTCGGGGTGTGAAGGTTAAAAGATGTGGAGCAGGCAGGCAGGGTCTAACGAAAAGGTTGCATTATAAGAAGAGCAGGATCTCGCTTTTTTGGATCTTAGTCCATGTTTGGGACTAATATTTAGGACACTTCCATCTCTCCTGCTTTGACTTTTACCATTTTTATCTGTGAGTTTCTCAACTTTATGAACATGAAATACTGAATGACTCAAGAACACCGTCTTTTATCAGACATTTGCATGATGAAAGAGCTGGTAATTTTGACAGAAACGATGACATTTGGACAAGCTGATATGCAATAAAAAGGTTCTTCTGAGCAGAATGAGGGCGAGGTTCCTTCCATCTGATTTAAAACTGGCTGCTAAGGTTTTCAGGAAAACTTAGAGATTAATTTAAATGTCTGAAGTCATAGTGAAACAAGTGACACATGTCCCATATCACTGTGTTTTCAAATGCCACGTGATGAGTCAAACCTGCGTAAACTCAGTTTGCCAGTTCAAAATGTAGCTGATGTAACTTTGGGTAGTTACATCTCAGTGCATCACTCACATATTAATACAGTTTACGCAAATGAAGTTCTCAGGCCTCTGGAGGGAGCGAGAAGATGAACCAACCAGGTGAACTAACTCAGGGGATAAGAGAGAGGATGGACGAGGTACGTTAAATAAAAACTAAAATAAAAGATGTGTCCTGAGGCACAAAGACTCCTATGAGATAAACACTGAAGATATGTTGATCATTGGTGTCAAAAGCATCACTGAGGTCATGAATGTTGATAGGAGGACTAATGTGTTGACCATGTAAATCGAGGTAATTAAAAGGATATCAAGTTGAGGCCGGTTTTAGGTGTTTGCCTGGAAGGTTACGCTGAAAGGTCACATGTGTGACTGTGGAGTGTCAGTGCCCGAGAGCTGCTGCTTGTTGCCATAAGCTTACACATACCCGCTCTGTGTTTATAGGGGTTAGCGAGGGTTCATAGGCCAACAAGAGAGTGCACACTGTCCCATTACTCTACCACCACCACCACCACCACCGCAGCACTCCCCTCACTTAAACAAGCTTCCTGGAGAAAGTGGGAAGTGTCTACGGGGTGACACACCACGACATGTGCTGATGGAGACGTCGATGAACTCCGCTTGGGATCAGGGAGGTGGCAAATATCACCCAAAGTTGACTCACGAAAATAAAGCCACATAGCCTAACTTGAACTTGAATGTACATCATGTCTCTACGCTTTTCCAGGCAGCCCCGATAGGAAAGGCACACTGTCTGAAAACATGGCTTAATATTCTTTATGTTGGATTGTCATCTGAGACCTGAGAGTACAGCTGCAGGTCTAGTGTTGCCCCACGATGGCTGGGGATGTCTGACAGGACAGAAACCCACCCAGCATTGATTACCGGCTAATTATAGGCTAAGGAAGTGGCAGCTTGTTTGTTTCTGGGTTGCTGAGGAATACATTTGCACTTCACCAAGAGTTCATGAGCTATCGAGTGTGAATTCCGCTGAGCAATAAGTGCTATCTTTTTCTATCTCACTCTATCTGGAGCTCACAAGATCTCTCCATTCTGTCTTTCCTCACTTAATTCCACCACCCTCTGTTTTCACAGCCTCTGTGGGTGGTGCCTCCTGAAGCCCTCTTTCACACCCCGTGTGAGATTTGAATAAACATATGTTGCGTTAATTATGAACCAGTGCCATGGTGTGCCTCTAACAGGAAGGCGTTCTTCAGAAGCCGCTTTGGAGAGACTTGAGCTCCAGTTAAGTCGGCCTAATGAGTAACGTTTACACGGTGATTATGAGGGACGTCCTCACTCCTGCTTCTCACAGCGCTCAAACACCTGCTCCCAGCGCTGCCTCGCAAACACACCCAAAATAAAGCCAGGCTTCATCACATTTTTACCACGGTCTTCACTAAACTTGTCAACGCCTCAGCACGGTGTAGAAACAGAACAACCTCTCATAATGTAGCCTTCAGGACATATGTTGGGTTTACAGTACAGTACAGTACGTACCAGTACTTAAATGTAGATACAATCAAGCGAGACTGTGGGAAAAGAGGGAGTAACACTTTAGACGAGAGGAGAAATACATTTTAATAAATACTGTGTACAGCCCCTTCTTTACTATAAGATGCCCAAGTTTTAGTCCTTGTTTTGTATTGTTACATTTAAGTAACTGCTCAGTATTTTAGTAGTATTTGATTCATACAACAAAACGACTGTAGAGTAGACTTTTACAGTATGACTGTGTTTTCCTGTACACAGTAAAAACATATTAGACCTTTATTTATACACCATTTTCAGGGAATCGATACAGAATAAAGAAGTATTTCTATACTGGAGACTGTTAACTGTACAGCAAAATACTGTAATATTTATTACAGGCTTGATATACTGTACTATATTTTACTGTAATAAATACAGTATGACCGTCTAACTTTCCAATATTACAGTAAAAGGATATTAGTACTGTTGATTTCACATAAGGTTGGTGTTTTATTCCATATTTTAAAATGTCTGTAGATTTTATGATAAATATAGATATAAGCTGCCAAACCATGACAGCAAAAGACCGTAAAATATACCATTAAATATTATATATGAAATACTACTTTATTCCATGAAAATTGTGTATAAATAAAAGTTTTGAAATATGACATACTTTATGGCTTATTTTACGGTCTTTTACTGTCACGTTTTGAAGTTTTTCACCGTTAAATCTACAGACATTTTTTTACAGTGTATAAAAGGGAGTTCTTAACACTGAAACTGCAGATAACATCCATTATATTGTGGATATTTTCCTGCAAATCGAAGGAAGCGTTTCTCAATCTGAGGACTCGGACCACCAGGGGGGTCGCAGGATAAATTCTGTTTATGTTTCTGACTTTTCTTTTCTTGTAAAATACTCGACAGTTTTATGTCTTTAGGCCTTTAAAAACATTTCAAAAGCAACAATCTGTGAAGGAACATCGCTCAGAAACACACAAGTATACAACATACGTGATAGGGGCGAGTAAAAAAGGTTCACAATGCAAAATGATTAAAAACGGATTTGTAGAAATCTTTGATATCAGGACTACTGAGTCGTTTTCCCTCGTAAGCACGTGATAAATCCCTCATTCCATGTGATGATAACGTCATATTTTTTAATTAGTCTTTTTGCTACAAGCGCCAAGCTGGTGTTCGAGTGAAATGAATGCCACGGCTCAGCCTGTACATTGGGTTTGATTTGTGAACTCTGTGTCAGGCATGCCATGCCCACCCACATCGGCACAATGTCAAGACACAGATATTTATGGCCGAGGGGTTATGCACCCAAAAAGCACGGTTGACTTAAAACATGAGCGAGGAGGAGAGCAGAAAAAAAATGGACAAGAACATTACGGTAATTATTATTTTGAAGCTACGAGGTGGTTTCATTTCGGACACTCGTGGCTGAAATACAGTGTAGGAAGTGCATATTAACGACACACATATATGAGTTTGACATAGTGAACATTGTGGTCATGAGTTAGAGCAACATGTAGCCTCCTCAGGTTTCAAATGGGGGTTGGTGGGCCTTTCCAGTGCAGATTCAGCGGGAACAAGCTGTAAACTAAGTGGTGTCAACCTCAAAACTTTATACCTGACTGAAGGCCTCAGTATGCCTCGGACGAACTCGTATGTACTAAGAAAAACGACGTACAACCAAGTGACAAAGGCCGCTACCGGCTGTAGGAACTTTTGCTTTGGCGGCAGCAAAGGAGGAAGTTATGTGGCGTCACCAGGAGCAGGAGGTGAACAAGCTTGTTCTTCCTTTATTGTTTACCATGACCGTGGTCATTCCCTAACCTTAACGAACTTATTGCAACCAGGACAAGCAATCAAGGTCCCAAAACCTTAAAACCTGGAGAAACTGATTTTTTTGGCGACATATTTTAGGTTGATAGTTGTTAGCAAGCCTTATTTCTTATTTACACATCCAGTAGACATAGAACAACATAATTATGATGAACTGAAGTCCAATAATTACTCTCTTTTCGCTCTCTTTTAAAAGCTTTTCTCTTTTAGCTCTGTTTTTGGTCTCTACCACCTCCTGAGGGAAATATCTGGCTAACCACTAATCATGTCTATCTGATGTTTTTTTCTGAGGCTGTGAGGGCAATAACAGCAACACTACAGTTATGCATCACACCCATTGATTTGTTGACAAATGTTTTGAAAACTCAAGTTTGTCATCTTTGGAGCCAGAAATTACCATATTTGGTGGGTGATGTCTTACGAGTCGGGCTGCACTTGGTTTTGACTCACAGTACACTAAAATATGTTCCTGAAAACATTTGGCATGAGAAAATACACAATGCGGTCACAAAATCTTGATTCATATTGGACCAGCACTGCCTCGTTTGACAGTTTCAGTGACAGACTCAAGGTACCCACATCCTTATCTTCTGTTTTAGTCTAAATGGGACCAAAACTTGAACTTGAACCTAGAGATTGAGAACATAAACTCATGAGGAAACTGTTTACTGAGGTCATAAATGAAGTGAGAAGTAGGCTCGTATCTCCATAAGACTCTATGAAATCTGACTTTTTTTTTTTTTTTGCAGCCATGTACGTTGCCCCCTGCAGGCCATTAGAAAGAATGCAGGTTTAAGACAATTCCACGTCAGCTTCACTCTGCAGAACCTCAAGTAATGTTATAGTTGTAGGGAGATGGTAAAGGTGGGTGGACATCGACAGAGGCACTTTGGTCAAAGTTGGGGTCACATGACTTTTTCTGTAATAAACTACAGCACAGTCTTTGCTTAACCTCAACCTAAATGTTCCCAGTGGCTAAATATAACTATAAAAATGTTTTAAAATCCTATTTTTTATGAACGAATATGCATTGAAAGATTGGATATTTTGGCTGGAATTAATCAAATATGTTGTAATGTTCGATATCTTGTGTTATCTTGATTTCTTGTATATATACGTGATTTCTAGGAGACGGGGATGTGGTTGGACACCCAAAAAGTGTAAGAAAAAGCGTCATGGTTCAAGCCTATTTTCTCACTTCCGCCCACATCTGTGACCACTGCCTTTATCGGATGTTCTTGTCTGATTGTTGGTTTGTAAGTAAGATCAGAAAAAATGTCCCCAACGTCGACCATGAGAAAGATGTTTGCGTAGGGGGGATTTTAGACGCCAAGCACTTCGTCTGAAGGACGCCGAGGCCTTCATTGTGCAGGAAACCACAGTGTCGTTCATTACTGATCAGATAAAACTTTTCAGATTTCTGTTATATTTTACACCAGCTAATGATAACAAGGTGCAACTCCCACAATATGACAATCATCGCCGCTTCTTCCTTTTCACAAGGTATCATCTATTTTAACTGAGCAGTCGGGTGATACCGTTAATGAAGACATGTTAAGACAACCACTGACGTGCTCGTCTATCACGTCTAAATCTGTCAGCCCACAGACGAGCCAACCACACTTGCTTTTACTAGATTCTTTCACAGCCCTCAAGATTTTACATCAGTGTCCAGTTGCAGCTCTGCTCTGCCTCTCATGTCTACAAGTAGAATTCAGTATTCATAACTCATGCTCACCCACAGTGACTTGTGTGCAGGCTGCAGCAGAAAGTTTGGATTGTTGAGAATAATCAGTGTGGGTTAAAACTGCTTTATCCTGTTCAGAACACCAACGTTTCCTATGTTTTATCTCGTGCCTGAGCACACGAGAGCCAGCTGACCTGCTAATGACACTTCCAGGAGAAAATGAAAGCTGATTGTGCTTCACAAGGTGATGGCCTGGAGCTCTCACCGGAAGCAGGGAGAGCAGAGGAAGTGGGGGGGAGTTGATGTTGGTGCTGGTGGGGGTTGGGTTGGACACGCCTGGCTGGCCGTGGCGTCCGTGGTGTCGCTCACACTGAGGCCCTCTCGCCACCGGTGTCAACACTGATGACTTCACCGTGTGCCCTTATGAGCTCACCTTGCTAGGAGAGACGCAGGAAGTGGGATTAGAGCAGTGACAGTGTCAAGGGTGATAACTGTGTCATACCTGCACTGGGGGGGCTTTCATCTGTTTAATGTGTGTGTGTGGGGTCACACACATGCAGCTGCTGAATCCTCGGGGTTATCTCTTTCAACTGTGTTCATGAAGCAGACTCTGTCCACGCTGGACGACCTGTGATGGCCAAACAAGCCACAAAGAGGTCTTAAAGAGCAGAGAGTGCTGCTGCTGCATGACAAACCACTTTCTGTTTCACCAGACCTGAGATGATGATGTGTGATTGGCTGGCTCACTGACTGACAGCACACATGGATGCTTTGACAATCAAAGGAAATATTTTTGCATATTTGACTGGGACTGAAACTTCACGTGGTGCTCTCTGAGGTGTTATGCTGACTTGCCACACAGATCTAAATGCAGATTTATGCACCAAACTGTCTCAGTCCAACACAGAGGCCCATTTAAACATGTGAATATTCTTGACCTGCGCTGGGAAGTATGAGCATTTCAAGCCTTAAAGGAAAATTCTGCTGTTTCTTCTTCTCATGTCTGTCCTGCAGTAACTCCACTGTGGACAGATCTGCGAAACACATCCAGACCTCTTAAAACACCAGAACGCTTCACTTGCATGAAGTTTTTGTTTATTCTAGACAGACTTAGGCTCACATTGTATTCTTACATTAACACTGTATTCATTCACCATATGCATATACATTCTTTGGTAACACTTTATTTGTAAAGTCTTATTGATAGTCCATATTTGTAACATTTCAACTGTGTCTGTCTGACATTATTTATAGTATATATGTGAGTGTGTGTGTGAGAGAGAGTATAGTTGTGTAAATTCATGAATATACCCTGAACAATGTGTTTCTTTTCTTTTTTTTGGTGCTTCAATCAAACGTTAACCACAGCGGTGGCATGGTGTAAAAACGGGTCTTGAATCTCAACTCAAGCTGAAACGTTACAAAGCCTCTGTGGTCAGACTGAGTTTTTCTTTTGTTTGTTTGTTTTGTTTTTTGTCATTAACATGTAAAATAAAGGGGAAAAAAATAAAATAAAATACACGAATCATCTTTTAAAGAAGTTAAATATTCTTTAGAAAAGTTTAATTATCTTAAAAGATATTTACGTCAGCGTATGACGCCTTATAAGGCCATTAAAGCCATTTAATCATGACCCCACACAGACAGTGGCTTCATTACTCGATCACAGAGGTGTTAATAACTAAAATAAAATCAAATTAAAAGTTTGTTTGAACGCTTCGTGAGTCAAATGGAAAATGAAAATAAAATCGGGTTGATGATTCAACCTGTCAGTGAAGAGCTGAAGTGAAAACAGTGATTTCTTGGAAAAAACTCTCAAAAATGCTCCGCGACGAAGAGACGGTGTCTTCATTTTTGACTGGATGGCAACAAATTATTATTTTATAATCGAATAAGGAAGGTGTCAAACACTTTGTGAGGACAGAGAGGAGTCTTTACCGAAAATAAACAGCCGTAATTAACCAATCTGCTTCTAAGTCACATTCAAAAGGTCTAAAATCACCTGATCGGATATTAAATGAAGCCAAGGCGCAATAATATTATATTTATTGTTAAATTATGAAGTGGATTTAATGTTTAAGACACACAGAATGTGGAATTTTTAAATACTTTTTGAGAAAAAATTACAGTTAAATGAATGGCTTAATTATGAATTGAACTGATTTGTCTTCTTTCAACTCACCATGACAAACATTTATAAAAAGAAGATCATAATAACATTAATTATTCATGTGCGGATCATCCCGCAACGAAAATATTCCCAACAGGGAGTTTGTAGCATTTCATTGTGAGTTTATTTATTTTAAATGTTGTTTCCTGTTGTGTCATTTAAAATCATCCCTGTTTGTTTGTATTTGAACCCTTTTTAAAATGTATTAAAGTAATTACAGTCCTGTATTTTATTTTATTTTTCTTGTCAGAGGACAGCGTGTGTAATTTGTGTTGAGCTCTGATGAGGGGATGGCGCTCTCATATCTGGAGCCTATCACGTCCCTGCCTCATCATCAGACACACCTCCAAAATATGACCACTTACAAAATGTATATATCATAGGTTAGAAAACTGAGCATGTGTTTGACTCACTGCTAGCGACTCCACGCGTCAAAAAAACAGACAAGACAATCACCTGCTCGGGTAATAAAACAAAGTTTATGTATGAATAGTGTGATGAGAGCGTGTGAAGGAGGCTTGATGTGTCGACCGAAGCTTCATTTAAAAGTTTGTGGCATGTCAGTGCGCTGTGAGTAGGATAACAGTCAGTGTGCTGTTTTCTGTTTTTTTGTTATTGTACATGCTCTTATTCAACTGGACGCACCAGCGGAGCCTTATGACATTACGCACAGACTGGGCGCGGGGCTGCAAATGGGCGGCATAGGTGGCAACCTCTACCTCAGCATGTTGAATGGGACTGAAACGCAAACTTTCGGAAAGAACACCGACATCAGCAGTCACCTCCACCGCGGCGGAAAGGATCTAGCCGAGCTTAAAATGGGGATTCAGGACGCGAGGTTTTACTACCCAGACTCTGTTCAAAGCGGGCAGGACACTCTGGCTCTGCAGTACCACTCGGACCAGGCGGTGGGAGGGTACCCAGCGCAGCCCGGTAGGTTTTACGCACAGACCCTGAGCAGCTGTCCGTACGGCGGCGTGCGGTCACCGCCGAGAGGTGGAGCCGGGCAGAGTTACATCTCCGCAGCGGGAGACGGGTTTCATGCAGGCGGTAAAGACTTGTACTCTCCCTCTCCGGAGAATTACCCGGCGAACTTTCAGCACGGCTTCCAGCGGCCGCCTCTCTACCCTTTACCTGGGCTACAGGTGTGCGGGAAGACTCAGGCTCTGCTCAATAACTACCCGCTATGGGCCAAGTTCCACAAGTTCCAAACCGAGATGATAATCACCAAACAGGGGAGGTAAGTCTGACTGACAGCTCCAACAATCCTCACTTATTTCCCCACACTAATAAAAACCGGTTTGTGGTCAAAGTTTGGCAGAAAAACGTGAAAGAGTGTCCAAATTACGCACCGCGGTCCTTTACGCACTTCACAAACTTTACCAGTCTTCTCTGAACGTTGTGCAGATAACGGTGTGCAGTAGCTTCCTATAATTTAACCTAAAAGACGTTACAGCCTTGTCATGCTGCTGCCTTTGTAGTGATCATGGATTGGAGGTCATAGTTAACTCATCTTTTAGCACCTGTTTACGACACAGCACGGGTCAGGCGAAGGAGGTGTTGTGTTTTTGTTTTGTTTTTTTAGTTGGGGGGATGATGATAATGACTTCTGAACCGCGTTCAGCATAATACAAGTCGATTTTACACTTTGCTGCTTGTGCGTAAAAAAAAATTGGTTTAAAGTGGGTGGGAAGTACTCAAAAATTCAAAACACACCATATAAATAGACCTAATAAACATTTTTACAGATAATTCCTCTCATTAGTTGTTGTTTTTTTATAGTTGGTTTTATATTTTATAGCTAAGAAATTGAGCCAATTAAATTTTGATTCAGGAATCAAAATATAGAGTTGCTGGAAAACATTTTGACACCTCTGCTTGACCTCTAATGTCACAGGGGTCCTTTCAGTTAAACACCAGCAGGGCTTTAACCCCTAAAAATGAGGCTAATCAAAACATTTCACCCCCCTCAAAGGTCACTTTGTTATTTATTCTCGAGGCCTGCGTCAATAATCTGTAAAACAAAGTCTCCTCTTCTGTGATTTTAATATTAAAATCAAAATCAGTGACAGCTCAAACAGCCTGAGCTGTCTTATCTCTGCTCAGAATGAAAGGACTCTTTAAAGGAGAGGTGATAAACTGAGAAGCAAACTTTCATTTTTTTTTTCTTTTTTGGATAATTTTTGACCCACATCGTGATATCTCGAGTAGGCGACCGAAAACTGAAATTGAGATTTTAAAAACAACAATAAGACAGTTTGTGAAGCTCCTGGTCTTGAGGAGGGGAGGTGGGGGAGAAAGAGACGGCGCTGCCGGGCCCCTCTGACGGGTCACCGAGCATTAAGACGCACTCACGTCGATGAGGATTAATTCACTAATATGCGACACTTGTGTTTGACAGAAGGTTTCAGGCCAGAGGTTTCTCATGGCTCGGATCTGTGCACACAAGACAAGCGCGCTGTCATATAATAGGACACTGATATTTGCAGTGACTTCACTCTGCCTGTCAGCTGAGATTACACTTTTTATTTTATTAAAGTCACGTGGATTTAAATTAGCAATAATCTCAGGTTCATTTTTAAAACGCATTCTTGTTTTTGTTGGTGTTTTTTGGGGAGTTTTTAAATCAGAAAGATTCACAATATTACAGCATGAATTTCAATTAGACCTTTGACCTGCTTCTTCACTCTCACTGAGGTACACCTGCTGTCAGAGCTCTGGAGTGCACTTCAAGTGAAATGTTTATTTCTTTCTTGACATTTTTTAAATTTCTTTTAAACATTAACAAAAAAAATACAGCATTAATTTAAGATTTTTAAGAAGTTTATTAGAAATTTTACGGTGTGTGTGTGTGTAGACTTTGGATAAAGTAGTTAGTAATTGTGTTTTTGTGAAAGCAGAGGAAGTTTCAGCTAGTTTCTTTTAAATTTCTCTTGAAGTGTGTGTGTGTGTGTGTGTGTGTGTGTGTCATTTGACCTAAGCAGTCTTGGAGGATTGCTCTCTAGAAACACACACTGTGGGCAGAGTATCTATAATCTGTCAGGTCGTGTAATTAAAACACTTGATATAAATAGAGATATATTTTTATATTAAAATATTTCAGCCATAGCCAAACAAACACAAGGTAACACACACACACACACACACACGCACTCACACTCTCACGTACACACACACACACACTTTTCTCCACAAGAGTGTAAATAGCTAAAAATGCTTGCAGAGGTGTTATCCTTCCACATGAGACAAAAAGCGAATTTTTCATGTGTAAAAACCACAAACCTCATGTTACAAAAATCTTTAAATCCTGACAGTGGAAATATTCTCACCCCTTTTATCTTTAATGCCCTCCCTCACATGCAGAACTGCACAATAAAATAACTTTTTTTTTTTTTAAATATAACAAAAACTCCTGCAAAATTTTGGAAGAGTTGAGGAGAGAAACTAAAACCTAAAAAAAAAAAAGAAGAAGAAGATGGATTTTTCAATATCAGAGGCGATATCCTTCTTAAATTTTCATCTTGGGTTCAGGCTCACAATAATTTTCCTGTGATTTTAGAGAGGAGCCTGAAGGTCTGCAATGTTAATCAAAACCCCGGTATCTACAAGAGAAAGGGCGAGAGAAACTCTCGAGAAAAAGTGTAGAGATGGGTCAAACACCACTGAGCCTTTAGATGGCCACGCTGAGAAGGTGAGGCACCTTTGAAGTTCAGGAAGTAAAAGAGTAGATTCTCTTTTTTTTTTTTGCACTGCACTAGACGCCGGGTGTACAGCCTGACAGATCTCTCAGAAGTTTGGCTCATGTACCACACCTGGGCTTTGAAATCTAGAGACATTTTCATGGTCTGCAGCAAAGACAGAGAGAGAGAGAGAGGGAGATATATAGAGAGATAGAGGAGGGAGGGTGGGCGCGAATTCATCTGCACTTCTCATGAGCTAAATTCAGATCACCACACTAGTTGATAACGTTTCATGCTCCTGCTCGAGCCTTGTGTTTTGACTCGATTAAGGCAAAGTTCACAGGCATTGTGGTCGACATAAACAAACCGCCATTTTTGTGTCGTTCAAGAGGCCGAACAGGAAAAAGAAAAAAAGCAGAAAGAGGTTTTTTAGATGCAAAGTAATGGGATTTTCTGATTTAGTGAAGTGAGTAAAGGTGAAAAGAGAAAGTTGTTTGATCAATGTGCTGATCCTACACCTGGCCTGAGCTTTGTTCAGATATGAGTCAAGAGGAAACTTTTCCTTACTTCAATTTCCAATAAGTGCATTCATTTAAAGAGACTTCTTATTTTGAAATAACAAATATGAACACACTTTGAATTCATTTCATATCGTCAATATGAATTCAAACATTTTGCTAGAAGACTTACAAATCATGCTAACGGGGTTCTGCTTGACCGTACAGTACACTGCATGTGTTCTAGGAAGGAGACAAGAGTGACTAAGTTCTTAACATACAAACAGCTTTCAGGGAAACAATGCTAAGAGCTAAAGTTCAGACTTAGAGGAATCATGCTCATGTGCTCTCTCTGCTCCACTGAGTCCAAACTGTAACATGCGTCAGTCTGATGTCTGTCGGTAGTTTTTCGGAGAGGAAATAATCCCTTGATTTATTTTGCTCCCAAGAATAGCAAGTACTTAACTGCAAAGTACAGCTATGAGTCGCTGAGAAAAAGAAGTGTAAAAAAAAAATCACTGAACCAGAACATCATTTAATCATCTGCATGTGTAGAAATGTGGCAACCAACTCTTTTAATCTTATGAAATGTTTATTAGTACAAAATTAATGATGATTTATTTAAAAATGAGACAGAAGCAGCTTCAGATCTACGTCTATGTTTATACTCATTGAATGATCAAGTTTCTTTCCAAAGTAGGTTTGTCATATTTTGGAAATCATCACTTCAGTCTGGAAATTAGAGTGGGCGCCCGCTCTGCTGTGCACGGCTACAGACATTTCAACATGATGCAATACAGCACACGTTAAACGTGTCAATAATCATGTCTGAAAAATGATGCACGATCACGAATGCTCCAAGATGATTAGGGAGGGATGTTTGGAAGTGTGTTAATTGTGTGTGTGTGTGTGTGTGTGTCTGAAAGCAGAAGTGGGACTATTTCAAGGTTTTGACAGTATGACTTGTCACTTCCTGTTCAGCTGTTTATGTGTTCATATGCAGCTTTTCGCAGAAACATGTAGTGCCAATATTTTCAGATAGCTAAACAAGTGCTTCCTCTTACTGAGTGAATATCCTCTTCTAATAACTGTGTGAGCAGTGAAGTCCACCGCTGTTGAGCCACATGTCAATCCCCGCTGGCCTCAGCGTTGTTATTTTTCACTGGTGGCTCTCTATATTTGGTCTCCAAGAGGGTTAATAAAAAAAACTATGAGGCCGAAAGGACAAAAAAAAAAAATATGCTGCTAATTTATTCTGTGATTATTTAGACACCAGATATGAAGATAGTTTCTTCACATGTGAGTTTATTTTTACATCTCCTGCGCAAAGACAACGTCTAACAATGACCTCTTGATATGTCTCATTAATCTGTGTCAAAGAGCTCCACGTCTGTCCAGAAACTATTAAAAAGTCATCAGTGAGTCACTGAAGTTATTTAAATGAACACGCTCGAGTTTATTTTGACTCAATCCCACGTACACCTGCTGCTGGAAATACCCACTATAGAGAAATGTATATTCATCCGCTGCTGAGAATAGTCCCTAACAGATGCAACCTGTGCTCCTGTTTGAGAAACACTACAGTGACCTGCTGTTAGGGGGGATTAATGAGCCTTTTTTTTAAATTAAAACTAAACATTTGCACTCTGAAGATTTACATCTTTAGCCTTGAGATGTTACAAACAATTCTGTGTGTTTTCTCAGAATTATTTGGACAGTAAGAAAAATATGGAACAACACCAGCCTTATCAGTCTTGTGGTATGAGGCATGAAATCAGCAGTATCAGATGACACACCGTGCCACAAATTTGAATTTTTCAACATGTCCATCCACTGAATTCCTCTGCAATAAGTCGATGCAGAGGCAGGAGTGTGTGTGTGTGTGTGTGTGTGTGTGTGTGTGTTAAAGAGTGCTTGTGTCCGGCAGCAGCTGTAGACTGGCATGTTTTCGTCACAGATGATCAAGCGTACGCTCGGTGACAAAAACTGGACCTGAACTCCTGTCCGGATGAATCAGCAGGTGCGCTCATGTAGAAAAGTCCTCTCCCTGGTGAATATCCAGTTCCTCTTCTCCTCCTCTCAAAGCCTCTGCCTCGCATCCCCAGGACAAAAACCTCCACCCCTCCCTCCCTCCTTTCACTCCACCCTCTGCTCTTTCCTTTTCCCTTTCTCTAACCTCCGTTTCCCCCCCTGTGGTTTCCCCTCCCGCGCCCTCTGTCTACCAAAACCCAACCCCCCACCTCTCTTCTTCCTCCTTCCCCAACATCCACACACTTTATTTTGATTTTTTTTTTTTTTTTTAAATGTCACCACCAGCTGTACTGTCTCTTTATTACTGGCTGGTTCAACCACACTCATCTGTTTATGGTATTTTGTCTGAAAGAAAACTACAGTTATGAGTATTCATGTGCGTATATACCTGGATCAGGCTGAGGGAGTGCCCGCCGTTTGTCATTACTGTCAAGTTTCCAGTGAATCAGAGTGGCGCACTGGCAGCTTGGTTAGGGAGTCTGTCTACAGCTGCAAATTTGATGCTCACTGGAGTATCTGCGCCAGTCTGTGTACTGCAGAACACATTTTCTAAAACTTCCTTACCGCCATGTAAAGGCAAAACCCCTCAAACTGTCAAACTGTAGTCAGAAAGCAGCAGCAGCTACTGCACGCTTCATTTCCACACCGCCACCACACTGACGATACCTGCACGCTAACATGTGTTGTGTGTTTTTCAGCCTCTCTCTGTGGACTCTGTGCACGAAGCTCGAGTGCCGCCCTACATGCAAATACCCCTCTGTGTTGTGTTTTCTATGGTTTCCCCCCTTGCCAAGTTCTGATTTCCTATAAAAGGCTCTAGTAGAGGTGAATCGACAATATCAGTGGAGCAAAAACTACTCATTTAGCCTGTACTACTCTAGATTACTCACAAAGTGTAGGTGGGTTGATTCGTTCAGCAGAGTTTCTGTTTTCACTTGTATTAAACACGCCAATGGAAGAAGAGCCCTTTCACCTGTTCTTTGCGAGCCACTAAAGAGCTGCTGCCATGATTTTGTTTCACCGAGAACTATGATTGATTGTTAAACTGGACTCGCCATGTAGCCAGAAAGACCCAACTGGGACCGCTCATGGCAGGGTTTTGTCTTACCACTGAAGGGTAAGAAGAGTGTGTGTGTGTGTGTGTGTGTGCTCAGTCCACAAGAATAAAGAGACACAACCCAGAATATAACCGACCGTGTGAGTGTTTCCTCTTGTAAATTCTTGAAAAGTCACTTGTGAACAGAAGAAACTTTTAAAAATATGCAGGCAAAGTTTGATGTTACTCTGTCAGGCTGGGTACTATTACGATATCTGAGTTTCAGTACTGATAGGCAGCCAAGTGAATATTTAAAAAAAAACATACATGTTTCCAACAAAGAGGAGAAAACAACACGTTTTTACTGGGTGCTGTTTCCAGCTGTGGGGGAATAAAGATTAGTGCATTGTTGAGCGTTTAGTGCAGCAGGACGGTGTATGTGTCTGGATAAAGCACAGCGTGGTAATGAAGGAACATGACACTCAGGCCAACAGTGTGGCTCGCTGCTGTGTTTTTATTACTTCGTGAACAACGGTGGAGCTCGACGGCACAGAGGAGATAGATCAGGCTCTGGTTATTTTCATGGGATTTGATTGACAATGTAGAAAATTACTGGAAATGATCCTTTAAATGTTGTCTGAACACATGAAGCGGTATAAGAACATTGCCTCAGTGAAAATTCTAACACTATAATTGTAAGTAAACAAGATATTCAATGCCAACTTTCTATACTTGGCAGTCTTTGATACTTTGACACATCTCAGTCTGTTTCAGCCTCAGAGTCATGTCAGCGTGTAGAAATAAAGAACAAACGTGACACCTCATTTGTGTCAAAAACTCTGACAGCTCTCCTCAATGACTTCGTGAATTCATCCTGTTATGGAAATTTATTTTTAATTGGCTCTTTACCGCTGTTTAAATTCAACAATGGCGGCGTTTGCTTGTTTTTTTTTACAGTAAACAGCTACAAACAGTTTCAGGGAGGACACACTGAGATATGTTTCCATCCAAATGAGATAACACTATTTATATTTTAACAAAACAGCTCTGATAATTTGGAGGATTGTCTTTTCTGGACCCGCTTTACATGTTTCAGAATGATTATTATTCTAAGTTTAACTTGTTGTTGAAGCGTGAGCGCTGTGTGTGTGTTTGAGTGTATTTAAAGCTGTGATCAAATACTGTAGACTTCAGATGTTATCTATTCGTTCCACCCACACCAAAACGTTTTAGAAAAGAGCGAAGAGGGCGTTTCTGAAAGGGAAGTTTTTTTTTTTTTCTTCTCTTCTTTGTGTACAGTCTGCACTCTTATAATGACTAATTTAAGCCTGTATAAAACACACTTCATTTGCACTGAAACGAACCATTTCTAGGCAAACTCCTCATTCAGCGGATTTAAAAGTTGTGCCGCAGACGCTGAACAAATCAAAGGATGGAGGCCATCGGTTTAATAACAGCTGATGTCAAACATGTTGCCCTGATTTATGAACACACTAGTGATCTCATATAGACCCAGATTGTAGGGCAGATTTATGTATGAGCATGTAGCATGAATGATTAATCAGTGCTTGATAAGTGATTCATTTATTGACCTTTAAACGATGTCGAGAGCTTCTTTATTTTTAGAATCTGTTCAGAAAGTACGCTCGTCAAGCGCCGTCTTTCCGAGAGTTCATCGAAAAGATCAATACCACTCTCAGCTAGAAGGCAGCAAGCTTAGTTTAGCGCGAAGACTGGAAGCAGGTGGAAACGGCTAGCCTGGCTCTGTCTTCGCACATAACACCGCCTAAAAACCACCACTTCTCTTTTTCAGACTTCAGTTTTTGTACGTCGCGTTCATTAGCGAGCTTTAGAGGTGTCTGTTGGCTGACTGAAATATCTCAATAACTACTTGATTTGATACACACATTCCTTTTCTCCAGAGGATAAATCCTCCTTATTTTTAATGAAATATCTCAGCAAATATTTGACTGATTGCCATGAAAATTGGTACAGAAACTAAATGTTTCCCAGCGGATGAATCTTTACGACTTTGGTGATCCTCTGACTGTTCCAGTTTAAAACTGAACAATGCTTTTAATTTATGTCGCAAAACTAAGTTACATTCCCATCAGCATCAGTTGTACTTTGTGTTTAGTTAGCATGCTAACAGGCTCGACAAAGATGGTGATTATACCTGCCAAATATCAGCATGTTAGCATTTAGCTCAAAGCACTACTGTACCTGCAAGTACAACCTTGCGTGGGTGATGCTAAGCTCAGCTAAACAGCTTCTAGCTGTAGCTGTATTTTGTACAGACATAATAGTCATATCAATCTTCTCATCCAGCTCCAAGCAAGAATTTAGTATTTCCAAAATGTCTAACTGCTGCGAGATGATGTAACCCGGTGCTGTTTTACAGCTTTTTTGTGAAAAACTGTCAAAACAAGGTGACAAATGGCTGCCTGGCCCCAAAAAATGATTGTAACAGTCATGTGGTGATGTGTTTACTGTCACGTTAATGGGAAACTTCTCAGCTGGGTAAGTAATCCTGAGGTAGTAAGTGCTTCTCTGTCAACACTACATGAACTCTGAATGTTTAGTGTATACATGACAGTGGATTCTCACAAGTGGCCATCTGTCATGATGTGTTAAGGTTTTGTGTCCACGTTATATTGGTGCGCGTCCTCCCCTCTCTCTCTCTCTCTCTCTCTCTCTCTTGGTATAACCGTCCGGTAACCGTGGTGCCCGGGGGACGCCGTGACCTCCCGGTTACCTCGTCTCACTGAAGCCCCTCTGTAGGACATGTAAAGCTGCAGCAATCAGGAGCAGCTTCTGGAGCATCTTTTATTAACAGCAGCATTAAATATTCACCTACACCCACCCCTCCACGCATGTCAGCCTTCCCCTCCACCTCACGTCCATTACTCTTGACTCTTCAGCTGGTGAAAGCAAAGGCAAACAGGAAGACCTCCTCACCATAATTTCATACATGTAATAGCTTCATTCCTGTATTTTTTTTGTGCATTTCATATTATGAATTAATTCACTGACACTAAAATATTTGGAAATGACTTTTCTTCTTTTGATTGGGGGAACCTGTTTCTGACAGTGATAAATATAAAGACTTTGCACATTCCTGCACAAAACTGCCATTAAAAAACATATATATAATGAATGTTTCTTATGCACCAAAACACCAAGGGGAATTCCTTATATTCCCTATAACCTGCTTGGCAATTAACCCAGTTCTGGTTCTGATAAGCGGCGGACAAACTGATAACTGTACAAACAAAGCTCAGTGATTTCTTAGTCATGTTTTCACTTGTTGTTGTTGGACATGTTTTTTTTTTGTCACAGTCACTGTTCAAACACTGTGAATCACTTCACCTTTGCATAATTCGTAAGCATGCCTCTGGATTTTTTCCCCTCACTCTCAGTCTTCTAAGGCAGAAGAGTCTCCAGTCCCCTATGTTCATCAATAAAAAAATACCGCACTATCTCAGTATAGGTCATACATGCATTTTATATCCCTGAGCATGCACACTTCAAAGGGAAATATCGCTCTCATCCCACCTCATGTAAACCACCTACACCGCGTGTAACAACCGCCAACTTGAATGACATTTTATAACAAAACGTTTGCAAGATATATGTGGACAAAAACAACAATGACTAATCGTGTTTTTCCCTCCCTGTGTGTTTATCCAGGAGGATGTTCCCCTTCCTGAGCTTCAACATCAGTGTTCTGGATCCGTCTGCCCACTATAATGTCTACGTGGACGTGGTTCTGGCTGATCAACACCACTGGAGGTACCAGGGCGGCAAGTGGGTCCAGTGTGGGAAAGCGGAGGGAAACATACCAGGTACATTTAAAATCGTAGCATTTAATAAAACACAAGTAAAGTAAGGTGTGAATAAGTACTCAAATTCTCAGTAGGATTTTCTTATTTTAAAGCTTTAGTAACTAGATTTATATTATTAATACACCCGGCAGGATACAAATTAGATGGTTGCACACCAGCTGATGAGCAGAAACTGTGGTCAGTCGAGGAGCCTGAGAGGCTCGGTCTTTAGCTCAATGCATGCAACATGGAAGATCTCGAGGAAGTGGTTTATTTAGCAATATCGTAGCAAACCTATATGCATACAGTAGGGAAACCAGAATGTGCATCATGATGCAGACGTACTCTGAGAGGTTTCTGTGGACATTTTGATGTTGCTTTTGCTTGAAGTCAGGAGCTGCATCTTACTTACTCTGCAGAGAAACAATATATTACTATATTTTGAAGTGTTTCTGTAAAGACCGGCGACAATTCTGCATGCATTTAATGACAGAGCTCAGGAACTTCAACAATGATCTGTTAGCTTTATCATACAGAACATTTACAGCCACTTTGATTGGTTTTAGGTATTTTTGAACTTACATTAATTTATTTACTAAAAAAATTGAAGAAAGCAGATATATAAAGTAACCCCAAACAGTCAGGACGGGTTATTTATGGATGCAGGTGTTGGATACGATGGTGGGGAAAGAATGTGAGTAGCTTAAGATGGATTAAACATCCTTCCTGCATTAGAGGACTCAACTTCTTTAACAGTTTGCAAATGTCATGTGCTTCATCTCATAAAGGTGACGTGTTTCTTGATGTTGCATGAGGGAGGGTCGGCTTTACTGATCATCATTGATATATCAGTATTAGTTCACTGCAGATCATTGCTGGTGATGTACAGTATATAAGAAATTGCATTATAGAAATGCCAATGAACTCTGGCTCAGTATCGCAATTCTTTAATAAATGAATCTATTGATTGATTGATTTATATCAACCTTGTTTGTTCTTGTTAAAAAATATTACCATCAGCTGATGCATCGTTATGTGAGACTTTTTAAATCCTCAAATCTCGGTATCAACCTCAAAAATCCAATATCAGTCAAGCTATCAAACCACTTATCTCCAATGATTTGATGATTTGTTATTTTATGAGTTAGAAAAACTCTCCTATCCATTCATAAACCTGCTGCACAATCTGAAAAATGCATTGTCACAAGAACCTCATGAAGAAACGCAACATTTCCAATAGTTACATAACTTTAGACACACTAATAAAATCTGAGTATGATTGTTTGGATTCCTTCTTTATTTGTAAGAAGTTTTTTGGGTTCATGGAGAGAAATATTTGATGCACTCTGGATTTTTCTATCTTTATTTCCAGTTTGCAGTCCTGTAAAGAAAACTGAGTTTTACTTTTGTTCCCATCAGTGTCGTACTCCCTGTGCTCTCTTCCTCTCTTCATTATTCATTCATTATTTCTTCCTGTTCACACCTCAGAAAAAAAAACACACAATAGCAAGTCAACCAAGACGACATATTGTGTGTGATTGCTGATAGACTAACCACAATTATATAAATGTAGAGAAAGTGCAAGGTGTTGTCACACATGTGCCAGGTGTTGTGCAAAGGTGACTGCTGATGTGCTACAGTTGTGGAAATTGTGGTAAAACGACTTTACTCAATTAGATTTAATATTGCACTTATGTGGTGTGCTCGCAGAAGGTTAGCAGGTCATTGTGGTAACACTGTGAAAGATCATGGCGCATAGATTGTATCCTGCAATCAGCATTGCGTTAAAACAATCATCACCCCTAGTTTGCAGATAATAGTCATTTCAACCAAAGAGATGCTTCTTTGATCAAATATGATGCAAATGTGATTTTTAGCTTGTGACCCTTCTACTTATTGAACTGAATCCGCCACATAAAAGTGTTTTATTTTCTCAAATATCTCCAGCTGACTGATGTTGCATGTTGGATGTTGGGTGTGCTGAAGATTAGTCGCAAAGAAAATGTGTTTTTATTTCAGTAAATGTACCATGAGGGGAAGTTAAAAACTAACTCCTTGTGTCTCTTTTTCACCAAACATGAATGAGCAGAGAGATTCATCTGATAAATGTGTGTTACTGTCGCAAACCGACCTCTCATCACATCGCTGTATTGTGTCTCTAACACTGGAATCAAAGTGCAGATTTGCAGATATGACTGATGTTAGATGTATGCATGTTCTAGTAGTTTTTTTTTTTTTTAGGCCTGATGAAATATGATGTAATTCATGGTGTGCTTTCTACTTACAGGTAACAGGATGTACATGCACCCCGATTCTCCGAACACAGGAGCTCACTGGATGAGACAAGAAGTGTCTTTCAGCAAGCTGAAGCTCACCAACAACAAGGGCAGCACCAACAATATGGCACAGGTACTGCTCTCTGTCTAATACCTCCATCTGTTTATTAATTCAACAACAAACCCCGGACTTCATATTAAGAGTCTGAAGCCACTGCTGAGCATGAAAAGATGCAAACAATTTACCTGCAACTTTCCCAGCCAATAACCTTTGTTTCTTCTGTTTTCTAAGAAATAAATCTGTTAAACTACTTGATCATACCAGATATCAGATTAGTCACTGCCCGTGTGTCTCCTCTCCAGATGATCGTGCTCCAGTCGCTCCATAAGTACCAGCCTCGTCTCCACATCGTGGAGGTGAAGGAGGACGGCTCTGAAGATCCCTTCCTTTCATCCAAAGCTCAGACCTTCATCTTCCCGGAGACTCAGTTCATCGCTGTCACCGCTTATCAGAACGCAGACGTAAGTCACATCACAGGAAGAGAGTTTTGTATGAAAAAAAAATGGATATTAAATTGATGTTAAGTGTTAAAATACAGCCATACCTTAGCTCATGTTTCTTATTTTTTTTTCCATCTACACAATGAGGCCATAGCACTGTGACAACAGCTTCTTAATGAGGTCTGGAGTTCAATCATTCATGTCAGAGCCATGTTTAGGATAGAAGCTTTGGTTAATGCATCCATGCATGAAAAATTCACACGCACTAATTTACATTCCTACAGTCTACAGTAAGTGTAAGCACAGTATTACTATACGGTAGCTCGGGTTCAACAAAGAGTCACCTCACCTCAGCCGACCTGAGCGCTGTAAGCGCAGTCCACAGTATGTGCTGTATATAGTATCTTCAACAGCTGCTCGAATACATTGTGTAAGAGTTACTGTAGTCCAGGTTCTTGTTTAGTCCATCACTGTCTACACAGCCTGTGTGCCCACTCTGATTCATACAACGAGCTCTAAAAACAAGAGAGAAAATTGCACATTATTCTCATTAATTATTAGTCAGTGGCCTCCTCTCTTTCTGCTCTTGTTTCTCTTACGTGGTTGCGCACTCCTTCTCTTTTTCCTGTGCCTACATGCTCTCATTGCCCTCCTCCTATTCCTCACACAGATCACTCAGCTGAAAATAGACCATAACCCCTTCGCTAAAGGTTTCCGCGACAACTACGACACGTAAGTAATCTATAAAATAAAGCTGTGAATCCTCTCGTTTGAGAGAGCGAACACACTTCATTTGAACCTTGAATTTTTAAGTGAGATTTAATCTGATACTTTAAATGTTCTCTCGTCTTCCTTTTTAATATTGGAATAGATGCAATTACTGCTCGAGCATGCTGCAGGGAAAGGGTGTAAGGGGCTGTGAGATGTTTGATAGATAGTTTGAGGTTTGAGCAGGAAATAACACCTTTTCTCTCTCTCTCTCTTCTCACACTCTCTTCTCTTCCCCTCCTCCTCCCTCCTGCCTAGGCTGTACGCTCCTCCCGACTCTGATCGCCTCACCCCCTCCCCCACAGAGAGCCAGCAGCTGCTGCCAGGGAGCTGCTACCACCAAAACTACCTCTCAGAGCAGTACATGAGCCCCCTGCCCCAGAGCCGCTTCTACGGACGCGAGCCTCTCGGTATGGGCCAGCAGCACAAAGACCCATCCTCCAGCCCCGGTCCTCACAGTCGCTGGTACCTGCCGCCTCAGCAGGGAGTGGCGCCCAACCGGCTTGACTTCACTTCCTCCTATGAGGGTGACTTCTCCGGAAATGGGTTCTGCAAGCCATTCCCCTTGCAGACATCCGCTCACCACCCCCTCAGCTACTACCCAGACCATCCTTTTGCATCTACCAGCGTATCAGGACCCACCTCAGCAGGCTGGACCACCAGCCGACCCACCCCTCAGTACCTCAGCCACCTGAGTAAGCCTGGTCCTAGTCTGGGCTGGTTTAGACCCATATCATCCTCTTCGTCCTCCTCATCGTCTTCTACATCACCTGGCAACCCGAGGCTGCATCCTCCCTCGCTCCTAGAGCCTCTGCAGCCGCACCTGCTGCAGGACAAGCCCAAAGACAGTGTGGAGGTGGTGGCAGAGGACCCCTGGCTCGAACCTCCCTCTGCGAAATCAGCAGCCTCGGCTGACTCCGGCCTGTTTGAGGGCAGCGTGGGAGACAACAAGAAGAGAAGGGTGTCGCCGTATACATCTAGCACCGAAAACTCCCCACCACCGCGCAGTGGAGACGTCTGCGAGAAGGACAGCAACAGCGACGCAGACTACTATGGCTATTACACCCACTGAAGAGCTCACACATCACCATAGTCGCCACAGTGTCTCCTAGCGTCTTCCCACACCGCCCTCCCATGGACATGGTAATCATAAAGGGCTGGAACAGTCTCTGTTGTCGCTGCAGACAAACACCAGAACCATAAAACAGAACGTGCAGCCTCATCTACTGTCACATCAGTCCACACAGTCTCCTCTCAAAGTGTCAAACGATTACAGGAGGAACTTTCAAAGTCAGTTGTGAACAGAAGTGGATGTGACTGTGACACTGCCCTAGAGTCACATAAACACCATACAGACAAACAGACCTGTGACTTAAGCCTTTGAAACATCTGGAGTTTTGAGGGGGAATGGTCTGCATATCCGCTTGCTGACAGAGGCCTGCAGGGATCGTCTGTTCTTACTGCATCAAACACTCTCTCTGTCTCTTTTGCTCTGTCTTGTCTTTTCCTTCTCACCCTCAGCCATTCACACATACTCTCACAATATGCTCACGTTCATTTCCCCTGATGATTTCGGACCAGAAATTACCTTTCACACACACACACACACACACACACTTCTCTCCGAGCCGCGTGCAATTTTGTTTAGTGCAGCACCTACGTGTGGCCACAGGAGAGCGTTGCAGGTTGATTAATGTCAGCAGGTTAAGAGATTTTTTTTTTTTTAGTAAGCACATGTTCTGAAGTAAGGATCCAACGTGTTAAGTAAATCAGACATATCTCACAAGTTGTTTCCATTGCTGATGATCCACACACATTCATGAAGGAGTCAAAGCTCACTAACATGATGTTTAAAGACGGGAAAAAAAGTATCATATAGCTTCGTTACAGGTGCAAAGATTCGTCAGTTAATTGATTAGACAAGTGACAAAGTGACATGAATCAACAACCACTCCATCAAATATTGTTTTAGTTGTTGATGAGCAAATATTTGCTGCTTACAGTCTGTAAAATTTGAGGATTTGCTGATCTTCTTCGTCCTACGTGTTCGTAAACTGAATATTTTGGAGGTTTGGACTGTTGGTTGGATAAAAAAAAAAGATTTTGTGGATGAGCTGCAGGAAATTCTAACAAGAATCAGTGAATCAAAACAATAATCAACAGATTAATCAATAATAATCTGCTTTTTTGCTGATGGTAACCCGTGTTTGTCGATGACCTTTGACCTCTCTCCAGCAGAATTAGGGCTGGGTTAAGCTTAAAAAGAACATGTTCGTACAACGTGTCGTCCAACCCCGTCAGAAGTCATATTTATAGCTGTAGAAGAGATATTTAAATATGAGAAAAAAGAAACATTCATAGTGTTGAATTCTGCTGTTGTGACAGAAACAGTTAAGAAAAAGAGCTGGGGAGAAGTTCAGACGCTGACTTCCTTCTCACCTCCACGCAACCGGCCAATCATAGTGTGAAGTGGGCGTGAATCGTTGGTTTCCCCCCGTTTCCACCATTACGAAGGTGTGGGGGGTTTCCACTGATATTTGACCATCAGAAGCTTACTGGCATAACGGCAGTACATGATGAGATTGCATCATTTGAACATGCTGATTCGTTGGAAAATCACAAAAAAAACATGAAAAACTAGTGATATCAAACATCTGACTTTTCTAATTCTGGGTCTGAACCAGGTGTGTAAACTGCTGGATGTGGTCCTGAAATACAATATATCAAGAGAGGAAGGGAGCCAGCAGTGCGAACAAACAGTGAGCATAGTGTAACGTAATTTAAAGGACCAGCGTGTCACATTTAGTGGCATCCAGTGGTGGAGTTTGCTCCCTGCAACCTAGTCTCCTTCCTAGCGTGGAGGAGAAACTATCATGACATGAAAAATGTTCCTGTCTAGAGCCAGTTTTTGTCTGCTCTGGGCTACCGTAGAAACATGGCTGTTCAACATTCGTTAAAGAGGACCCGTAGCACCTGTAGATTTATATTCTGCAAACAGAGCCGTATAAATCTGACACTCTGGACCTTTAAAGACATTGATAAGTGTGTATATCTTAGCACCAGGCATAAACAAGGTCAGCTGGGCACTGCTTGCTTTGACAGAGTGAAAAGAGGCCTCATTATAACAAAGGCCCAGCCCTCTGATGTGTCACCACACACAGAGAAAGCCCCTGATCAATACCAGCATCGATAGCGCACAACTGGAAAACAGTATCGGCAGAGTGTGGCAGCTTAAAATACACTGCAGTTTTCAGATTAGACTACATTCAATAAGCTCAGCAGCATCTTTAAATAACAGAAAGCATGTGTGAGACCGCTTGCATGTCGTCCTGCAGAGCAGCAGCAGAGCAGCACATGTAGAAAAAAAAATAATAAAAGTGGGTCATTCAGAATGGCTGCACGCACCTGTAGGTAAACAGACGGGGTGCTGTCACCATAAACAGGAAGCACAAAGTGACCAGACAGACACAGAATTTCCCCCCCTCCGAGTCTCCGGGTCTCTCGTGTTGTGACACTGGTTGACGGAGGCCCGGCTTCCCGCCTGGTGACAGAAATGAAGAGTGAGGCTGCAGTCGGCGCTGATCAGAGATCTGCTCCTCATTCCTCACCAGGTGTGCTAATGGCCTCAGACAACACTGGGGGCGACAGACAGGTGCAGTGCAGTGAGTGTTTTTCTGAGAGAGAAGAAGGCAAGGTACTTTTTTAAAAAATGAGCTCATGAAAACAGTAACCAGCGGTTTATTTACACTGCTCTGATTTTTAAGCTACTACAACCAGACAACAAGAGACTGAACACACTCCTACATCTCTGCACGCTTAAAGTGGAGCCAGAGCCAGGAGACAATTAGCTTAGCTTAGCATAAAGACATGACAAAGCGAGAGGAGAAAGCTAGCCTCCTGCACGTTAAAAAGCACAAATTGTCGTTTTTCAACAAAACAGGATATAATTAGTTCATTTTGTGTCCGTTTGTGAGCTTTAGAGGTGCTGGCAGGGAGGTTTTCGTCACCTTTTGTACAGAGCTGGAGGTTTTCGCAGATCTGTTTGCCTTATTAAGGTTTCACACGTCGACACAGAATTTACGCTCTTTTCTGAGCCGGGGGGGGATTTTATACGAACGTTGCGTGAAGAGTTAAACTGGAGTCACTGGAATTTAAAGACAATCATAAACATGATGCATATAGATGTAATTTATCCCTCTCTTTTGAGGCACTTGACAAAATGGTCTTAACTATGATGTTGATGCAAAAAGGACGAAGCTGTCTGACAGTTCAGTCCTTTACCTGAACATTTAAAGAACAAAGCAAAGTGTTCATTTTATGCTGAATACAGAATGGATATAAAAAAAAATGTATGTTGCTCGTGTAACATTTCCAAAAGATGCACTATTTAACGTTTATGTTGACGACCGTCAGAGGAAGGAGGGATGATTTTCAACAGACCTTAACGAAGATGTACGATGGACGATTATTGTTTCAAGTGCAATTAATAGAAAGTAAATTAGTTGAAGATTAATGACAGCAAAAAAAACAACGAGAGCAAACGTGATCATTGGCCTGTGGACAGTTATTTATTTTATGTGCTGTGGTTTGTTAACGTGGTTCACTCAGTGATCCTGCACCTACACGAGGAGGCCAAACAGCAGCAGACACCTCAGGAACGACCCCTGCTGGATAATCTCAGCTATCACGATCAACTTCAGCCCAATCCCCCCGGATGTCAAACCTCTGATATACCTCCATTTCTCCATGAGTCTGTGTTTCCCTTGTGCACACATTTCCCTCAGTAAGAAAAAGAAGACGTGTGTGCGCCCGCGCTGTATTTTACTGTATGATATAGAAACAGAGGAGTGAAGAAGAAGGGAGACCAGACGAGGTCAAACAACAAGCATGTTATTTTTTTTCTGTGTGTGTGTGTGTGTGTGTGTGTGTGTGATCCATGTGCACTGTTTGCGTCGAGGGAGCGATGAGAACTCCTTCGACTCTTTCATCGAGAGCTTATAAATTGCGATACATGAACAAATGAGAGATGAAGGGGGAAACTGTTATTTATTAAAGGTGGCATAATTGTGTATTGTACTGTTGTTTTTTTTATTCATGAAATTAAAGCTTACACATGACAAATCTCAGCTGTTTGACGTGTTCCCTTTATTTAATGTAGTTAGATCTGAAAGCACTTTTTCAAAATTAAAAAAAATCTAACTTCATTTATTTAGATTCAGACATTGTGATTTAAAATTATTTAATTTTAAGACGGTTAACATCACATCATCTAGTTCACTAGACCCATTTATCCTCAGCCAAGGGAAGTTATAATAAATTTAAACAATGAAATAAAAAAACACGTGATGTCGACAGTTTAATACACTGTATAAATACAGTATGTACACGTTTCCAACCAGCTGGATATTCTTTTCACTATTTATGACATAAAAATACAGAAAAACATCTCCCCTCTTTTAAATATGTGTATATACTGAAGGTTGGTAATTATCTTTTTTTAAATAACAAATAAAAAACATTAAAATGTTGTTTTTGTAGACGTTGCACCATCACATGATCTTTGTCAGCAGTGACCAAAGTATCCAGACAGATACTGTCTTAAACTTTATCAATGAAACATCCTCTTTTACGTCACATCATGCTGTACATCATCATGGAGTACACTACATGTGCGTCACGTCAGTGCAGCTAGACGCTGTAAATATACTGTATAATGTGCTAGCACCCTGGAAGGAGGCTTTTGTTTGTAATAATTTGGTTGTTTATTTAGGGCATATGCACACCACGCACAGTTGGACACAGTAATAATAAAGCTGCTTTAAATCTGCAACACAAAAAAACAACAACAATCAGCTTTAAAGCTGAAGTGGCCAACTTTCTTTCATCTTTACACGTCCAGTTGCTGCAGTGGATTTATCTGTCTGTTAGCCTCAATTAATTGTTCAATAGTCTATAAATTGTCAGGCCCAGGTGATGTCTTCAAATGTCTTTATGACGAAGAATCATCTGAGAAGCTGAAACCCGAAAATGTTTGCTTAAAGAACGACTAATCGCTTATCGATTATAAATTACAGCTGCAGATTAAAGCTGCAATATCTGTGCAAATCAGTGCAAAACTGTCCGCTGTTGTTCAAATGACAGCAGAGTGACGCGGAAACAGCCAATGAGAGCGCTACCTCTCTGAAATCACCCGGAGTCGGAGATAGATTCGATTTTTTTTTGGTATAGATTTTCTATGTGCAGAAGTCTAGTTTTCTCTCGCTTGAATTAAGCTCTAATTATCTTTTATTTTAAGTCCTGTTTCTGGCTACCCGATGAACACGAGTCTGATTCATCTTTACTGTGCTCTGGTGGTGCGTATTCCCAAACAAATGACCACAAACCAACGGGCCTCCTTGTGTTGCTGCAGCCCTGACACGGTCAAACAATCGTACTCATTATGAAACACAGTAAACGGGTTGAAAGGTTTAATAAACACTAACATGCTGCAGTAGGCCTCCGACTAACCTGACAGAGAAATGCAGTTGTTCATCTCACAGTCTGCCGAGCGTGCGTCACACATTCGGTCTTTTCGGCAGTAAACTCAAAAAATATAAACAGATACACGTCTGTTGAAGTAATCTAAAAATAAATAAATAAACGTATTACAAAATAGATCCTGAGGAGACCTGTACTGGGTGCAATGGGCAATCTGACTGGTGGCGGTCGGGTTCCCATGAGCCAGTCATGGGTGCACAGGAAGATCGAGGAGAGATCAGCAGCACTATCTCCACCCTGCACGTTACTCAGAGCGGTTCATATATGCTGTCCAAATATCCACCACCTGATACTTTTCTCTCTCTGCCGGGTGTGTTTTTGTCGTCACCGTCGTCTCGTCACCACAGAGTAATGTTTTCAGTGTTAGCGAAACCTGGATTCTCTCTTAGCTTCCAGTAAGTCTCGTTTGTCAACCACACGTCCCGTCCACAGTGATCTTTGGCTTTCCTGAAGAAGAAGAAGAAGAAGAAGAAGAAGAAGAAGAAGAAGAAGAAGAAGAATAATAATAATCCAAGCTCAGATATATAACCTGACCATGTACTTGATATATATGGAATAAAACATGCAGGTTTGACATTTAGTCTGAGCAGTAAGGACACTAATGCATGATTAATTTATGGCCTTATCATTAAAATAAGATGCTTTATAGATGTTATTATTCATCTATAATCAGGATTATCAAAGAAATGAACTTACTTGAAAAAACGTGGAACGTGTTCTTCACCCCTTTTGCTCAGCTCTTTTCTCCGCTCCCTCTGTATTTCCTCGATAATGTCTTTCTTTCTGTCTGCTTCATCCACATGTCCATCCTCCAGCAACCTATGAAAAGAGGAAAGATCTTAAAGAGCACCGAATGCACACAGAGAACCTCTAAAATGTGTTTTAATCTTCTTCGACTTCTTTGCAGCAACATCTCCAGCTCTGCTCACCTTTGGTCTGGGCGCAGGCGGCTGTCCGTAGGAGGCAGGGAAGGCTTCAGGTCTGGGGGGAGTTCATTCAGCTCCATGGCAAAGGTGGAGAAGCCATAGTACAGCAGATAATCCTCTGGCTGGGGATCTGTGGGGTGACACAAGCCTCTCAGGTGAGCTGCTGCACAAACGTGACGCTCGGATTTATGTCGATTAGCAGTTCTGGCAACGGGGAGTGTTTGATGATCTCACTTCACTTACATTTAACCTCTCCACCTCTAAAGCAGAATTACATCAACACACCTCAAGGTCAAACTCAAGAGGAAACGCAAGTCTTGTTTGGGGTGATCATGGACTCACTTGGCTTCCAGACACATTTCGGAGTGGGCAGAGTGTCACAGAAGATGCCTTCGTGCCACAGACCTCCAAACCGGTGTATGACGCTCCCACTTTGGTCCAGCACCGTCCCCTGCACCTCATTCTTGTTTGTGTCTGAGCCCCAATAACGAGACTGTACGACAAAACACAAACCTGTCAGTGAAAATCAGAAAAGACGCGCGACACGTGGAACTGAACACAGCCAGATCGTCTGATTCACCTTAACGAAGGTGATCTTGCAGATGCAGACGTCACTCTTGAGGTTGCGGATGGTGACCTCTCCGTAATGCTCCAGATAGCGCTGCTGACTGAGGACGTTATGGATGCAGGTCACTACTTTGTTCCACTCATAGTGGTCTCCATACCTGGATCAAACATCAAGATTCATCATATCAAATGTGAATGCTTGCTATTTTTCTCTCTTTGGGTTTTGGGCTGACTTTTTTGGGGGGGATAATAACATTAACCCAACATTTATATCTCTTAATATGCTGTCAACTGCCAAATAAAGGCAAAAACCTCTAAAAAATGAAGAGAAACCTTCATCGTTTCACAGAAAAATGAACATTATATGGCATTTAGTGCCATGCCTCATCTAACAGTAAATTTACAGATGGACAGGTGTAGACTGTTTACCTTGACAGAGTAACATTCACCATTCCTGTCGGCAGAATCTCAAGTGACTTCCCCCAGAACTTATTCTTCCATCGCTGATCTGTTCAGGAATATAAATAAATGCTAGAACTGTACATCTGCATTTACAAAGCAAAGTTAGAGAATAAGAAAAAGTCTCACCTTGCCAAAAGGAGAAGTTGTCTGACTCTGCATGGCAGGCAGAGATGGGGGGATGGTGGCAGACCTGGTAAAGAAGAGAGAGAAGAGGTCCACATATGACCGGACTCGAATTTTTCAACTTTGAAAGCTGCTGAACATGACATGACAATGCTTTATGTGCATTTTGTCTTAAAAGACTCCAGAACGAGAGATTATTAGATTCTTCCACAATGCAACCCAACCACCAACAGTCGGGTCTGAGATTCAGGTGTTTAAAAACACATATAATAATCTAGGGTTTCCTAAATGATAATAATTATTGTAAATTATTTTGGCTGTGTAGTGTAAATCTGATAGTCCTGCCATGGGAAGGTTTTTGATCACATACATTGATTTATAATCAGTTATATTAATAGGAGTCATTGTATCTTGACACTATACATCGTGCATTAGAATACTTCTGAATATGCATCAGTGAAAAGACTTAGAGTCTCATTTTATAATCTCAAAGTTTGAGCATTGACATTTATTCTGAAATCTGAATAATCGTTGAGGACTGACATTTAATTACTTTTCTCTTAATTGCTATCACTTCAACACAAATGATCCTGAAGTGAAATGATGACATGATTAGTTACAGCGGTTTTATTGAAGCAATAAATCACTCGGCGTTGACTCGTGCAGCTCCGTGCAGCTGAGGTGATTCATCTTAATTTATCGAGGCGGGATTATGGGGGGTGAATAATAATCCCCCACAGACTTTTTACCCAATTTTAAAAGCAGGTCAGCTTAATTGTTTTTTCATACATAGAGCAGGTCTTATTGAATGCATGTAAGACAAACTATGTTCTGTTTGTGAGATACCTGCTCACTGATGAGGCGGAAGCCGCGGTCCTCCCTGACACACTCGTACGTCTCCCCCAGCACCGGGTTAAAGGGCTTGTAGCGGTTCCTGAACGTCGCAGTGGAGTAACCAGAGATAGCGAAGGCAGCAATGTAAATCTGTAAAAGATCAAATACAAAAGCATGGATCATCTTTATTTGATCTTTATTTCATTAATGCACACTGTGTAGCTGCTTCTTGTTTATTTTTCTATGTCAGCTTTGATTCCTTGGACGATCTTATCACTCAGTTTGGTCCAGCATTTTTAAATATACAGGAATCAACATCTAAGCACGCACAGATTTATCACGGTTGTTGCAACATATCCGACTGTGTTAATGTTGTTTCCCGTCTGCCTCACACAAACATATGTTTGAATAGTATTACCATCCTCTGGTAGGGGTCTGCTGTATTGTTGGCGGTATCCAGCAGCTCACTGTACTCCAGCTCTTCACACAGCCTCTGCAGCAGGTTGACGGGCTCATTGAGAGGAGCAGGCATGGACACTCGGGCCAAGTCTTTACCTGAGGAATAAACAGCGTATGAGACTCAGTAAACTGTCAAGTGTCATAAATATAACTATGTAATTAAAGAGTTATTAACGTGTCCTTGCCTATGTTATTGTAGAGGATAGCCATGAGGCCCACATGGCTGTTGTCAGGGCAGGTAGCAGGCAGTGTGGTCCGCCGGCCGGTGCTCTTGGGAACAACAGAGTTAGGAGTCTTGGAGATGCTAGCACGGTACTTCCGGGTGGCTGAGGCTGTAATGTTGATAAAAGGATAATAATATTAATCATAATCAAGTAATTAAGATTGGAGCTGATGGATGGAGCTAACTGGATAAAGTAATAGTCTGAGTAAATACCATTTCATGTACGTGTACCCACCATGTCCTTCCTCTGGCTCAGAGTTGGTAGTGCTTCCATCACTAAGGCCCGATTCATCAGACAGCTCAGAGGAGCTACCACAAAGGATGTCAGCGCTGGCGTCAAAATACTCGGCAGCCGAATCTGCTACTGAAGGAGGCCCATGGGAGGCTGCAGGCTAACAACAGAGGAGGACAAAGAGGGAGGAACGAAGTAAAACCAACCATTAAAAACCACGAGAGAATAATATGTTCCAGAGAATCTAGATGACAGGTGCAATGTGAAGCTTACCTCAGCTAATGTGTTTGACTGGTGGATGTTGTTAGTTTCCCAGACTTCCTGCAGCTTCTGTCTCTCCTGAGACAGAGTTTCATGCACTGTCCTCAGTGAAGCGAGCACTGGAGAGGAGTAAAAGACAGAGAAGAAGGAAATATTCATCTCAGATATCTTTTAATATGGACGTTTATACTAACATTTTCCCTCTTGCGTTTCCTGGATTTTGCTCATTTATCTACTACCTTGTAGGAACCATGACTATCTATGTATATATGTATTTTTCTGACCTCGTAGCGACGTGGTGCAGATGTCTTGCTGGATTTTCTTGCCCTCGGGCGACAGTGTGACAGCAGGAGGGGACAGCTGGGAGTAGACGTAGTCAGGGATAGAGGGCACTGATGTACCAAGGTGAGACGAGTTGCTCAGGTGACTGGAGGACAACTATGAGGTGAACAGTGGAGGATTGAAGATGATTCACTGGTTAATTTAATTGTTACCACTAATATTTCATATCTAATATGAAAAATGTAACATGGACAATAGAAGAATCAGCTGGCTTATATGTTATGCAGAGAGTTAGAGGAGAAGATTGATACCATACATGCCAGTATGGTAAACACTGTTGCATAAATAACAGCCACAGCTAGTTAGCTTAGCTTAGCATAAAGACTGAAAGTACACTACAGCCATGCTAGCAGCACTGCACAGAGGTACTTTGAGTTAAATGCCAACATCACCACGCTAACATACAACATGCTCGTTCATATCTGAACGACTAGCTCGGCACCAGGCGTAATAACTTTTTGTCGATTTTGTTATGTTTGCACTGAGCCAGGCTAAATGTTCCCATCAGTCTCTATGCTAAGCTAAGCTAACAAGCTGCTGTAGGTAGCTTCATATTAACCATACAGACACGAGAGCAGTATCAATCTTCTTCTTCAGTTCTTCTAACTCTTGACGATAAAGCAAGTAAGCGAAATGTCAAACTGTTCCTTTGATTTAAAGCTTAGTACTGACAGCAAATGATGCAAAGCATGCACAGACGATCTGTCTCTTCAGTTTCACATTAAATATGATATCAAACACAGGTGTAACTAATTTAATTGTACTGGATTGAGGCCTATTGGATCCCCAGTACAGCTTTAACTGTTTTATTGTTGCGACATTGTGCCCAGAATGATCCTGGTGACACTTAGTGTGTATATTATATTAGTTACACCTGTGCTTTTCCTGCTATAACAGGTTACTATGCATTTGCACTGTAAACTATAGCATAACTTTACACTTGTAAAATTTAGATCGACTTCCTTTTTATGGCTCAAACCTGGTCTTCAGGTACCACAGCCCTGCAGGTTTTCTGTGCTACCAGCTTATTAACTGTGTTCGTTTGATATTCCACATTTAAATCAGGTCCTGTTGGTTTGGTAAGACAGAAAACCTTCAGAGCTGTAGTACTCTGAAGTAGCTGGTAGGATAGACAACCAACAGTACTCTGGTTTCTAAAGAACAGGACTGAAAACTACTAGCATCTAAATTAAGATTGACTTTACTGATCTATTGATTTTACTCACTCTACAATTCAAATTATTCTATACATCAATATCATGCTGACATGTGGGTAAGACAAAATACTCGGGTATATAAATATGCTTCGGATGTTGATAAAGAGCAGATCAGTGTAATTAAAACAAAGCACGTTATTGCATTTTTATACCTAAAGTAAGTCATACAGCTCATATTTATTTTCAGGGTGGCAGTCTGCTGCAGTGTGTAAACTTATGAATCAAGTCATTTCATGTTCTGCCCATTGCCAACTCACCGATTTAGTAATCCCACGAATAGGCTTTGGATTAGAGAAAAGCCCCAAAATGTTACTGAAGGGTTGGGTTGTCAAATACTTAAACCCAATGCTCTAAAACATTATGAGTAATAAGACTTCATTCATGGTTTAAATCAAAGACCAGTTAGTATTTTAAATCAACATTAATATTAATTAATGTCAAATCAATGTAAAACAGTGTTCAGTCTAAACATAAATACAGACTTACCATCCCCAGAGCCTCCACTCTGGACAGCGTGCGAGAGTGACCCCACATCTTCCCTGACCTCTGCTTCTTCGGCTTCTCGAGCGAAAGATTCTGTATTTAAAAAAAACAGAATATTATGATAAATAATGTTTTCACGTGATGCTACGTAGAACGGAGAAGTGATTTGGTCTTTGCAGAAAATCAACCTGTATGCTGATGATGCGCTTTAAGTCCCCGTTAGTGACAGACTGGCTCGTCTCCAACGTCTGCAGGCTCTGGATTAAGCGGCTTAGCTCAGAAAGTTCCAAATGGCATCGGTTTAGCTCTGGAAGAAGACATAAGAGGTATATTCTTTTATTGAGCTTCTGTGGCTGATGAATCAGATTCATGTGGTCATTTTACAGTGAAAAAAGGGCAAGGACTCCACAGAGACAGCAGCGGTTACAAGAGAAACAGTTTGGGGATACATTTAAACATTTAGACATCATGAATTTGTGCTGTTTAAAACATTTCAGGGACTTCTAAATGGTGGAAAATATTAAATAGTAAGAAAGAAACACTCTCTCAATCTCTTTGATTCTGAACTGAAACAAAAAACCTGACGTGTGTAAAGTTTTTTGACCAATGAAGAACTACACGCTGCCAACCATCTGCACAGTATACACAACGTTTTAACATGATGCCACAAAATTTACACGTGTCCTTTAATCCAGAGGACTATGAAAATATACCACCAAGAGCCCACGTCCAATAGCTGCTTTGACATTGATTTAGCATTGCACTCCTACCGTACAACACTGTCAGACTTATGATGGACAGTTTCGATGCAGCAGAAGCAGAAATATCGTTAATTATTCCACAAATCTTTCTTCCTTGACCTGTGCCTACATTCGACAATGCAACTGAATCTGGCATGCTATGATAGTAGCAGCTAATGTAGCCTCAAGCAGAGAGAAGAGGCAAACTACAGAGGTCTGTTAAGCTTCAAACTGTGTTTCTTTCATTTATTTATGGATCTTTCTCTTTGCACTTAGGAATATATGACAAATACCTTGAACACAGGCATCTGGGTTGTGACTTTGCTGCAGCCAAGCGGACACTTTGCTGTTCACAGCCGTGTTCGCTGAAGGCGGCACTCCTGATGCCCCAGCCGAATCCACCACACCTGCAGAGCTCTAAAAAACACGAATAGGAAGAGGATGCAGGAGTTAATCCGACGCTCGCTTAGTCAATATTGTTGTGTTAGCTTTGACTTTACTGTTTTATCTGACAGTCACCAAATCTCCATTTCTCTGAGCTTGTCCAGCTGCAGTGCTGTGGGACAGAGTCTGAAGGAAGCTGCTGTGAACGTGAGCCGCCTCGTTCTTCTTGTACAAGCGGTGGGCTTGTAGCTTTGTTACCCAAATGTAGAAGAGTTCGTGGCTCTTTGCCTTGGAGAGACAAGAAGAGTGTTTTTAATCTGAAGGCATACTATTCATATGTTTGAAAAATATCAGCAGAATTTGAGAATTTACCTTCATGTGATAGAGAATGTCCCCTGCGTCCAAGTCGATCCGATTTGTTTTCTTGTTTATCGACATTACTGCAAGGCTGACATCGAGGGAGCCCTGGACTCTTCCCCTGCAGACCTTTAGTGGAAAAAATGTTTTTAAAGTGTTCACAAATCTAGTAAGTGAAATATCTTGTAAGAAAATGTAGCATTCACTTACATCTTGTTGATTTTTGGAGTAACGCAGGATCCCGTTCCAAGACAAAGTATCGCTGAAAAAGAGACCAAACAACGTCTTTTTAATAACAGACTTTATTCAATATCAAATATTGACGTAAAAGAAGTGGATGGATTTCTCACCTTGTGCCACCCTTTAAGAGGCCACTTCCTCCTCTTGAGAAGATATCCTTCACAGATACCCGGGGTGGTCATATCATGAGCGTCGCCTCCTGTTTGCATTTCTGCCTGAAGGTCGTCGATCACTTCCCAGTCTTTGATAATCTATGAACAGCGTGAATGAGGAAAACGTTTGGTTTAAACATGAATTCTTACAAGTCAGGACACTTTTGTGTGTTATTTTGTGTGTTTGCACCTCTTACAAAAGCACAACCTGCAAACACAACAGATGAGGACGTCACATCGTCAGTTCAAACCAACAAACCCTGAAATATTCTGGTGTCAGTTCTGGTGTGTTTAAGTGAGTTAACTTTGTTTCAAAGGCTCAAAAAAGAAGGCAGGAAGATCTGTGTAATCATTCTTTACTTACTGTATTTGTAATCTCTAAAGTTTGTTGAATTTTGAACATCTGAAACTGTTTATGAGACACGTGAACTGGTATTCTTTATTTTTGGACTCGTGGCATATTTTACGCTCTTTTACTGTCATGGTTTGGTGGTTTTTCACTGTAAAATCTGCAGACATTTTTTACAGCGTAGGTAGAGTTGTATGCATGACTGCATGATAAAATCCACAGCATCGTCACAATAACACTGCATGGTGGTTGATTTCAATGCCCTTCACTCATCTCAGCTGTTTCATGCAAAATAACGACTTAAAACCACAACAAAACGACGGCGTGCTCTCCTGTAGCGCTGTTACATGATGGAGAAATCTCAGCTGATACAAAATCCTCACCTGTCTCGAGTGGCGAGATGACAGAGTGCTGCTGCTCCGAGAGTGGGACGGCTTCCATGTCGGTGAATTCTTCTCCAGGCCGCTCACCAGCGACTGGCTGCGGTTCAGTGAAGAGCCGTATGAATCCATTTCAGAGGGCAGACCTCAGACTTCCCTTCCTGTGGTGATCGGCTGGTTGTTGAGAGAGATCCGCTGCAATCCGCCAAAAGCCCCCTGAAATGTCAGGATGGTTAGCCCAATGACTGCATATGATCCATCTTTATATAGAAAATTAAAATATTAATGATTTGTTTATTGTTTAGTCTACAGAATGTCCATTAAACTGTCGCTTAAATGTATCAACAACACAATAACACTGACCCCAAGGTCCATTCTGCATAAAGAGTATCTTTAGTTTTGATACTTTACATATATTTTGTTGCCAATATATTTATACTTGTAATAGAGTATTTTTATAGTTTTATTTACGGAAACGATGTGAATACTTCTTTCATTATTGCTCGTTTTGACAAACCCACATTACAAAATCAACGTCTACTCCTCCATGACAGCTGGTCAAACTCCATCTGCTGTAGAAGATCATGTGATATGATCAAAAGCCCCAGAATAAATGGACCTCTTGCAGACATTGTCCTTTACGGCGAGCTGTGCACTGACTCTTGAAGGCGAAACAGCTCCACGAGCAAGAAACTAAAGAGAAAGTGTTAAATAGGCTCAACGGAGACGAGATAGGACTCTGCGTAATCCAGTTACCTAACAGGGGTTGGAGCTGAGCTCTCGGTTTATGTGATGTCGTACATGCTGCCTGGATACGCATCTAGATCACTCTGGATCTTAAAGTCACCCATAATGAGCACTTCAGTGAACAACAAAACTAAATATTCACGCCAAAATCAAACATCTGGTGTGAGAATCTTTTAATTCTGTATGATATATTTTTAAATGAGTAAATTGTAGTTTGTTTCCAGATGCTATAAATCTTTTAAAAAATGAATTATTGACAGTTGTTTACAATATGATTGAAGTAAAAACAGGAACAGCCCGTGAAGATGCAGAGTCATTCTTGTGGTTGCTGTGTCACTCAATCTGTTAATTAGCTTTTGAACATGGGTGGGGGTGTTTAAAACCTGACATAAACACTGTACATGCTCCAGTCCAGTGAATAAAAGAAGAGTCTGACATGTAAATATTCACTCACTGATTAGTTCACTTGTTTAAACACTTGTTATAGAGCAAGAATCCAAGTCAGAAGAACTTTATCACACAGCCATGACCAACACCGCCTGCAGGGAGAGGATTACCAACCTCGGCGTAATTGGTTTTTCAGGGAATGTTTTTAGCCACTTGTCACTCGGATATGAAGAGCACTGACACAAAAAATGTAAAGCAGCTGACCACAATAACCAAATACAACTGCTAGACTGGTATCAAAGCGGTCTGAAATCACCTATATATAGCATTTAATACAAAAAATGTGTTTCCATGAAGGCTTGTAGCAGAACAGGTTTGCGAAGCAGCAACCAAATTTAGTTTGCATGGAGAAAACATTTCACACGTGCATCTGTAACATTCCCAGTGTGCATTTAATTTCAAAACTTGATCTACTCATGCAGGGAAGTTACTACGTTTAGGTTTCATCATCATCCATCTGCAAAAAAGAATCACTGCGAAGACGTGAAAACTCTGTCACAGCGACAATACAGTCCATCTGAATGGATGCATGCACAATGAATGGTGCTGAACAAACTGAATCTGGGCAGAACCCGCCCGGCTTGGCTTGCTTGTTATGTAAGGGCAGGAGAGGATGAGAGTAACTGATCTCAGTGATGAAAGCATGTGGCGGAAACAGGATGAAAGGATTTGCAGTTTCTTGAGCTCGCTGACTCAAGGAAGAAAATAAAGAATATTCTAAATATTCTACAATTAAATAACTGTTTCAACAAGGCGTTAAATATAAAAACAAACTATAACTTCAGGTTTGAAGATTCAGGTTTGAAAAAAAAAAAAAATCAAAAGTCACTTTTGAAAAACGTTTTGAAAATCTGTTATTTACAGCGTGAGTTTGACGGTTAGATACAGTTGAATTTTGCACTTTCAGTAAGTGTAGAACAATCACACCCCAAATAATCTTTAAAACAGTTAAAAGGCTGCTCAAAATATCAATATAAATCAAAATAGACAAATAATTCTTGGTCAGAATGCCACTTTTAAGCCAGAGGAGAGGAGATATGATACACACAGTGATGAAGTCACATCATGAGCTCATTATTTGATAATGGAGGCCAAGTCAGGGACCAAGGAGGCAACAACAGCCAGCCAACTGCATCATGCCAGATGACGGGTTAAGATGTGACATTATGACAGCTATAATCTTTTTTGGAATAAAAACTGGAGCAAGGATCAAATATTCATGAATGAGTGTGACATTTCTCAACCTTACTCCATTTTCAGCATCAGCTATTTTAAATAGAGTAAGTGAGGATTCTCCTGACTTAAATTATAAGCACTCAGTCTGTTTGTAATCCAAAATCAGAGGTGAGTTAGTGACTTCTGTCACACACACACACACACACACACACTTTGTTTTGACCGACAATGAAGAGACAAAGTCAAGACTGATATATTTGAGTTGAAATGGTTCAGTGTGAGCAGCCAGTCTGGGCCTCTTGTGAACTCTTCAGACCTGCACAAGCTCTTATCTAAAGCCCATTAAGAAGTCACTGTACGCACACAGAGAGAAGTTTATATCATTTCAACCAAACGTTTTGTATCTTTTAACAACATGAACGGAGATTACTGTATATGACAGCTCGTATCTAAATAATATTAAATATTCTGATGGCTTGGTTCATGTTTCAAACACAGGAGAAGAGTCTTACCTGAAATTCACCTCCGGCTCTCATCACCTGCCGCAGGCCTGTGCGCCTGATAAACCCAACAAGTGCCGTGAGAAATCACCATCTCGACGAAGAAAACGTTTTCCCATCGAAACACGTTCAAAAAAAAAAAAAAGTCAAACTACATGCTACCTCTCCTCAGATAATCACTAATTCTGATAATCTCGCCGACCGTGCCCTCTCTGCCGGTGACTGACACACGCTGCCTCCAAATCCATGGAGAAGCTGCGCGTCGCAGGCAGCGCACGCCGTGCGCAATGTGTCCTGGGCATTATCCGCATTAACTGGAATTACACTGCAGGGATGGAGCCAACGTCCACTCACTCTACGCACCTAGTTTACACTTTTTTAAGCGCAAAAGCAAAACGTTGGATCTTAAATAGAGCTTCATCCTGCTAGGGCAGGATTTAATTTATGAAATTTTATTATTTTAAAGGGGGAAGTATGAGCTCATATGTGTTGGAAGTTTCCTGAAAAACATCAACATTTGTTGATATGTGTGCTTATTTGTCCACCATTGACTGCAAATCACAACTTACCCTTTATTTGCCATTAATATTATGGCTTGTAAATGCTGCAGGTGATGCATTACAGCTCCTATCGTTTTGAAATAACTAAATCAAAGTAAGTATATTTCATCTCTGCACCTTTACTCGGTTTGTGGATCAAAATGTTTTAAGCCATCTTGACGTTCCCTCTTTTGCAGAGCAGTTTGAGTGAGCACCTGTCGGTCACTCTAAGAAAGGCGGGCCATTACAGACTAACTGACCCAGATTAACATGCTGTAATCTGCAGATTAACGTATCAGGATCTGTGACCGCTTGTGTTTATTTTGGCTGGAGTGGTTTTCATGATGCCACTTATGCCTTACGACAATGCTGCCGGCTGGTGTTCTGTTGTGTGCATCAACCGGGCAATTCAGATGTGACGATTGTGCATGTAACAGGATAAAACGTTAAAATGCATGTTTGCATTCTGCAAGACAAGAAAATGAGAGCGCATCAGATTGTTTTGACATAGTTTATTTGTATGTGACTATACCATTAAATAAAGACATTGCTTAGGCGACACTGACATATTTGCTGCACTGTCCATCCAAGACTTCCACTGAGAGGTTGAGGTGCACGGAAAACAGTCAATTCTGCAGGCTACAGTAGCCACAGTGCTCCTATGGGTGGATGCACAAGTGTGATTTAGTTCAATTGAGCACCAATTGAACTGCTCCATTCAAATTTGCAAGATCTTTTTTTTTTTTTGCAGACTTCTTCTAATCTTAAAAATCCGTCTGGAACTTTGGTGCTAAATTAAAATAAATTCTAAAGTATACCTCCGACCTGGCAGCCCCTCGCCGTTCCAAGCAGCTGGAAATCTGCGACTCAAACAGTCCCAGTGATTTCCTCCGAAGCTCTACGTGGCTTCCTCGGCGCTGTCGCCCGAGCTCTGCTGTTTGATGTACTGCTGGAGCAGGGCGGACAGGTGGGCGGGGTGTCGCTGCAGCATGGAGGCGGTGTGGGAGGTCAGCATCGTCAGCCCGCTGACCAGCTCGCCCTGGATGACAGTCACTGACGGCAGTTTGGAGTAGCTCACCAGCCCCTGTGCGCTCAGCAACGTGTTGTCTATACAGGCTCCTGTGGAGAGATGAGCGACGCGGTGGTGAATGAGCTGCTGTTAAATGTTTCTGTTCCATCTTGTGTACTGTGAGCCGCTGTAACAAGTGAACATCCCCGATGTGGGATCAATAAACTCGATCTTATCTTATCTTGCATGAGGACACAGAAAACAAACGTACCCAGGAGCGTCATCTGTGGGCTGGCCTTCAGAGTCGTCAGCATCTCCTTCACCTTTGGCTCTTTACTAACAAACAGAACTGTCGGGCCGATGAACAGAGGAGCCATGTTGCAGTAAACGCTGTCTTTCAGGAAGGAGAGCGTCACCTGAAAAAGAGCAAAATTAACTATAAACATATAAAATATAAAGAACGGCCTTAAAAAATACACATACAATTTTAAGCGTTACCTGGTTAGGGAAGAACTTGACAGTGATGCCGTGTTTGTAAAGTCTGTGCTTGAGGATCAACATGTCTTCAGCATTGCTGGCATTGTTCTGGACCACGGCGATCATCTTACAGTCCTGGAACACCTTCTTCAAATCCCTCTTCATGATTAACGTCAGAGGAGTGTCCTGGTCAAATAAAAAGTACAGTTTGACTCACAGGGAAGTGGAGCAAAGCTGGATTCAGCAGAGGAGGGCCAGATGATTTCCATGACAGTAAAATCCTTCTACGAGTCAGGAGGGAAGAGACAGTAATAACGTCTGATTCCTCCTCTTCTTAGGAACATTTGTGAAGATCTGTTTTTAGATTTTATAAACAATGCCCCAGAAAGTCACAACTGCTAGATACATTCGTGCTAGAAAAGGTAAGAGGATGGCAACTGATGTTTGCATGATAAAAGGTGTTATATGTCTTAGAGGGGAGGGAGGGAAATAGATGATTATTCATGATACATGCAGAAGTGGATTTGAAGTGAACAGGACAATGTCCCTGTGCATAAACACCTTTCGGATAAACTGGAAAGCAAACTGCAAGCCAGTTTTTGCTTGCAGTCCATAAAGACACAAACAATGCCATGCAGAATACTGTTGACTCTTGGCCCCTTCAGGTCCTGAGGACAGCAGAGACATCATAACATCCTGTCAGAGTTAAAGGGAGACACTGTGGTGAATGGTACCTCCTGGACTCTCTTGACTTGGGGCGGATAGGCGCCTGGAGGAGCGCCCCGTGGAGGAGGAATGTACTTTGTAACAGCCAGGAGCTTCTGTTTGAGGATATGGATCGGTCTCCTGTGTCGAGTCACAGCCTTGGAGCCGTGCCGAACACTCTGTGTCAGAGGAAGCCATCCTGAAAGACACAGAGTCCGTTAAACACCTGCTGAGGTTCAACATGCTGCGACGGAGAAGCCTGAGGATGCTGTGCTAACGCCGGCTAACTGAGCTGATATAAGCTGTTTAACCGGACCACGGCTGATACTGCGAGCGTTAGCTAGCTCTGGGAAAACAGGCAATGAAGTACTGACTCGCTACAGACAGATACCTACTGACATAAACGCAGTATTTATGTTTTATTACCTTGTTTCGGTAGGAACTTCACACACAAGGTCGCCGCCATGTTTATCAGGAAAACGGGACGCAGGACGTGACGTCAGCGCAAATGCTGCGTTCACTGTCGTACCGGCAGAAAGATAATCAAACCGGATAACCACAAAAAAAACAATATACCCTATTTTAACGTGCTACATGTGTGTATAATCGCCTACGGGTGAATTTTGTATACATAAATTACTCTATAGATAAACTTTTAATAGCGAAATCGGTTGTATAAATGTTAATGTCGTATGTTTGGAGCGGTGGTAGCTTTGCGGCCATTTTTACCGCCGGTTTGTTGACACTCGTTAACGTTAGTTAATCGTTCATCGAATGTGATATATATATAAAGCAAACCTGAGCTGAACAAATGCGATTTATTGTGTTTTTAACTGCAAGATAACACATCAACTGATACAACTAAAGGTCAACGGTTTTTCCACTCGGTAATAACGGATATAGCGTGAATGCAACATCAGGCACCGACGCGTAGTTTTAATCATCGACGTCATCGCTTTTTTTTTTAATAACATCTGCTATATAAACAAACATATATTTATTCATAACTAAAGCATACGTGAGGATGTGTGATTATGTGTGCGTAAAAACTGTTTCTATAACCACAGCTTACAAAACATTCCGCACGTAAAGGAGTTACGTCAGCGTCAGTTTGACACTAGGCATGAGGCGCATACTCAGTGCGAATTTATTTAAGCGTCTCAGTTTATTTTGTGCACGTCCTCCGTCTCGTGTCTCTCTGTTTGCGGGTCAACAAACCGTGCACGCGCTGAATTTACACCGGAAATCAACGAGTGACCGCACGAACATGGACCTGAGCTGCATGAGGAAGGAGTACAAAGGAGATGAGGAGGTGAGGGACCATCTGAGGACTTAAGTGACCTGTGTAATGAGTGAGTCTGTGTAACTGCGAGGTTATGGTGATGCAGCTTCAGTGTCAGCTGTGTTTATAATCTCACATGTTTCATAGATTTATGCTCTGCCCTGTCCAAGCAGACAAACACACGTTTGTTTATTACCAGGAACCACAGCTCAGCTCCATTAATGCACAGCAGCTCGTAGGCTGTGGACCTCCCTAAAGGTGGTATGCAGCTGTCATGTGCACCTGTGAGCTTCCTGCCAAAATACAGTATGCTGTGCAATCAGTCCATTGTGTCAGGGGAGATCTGTCATAACCAGGGGTGTGATGGGGGTTAAACTAATCATTAAAAAGAATAGACAGAGATCAAAACTGTTTTTTTGTACCAGGCTGTAAACATGTTTATTTCTGCTGTTTTAACATGGAGACTTATGGAGACTGACTCACTTCCGGAGAGGTTGCAGCTTGAATTAAACACACGTAAACTCAGTTTATCCACCTGTGAAATGAGGCTGAAAGGTTGCTCGTCTATTTTCAGATCAACTGTATCAATCGGTGAGTCGAAACTACAGTTTACAAACCTCCGACATCGCACAGTGAACGCAGAAATTGGTATTCTTGTGATTTGTTGGCCCCAGTTTCAGAGTATAGTCCCACTGTGCCAAACATGGACGTGATTATATTACTCATGATCAAAAACTAGCAAGCCAAACATCAACCAGGTCACCAACAGCAGACACAGCAGCCAGCTAATATTACCGACTAGTCCAACAGCAGTCAGCCCGGCTCGGCGTCTGTCTTTCAGCCTTTTATTTCACCAAAGATTTACTCTTGTCATTCAAAGTCTTTGTGAAGGCGCTCGTGTTTCTCCGTGTATTTCATATTTAACTGAGTGTGTCGTTCACAGAGCTTTGAGGAGAGTCAGCTCATGTCTCTGGACCCGATCAAACAATTTGGAAACTGGTTTGATGAAGCCGCAAAGTGTCCTAAAATCTCAGAGCCAAATGCTATGTGCATCGCCACTGCCACCAAGTAAGTGACACCACCTCTGGAAGTGAAACATTTATATTATATATTTATATTTATATACCCTTTTTTCCCCCTCTGTGCAGAGACGGACGTCCGTCTGCTCGTATGGTCCTCCTGAAAGGTTACAGCAACGAAGGTTTCCGTTTCTTTACAAACTACGAGAGCCGAAAGGGTTCTGAGCTGGTGAGTAACTCTTTTTAATCAGAAAAACAGTGACACTGTTTACATTTACATTTATATTCCCAGTCTTAATGACACACTGTTTGATTTCCTGATGCGTCGGATGTAAACGTCATCAAGTGATGTGATGTCTCGAGGAGCAATGTTGAATATTTGGACTGTTAATTGGAACAAACAAGCGTTAATTGATCATGAAAAATAATCACAACCTCCAAATATGTAAAATGTTTCAGTGTGAATGTGTTCACTGTTTACTGCTTAACTCTGTTCTCTGCCCATAGGACAGTAACCCATATGCATCTCTGGTCTTCTACTGGGAACCTCTTTACAGACAGGTCAGCATCTTTCATGTGCTTATTAATAAATATTTCCATTTTCCCACAATAAATAGTTTATCCTTTTTCATTTTTCATATGCAGATTCGTATCGAGGGCCACGTGGAACGGCTCCCTACCGAGACCTCTGTTGAATACTTCCACTCCCGACCAAAGGGCAGCCAGATCGGGGCCGTCGTGAGCCGACAGAGCACTCCGGTTCCTAACAGAGATGTAAGAACCAAAACTAAAAAACTGTTCTGTAGGTATCATGTAAATGTTAAAGGCTTCCATTTTTGTGTCTGCTCTTTTAGTATCTAAGGCAGAAAAATGCAGAACTGGAAGAGAAGTACAAGGACACAGAGGTGCCCATGCCTGACTACTGGTGAGTAGTACTTTTTGTTCCATTTATTGTTATTTTATTACATTAAATCAAACTAAAACATCTTAAAATGACGGGAAAAGATGCAGAATCATGATCCTCACAAGGTCTTCCTGGTGATATTTCAGTTGGTCTTTGTTAACAGGGGCGGCTACGTCGTCAAGCCCTACATGATCGAGTTCTGGCAGGGCCAGACCGTCAGACTTCATGACCGCATCGTCTTCACCAAGCAGAAGGATGGAGAGTCGGAGCTGGGAGAGTTTCAGCACGCTGCAGAGGGAGGCTGGGTGTACCAGCGGCTGTCCCCATGAGAAGCTCCTCGCCGTATGCAGGGAAGGAAAGGTTCATCTCTAATTTGACCTCATCATTAATAAAAACGCTGCTTCTTGAAGCTCATCTATAGGCACTGATGGAAACGGTTTGATGTTGATGAAATAGGTACTACAGTGTGAAGAATTTAACAACAAGCCAAACATCACCGTGTTGTTTTTGAACCTAACTATGAAAAGTTTGTACATTTTCATTGTTTTCAGTGAGATTTTCAGACTGTACTGTACTGAACAACTTATTTTTCTATGATTCATGAAGTGAAAAGACGCTGCTGCGTACAGGAAGTACACTGAGCGACACAGGAGAGCAAAGTCCACCTGGTCCCGTCAAATGATTGACAGTAAAGTTGTTCAACTGTGTTTTAGTTCTTGTACCACCGAATCACAAATGTTCCTCGTTGATGCAGCTTCATGTGGTTCATTTCAGTGTTTAAATAATTCATGACGCTCTATTTTACAGATCTATAATTGCCTTATAAGTTCCATAAAGTTTAACAGAACTACAGTAAGTAATTTTGTACTTTCCTCATAATTAGTACTTAATTACATGCCCAGAACCTTATGAATCCACAGTTACATATCAGTTAGCTGACTTAAATTCACTATGATGTGACTGCAGCAGTCTTAAATCAAGACAGAGCGTCTACCTGCCTTTTAATAATGAGGTTAAAAGAGCCCATGATGATTTGAACTGTGCCAACTGTCGTGTGTGATGTATGTCTTGGACTGTTTGAGGGTTGTTTGTTGCTTTCTAAATGTTATTTTGACTGTGGAATAGAGCCAGTAATAAAGTTTAATTTGTAACCGAGGACTGGAGTGTGTGTTTGGCCAGCAGATGTCAGCAGCACGACACCCGCAAACGCCAAAGATCAGCCAAACAGAACTACCTGTTGACTCGAAGACAAAGTATACTCAGGCACAGGGGGCGGAAAGTCAATCATATTTACTCAATTACTCTGTTTGAGTACAGTTTCACGCTACTTTGTACTTCTTTGTGCGCTGCATTTCATTTCATTCAAAGATTTTTACATAAAAAGCATGAGGAGTTTGTAAAATATGATGTTTTGTTATACGTTCAGCTACCCAACAGTAAATACAGGTAAGAGGATATTAATGTTCAACTATTTTAATAATCTTTTTCATGTAAAAATATAAAGGTTCCAGCTTTTTTCCTCCTATTTCTTCCAAGATATTTGAATATTTCTGTTTATTTTTAATATTTCAGGGTTTGGACGACTGGATGCAAGGTCTCGCTTTGAACTCTGAGTAACTGTGACGACATTTCTGACTATTTTCTGAGTTTTAACAAACCAAACAATCGACCGATTGATGGAGAAAATAATGAGCGGATGAATCCAAGATAAAAATAATCATTAGTTACAGTCCTAAAGTTTAAAACGAGCTCCACCTCAACCAACTACAACAGTAAAATCCATGAGTCATAATGATGTCATAATATCATATATAACAGAAGAACAGTCACACAGGACGGAGTAATTTTACTTTTAAGTACATTTTCCTGATTATACTCACATACTTTAAGTAACACAGTACTTTTACAGTGTGGTGTTAGTACTTTTACTTAATGATGTACATACTTCCTCCACCACTGTGTACCAGCTGATTAGTGGATCCTTCTTGAATGACTACAACTTAAATCTGCAGTCAGTCTGTGAACTGACGTAAGGAATGCAATATTACAAAACGCAGAAGCACGCCACTGTATCAGCTGTCAGTGTCTTCTTACTATCACCATGTCAACAAAAGCAGCACATGGAGGCTTGAAAAAAAAAAACAAATGTGTCCCTGTAACCTAAAACCAGGATTAGCACGCTAAATCGATTCAATCTTTAATCTACACGTTCAAATAACTGCGACATACGTGTATTTCTGCACAGATACGAAGTACTCTTTGTATGAACTCATCTTGAAACATTTATTAAAAACAAAATACACTTTAGGATTCCAGAAAAGATTATATAAACAGCCATCACACAGTCATCAGAATCAAGTCTCTCTATTTGCTTTGGTCATAAAAATGTAATAAAAATTTACAGAGATTGTGTAAGACTTAAAAAAAAGAGGTTTAGTTCCAAAAGTCTACATCCATAATAATAATAATAATAATAATAATAATAAAAACTTAATTTACAATAATATTATTGTTCATTCATCAGGATGTTTGCATGAGGTTAGGCAGAGTGTCTTGACTTTTTCCTTCATGTCACTGATCATTTCTGGAGATAAATAACAGCAGTGTGAACACAGAGAAGAAAAACTTTGTTTAATGGTCAATGTCGAATGCTTGTCTACTGATACCACTTATTTGTTTTGGTGTGAGTCCATTGGTTACAGTATCTATCTGGGTGTGGTGCCTTGGTAACGTGTGTTTATCCACCGTGCACGTTGCACATGTAGTGTCACATGGCTGTGCTTGTTTTCCTCGAAGCCTTTATGTGTGTGACACTGATATATGACACATTTGTGATCAAGTATGTGCATTTTGGTGTGTGTTTCCTGCTACATGTCGGTCTTATTCTTATGGTTCTGGTCACTGAGGTTGTTCTCCGCGAAGAGATTTGGGTTCTCGGCCAGCGTGGCGCGGACCTTCTTCTTTTCCTTGAAGCGTCCAGAGTGGGAGACCTTGACATGGCGGCCCTTGGTGGCAGATTTATCTACAATCTTCTCCAGCCTGGCGTTGAACTGGCTGTCCATATGGTCTGGAGGGGGATTATTGCTCGTGTGCTCTTTGTTTCCAGTGTTACTGCCATGCTCGGCCGGGATCTCATACAGAACTTTAGACTCAGACTTCTTCTTGCGTGAGAAGGTCAACTTCCACCAGCTTGAATCAGCCATGGCACCAACCGGAGACTGGAGGACTAACCTGAAGGGCACAAAGTACACACACTCTAAGGACAGTGGAGAAGATATCTTTATGGTTAATATTTACAACTGCATTCACAAACAGAAGATAAATTACATGATGAGGTTCCTCCTGCCACGTATCAGATTACAATTTCCTTAAAACATACTGGAACAATAAAATTTATTGAAGGCATTGTCTTGACTCATGGCGGGTTATAAAGGCTGATATTTTTTAGACACGTTAACTTTAAAAATATCTGGGATTTCCCCACCAGAATTAGCCTCTCTGTGTATCCTGTCATTTAGACCATCATGTAGGGACATAGCATTTACAGATGTAAACATTAAACATGGCTAGAGGAGTCAATGTCCACTTATTTATGTCAAATCCAACCTTTAAAATGAACTTTCATCTTTCCATCTTTTTAAGTAAATACACCAAATAAAACTCACGCCTGACTCCAGACAACAGTTTTTAAGGTAACCATCCCACCTCATATACAACCACAACTGAACCATCACCATGGCAACAGAGCAAACTCATGAAAGCCATAAAGATGTAAAAACATTTGCAGGAAGCGGACCAAAGAATTGTGTCGTCAAACCACTGTAAGCAATAAACCTTCAATGTCTATTAGCAAGTTTAAAAAATACTAAAATAATCAGAAAATTTGTGGCTAGTCAAACATTTCTCAGGGTTTTAGGGAATTTGGACTTTTGACCTCAGTATTATTAAAATCCGCCCTGTTCCTGAACTCCTGTTTGTGCAGTCATAACATTTCCAAGCAGCGAGAGCTCGTCAGCTCGTCTGATGAGGCAGCAGCATCTCTCATGAGGTGTCTTATTAAGTGTTTCTTAAGTAACGAGTCCAGACAGTATTCAGATCTGCGTAAAAAAGGAGCGTTTGCACGAGTAAAAGTGAAAATATTATGATCAGTAACGTGCTTAAAGTGTTAAAAGTATTCACTGTGGTCGCCCCTGCCACTCTTATATCTTCATATCATTACATTATTATGACTGATGCAGTCATTTTAATGCATGTTAATATATGTATATCATGTTTTGTATGTAAAATTAAAGCTGTCAAATAGTGAAAATACTTGAGTAAATGTACTTAGTTACTGTGATCATAACATTTATTGTCATTTCAAAGTCAGATGATTCGTGCTGCAGATTGATTGACATATTATTGATTGACATAAATGTGACATCACTCATCATTGATCAGCAGGTCATTCCTTCTTAGAAAACACGTATCAGACCAATCTTTAGACAGCAGACAGTAACTACGGATGACTTCATCTGTTGCACATCTCCGTGAGCAGAAGCTGTAACCTAATGGTGGAGGACACCTGACACTCTGCTGAGAAATTAATGAGCAACTGAAGAGTATCCTCTGTCCCCTCTCATGTGATCTGATATGAAGTCAGGAAGAAAAGAAGAAGAAAAAAAGACTTTCGAGTGATGAAGAAGGAAGCTGTTGTCTTAATGCTGAACCAGGAGCAAAGTGAAGAAGACATCACAAAAATAACAATGAACCTCTGGGTTATCTGTTTATATGACTTTAGATGCAGTAATTCAGATTTATTGCTGCATGTATGCACAAAGTTATTGTCTCCTGAAAGTCATCCTGCTAAAATAACTTCCTTATTAATGCAGATCATGTCAAGGGTCTCATAAAAAGGTTTATGATGCGCTGCATAAAATATACAATGGACAACGATTAAAAATGTTTACTTTAACTTTTACTGTCAAACTACAAAGGCCAGGGAAGCAGCAGCTAATTAACAATCTCACTTATTTTTCATGCAAAAATGCCCAAAAATGTGTCAACATTAAAGTCACATTATATGAAACGTGAATGTTATTGTGTTTGGAAGGTTTTATATGCTTTTATAGACCAAATAATTAATCAATTAATCGTAAAAATAGAGAACAAAACAAAAGCAAATATATAACTGAAACATTTTTTGTTATGGCTGCAGAACCATGTTCTCCTGTCAGTCTTTACATGGAAAAGTAATGAAAAGCCACTGTCTAACTGTAACATCAAAATATGAATAAATAAAGTTATTTTTAAAATACATTTTAATAACCTTCAAGCTCAGAACTAACTATAAATAATATTTGATTAATATGTAGCTTCAGAGAGGTTCACAGACTCTCTGATCTCCACTTTATGAGGGCCAGCAAGGCAGCAAACAACCACATAAATCCTCCTCTGCTGTGGTTATTTCATCATGCAGCACCTATGCAAATACGCCGTCCATGCCCTTTTCGGAAACACTCATCTCACTCTTATCTGCAGCATGCGATGTTAGGCACCTGACACCGTGTCACCCATGTACAAGTAGAGCCAAGGTTCAGGGAAGACCCGCTGTGGGACACAAGTGACAAGATTTATGATTTAATCTTGTGATCGGCTTTTTTTCACATAGGAACCTCTGTGACCTTTGATTGGTCTGGACCTAATGTTACACCTTGGCTCAGTGTTGCTTAATTATACTTATTTCTGACCTGGTTGTTTAGGCCCAACAGGCACTCGGGTAACAGATAGTGTTTCTAACCACGATGAGCTTTTATGACTTTTATGACCCAGTTGCTGCGGCAACCAAATGTTTCTCAGCTTCTTTATGCACTAGTTAAGTTAACTTTCCGTCTTTTCTAGCTGAATTTATCAGCATGGATGTGTTTTTTTAAAAGAAAGGTTTCTCTATTACAAATGTTTACAGAGCATTTACATAGTTTTGTTGACTTTGCATGAAGCAGTTTCTGCAGAACAAAGTACCTCGAGGACCTGAGCGGCACTTTCACACTCAAGTTAAGTAAGAGGGCATAGCGGTACAATATGCACACATATTTCTTTTAGTATTCCATGTTTGACTTAGATGTGACCTTTGAGACAAAAAGCCCTGTTGACTTTAAGGAGGCACCTCCATAGTTCTCTTTAATAAGTTACTATGTATTCTGTTATGTGTGGGTGAGCTGCTCAGCAAAGCCTCAGAGATCACAGCAGGAAGGGAACACTGTGACCACGTTCGGAAATCACTAACCAGCTGCAAGGCCTTTCAATAGCACAATGTTTGAGCTGGAGAGGGAGAGAGAGGGAGAGAGAGAGAGAGAGGCTCCAAGGGCAGCAGGGACTGTGCTGCCCTCATAATTGAGCTAAAGGTTCATTAGATTCTCAGGTTTCGTCCCTCGTGCCAGCTTCACTGTTGAGCCGTAACGGCAAAGTTGAATGAGTTGATGAAGATGTTTCGTGCCCGACGTTTATAATAGTGTGAATTTGCATGCAAATTCTGTAAAGGCTGCCAGGTCCAAAAAAAAATGTTATTAAATTCATGACAGCTTTATGAGTTTGTGGTAAACTTGAATTAAAGAGAAGGTTTATTATTCTCACTCAAACACCTGCTCAGACATCACACAGCAAAGCAACGACATCAGCTGAAACAGCCCGAGGTAACCAGTGACAGATATGTTGTAACATATCTACAACATGCAGCATATTATTTCTTCATTTGAATATATTTCTAGCTCCTATTTTCTAATATTTCTTAATGTTTCCATTTGGTAGGACTCCAGAACAGAACACAGAAGTCTTTCAGTGCCATTAAACATTAGAAAACAGTATAAAAATGTCCATTAGTCTCATTTTGTCCCCCAAAGAGTCCAAAACCTACAAATACTCAGTTCACCATCATGTAAGATGATGAAAAGCAGCAACATTCTCAAGTTTGAGAACCAGCGTCCATCAAATGTTTGACTTTTTTTTTTACCCTCAGCTGTTAAAATAGTTGCAGATTAAGTGACTGTTTGTTGCAGCTGATTGTTGGACAGTGAAAACAGTCACAGACTTCATCGTTCTGTGCCTAAACAAAGTCTGATATGCTGCATTTTATTTCATTTTTAGAAAGTTTTCAATAAACCAAGAAACATTCAAACTGAATGGACTACTTATACTTCTTTAAAAAATCTGTTTGTGCAGCATTAGATTATAAAATAACTTTAAAGTGTCATTTTTTTTACCTTTTTGATGACGCGCTGGGAGGGAGATTCTCTCAGATGTGGATCTGTCCCGCCATGCTTACAAATTCTTTACCTCCTCTCTGTTTTCTTTTTTAATTCTTCTTCTCAGGTGATCATGCACAGGTGCAGCATCTCTCTCTCTCCCTCTCTCTCTCTTCCTCTCTCTCTCTGCCTCTCTCACCTTGTTGCTCTGTACGCTCTACTCTAAAGCACACACCCTCCTCAAACACACACACACACACACACACACAAACACACCTAAAGCTAAAGCCAGCCCAGCTAAGTGCATGAGTGAGTAAATGTTGCAACCATGTGATTTGGTGGGACCTTTCTCCGGGCCCGCTCAGTCCACATCAAGATTACTGACATCAGAGTTAATGTGAACTTGAGAGGTGAGCAGCTTTCCAAACTGCAAATAAATTCCCTTTTATCAGTCTCACTTTAAAACCCAGTCTTGTTTTAATGTGGAATTTGGACGCAGAATAAAGTCATCTTTGTGTTTGAGTTTTCCCATTCCTGTTACACAACACTGAGTCATTACTTTAAGCTGGAGAACCAGAGAGTCAGACAGACAGAGAGAAAGAGAGATCTAAAAAAGATCACCTGAACGAGGTGAGTGTCCCTGATGTTTTGCATGGGTTGCGTAAAATCACAGAGTGAATGGATGCTTACTTTGCAAGTTTGGTTACCATTCAAATGACCTGAGATTAGGCCACCTGAGAAGCACTGCTGCTGATGTTAACACAGTGTTTGAGCCATTTTTTTTTTCTGTCCAGCTCCCAAAGTCTTATGTTATTCCTTTCCTTTGGTTTTCAATGACAGCATGTTGGAGATTTGTGTAAGGGTCTGATGCCAAGAATGGGATTAATGACAAGAATGGGAAAATTACAGAAAAGTTCTCTGTAACAAGTTAGCAGCCTGCTGCTGGGTCAGTCATTAATCAAAACCATAGAGCTTTAAAGAGACACCAAATGTCTGGTTGAATTCTGCAGAAATGTGTATAAATACATCTGGATACATAATCACTTTAAATGGAATGGTGCATTTACTCAAGTACAAAATTTAAGAACAATTCTGAGGTACTTGTACTTGAGTATTTTCATTTGATGCTACTTTAGACCTCTATTTTACATACAAAACATATGATACGCTTATGATTTTATACATTATATACTGTATGTTGAGGCCCAAAGTGGTAGTCTATCAAATAAATACAGATTTGTGTAGTGGAAATCTCTCCTAACCCCTCAGATTTATCTTGTGACACACACTGGAGGTGGCTGACCCACAGGTTGGTCACTCCTGAACAACTAGCAGTATATAAAGTAATTAAAATTAGCTACATAACCAGCTACAGTTAAAATATGGTATAACCTTTTATAATATTATGGTAAAAGGGTATTAGTACTGTTGATTTTATGGTTAAAGTTGCCTTTTTATTACAAACTTTACCATATAAGTAAAAGTACTCTGTTTTGCCATCTAATTGACATGAAAATACCATATGAATGGCGTATGAAATAAAGGTTCTGAAATATTACAGTGTTTTACTGTACAACAGTCTCTAACATAAAACACTTCTTTATCCTGTATAGATTCCTAAAAATGACATATAAATAAAGGTTCTGCCATGAAATATGAGTTTAATATGTGTTTTAAATAGCATAGTTCACTGTCTTTTACAGTTTTTCACTGTAAAATCTACACACACATTATTTTTGTTTACAGTGTAATCATGCAATATATTAATAATAAACTATACAGAATAAAGAAGTTAATATAATCTAAAGTATAATCTAATCTAATAATTTATTAGTGAGAGAAGCCATTTCTCTCCAGAAGAGTACATTTCGCTTACAACACTCCTTTTATTTTTGAGGAACTTTATTGTGAAGGATCTGAGTACTTCTTCCGCCACCTTGGTACGGCAGCGCCCTCTAGCGACGGGCTTTAACTCTGCAACCAACCAGAAGCGACACTATCCACCAATCAGCTACCGCAGTCAGCATGGCGACATCTGATTGGTCAATCCTTCCAGGCAGCGACCGTAACATCCTCTCCTTCTATTGGCTCTCCTTCTCGTAACGTGTCATAAACAGTGAAACGCGGATGGTGATTATTAAACCTTTGAATTAAACCTCTTATTAAACCTGTGATGAAGACATAACGTGTGTTTGATGTTCGAAGAGGTGAAGACAACATGGAGGTAAGCTGAAACAAAGTCTCGAGTCTGTTTTAGGAGGAAGTCTGCTGGCTAACGTTAGCTCGCTGTCACACGGTCAGCTGTACAATAAACATCACAAACATGTTTGTGTTCTTCAGACTTCTGTCTGTTAAGAGTCAGACACTTTCTCCCTGTGCAAGCTGATGCTACAAATATATGGAGGGAAACAAGTGTGAATGTCTAAAGGAGAGCAGAGATAGATAGATAGATAGATAGATAGATAGATAGATAGATAGATAGATAGATAGATAGATAGATACTTTTGTAGCTAAGTTAAACATTTGCAGAGAAATTAAATATATAACCGTGTTAATATAAAAATGATAAAAATGTTTTAGAACTACAAATATACAGCCTAATCTAACTGCACATAGTTTATCCTATTATGCTATAATATTATTTCTATTATTATTATATGTTACTTTTATATAGTTTTCTATTTGATTCATTTTGTGGCTGCGTGTTTGCACACGTCGCCGCACACATCTGTCTAATGTGTTGGTCGTTTTCTCTCTTCAGCAGAACATTCAGAACCTTCCCATCGACATACAGACCAGCAAACTTCTGGGTAAGTCAGACAAACACACACAAAAACAGGCTGTTACTGTAAATCGAGGGTTTGTGTTTCCTCTCCAGCAGCACTATAACCACCTGCTGCCTCACTCTAACCATCTCCCTCCTCAAAGCTAACCAACACCGCAGATCACAGCATCTAATCGGTCACCAAATTCTGCAACAGGTGACTCAAATGATGCCACGATCCACAGGCGTTAACGCTGTTTAATTATCCTGTGTCCACAGACTGGCTGCTGGATCGACGTCACTGTAATCTGAAATGGCAGAGCGCGGTCAAAGAGATCAGAGAGAAGATCAACGGCGCCATCCAGGACATGCCAGAGAATGAGGAGATCAAGCAGCTTCTCTCCGGCTCTTGTAGGTCCCCAGATCACCTGTATGAGTATATGTTTTGTCACATAACTGAACTTCTCCTCGTCCTCTGTATGAATGCTTCTAAATCTGCATATCTTGTTCGTTTCTTTGTTTTTATTGACAGACATTCACTACTTCCACTGCTTGAGGATAGTGGAGATACTGAAGGGAACTGAGGCGTCCTCCAAGAACATCTTTGGCAGATATTCATCTCAGAGGATGAAGGTGAGAGGATTCAAACAGGATTTCTCTTTGTGATGTTCCTCTACTCTAAAACTACTAAGACCATCCTAAAACTTAGATTTGAATTGTCTTTTCTGTTTTACAGGATTGGCAAGAGATTGTGTCCCTTTATGAGGTCGATAATATCTATTTGGGTAAGTTGGGTAAATATAAAAACCCATATCTATGTATTTATCAAAGTATAGGCATCATCAAACTTATCATTCTTCTGTGTTTTATTGGGTAAGAAGACCCAAAGATACCCTTTTCTAAATGATGGGAAACAGTACATTTTGTTGCTGCTGCTCAGATTATTTCTGCATTATTATTATAATTGGATATGTGGAAACATCATCCAGCTATAGAAACAAAATAAGTGCATGAATAGAGTCTTTTTAATAAACAAAATCTGTTTGTGTGTCCCAGCGGAGGTGGCCAGTTTGCTGACTCGCAATGTGAGCTATGAAGGTCCGGCTCTGAGGAAGCAGCTGGCCAAAGCCCAGCAGCTGCAGCAGGAGCTGAGCAGGCGGGAAGTGGAGTGCCAGAGCTCAGCCGCAGACCTGAGGGAACGCTACTATGCTGCATGCAAACAGTACGGCATCACAGTAAGTGCTGGAACTTGCACATCTGCACCCTGAGAGCACTCAAACACATAAAGCCTCCACGGAGACTGTGCGGTGTTCAACAGATAGATGAAATGACATGATACTTACTCTTCATGGTGTTGCTTGACTGTTTTACAGGGAGAGAATGTGGCGCGTGAGCTTCAGGCTCTGGTCAAAGACTTGCCAGCTGTTCTTGATGGAGTCGGGAAGGATGCAGCGAAATTAGAGGAGCAAATCCTGTTTTATACAGCCTTCACAAACTTTGTATGCGAGTGGTAAGTATGTCATTTAAATTACTTTTAATACTCTATGTTCCAGTGCTCAGTCTGACATACAACAAATGTGTTCTCAGTAAACATACATGTCCCTAATATAAATACAACTGTCAGCCTTTTTCCACATGAGCTCACGTGTCGTTATATTTGTAGGTCTGACCCGGTCCTTCCCACGCTGACATTTGCCCAGAAGAGAGGAAACGTGACTTTTTATGAATGGAGAACGGGGAAAGTGCCCACTGTCGTTGAGAGGCCAGCTGTGGAAGAAGCAGCTCCTGATACAGTCACAGATGATACGGTCGGTTTGAGTGTTTCTATGATGTGTATTAATCAGGTTCATACAACAGAAACATTTAACTGTGTCACTTAAGTAAATGTTTTGGTCTTATAAGTGACACTTAAATCCATCTTATTTCACATTTTTATTCATATTATCACTGTAACTAAATGGATTTATGATTTGAAGAATCAGGACTCATGTGGCAGCTCTGTGCTACTGTGAGATATTCATCAAATAGTTCAATTGCTTATATTAATGTGTGGCTTCATAACTGACTTTGTGTTTCTGTATTGTCTGCTTTAGATTGATTGGGGTGACTTTGGTAAAGGTACAGCTACCCAGGATGTCATCACAGTGGAGGATGGAATAGACTGGGGTATCAGCCTGGAGCCGAGTTCAGAGGTAAGACACCTGAACAGGTCTGCATTTTGATGTTATGTACATAGTTTGTCTTCACCCTTAACTTTTGATATGTAGATATTCAAATTAAGAATGGACAGAGTTATTTATACACATCTGTATCGACTGATGACATCGGCATGCCGTGGCTCGGGTTCGATTTCAGCCAGCAGTTGAAATGTATAAATTCTGCAAACAATAGGTATTAAACAGCATCCACTTTGAAGCATACGGTGTAAAGTGGTGTTGATGGAGTGGCACTTGAGTTCATCACACAGAAAAGGCTCTAATATACAAACGTCTCCCTCAACAGGACGCCGGTGCTGGTGGTATTGACTGGGGTGACAGTGAAGCAGCTCCCATTGAAATTGAAGTTGTAGACGTGGGCACAGACTGTAATTACTTTTCTTTGTATGATTCTGCATCATGACCTCACGGTTTATCACATGCTCAGCTGTTTGTCATGACGTGTGTGTGTGTGTGTGTCATCGTGTAGGTCCTGAGGGCGTGGCGAGGGGCGAGGATGCTTTAACAATACTGGAGAACTCTCAGTCACGCAGCCTGTTCATCGACGAGCTGATGGAGGTAAAGACTATGGTCATCTAGTGTCAGAGTACCCTTTTATTGATTCATCCATTTGATTTTGGTTTTTTGATTATTCACGTAGTAAAAAATAGCAAATAGTGAAATCATATCTTTCAAATAACTTATTTTTGTCCCACCAAAACTTAAAAATATTCAATTTACAGAGACACAGAAAAACTGAACATTTGCAAAAATCTAAAATCTATGCAAAAGTCTATGAATTTCAAACTTCTCAGATATGGAAACTGTTATTTTGTACATTTTGACCAACACTACGTAAGATAATGTTTAAAATATGGATACTTAATGCTGCTATAAGCCCTATTTTCATATTACCAATAGATGAAATGACTGTATGTGAAAGAGGAAACCTGCAGTGATGAACACACAGAATTATCACCTGACACTGTAGTTCCCCTCAGCTCTGTGGAGCTTCAGCTCATCTCAGCACATTGTTGGTTGGTTTTCCAGCTCTGAAACTTTACTTTTGGTTCACTCTCTCGCCGCTTTAGTCGTGTCACCTTCAGCTGTTTTCAGCACAAATGCTTTAAAAAGTAATTGTACACTACCCCGAAGCATTTAGCTGCTAAAAGAGGCAGATCTTTTCCTCGTGAGTTGAACAAACAGAATAAATAAATATTGGACTTACATCTGTCAGGTGGCCACAAACACATATAAATAAATCATCATGTCGCTCTGTGTCTGCTTGATGTGTCAATAAGCAACTGTTTTCCAACAAGTTCACCTTATCGCCTTAGTAAAGAGATGTCAGTGTTTGTTTTTACTGCTCCCAAGTGGCTAAAAGGAGGAGTTGCAGGCTTCAGTGAGCTTTTTCAAAAGGAGTTACTGGAAACACAAAAGATATTAGTAACAATAATCACTGTGTTTGTTTTAAGCAGTTACAGAAAAGACTAAATGGATATTAATAATTGTGCGATAAAAGGTTATTTGAAGGAGCTCCACCATGTTTACTGTGGTATTTGATATTTCGGATAGTATCTGCATGATAGATTAGATCATGTGTCAGTTTTATCTCACACAGCTGACTGCTGGTTTCATGTCTTCGTACAGCTGGAAGCGTTCCTAACCCAGCGCGTGAATGAGATGGGAGAGGAGGGCGATGTGGTCGCTATGAGCCAGTTCCAGCTGGCCCCTTCTGTCATCCAAGGCCAATCCCGTGAACATATTCGGGAGATGCTGTCAGAGGTGCAGGACCTTCTGGGACGGCTCACTTCTCTGCGGATGCAGCACCTGTTTATGATCCAGGCCTCGCCACGGTATGCAGCCATGTGTCTGATCCTCATAGTGTCCGTCATGTTTGACAATACGCACAATCTGATGTAACCTGAGCAACGATCCAGACATTTGGCATGGACATAAAGGGACAAAGGATGAGAATTAACCTTTGCTTTGTTTGTATGCGACGTGTTGTAGGTATGTCGAACGTGTGACAGAGGTGCTGAGACAGAAGTTGAAGCAGGCGGACATTCTGGTACTGAAGGGTGCCACGATGGTGGAGAAAAGGCAGGAAGCCCTAGAGGAGCAGTCCAGACTGGAGCCTCGTGTTGACCTGCTGGCAGGATGCACCCGGGAACTCCAGAAACTGGTATTGGATTACTATTTCAATTTATTTATGTTCACAGGGTGGGAAATCTGCCAGCTCACTGAAAAGAGAAGGTTGTGTAGCATTTTTCTCTTCTTCCCACCTCTTTCTATAAACATTTACAGCTGCAGATTAACCAAAAGGAATACATGTTGTACAGAGGGCTCATAATATATATACTCCAGTATTATGTCCAGTAATTCTGATCTGATTGTTACTTGTTATTGTTTTTTTGCAGATTGAAGCGGACATTTCAAAGAAATACCACAACAGGCCCGTCAACCTGATGGGGGTTAATATATAGTGAAAATATTTTGTCATCATCCACTTGGAGAAATAAAAGTGGTATTTAATTTTAGGTCTTGTGTGTTTCTTTACGTTTTCTGGATTAACACTGAGAAAGAAACATTTGACATATTAGACGTGTGAAAGCTGTATGTATTGTGTTTTATTAAATATTAACTCTTTTTAACTTCATTAGAATATGTATTATATATATACACAGAACAAAGGTGACAGACAGGTTGTTATTATATATAAAACAAATAAAGTACTTACTAGTGCATATTAAATAAAGTAAGACTTAATCTCCAAGTACATTTTCAGAAAGGTACAAATAAACCTGCTTAAATTAAATATTGTTGATAATCTTAAGAGACTATGTAATCTCTAGATTACTATCAAACATAAAATACAGCTACATGTGCTAATACATTTACACATTTTGAGTTTTAGATTCATAGATTTATTGTCATTTGCAAGTAAAAACACATGGCTTATACAGCAATGAAATTCTTATTTTGCCATCTCCCTTTACACACAACAACAATAAAAAATAATAATAATAATTAAAATATATATTAAATAGAAGTAGTTAATTAAGTAATTAGGAGTTGAAATTAAAGTTGTGTGAAGTAGTTTTCTAAATCTGAACTAAAAAGCCTCTGGATATATTAAAAATATGACTTTATTGGAACAAATCTGTCTAATATCACCAGTTTGGGGGAATTTCAGTCGGCTGATGAAAGCTTGCCACTAGAATGTTCTACGCATGCTCTGTGCGAAAGCGTGTTTTGGTGTCAAGCGGCGCTGCTAAGGCTAGCCGGGCCGAGCTAGCAATTTTTGCAAGTCATGGTGGGCCATTGAATGAGGAAAGGCTGGAGAATGATACACCGGACAACGCCGCGGAGGTTTTAAATGAAACAGGACTCTCCTCTCCCTGTTCGTATGTCATCGTGGACTTTTAGGGGGGCATGAAGACACGGCTGCAAAATCTTCATGCGTGAGTATTAAATCAATGTTTTCAATTAAGAAATGCGTGAGCCGATACACGGACTGCAGTGATTCATGGCGACAGCTAACACGAGCATAGGCGTGTGTGCAGGCGTGGTGTTTATTGGCGTGTTTACTTGAATATGAGTGTTTTATTTAACACGTAAGTCACTTTTCAAAGTAGTTAAACGGTTACGATTAAGTTAGCATCCAAGGCTAGCACACACTCTTAGCCTTTGAGTTCCAATAGTAGTTTAGCATTTTCCTCCAAGCCCCGCCTTCGCTTTATTCTTATTGGCCGGGAGTTGCTGGAGTCATGTGTCGTCACCGTGCTCGAGCCCGGCGATTGGCTGCGCAAATCGGTCACTCATCTTTTCACCACTTGTTGCTAGGGAGATTGTTTGATGCTAGCCGTAACGGAAGTAGGTAGTCCCTAAAAATACAAATAGAGGGGGTAGCTGTCACTTTTTTAGGGTAAACAGCTGATCAGCTGTTGTAGCGACACGTCTTATTATTGCTACTTTATGTTATTTAACAAGTGTGATAACAGTAGCCGGGGCTAAACTCAAGGTAGCTATCAGCTAACGTCATAAGGACGAAGAGGGAGGGACCCTGCCTGCCACCTAACGCTGCCGTTGGTGCTTGTGCTAGCCAGCCAGAGCTTTCTCGACTCTCTCTCATTCACCTTCAGCAGCCACCCACAAGAAGTAGTTGTCCTGACAAAGGGTGGGGTGATGCCTTAAAGCTCTGTGTTCATCATCTCTTCTGGTCTGCTGAAGAACGAAAGATGCGGTGCGAGCCGACATCACTTCTTCTCTAGTCTTTTTGGGGGAGGATGGAGTGGTTGCATTGGGCTAAGCAAGTCCTGCTTTTTTATTTTTATATATATTCTTCATTAACATGTGCTTAATGCAAATGTAGGTAGGTAATACTGGCGTGTCTTAAGGGTGGAAGCAGTGTTGTTATTTTTATGTTGACCTAATAGAGCAATAAAATGTTGTTTCTCACTTTTTATCAGGAATGGGAGGATGAGAAACCTATGAAGAACAAAGCCTTGAGCACAAACTGGACTCTCTCAGAGTGGAAACCCCGTCTTGGATCTTACATGCCTTTTAAACATACAGAATCCTCCTGAAGACCCTCACCTCCCCTCACTATCTTTAACCACTTTTTTACGTTCATGTATACAAGTACAGAAGTATTGATCCAAGGTAGTTGGCCCGTTTTGTTTTTATTTTTTACTTTCACCTTTTGTTCCGTTGTAAAGAAATGCTTTACCTGAAAAAGTACTTCACAGAGGGCCTGATTCAGTTCACCATCCTTCTGAGTCTCATTGGGGTGCGGGTGGACGTTGACACCTATCTAAGCAATCAGCTGCCCCCACTGAGAGAGATCATCCTGGGCCCTAGCTCAGCCTACACCCAGACACAGTTTCACAACCTGCGCAACACGCTGGACGGCTATGGCATCCATCCAAAGAGTGTGGACCTCGACCATTTCTTCACCACTCGACGGCTGCTGAACCAGGTGCGCCAGCTGGATCGCCTCTCCGTGCCCAGTACCGAGCTCAACACCTGGCTAGTGCATCGTGACTCTGAGACTGTGGTGTCCACCAGCAGCCAGTCCAGCATCACCCTGGACAATGGGGCCGGCCTAGAGGACGTTAACAACCCTGACGCTACCCCGGCCATGAGGGGAGGAAGTGGAGCACCTGAATCCACGTACAACCTGAACACAGCAGACAGCAGCCTGGGAGCTGTGGCCCCAGAGGGCAACCAGGAGCAAGGCAGCAGGGATGGCAACGATGACCTCACCAAAGAGGTACTGCAGCTTGTTTGAACACCTGGGGAGCATCTGTCAAAAGGAGGAGGCTAACACCTCCTTTTGACGGGTTGCCTGTTGTCACCGCACTCACTTTTAATCCTACATTCATGCTCAAATAAACCCAGCAGTTGAGAAATTAAATGTTAAATTGGATTTCTTGAGTGGTCTAATTTACTGGCAAACAATTCTGCCAAGTAGCAATCATCATCGGCCAGAGATGTTAGCAAGACAACTTAATAAATCAGTCCTAACTACTATAAAAGTAGATATTTGGGGTATGGCAGCACGAGTCATAACATGTACACTGAGTTTAGAAGGGGTTACAAAGTATTGTTCATGATCCACAGCCCTAGTCTTTTAACAGTGTCAGGTATTTTTAGTCAAACCGGTCGAGTCACATTCATTACAGCTGTTAGCAGCTGTATTCTGTTCGCATTTTTTGTCGTTCATTAGAGTCCAACCTTGAAATCCAAAGCAAACGAGTCGTCTTCTTTAATTCACGCTCTTAAAAATGCACAAAACCAAAAAATAACAGCCGATTTTTACATTTATTTTTAAAACATTTCTATCCGTGATAGTTTATTGTTGTTTTTTAATGAATTTATCATTTCAGTTCTTGCACACGATGGTCATATTGGTGCAGTTGACTTTTCTTTTGGGGTGACACAAAGTCATTGTTGGGCTGTAATGAACTGAGACTTCTTTCTGATCACATGATAATCACCATGTCGAAGTGTTTATGTCATGGTTTCATCATCTGACTCCATTTCTGTTACATGATCTGCCAGGCTCTCCTGCCGAAATTAGCCTGGTTATAGAAGATGAACAGTCTATAAGTTCTAGTTTATTTAAGTAAATCATTTCACTCATAAATAGCCCAGATAGTTTGGGTTTCATTTGTACTAATTATGAGTTAGATTTCATTACAACTACCTGGTTATTAAAGTAACTTTTCTCTGCACAGGGCCATTTTTCAATGGTTGCTATATGTTTTCCCAGGACATTGACTTGATTGACATCCTATGGCGACAGGACATCGACCTTGGCGCAGGAAGAGAAGTGTTCAACTACAGCAACCGTCAGAAGGAGAGCGAGGAGGAGAAGCCCAGCCCACATGAAAACAAAGACAGGAATGAGGAACAAGAGAGCTGGAGAAATGGAGTAAACTTACAAGGAGCTCAGCCGGTGGATGGGGAGACGGGAGAGAGCATTCCAGAGCAGGTTTGTCGACTAAACGTGCCTCTACGTTTGTGGCGTTTCTTCCGGTGGGAGATCGTACATTTAACCGTCGTATAGCACATAAAAGAAAATAGGAACTCGGGAGCGGCACACTGGTGATAAAAGATAATTTTATCTCCTGAATATGACTTTTTAATTCATGTGCAGACATTTTCTTTTCACCATTTGTCCAAAACATTGTCGGTTAAAAAATGCCGTTCTTCTCTGAAAAGGCTCGGTTTGAATTCCTCTCATTGTTGAGTCACACCGGCCAATGAACGAGTTAGAGCTCAGATAAATCACGCTGTTGCAGTTTGAAGTTGTGCTGAGCTTTGTTCATGCTCATTTCACGAAGTTAAAACATTTTTGAGTTACATTTATTTCAGGGCTTGTCATACAAGAGAATTTTCCAGTGGCCCAGCGGCCAATCAGAGATACCAGCGCTGGTCTCCATGACGTTTTAATGAATTAACCTGAACCGATGATCTCCTTTTTATTGGCTCGTCTACGGTAGCTGAGCATTAACTAGGCGAATACACAGAATATTTATCAACAGTTCAAGATTTTAATAATACAAGAATATAATGTCTGAATATAAAGCTGCCAATCAAACTCAAGAAGCACCGACCGAGCTGACGGAGGGTCTCGGCCCGCTGCGGTCGGTGCTGTCGTTTAGCTTCCAAGCGGATGTGGTTCATTTGTGGCGTGAAAGCGAAGCACACCAACCACAGGACTGTGTGACAGAAGATAGATATGATTTTAGTCATGCAAGATAATTTTGTAACTATGGTAACATGCACATCACAGTGTGAGCGCAAGGGTCTTTAAAAGAGTTCAAACAGACGTCTTGAGCTTGTTTCGTAAATCTAAGACTAAGCATGTCAAAGAGTTACCTGTCATTCAGTGTGACTTCATGTCTGCAGCTCGATGTGAACACAAACCAGACCGGAACTAAAAGGAAACAACGCGTCTGTTTTTCTTAATTGGTCTGGCCCAATAAACCGAACCACAAAGTCTGAAAGTTCCCGAAAAGAATCAGTAATTTTGATCAGGGCTGCAGCTAATTTTTTTTCATTGATTAATCTGAATACTGACTAATCCTTTGCTTGATTAATCAATTAGCTTTTTGGTCCAAAAAATGTCACAAAGTTGTTGATAGCTGTTCCCCAAACCAAAAGGTGTCGTCCTCAAATGTCTTGTTTTGTCTGCAACCCAAAAATAGTCAAGTTCCTGTCATAGAGGACCAAAGAAAACAGAAAATATTCACATACGAGAAGCTGAAATTAGAGTTTTTTTTTATCTCTTTCTATGAAAAAAGACGATCAAATTAGTTGGCGATTCATTTAATAGTTGACAACTAACTGACGTATCGTTGCAGCTTTTCACTGTGTTGGTATCTTTTTTTTTTTATTGCTCTTCAGCTCCCGGGTATCGGCTCACAGACTTCACTGTCTCTACAGGAATGCTTGAGGCTGTTAGAGGCCACGTTCCCTTTCGGAGAAGAATCTGAGGTAACATAAATTTTGTTGTTTTTGCACGCATCGTAAAGCTAAAGAGAAAAAAGTGGCTACAGCGTTTTTGCTTTGTGTATTCAATCAGTTTCCAGCGCCGGTCGTCACCCCAGAAATAGTCTCCAATGAAGAAGCTCCTTCTACGTCTCAGGGCCTTCCTCTAGCACCACAGCTGCCCCCAGCAGAGCCACAGTTAGACCTGGAGCAGCAGTGGCAAGATATAATGGCCATCATGGAGCTACAAGTATGTTCGATGTTCCATATTTAGCACAAAAATGTGTTAAATAATCCGACCCTAACAAAATCTTTCTGTTCAAAGGCGATGGAAGTGAACAACACTTCGCTCCAGTCCAACTCCAGCAGTGTCGACGGCACAAGTGGGACAACTGAGTCGAACCCAGGGGGAAACTTTGAACTTTCTACTGGCTCCACACCGGTAAACCAGGATGTCAGCCTTCACCAGGCCTCCCTCCCCAGCTGCAGCCAAGACTTCCCCCAGATGTTCAATCCCCAGTTGGATTCTATCAGCATCACCCCGAGAACCACCATGCCCAGACTTTCTTCCAGCAACTCCAGCAACATCAACTCCACGTTCGGAGCCACTAACCTGACCGGGATCTTTCTCCCGCCACACATCAACAGTTCTAGTAACAACATAACATCCACGCCTATCCTGCCTGACCCGTTCAGCACCCTGCTGGAGGAGTCCATGCTCGATGAGATCAGCTTGCTGGACCTCGCCATGGAGGAGGGCTTCAGCCAGGCGCAAGCTTCCCAGTTGGAGGATGAGCTTGATTCAGATTCTGGTCTTTCTTTGGACTCCAGCCACAGCCCAGCCTCGCCAAGCAGCTCCGAGACATCCTGCTCTTCTGCAGCGTCTTCCTCGTCAACGTCCGCCACCTTCTCGGAGGAGGGAGCTGTGGGGTACAGCACCGACTCCGAGGTTGCCACTGCAGAGACGGAGGAGGGTGCTGTCGGAGGTTATCAGCCTGGGTATAGTAAGCTCTGCCGTATGAGCTATCAGGACCCCTCCCAGTTCCATGGCCTCCCTCAGCTCGACGGCATCAGCCACAATCATACTTACAACCTGCCACTTTCCTCCGCCTTCTCCGAGCATCCAGAGCTCCCCATTTCAACCGGGAAGAAGACTGTCCGCGACAAGCAGCACTCGAAGCTTCAGCCTCATCAGGACTTGCTCGACAAGCACGCAAGCCGCGACGAACGCCGAGCCCGGGCCATGAAGATCCCGTTCTCCAACGAAAAGATCATCAACCTGCCTGTCGAAGAGTTCAACGAGCTTCTAGCCAAGCACCACCTGAGCGAAGCCCAGCTGGCCCTCATCCGCGACATCCGCAGGCGCGGCAAGAACAAGATGGCGGCGCAGAACTGCCGCAAGCGCAAGCTGGACACCATCATCAACCTGGAGCAGGGAGTCCAAGACCTGAGGCGCGACAAGGCCCGCCTGCTGAAGGAGAAGATGGAGTTCATCCGCTCCCTCCGGCAGATGAAGCAGAAGATGCAAAGCCTCTACCAAGAGGTGTTCACTCAGCTACGGGACGAGGAGGGCCGGCCCTATCCTCCTAGCGAGTACTCGCTGCAGTACAGCGCCGACGGCAGCGTGCTGATCATGCCCCGCGGCGTGACGACTGCCGAGCAGAACCGTAAGCCCGAGAAAAAACAAAAAGACAAAAAGAAGTGAGGGCGGCAGAACTGCTGTTTATTCTATAACTTTGCTAAATCAATAAGAAAGATTTCTGCAGATGCAAGAGAGATGTCCTTTTTTCCTTTAAGAAGATTCTGGTGAGTAGAAAAATGGCATTGTTGACTACTCTTCCTGCATTAGTTTCTCCCTTTTCATTCTGTTCCTACATTATTTTCCTGGAAACAACTTTGAAGCAGAAGTAGCTCTTCGTTTGAGTACTGATATTTCATTATTTAGACGGGGGAAAACAATAAGCAAGGAGAGGAGGAGGGATATAAAAGGACACAAAACGAGCTATTAGAAAAATTTTAGCTGCTCTGGATCCTTTTGCACCAAAACCACTGAGGACGGAGAAGATTCGTAGGGTAAAACAAAGGGACTGGTATCGAGAGTTAAAGAACACTGTCGCTGTTGGAATACCTATGCACGGAAGGTTTTAAAGGACTGGTCCGATCACACCCCCACCCTGGAGACTTCCGGTGATTTTCATAGTCACTGAGGCTTTTAAGTTGCAAATCTTCAGGCGAAGAACGTCGTCTACGGTTGTGAGAGAGTTTAGATACCAAAGGTTAAAGAAAGTCCATCATTTTAGGATGCCATTAACACCTTTACTAACCAAAGGTTGTATGGTGCACACCACTCGATCTGAACACATCTTAAATGCTCAAGCGCTGCACTCTAATCCTGTAGGTTTGTATCGCAAATTTGCAGTTTTTGAGTCAGTTTTGTCGGTCGCATCTGAGTTTTAGAAGGCCCTAAAGAGAAACAGAGCGAGAGCGAGAGGGGGTTTGATAATGTGGAAGGAGGATGTTGAGACAAGAAGGAGTCAGAGGCTGAGTGTTCCCGGGCTGGCCACTGCTAAAAGAGGCCCGGAGGTGAAGTCCTGCAAGAGGAGCAGATGGATGTTTTTAGGGAGGAGGCACACTGCATTGCTAAATGTATCAACTTCCTTATAAATTATACATAGCACTGTAATTTGTCTTTAAAAAAGGCTTGGCTATATGCATTTTGCCGTGTCTGTCGCTATTCCTTCGCTGCAGGTTTAAATACGGGAGCTGCGTTTAGGAAGGCTCTTATTAACTGTTCATAATCTGTAGTATAAGCAAGGTTATAGGTCTAGCCACATCAGCTTTATGTAAAAGTCTACACCCTTTTATTTTTTATTTGTTCACTTTAACTTCACGCAGAGCCTGTAATCATAAGAGGAATTCAAGACACTGTGATTGGCCAGGAGCTAACGGAGAGTACTGTACGATCAACACCGACTCCAGGCTGTCACAGATCAAACCTTCACGTTATTCGGATGCCTTGTTTAACACGTTAACTTCAAAAGCAGGCTCGGTTGTCGCTGTGGTGTAGCGATCTCCCGTCGAAGTAACTCATTTGCCAACGTTTCCCAACACGAACGCCACCGGAGGCAATTTTTTTAAACTGCTGTAAAAGCCGACGCTTTGGCTAAAATATTACAAATCCTACGTTTTTAAGTTTTTTTGTGTTGATGACAAAGTGAGCCAAATTATTACACGAGATGAAAAACAAAAAGAAGTTATTTGAACGTGTGACATGACGGTGTGTGTTGTGGCCACTTTGATTTGAATGCCTTTTTTATTTGACGATGATCTCGTCACCTTCACTTTAAATGTTTTGAGAACGGGAGAAAGAGAAAACGTTTCTCAAAGTAGAAGTGCTATTACTTTGTCTGTTCGAATGAGGTCTGCCAGTACGCGTTAACATCACCCTCTTTTTAAAAACGAGAAAGAGAAAAAAAAAAAGAAAATAGGTCAGTCGTTGCAGCTGAGATAGCACTTTAGGCTAGAATATTTACAAGAGGCTGAAATAGAACTCGCAACATTAAGATGATGTCCAAAAAATAGTTTTGAAAGGAGAAATTTGTCCTCATTAAATGTGATATTCAGGCATGAAACTCTGGTTAACATTCACTTCAGTGTAACCCAGTGAGACACAGACTATTTAGTACTGCTACTACTTAGTGCACTTTTTTTTTTGTTGTTGTCTGTCTCGTTATGTAAATATTTTCATGTTTGTGTTCGTCATGATTTTATGTAGTTTGTCAAAAAAATGTCTCCATAACAGTCTCACCCTCTGCTTTGAGTTTGGATGTAGTTCCCTCTGTTTTGAGATATTTGCTGGCAATCAAGAGTTGTTTTTATTGATTAATAAAGTGTTTTTATTTTCACCTGTGACTCTTGTGTTCTAGTTGTCATGAATAGTAAATGTTGTACAGCACGGGGTTGATCCAAAAAAAGTGTCTTTAAAATATGAAAATCTGCTTCTTGGAGAGAGCTGCAGTGATTCGTCTATAACAGAAAATCAAAACATTTAATGTTTTCAGGTTATATTTTACTAAAGATTTGATGTTATGATGGCCGCTTTTCATTTTTCTGACGTCTCACAGATCAAACGTTTACTACTTTATTGGAATAATGATCATTAGTTGCAGCTTTCCTCTGTTATATTATTAAAAGTGACACGAGCGTGAAACAGCACGGTAACAAAAAGTGGTTTATTCATCAAAACCGACAAGCAAGACATGTTAATGAAAAACACTACAAAGATTACCAATGACCAAATGAAATCACTGAACAGGGTTCATAACCGTACACCAAACAAGTCCTAAGGAAAAACAGCTAAGGTGAACACAGTTTTGCCCGAAAAAGCACCGAGGAATCAAGTTAAACAAAAAAAAAAAAAAAAAAAAAAGATGGCACATTACTGAAATAAAAACATCACCTCACTGATACAATGTCATAGCAAGATGACCGAGCACTGGACCAAATATTGTGTGATGAAAATGATACTGAAGTAGTCGAAGAGCTTTCTTTAAAACTGGAGTGGGCTCTGAAAATTAACACTGCGTTGTTCGTTTCATTTGGGTTTTGTCAAGCAAATCTGAAGCATATATACAATTACATTATATCCGGATAAAAGTTGAATTAAAACGCGTGATAATACACCAAAAAGACGAATTAATTCAATGGCGTCTTGCTTGTCTCCTCCCGCCCCGTCCCGCCCGTCCCCAAACCCTCTTTCGAAGTTCAAAACTACAGTTTCTTTCCGTCTCCCTGCCCCCCGTCGCTCCGTGTTAGTTCTTGTCGTCTTTTTTCTCGTCTTCAGTCGGATACGAGTGCCAAGTGAGTCTCTCCTCGTAGAAGGAGATGACCACCTGCGGACACTTCACGTTGGCCTCCTTGGCGGGCACCAGGTCAGCTTCGTCAGAGTTTTTCCTGCACAGACGGAAAAAAAAAGCGACAAATTCAGACTTGCATTTGGCACGGCTACACGACAAGTCCCTCAACAACAGAGGGAGGCAGTGACTGAGTCACTGTTCCAGTTTGAACAGCTGCCCAGCTGTTACTGTGCATACACACCATTTCATGAGAAACATGAGTTCTCCCGTGGAATCTGTGGCGCCGATAATTCTTTCTGGATCGAGCCCTCGAGCGAAGCCCCGTAGCTTCTCTGTCTGAGGATCAAACAACGAAATGCAACTTCACTCAGCAAAGCTTTCAGCATAAATACCAACTACCTACAATATGTCACAGTTACCATCTGAATTTAAAACAAATGGAGACAAACAGTGCCACAAAAACACGGAGCTGTGGGGAAGCTGCTGTGAAAAGAGAATGTTTGAAGGTGTCTGTTTATGTGTAGAAATCGGGAAGAAATAGAAGTGTTGCAGCTGAATCCAAATGTCCACACACCAAACTTTATTCAGATTTATTCATAAAATATCAGAAAACAGTGAAAAATGCTGTTTGGGGTTTTTAAATATCTTGTTTGAACCCCAAAAAACCCAAAATACTCAGTTTACCATCAAGAAGCTCAGCTGCAGAATAATTTTCTGTTGATCCATTAACTGAGTTATGTTTTCATACCTATGTATTTGTACAATAATTAAAGGTTAAACGCTGTTGTCTTGTGTCAACAACAATGTAACGAGTTTCTGTAGAAGTCTGCAGGAAGTCCACAAGCCCTCTTCCAGACAGCCTGAGAGTGTGTGCACACAGCAGGCGTCCCACGTTTAAAGGAGGAGACGGTGAGCCTGTCGTTGGTTGACCGATCCCAAAGTTAGTCCCTGTTTGAATATCTATACTGTCCTGAAACCAGCTGCCGGGCTCATCGTGAGCGGCTGTGACGTGGTCGTCCATGACAAACTACAGTACACACCTGCCGCCTGCAGCTCATCTAACCAGCTTACCGTTTTAAACTGCTCTGCTCACAGAAGATGCAGAAAAATGTCTTTTGTTCTCCCACGAACGAAACAACACCGGAGCAAAGCAAAGAAAGAAAAATAACAAAACTTTACACTGACAGCTGCAACTTTTTATTAGACATATTATCACATATTCAACATTTTACACATTATGACTGACGAATCTTTAATCTGATTCTTTCTACAGTTAACAGATGCCGGCAGGGGTAAACATACATGCATGTCAGTGTCAGCTGTAGTCTTTGTGGTGTGTTCGAGGCCAACTTTAAGCAGAAGATATGAGATATGAACAATAAGTCTGTACTTGTTTTACGTCGGCTCAGTGTGGCACGACTCTGAATGACAGGGCGTACTGTGCCCGGTGTTTGTACAGGCTAACACTGATATCTAAAAGCCAATATTTGTCACAGTCATTGCCAAATCAAAATACGATTAAGATAAGTTGATGTCATTTATTTCCAACCATCGCCATGACAATGTGATGTCAGTGCTGATGCTGCTCTCTGCAGAGAATAACTCACCTCAACCCTCCAAAAGAAATGGATAAACACAAAGAATAGGGACTTACATCGTCTTTTTTCTTCTTCGTTTTACTTTCATCTCCTTCTGCTTCTCCGGCCGCCTTCCTCTTCCCGTCGTGCGCCGACTTCTGCGACTGCAGAAACTCTGCGATCAAATCTGGACAGTCCAGGTTGTCTTCTGGCTCCCACGTGTTATCTTCTCTGCAACACAAGTTCATAAATATTTTTTTAAAAACAGTATTTATGAATTCAATTAATTATTTAGTCGCCTGTTAAAATATTCTAACTTTGAAGCAAGCTCTGATTTAGACTGTATAAACACGACGACACTCACTCAGAGAAGCCTTTCCACTTGAGAAGATACTCTACTCTCCCCTTCACCACCCGCCGATTCAGGACCTTCTCCACCACGTATTCTTCCTCCTCCTCCTCTTCCTCCGGCACATCATCTGGCTTCTTTTCCTTCTTCTCGGTCGTAGTCATCTTGCTCTCTGATTAGGTTAGCAACAAGCAACATAGTTACTGATCCTGAAGACACCCACACTTTTAACGGCTGAAACTGAAATCTCTCATTGTCTGCGGATGTTAAGATGTTTCAGACGTGTTACTTTTCTCTCCACAAAATCATCCTGCAGAGTGCAGTTTCAAACACTCAAAGTGCCACACATTGCTCCGACTCTTGGACACACATCTTACCGCACAAGGACAAATGTGATACAGAGAAATTTATGTTAGAAAAATAATGAATAATATATTAAACCTTCTGTAACAGTGGGACCATCGTTAGGGTGTTCTGTAGTCAGGCTCATACTCATCAGGTAGACCTGGGGACCAGCAGGTTCCTGGTAAACGTCAAGATTGTTGTTGTTGCGTGATGGAAGCAAGCCGGAATCAACGTGGTGTAGAGAGGAGAAAACAGCATTGGAGAATGGGGTTCATTGAAAAGATACATGGTTAACAATGAGAGGCAATTAGTGATGTGTTGGTCGTGAATGAGCCGGTTCAGAGAGCCAGCTCTTTTAAGTGAACAATGGGAGCTGTTGAGTCATGGTAGAAAAAGAATCAGCATCTGGACCCATTTTAAAAATTTTGAAAACACGAAAGCAGAATTCAGAATTTTGCAAAGCCAAGCTGTCGTATCGATCCACAAACAACCTTCACAGACACATGAGAACCGTGCATCCACAGTCAATAGCTGTCCTGTATTGTAATTTTTACTTTTGGATGCATTGAATATATACATGATACAAATCACAAGTCAAAACAGCGCTAAATTTGGCTGAGTTATTAAAAGCTATAAGTGGTAAAATGAAGAGCCGTTTGGGAGCCGACTCTTCTTGGCGGAGTCAAATGATCCGACTCCCTAAAAAGAACCGAACTTCCCATCACCAGAGGCAACGTAGATGAGCAGTTTGAGTATGTGCATATGAGTTATGATGCTCAAAAAGATACTCTGCACTGTCTAAAGTTACCCATGTATCGTTACCTTGAATGACATGTGTAAACTCATTGGGTGTTTGGAAGTGTGTTTTATTACTGATCACCTTCATCGAGATAATTACTACCTCACTCCTGATTAATAATCCAGCTGTTTATGGAGGCGTCTCCTAACTGCAACACCTGGCGGCGCCTCAGCACACACGATGTAACGTTACCGTGGAAATGCAGAGCTGCTCTTGGTGATGTCTGCTTTAAATGAACGAAAATACAGGTTTGAAGTGATGATGAGAGAAGGTGGAGGAGGAGGGTTTCTGTCGCTAACGTTAGCGGGCAAACACACTCCAAACACGGCACGACAAAAGCCCCGAAGAAGAGAGGGGGGGACCCTCGGTTTGCAGCCTAGCTCGGTGTGTCTCCTCCTCCATATTGCCTTCTCGTTAGCAGCTACAGTAAAACACACCGGGGATGTCTGTCGGTTATTGTCGTTATTTATGCTCGCACATATACCGCGAAAACGTGTCTCGCTAACTAGACGTTAACGTCACGCGCGGTGCTAGTCTTAACGGACATCAACGGCTAGCTAACGTTCGGCGGCTCGTGCACAATCAAACGTTTACCGTTTGGAGGGAGGGTATATAAAAAAATAAGACAATTAAACTCACCGATGTGACTTACAATTTTTTTTTTTTTTTTTAAAAAGCTCCACCCGAACCGAAATAAAAGCGACACGCCGGGCTCTGTCCCGCAGCAGTTACTCGGTGGTAACGTCGCTGTTTGTGTTGATTTGTTGTCAAAATACAGCGCCTGTAGCCTCACTAACGTTACAGTGAAATGTGTCGTTTCCGCCCCTTCGTCTGGTATGAGAGGAGCGGGAGGAGGAGAAGAAAAGAGCCCACTGCTCGGCTTCACTGACTGACAAACTGCACGGATGTACTCACCACAGCGGCGTGCCGCGTCCAGGTGGTTTACAGATCTGCGGCTGCGCAGGGAGAGTAAACGGCGGACTGGATCGACGGAACGGGCCCGCAGTGCGCCATAGATAGATAGATAGACAGACAGACAGACAGACAGACAGACAGACAGACAGACAGATAGATAGATAGATAGATAGATAGATAGATAGATAGATAGATAGATAGATAGATAGATAGATAGATACAGGGCCGTTTCTAGCTGATTGGGGGCCCTATATTGTCAGACTCTGAGGGGAGATTAGAGCATGCTTATGGTATGTGTAATACTCCTGCTCGTAAGTGACTCCTACATGGAAGTGCACTGCAATGTGTCAATAGTAAATTCCCCAGTCAGAGAGTTATGTCTTTACCCTGTTTAAGAACACTTTGTACAAACATTTCTGCAAACATCTGCAGGCGACTGCTGGAGGCTGGCTCCAGAAGTGAGTCAGTCTCCATAAGTCCACATGTTCAAATGTCCAACTTCACAGCAGAAATAAACATGTTTACAGCCTTATCACCTGTTCAGATTATATTAAGGTTATGGCTTATTAGGCCACCCAGGCATCATACAGCCTGCCTCAGGTCCACCGATGATTCACGTGGTTGCAGATTTTTAGATTACTCAGGAGGTGGAAGAAGCTGATCACCCGAAAAGAATGACCTTACAATAAGCCCTTCATATCTACAGAGGGAGCAGGTCTATGTTGCACCACCATGTTTTCACACCTTAAATGAAAAATTAGGAATTGTTTAAGGTTCAAATAAATACTGAATAAGAACACTTTTAAAATATCATTTATTTGCACTAGAAATGCAGTATTTAAGACGTCTGACATAAAACCTTAAATCAAAAATATATCTGTCGAACACATTCAGCTTTGATCTGTATCAGACATAGTTTGCTCCAGTTTACGGTGCTCCACATCTATCTAGGAGCAGGCTTGCCAGGATATATCCAGATGTTGATCCGACTTGCTCTCGATGCTGTCAGGCTCCAGCTACCCTCTATCACATGTTCTGGGCTTGCCCAAAGTTTCTTACATCTGTGACAGAGAGACAAGCCCTGCACCTGAAATCAACCCAGAGATTTTACAAGGTCTGACAGCCATTTCTGAATTATTTTCCTGCTAGAGACACTGGGAAATAACTGATTCACAGGATCTGCAACTCTGTAACATGTCAGATTTAATAACAGTTTTTTGTGTTATTAGTCACTTTATTATTGTATATGTCGGGGTTGCTGTTTGGGGACTTGTTGACTGTTTTATAAGTGTTTACGAATCAAAATCCAATAAAAATATTTGAATATAGTATAAGTATATTTGTCAAATATTTCAAGTCAAGAAGTCATGTAATTATTTTAAGATCTAGAATCTAATTTTTTATTTATTTTACTTTTTATTTATCATTTGTGTGTGTGTAAAATACTATTGTAACTAATAAACGTGAATTAATTAAAACTAATAATTATAAATCTTTTAATTTGAAAAAAAAAAAATCCATCCACGCCCCTTCCGTTTTTTACCGACGCCCTCATGCGCACTCCCGGAAGTGTAACGTCACGACGGCCCGGTGACGTAGCGGCGCTTGTGACTTGCGAAATGGAGAAAGGAGGTGCTGGTGAAAACAAGTCTGCGTGTTTGAGGAGATTTTACCTGAAAAACACGGAGGAGCCGACACGCGGGACGACGTCCACCTCCGCCGCGCGGACCTCAGCGCAGTAGCTCGCAGTTATCTCGTGACAGTAAGTGTTTAATGCGCGTTCATGTGCGCCGTGGCCGCACTGTGTGTCAGTGCTCATCATTCAGGCCAGACTACTCCTCAAACTGCCCTTTTACAAAGTCTTCCGCTGTTGTTACACACACGTTTGGGGCTGTTACGCCGCTCGTGAAGCTCTCCGTGTCATCTCATTTGACTTAACTGTCAGTTTATTTACTGAACTTCACCCGCAGGATGTTTAATGAGTCATGTTTCTCATTGTTGGGTCAAAAACATCCATCAAACTTGGACCAGTCTGTCCGTGATGTGTTTTAGTTAAAGGTGGCTAGCTTTCTCTGTGTCATTCATGATTACCATTGTCTGATTTCTGCCTTTAATCAGTGAACTTATCAGCGAGGAAACGATTAGTCGACTATCAGGACATCAACTGCTTCCTCTTTGGATAATTGATTATTCAATTAAGTTGTTTATCAAGAGGAAATCTCAGATATCCTTCACTTCCAGCTCCTTCTCTCTTTTTATGTGAATGTAAAGTGTTATTATTTTGTTTGTTTCAGCCAAAAAAATATTTGTACTTTCTATTTTCTGACATTTTATTGTAAATAACTAATCCATTAATTGGAAAACTGTGCAGCTCTAACTGGCGGATGCTGCTCCTCATTGTCGGGTTTGTGACTTCAGGAATCTTGGTCTACCAGTTGGGTTATTGGCTGCTAATGGTGAATTTTTCAGAGCGGTGAAGAGACTCGACATGCTGCTTTCAGTCGTGTAGAGCTGACAGCTTGTTACACTTTGAAAAAGCCCCTTCAGGATGTGAATTCTCTGCTCCTCCTCCTCCTCTCGAGAGAAAAGCCCTGCGAGGGTGACTCAGTTGGTTTTCGCTGACCAGCTTCTCTTTGGGGATGAGTCATCAGCTCATGACAGCACTACAGCAGATACACACAGTGACACAGTTTGATGCTCTCCTCATTGATTTGTCCTTCCTTTGCAGTGCAGAACTCGGGAGGATGATCAGCAATCAAGAAGAAGATGTAAGTAAACCATTTGTTTCTGAATGTAGTCGCATTATTCCTCTTTGTTTGTGAGCTCTGTTAACAGTGGAACACCGCACCTTTTAAAACTTCCACTTGAAGAACAATACCTCCATTGATCGAGTGTTTTTGAGGAACTTCAACTGTCGTGACTGTTTTTTTTTATTTAAACTTGTTAAACACTAACTTTGTTTCTGTCCTTCAGGAGTTCATTGCAGTGCGGGTTCAAGATCCCCGCATTCAAAACGAAGGCTCGTGGAATTCATACGTGGATTATAAAATATTCCTACATGTGAGTACAAACACGAATAGTTTTGACACTCACATAGAGTCCAGTTGGTAGTGTTGTAGAGGAGGTCCTCTCTGAAGAGCTGGAGGTCTTCAGGAGGTTTGTGAAGGTAGAGAGGGACGCCCCTGATCTGGTAGGAACTGGTAGGACGTTCCACCAACGGGGAACAACAGTTTGGATTGACCCGAGAGCCAGGCGTCGTTCATTGGAGGAGGTAACGTGTGTGTGTATGAGGACGTTCAAGAACCGGAGACTACGTTGTAGTCAGCGTTAGAGATTTGAATTGAATGTGGTCGTTGTTGCTTTTAGAGCTGAAAGATCAGTTGTTCCATGATTAATTGATGGCAACTGCTTTGATAATTGTTAAATCGTCTCGGGAACATTTTTTTCCCACTATTTTGTTTTCTGCAGAAACATTTTTGCCTCTTGTCTTTGGCAGAACGTGATTTAAAAACAGATCCAGAACTGTCCTCATCTTAAAGTTTGACAGTTTGTTGAGTTTCTTGCCAGATAATTTTTTTAATTCTTTGACACTAATCTACAGACTTTCTTTAATAGGATTACATAGCCTGCAGCTCCAGATACTGCTACCATTCCATAAGATAAATCCCAGCTGAAGTCTGTAACACCCGATCTTGTGCAGCAGACGGATTCCTCACGTGTTGTTTGGACAGGAGTTTAGGTTGTTGTCTAGGCGGCGGCCTGTCTCGAGGAATGCTGAGTCAGCAGGAAGCCTAGACAGATATGGCGTGTTGTGTGGGGTGTTGACTCATGAAATTGGCTAAGACCATGTGACCTCCGTGACCTTACATCATTTTATTGTTGGGTCATTGACGTGCTGTTGTTACATATATGTGCTCAGTGATGGAGTTATGAAGCCAGGTCATTCAAACAAGTCTACATATCTCACCTCTGCAGACACCTTCTAGAAAACAACCATCGCAGACATGCTCCATTTACTGTCACTGACAGAGAAAAATAAAACATATCACATCTGAGCAGCTGCAGCCAGTACATGTTAAGAAGTGTCTAATCGATGCGGCGTGAAGAAGTGACGCTTTTATCCTCTGGTGGAATTTGTTTGTCGGCTTTAATGACATTAACTTTGCCAGCTTCGCTGCTCGTAATCGATTACGTCTCGTCAGAAGGTGGCTTGTTTTCGCAGCCATCAGTTGACTGTGTGACACGTCGCTGGAACGAATCATGACTTGCGATTATGCTTTATTTTCTGCCATAAAGTCAGCAGCAGTTGGGAGCGTGAGTCATGCCAGTTACAACATGACACGAGAGCTGTTGTTTATTTTCATTATTGTCTAGAAATTCCCTAAAAAGCCCCCAAACCAGCTGAAACTGTCAGACTCAGATTTAGAAGCTGCTTCATGAAATAAACAACAGGTCGAGTATCAGAGTTTAGAGTTTCTGAGATATTTCAGGCTGGCTGTGGAGGTTTGACCGATCCGAGCGTCCGCTTGGGTCTGGTTCTTTGCCACGTTTCTTGGTGGACGCTCCTGCGGCCCGCACAGACGCGGCCGAATCACACTACGCTCGCTCAAACGAATGGGGGGGAAAACAGATAACAGATATTTACTTTCATTCTTTAAAAAGGTTGGATCATTTCTTAAAACAGCTGCTCACTGGAGTTTCTATCACACGTTACTCAAACAGGAGGAAATCGTGCATTTGTTGTTATTACCAGACCCGTTAAAACCCTTTTATTCACTCCGGCTCTGTATGATCTCGTATCGTTTTGTCATTAACAGACCAACAGTAAAGCCTTCACAGCCAAGACGTCCTGCGTGCGGCGGCGCTACAGCGAGTTTGCCTGGCTCAAGAAGAAGCTTCAGAAGAATGCCGGTTTGGTGTAAGTCCATGTGACGATGCTGCTTTGTGTTGGTTAGACTTTATGAGGTGATAATATGATGATGATGAAGTGTTTGTTTAATATGTCTTTGAATTTTTAGTCATGCATTCACCGTTCTTTTCTTTAAGTATACTAACATGGAGAATGAAGACTTTCTCTTGTTTCATCCTTCCAGGCCGGTCCCAGACCTCCCAGCAAAGTCCTTCTTCTCCTTCAGCAATGAGGACTTCCTGGAGGGGAGAAGAAAAGGACTTCAGACCTTCTTGGACAAGTCCGTTCTTCAGATAAATATCATAAAATACATTTTTACAAATCAGTCTACCGTGATAACGTTATTTATTTGTACCTGTGTCCCGGCAGAGTGGTGCACATGACGGTGTGTCTGTCAGACAGCCAGCTCCACCTCTTCCTGCAGACCCAGCTGCCAGTCGGTCACATCGAGGACTGTGTGCAGGGCCACACGCCGTACTCCGTGACGGACGCCATACTCACCTACGCCTCGTCCAATCGGGGCTTCGCTCAGGCGCAGGAGGACGACTCCATCAAGGAGCCGAGTCTGACTGTTTCGTACGAGTCCATGGAGAGGTGAGGGATCTAAACTACTGAAAAGGAGACGTGGAATCTTTGAATTGAGTGCAAATAGACGCTTGACGAGCAAAAGCTGGACAGAAGATTGAAACCATTCTTCGATCTGTAGTGTTAGCTGCAGCCAGTTTACTTTCTGGCTCTGACTAAAGGGAAATTAATTGGTTTAACACATGCCCAACCAAGAAAGTCACAACACATAGCCGCCTGCCAAACCACAACATCTTGCTTGTTCACTTCCTTGATAAAACAAGATATAACATGCTGTTGAAGCTTTAGCGGTGCTGGAACTGGAGCTACACTTTGTTCCCTGACAGAGACAGTTCAAGTTCCTGTTCTGATAAACTTGTAAATGTTATCTCTTTGCCGTTCCACAGCCCAGCTCCGCATCAACCTTGCCTACAAACTAAAGAGACCTTCAGCCCTGAGCTTGTATCATGCAGTGACTCTGACCCTCTGGAAAGCATCCTGCAGCTCTGCGATCACGGCACAGTCGAGCTACAGCACAAGGAGAAGTCCTCGATACGAGTCCTCCAGATGAACAACCATCTCGAGGCCGTCGTTGAGGACTGCGGCCTGGGAGAGGCGAGCTTCTTTCTGGGTGACGGTCAGGACGACTGTGAGAGCTTTCCAGAACAGACCCAGCAGAGGAGCTGTCAGATACAGACCCCAGTGGAGGTGCACTCGCCCATGGAGACCGGCTTTGAGGTGAACTGTGGGGCGCACGGTGTGCTGGAGGAGGTGAGCGTCACGACATTAGATCAAGAAGAAAAGACAGTCGAGGAGGAGGAGAAGGGAGATCACCAGGAGGCACATATAGAAAACAACTCTGTGAATTCTGTAGCGGTTCTGGATCTTAAAGACAGCGACGCTGTATCTCAGGTGGACGTTCTACAGGACGTCTGCATTGAGAAGCAGGTTTTAGAAAATCATGTCATCTCTGAGCACGTGGAGGAGAAATCAGAGCCGGTCAGCGAAGAACATGCCGAACCTGAGAGCAAAGAAGAGCGCCATTTGAGTCAGAAATCCAGGAGGTGCCACAGGTGGAACATGGTGGTGAACAAATGGACCAAAAGCAACAGGAAGCTGAGAGCGACGAGGACAGCCGCTCACTGCCGTCATCCAACGAGAGCATCGTGAAGGTGAGCGATGAAGAAAGCGCTTGCGACGAGACTAAGGACGCGATCCGGTCTGCGAACGGCTTCATGAAGCCGTCTCCCGAGGACGACGCTCTCTGGTCGGACGTAGACGCCTCCAGGAGAAACATTTTGGATCTACACATGAACGGATGCATTTCCACGCGGGAGGAGGACGCGTTGCAGAGCGAAGACCTGCAGTACATCACCGAGATCAAGGACCTGAGTAAATCCCTGGAGCTGATCTCGACTGTGACTGGTGGAGACTTGACTGAAAACAGTGACTTCAGCGTCATAGAGACGAGCTGCTCGCCTGCGATCGCCGACAGTAAACGTACGGAGCAGGAAGCGCCGTCCTCGCTGTCTTTGGACGCCTCGGAGGAGACTCACGAGGTGGAGGTGCGTTAGTTAAACAGCTGAATGACACCTACATGTTGTCATGCATGTTGTTTTTTTAGTGTTTTTTAATTTTACATTTAACAGCTTCATTTACACTCAGGTACACTAAATATCGCCACTGTTTTCTCCTCTAACTGGCTCCTCTGCTGGATGATGATTGGCTCTTCGAACAGCAGATGGTGCTCAAGTTCACAAAAGGATCTTACACACACACACACGAGCTAAAGGTTTTATTGTTGTGTGTGTCAGAAATATCAATTTTAAGCTCAGCTGCTCTGAAATTTAGACACGTTATTTTCTTTATCTTTAGATAAACTTTGAGGACTGTAGATTAGCGTTAGGGAGCGGTCTTTCGCGGACAAGGAGGAACAATTGCATCAAAAACCTGTTTGAGCGTACGTGTTGGCATGTGAGTATTGTTTGAAGACAGACTAGTCACTGGAGAATCCCCCACAGCCTCGCTTAATGTGAAACCCATAAAAAAGAAATCACTGTATTATGTCAACATCGTGATAATGTACGTTTCAGTGCTGATATAAGTCATTAACTCAGGATGGCATTAAACCAGTTTAGTAAACACGTTTGGACCGGCGTCAAACGACCACGCAGAGAGTCTGGCACAGGTTTTAGGCAGCGGTGTTGATTTATTAGCAGGTGAGACGGAAAACAACGTTTCAGCCGTCAGAACACAAAAGAAATGATGTCAGTGTAAATAATCAGAGCGACCTTTATGCAGTAGACACTAACACCTTTTCAGTCATGTGATCTGGATAATGTGCATTCTTGTAACATGTGCTTTTTTTTTGCATTGTAAACAGGTGAGTCTCACCTTTTTAGGGCGACACTGGTTCACACACACTACGCTTCATCATCAGTCTGCGTGTCATAAGCGTGTCAGGCTGTTAGCAGGTTATTTATTTCATGTCAGAGGGTTCAGAAGACGACACTGCCTCTTTTCTAACTAACTGCACGTCAAAGTAGACTTCTCAACTGCAGCCTTAATTCCCGTTAGACTGAAACTCGACACTGTTTTCACACACTACTGCTCTGTTTGTGATTTTTAATTCATTTTGTTGCATTTTAAAAAACAAAAAACAAAAAAAAGGGACCCAGAGTTTAACGTGCCTCGTCACGTTTCTCACAGCGCAGACGTTTGAGCTAGAAGATGGATTGTACCGGGTTTTATTTTCTTTATACACTGTAAATTTGTTTTGTTGCAAAGTTGCTTTTAAATTTAAAAAAATATAATAAATAAATAAAAAAAAAAAGTTTTCAGAAGCGAAGCCCCCTCTTCTAAAGGAGACCTCTATTTTATAACATGGATCTACAAGGGCGACGGTAATAACCTGAGTGACGGTGTCCGTGTAAATACGTGAAGTTTTATTTCAAATAAATAGTTTTTCTTCTTTACTGTGTCACACTCGACTGTTTATTTGTGAGGTTTCATATTGCTGATGTTACACACTGCACACGAGAGCTGCGTCGATTAGTCGACACTGCTGAATTTATTTCTGAAAATCGCTGAATTGTTGAGTCATTTTAAAACTTCATCTTCTCAAATGTGAATATTTTCTGTTTTCTTTCATCCTCTGACAGTAAATTTAACGTCTTTGGGACATGAGTATGTTACCTTAGTCTATTGTGATCAACACTGTTTGTTTTTTTTAGGATATTTTATGAACCAAACAACGAGTAGACTAATCGAGAAAATGATCAATAGATTAATCAATAATGAAAATGATGGTGAATTAGTTGCAGTGTCTTTATACACACACACACACACACTCTTCATGGTCTTATATATTGAAGCAATCCTGCCACCTAGTGGCTGAAAATGGAACATTTGAAGCAGTGAAGAAGCTTTTTGGAGGATTTCTGTGTTAAACTGCAAATTTACTGAAGCTTAAAATATTTAAAATATTGTACAAAACATCTGCAGATTATTTTTTTTAATGTGTGTCAGGATAAAATTTGATTTTTTTATTTTTTGGCCTTTTCAAGCTTTGTAGTATAGACAGCTGAAAAGTGACAGGAATAGGGAGAGAGAGAGATGGGGACTGACGTGCAGCAAAGAGCCGCAGGTCGGACTCGAACCCTCGGCTGCTGCACAAAGGACTGAGCCTTCGTACACGGGGCGGCTGCTCCACCGACTGAGCTGAACGACACCCTAACAATCTGCACACTGCTCATTTTAACCAGCGAATTAATAATTGTATTAGTCCACGATAATTAACTATTATTTTTCATGGTTAATCATTCCTTTATTTTTCTGATTAATCAATTGTTTAGTCTTAAAAAAAAAAAAAAAGAAACCCACAGTGAAGACTTTGAATTACAAAAAATAATATTTAATTCACCTTATAATCAAATCAAATTTTATTTGTATAGCCCGAAGTCACAGAGTACATTTGCATTACAGTCTGTACAGGGAGTGACTCCCTCTGTCCTTAGACTCTTTTTATAATGATATAAAAACAAATATTTTCTGCATTTAAGAATCGACTTAAACAGTTAATGTAATATCAAAGTCTTGTCTCTGAATCGACTGTTTCAGCTCTGGTTTGCTGCGTATCGATACTGTCTGTAAGGTCTTTACTGGAGGTTTATAGTGCGCGGGGATAAGTACTGCTGCAGCAGATTTACATGATATAATTTACAGAATAATCAGCAGAGGATTATCTGACCGGGCCCCGTCTGTGAAATTCATGGCCGGATGTGTCAGCAGCAGCACTGTGGAGGAGAAAGAAAACACGATGAGAGAAACATGCATTAATAATTCAGTATTCATTTTAAGCTGGGCCTATCTAACAGTATTAGGGAATCATTTTCTTAAATAGGACAACTGATGCTGTAATCATGCTTTTGCTGCACATATTTATTCTCACCCATCGCCCATTGCACCGTTCAGATTGCTTTATGCAGTACTTCTTCCAGCCAGCAGATGCCATAAATGGCAGGTCAACGACTGAATATACCTCAATGGCAATCTGGATGAGTACCAGGGGGACCGTTTCTGTGTATTAGGCCACAGTAATGGTCCATAATGCTGATGATAAGAGAGTGCCTCGGTACCTGTTGGAGCTCAGAGGATGTAGGCTGGGTGCAGGAAGTCCTTGGGGACGATACCCACGGTGCCGTTCAGCTCGCCGACCCACCAGCCGTGAATGTTGTACTCCTGGACCCAAAATGAACAAATAAACAAGCGTGAGTCTCCAAGGGGTCCGAGGACGAGTAAACGAAGCAGGATTAAACACCGACCTGACATTTTTATTTGATCTGAGTGTACTGTTTGTCTCGTATTGCTAACATTAGGACACCCATTCGAATGATTTGAACTGCAATTACACGTGGCCTTGATCTCTCACAGAGGCTGCTGAAATAATAAGGTTAAAAACACTTTTATACTGTATAAATTCAGCTTCAGCAAACAGGAAATCCAGGAGAGTCTGGATCCCGCCCGCAAACACAGCCATGCACGATATTCTAATAGACGCCGGGCCGCATTAGCCTCCCGGGTTTTCATTCAAAAATGGGAGAGAAGCGGTAAACAAGACTATTGAGACAGTGAGTGTCTAAAATAAAACAGCTTTTGTTAACTGCTCTGCAGCCATAACAACAGATTGTCTGTTTTCCAGACTAATTATAACGAGACTTCATTTCTGTGCTGTGATTAAAAAGACCGAGGATCAGTCTCTTCTATTTATACACGGAAAATATAGAAACGATAATTCTGGCTCAAGTATTAAATGCACTGCAACGAAAAGTGGTGATTTATAATATATGTTAATTAATATAATAATAAATATAATAATCAAAAGTGTTTTGACAGCTAAAAATTAGGAAATTATTTTGCATTTTTGGTGAGAAATTAAATTTTTGCAAATCTCTCAGACTAAATGATGCTGCATCAAAGTAATATGCATCCATCTGAGAAGTTTTAATCGATTAAATTCATAAATAAAATTTAATTAAATCATTTATTGTCATAAAAATCACCTAACTTCTGTTTATGTAGCTAAGTAATATAATAAAATGTCTGGTTTTGACTGACTGAATTAAGAAATGTGTGTGAGCTAAATAGGAAAGTATGAAAATATAATTTAGACACGCTGAGCCTGAAATTTAAATAATAATTTAAATACAATTTTAAATAGAAGCTTTTTATAATTTACATTTGTGTTGCATTAAATCAATCAAATCCATGTGAGATCACATGTATACACTCCTACATACACAGTTAATCAGCTACTTGGTTAAATAATCAAGTCATTCATTAGAAGTGAAAATATTCGTTGGGCCAAAGAATTAGAAATAAAAATAAATTTCCACGTCTAAAAATTCAATTTTGCACATTCCACCTCTCTCACATGAGACTGAAATGACAAAATCTTTCACGCGTTCTTACATTTGTGGAAGCGCTTTCAGCATTTTAGGGACTTTGAGTCACATTTACAACCACATGATCATCTTGATCACAGCAGTTGGGCTCTAACTAGATGTGCATTAGATCAATATTTGGCCAGAGATCAGAGGGGCGTTAAAGCCCGGCAGAGGAGGCACCAGCCGGCCCCGTCATTTTCCTGCCCTGATGGAAGCGAGTGCGACCGCTCGTCTCTTTTCTGTTCTCCAACAGATTGAGAATGACTGCGTGGACGGTTTATCTCGCCACTGAGGACAAGATGAAGCGCTCGGCATGGCATGGCATGGCATGAGAGCACACGTGACATAAGTATGGTCAGAATCAGACTTCACTTTTTGCTCTTAAAGGTCCTAGTTGTAAAAAAAAAAAGAAAAAACACACACACACACACACAACATGATGGATGGCATTTTGTCAGAGGTTCAGCCCATCATCCAGACCTGACACCTTTCGAGCCAGAGGAATGAGGCCTGCAGCTAATGAGCGCTGTTTGGACAGCAAGGATGAATGGATTGCTCAGAAAGTGATAAACCACAAGAGTCAAGTGTTCTTACAGCCCAAACAGGTACCCACGATAAGCAGATTGTCCATCCAGGCCTCATCGTTTTCCCCCTACGAACCTCACTGACAGCTCTGACTGGGGCGTTCCACTATGCTTGGCTCCCTGACAAACTTGGACTGGCAATTCAGTGCGTGTTTGAGCTCATAACGGACGGGGAAGTTAAGTCCGAAATTGTCTTTTTATGCTCTCCATAAGAGCGTAGAGGGAAAAGCCCGGTTGCGGAAAGCTGGCTCTGGTTCTCTCCCTCCAATTCGTGATAACGTGAACAGAGGAGGAGGAGGAGAGGGGAGACAGACGGACCGGGGGGGTGCGGGGGGCATCGGAGAGAGGGAGCGAAACAGTTTTTCTCTCCCTTGGGGGCGTCGCAGCACTATTCCACCGACCGTAGTGACAGAGAGTTTTATTTATCTCCGCGGCCCATCTGTGCAGTCGGTCTCAAATTCTCCCTGAGAAAGGTCTTTTGGATTATCAGCGCCGCCATTTTAATACAACTGCTACATCACAGAGTGGGTGCCAATGGCAGTGGAAGTCTGTCAGGCGTGCAGAGTCCATCTTCCTCATACTTGAAATGGGTTCATCCAGAGTACACCTGCTGTAATAGGGACATTCCAAGAGGCGTGGAGAGTGAATTATCCAAATGACAAAAACTATGCTAACTCCTCAATGTCCTCTTCCTTCTGTTTGTTTTCCTCTTTTTGTCTTTTAGGTTGATTTGTTTTCCCGTGATTTTGCATCTCAAGCTCTGAAATGCTACGGTTGGGGCAAATCGTGGGCATATTTGGGGCTCATTGTAGCGCTAGTGAATGATTGGACGAGTTGCTTAGTATTCATCTTGAAGTGGAAGATGTTCCCCCTCTGAGATGATAAAAAAAAAAAAAAATCAAGTGTCCCTGAAGTGTCTGAGTTCTGGGGAATGTCTGGTTTCGTCTCATTAACAAGATGTAGCAGGACGCCCTGTGTGAATGTGAGAGGTGACACGAATCAGAGGCTGTTTGCTGCAACCTGGATGCAGATCAAACTCCGTATGGGAGCAGAGGGAGGAAGGAGAGAGAGCGAGAGAGTGAGAGAGCGAGGGGGGCAAAACAGCGCCGTGTCGTGGCGGCTGCGGCGCGTTGACTCGCTGACCTCCCGGTGACTCCTCCGCCAAGAGAGCGGGGGACGTGGGGGGGGAGGGAAGGAGGATGAGTGTGGGCGGGGCTGGCGCTGAGAGTGGGTTGCCATGACAACACCTGCAGTGTACCGGCGCGATCGTTTATTTACCACTCAGGGGGCTGGCTAATGGTGGCATTCTGATGGGCCCCATCGCTCACGTCCCCGACCGGAGGACGGATTGACAGCTACCCGAGCCTGAAGCGAGGAGAAGGTGAGTCGAGGTTGGTTGGATGTTCGATGGAAGACAACGTGGGGGTTTTTGCGAGGCAGGTGTCGCGTCACCTACCATCCACCAGCCGCCATCGCGTACCTAAACAAAACGCAGCTTTAATGTGCCTCTCACAGAAACACACCGTTTTCATGCTGAACTCTGACTGCATGTCCTCTTCCTTTCTCATCACACACACACACACACACACATGCTCCCAGATGAAACACACACTGGCACACAATCCCAAATGCATACAAACTAGGGGGAGTGCTAATAAGCCTGACACATGAGGCATCTTTCCTCGGCCACCAGCTGACTGAGGCAGGCCTTGGGCGTGATGGAGCGCAGGAAGTCTCTCATTGCCCTGCCGCTGAACCCGCCGCCTGGGTGTTACAATCTCCCTCCCTCCCCTCCCTCCCTCCTTTCCCATCTCCTACCCCCTCCCTCCTTCCTTTCCTCCTTTTCCATCTCTCCTGAAGCAGCCTTTCCGCCTGCATCCTCTCTGTTTTTCTTCCCCCTCCACGTAGACTCGTCAGATACACCGCAGCAGCTCTTCTCTGCAGTTCTTCCATCACTGGTCACTCTAACAAAGAAACATGGACACCTCCACCATGATCTGTAACCCGTTATCAGGTTAGCGAGCTCTCCTCGCTGCTCACGAATGACCTCATAATACCTGAAAGTGTGAGGGGGAAAAAGTGCTTATTTTGGGGCGTGTTACGAGGATCCGGTGCCAAAAGAAATCTTGTCGAAATCCATCCAGAAATATGGATGATAATTCTGCACAACCAGAGATCGAAATGGCTACTTAGTGTCCATTTTTTCCAAGTGGGCTTTTAATTAAATCAGTGAATTGGCTTCAAATTGGAAACATGACAGAGCATGAGAACGTTTGAAAATATCTCAGGGACGATGAGATTTAATAAAAAGAAAACCTACTCGCTCCTTTCTAATGCACGCCTGGGATTACAGATAGCTCCTTAACTTAATAGCAATTTAAAGTGGATTTGTGTATGCCACTGAGTGTCTGTAATGATGGCTGTTTACGCCGCCCCTCATTTATAATAATTAAGCAGAATGGATTGGGGGTGGGTTGCTCGGACGCGGTTCTGGGCTATTGGCTTGGGCTGAATAATGACCTACTGTAGTTGACCGGGGGATGACCGCTGCCTCCTGCATGACCCCAAACCCCAGACTCACCCCATGCTAGCTTTGGGTGGTAAATAGGATGTCTTGCCTGTCTATAGCGTCTTGGTGTCTATGGCCACAATAGCAGCTAGGGGTCTTTAAATGGGTGTGTGTGACAGAGAAAAGGAGAAAGGAGAAGGGGGGACAGGGTTCACACAAAAGAATAAAGGGATCCACTCTCTTTGTCTCTCTTGCTTGACTTTTCCCATCTGATTGTTTGCCCTCTTTTCCTTTTCTTCAGCTGTATTCAGTCGGTGTGACCTGTGGGCAGCGGGCCAAAGCGGCTTGTTAAACACAGAAGAAGCCTGTTATGACCCTAAAGAAAGACAGGTAGCCTGGCTGGAACACGAGCAGCCATTAAATCACAAAATGAGCCGTTACGATTTCTAAAATCAGAACTCGCATTTACACGAGTAAATCTATGAGGCCGTAAATCAGCTTTTGGTGTTTGTATAAGTTGTCGTTTAATAAATCCGACTCCGCTCGAAGCCGCCACAAGGTGTCAGTGGTGTCCACGTTCTCATTGTCTCTGACAAGCAGCTGCAGCTGAACGCTTTGGCCAAATGTGATGTGACGCTCAGCTTTGGGAGACGCGCCCGGATTGGCTGGCCCCGTCTCTCCTCTCTCTGGGTTTTGGTTGGACGGCGGATGGAGGAGGAGAGGTGAGCAGGGCGATGGAGAAAAAAAGAGGAAGAGGTGGAGGCAGCAGCAGCAGCAGCAGCAGCAGCGCTTGCCAGAGTTTTAAGGACCCCGGATGGCTCTGCGCCATAAATCTCTTCCCACTCCATCCCGCCGTTCTCCATGAGTGCCTGTGGGAATACAGGAATGTGACAGCTGACCTGTAGAGCCCGTGTCTTTTGATTCTGGATACATAAATTAGAGGGCAAGAATGCCGGACAACCTTATGGTTTAGTGTGGGACATGGCCGACAAAGTGTGCAGGCATTACACACGTCCGAGACTGTAGCTTTAAGCTGCTGTGATGAATTCATCTCATATTGTGACAACAAATTGTAAATCCCGTGACAGATATCTCATTGCACGTTTCGGGCTGTGATGCGGCGGAAACGTGCGTGAAACATCTCAACGATTTAAATCGAGTTAAAAGAAAATCTCAGAGTGTGATATTGCAAAAAACAAGAGCTCGCCTGTATTTGTCACCGCGCACTAAAACGTCAGCGTAAAGCCATAATGCGCATTAGAAAAATGCAAGCCCTCAGAAATGAAATGCCACAGCAAAAACTCGCAAGATAGATTTCACGGTGTGTTCCTACCTCATGTATCAGCGCGCTGAGCATCGCCATCGAGCTCTGAGGAAAGCAAGTTAGGCATCGCTGAAACCGGCGGCAGAGCCACACTACGAGATTAATTCTCTCGAACTAATGGGATTCGTATGAGTTGTGAGGTTCCTAATTTATTTACTTTGTCAGTCATACACAGATATGCACGTGAACATACACACACAGCGACACACACAAGGGGGGGGAGAAAAAAAAAACACACAAATACAGTAAAAATGCCCCCACTTTACAGTAAGTGAGAGATCAATAATGATGGATGAGGGCCTTTTATACAATCGGCATGTTCTCCTCAGTTCACAGCCATATGACACCACGCCTGTGGCTATCCCATTCTGCACTTCAGCAGTCAATCACATCCCAGCTTTAAAAATAACAGTTTGTTAGCACCATTGATTTAGCACTTAGAGCGTGTCCTTATTACCTTGTAATTATGGTCAGTGTTGACATAACAGCACAGACAACCAGGCCTCCCACCCTCTAACAGAATTTATGGGCCCTGGTTTTATTACGGCCATTTCATGTGTCTGGGTCCCCAGTTAAGCGACAGACTTGAGTTCTAGCCAAGGGCCCGTATTTCACTCATCGAGGTCAGGGTTCTCAGGAATCCCCCCGTAAAAAACTGAACGGCCGACGGGGGCCCTGCGTGTACACACACTGAAGACGACGCAGGGAAGCCCTCCCGAGGGCTCATTAAAATAAATAGCCGATTATAGGCTATAATCCAAATAATGCTATTCATGAGGGAAACGTGATGCTTTCAGGGCGCAAAATGGGACGAGGGTGGAGTCGTCGTGTCGTCACACAAAACCAAACATTCGGAAGCCGTCCGGAGATCACCTCTGAATAATTTACAACCAGACCCTCGCTTTAAATCCATTAGAGGATAGTTAGAATACTCTCTCGTAGTCTGTCACTATGTTATGACTTCAGCGTACAGCTTGACAAAACAAGAGTAATCTGTGTCATTAAGATTGTGAGATACTACAACCAAGACTTGCTTCCAACCTGGACTTAGTTTGCTTTTAAGGTCCTGGGTGAAGCGGTAATCTGATCCGTACAGTGAAAAGTAATACGCCAGGCATGGCTGAGGCGGATCTGAAGCAGCACAGGAGCCAGGTCCTCTTTGTCCCCCACCTCCCTCAAGTACGCTGCCTTTGTCGTCTTTATGTGAAAAATGGACGTGGCTGTTTTGACATTTTCCCCTATCAACCAGCACACGCAGACAGAGAAGGCTGGCATCTCATTAATCTGACACTGCCAACAGAACCTCAATTAAAAGCCCATCTTGTGTGACGGGCATATTTCACCTGTGCCATATCTGCTCTTATCGAAGAATCGTCCGTGTTTTGTTTGTTTATCTATCTGAACCTTCACTTCTTTAATTCACTATAAAAGTGAGAACGTTATTGTTGCTACACTAAACACGCCCAAAATATTACAAATAATTAAAATTCAGTGGCTCCATTAAAGATGCAAGACCTCATGAGGTTGGATACATAATTTCTCAATCTCTAACACATAATTACCAACAAAAAAAGAAGCCGAATACACTGCGACTTCTTCCTCTGCTCTGCACTACAGATAATTTAGCCCTAAACACAGAACATGATGATTCAATTTCAAACCGACCAATAGCAACGGTCTGGGAACAAGTCCCTGTACGCTGCAGAGTAAAAGTGCCCAAATTACAAGCCATTGATTTCCAGTAGGGTGGCTTTTCACTGGTAGATACTCTGCATGTAACTACAAGATGGCCATAAAACACGAGGAAATAGATTGAGAGAAAAGAGCTGAGATGCAGGATGGCTTCACCTGCAGTTTATGTCAAACAGAAAAGGGAAGAGCTTCGCATGGCTGCCTACTCAATTAACCCCTGTGATAGAGGCTCCATAATGAACAACAGCACCATTACGCAGCGCCCCGAATGGTACTTCACCCTAGTGGCCTGGGAAAAAAGACAATGCCACTGTTGGTGCTTCACTGCAGCGTCGAGATACGAGCTGCTCGCTAACGGGAGGGATTTAGATGTTGGGGATATCAGCATGTTCAGAAAGTAAATGAGGACAAAGTGATTACTGGAGTTGATGTTGTTTAACCCTTAAATAATTACACATTTCGCACGTCTGCATCACATTTTACTCATTTTAAACTACTGTAATTGCTCGTGTAATTGTGTCTACGAGTCAAGGGTGCAATCAGGAATGGTTCCCATTAGAGATGAATGGCAGAGCGGTATCTGCCATTTCCATTGGCTGACTTGGGAGAAGTGTGTCCAGAAACCACAGACTTCCACGAGAAGTTTTAAATAACCTTCCTGGATTATCTCTGCACCGATGATGGCGGCGCTGACCTTGCTAATGATGTAGATGAGATCTCCTCTCTGGAAGTCCAGCTCGTCCGGCTCGTCGGCCTGGCAGTCCCACAGACCCTGGTAGTAGTTAGCGTAATCTGATGACCAAGCTGAGAGAGGAAACGCAGGGCACAAATTTAAATAAAAAAAGAACAAGATGTTCTTTTCACGCTGTGAATTTGTTCTCATTATTAGCAAAGACTGTAAAAAGGTTCAGACCTGATTTGGTGTTCCTCTCACCGCTCTCGTCCATCGGATCTGTAAAATCCTCCTCTGCACAAAAACACACATCAAACACAACAAGATGATATTTATGACAGATCATTTATCTTCGTCTGAACTGACATTTATGAGCAGGAAGCATTTTCTAACAAGATATCTAGACCCTAATTTTATTATTTAACAGGACAAAACAGCAAAATAATGATATGAAACAACCTGATTAAAGGGAAAAAAAATATTTATCATTAAGATAAATGTGAAAAACAAATCAAATTGATCATCAGCCAATCCCTGATGCATCACCACGGGACACAAAACGTCTATTTTTCTTTAATGAGGCTGAGCTCCTTCAATGACGATCAATTTGTTCAAATCAAGACCCAGGGAAGGGAGAAAGTCAAAGAAAAAGAGGCCGTCTTTAAGGCACGCGGAGGCGGACGTGTCATTGACTATGGGGCGTGGCACCCGGTGGTCTGAGAGGTGACACAGTGATATGCCTGCCCTCTGTCTCCCACATCCATCCTTAACAGTAGCGGGCTGACAGCAATGCCACAACCCAGCAACACTATCCACCTTCCAGCACAACCTGCGCCTCTGCTTCCAGGAACACCAGGAAGGACGACACACACACACACACACACAGTGTATCCACATGCATATTTATAATGTGTACAGTTTGCATTTGGATGCAGCTTTCTCATGTTTTTCAATGACTGGCATTTTTTTTCTAGAAGAAAACAAAATTCTGTCTCTTCAAAATGCAAAAGATATTATTATAAATCTAAACTTTGTGGATCATCATGTCATTGTTACAACACCAAAAAAAAAAAAAAAAAAAGATTTTAATTTTGTTTGCAAAGGCTCCGAACATTTGTTCAGCGCTCTTCAGCTGCTGTACACAAGAGCATCCTTCAGTCGAGAGGCCACCGCTATGGGCCAACGGTTTCTATATCAAAGTGATTTAATTTTCCAGTCAATAAAATCAGTCATCACCACCAGAGCCAATACCACCATCGCTCTGCAATCTGCCTGCGACCGAGCCGCGTTTGGAGCTTTTTGCTCCGACAAAACCGAAGGGAGCTCATCACGGGGAAAATGATGCTCGACGTCTCTTCGCTTGTTTGGCTACTACACGTGCGAGATGTATCAGTTTTTATTTATCAGATATTTAAAAAAACTTTCAGAAAATCTTGAAGATCATTTAAAACATTCATGTCAGCAATGAATGACGTAAAGTCACACAAAGTACAATCATTGCAAAGACTACTTTTTGTTAAGAAAGGAAGTTTCTCTCGTCGTCTGTTGCCATCCTGATGAATGAAAACAAAAACCTGTAAGTGAGCAAAGCGAGGTGCAGAATGATTGATAAGTGAAGGGGTGAGAAAGTGAACGAAAGAGCCCGTCATTCGATATGCCATCTGTGGTCAGGGTCTGTACCTCTTCCCAGATGGCTTTGAACGCCGGCGTGACAGTCTGAAGAGTGATTTCCCTCTCACCAGTGATTTTGGCAAAGGTAATGTACTCACTGAGTGAAACAGAATCTTGATGTATCTTATTTAATAGAAAGAGTGATGGACGACGGCCCTGAGAAGATCAGATCACCCCTTTTGTCCTTCTCGGGATCTTGTAGCCACCCTGACACATGGGACTGTCTCCCCCTCGGTAGGGACTCACACGCTCTGTTCTGGGGTCTCGTAGCATTCTCAATCAAACTAACTCATTTCTATTAAAGATGTGACATTAAGAGCTCCAGAACTATTTTAAGACCCTGAGAGATGCAGTTTTTACTTCCTTTCAACTAAATTGCTGTTGCTAGGCAATTTTTGCCCAAACTCTGCTTAGTGGATTGAATTGTGGGTTATTTGTTGCCTGGCAACATTAGCTAATTGAACGTTCTATGACAGAGCATTCGGAGCTACGCGGCTCTCGCTGATTTCAACAACATAACTGTTTCTCGACAGATAGTTCTCGAGGAGGGAGGCCGGAGGAAGCTGATTTCTAGTCAGTCTGTGTGTCTCTGCAGCAGCCACCTCAGTCCTGACAAGCTTATTAGTGTTGCTTGATTTAAAATGAGTGATCAGTCTGGGTGTTGTGGTGATAGGGAGGCACCTGGCAACACAAATTTCACAGCCAGGAGAGATCATCACAAATATTTCTAGCTGCAAAAATCCCTCAGGGCTGGAGCGTGTGTGTGTGAGGCAGAGCGACTATTTGTCTGACTGAGTATCATGAGAGTTTCCGTGTGTGTGTGTGTGTGTGCATGTGAGGTAACCACATCCTCATACCTGGCAACACCTCATAGATGTCCTCGTCCTCGTCCTCGTCGTCGACCTCCCCCGTCTCATGCCCTCCTCTCCATTTGCTGCTCTCGGCGGCCCGGGCAGCGCCAGGCCGAGGCGGGGGAGGGCCAGTGATCCCCTCAATGTCATCATAGGTCTCCTCTTCCTCCTCCTCTTCATCGTCGACGGGGATGACGGTGGACCTGATATCTATGAGAGCAGGGGGGAGAGAAACAACGTGATGGGCGGCGTTAGCATCAAGATGGAGCACAGCGTGACACAAAAGACACACACATGCGTTAAAGGGTAAAGTAAGAAAAATGTTCGAGTGGCCCCGACTGCACAACAGGCGAGGACACGTGCCATACACTAGCAGTGACATGCACTGGAGGCTTGAACTCTGCCTGCAGTAAATGATTATTTTCATCATCTATTAATGTGTTTATAATTTCTTTGATTAAGTACTTAATTGCGAGTCTGAAAAAGTGAAAAATTAACATTAAAATATCCCAGAGCCCGAGGGGACGTCCTTAGACTGCTTGTTTGGTTCAAACCTAAAATATTATTAATGTACAATCATATAAAAAAAAAAAACACATTTCAACTTCCAGCAGCAAACATCTGGCATGCTTTGATGGATGACTCAAATTAGGTCTTATAAATTGCTGTCAATCGGCTAACCGATTAACAGGCTCGTCTTTTCGGTTAGTGTTGGATGCAGCTCTTCCCTCACGTCTTCCCCATCTTTACTCTTTATGACTGAAATCTGAATTTTGGGCTGTCTGCTGTCTGTCCGGAGTTTTAAAGTGATGCTGCAAGTTTATAAATCATTCAACAATCTCGAGCCCAAAATACATTTCTGATCTCTTTTAAAGATTATAAAACCCAGTCGGGTGCTTTATGTCTTTAAGAAGTGGTCAGCTGGTAGAACCTCGAGGGTTGTTAACTGCCTCACGTTGCCAGTTTAGTATGAGCTGTTTATCCCTGCTACCTATAATTCAGTATTCCTAGAGGTGGAACTACTTACAGCCGATCTAGTGTTCACAATTAATCAACGCCTCGCAGGCAAACCACAATGGAAGCACGGCATAAGATGTTAAAATATTAAGATTATAAACTTAAAACAGTCGACAGAGTAATACATATATTTTTCTGTGCATAATTTACAGTGTGTGTGTGTGTGTAATCTATAAATGAAGCTACGCCTCTATAAGGAATTTGTGATTGAAGATGTGTGTGTGCTTGTTTGTACTAGCTGTTGTACAAGCTGTGCTAAGATGTACGTGATGTACGTGCATTTCATTGTATTTTATCCTGGTCTGACTCGACAACAAACGCCTGTTTTCACCCATGGCCCAGTGCATCGCGTCTGATACTGGAGGTAAGGGTGAAGATACTTTTAGCCACGACGCTGCACACGGATGGAGCCATGCGACCAAACCAACCACTCTCAAATCTAAATGAAAAACTCTTTTTTCTTTCTTTCATATCCTTTGTTTCATTTTGGGCAACTTATTACTGCACTGTAACTGTATTTCAGGTCGATTATATTTGGATTTTATCATTTAAAACCTAATTTTTCTCTATCTTAATGGTTTTATTCTGGTTTTTACTGCTTATTGTTTTTGAATATTGTCCTAATGCTTTTCTTTGCCTGCGTAAAGGACTTTGAATTGCCTCTCTATTTGTCTGAAATGTGCTATTTGCTTTGCATAGTGATTAAGACGCCTTCCATACAATCTTTTGTTTCTCCTCCTCGCATTTCCTTTCTGCATCTTTACCATCGCTATCAAATAAAGCAAAATGCCTAAAATAATCAGAAAAGTCAGCCTTGTTCTCAGGTAAATTGTGGAGGTGAAGAGGGTAAATAATCATCTACATGTTCTGGCTCAGACTGCATTTCGTAGTAAAACTGTGCTGGAAGGAAGGAAGTAAGACAAACTGCAGAGTGTCTGTTACTTCCCGCAAATCAGTGGCCCGGCCCGAGCCCATTTTAGAGTAGACCAGGCACGACTGCTTGCTCAGATGGAGGAGCCGTCTCATTGCAGGCGACTGGCCACTGCAACACAGGGTATCAGGTCCTCTGCCGTACACCAGCGGCCAAGCAGAAATCAATGTCACTGGAGGATAACCAGAACATCTACCAATCAATTTCCTGTAAGTTGGAATTCGGTAGGAGGGTTAGGGGAGGAGTGGTTGGGAGGGGGAGGTGGAGGAGAACTAGAGCTACATGATGGTGCACATGACATGGTGGGGTGACATGTCGAATGAGGAGATTCAGGACTCGTGTGCAGTTAGTGATGGATCGGGTGGTTTTCATCTGAGTCAGAGATGATAAAGAGCTCCCTTTCACTTCTGACCTTTCTGCCCCTCGGAAACAGAAGCAAACTTTAGAGGAAAATTGACAAAAAAGAAGGTTGGAAGGTTTATACTGCTTTAACTGTATTTTTCAATTAACCTATGAGGCTTTTAAAAAGTCAGCTTTAAGTCAATTTTATTTATACAGCTTCATATCAATTTGTCTCTGAGGGCTTTACAATGCGAACATATGACATGCTCCATCTTCAAACCCTCGATTCAAATAAAGAGTCGCACAAAGAACGGAGAAATCTTAGGAGGAACCTAAGCCGGAGCCCCCCCGATAAAACCGCTCAGAGAATAGGTGCCTGGAAAAAAGTACAAAGAAATGCTTGTTTACCTCTAAGTACAATATTGATTTGTTCCACCCATTCTCTGGCCTCCTGAGGACTGCTGGCAGTGAACTGGTGAGAGAGTGGCAATAATTCTGCAATTATCATCACATCTAAAAGGTGCATTTATATGGATTTTTAATCTTCCTCGCTGTCTAATAATGAAGAAGAAGAGCAAACAGAAAGTTTCTCTTTTGTAATGGATATATAAATGATCAGATCTGAACTAATATGTTGAATTAAGACCATTCAAACATGTTTAAATGACATTGGACGATATATGTATTTATTTACACCTAATTACTACACAACACGACGTCCCTCTAGTGGTACGTAAAGGAGTCTATGAAATATTGTTAAAAAAATATTTTTAAAAACATATTATACTATCAAAAAACTACAATATTTTGAATGAAAATGAACTACGAGTTCACTGAAATGTAATTTAAATTAAGTTTTGCATTTACTGTAATATTTTGTTTCAATAGCAGCCTGCTACGTAGTCACGTTCATGCTAAAAATGTGACAGCAAGTCAGTGAGCAGACATAAAGTAAATAAATGTGACGTCCTTGAATGTCAAAAATCTGCTTATTTTTATGGTAGGACTTGTAAAACCATCAAAATATTCACATATGAAAGGTCTGAAACTGTTTATTCTGGCCACATTTAATAGTTTGGGTTTGTCTGATCAATAATTAACTGATTATTTCAGACTTCATTCTTGATAGTGAGCCATTAAATGTATTGTTTAAAGAATTTGGACCAAGATATGTGATACTGAGCGAGAAGTTATTTTAAAAAAAACATAATAAACTCCTAGTGGTCCAATTATGTCATGGAGACAAAAAATACCTTAAAAATACATCCACCATTTATGCAGTGCAATTTCTTAGTACTTATTGGACGACACAGAAACAAAAGGGTTTGTTATGAGCTCAGACATAATACAGACCTGGAAAGAGCGGCGTCCGGGGGCGAAGAACTCAAAACAGGCATTTCTTTTGGAGTCTTTTCTCAGGTTGGGCACCAGCTGTACGTTGTACTCGTTGATATAAAAGGAGCCCTTCTGCTGTTTGTCTGCAGAGAGCAGTACATGTGATTGGATATTATCTGATTCAGTCTATAAACCCGTAATGTTTCCATATGTTGGCGTTTCAGACAAACCTTTCTCACTCCCAAAGTAGTAGAATATTTGATTGTTCAGAACACACCATCGCTTTTGCCACTCGGAGCCGAAGAAGCTGTGATCTAGAGAAAGAAGTGCACCGTGGTCAGTGAAAATCAAAAAGGAAAATGACTTATACAAACAATATTTGCTCAAGTATTCTACAGTAGTTATTGTGTTTTCATTCTGGTTATTATTTTATCAGCATTTATCAAACTACTTGACCCAGCGTTGGTATCTAGGTGCTGTTATACCTCTTCGTTTCTTCTCCAGGTAGCCTTGCTTCAAGGTGTTGATGATTTCCTGAGCTGCCACCGGGGAATGTCACCAAAATCTGTGAACAGATGCCATTCATTTGTCTATTAGAGGTTATGAAACTGTGGAAACTGCCCAAGGTGACTTCTTCTAATATCTTGTTTTGTCTGACCAACAGTCCAAAATAAAGATATTCAATTTATAATGATTTAAAAGAGAGAGAGCAGCAGTAAACACTCACATTTGAGGAGCTCGAATGAGAGAAAGTTTGGCATTTTTCTTGATAAGTGGGTTCAAATGCTTAATTTGTTATTGAAATAGTTTCTGCGAATCAACTAATCAATTAACTGACTGATCGTTTCAGCACTAACTCCTAATAAGCTGCACTTAAAATGTTCTTCATTCCAAAGGCAACACACGCACGCACAAACACACACCGTGACTATAAAGTCTCCAACCCTGTGGATCAAATACATCCCTGCTAGGCTTTAGGAAACTGGGATCAATACATTTACAGTGCTGCTGAGCACTGCAGTCCATTCATCTACTCACATTGCACATTTAATGGGAGTAACCTTCCTGTGGAAATTCAAACAACTCTCTTCAATTTGCAAAGTCAAATTTTAAACATGATAGGACAATGGCACAACTTAAGAGGCTTTAGTTAATTAGTGCAGTTAGGCACACACTGCAGAATGTAGTTCACATAGTGTTTAGCCTACTGTGCCATTTGCTGGAGTTTTAAAGAGCACCTCAACGCTTTGCAATGCACACATAATGACACAGATTCTTGTTGGTTTATGCCGTTAATACATGTGATCTTCCCAATGAAACTCGCAATGTGTGCAAAAAAATCTATCTGTCTGGCTTAGATTTGAAAGATCAGCTCCTCTCTTCTTAATAATGATGAAATAAACAAGACTCCGAGGTCAATTTCATGTGATCTGCCACAACAAGTATAAAAAGCATAACTCTTTCCGACCATCGCCCCAGTCTGTGCCTCTAACACAAACTGCACTACTAACAGTATAAAGAATGGACGACGTATGTGTGATGTCTGAGGAAGCACACCGTGGTGGTCAGCACTGACTTCACTTCACAGCCACAGAGGTTGCCGCTTGTTAGGCACTTGTAGCATTAGCATCAGCAAGCCTGATAAACACACGAGCCCAAATGCTAAATTCAGAGCTTCATTCGGGACAAACAGCGTTGTGATGCCTCCGTACTGACACGCCAGAGATAACCGAGCTACAACACGAGTATGCGCACTCTTAAACTGTCCCTCACTTCTCTGTTGCCTTTTCAAAAGGGAGGTTTCTAGCAGAATTTGAGGGTGTAGCTATCCTTTAAAATTACTCACCTTTGCCGGACAGTTCTAATCCACCTGGAAACATCATATGGTAGCTACAAAGTAGTTATATCTTATCTGATCTGACCTTGAGTGAAGCAGCTTTAACCATCTGTTCCATGTTTAGCTACTTTTTGAAGCTCTAACAAGAAATCTGCATATTTGACCTACTTTCTAGCCTTTATCTATTAGAGGGGAGTTTGTGTAGCTGACCTCCGGTCGGCCTCAAGGGTCGACTTCCGCCCCGTGCTCCGACAGGAGTACCTGGATTTTCCATGTGTCAAAAACAAAGCTGAGCTTCCTCCGAAATCATTAGTCAACAGGCATTAAGCCTCGCGGGGCAAAAAGCAAAGGGAGAGCAGGAACCGCCTTTTTAGTCTGAAACACAGGACAAAGAACATTTACACTAGTCGGTGTGACACCCCATTCAGACCGCTGATGACAAGGGGGAACGCCTGGAGTCCATCCCTCTCAGAAAAGACCTGTTTAACTGCTGGGAAAAACCAAACATGTCATCCCACAACTGGGTCCTCTGGTTTAAACAAAGAGCATCCCCCAACATCAGACAAACGGGAACCTCTCACTCATTCATAAAAATCAGCAACATGAAAAAGCTCAGTTGAAAGCCGACTCCAGATATGTGAAGCCCTCTCTGAAAGTTGTTGTTTCCGGTCTATTCTCGGTGACCTGTGTCTGAATAACTTTGATCTAGAGAGCAAAATAAAGCTGATATTGGCTTTTTGCTTGACTAACACTCCTGAGATTTAAGTTCACAACAATGCAGCCTGTGATCCGATAACCCGGCACCGCTTCAGCTCGTGGGCCTGACAGATGAGCGGGTCATTCCAGAGCAGAGCCCCAGACACCTCACTGCACTAACACGCTCACATATCATCAGCCTGCCTTTGTGGATGGACTGACCGGTGACACTATAAATACAGAGGTGCTAAGGACTGTTTTGTCAAAGAGAACCTGATTCAGTACATCATAACAAACAGCGGTCATTATGTTCCCCCACCTCATCTATCCGCCGGCAGTCCGTCCATTTTTTCTCTGGGCCTGCTTCCCTGTTGCAGCCCACTTCTAATCCCCTCATCCGTCTGCTTCCCTCGCTCTTCATTTATCTCAAAGGTCGAGCCCGGCTAATAGATGAGGAGGTGCAAAATCAACATGGGATCACTCCGATCTGCTTGAGTCAATAAACATTACACATTCATGCGTGTTTAACACTTTAACGCTGGGCGACCTGACCTCACTTGACTGTCTCGCATTGTACGAAACTCAAACACGGGCACGACTGAGTGGGTGCAAACGTACACTTTCAGTGAAACACGTGTACGACGGTTCTGGATTCTTCCGGCACAATCTAAACTCATCGCACTTCTTAAAGCCGCTTAATCCGACCCTAAACAAAAGCAGAATCTGATTGGTCCTGAGTTAACAATGCCTCCTTTAATGAAAATTACACATTAACACCTCTTTGGGACCCATGTGATTTTAAATGGATATTCAGAGGTAATGTTATTTGAAAATGTGTAATTTAGGGCGTTAAAAAACCCCAACAACCATCATGGTGTTTGAGTTTTGAGCATGACTACAGGCACAGAGAGACACATTAATGCATCTAATTAAGGCCTCATCAAAATCGCAGACAGACGGCACTCTTTCATAAAAATCATAAATTGCGTTATCAATTATTCAGGGCAATGCCATGACTTCATTTTCATCCCTTTTGTGTTTTAATTAGCACCATCCACAGCTTTGGTATTGACATTAATTTGATGGCAATTTATTGATATTTCAGCATAACCTATTTAGCTGAGTGCAATTACCAACAAAGAGAAGCAGATAGATGCAGCGTTAGAGGCGCATCACGTGTTTTTGTAAATCAAGGTGAGGAGTTGCTACGGGGGCCACGCTAACTAAATCTAACTGCTCTCGGCGGTCATCAGCAAGAAAAGATATGAGTCACCCCATTTCCAAATGGAAGGAAATAATCAATAGAAATTGACCAGAGATATGTGTTTAATTGATCCTGACAAAGGCGCATTTCCATAAGCAAGCTGACCTGTGTGCTGATAAGTGCTCCGTTCTGTTGCCTTCCTGAACTTCTGTTAAACTCGGGGGGAAGATACACAACAATGCATCTGGGCTGCCAGCGGTTTGCCACAGCTGCAATCTCTCATTTGGTTATTCACACTCTCTCAGCATGGTGTTATGAGCGCAGCAGTTGATCCCGCAAGAAAAGGCTGATTTATGTTAGCATGACCAGAGGGAGTTAATGTATTCTCTCATTAAAATCTACTTTACTTAGGCTGAAAGTCAATCAAAGGCTGGATAGAGAGTGAATCAAAATGAAGGAAAATGGTTGGGTGGGAGGACTAATATGTTACATTAGATCTAACGGTGGTCGTAATGCAACAGAGATGTTATGAAAACACAAAAATGCATCGAAGATGTTGATGGTGCAACAGAAGATGGAACGCGAGCAGCCACTTTAGCATCTTTTCTTTGAGGCGGCTGGAAGGCGAAGAGGAGGCAACATCACAGCATTGGCAGGGTTCAGTCTCCGCGGGGGGACGTGTACTTCCAGAGACAGGAGCCTCTATTGTATCCCCAGCTATAGAAACATCTAAGTTAGCCGGTTACATGGAGAAGACTGAGATGAGGGCAGAAAAATGACCCTAACGGGGAAAAAAATAAAAGGTTTACAATAAAAGATTTTATTGCTTTTTTTGCTCTTCTGTGTTGCCTTTTATGTTTTTAAATTTTAAACGTGTGTCACCTGAAATCACGCAGATGTTTACCGTGTATAATGTAATATACTGTATACGTGTTATGCCGCATTTATGATGTTTCACATACGAGCACGTCCTGTAATGTCAGCTGCCTTGTGTCTCTTCTTTTTTCCTTAGCGAGTGTGTGTGGTGCACCTCCCTTCTATATTTCTATACTCCTTTGTGCTTGTAAAGCTATAATGTATATTTGTAGTAATTTGTAATCTCTCATCACCGTCTGTGAAGTTATGATCGTCGCGAACACTGTCTGTTCTGTAACGGCTCTTAATGGGTTGTATTCTACTTTATGTGCTTTGATTTTTTTTTTTTTGTCTGCTGTAAGGCTGCAACTAGCGATTACTTCATTATCGATTCACTTTTTTGGTCTATGAAATGTCATAAAATAATGAAAAATGACCATCACTAGTTCCTTAACAGCTTGTTTTGTTTAACAAAAAGTCCAAAACTCAAAAGATATTAAACTTTTGTAATAAGAAACTAAGAAATCCAGCAAATACTTTACATCTGGGAAGCTAAAGCCGATTTATTTTTGATGCATTTGCATTAAAAATAAAAATTTTTTTTAAATGTTTGCAGATTATTGAGAATGAAACTAGGAGATTTACATGATACTAATTCTATTTAGTAAATAAATAAATAAAGTAACTAAAAAAAGAGAGAATCTTAATTTTAAATCCAGAGCTACATATAAAATCTGCAGGAAACACCTCAGTGCCACTTTATGGGATTAACTACTGTTATTAAGAGCGTGTAAAAGACGTGACCACCCCGCGCACAGCACAGGTAGGAATCAAAATCAGCAACTTATCATATGTTTTCTTTCTTCTGTGCTTAGTCCTTGAGCATGGGGGCTTTCACAGTGCCTTTTCGATGCAAGAGGTATTGCATTGAATGCAGCATCAGGGGGCAGGACCTGACCCCCACGTGAACTCTGCTGATGAGGTGAAACAGAAGGCAGAGAGAGGCTCCCCGGCCCTGAGGGGGCTGCAGGGGAGGAATGCTGCTGACTCTACAGACGAAGCGAGCGAGACCGCAATCCTCTTCGATACTGTCCTTGATTAGGAAAAAGGATTCACTCTGTGCACCTTCACCCACCCGGCGCTCAATCTGCGCACAGGCCGAGCTAAATTGATACATTTTTCCTCATTACAGTAGAAGGCCTCTGCTGTGCGTCCCTCCAGCGAGGCGGCCGTCAAAAGGGAGGAGAGAGACTGAGAGGCACTGAGGTTAAGGGCAGAATGTCTTCCCTGCCCTCCTCTCCTCCCACTGATTTGATTAGGACTTCAGTCATCGATACATAAACCGTGTTTAGAACCTCCTAATGCATGTGTTTGAACCAAAGAAAACATGCAGTGCATTATATCAGGCTGCATGATGCCTGTATCGTTGTCTAATAATGTTTAATGGGACCGGGAATTTATGCAGGAGTGATTAAGGATTTTTTTTTTTAAGGATGTCAATCAGGTTAAACAACAAATCTCTGAGATAAAAGCTTTACGACTGAGCGAAGCAGAACAGACTCAAAACTTTTACATGTGCAGAAGTGTTTGGTTTTCTTAAAAATTCATTTGCAACAGAGATATCTGGTGTTTCTCTCTTTTATTGTCTGACTTAGTCTGTTACACTTGATGCAATTTGGAATAAAAAAAGAAATCCTGTGCCACTATGCAGGATGTCAAGTCATTCCCTGCTCCGTTTTGCTCTATTCCTACATTCAAACATCTCAGGCTGGCCACTGCAAAGACACTAAAGGGCTAAATTTACTATGTGACATCGGCTTCCCCCCTGGGCAGCCATAAGCAGCGTATACAGCGACCCTGAATTTCCCTTTCCTAGATTTACTACCACTATTCAAATGCTTAACTGCAGATACAATGATCCTCTAATCGCTGGGGATGGTTTTCAGCTGCTTCACCGACACAGCCAAAAAAGAAAAAGGAAAAAAAAAAAACAGTAGTAAGAATATAAATACCAACAATGGAGGAGTTCAGGCCCACAGGAGAGCCTGCATATCTGTGATAAAAACGGGATATAGCACAGTCAACGACAGAGCCTGGAGGGAAAAACACTCAACACAAAATCGACACGCTCGCCCACTGAATGTACAGTTATTGCAACTTTAAAACGCTTCTGTTGTTTCCACTAAAATGCTTTAAATATAATTTTAGCAATAACGGTAAGTAAATACATTCGTGATAACCGTGTTATTGCACCGTGCTCACTGTGCTATCTCACGCCTATTACCTTTTTTATATAATTGCTCTTATTTTATCGTCACTGCCGTAACATATTATGCCAATAAACAATTATACGACGGCATCATTCTTTGACTCCGTTCATAAATCACCAGCAAGTCTACAGGCAACAGGTGTGAGAGAAAAATGTATTCTGTCGAGGAAAATAAGGCTCAGCAAAATCAGGGTGTTACATAAATCTGATGTAGGTGGTTTCACTTAAAATAAGTTTATTTATTTAAGTTATATTTAGTGAAAATTATAGATTTTTTTTTAACTTATTGAGATTCATTTAAATCAAAACAACAGTTCCCTTTAAGATATCATAAAGAGTTGATTTATTTGAACCCGTTAAATTAAAAGAAAAAAGTTTTACTGTGTATTAAATGTCATTTTTAATATCTGCACATAATTACTGTGATATGTTGATTTTTTTTTAATCAGGTCTCCATTCAGTGTTTCACAAACAAATATGAGTAATGACTGACTAATTAATTAATTTGGCATTTTTTGGAACAAATTGGAAGACGATGCAATTTCTTTTTTTTTGCTCAAGAAATATGATTTTGAAATAGCTGCAATAAAATAAATCATTATTCGTTCATTCATATTAATTATCATATCATTATCGTTAAGTATTGTGCCGGTATATGACTTACTAAAAATGGCTCATAATACATGTTTTATATGAACATTTACAGGCAAGTAAATTAATAAATAAAGAAAAGGATTTTTCCAATATTCAACTTTTTTTTTAATAATTTAACTTTTTAAAAGTTTTTTATTGAATCTTTTTTTTTAATTGTTTAATTACAGAAATAATCCGAAGAGGAGAAAATCTATGACAGGAACTGCTGCTGAAGTTATTTCAAACTGAGTTAGTGACAATACGAATACGACTGAACTGAAAAAAATATAATGCAATATAAAACAGCAAGGATGACGATTAGTTTTTATAATATTATGTTTGCATACACTTTACTGTTTTACCACCAAAATTACAACCACTAATTATAGAAAATAACCAACCTACTTAATTTAAAAATCAATAATTAAACCACGTTTATTTAACATTTTATAAAATGTTGTCACTTTAACAGAAACCAGTTGTTTTTAAGTCAAATTATAATAATAATTTAGTTTGAATACAGGATAAAGTTCCTTCACTATAAAATGTTTTCTCATCGACCAGCTTCTGATTGCATTTCTTTGAGATAAGCTAACTTACAGCACGAGCCACCATGAATCAATGGTAAAAATTTTCATTGTAGATAAGCAATCTTCCAAACAAGCATACAACCCCACGGCAGCCCTGTCCCACTTGCACACACACACACACACACACACACACACACACACAGAGTGCTGACTTCTTCCAGCCGTTCGGAGATCCCGGCGGAAAAGAGGGATGCATCCTCAACATCCTCGAATAACTCCACAAGGGCATGTTAATGACCTTAAAGTGCTACATTACAGCAACAATTAAACAGAGGGATCCCGGAGGCATTGGGAGCCGTCGTGTCACTGTCTGTGTACAGGCCAACACATCTCTCCCATCTCCATTTATTTCCCTAAGAAATCAGCGGGGCCACCTGGGCTTGGCATTGAAACTTCATTCATCTCCAGAAATGGATTCCAGTGGAGGGCAAAATCAAATTCTCATTTGCAAGGCAGGGGGAGAAAGAGAGGGAGTGAATGCAGGAGGTACCTGGGAACGCTAACCTCTGGGTGAACCCGCCGCATCTGATAGTTTTGCTATTTGTCTGTGACATTGACAGCTCTGGGGGAGATTAGGAGCCACCCTGCCCCAGCTTCCCACTTTGCATTCTGCCTATGTGCCTCTTTACAGATGGACTGCTGCACATTTACCTTCGCCTGTTTTCCCTGGGTTTCAACACGGCGCTACACCAGAGGCAGCGGAGGGATGTAATTATATGCTATGCAACAATAAAACAAAGCAAATGAGGGGAGAGCTGCATCAGACGGCTTACAAACCGGGGAGGATGCAGAAACTACACGGTGTGGTTTTTTTTGGTTGGGGGGGTGAAGCTGGAGATGAGAGTGATGGATGCCCTTCGGTTAAATACGTCCAAATCCCCCCTTCAAGCCGCTCTCTTCTTGCCAGGCAGTGTGAGTGAGTGTGTGAGAGAGAGTGTACAAGATTAATAGTGTAAACAGCGAGGGAGAGAGGGAGAGAAAGGCAGCCGGGAGAGCGAGAGAGAGGCAGAGGGAGAGAGGGAGAAAGAAAAGACTATCAGCATCTGCAGCAGCACAGTAGCCCTAGGGGAATAGTGTGAACTTTTGAACCCTGGTGGCAAGCAGTCACAGCGATACACAGAGCCTGCTCCTGCCTCGTAATGTGTGTGCGCGCGAGTGTGTGTGTCTTTCTAGAAAAGCACACAGGCAGTAATAGAGAGGAAAGGAGAGTGAAGGAGAATGAGGATGAGTGGAGGTCATTAACATATTCCTCGCTTCCTCGCAAACTAGCAGCCGCTATCTAAATGTCACAAAATCCATACGCCGATGAACGCCGTGAAAAATTCATCTCCGGGCAGATATTCTGACGGACAGATGAAGTAGATGGCTATCAGGGAGTCCAAAGAAACTTTACGACAGAGAGGCCAATCATTCACACAACTGTGCAGTGGAGTGAGTGCAGACAGGCCACAGGTTGGCCAAGCAAGAGGCCAGAGGTTAAAAGTTCAGTGCGTAGGCAGACAGCATGACCACAGGCCAACAGAGCAGCGAGGAGGTCATCTATGCAGAGCCAAAATACTGTCCAGGTGCTGCGAACAAAAGAGACAAACTGATGCTACAAAGCGGTTTGTTTGTTGCGTTCCTCGTTCTTTAAATGTGTAGCACCCACAAACTCACTCTTCCTCCACGACTTAATTCGATTTCAAACACAGACGACGGACAGTTGGCGCCTTAAACATTGCTGATTAACCCTCTAATGGAGCATCAATCCATCAGCTGGCATCGCTTTTTTTCCAATTTCACCAGCCAAGAGAGCGAGGCACGCACCTTCAAACGCATTTCACTTTTGTATAGCTTTTTCAAGCTTCAGCCAAAATGACAAAATTTAGATTTAATATTCTATTTACCAGCACCGTGTAATAATGTTGTTACTGTGCCTCCTCATATTCAAATGAGAAATAGGCAACGGCGAGGCATAACTTCATATTGGTTATCCTACTGCATTCTACTGCAAGTAATTGGTTTAGGAAATTGGACCGGCACCGTAATCACTGGCAGGAGTCACATTCCTGCGTTCTTTAAATTAGCCTACACAACAGAACACACCTGCTTTCAGAGCTAAAGCTGGTAACTGATTAAACTAAAATTCCAAACGTTGCCCAGTTTCAGGTTTTGTAAAGATACAAAGCTTAATTTGTCTAACGTGAGTGAAAAATGGAAATATTCAGATGCAAAACAATTTAAAGAACATTTTTCACCATTTTTATGATTATTTAAGGAAATAATCTACAGACTAATCAAAGTAGTTGTGAAATTAAGACATTTCCTATGAATCTAAAGCAGTGTTTCTCAAACTTTCCACACAGCGTACAACCTCTGAAAATATCAGCATTATGACTGACGTTAAAGCACAGCGGTGTAGGCCGACCCCTTTTCAGCTACAGCTTCCAGTTTGGAGCCACGATTGTAGAGTTTTTGAGGCACTTATTTCAAGTCCGCCATTTAAGCTCACGTACACGTGTTATGTAGCAGGATACTGAAACCAAACATTTCAGGAAATGCAAAACTTATTTTAAATCACATCTCAGTGATCGCATATTTTATTTTCATTACAAACTTTCCAGTATTTTGACAGTGTGATCTGTTGTAAATTAATTAGTTTCATTTTTAAAAATAATACTTCCTACAAGTCACGTACCACAAGTGGTTCTGTATGTAGAAGCATATAATTCGAAAGGTTCGAGCACCAATCACAAACAAGGTGAGCTGATATGAGTGTAATATGCACATGGAATCTAAGTTTTGTGAATAAATCCTTTAGCATCTACATCCACACCTTCAGGCGTACAGGCTACACAAATACAGACTATGTGGTACATCATAATACAATCATTACGATCACAAAGAAGAAGAAGGATACGTATCAAAGGCGTCATCTTTTCTGCACGCCTCCTGAAACAAAGCTCTTCCTGCAGTGCTCTGTCATCGCTGCAGCTTCCCAGCAAACATCCCCGAGCGCCCAGCGGTGCTCCCCCAATCAAAGAAAAACAAACAGGCCATTTCAACTTCGTAAACTTGACCTGCGAACAGCATGACAGGGCTAAAAGACCCACATCTCCGGCTGTCTCCTGGGGTCTATTTGTGAATGTGTGTGTGTGTGTAAAAGCGATCCTACACAGCAGAGGGAGAGATTTTGTGCATATATTTGTTTATGTATGCAAAATGTACTGGAATGGCGGCAAGTGTGTGATGGACAGAGCGAAAGAAAATATCCTGAAAATGTGTGTGAGCCCCAAATAGCACCGAGAGAGGGGAGAGGGTGCTTAAAGGGGGCAGACGAGGCTGGGGTGAGGCTGCAGGCGCGGTCAGGTCACCGGTGCGGTCGGCGGGTGAAACTCAGTTCACATTACCATGCAGACACCCGGGCTAACAATGGAGGCTCCATCTGTTCCTGTCAGCCATTACAAATCTGGTGTCACCCAGTCCGCTGAAGACAACAGGCCACCGCATCTAATCAAACGGCACAGGCTCCTCCTGCGTGTAAAAGCAGCCATCGACTTCACACTCACTCACTCTCTGGTTAGGGAACAGAGAGCAGCGAAGGCAGGCAGTCGATTACCACGGATAATACATTCTCCAAGTCACAAAGTCTCTATTGTGTACAGTAGGCTCAAATAAAATGATACAATTAAACTCGAGAGAGAGAGGAAAAACTCAATTTTGTAACTTCTCCTTAAAGCCAAACGCTATTCTCTAAATCGCAAAATTATCATTAATTTTTGCGACAAAGGTTTAAGGTTAGGAAAATTTAAATGGACCGGAGTCGTCACCACGGATGATTGTTCCTCCAAAAAAAAAAAAGGCACTGATTTCATTAAGTGGTCATGCCATTATTTTCCACAAACACTCCCTCTTCCATTGAAACAGACCGCCCCGGCAGGAAAAAAAGAACGTGTGAGCCATTTCTTTCAACTGGCAGTGAACAGAGAATGAACTATGAACTCCGCATGCCCTTTTAGTGAGGACACAGGCCATTCACTACGCTAACATGGTCGCCGTCTCCCGGCAATAAAAAGACACAGATTTTTCTAAGGGAATCAAATGTTATGATTATTGATCCAACGAGAAAATGTGTTTGTTTTTTTATATATAAGCGTAGTTGCTCAGTGTCGAGGACTTTCTATCTATTTGCAAAAATGCAAATGATAAAAAGAAGATTCTTGCAGAGCTGCATAATCGGCTATTTCTCATGTTTAACACCAACAATGGCGTTCGAGGTTTAACTATCGCATCCATAGTAACAGACGGCGTAGTTTGTAGTTGGGCGTGTTTCTATCACAGCCGGAAGGGAATTTTTTTATAGTATTTTATAGTTTGATTTTGTTTGTTTCCCCACAGGAAATCTCGCCTTGTTTATTCTGAAATGAACAGATCGGAAAAAAAATGAATTATCATTATCTTGAGGTCTGTCTTTCCACCATCTGCCGTGATTTGTTCACTCTATTTTTCCAAAGTTGTAGAAAAAGACGGCAGTTACTCTTCTGTGGGCAGAGGACGGAAGAGTTCATTAAGCCATTTTCTAAATAAGGAGATTGTTTTTGACTACATCCAGCTGGCATTGAAAACTGTGACAACATATTCTTATTGGGGAAATTCCACATGATTCCAGCTTCACCTCAGGAAAGAAAAAAAAAAAAGCGTGGGGTAGAGATGGGCACCTGAGGCAGCCGAGTCAATCATGCCCACCTGCGGCATGTCATGTCAAGGGCTATTAGTCGCGCAGAGTCAGAAATACAAAAAGTCTGAACGGGAGGGAGGGCAAGTCCGAGAAAGGAAGATAGAGAGAAAGATTGATAAAGGGAGAGAGGGATGGAACACACATGGCCCCTCAGGTACAGTGTTGTATTTCAAACCCGGTTGTGAAAGAATAGAGGGGCTCGGGGTTAATCAATCACTGCATTAGCCTGCAGCTACAAAGCCTCCTCTCTGTGTGGGCCGCCCTCCATGCCTCCCACAGTCCACACATAACAGCTCAAGGGGACAGACAGGGAGAAGACGATCTGCCACTGGAGGGAGCTCTAGGTCCCCAATCGGGGCCTCTGTGAACCACCGAACATCAGGACGAGCCTACCTGCACACTTGGCCAGGAGGGGTGAGGAGACGGGAGGGAGGAGGAGTCACTGATGTCACCGGAGCCAGGCTGCGAGGTAGGAGGCCAAAGAAAGGGTTGGTGGTGGTGGTGGGGGGTAAATTTCACAGATGTTGTCTGTTTTTTCAAATTAAGAAGGCGAACGACAATATGCAGCAGAAAGAGGTCCAACTGCGCTTCCTGTGGCGAGGTGTAGGTGTGCCAGGCGAGGCTGATGAGGGTAGTGTGTCAAAACTGCATTTGTTTAGTTTTCTCAGAGGAATACTGCATTGTCTCCCATGACACCGACTCCTCCTTTTCACCTTTTCCCTTTTGTCAGAGCAGAAATTCCTCGCACACTGTAGCCTTTCAGCGGAAAACACATGTTCACGCAGATAATACAGACATGTACGTTTCATTATTCGGGTTAAAATTTCACCCCATTGTCTTCGTTCAAACTAGATAGTATGAGCTTAAAGCTACATAAAAATCTAGGCTAGTGTCTGCTGCTCAAATTCAAAATTCTTGCCTCTTTTTTGTTGTGACTGATCTTTGCAAAGGCCTCATTTAAAAAAAAAAAAGCTCGGATCTCTGCACTGCGCAAACAGGAACAGAAACAGAAACAAGAACTCACACAGACACACACACACACAGGGAATCAGAATCAGGACTATTGTTAACTTACACTCCGGGGCTCCATCATCCTGGTTGTCAGAAGCTAATGAGGCGTCGTCTGATTGGGCAGAGCGACCCAGGCTGGAACTGCGGTTGTCATCAGAACCTTCTTCTTCCCTGTAGTCCGCTGAGTGTGTGTGTGTGTGATATAAAGGGAGAAAGCAAATGTGAGTGATTAAGTCACGTAAGAAAAGACTATACACACACACACATACAGCTGAAACTGTGTATATACAGTAATATGTGACAGAAGAGGCTGTTCGGGGTAATTTTACTCACATGAAGGGGGGAAATCTTGAGGGTTTCTGTAAAATCAAAACAAGCATGCTTCAAAACACCTTCATTTTCTGTGCTTTCATTTTAACTAACTCTGTTCCTTAACTCTGTTCCTTTATGGCTTCAAAAATTCTGTTTCCTGCACAGAAGACCACAAAACCACCAAGTTTTCTGTACCAGAGCATGCAGCCATTCTTGCGCAGTGCAGACGAACACCAGTGGAGTCGTTTCCGGTGTAAACTATCACACTTCATACAAAACAAGAGTTTCAGTTTTTTTGGGGGGGTTCAGAGAGGTTTGGAAGATTAACTTAACCTGATCACAACAAGTTATTTTATAAGATCTTTAAAAACTTTTAATAACAATAAATAAGAGCAAGAATTAAGTCTTGAAGGTGACACCATTAGACTAAATGAGCTTCTTCAAATGTAATTTTGCAAACTGTGTCTAAAGCAATTACAGCAACAATTAAGGTTCTTCTGTGGCATTAACAGCAAAAGTCAGATAATGGTGTCATGAAATTACACTGTGACACTTGGCTAGTAAAGCAGCTTTCTGTGACTCTTGCTAAACACTGATTTAACGCTGCTCCCGGAGGTTAAAATCCTCACCTTAAGTGGACGACCCTGAAGTTATTCAGGATGACTTGCCGTGTCTCCTGGGCAGTTTCACTGAGGTCCTCGTCCTGAAGGACGTCGGACACAAAGTACAAACAGTCTGGAGAAGACAGGAAACACTGTAAGCATGGCGCTCAAGGCATATTTGTGCTTGAAGAACACACATTTTGAAGGATTCAAACACTGTGAAGGATACTGATCCGGACACACTTCATATGATCAGGTTTATAATGTTTGTGAGAGACAAAACTCTCATCATTTGCTCAAATTATGTACTAAGATCCTCTAATTTTCAAGAGAAGGTGTCTCATCGTCACGAAATATCACGACTTTTATGATGAGTATAAAATTCAAAATAAAAGTTTGACCTCTGTGTGATGTCAAGCTGGGTTGTTACTTTACACTCACCCAGCAGGTGGTCTTCATCACAACTTGTTTCTATGTCCATATATTTGATATATTTAATAATTTAATCCACACACGTTTGATGCTTAATTCTTATTAACAGGTCTCAGGTCAGTGTTTCACCTTTACGAAGAGTTTAGCTTTATGTTTTGGCGTACACCGTCTGTGTTATATGTATCATTTAAATGGAACACCATAAAATACATAAATAAGTCTCACTGATGCTAATTCGTGAAAATAAAGCCTTTTTTCCAAACATGTTGGCTGTTTCTGTGATGACTGCTTACAGTTTCGTCACTACATTTCTTCTTCAGGGCCTAAAAACATAAAATACTCATTGTTTGACTTGATCTTCGACAATAAAATCCAAAGACGTAGAGGTAAGATGAGGTCATGATTAATATTTTCTTTCACCGCATGATTGAACTGAAATGCAAGCTCGATTTTAAGTCATAGTAATATTACTCAGTAAAGTGAGACTGATGCTTGTGAAACAGGTTGGCCCACATCACTTATCTGATTCAATTTTCTTATGTCCTCACCTTCCACATTACACAAATGGACTGACATATGCAAATGTTCTTCCAGAGGAACAGTGTAATGGCCTTCCCGTACATGCAAATGCAGTCAATTCCATGACGCCACCATGTTGGTTACAGTTTACAGCACGTATGAATACACAGGTCGAGATATATAATATGTGACTTTTTTTTTTACGCTAAGGCTTTTGTTTGTTGACAATTTTCTGAGCAATAAAAAAGAAACATGTGACATCGGATCATTTTGTAGGCTGTCATGTTACCTTACCTCTGTGTTCACAATCTGAATGATAACATTTGTACATTTTACAGTAATTTTGTTGTGATAAGATGAAACTGTACCGTTCAAAATAAACATCATTAACAGTAGAAAATAAAGACATTACCATCCAAAAGCCTCCTAACGTCGTTCGGTAATGTCCCCATCCCTGTCCAACAGGAGACACTTTGTTTTGCTGATTTTTTTTCAGACTTTTTCTGAGCCTTCACACTTTGGCTTTTACTCCACAAGGTAGCCTATGAACGCCGAGCCTCTGGCATACTGTTACAGCTCCATGTCGGGAACAAGAGCCTGGCACACGAACACAGACACACACTCACTCGCAGAATGACTGGCACAGCATCTAACCACCTGTGTCCTCTTGTTCTGAAGCATGACTTCCGTGCATGCATCTAGATTTGCACAAAACGGGTGGAGCAGGTGCACAGATGACAACTTCCGCTGCACTCGTTTCTCACTCAAGGCTGGTGAAAGGTTTGAGTGACGCTTAGAAAACCTCTCTATTTGACCTACAATGACACTGAAACAAGGCAAGCCTGAGTCGGGGCTATGATCCTGTACATTGGTTTCCTTTATCAGCCCTTTTAGCCTCAAGCTGCGCACTAAACACAACTCTTATGTGCATGCAGGTGTTTGTGGGCAAATTGGAACACTTGAAAAACACAGAAACTTTAGATATGACTGGTGTCTGCTGCTGAAATAACATGTATCTCTGCCTCTTTTCTATGCTTTCTCTTGTGTATACGCAGCTGTTTATCTGCCCCGTGATCAAATGGAAATACAGGGAAATCAATAAACAAAACAAAAATTTTGTTATCTGCACCTGAGTGAACATTTTTCTAACTACATTTAGAAGTGTAAATAATGCTGAAATCCCCTGGATCATACCTTCAACCAAATGATCTGGGGCTCACGTGTCCAGGTTGGCAAGCATCAAGGATATCTGAAGTGTCCTTGAGCAAGACAGTGAATCCCTGCCAGCGCCTGATACGCTGCTCTATTTCTGCCTGACCCCCACTGCAAAGTGGGAAGAGCAAAAGACAAGACAATTTCCCCACGGGGATCAATAAAGCACCACATTATTAAAAAATATATACTTGTCAGCAAAAAACAGGACACCCTGTAGGTCTTTCCTCAATTGAAAAAAGCTATTCAAGCCTTAAGGTTGGTGCAGCATGTGGGGGGCACCTCGAGTGCAAAGCCTTTGCCCAAACTAAAACAGTTGAAATAATATCTAGTATCTAATATCAGTCTGCACCCAGCAGCACAGTAACTATTGAAGGAGGCGAGCAGCAGGTCAGGATACCAGACCCTGGTGTATTGGAGGAATGATTCAGCATTAGTTTACATTAAATGGAGGAGGCTACTGGCTTTTCTGCCTCCAGTATGAACATATATCCCTGTTATAAAGTAATGTTTTTGGACACATGCTCCTATATGTTTTTTTTAATATATATTGTTCAGTATCAGCCAATTTAATCATCCACATTTAGAGTGGAGAGACTCAGACTGTGGTTAATACAGTATGTCCCAGTTTTGTGGGGGAAACAAATAACAGCCCATTGCAGTTTTGGATAAATTATTCCAAGTATTTTATATTTCATTTATCACACAGCCACAAATATAGCCTGTTTATTCTACTAAAATCTAAGCAATATGTCACAGAGCCCTATTTCACTCACACTGGTTTGTTATTACAATCAACAGCTGATGGAACATTATCCTAGCTCAGGGGTCTTCAACCTTTTTCAGCCTCTTGGACGAGAGACAGAGACCCCCACACGCTTCACATTGGCTTACAATAACTTTTATATTTACTTATTAACATATTTATATGCTGGGTTATTATCCTATATGTGTTTATGATTGATAAAACACTCAGGCATAATGGAATAAATTATAAATAATATATAAATAGTAATAGTTTGTGTCAAAAGTAGCTTTTCATTGCATATTAATGCTTGCAGCATTATTATTTTTGTTATATTTTTTTAATTCTCACAAATTATTTTGGTGAAAATTGTCAATTATTATGACAACAATTGGCGGACCAACTGCAGGGGGGACCCCCCTAGGGGTCACGGACCCCTGGTTGAAGACCCCTGTCCTAGCTTATTTAGCTTTAGCGGCCTGTAAATCCTTTAATTAAACACGTATGTGTTCTTTGTTTGGTCATTAGCTGTAGGTCATACTTCACCCACCTTTGTGTGTTTGTTATCCCCGCATCACTGGTCAGACACAGCCACAGTTGGTGGTGGGTGGTGAGAGGTGGTGGAGCTGTCAGGCCCTGCTAGCCGCTAACATGCTAATTAACCGGTAGCACCGGAAACGATAACTTTTCCTGGCGCCATTTTTTATTTTTTTTATTTAAGGTCACGGTGTAGCTTTTACCTGTAAGCAAGTGTTGTACATAACAAACAACCATCCAGATGAAGTGTAATGTTCGGTGAAACGAAGGCGAGACTCGATAAATCACACGGTTTTACATTGACGTTAAGTTACGGAGCCGTTGGCTAATTTGTTGTAATCTTAGCGGTTGGAGGCGGGCAGGTGTTTCGGTTTAACAAGCGACCGTGTTAACTGGCGACCGTCAGCCAAAGGCCGCTGTGGTTGTCGTAGTTACGACAGGTGTTGATAACAGGAGCGCGAATGCCTCTCTTTTCTAATTCCTTTTTTTTATCAACGTTACAATGCCAAAAAAAATTACCTGATTCATGTCTTGTTTCACAGCTACGTGTTTCAACGGCTAAAAACGGACGCATTCGGCGGTTGGTCGCCATTTAACACGGTAGCTCCTTAAATCGAAACACCGGCTGCCAATTGGCTAGTTAACGCTAGCTGCAGTTTAAAGTTACCTGGCCTCTGAGGGCAGCCGACGTTCCTCCTCTAAACAGCATTATTTCTGAGTAAGTTCATACATGTGCCACCTAATGTTACAATAAAGGTGGTAAAAGTGGTTTTACCTGAATGTACACTGCTGCGTTTCCCCTGTTTTATACTATGTATGTTTGTTTCCACGACTTTTGTATGACGCTGCATTCAAGTACTCATATTCTCCCATTTGTTTAATGAACTTGTAAAATCGTAAATCAGAGTTGTAGTAGATTCAGACGATGTTTTCACAACAATGGTATATGGCGCTGCATTCAAGTACTCATATCCTCCCATTTGTTTAATGAAGTTGTAAAATCGTAAATCAGAGTTGTAATACATTCAGGCGATGTTTTTACAGCGATGGTATAAATATATTTTTTTGTTTTTATTTTAATGTACAGTACACTAACTACTTTTTTAAAGATGTTGACAAGAAAGTAAAAATTCGTTTTTCAAAAGTAGTTTTCTAGTTTTGTGCAGATGCTGCCTTAAAGTACCTTCTTAGAAGCTGGGAAATTGTAAATCAAAGTTGTAGTGCATTCACGTTGAAGTGATGAAAATGATCACATAATGGGGACCTGTAATGCTATCCTGTAATAGAAATCCAGTGACATACAGCTGCCCTGAACATTAAGATAAGAAAATACACATTCACGTGGATGAAACTGATGTTTTAGCAAGGCCTTACAACGGTAAAAAGATATAACAGCGAAGGCTTAATTACTAAATCAGATTTTCATATGGTTAATTAACGTTATCTTCACACTAAATAGCACATCGTATCAAATTGGGGGTCATAAATTCTCACTTTTGCTGTTTAAATGACAGTATTCACCACTTTGATGGGTTTTTGATTTAAGCTTAAAAACTAATTATGATATTTCTGACAACACGTGAATGGAGAATCACTAAATTGGTCCCTCACCATATCTGACAGGGCATGGATGAATGGTTTATATCACCAGCAGAGGGTGAACAGCAGTGGGGATGGACTGAACTGGGCTTTTATATACATGGTTGACATTATTGTAGAGGAGGTATTGGTAGTAGTACTAATAGAAATAGCGGTGGGCCTGCCTTATTGATCGTGTATTACTGAAACACTACAAGGAAAGCCATTGAGAAACCAAAGCTCAATCAGACACCGCTCACATCGACTGAACACACTGGGTATCAATCAGGGCTAGGTTGGACTGATGTTATATTTGTTTTGCCTTTTTAAAAATATGGACTGTGTATTCAGGCTCACAAGATAATTATTGCAGATCCTAGGCAACGTCACACAGGCATATAAGCAACATAAATTGCTGTTTATAGGCTAACAGGTCAGAGTATTTTAACAAAAATGGGACTTAATGCAACATTTTATTTAGATAGTATTTGTTTTTTAAAACAAATTATGTTTAAAAAACATAATTAAAGCAACTTAAAATCTAAAATATTGTCTAGGTTCTGCAATAATCTCATTGTGTGGTTCATTATGTCTTGAATTAAAGTAAAAAAAATACCCCGTTGTTGCATTTTTAGTATTAAAAACAACCATATTTTCCCACAAATCAAAACAGCAGCAGCAGTTTCCTTCACTGCATAGTTGTATTTTTAATAATTTTCAGTATTTCATGTTGAATGCTATTTCATGATGGTCTCCTTCTCCTTGTCACTTCTCTACAGGAAGCCACGGGGTCAGGGCGAGTTGAATCCCATGCCAGAATTGTCCCCATGTTGACCTGCGCCTGACTGGCCTCCCAGCAAAAAGCCCCTGTGAAGGTAAGAGGAACTGGGGTCCCCTCCCCTGGAAAAGAGGTTCCCTCCCCTTGACAGCTCCACAGAGCCCCAGCCACCTGCCTGCTGGGTCAGCCCCATATGAAAAGGGAAGCCCTTTGTAATCCGACGGGGATTACACCACCCAACAATGCACCGCTGAAAGAGCGACAAAAGCCCTGTATCAAACGCCGCTGAGGGGGAGCAAGGCTATGATCTCCCGCTACTACCAACACTGACTCCTCCACCACCTCTCATCTCCCCAAGAGGCACTACCCCCTTTTAGCATTCGCTGCCTCTGTCCTCCTTCTGCCCTCTCATCTTTAAGATCTGGCCTTTTATCAGCGCATTCCTTTTCATTTGCATTGTGGTGTGGGGAGGGACAGCGGGTCTCTCTGATCTGATAGAGCCAGGAGAGAGAGTCAGGAGGATCCTCAGGGCATGAAGAGGGTGTGTTTGAGTGTGTGTATCCTGTCCTACACACACCACACACACCACACACACCACACTGCATTCTCAAGATAGGCAAAAACTCTTTTGCAGTCCAGAGAGACAAATAGTGAAGCACCCACGCCTGTCTTTCAGGCTCTGTTTGTCTTTATCTTTATTTCAGAAAAGGAAGTGCTGTGGCTGAGGGGCATGTTAACGCTCAAAATGAGGTATCCATATCTAAAAATCTGTAAAATGGTGCAAAAAATAGTTCAACTATTAGCATTTGTTTTAAGAATCATTTTATAAAGAAGAAATGTGAATATTTTTTTGTTTCCTTAGACCTCTATGACAGTAATATCTTTGGATTATGGACAAAACAACATATTTTAGGGCTTTGATCAACATTTTCAACCATTTTCTGACATTTTATGGACAAATTAACCAATCAATTAATCAAGAGAATGATTGACAGATCATGAAAATAATAGAAGAAATAAAAAAAGCAGGAACGATGATGGAAATATGACTTTATTGTATCCATAAAAAGGTCCGATATGTTTTATTTTCTAAATATTGTAAGTATTCCTCTGTTTAGTGGAAAACCTCCTCCTGTCATCATACTAAGTGCTGTGGCTGAGCGGCGTTTTAACGCTCAAAATGAGGAATCCATATCTAAAATTTAAAAAAAAAGGCAGAGGACTTTAGTTACAAATTATCCTCTTTAAAATAAATCACCGTAAGAATAGCTGTCACCTTCTTCCAATAGGAAATATCTCAAGTAGGTGCTCAAATATCGCCCTAATCTACACGTCACGGCATATTCAAACACTTTCTAAAAAACAAAAAGAAATCAGGTGTTTGGCCTGATTCTTGAGGGTCTGTTGTAAATGTTTGTGTTGCTCGAGGAGATAAAAAGAGAGTAGTTTACTTTTCGGATTTCCTCACAATCATTGTATTCCCAACCCACCCATTGCTCAAACATATTGTCAGTGTAGGGGGGCTTTTGGTGGCGGCTGTGGAGGTTAAAAAAGTGATGATAGATCGAGGACACGGAAGACAAGAAGAGCAAATGTGTTGCGCTAAATCCACAACCTTCAGTCAGCCACATATTGACTGACTCAGGGGGGTTACCTCAGCTTGTACTCGAATCAATGTTAGCCCTGTGAGCATTGAATATAAAATCATTCAAATTGTATTATGTTAGGATATATGAGCCATTTCAAAATATTAATTCAGCATTATTTAAGGTGTCTGTTAAGGATAGCAGTTACAGCTCGCTGTGCGTTGACTCGACTGAGTGATTACATACCTCTATTACATGTGATGTATGAATGTATGAGAGGGACCTATTTTTCATTACCAAGACATTGTCCCTAGAGGCAGTTGTTAAAGAAGAATGTAGGAATTATCCCCCTGGAACAACTGGCCCTTGTCACGAGCTGAGGACAGAGCAAAGGGAAGGGGAAAGGAAAGGGAAAAAGGGAAGCACAGCACTATTGATAGTGGTGGGATTGAGAGACTGGAAGGACGCCAGAAGAATGTGTCTGCCTGTGCTTGTGATCCTGCACACTGCCGCCTCTCCCTCTGTCCAGTTAATTGGAATACAAAGCAGAGCGGGGTCGATGAGAGAGTGGTGGTGGTGGTGAGGAGGAGGAGGAGGAGGAGGAGGAGGAGGGAGCTGCTGTCTGTCTCCAGCAACGCTCAACCTTCACTGCTCGCTGGGAATTGACTGGGGAACCAGCAAGCGAGACCGACACACTGTCACTGGTAAAATGAACTGTCACCTTGCATTTCTCAACCTCCTGGCAGCATCGAATTGGCCGCTTTGAACCATGTGACGTGACACTGATTGAGTTCTGGCTTTCCCCCTCCTCCTGGGCTCTAAAGGAAGAAGCCGGTTTAATTTCAAGTGTACAGGCTCTCCATGCAAAGGAGGCAGGGGCTCATCAGTGCCTGGGCAGCGCGAGCATCGCTGTATCCTTACGCCAAAGCTTTCATTGGTGTTCTATTCTTCCTCACCACCCCTCATTATTTCGCTGTGCTGCTTCGTTACTCTGCCTCTCAGCCAGTCTTGTTTTTCTTACGGCATATAGTCATGGCGGTCTGACAGGCACACAGAGGAGGAAAACTATTAGGGGTAGCCATTTGGATCCTGGAGGCAATCCCAGGGAGTATTAAGACGTTAACCCTGGCCAAGTCACTTGTCTCTCTCAGTTACTATGCTGATGGAGTGGGGAAAGGATGCAGTCGCAGGGGGGACCCAGGAGGCTGGGGCTTCAGGTTGGCTGGCGCTTCCAGATCCAATAGAGCCTGACTCAGATTGGGGGATGGTTGTCAAGAATCTCCCAGGCTGGGCTCAAAAGAGCCTCAATGCCATAACAAAGGAAAAAGAGAGCGTGCCATTCATAACTAGGCAGCATCTCTCCACAAGGCTTCACTGAGGCATAACAGTGGTTAAAAACAGTGGTTACACAATAAAAACAACAAAAGTGACAGTTTTATGATTTCTTTTCATTTTCAACACTTTGTCACTTTTTTAAAAAAAGTATTGATCTCATTTCAGTTCTTAATAAATGTCAAACATTTGATGGTTCCTGCTTCTTAAACGTGATACTTTGCTGCTAACTAACTAAATCTTACGTTAAAGTAAATTCATATTTTTGAATTTTGGACCCGTCGAGAAATTAATTGGCAAACTAATCGATAATAAATATAATTGTTAGTCATCTCAACGCTTTTATGCTTTCCAGTGTTTCTAGCAACGATTAGTCGATTAATTGATTAGTTTAAATTAATTGCCAGCTTTTTTTTTTTTTTTAATCGCTGGATCATTTTATAAAGAAAAAATTTCCAAATTCTGTGATTTCAGCTTCAGTTTTCGTTTCTTTAGTCCTCTGTGACAGTAAAATCTCTGCGTCATGGACAAAACAACACATTTGAGGGCTTTGGTAAACACTGATCAACATTTTCTGACATTTTATGGACCAAATAGTTGGTGAATTAATCGAGAAAATGCTCATGAAAATAATGGTTAGTTTCAGCTCTTGATAAATGTTGGTGGATCGAATAAAAAAAAAAAAACAGGAAGGATGATGGACTTTATTGTATCCATGAAAAGGTCTGATATGTTTTATTTTCTAAATATTGTCAATATTAGTGGAAATTCTCCTTCACCGCTCCATTTCTCAGCGCGTCTTGTCAGCATACTGGTGTTTGAACTGTATATGCGATAGATAAATGGCGTTAACCTAAATAGCTGTGTTTGATATCTGGCAATAAAAATGACTCCTCTGTGGTGTATCTCTTAGATGACCAACCCCCCGTTATCCCATGAATACTGTATCTAGTTTCCCTTTGAAGGCCCGGGACCCTGCAGAGTGACATGCGACAGAGGAACTGGTAGAAAACCAAGGAAGTGAGCCTGGCAATAGACTTGTAAAAGAGCCTGCAACAACTGCAAGCAGCATGGGGTACAAACAGCACTGGGTTGACCTCAAACAAAGTGCAGAGGGGGGCGGGCCGGCTAAAGATGTGTAAGATATCTGAGGAGAAGGAGGCTGGCTGCTGTATCTATCAATAGACCTCATGTTTGTGCAGTCAGGTGTTGGTGCTGCGGAGTTTTTGATTATTCTCGTGACCATGTACGATGTTCATTAACCATTTTCTGCTCCTGTGCTCTCCTTGCCCTACATTCTCCAGGCAGAAGGCAAAGAAGGGCCAGGCTGATTCCGAAGGTGAAAAACATCCTCCTCCTCTTCCCCCAGCTGAACATCTGTCTCCGCGGTGTTGGCTGCAGCACCGACTCTGACACCTCCAGATGGAGAGCCCGCTGGGAGCGCTGAGGTATTACCTACAGAGATGGCAGGGATCACACCTTTGGAATGAAGTCCCACACTTGTTTTCTGCACTGTCCCCTTTTTTTCTTCAGTAGTTGTTGTTGTTGAATCTGTCACTATTCACCATATCGATTGTCACCTCCCCGGTCCTTGGCCTTGTGACTCATCTGAAGAGGAAGCTTTTGGCTTCTTAAAGAAATGCATGACAACAAACGTCTCAGCCCTTTTCTAATTTACAGTAATGGGCCGTATGGTATTTCAACTGTAACTTCTATTAGTGGAACTGTATTAATTTTTAATATAGTTGTGAGAGAACTGCATACTCATGCGGATATATTTCAAATGAGTGCTGATTTTCATTTCCTCAAACATCTTTTTTCAGAGACCCTGAACTTAAAACAGTTTGCACAAACCCGAACACTGACTAAATGGCCGATAATCTCCTTTAGTCTAAATATTAAAAGCAATACCTGCACAAAAAAAAAAATCTTAAGTATGAGAGGCCTAGAGTTGACTCCTCCAAGCCACTCTGGAGTCTTGACAGATTGACTCTGCATTCATTTGTGCCTGAACTCTGCATGAACCTCAGCTTTAGGAAAAAAGGGCACCAACAGGCCAGTGCTGCTGGGGCAGAAACTGTGTGTGCGTAAACCTAACACCCAGCGCAAATATTGAAACTGCTGCCCCCTTTAACCATCACAAGAACGTAGGTGGTCAGGTCCGGCAAACGTTTAGCTTGAGGTGAAGCCGAAACAAGCACTGAAGGGTTCGAGTTTCAACTTCATGTCTTTGCTTTTTTTTTTTTTTTTTATTAAAACATGGTGGATTTCACTGAAATGATGTAAAAATCCAATCAAGATGTCATTGCAACCTGTGTCAGCTGTATCTGAGCAGAATTTGGGTAACAAATCAAGAGTGAGACCTGGCTCCCCGGAGTTTGTTGTCATGTTTAGAGCCCCTGGAGGTATTTGGAGGTGAAAAGGTCACTGGGAACCACCCCATGTGTTGTGAAAGATTCCTCTTGTCACATTATGCAAGGGGGAGACTTTGGTGAGACTATTAATGGAGGTCGAGATATAGAAAAAGAATTTGTAATGAGATTCAAAAACATTCATATTTAGAACAATTTATTATGTACATATATTTATTTTTGTTTTTTTAGAAAATAGGAAGAAAAGACTCCTGTAACAACAGTAAAAGTTTGATTGGATTATCAGCACTGTTACAGCTCAAACATCTTTTCACACTAACAGGAAATACAACACTTTTATTCCCGTTTTTATAAACTTTATTCAGCTAAATCAACTCAACACTTGCTGTAAAATACCCTGTAAATAAATAGTGCAAACAATGACACAGCATGGGCTTATGATAGGAAGCTTTCAAACACACGAACAGATGAGCACATAAGCAGACACAGACATACCCTGTATAAACTTCAAAAGTCCACATGCGTTTTTCACAGCTTTTCTGGAATGGTGCGACTGATGGAGGGGGAAGAAGTGGAGAGGCCGTCACAGTCATATTTTATTTCTTTTTTTTTTAAAGTCACATCACGGTTCACAGTCTTTCCCCTTCGTCTTTGGAGAGGTGTCAGTGCCAGAGAGTTTCTCCACAGGCGCCGGAGTGCTCACCAAAACGCAGCCCAGCTTCTCGCGTTTCTTCTGCTTCATCCTGCGGTTCTGAAACCAGATTTTCACCTGCGTCTCGTTGAGCTCCAGACTGGCTGCGACCTCCACCCTGCGCGCCCGCGTCAGGTATTTGTTGAAGTGGAACTCTTTCTCCAGCTCGGTCAGCTGCTTGGTGGTGAAGTTGGTTCGGATCACGTTGTGCTGGCCGGGAACCCCGAACTCCGACAGGACAGCTGTGGAGAGAGATGGATGGATGAATGGATGATGGAGGAGGGGAAAAAATCATAACAGTCATGGAGCTGAAGAATGGCGTTTGCACGTGAGAATGAATAGGAAAAATATCAAACATTAGTGTCTAAATACATTTTCAGAACCATTTCACACACTTCAGCTTCATTATGTGGTCTGATCTGAGTTTTACGCGCTGTGAGAGCTCTCCTGGGTTCTCTAAATTACACTAATTCTCACATTTAAGGATGAACGAACCTGTTTTAGGGGGATTCCTCTTCACTTTCATCCAGTCGAATGTTTTTGAAGTTTCCTCCACATGATCCAAATCCTTCTCCTTGCTTTGGGGCGGTAACCTTGTGTAAACACTCTCTGGATATTCTTGAAGCCTACTCTGATCCCCGTTGCCAAAATGTAGATACTGGCTGCCGGTTGCAACTCCAGGCCCACAGCTGTCCCCGGTGTAGGGAGCCATGTTTGTTCCAAGTGGTGAAACTTGCGCGTGAATGTAGCTCCGGTCCTGTTCGGGTGCGAGGCCGTACTGGTGATGTCCGTACTCCAGAGGTGAGCCATACATGGAGTTCCCCGGTGTTCCAAACTGCAGATCCAAGTTGACGTGCGTCTGGTGGTGCAGAGGGAGGCTCGGGGTTTGGTGTGGGGCTGAAGTTGCAGCAACTAAGCGACCGTCCGGTGCGTAACTATCACTTGTTGCGCACGAGTTGGACGACATGTATCCATGGTTCAAATTGTGATATCCGGCCTTGGCACTGAAAATATTTGCTCCTCTGTTGCACACAGGGTAGTCTAAGTAGGAGTTCATCCTGGAGCTGGGCCTATTGTTTGTTCAGAAGTGATCAAGACTGAGCAGTCATTAATCGGTGCTCCCTTTGCCCTAACCTTCTAGGTAGTATGTCAAAGCTGTAAAACTGCCTTCCACCCTCATATCACCTTCCTGACACACCATGTGACCCGCTAAACGCCAATGGCAAAGGACCTACAGCACTCTGTCAAGTCTGCAGGCTCGTCCATCAAACGGCTCGCATTTACATGACAAATGCTTCAATCAAGCTCGCTCATCCATCTGATAAGAACACAAACATCAGGACACATTTTCGGGCTTCAGCGTTGGAAGGAGTTAAAAATGACAAATTAATGACACACTTAAAAAAAATAATAATGTCAAATATGCGCGACATAATGTGATAATAATAATAATGGATTCAGTATTTTAAATGTTGTGATAACGACCTTCAAGGATATAATGGAGCACACATCATGTTTTATTATTGTTTGGAGATGTCCAAAGTTACTACACAGACTGATGAATTATTCTTTTGAGGAAACTTGAACGCCACTCAAGGCAAACACAGGCAATAATGCTGGATATTAATCTTTCATATAAATCTGTTGGCCTTTTTTTTTTTTTTTTTTTAAATGTGCGCCTTGTGTGTAGTTTTAGGTGATATTATTCTTCTGTTTTGCGCTTATTTTGCTTAATTCTCAGTGGAAAAACATCCAAGTTTAAGAAGGGAGAAAGTCGCCGTGAATGTCTCTAAATCTAAAGTTCCCTCAGAGGGCTCATTGGCTTATTACCAAAACATTTCTTCGGCCTTTCGTCGACACGAATCGTGCAGACAGACTGACTTTGAAAAGCATGCGCAGTGACTTCAGTGATCCATCATGCGCTCTTTTTAAAAGATTGACAGCCTGTGTGGCCCACTTTACCCATAAAAGAACAAAGACACATTTAAGAACCATACCAGACTTCTTTTTTTTTTCCACGTCTTTTCTAGCCTCTCTCTCTCTAACTACACCAAGACTGTAATGTGATATCATCCCCCCCCAAAACCCTATCACATCCACGCTCATCTCTAATTAAGTAAGAGTTAATGTGATGTTATAGACCTCGAGTGCTAATTAAGCTTCAGCAAGAAAGAAAAAAGGAAATTTGGCATTTTTTTTCTCCAACGTTTTGGCTGCACAACAGTTATCTTGTCTTTTGGTGTATTTACTCTGCAGAGTCTGTTGGAGAGAAATCTCAGATTTATTTACGTAGCTGAAGTAACAACAGCGAGCATTTTAATCTGAGACACACACAAAATGTCTCCTGGAGAAGTGATTTTTAGAAGAAGCCCATGCGTAAAAGTGAACACAACAATAAATATAAAATGCACAAGATGAATAAATACAAATAAATAAGACGTGAGACTTAATATTTAGATTCATAAATAAATAAATAATAAAAATGCATGCATCAAGACAGAGCAGTGAAGTCTTTCTCTCGTGTTGTCGCTACAGATGAGTCAGTTTTGGAGCTTGCATGATTCTGTCCTGACTGCAGCTTTGTTGGAAATATGAGCCGGTAACATCCACGTTTGGGTCTGTTGTGTACTGCGCGTTAAACTGCGGGCCGTGCGTGAAGCCTGGAGCTGGATATTTTGAGTATTCTGCCGGGTACGAAGCCGGCCGATGTTGTTGGGACTTGAGCGAGGGGGAGGCCGGCTGGTAATCCCCGCCCAGATGGACATAACCCAGGCTGGAGAGAGTGGGGCTGCCCGGGGCAGAGGGAGAGGACGGGGGTGAGGAGGAGGAGGTGGTGGTGGTGAGGCCTTGCACTCTCTCGTCCTTTTTCTGCTTCATCCTCCGGTTCTGGAACCAAATCTTAATCTGCCTCTCCTGGAGGTTGAGCAGTCTGGCCATCTCCACCCGCCTCGGCCTGCACAGGTAGCGGCTGAAGTGAAACTCCTTCTCCAGCTCCACCAGTTGCGCACTCGTGTACGCTGTGCGCGTCCTCTTGGAGGCCGGGGTCGAGCTTGGAGACTTCTCGGTGAAGTCTGCGGAGACAAACGGTCAGAAAGAAGAGACGGAGCAGTTTCTCCTTTTAATTCATGAGTCATTCTCTCTATGACTCCATGATGAAAATAACACGCTCAGCCAACCAAACCTGAACAGATAATTAAATAAATAACATTTTGTTTAGAGCTTTGCCTTTACCTTACAAGTGGAATGAGCCCAACACGTGAGCCAAGGTGTGTTTATCCTTCTGCATGCCTGACTGTAGCTTGATTAATAACTAGCTGACCTTTTGAACTTGAAAACGAGAAAATAGCCTGTAAGATAATTTCCTTAATTACACGAATATATTATGAAAAAACAAAAAACACCATCACGAGCCTGTTTAGAAGTCACTCAGAGCTTTTGTTTCCAGCCTGAGAGGAGAAGATATTTTAAAAATGGTCACTAAGACTTCGCTCACAGCATTTAAAAAGTGGAATGTCCTGATAGTGAAAAAGTGGATATTAAACATAAAGTTGTTTTTCTTAATCAAAATTCACATGTTATCTGCACAGGCTGCAGGCCTCTGTTAGCTTCAGATTACATAAAATATTTTTTTTATTATTATTATGATCAGCCCTTTATTAAATGTAAATTACGCTCCACTAAAAACCTCACTATTATAAACTTTTCTCTTCCCTTATAAGTTATTAAATTAGTTTTTTGTCTTTTGAAATAAATATTCGTGTTTGTGTCTTTAAATGGCATCCTAAAAATGAGTCTGTAAGCTGAGCCAAGGTGTGTTTATCCTCCTGCTGCATGCCTGACTCTTTATGATTAATAGCTTCCTGACCTTTTGAACCTGAAAAGGAGAAAATAGAAGCTAATTTCCTCCATTAACTGTAAATGAAAAGGCCTCATTTGAAGACAATCGCTGTCTGTTTTTTTTTTTTTTTATGTCATACAGACCTGCGAGTCTCCTGCCGTGTTTCTGATCTGACTGTCTGGACTCTTTCATCCAGGGGAAAATCTTTTTGCTCATTGGAGACTTTTGGTTTTGTTGATTTGACCTCCGGGGGAACGTGCGCTCAAACGTCTCCACTTGCGCCAGTTCTTGGCGTTGGTGTGCAGCCGCTTGTTGTTGTTGTTGTTGTTGGCTGCACCCAAACCGGCTGACATCATGGCTGAAGTAATCGTGTTGCTGGATGCTGATGTGTGCAGCGTTGGTTTTCTGCATTTCCATGAAATGTGCACCGGGGCCCCCTTTGACCTTCTGACGGAGCGCTGGCAGCCAAATGTCACATGGCAGGTTTCCAGAGAGCCCTGAGCTTCTGGCCTGAGAGGATCCAGAGAGGGGGGGAAAAAAGAGAGACGGAATCAGGGAGGAGACCACATGATCCATCTTATCAACTCAATAGTATGCTGACATGAATAGCAAACCTCTCCTGGCCCAGAGAGGGGATGGAAAATTAAGAGTTTTGTGGAAATAAACCGTCTGAAAAACAAAAATCTGAGAAGAAATTAAATAATTTTCTCTTTGTTTACTCCAAACAATTAACGGGCCTGTAAGGAGGCTCATTTTCTATTCAATTATGATGTAAAAACAGCTCAAGTAAAAGATATATAATGAATATAAATGAAAAAATAAGATTATTTCAGCTGATTTCAGTTTTAAAAAATGATAATGAAACACTAGGAATGATGGCAACGAGCACGATAGTCCACACAGAGACACCCAGACACAAAAAAGGCCCATAAAAAATAAAAATGCATTTAATCTAAATCTAAAAATATCCAAATAAATACATTGTTTTTGTTCTTTTATCAATACTGTGTGTCTCATAACGACATTAGGCCTGCAGCCTCTTTTTTTTTATTCACATAATGGATTAGTCCTGTCTCAACGTTTTCAAGGAACAAAATTAAATGTTATATCACAAGCTGCTAAAAAAGCCATCCATCAGACAAACACGCAGAAAATAGCACAAGAGTCCGTTGTTTTTCTGTTTGTTTTTTGTTTTTTTATGGCCTATAATGAAGCAACAAATAAAAAATAATCTGAGAGAAATAACGCCACATTTCAGCCAGAATCTAAACGAATTAAATACTAAATGATATCAGAGCAGAGAAACAGATTTTAAGGAGTAAGAAAGAAGCAGTGAGAGAGAATAAAGTCTGGAGGCATGCAGCTTTATGAACTCTGGTTGAACCTCGGCTGGAGTCAGGCTCGTAAATCATAAAGACACATAACCCAGTCCGCGGCACAACACCCGGGCTGCCTTACCTCCACAACCTACATTCATCCACGCACTGAAACAATCCTCGCGGAAACAAATACACCGGCTCCCCCTCTCTCTCTCTCTCTTTCTCTCCCTCTCTCTCTCACCTTTTTCTTTTTTTATTTTTTGGATAAAGAAAAAACAAAAAAACTCCAGATTAGAATAATCCCTGCAGAGAAAGCGGCTCTCGCATTAGATGGTGATGGTGGCTTTGCATGCCGGTGGGGTGAAGCAGAGTGGACAGTGTTTCTGCAGCTCACACCGCCCTGTGCATAGCATTTCTGCACACAATGTCAGCCTCTGTGTGTGTGTGTGTGTGTGTGTGTGGGTGTGTGTGTGTGTGGAAAAAGAAGCTCTTTCTTGCTGATCATGCAAGCTCGGTTTTATATATGATAATAGCCCCCTGTGATGAAGAAGACTTCTTTATTTTTACGCGTTTTTGTGCGCCGGATTGACTCCTTCTGCAGCTTCAGTGTAAATCCAAAAGCATTAGAGGTGGCCAAACAAAAAAAAGCTGCACTATTTTGGCAAGTGGAGCTCATTTTAAGTGGATTTAGATAACCTGTTAAAGAAGACGCCAGCCACCAGCAGTGACATGAGTTCAAATGAAGCAAAAATGAGCTGCTAGTTTTTATTTTATTCAGCGCAGAAATCTCACTTATATGCACACACACACACACACACACTACACAAGCATCTCTACGTCTCTATTCTGTTTAAACAGTCCTGGGAACTTGTCCAACGCTGTAATAATAAATTCAAACATCCCCATTTAGGACCGATGCCAGAGACGCCATAAATTACTCCAGCAAAAAAAAAAAAAAAAAGAAAGAAAGCTATCAGTATTTAGTCTGAGTTTTTTTTTTTTTTTTTTAACACACTCACATACCAAGTGCATTACGTCTTATTTATGTAATGAGTTTTTTCTAATTTAAATGAGTGAGTCATTTTAAAGCAGACAGTGGTCAGCAGCATGCAGCAGCAGCTTCCATTAAAAAGTTTGGACTCTGATGAGGAGCTGGTTTCTCGGTTTGGGTTTACATGGTGACCATCAAGGCTGACAGACAGGCAGGCAGACAGGCCATCGATTGGCTCTGCTTTGATCTCTCATCTTCGTGTGTGTTTGATTGGCTCTGAAAGGTAATATTTAACCGAGCAGCGTTAATTAATGTAAATGAACACCTTTGATCTGTGAGCCGTGCGTCAGCGTGAGAAAGCTCACAGATGAGTCAAATATCTTTAAAGCTTCACGTAAAATATCAAAACGTGCCAGTTCGTTTATAAACTAATGCAGTTTGACCAAAAACTGGAAAATTTTCCAGCCACATTTTGTGGATTTTATTCGAGTTTTTTTTTTTTTTCACAGTTCTGACGGTGATGAAGGCCATGAGATGTGGCTTAAAGCTCTGGACAACTTAAAGCGGTGCCCTCAATTACTGCATATCAACAAACATACATATGTGTGCCTAATAAACTGGTAACTTCTATGCGTAAATGCGCCATAAATCTCCATGATGGCGCCATAAAAGTTGCCATTTAAATACAAAGAAAAAGTCTAAATCGAGCTGTGATGGATGAGGCAGAGGAAGAGGAGGGAGGCTGGAGGCTGGAGGGGGGGGGGGGCATGCAGATGATGGAGATATAAGAGTATAAATATGAATTCATGTTTGAGTCCTGTGGTCTGTGACGCTCACAGTTATCATTCAGATGTGACAACATCCCAGAGCTGCACTTTACATCCCATCTCCATCACCACGGCGAGCTCCACACTCCTCATGCTGCCTGCATGTCTGATCCGTGATGGACATGTACACACACACACACCACCACCTCCACCACCACCACCTCCACCACCACCACCCCTCCATTCAGTCCGCAGGCCTGCTGACAAATGCAGCGCACTGCAACCTCTCTTGTCAATTAGCTGCAGGAACCACGTGTCCGCATGGAGGCGATTTATGGCTCTGAATTAATTCAAAGACAGTTGAATCAACAGTAGCTGCAACTTCATTTCCCGCAAACAACGTAAGCAACAGAGCAGAGACATAAATCAGCTAATAAACGCATGAACGAAACAGTTCAAATGCAGAAAACAGACTTTAAGTGGGGGAAAAAAAGGCCAAATCAAGATGAGAACTTCAGTTTGCACTTAAAAAACTGCACATTATAAAGCAGTTATAAGAGCTTATAGATGTGTATGTCAATAACTGTAACCCCTCCCATAGGCCATCAGTGGAGCTGATAAAACAGTTATAATACAATAATAAATGCAACATTCATATAAAATATATAATGAGAGGAGAAGTTGTGAGAATTACAAACAGTGAGTCGTTATGTCTGCTTATAATCACCTTTATAAACGTGCCTGGTGTCAGTCAGATGTCTGACTCCGCCTCTCAGCTCGGTAGAAAATGAATCTTTGGCAAACTTACTTTTCCCTGCTGGTTCTCCTCATCAGCTCTCGGTCCGCTCTGTTTGGAGAGTCTGTTTGTTGAGTTTCCTCCTTCAAACTACTAAAACTCCTCCTCGACTTTACAGGCAGTGCGGTGAAAAGAAGATAAACGACGTGCTGGAACAATGGCCCACATTGAAGGGCTCGTCCTGCAACTTTCACAGATGTCATATTCTCCAACAATGTGCAGCTAGAAGGAGAGAGAGAGAGAGAGAGAGAGGCAGAGGCGCACAGAGGCTGCTGAAGGCCTGCAGCTCATGCCCCCCAAAAAAACCCAACATAAAGCACAGAAAACATGAAATATGTGGCAGGCTGCGTGTTATTTACCGTCCAATGTCACACACACACACACACACAAAGCCCCTCGAGGTGAAGTGTCATCACCTACATACTCCCCAAGACGCGAATTTGTGGCTGCTGCGACGTTTACACAAATTCGGATCTACAGGGTATATATAGATGACAGGCCAGCCTGTGTGTGTGTGTGTGTGTGTGTGTGTGTGTGTGCACAGAGACACGAGCTGCAGCCTCCTTAATTATGAATTAAAAACAGTTTCTACTCTTCAGACAACATCCTGTCTCTACACAGTTATTACAGCAGGAATAAAAAAGAAATTCAGCTTGTAAAAAATCCAAATCCAGTTTTTATTCGGTAATAATGTTTAATGTTTAACATTTATAAATGTTGGTAATTAATTTATAAATGCTGCTTTCTTACTTTCTAATAAGCCATCATGTCTGTAGTTCTAAATATTAATAAGTAGTTTAAAACATTAAGTGTGCCGTTATAAATGCTAATAAGTCATAAATAAATTGATTTAACTACCAAGTCTGTAGTTATAAATACCATTAAAGTCACTAACTACATCAAGTGTGTAGCTACAAATGCAAATAAATTATTAATAAAGAGGTTTAATCCACCAAGTGTGCCATTATAACTGTTAATACATCATTAAGTAGTTTAAAACGTTATAAATGTTAATTATTTATTCATAAAGGTGTTTAATCACCACATCTGTAGTTATAAATGTTAATAAGTCATTAATAAGTGTTTCATACATAAAGAGTGCAGTTATAAATGCTAATTTAATAATAAAGTCTGCTGTAATAAGTGTTCAATAATCAATAATAGTTATAACTGTTAATAAGTATTAATAAGTGGTTAAATACATTGAATCTGCAGTTGTAACCTGACAGCCCTAAAGTTTTTATTCATGACGTATGATCTCTAAAGCTGTAAAACGTGTAATAAAACTTTACGACCTTTTTATTATGACTTTGCTCTAAAGGTTTGTATCTGTAACAGCTGATACAGGAAATCATAAACATGTTAAAGTCACGCTATGAGCGGTTATAGCGGTGATTTATGTCACAGGCTACACGTATGTTCATACACAGTATGAGCGGTCTCTGACTCACAGCCGTGGAGGAAATAATCAGAGTACCATAAGTACCAACAGCACAAAGTAAAAATACTATTACTATACTAAGTAATATTCCTCTGTGACGGAGTAATAAAACATATATCAGATTGTCGAGTAAGCAGCATTTCACTGTTGAAGCTGTGAGGTGGAGCTGGTTTGAACTACCCAACATCGGGTCAAACAGAGACAGAGACACCTGAAACAAGCCAAGAAGCTTTGGAACAAATCTGAAAAGTAACTCTAGCTGCCAGATAAATGTAGTGGAGTATTTATTTGCCTGGTGTGGAGCTGTAGTAGACTTTAAAGCAGCTTCAAATACAAATACTCAAATTGTACTTGAGTGCAGTACTACAGAAGAAACATCAGATTTTATCAGATCACACAGTCTCAGCCTGACTTAAACTCAAAGTGTGTGGGATTAAAGGTTTATTCTGCCCACTCCAGCCTAAAGACATAACTAATAAACAGGCTCGGAGTGACTCTGTGTTTGTGTGTTTCAGCTCTGTAACCTTCTGATGGTGATAAGAGCCCGAGCAGAGAGAGAGAGAGAGAGAGACAAAAAGCCATCCATCATCCACCAGGCTCGGTCTGAGGCGCCCTCTGCTGGCTGAACATCTGCATCACATCATCTGAGAGCAGCAGCAGCAACAGTGAAGTGAACTCACACACTCACACACACACACACACACACACTCACATACAACCAGATGTTGAACATCCATGACACCACAGACTAACTCCCCCCAAAAAAACCCGCTCAAGGTGCCGTTTGTTTGATTTCATCATTAAGATGTGAGAGGTGGATTTAAAGTGGTTACCGAGCTGAAGTTTGGATATTTTTTACTTATTTAATTATCAAATAAACACAGTTTTTTAATTTATATTTAATATTAAAGCTGATCTGGTAATTTAGAACCAAATTAACTGCGTTTAAACTGAAGGAAACTGTGTTTTTATTCTTTAAAAAATGTGATAAAAATGGTGTTTTTGATGCTTTAAGTCGCCTTTCAGCCTCATTATTTAGCAGCACTTTCTACACACACGTCCAAACTCTCACTGCAGAGCACGCCGCCCAAAAACAGGAGCTAAACTCTTAAATTCACGCATCGTGTTTGCACTGATTTACGCACATTACGCAGCAGCACATGTTAAGAATAAAACACGTGTAATCCTGCCGTGTGTTTAAACACACACTGCCTTTCTTTCTTTCTTTCTTTCTTTCTTTCTTTCTTTCTTTCTTTCTTTCTTTCTTTCTTTCTTTCTTTCTTTCTTTCTCTCAGATGTGAGTCTCGATCGTGACAGTGCAAAGTCTGGCAGGCAGCAGCGCGCTTCCTCCTGACGCATCTGCGGGCTGCAGTCTCTGTCGTCGTCTACTGACCCAGCGATGATCCCCGCCGCTATGAATTATGCATGAGATCCGGGTACAGATTACCCCTATCAATATGCAATACTCATTACGCTGGTTAAATTGCCACTTAATAGTTATGAATATGTGGAAAATGTCTGGGACCCCTTTATAGCCCACCACTGATTTTAACTTTTTTATATTTTCACCTGGAATGAAGGAAGACTTTGAAAACACAAGTCTTCTATTATGTTTTATTAGTGGCCGGCAGACAATGCACACAGCCTCACACATATATAGGGGCTGAGATTTCTTTATGTGGAAGCAGTGAAGCTTGTGTCCAGCTCCAGAGTTGTCCGAGACTTCACCTTTGGCCGCTCGGTGACTTGTCAGACCGGAATAAATCACTCCGGCATCTCGCTCAAGTTCGTTTCATGTCCTCAGATTAGCCTCAAAAGATGTTTTTAAAAATTCTTTTAAAACATTTTGCAAAATAAAACACAGTGTGTGTTTATCCCCTGCTTTTAAACACTCTAATCATTTCTGATGAGGAAAAAAATGCCTAAAACACGCTGAAAAGTTTAGATTTTCTTTTACAGAAAACACGAAAATGTGAAATAATTAAGAGTTTAAAATGTGGAAGAATTCTGAAAGAGTGTAAACAACATTTAAAAAAATAAAAATAAAACATGCACCCAAAAGCCTCAATAAAAATCTACAAAAATCACATTTAATCTGACATTTCAAAATAAAATTTCAGCTATCTTTATAAATTTCTCCGAGTTTCTCCTAAACATGACTGGACATGACTTCCGTCCCCCCCCAGTCCAGCCTTTTTCCAGTCCCATCCATGCAGTTAAGCCGTCACTTTCATTCAAGGTTGTGAATTATATAGTACATTGTCTACTCCCCAAAACCATAAAACCAACTTTATGGACCTCACGTGACTTTTCACAGTCTGTAAGTAATATAGGCCTATACAATCTTTGGCAAGGGGGGATTTTTACCAACTTCAGCCATGCCTTTATACCTGTAAGCCAAAGCCACTCTTTATTTTTGCTTCTTTTTATAGGATTTTATCACCACAACGAGAAACGCGCGTCTGTCTGCAGAGAGGTAAGTGTGCAACCAACAACCAAACCAAAAAAAAAAAAAAAAAGTCTGTTTTGTCTGTCAAACTGTTGTTAGTGTGACACTTTTATAACCCGTACAGGTTAATCATTAGCGGAGCCACAAGTTTACGCAGCTCCCTCATGAGAAAAACTAAAACATGACCTGCTGTCTTTTAATATTTCTGCTTGATAATTCAGTCGAGACACGTTCGAAGCAATTGAGAGAAACTTTTTATTTCCAAGCGCTATGAGTTCACTTACAAATACAAAAAGCTTATTGGCGAAAAAAGCTTACATCACTGCCTATCCACAGAATAACCCTTTGCACTAAAAATTTATCACATTGACAGGTTGAATACATTTGCATTGCTCATAATTAGTTCTAAACAATAATAATAATAATTATAATAATAATAATAATAATAATAGATGCACAAAATATCCTAAAGAGCTACACATTGGCTTGTTTATGAAAGTTTATGGATTTTGGCCACACAAGATCAGAAAATAGCATTAAAACTGACACTAAAGCGCTTTGAATGGCCCCGGAATACATTAGGTTTACATTCAATGAAGAGCAGCATATGGTTTGGATTTTTTTTTTTCTATTTGTTTTTTTTTTAAGTGTAACTGTACAATGAGTTTACTCCTGTTAGACCGTCAAGAAGTCACAATAAAGAGCTCAAGTTGAAACACCTTCAAGAAGAGAGAGAGAGAGCAGAGAGAGAGAGAGAGAGAGACAATTAACACCCCCCCCACCTCCCCAAAATAATATTTACATCTTATTTTTCCAATTAGGGAACATCTAAGCTATCATAATACAACAACAGTCAACTAAAAATGGCATTTTAAGACCACAGAATACTTCTTTTTCTATCACAATAGCATGCTGGAAGGTGCTGCGCTTTCAATAGCTTTACAGTACTCATGGATTTTTCTTTTCTTTTCTTTTCTTTTTTTTTTTTTTAACCATTATTATTATTATTATTATTATTATTTTAACTCTTTCCCCCAAAAGTTATTCAGTTGTGGAAGGCGCTGCCTCCTGTCACAAGACTCATGCTTTTCAGTTTATTGTCCTTCTTCCACTTCATCCTGCGGTTCTGAAACCAGATTTTGATCTGTCTTTCGGAAAGACACAGGGCGTGGGCTATCTCTATCCTCCGCCGTCTGGTTAGGTACCTATTGAAGTGAAACTCTTTCTCCAGCTCTAGCGTCTGGTAGCGGGTGTACGCAGTTCGGGCCCTTTTCCCATCAGGTCCAGTCATATCTACAATTTTACAGAAAATCCAGAAAATTAGCAGCTGCACTCTGAACAACAAGAAGAACAACAGAGAGAGGACAGAGGGAGGTTTGACTGCTGCTGCACTTGTTTTTTTTGTTTGTTTTACGTGTCACCATGCGTAATGGACAGAGGGGGTCACAACATGGAATGAGCTGATGCAAAAGGAGGGAGGCATGCAACCAACACGACACATAACAACACTCCAGCCTTTCTTATCACCCTGCAGCCTCTAACCACATTCATGCCCCCCCAAAAAAAACCTCCACAACCACCCCCATCATCCTCCTCTTCTTCCTCCACCTCCACCTTCACCTCTCTCAGGCTGTCCACCGAAAGCAAGCGATCCCATAAAGACTTTACAAATACTGCCCTTTTTTTTTTATTACTCCACAATCATCCACACACACCGACCTGCTCACTCATGCAACACTTGACAGATTTATGGCACACCGTCAGCGTGACATCCCTCCAAACAAAACAAAATAAATATTATTAGATGTGTAAATATACCATGGCTTATGTGCAGTTTCCGCATCCAGGGGAATATTTGTGGCGATTGGCAATCATTTGATGTGGGAGTAGAAGAGGTGGCGTTGGGGTCCTGCTGCTGCTGCTGCTGCTGCTGCTGCTGCGCCCGAGGTGCCGTGCCGGAGCCGCCGCCGCCTCCTCCTCCTCCGCCGCTGCTGTGCGCGCCCTCCTCGGTCTCAGAGCCGACCGTGGCGTCCTCTATCTCCGTGAAATGAGCGCTGTTGCTTTTGTTGAGATTGTTGACGCTGGAGGTCGTGCTCCGGTCAGAGGGAGGAGAGGAGCTTTTTAGTTCCAGCGGCTCACGGCTGGCCGTGGCGCACGACGGCGGCACCGGATCTGGAGATGAGAGCGAGCAGTTGGGTGTCTGTCTGTAACGGGCGTCCGGCGCGAATCCCCGGGCATCCTCTCTCACGGCACCGAAGTGGTTGCCGGTGTTGGTGCGGTTCACGGTTAGGTCCATGCCATTGTAGTTGTAGCCGAAAGACCCGGAGTGCATGGTGCCAGGGTCTCTGAAGGAACCGCTCACAGCGCCGTTAGTCCCATAATTTAGTAACTGATAGTCGGAGCCATTTGGATAGCGCCCTGAGAACGAGTTTACAAAGTAAGAGCTCATTTGCTTGGATTTTTAAAGCCTCGATTTGTAGATCTTTGTCGCTATAATCCTGTGTGCTTGCACGATTTATGGATGCAATCATGAATTATAAGCAATGAAGCCCTACTGTACTTTGCCAGGTATGCGGCCAAATATGGGAGAGCGTTCGGGAATCACGTGCCTTTGTTGACCAGTCGTAAATCCTCACTGATGACTTCAAGAGGTAATTCATGCTCCATGGTTACAAATGATGACGAAATAATGGTCGTTAGGCTCCAGTCAATGGTGCCTCCCCGCTGCGCCCTGGAGAGCCGTGCGGGCTGAGAGCGCCATCTCGCGGACGGTCGCTGTAACAACCTCCCGCCGGGACGCGCTGTCACGGGCCCCCCTGGAGTCATCCATCATTTATGTAACGCGCTGATAATATAGGCCACAGAAAAGGCTCAGGTAACACATAACAGAGACTCATCAGGCGCGCTGCTGGCGGTTTAACGCGCAAGAGTGTCAAACTGGAAACAATTTTAATCTTTACTTTTGGTTTTATGGGATTTATTCTCCACAGACGCTGCAATAATCCTGATAATAGTTGTTGTAATGATAAAAAAATTATCATGAAGCATGAAGCACGCAACAAGAGTTTCCAATATACATCAAAAAGCCTTTATTTCTCTATGTACAATTTCTCCTAAACAAAAATATTGCACACAAAATATCCAGATGTGCATTGAACACATGGTGAACAACAATAAATAACATGGAACATCTCTCATCTGTACAAAGTGTTAATGCAGTGTTTGATGGCACAGCTGGAAACAACAAAGCCTATAGACTATTAGAGAGCAAGCACACCACGAGATGGACGGAGGAGGACAGAGGAGGACGGAGGAGGACAGGGGAGGACAGAGGAGGACAGAGGAGGACGGAGTCTCGGTTTTTTTAATGTCATGAGGACGAATAAAAAAAACAAGAAGGATCAAACTCAGTAGGCCTACCATGATGAGGTAACAACACCCAAAACTAAACACTGGAAATGTATTTACATTTTGGCGGATTTTTTTTGATTTTTATTATTTTTTTATATGTTGCATAGTCCCCTAAATAATAAACACACGAGCACAAGGACAAACAAACAGAGGAGGACCTGGTTTTAGCCTAATGCAGACATTATCACCGTGCAAATGAAGTCTATCACTCTACACGTCTCTAACAGGTGATTTGCAGCTTCTTCTTTTTTTTTTTTTAATATCTACAAAGAAATAATACATTTTATTTTTGGGAGTGTGCACACCAACACACACACACACACACACACACGCATCATGCCTTTCTGTCAAAGTCCTTTTTTTTTTTTTTCTTTCTTCTTCTTTTTTTTTTTTAACTCTTCTTCTCCGCCTCCTCCTCCTCCTCCTCGGGTGTCTTTGATGGATTGAGGAGTTTGTTCTCCTTTTTCCACTTCATCCTGCGGTTCTGAAACCAGATTTTGATCTGTCTCTCCGTCAAACACAGGGCGTGGGAGATCTCTATCCGGCGTCTCCTGGTCAGGTAGCGGTTAAAGTGGAACTCCTTCTCCAGCTCTAGAGTCTGGTAGCGGGTGTAGGTCTGTCGGCCCCTGCGGCCACTGTTGCCAAAAGGACCTGGAAGAAAAAAAAAAAAACAAATGATCAGTTAATAATTAAATGTCTTTCTTGGGTGAATTTCCAAAGTGTAGGAGGAGAATCTACCTGAGAGTGCACTCGAAATCTGAAGTCGTGTGTCTGAAAAAATACAATAAAGTGATATTTCAGATCTTTGGAGTGTTTCAACTCCAAATGACAGACTTAGAACATTCAAATATAATATTTAGTTGTGTATAAAGTAGTAGATTATGATACAGTAATTAACTGTACTTCATTCTTTTAATTTTTTTACATGTTCTCCTCTAAAAGTCTCATCCTGTAGGTGCGTAAAGTGCCATCCAATAGCATATATTTATATATTTTTACATATATATTTAATAAAATCAATATAATATAGCTTTATTATGTCTATGACATATTACAGTGAGGTCATACTGTCCATTATACGTATTGTAGTTTTTTTAAAAAGCTCCTAAATGATGTCATTATGTGGCTACAGTAGGTTGTAGCGTATAGTGTGTATAATGCGTAGTGCGTAAGTGTGACCTCATGGTGTATTTAGTCTCTCCTGACATCAGATTATTGTTCTGAGACATTACAGTAGTGATGTACAGTCAGAGCCAGGCTGCGCTTTAATGAACAAACCCTGTTTATTTTGTTGAATTCATTCATGTAGTGAACTTTTCCTGTGTGCGTTCTGGAGTGTTTCTGCGGATAAAAAAAAGGCCCGTTTCTGGACACGCCATGTGACGCGGGGCTTTAAGTTGGAGCTCGGCTGATGTAGGCCAAGTCTGTGGATGTGTATGTGTGTGCGCGCGTGCGAGTGTGTGTGTGTGTGTGTGCGCGCGTGTATGTATATGTGAGGATGATGTAGCAGCCTGCATGAAGATATCCGTGCGCAATCACCATCACCTCAAACTATTTATTTTTTTGTCTTTTGGTGTTTAAATGTGAGCCTGAGCTGACAGGTAACTCTGTGAGGTGCGGGATGCTCACGCACTTCCATCACGCAGAGCAGGTCTCGTGCACACAGTTAAAAGAAAACACAAAGAAAACAGAAAAATAAGCGTGCACTCTTTATTCTGTACTCACCGGCCGAGCAGGCGTTCATCCTCTGCATCCACGGATAGATCAACGTGGACGACTTGTCGTCAATGCTGCTGCTCATACTGACAGTCTGCTCCGGGCACTCCGCTTTGCGCTGCTGATGCTCCTGAGTGACAAACAGCGGCTGGTCCTCGCGGCTGGAGAAAGCGCACGAGCCCTCCGCGTCCTTGTAGAAAGTCCCGACCGGGTTGTAGTCGCACGGTGCTCCGCCGCCGGCTCGGCCGTAGATAGCCGCGGCCGCTGCGCCCGTCTGCTGGTAGTAGGACGCTGGGTAAACCTTCTCCTGCATGTTGGCTGCTCCATATGTGGCCGCGTTGGAGTAGTGTCTTAACGGATCGGTGTATCCCGAGGAATATAACGGTATCTGACCCAGGAGAGAGTCCTGTCCTCCCGGTAGAGACACGGGAAAAGTTGAGTTGACAAAATAGGAACTCATTGGGTGGACAACGGGGTGTATATACTCCGGAGGAATATGATTTGTTGTCTTTTATAGTCCAAGTGGTTTTGCCATTACTTTATCCGAGATTTGGTTTTTGCTGAAAGGGGGGGTTGTGAGGTGCCACTGACTACAGAGGGGAAGTGTACCATCTGATCAACCTCTGGCCAATCACCGCCGTCTGTGCTTGCACTATTGCACCCATGGGGGGCTCTTGTTGCGCGCAGGGGTCCCCGGTGAATCGAAACGAAGCGCTCGAGCCTGAGTCTGTTTTTTACGCACGCTCACGCACACAGATGCAGCGACTCATAGAAAAAAACACACACACACATATAACACACTAAATATAGAAACGACAGTGTGTGCGTGTGTGTGTGTGTGTGTGTGTGTGCGTGTGTGTGTGTGTGGTAACTTTTATGCAAATACCGTCCAGCAGAAATGGACGGACCTCTCCTTATCTCTTTGTGATAAACAAGCACGCGTGCACAAACTCTCCCTCCCTCTTTGCATTTCCTGAACACACACTCGTGCACTTACACACTTACACACTTAGACACACACACACTCATGCACGCACACTGCAAAAATAAGAAGAAAAACACATTGCGTTTTTTTTTTGCGCATTATTTCCATTTACGCACAAATGACAGTGGAACACCTCCCTCCCTCTCTCCTCCTCTGCCTCTGAGCTTCACCCCCATCCTCTTAAAATAATCTACTCCAACTAATAAACATGAAAACAGTGCAGAAATCCTCATAACGAGCCTCAGTGTGTCCACAAACAAACAAACAAACGTCACTAATCCTCATTTTTTCACTCTGTAGTGTGTGAAGGCTCGACCTGCGGTCTGATTCCAGCCTGAAGTCCACGAAGACGCGCGCAGAGCAGCAGAGAGGACACGCGCTCCCACACACATCATCATCACCATCATCACCACCACCAGCACCACCATCATCATCATCTTCTTCACCCACCGTGATCAAGTGGAAACTGATTTTCACTTTAAAAAACAGTGTAAGTATAAAAGTCTGCCTCCAACTCACAGATCAATACAACAATTAAACAGATCAATTAACCTATCAGCTGTTTGTATTAATATTCTGCTCGTTAACACCACGATCAGTAGCTGTTATTAATATTATGCACAATATATATCAGTTAGCTTGTAAATTAGTGGCTTGTTTTTAAGAATAAGACAAATTTAGTGGCTGATCTTGCAGCGAAAGCCGTTATTTGTCGATATTACAGGAGGTTCGTGCAAAAAAAATGTGTGAATTAAGTGTTCTAATTTATATTTATGATGTTTATAATTCAAAATAAACAATTTCTACATTTTAAATCAGTTTTCGTCTTTGGAAAAGTTCCCATATTCGATAAAAAATGAATAAAAATAACAAAATAAAAGCGCTGAGGTGTTAAAATAATGTGAACATTTAATTTATTTCTCTGTTTTTAATTTCCGGGACATTATATAACTTAATAATCACGTTTTTCCGCCTTTTGCTCAGATCCAGCGCGCTCTCGCGGATATTAAATGTTTATTATTTGGATAAAAATCCGTCTGATTTTAAAAAGTTTCATTTAAAAAGACTCTGCAGTGAGTACACGGTGTCGCAGCTGCACCAGGCCGCAGCCTCCTGACAGCTGCTGCACATCTGGACGGCGCGAAAACAAACAAAAACCGAGTCTGATGCGACGATTCGGCTGTTTCCTGACCGGAGACCATCACGTGATCCTGCAGCATCAAACGGGACAGAAAATATTCCGCAGAGGCGCCAAAATCCAGCAAAATATTCAAGGCAACGATTTAAATTTAAATTTTTTAATCTTTGGATTCAGTAAAAATCAAAAATAAACCAAAAGGAGATTTGGAAGAACGCGCTCGGCGCGCAGACAGCGGCGCGTAACATCAAGCTGCAGCACGTCTGACGCCTTTCTGTTCAATAAAATCACATAAATACAACAAAATCACCCAGCAGGGTAAAAGATGTCGATAAACGTTGCTGATTTTTTAAGAAAAAACGTCTCAGCGGCTGCACAGGGGCCTGTATGACCATCATCATCATCATCATCATCAAAGTCAAGCCTGTCTGGCCTGCAGCCGAAACCTCTCCCGGCTATATGATAACACGACCAGGCCTCAAACTTTTTACCATTTCGGATGATTTTTACGCATTTAAACGTGAAATATTGAGCTCTGCAGCGTGGCACGGGTTAACCAGAGCAGCAACTGGTTGTGAATAGCTCACAGCGCAAGAAGAAGAAGAAGAAGAGGAGGAGGAGGAGGATGGAGGAGGAAGAGGAGGGAGGAAGATGCTTTAAACTGGATAATTGCCATTTTCCTTAAAGACTGATCTTCCTCTTTTCCAGTCATCTAAACATCAGGCCTGCAGTGACAGCTCAGCCACAACAGAGCAGCGGCAGCAGCAGCAGCACTTGTGTTGGAGTTAATCGCCGGCATATTAGAAACATGGTGCCCTTACCTTTGTTGATAATCCATCATTCCCTGTGTGGTGCCACTCCGCGAGAAGAAGCTCCTCTCGCTCTCTCCTCTCTGGATGTGTTTTTTTTTCTCTCCTCTCTCTTCCTCTCCCACCACATTTCCCACTTTTGTTCAAAGTGCTTTCATGAAAGTAATCCCCCACCATCCAGGAGTGTGATGATCCTTCATTTTCACGCACATAAAGCTACACAAGTATAGAGCCACATTAACATGGCGCGCACAGCCGGGCATTGCGCGGAGGATCGCCCACAAGGTAGAGAGAGAAAAAAAAACACCAGAAAATTACGCGCACACGGCGGCCAGAGTGTCCAAACAACGCCGCCGTACGCGCATTGCATACACAAAAGAGCCAAGAAAACGTTGTGTTACTAGTGTTAAGTGAATGAGCGGTGGAAAAACAGCAGCTGCAATATAACCTCATGGGAAATAAGTTCCCATTCCTGCTGTCCACATGACCGCCAGGAACCAATCCCCGAGCCTGGCGAGTCGTAAACTTCCACGGCAAAGTTGTAAATTTTCATAAACAGCAGCCGTTTTTGTGCTTAAGACACGCTTTCTCATCGCCATCTTTATTTTTTTCTTCTCCAAAGGCCTGAGATGTTTGAAATGTTGATGGAGGATTTAAATAAAAAAAAAAGGTGTGAAGATGTGGAGACACTGAGCTGGATGAGGTGCACTTGATTCTGGTTTCTAAAAAAAAAAAAAAAAAGGTCTGTACAGCTTCTTATTGTTCTCTAAACACAGCTGCAGTGTGATCTATTTATTTCACAACTTTAATTAATGAGATGAGATTAACCTGAGATGAGCCTTGGCTTCAGTCCTCACACCGTGTGTGACCTCCTTCTTTAAGATTTCGTTCATTACGCACCAAAATAATCGTCTAATCTCCAAACCTCAAACGTGGATGATTGGTTTGATTTTTTTTTTGCTTCCAGACTTATAGATTTATTTATTTTTTTTTGCATTAAAGACTTTTTATGGTCTCATGTTGGAGGCTTTCCTTCACTCACTGCATCAGTCTGAGCGCGCAGGCCGTGCATGGAAATGGTGCTCGGTGGCTGATGGCAGTCCTGAGGCGCCACAAAAACTCTGAATTTAAACTTTTCTCTGAAGATCATCAGGATACAAATTAAACACACACACACACACACACACAGAGGCTGGAGTCAGTTCTTTAAAAAAAAAAAGAATTTCTTCAGGTTATCAGTCCGCATGTCTGATTTCCGTTTCTGCTTTTTGTCTCTAAATGATCTTTTTCTCTTGGCACGCTGCTGATTTCCAAAACAAACGCGGATTTCCGACATTTATAGACGCAATAAAACCATAAATTCCTGCAATGCATCGCACTCCCTCCTCCGCTTTGTGTTGGAGTTTCAGTCTCAGGACAACAAATCAAAGTGAGTTTCGTTTCCAAAAAAAAAAAAAAAAAATGTTTTTATTTTTTATTTTTAACATATTTCCAAAATAAAAGCAGTTTATTATTTGTTTATATTCGCTCCTGATTGTTGTGAAGGTAAATCTAATGAAGACGTATTCATGTTTGTGTGCAGGCCTGAGAGTTTCTGTCATCTGCTGTGTTATTTCTAATATTCACTCTTCCACAGAGGCCTTTAATTGATAAAAAAATAATAAAATCACGTTCGATTAATTTAGATTTTTAAAGATTTAGACGCTTAAATAGACGTTAGAGTCTCTTTTTCTTTCTCTAACGCGACACCAGTTTGACATGAAACCATAAAAATAGATTTGAGAGACACTTTTAAATTATAGTTCAGCTGTTTTCCGAGTTAAACTCACAGAGGTTTGGTGTCAGATGGTCGCTTGAGTTTTTTTTTTCTCTTTTCAGTTTTTGTAGTTTTTGTCTTCAGCCTGCGACCAAAAACAAAGAAAACCGGATGCTGTAAAACTTTATGGCCTCCTTGAAGTCGCACTGAAAGGCTTCAAAATAAAACCACACACAGATTTTCTCACGTTAATTAAAAAGTTTGTAGCAAAAATGAACAAAATTAATGTAAAATAAAATAAATAAATTCGCTTGAGTTGTTTGTTTTTTTTGTGCAGGATCTTAAAATTAAAAGAAAAAAATGATGCAGATGAAATTAAATCTTTTTTTATATATATAAAAAATGAAACATTTTATTGACCTTCAGTGCAAAAACAAAATCTCAGTACTCGACTGCACAAACACATTTCCTCAAAAGAAGCAGGAGGCCTTTTATTTTCTAAAATCCCTCAGCTTGTCTTCAGATGGGGTTTTAATCTTAATTAATACTACTTTAATATTCATGAGAATCACATCTGAGTCACTTTAAGCTCAGGTAATCAGCAGGTTTGTCAGATGCTGTTAAATCAGGCTTTTATTTTGGCACTGTCGGTGAGGTTTGTGTGTGAGCTCACACTGAGGGCAGAAAAAGTGGAAAGGCCTTAATGTTGTTGTTCTGCAGTGCTCAGAGAGGCACTGAGGTTTATGATATCATGGCGAGCAGCGTGAACTGCAGGTGTCCAGATATAAAATCTATCTACAAACATCAGATATTCATCGCAGGCACAGTCAGTTTATTTTCACAGTTTGATGCCGCTCCACTTCTCCTTGAAACGGTTGTTTGAATCCAGCCGGCAGGCTCTCGGGCTCGGCTGTCCGGCTCCTCACTGGCCTTTACCGTGCTGGGGGGCTCTGCGGGAGGAGTTGCGGACGATGTGAGAGAAGCCAGGCCTCCTGACCATGGGGGCGCGAGTGGAGATGACGAGCAGGCTCTGCAGGGCTTCGGGGTCACGGGACATGTAGGCGCTGCAGCGTAGGCCTCTGTGGGGGACGTGGTTTATGATGGGGATGCTGGGACGGGACCGGGCGTCGTTGTAGTAGGAGCTGCTCTTGCTGTCCTGCCTGACGGCCGGAGAGACTCCGGCTGAGGAGGACACAGAGGGAGAAAATGTGACTGCAAACACAGGCAGCATCCTGATTCCTGGTGGTTTTAATTATGAGTTTGTGTCTCTAAAAGACGAAACAGAGACAGTTTCATATCTAAACTTAGAGATAGATTCATTGTTGAAGAGGAATTACGTTCATGTTTGTGTAACGGATGTGATGGACACACTTAGGGAGTATTTTCATATTTTCCTGAGTGTTATTTCCACACTTTCTCCACTTAAAGCTCATTTTTCACACGCAGTTCATTTTTAGAATATAATATTTTAATATAAAAAACGGATAGTTTGTAGTTGTGTTGAGGTCTTGTCTGTCACATCCCAGCATGCACAGTGTGCAGGTGTGTTTACCTGGCCAGTGGATCCGCTGGGCGCTGATGGCCCTCCGTATTTCCTCCACTCTGTTGTGGCTCTTGTGCTCAGACTCGTTCAGGTTCCTCTGGTCCATCGTGGGCCTGAGCAGGCGCTGCTGAGTCACGTGTGAGTGGACGTGCTGCGACACAGTCACAATATTATCGTCATTTTATCTGCACTTCACCGTGATTTCATTAGTGCTGCATTAATTATCGATAATATTCACTGTCGCGTCCTGAGCGTTACACTGACAAAGACCCAAAACATCGACACGTTCTCATTCTTTAATATTTGTTGATATTTTGATCTGACTGCTGTTCATCCGTTTATAGAGCAGACGCTAAAACTCAAACACATTTTAGATTTAATATTAACATTTATGGACGTGGATTTACATTAAAATACTTCTAAATTCAAACAACATGCACTGCTTGGCCTCTTGGAGAAGTTTTATTTACTTTTAGGAACTGCACTCGATCTAACTGAACTAAAACGTGAATATTATCAGTTATTATTGCAACGTTTAGCCGACTCCTCGAAAGACGATTAATCAGCAGCTATTTTGATAGTCGATTAATCGTCATTTATTTAAGCAAATATTCTCAGATTTCAGCGTCTCAAATGTGAGAATTTGCTGATTTTCTTTGTCATATTTGAGAGTAAATTGAATGTTTTAGTTTTGGTGCATTTTACTTCACCATTTTATTGAACGATTAATTAAATAATCATGAAAATAATCTGCAGATTAATTAATAGTGAGAGTAATTGTTAGAGGAAATCTTCTTTTTTCTATTTTCTTTGTAAATTGTGAGAAAAAAAATAAGTTTTTGAATTTGTGTGAATCTGAATTAAACATTTTTATAGATTTTTCTAAATAAAACGGTTTGGTATGAAAATATTAAATCATTTTGTCAGTGTTGTACCTGTCGTGACATCTGCGTGCAGGGCTGCTGCTTCGTCCTCTGGGGAAACTGTGTCACAGAGTCCATCTGAAATCAAAAACAGAGACTAAATTAAGATGAATTTTTACCATTTAACTAACAACAACTTGAAGTAGCTGTAGTTAAGTCCTACCTTCATCTGCTGCTGCCTCTGATGCGTCTGCTTCTGGGTGTAGGCGTCCTTGCCGTCCTGCAGGACTCCCCCTCCTTCTGTCCGGCCGTGCAGCAGCTGGTGGATCTGATCCACCACCCCGAGGTCCAGCAGCAGTTTCTTCCTCTGGAGCAGCGCCTCGACTCGCTCCTGCTCCTCCATCTCCTGCTCTTTCTCTTCGTCGTCGTCGTCAACAACCTCCTCCTCCTGCTGCTGCTTCTCCTCTCTGATCTCTGCAGCTCCGGGATCCACAGACACACCGGACGGAGGCGGCTGCAGAGAGACGCAGAGACATTTGATTCAATTTGTTTTTATGGCCTCACCGTATATGTAGCCACCAGTGTGCATTCACAATATATTTGCAATTACTGTCACTGAATAAACCTCGATAACGCTGTTTGTTTTTTCTTCTGTCTTGACAATAAAAGATATTTGAATCTGAAATGAGAGACATCCAATAAAAATGATCTGCAGGAGTATTATTCTAGCTAATTTAAATTGGATAAGAGTACATTTACTCAGAGGGGTCAGCCAGAATATGAACCATCCATCATAGGACAGAGGCTGTGTGGCGCCCTCTTGTGGTTCCATGTGGATGCTGACACCATAAGTCCCCCTCACCGGCTCCTGCTGCTGCTGTGGGTCTCTGTTTGAGTTGGGGGGTTGTGTTTGAGCTCGTCGAGGTTTGACTCTCTCCCCCGCCGTCTCCCCCTGCAGCTCTCTCCTCCGGCCTCCCCTCTGGTCTCTCTCCTGCTCCTTCTTCAGACGAAGCTCCTGCAGCTGTTGCCTAAACACACGAGGACACAGAAACTTCAGCATCTCTCTGATATTAAATCTTTTTTTTAAAATGGTAATATGAATAATTTACTACTAATTAAATCTTTATATTTTTAAGCTAAATCTAAAAATTAATTAAAAATGAATGCTTCAATAATAATGATGAAAAGAAGAACAAGCCTCCACCAGAGGACGTTCAAATATCTTTTAGTTTATCAACACCTCTCTGCAGTTATCCATCCGGCTTTCTTATACTTAATAAAATAAGAATGAAATTAAATCATGTCTGATTATTTGTCTCACATAGTTTCTCTCTCACTGATAAATCCATGAATAAATTCACAAATACAGCATGTTTTACTTCAGCGTGAAGCTGTTTGTTTGTGAGCTTCCACATCACTCTGGTATAATAATAATAATAATAATAGTATAATAATAATCTCGCTCGTACGTTCACACGTTTATCTCGTGAAGTAAACTTTCCTCCTTCAGAAGATAAATGCAAACGGTGAAGCTCAAACATCCAAGTGATGAGTGAAGAGTTGAATTATATTTACTTTCTTTATATGCTGGACGTGTTTTCCGATAAAGGATTAAAGGATTCATAAATTATCATAATTATTGAGAGAAAAAGAAAAAAGCTTTGCTCTTATTTGTGTTGATACAAATCCTGGATTATATATTTTTATATTTTTATGAGCCGAATGCATCGTCACTACCACAAACAACGTCAATCAATGTTCGACTCGATTAATCAGCTCATTTAATAGCTTCAGCGCAGCTTTAAGTTCAGTGTTTGCAGATAAAATGTTTATTTTACAGCTCCACTGTTTCTGTGTGAACGACCTCATGAAGATCCACGTGCATCACTAACAGCTTCATCTCTCTCCCGTGTTGTATGTACTGCATGTTGAAAGCGTGCTGCAGGTACCTGGCACACTCCTCTCTGGCCTTGGATGCTGCGGTCTCCTGGAAGAGCGAGCTGCTGTGTTTAAAGTACTTGTCGTATTTCTCTCCTCCCTCTCTGGGGTAGATCCTCTTGAAGCCTCCCAGGTGTTTGGCTTCGTACCTCTCCATCTGCTCCACCGTGGCTGCCTGGCACTGACGCAGCTCCTCCGACCTGGTGGTAAAACACACACACACACACATATGGTGACAGTCAAATGCATACGTCTACATGAGGCATACAGGGACGAGCGTTTGACCTTGGCAACCCTACCTGGCCTCTCTGGAGCTGTTCTGCTGCAGCCTGTCCTTCACCCTGCGTCTCTCCTCTTTGAGGATCTTGCGGCGGTCGCATGCGCCCAAGTTGATGAGAATCAGGGTGTCGTATAGTAACGCGTCCTTCACCTCGCGGTCCAGCGGCGAGTCGGTGGTAAAACTAGGGGAGTGATTCACCTGAACACACACACAGATACACTGACTGTCTAAGAAGATCACGGAGTAACATTTTAATCCTGAAACCTGATTACAAACTCACACCGTGCAGCCAGATACTGCTGAAAAACCCAAATGTTTTAGGAAATTGTCTCAAAAACGATGCACAAATCTTCACTAAATTGTACCTAATAGAGAAGAACCTCAAATTGACAACAATAAATCTGCATATTTGTGGTGATCATGCATCACATTAAACAGAGGCGTCATGGTCTTTCACCTCCAGCACCCAGGGTCTGAGCCGGTGATCCAGCAGCACGTCGAAGCCCAGGATCTCGAAGCAGGCGCTGCCGGTGGTGTGGTTGGGGAAGCAGGTGTGGTAATTATGCTTGAGGATGGGGTGAGCGGAGATCAGAGTCTTTATGATCATGTCCTCGATGTCGTTCCACATCTTGTCTGTGTTACAGCTGATGGACTCCAGGAGCTTGTTCAGGGTGGACAGCTTTCTGGGGGACGAAAAAAGAACAACAAACATGCGATAAATAACCCGTACTTTATGATTATCGGTAATATGACACAACAAGGATTACAGATTTACCGTTTGCTGCCGGTGTCTTTGTCACGGACAAAGTTCTCGCTGTTCTTGTTGATGGAGTAGTTTGTGAGATGCATGCACACGTCTTCCTAACACGAGAAAAAGAAAGGAAGAGCGCTGCGTCACATACGAAAAAGAAAAACGCAGTAATATGTAATTATTATATAACTTATGTAACGGTAATCAGTTTAAATACACATGCAAGTTTTGGGGCGGCTTTTTGAATTGCAGTCAAAAACTCAGGTTGTTATTGGAGCCGCAGAGATTAGTTGATTAACTGAGTGACAGAAAATTAAAATTTGAATAATTAAATAATCTTTTAAGCAATTTTTGAGGTAAAATTGCAAAATGTCAGCTTCTCTAATGATTAATCTCTTCAAGTTTGGACTGTTTATTTTAAAAAGTCACCGTGCACTTTAAGAACTTGTAATGGCATTTTCCCGATTTACTGACATCATACAAACTTCCTAGAAGAACAAAATCGTTAATTAACGCCCTACTTGAGGTTTTTTATCTGCGTACTTTATTCTTGTGGGTCTACTTTCAGCAGTGTGTGTGTGCTCATGGTAACGAAGGAAAATGTCACCTAGTGCAGCAGTGTGTGACTCACTGGGTGTGTTTAACAGAAATCAGATTATCAGGCTCTGGATATGGACATTGTTGGTTTTGCTCTTTTCGTGGGATATACCGACAATAAAAAAACACAGAGTATTCCACCAGACTTGTCGTTTCTTACCACGTTGTTGTGCGTCGGCTCGTTGTACTTCGTGGTGCAGAAGCGAGCCAGTCCCTCCTTGAACATGAATATGCTGAGTGGGTCACACGACGTCACCAGCACATAGATACGCAGGTCGAACTTGTATCCGTCGATGATGAACGGCTGTGGAAGGAAAGAAAGACCGTCAGTAAAGTGTGTGTGTGTGTTTCTGTGCAGGCGTGTTTCAGAGAGCCTCACCCTGGAGATGTAAACCTGGCAGATCATGTGTTCAGGCTGAATGTCTTTACTCGACTTGGTGATGAAGATGCCTTTGCCTTGGCAACCGGTATCTGGCTTACAGATGTACGTCTTGTTTTTTTTGGCCCTGGTGTACGCTTGGAAGTCACTGTAACTGCAACGCAGAGTCACATGAGGAGTTAGTGTGTTGAGACACGCTGAGAAAAGAGCAGCAACGCAGTGAAAGAAAACACAAACTGACTCTGCGGGGAGGCACCACGTTCTGGGGAAGATGTTGTAGTCTTTGGGGAAAAGCTTCAGCATACGGTTCATGTTTCTTGCCAGTAAATCTTTGCGGCAGATCTCGCTCATCCCGGGGAAATGGTTTATTTTCTGCAAAGAGACACACACGTGTGTTTGCCGTGAGCATATGAGGCCTGTCAGCACGAGTGTTTTTATGCGTAATGTTGTAATGAGATATGACTAAATAAACCGATCCACCTTATTCATTCAGAGAAGAACGGTTGGTGCTGAATAGTTCCTGCACTGAATTACCCAATTAGATTACAAATTGATTACTTGAGCTGAAAAACTGTTATGAGCCATGAACGCTGCGCCCTGGGAAAACGCCACCATCTCATAATCTCAATGGAAATCTACATTTTTTATTATTTCATGGGTAGGCACATCGAGCAGAAGAATTTAAATAACTTGTAATGATATTACAAATTCGACAGAGCAGAATGACTTACTCCCCTGATTTGTTTTCGTCCTGATTTATAGAACTGAATTCAGTTTAATTAGTCTTTTAACATGATGGCGGTGGTGTGTGTGTGTCGGTGTGTGTGTGTGTACCTGGTAACGCTTCATGTCCTTAACGCGGTCTAAAGACACGGAGCAGTCCGTCCAGAACAGCGTCCAGTCTTCACCCTCCGCCGCCTCTCTGAGGCCGTATCTACGAGCAGCACGCCGCACTGAGACAAACGCAGTGAGGAGTGTTTGTACTGTGATGAGTGTGTGTGTTTGTTACTGAACTGCTACAAGGACTGATCTAGGATCATGGCCAAAAGTGTGTGGACACTTTTTTTTTTAGTAACTTTGCATACAACAACTGTCATTTGGCAAATCAAACACTTTAAGGTTTGTGTGAAGTGTCAGTTTTTAACTGACTTTTAACTGTTTTCATTGTCAACATTTCAGCCTTTGCTGTCCTCACTCGTCTTTGCCAAGATGGGACACTGGACAGATCACTGGTAGGTTGATAGCCAAGGGACATTATTATATAACATTTACTAATTGATATAATAAACAGTGATTATACACTCATGAAAACAGAGTTATGAATATTATATATCATTTACTGCCATCTGTAAACAGAGCCACATAAATCCGACACACTGGACCTTGAAATTGAACTAATGGGCCCAAATTATAACATACAGTTGAGTGGACATGTTTGTCCACATACTTTTGGCCTTGTCGAATATGTAGTGCTTACCGTGATCAAATATAATCTACATGACTAAAGTGTCTTTAAAATATTAATACCAACAGACATACAGATGACAGAGTGATAGATGTTTTAGTCGTCTTTGGCTCGGACGTACCGCTTTCATACTTGCAGTTGGTGAGGTTGATCCACAGTCATCTGAAAGAGAAGAGAGACAGAAAGAAGGACAGACATCTGCTTTGCTGCAAGGTCCTACAAATGTCTCATTACGTTCATCTCCCTTTCCCAAACGATGAGGACAAGTGAGAAAACAAAAACCGAAGAGCCTCCGGGAGCAAGTTACAAACTCATAACTGTCAGGGTGCTCAGAGGTAATATACCTGCGATGGGAAATAAGTCAAATGGAGGAGATCCAGCAGTAAAGTACCTCTTCTTGTTTTTCCTCCTCTTCTTGTTGATGGGCAGCAGCGGGGGCCGGGTGCAGGCTTCAGTCTGGCTTTCACCTCCACCCCCCTCCTCCTCCTCCTCCTCCTCCTCCTCTCCATGCTGCTCATATTTATGTGCATCATCATTTCTGTCTGGGCTGTCCACAGGTAGACCCATCCTGCAAAAAAAGAAACAAACAAATTGTGACAAACATTATGCGACGTGCCGTTTCCACTTTTAACACTCACTCACTAATTTACACGTTTATGTTTTTAATGGGACGACGTGCCGCGCGGCCTCACGATGAAATTCAATCAAACAGAACAAAGTACATGCTGTAAGTGCGCCCGCGGAGTCATGTTTCCGTTTCCATTTCTCTCATCAGGTGAGTGCTCTGGCTGTCAGCACGTTGTCGCACACTGGCATTCAAGAGTTATTGTGGCAGGACGGGTACAAATAATGGGCGACAGTGCAACAATAGTGAGCGGGATTAGCTCGAACACCGAGGAGAACTTCAACTGTATCGCTTTTAACAATAAACAATAAATGATGTGACTTAACATATTGATGAGTGTCTTTATGATGGCTTTTAGAAGCAGTCCTCCATCCCTGTTTTTAATTACACTTTCAGAATGTGTGTGAGCCATCGAGGTCCAAACACCCTCTTTGAGTTTCAGTCCAACACGTCTTTGGCATCACTACACATGCATCATCCCCTTTTCTGACACCCCCCCAGAACACACGAGCGTCCACTGTCTAACGCTAAAAGCATTTTTAAAATGTGACCACGCTGCAGGTGACGGAGACGTCCATATTTCTGCGTGAAGTGCACATTTATCAGTAAGATGAACATGTTCCAAATCCATACGATGTACTCAGTCTGAACATGTTAGTATGCAGTGACGAAATGAAGTGAGTGCACGGGATGAACGGTCGATTTTTGAGTGCGCTGCTGATGGATGCGATTCACCCACAATACATTGCACAAATTAAATGGCGGCAAAATGGAAAAAATCAAATGAATGGCGGTGAAACATCAATCCTAGGAAAGACGATTGTTTCTATTCGTGATGCATGTATGGTGACATTTCCTGTGAGAATAAAGCAGTTCAGTGCAGTGTGTTGATTTTTGTGTAAACTAACTGCTAAAACTATGACGATTAGTTTTGTAGTACACACTAATTACTCTGTAGTTTGGATTTGGGATGGACAATACTTATGTATGAATGTCTGCTGATGCCACTAGATGAAAAGTTAACCAACGTTTTTACAATAAATCCTGTGCGTTTACCATATTTCATAGCAAAACACCACATTTTTAAGATATTTCACTCAAAACCGGATGTGTGACTCTAACAGGATCACCAAAATCATTAAGATTCATCCTGTGATGATGGTAAAAATTTAATGACAATCTGTCTGGAGGAGACATTAACATCCACACAGCCCTGCCACTAACATGACTAAAAATCTAACGTTTGTTGTAGGAATAAACTTAATCCAGTTTAATTCCCTTTACGTGTTCTTCTTCTTGTGTTAACGTCCGTCTGCACTCCTGCACAGCAGCCAGCAATCGTCACAGCAGCGTCTCAGCTGCCTCCTATCTGGTGTCTTGTGCGGGTGAAGGTGAGGTCAAGTTAATTCCTGGTAATGTGACAGAATACTGAGGGGGTGGTGGCATTAAAGGAGGGGACATCCCAGGTACACTGTGGGAGGTTACGGTGCTAGGTAACAGTATTCTGATCCAATGATCTGGATAATCCTGGCCCTGAACTGTGAGCTTTACACTGGGCCGAGACGCCCCACTGACCTCGGCTCGGATTCGATTACAGGCCTGCAAAAGGATTTCTCCAAGGTCCTCCCTCAGCGTGCAACCACAACAGGTACGTGAATAACACCTTTTGTATTATCTGTCCTTGACGAACAATGGCTGGATTCAGACGAATGACTTTGTGAACTGATAACTGTCACTACATAACATTCAACATTCAGGCTACGACTTCACACGCCATCTTAGCACTTATTATTGTCTAATATCCGAACAAATGCAATACTAAACAATAAACCTGGTTACCGGTTTAGAGGAGATACACGTCCAGTTTTAGACATCTAGCTCTGGTTCACACCTGAAGACAAACCTTTACTTTCTATATAAAAAGACTCAAAATTAATTATCTTAATTATGAAATAATTTTGTTGAAGAAATGTATTATCTTTGCATTAAATGTATCATCACATTTTGAAGGGAAAATGATCAGCTGTTTAGTCTATAAAAGTAAAAGTTACCAAAGCCCAGAGTCATGTTTTAAAACCGATCATTTTGTCTGACAACAGTCCAAAAAGGTGCAGTGATATCAAAAAAGGGCAGCAAATCTTTGCACGTCTGTGCGGCAGTGGCACATCAGTAATCTCAAATTACTTAACTCATTATCAAAATCACCATCAGTTACTCCTGCATTGATTAATTAATCGTGTCGATGTCAATCAAGTGACGCAGCACATTTATTTAAGGTACACTTGTATCTAAAACTAATGCAGTCAAGTACAACCTGCCTTCATGGAAGGTAATGTTCAGTTTTTGTTGAAACTGATTGAACTAGTTTGTGATGCTGTAAGTTGAATTAAATATTTAGTCTGCTCTCAGTGATGAAAATGGGGTCAACTAAACATTAGAAACAGCTCTGCAGGGCTGCTGCATACGTTTAAGCTGTTTGAAACCGAGTACCTGTGTGTGTCTTCATTTCAAAGATGGCTCTTACTCACCTGCACTGTTAAGCCTACATTTGTGAGGACGCCGGTGTTGGAAGATGCTGTGCCCGACTGTCCCACTGCCTCCACACACACACACACGTCTTTGATAAACGAATCTTTGTCTCAGGAGGCCTTTAAGACGCTGTCACACTCCTCAGCAGACAAACCGATGAGCCACATCTCTGCACCGTCTGCCTCTGGAGACTGAAAAAAAAAAAAGAAAAGAAAGAAGAAGAGTAGATTTGTATCATCACAAGGATGGCTCAGTTCAGATTGACTTACACACTCAAGCAACAGGCCCAGCGGTGGATCTGGTGACCAATTAGAAGCTGTGGGGACAAACACCTGATCCCTCCTGACATGATGGAGAGAAAATGAGCAGGAGACCTCAGCGGGGAGCGACTGGAGAGGGATAATCCCTGATATTTGTTCACTGAAACCGGAGAGGCGTTTTTCAACGCCTCGAGTTGTTAAAATTAAATCTGTGCTGAAAAGCGGCGTGGGCGGCCGTGTGGTGTAAGTGAACAGGCTGGACATCTATCTTCTTGGCCAATTTGAAATGGAGTAACTTCAGTTGAAGCTTAGCCGTCCAATGAAGACATTAAAAATGGAGCACGGGCTCAAAGTGGACAAACATGCTTCTTTCTTGTCATGACAGCCAAACGGGCATCAGACCGAGAAGACGGGATGATGATGAGGTGAAAGAATATCGCCACAATCTAGTGCATGAAATGATGCCTTGATTAATCGATCAGTCATCATTAATTAATCATCAGCTGACATCCTACACCCTGCACTTATCTACCTTTTGTCTTCCTTATGATGCTTTAAAAATCTCCCGCTGAGCTTCCAGCACTCCTGCTGAGCTGAGAAGAAGACGAATAATGTTTGCAGGTTTAGATTTAAACTGTGTGAGTGTAAACCTTTTGTGTGCGAGGGCAACACGAGCTCTCGTACAATTACAGAGCAGGGCAATTATAATTTAATGTGACAATGGTGCATTTTTATGGAGAGATATTAATTATGGGTAGGAGATCTTTGTGTGCTCTTTTCTCTGTCCCACTGTGTGTTATTAAATAAGTAAAGGTAATGACAGTTTTAGTTTTGTCTGTAAATAAGCTTTGGGAATTGGATATGCAAATTGTATTAAAATCTGATCAGCAATTGACTTTTTTTTTTTAATTAAGGTATCCTTTTTTAAATTTGTTGTACAGCTGCAAACAAACATGCTAAACACACATTAATAACATGTTTACGAGCCACTTGTGTGCTTTTTGTGCTACTAAACACAGATGGGCACCAGGTGTTTTATTATTTATCATGCAAGGTTTGTAGGTGATGTGAACACACATTTCTAACCGCACAACCAGACAAAACAGCGCAAGAAATGAAAGTATACAGCAGCACCATAAAATCCTGATATTATTACAGCCGTGGCTGCGATTTTTATGTCTTGAAAACATCATGATGATTTATTTTGCTGACCAGAATATGGACTACAAAAATAAATACAGAGACTTTTCTACACGCAACTTCCAACCACTCCATGTTTACACGGTACAAAAAACAATTCATCAACACTGGCATCATCAAAACATCAATTAGGTGTTAAGAATTTTTGAGGATATAGCAAGCAAAGAAAATGTGAAGCTGCATAGAGAGCTGTCAGTTTGTCGTATAAGCCTTATGACTCACTACCAAACTGAAAAAAACCATAACACCTTCAGTATTTTCAAAGGAGTGGCCTCAAATGTACCATGGAGAAATGAAAGTAATCAAACTGAAGTAAACTGTTGATTTGATTAAAGCCGCAGCGGGTAACCAGAATAACATTACCTTTATTACAAATATAAGTTGAATATATCACAATTTATAGGTTATGTCTAAAGATTCTGTAGCTGCTGCAGGTGTTGCACTGAAATCTGTGAGCCATCAGATTATTTGGCGATAACACGAGATTCAACTATCAACAGGTATAAACACACTGATTCATCAAAGAAGACTAATTCTGATTTGACTTAAGTACTGTACTTAGAGGACCGATGTGCAGGATTTAGTGCACAGTAATTTGCTAATCACAACCGTGTCGCCTCACCCTTTACCTCCTGGTGAAACTAAAGTGGCTGGGCAATGTGTTAAAACTCTGTCTAGAAGCAGTGTTTGGTTTGTCCATGCTGGGCTACCATAGAAACACGGTGGTAGTGTTGTGGAATTGTCTATCCTTAGGTTACACGAGGTCACGTCTGCAGTAGTAGTTGTTTGGCTTTGGTTGAGAACAGCAGGTGCCAGCCTATCTCAACACTGTGGTGGCCAGGGTCGAGCAGACCTATCGCTGCCTTCATAGACATAATAGATAGCTTGCTGTTGACGTTTTTTGACGAATTGGCGTAAACAGACATCTGTGTCTTCAGACTAGAATATGCTGACAATAACACCTGCATGGGCAAAGACATTCTCTTTGGCTAATTCTGGGCGTGTAGTATTTGTGGTGTTATCTGTAGAGGTTTAAAGTCTGACCACCAGGATGAGTTCTGCAGAATGTGAGACCGACTCAGGCTCTTCTGATGAACTTTGAGAGTGTCTCTGATTCTCCTTGGCCAAGCGTCAAAAATATTACAGCATAAGACATCAGAGGCTCAAAGTCATGCTGAAGAAAGTCTGTATATAATGCCGACTAGTTTGATTACTTGTACTTACACCAATCACTGTTCGTACTGTACATACCCTAGCTTGATGTATAAAGTATAATTACACCTATAATTATGTTTATACCTGCAGTTGCTGCTGCTGTACACACTGTATATATCTTAGTGTATTTATTTCACTCTGTCCATACTGTTAATACTGCTCATACTATATATATATCTTGTGTATATATATATATCTGTTTATATGTACATATGACAATAAAGTTCAATCTTATGTAATCTACTCACAGGTGATATGAATATTTTTACTTCTAACACTTTTAGCTAATGACACTTGTATACTTTTACATAAGTTCATACTTGAATGCAGGACTTGTAATAGAGTACTTTTACTTATATATTACTTTAAATATGACATCATGTATCACATAAAACCAGTTTAGCTTGATTAGTTTTCACTTACGTAAGTAAGAAGCCACAGTTAAGCCAAAAAAACAAAAAAAAACCTCCCTGAATTTGATTCCTACTAATCAAAACATAAAGTTTCTTAAATAAACGACACAAATTTGATTGTCTCGGTTAGTCAGTGTCTTAGAATTTAGCACGAAATCGAGCTAAACCGTGCTACCTATAGCCTCTTTACGCTAGGCTATATGCGCTGTGCCGTTGCCATGGTAACAGAATGCTGACTTCTCTCCCGCTAACTGCCACGAGAGCACGAGACTTTATTTTAAAACGACTATATAAAAAAAACAAAAACATTACCGTTCATACAGGTGTGTCCTCTTATTCCCGACCGGTACCACGAACCGGAGCAGACCTGTGTAACGTCGCTGTTGCCGTTGTGTGTTGGGGTCGTAACCTACAAATGTAAACATGAATGAACTCACACCACACACGCGCGGTTGCCTTTCAGATGGAACGTCCCCCCCAAGTCCCGCCCTTCAGCCAATCACAAGTCCGGGTTGTGAGAATTCTCGCCTCTCATTGGCTGTTGACCGGGGAAAGATGATCCACAGGTGCGCCTTGTGGTTCAGGTGGTTTCTGGTTAATGTATGCCATCATTTAAATTAAAATAAGTCTCTCTGAAAAGAAAATTATGATCAGGCCTGCACTGAAATGTAATGTTTTATTCAACAATCCAAGATCATCACTGACAACCACTTATTTTTACTAGATTTATATATTTTGAAGGTATAAATGAAACTTTTCTTTGTTTAAAGGAGGGGAAAGTTAAAAACTGGATTTATTTTAACCATAAGTGCACACATTTTATCTAACCTCTGCACATTTTTAATTCCTCTGTACATATTTAAATCCTATGCAAATGTTTAATTTTGCTACAAATGTTTAATTTCTGTGTACATGTTTAAATTTAGATCTATCTCAGGTTCATTTTAACATATGGTTACTGTGTTATAGGTTAATTCTAATGTATGTTTTAAGCTGTAGTGTGACGAGATGCTGCATATTTTGTCAAATGATTCTTTGAGGATATACAAAATTACATTAACTGTACTACTCATCATGCTTTCAATATTGGAGGATTTATCACAATACGGGGTTCAATTTCATTCAGTCCGCAGATATACAAAATGTGATTTGTAAGTGCATGTTTTTTTTTTTGTTTTCATGTGAAAAATATAAGAAAATGTTAGGCCTATGTCATTTCCATGACCTCCCATTCTTATAAAATAAAAGTGGCATTAGGAAGTTTAGATGATTTATGTGTAAAATTTCAAATGTTTACTGACAATGTGCTGATAATTCCTGCAGGCTGACTGACGTCTTAAGGTTTATTATAACAGTGTCACAAACAGGTTTACAGAGCAGCAAGAGTTTGGCTCCCTCTTCTGTTTTTATCTCACACCGCAGAAGAGAAGCAGGAGTGCGCTGTTTAAAATCTGGCCTACATTTCCCACAATCCAGCTCACTGGTGAGGCCTTGACTAACAATGGGGAAAAATCTGAGCGCTGATGACAACAATGAGTGCGTTAGAGCCACGTGAGGTTAAGTGTGAAGTGCTGCTCAGTCTCCTGGGGAGTGATGAAAGGATAGCATTGTAGGTGGAGGATAAGTGATGTCTGAGGCCTCCTCCTCTGCTGAGTGAGAGAGGTTTCTCTACTTTTACACAGACTCCTTCACTCCTCTTTCAAACCACCTGTCTTCCCTGTCCAAGATGCGAACATCATTGTCATATGTGGACGACACATGGGTGAAGATCAGGTCTCAGGAGATCCAAGCCTTCACAGAACAACTCAGTGGACAGTTCACAAAATTCTTCATAGAAGATTAAATGCTATCACTGCAATGTTTAAATCCATTTAACACACGCCTGTAAAAAGCACCGCCTTTAAATGTCAAGTCGCGTTTACGAACCTGGCAGTACAAATCTCCGGGCAGCACTCGAACGCATCACACAGCGCCTGGTTCCGACGGAGCTGACGGCTGACGGTGTCGATGCAAGTGAGAGCAAACATGTGAGTTCAATGTTTTTATCCGAACATTGCATCAACGTTTTGAGCTTGTTAGACGAGGTTGTAGTAAAAGACAGTAACGTGTATCAAAATGGTGAATATTTAAGCTCTCGGGTGCGGTCTTTGTGTATTATTTACTTTCGGTTTCTCTATTTTTTAATGTTATTCCTGAAGCTAACTGCACTAAAAGTTTATAAAACAGGTTAAATGTCACGTCCAGGTTAAAGGGGGTCACTTTAAGATAAAGTGTCAGTGTTTCTGAGTTAGTTGTGAGTGTTAAATCAATCTGGAAACAAGTTACAATCTTAATTGTAACTGCGCAAGAACCCCAAAACCCAACAACAGGAAGTCTAATATAAACACAGGTGTTGCTTTCAGGGACATGTTGTGACACCTGCTGTCATCAGTCAGCCTCATGTCATGTTTCATCATCGGTCTTGATTTGTTTACTGGCAGACCTTTTTAGCTCAGCGATGGAGAGCTCCGCAGAGGCAGCACCCACCGGCTCCTCAGCATCCACCTTCTCCCAGGTGGTGTTCATGGGCATCCCCCACTCATACCCACCTTCAACCCAGGTCACCTGCTGCTACACCCTCAACGCTGCCTTCCAGCCTAATCCCAGGGACTGGGTGGGCATCTTTAAGGTGAGGAAGCACTCACTAGGTTTGTTGTTGTTATTTCCCATCAGGACATCTCTGTGAAGTTTATCTGACTTTTTAAATCGCACAGGTCGGTTGGAGCACAACAAAGGATTACCATACCTTTGTATGGGTGGAGCCGTGCCTGGATGTGGTAGGAGAGCACACGGTGAGGCAGGCTGTTTTCAAGGGTAAGAAATAGTTTCACTTTTATCCCCAGACTGAAAATGTTTGGTGGTGTTTGTCATGTACACGGCTGGAACTTTCTGAGCGTCTCTGTTTTTATGAGCTCTGGCTTTGCATGTTGACATAGACACCCAGCACATTCATATCTGGCACGGTCTAATCCGGCATGCAAAGTACAGAGTCAGATTTAGTTTTAGGTCTATGTGATCTACGTCTGGCAGACTTCCCACTTTCAGACAAATAGCTCCCATATTTTATGACTTCTAACTCCCTAAAATGAAGTATTGTCTATTGGTCGCCTGTTTTAACCTCTGTGAGTTAGAAAAAGTAAACATAATGCTGCAGAAATGAAGCAATGTGTACTTGTGACCCCTTTTTTTTTTACAGATTATGTCTTTTGTATGAACTTTAACTGTGTCAGGTGATGGTGTCGTTTAAGTTGCCTTTACATTTAGCCACAAATAAACAAATGTATGCTGTTTAAACATTAGATAAATAGAGATAGATACTTTATTGAGTGAGCAACATACATTAAAGTTAACCTAAAAAATAAAAATAGAATTTTTTCTCAATAGAAATAAGAAATAGTGGTTATTTATTGATTAGACAGCCGGCAGTCAAAAGTAGGATGGGTTAGGGTGAGGATTTACTGCTTTCCTCTAGCTTACATCATTGTAAATTCTGGATTTGGACTGTTGGTCAAGCTGATCAAGATGTCCTGACGTCACTATTTTTGTTCCATTAGATTACTACCTGCCTAAGGACGAGATCGAGTTCTACCAGTTCTGCTACATTGACAGTACCGGCCAAGTGAGAGGAGCCAGCACTCCTTTCTGTTTCAGAAACCCGACGGAGCAAAGCATGGAGAGCAGCCCAGACGATGACCTCCTGGTTATTACGACACAGGTATCAAATGATAGATTTGGAACAAAAGCCAGTGACTGTCTGTCTATCCGTGATAATGTTTTCCTGTCTCAACATTAAAAAAATGAATTACTTGTAGATTAATTCAGGATAAACTTGGATGATTGATGATTAGAGCTCTGTGTTTATATCAGATAAAAACAAAGTAAACAAAGCTTCATATTGACTTAATCTGTTTGTTGAACTCAGGAACAAGTCGAGCAGAGCGTGCGGGAGAAGGCTGAGCTGCGGAAAGAGTTGAATCAGTTCATGGAGGAAAACAAAACCTTAAAAAGAGCTCTGGAGAACGAACAACAAGAAGCTGCCAGCTTGAAGGTTTGCCTGTTATCTGATTTGCACAACAGAGAAAATAGCTGATCAGGAATGGACCTTTGATATCTGACACGGTGCGATGTGTCTCTACAGGGGCAGAATGAACAGAAAGAGAAAGAAAACTGTCAGCTGCTCAGAGAATTGGATCAGTTCAAGCAGCAAAATGAAAACTTACAACACAACTTACAGCAACAGCTGAAAGAAACGGACCAATTAAAGGTTTGTTGTCGGTCCACGTGTGAAAATCTAAACTCAGTGCTACAGTATGAGCGTGGAAACCTAACTCTGATGTTACTCCTAGGAGGAGATGTTGATCCAAATGACAAAGCAGATGGAGATACAGCAACAGAGCGCTGCTGAGCAGAAGAAAATGAGTCAGAGCTTGAGTTCAGAGGCAACATTCAGACAAAATGAGGTAGGATCTCGTCCATCTCGCTGTCTGAGGCTCTGATCAAACCTGGCATCAATCCTTCTTTGTCACGTTTGTTTCAGGCACACGCTCAGGAGAAATACGACCGAGCTGTGATGAAGATCAACCAGCTGAAAGGGGAGCGCGACGAGCTGAGGGGGGTGGTCGAAGCTCAGAGTGACGAGATTGCCACGTGAGTCGTTTTCATCATTAAAGTGTCAGAGCTCGTTATGTGAAGTCTTCTGGCCACTGACGGCTGTTTTTGTGTGTTTATAGCCTCAATTCCAAAATCAGAGAAGTAGAGCGGGAACTGTTCAAAATGAAAGACAGCGTCCAGCTTCTGCAGGTAAATCTACTCTGAAAATACCAAAACTCTTTCTGACTTCTCTGTCCTTCTACGTCCTCTGTTTTTCATAGCAAGATCTATCTCCTAACTGAGAGACCTGGCTGCACACATTATCATTCTGGTACAAGGGTAAAACAACTCTGGCTTGTTTGCATTTCAATCACATTCAACTCAGGCGGCACTAAGCCCAAGATAAGATACACTAGCTTAGGGTTAGGGTAGTCCCAAGAACCTATCTGTAGTCTTATTTTGGCGGTGACACGCAGAAGTAAGAGCAGAATGGAGGAAGAGCATCGTGATAAGGAGCGTCCTCTGTTAGCGGCTGTATTCTAAGACATTCAACCAGCTACTACACATTCAAAAATCCCCAGACGATTGGTACGTGTGGAGATCTGGTTCTGGTATTGAGAGGCCCATAGCTCACAAATAGATGCTGATTAACACACATTTGGTGCTTTAGAGAGTATTTTGTAGGACTGAGTCAAATTAGCTTTAAATCACATCTCAAAGCGCTTCATAAGCAAGTGGAGCTGGCTCAGGTGTCATCATGTGACCTGAAAGAGAGCGCTCGCATCTGGGAGGGGGGGGCGGGAGATCATATCCCCTCTCTAGGTTTAAAGATGGTGTCTGGCCTCAGATGACACCTGAGCCGGCTGCACTCGCCGATGAAGAGTGCGACGTGAGTTTTAAGCTCCTAAAAAGCGAGATTACTCCCCACAAACAATGTCATCCAGTACAGCGCGGCTCATTGATGAGCTTTACCTTTTGGCAGGTCGACCTTCAGAGCAGTGAGAAAGAGAAGGAGGGGCTCGCTGCAGAGCTGCAGAGGTTGCAAAGCCTCACGCACAGCATGGACAGCATGAAGAAAGAAAACCAGGAGTTATGCAGGAGGCTGTCGCAGCAGGAGACGCTGCAGAACTCAGATCCCAGCGACGATATGAGGGTGGGAACGAATGAAAAAAAAAAGTTATAAACAACAACGATGTGACTTTCCTCCATGCTAAATGATTCATGTTACGCCCTCCTCTTCAGGTGCAGTGTCAGTCTCTTGAATGCCAGCTACAGGAGGCTCAGGTGAAGTTGGCGGCTGAGAAGGGAGAGTCCAAAACACCAAGAGACAAGTCGAGTTTCTGGAGATAGAGCTGACTCGTGTCAGGGAGCAGGTGGACTCTGCTATCATGTCAAGTGCGGAGATGCAACGGAAATGTAACAAACAAGAGGTAAAGTCAAGCATCTGACACAATCTAGACCTGGCCAAAAGTATGTGGACAAGGCTAGATGGGCTCTGTAGTCCCTCTAGCAAGTTCTGGGTCTGCTGGGTCTACTCTGAGCTCCCTCTAGACAGCTCCTCACCTCATCTCTGAGGCCGAACATAGCCACCCGCTGCAGGAAGCACATTTCAGCTGCTTGTATCCGCAATCTCTGGAAAATCGAGAGCTTAGCACAAATAACAATCATATACAAGGTTTGCCTTGTGAGTGTGTGCGTGTTGAAAACTGTCTTGTTATTTTCCAGCTCCAGCTCAGAGAGGCACATGAAATGATCCTGGATAACAAGGTCATGATCGAAGACAAGGAACAAATGATGGTGCTTCTGAATCAAGAGAAAGAAGAGCTGATCAGAGAGAACCAGGTAGGTTGACACAAACTCTCCGTTCAGCGGGTCACTCTGTGTTTTAGACGCTCGCTTTGTTTTAGACGCTCGCTTTGTTCACACGTTTGTTCCTGCCGTCAGGCTCTCAAACACGAGATGGAAGAGCTGCGCAGAGTTTATACCGACCTCCACGCAGCTCCACCAGCTGACACGTCATACATGCAGCCTGACACCACCTCACTGTCGGCCGGCACCGCTCCATCCACCCATGAACGGCCACAGCCGGAGACACCTGATCAGGCCGAACACCTGTATGAGACTATAGGTGAGTAACTCTGAAAGAAGCACTCGTACAAAGGGTGTAGATAAATCCCGGTGTGTTTTCCTCCCGTATAATCAGTGATGATCAGTGTGATGATCAGTGTGATCTCGATTTGTCGGGTATTTAATTTCTAATCTGGTGTTTTCTCTTTCTTTGCAGGGCAAGTTCCAGAGCAAGAGGAGGAGGTAAGTCGGCAGCACTTTACATTACAGCTCAATAATAACATAACAGAGGTCTAACGGTTTGATATAATAATTCAGTAATACTGTATAATTACCAAACAATGGGTAATATTAGACTAATGCAAGATGCCAGGGTAGATAAACAAACTTAGGTTAAAGCAGCTCAGAGGACCCTCATGAGGAGGACTTCCTCCCTCACGTGGTCTCTGGATATTCACACGAGCCCCGAGTGTGACTCGTCTGTTTATAGTTTATTTTCGTAGCGGACTTAAAACATAATCCGCTGCCTATTTTGTTACCGCTTCCAACACGCTGTCTCTATTTCTGTTCCCAGCAAACGTTGGTGTGCCGTCACTGCCAGGAGAGCTTCCCTTTCATAACTCGACAGGAGCTGGAGCAGCACGAGCAGAGCCACAGGGTGTGTCCTTTCTGCACGATGATCTGCGACAACATGGAACAGTCTGTGTTTGAAGATCACGTCTACAGCCACGAGCTGTGAAAGACGTCCCGCCGAGTGGAGAAAAAAAAAAAACATCTTACAAGTTCACGTGTAAAGGGCCATGCTGATATCTTTGCACGTTTTCTTCCTCATTTATCCACAGACTTTATTTTACTGTTGAGGATTTTCCAAAGCATACTCAAGTCCTGACCTGTTGATTTTTAACACAGCCACAGTGTCCGCCGTGTGCCCGGCGTGCAGGAAGAGTCAGCTGGCAGAGACTTGAAACCTGCCTGAGTTACACAATCCATCACAGCGAACATCATGTCCTATTTGTTTAGTTTTTTTGCCAAATGTTATCTTATGATTGCACTGCGACACATTTAAAAGTAGAGAAAGGTCTGCGGTGGATTATTACACACGACTGTGCTGAGTATCGTTTGAAATCCTCTGATAACCGTGCCAATAAGATCCCTCCAGAGTTTCTGTATTAATACCAAAAATATACAAAACTCTCAAAATCTCAACAGACCAATTTTGGTTCGGCAGAATACTAAAATATTTCAAATTGGCTACATTTTCTGTCACTGGCAGCAGTCCACTACACACACAAATGATTCTGGCACTGCCTTCCTCAGTTAACCAGGTGGCTTCAATGATTATACTGACCTCAGTTTTTCACCAGTTAGGTGTCAACTCTTTGGCACAAAGCAGCCTCGACTTCCACCCTGAGGTCTGAAAGTCAAATGTTGGTGCACGTAGCGTAGCCGACGGTTACATTCGTGAGTACATTAATGATGATGGATGGCTGGAGGATGTCAAGAGACTAAATGAAAGGTGTGTAGCATCTCTCCTTCTCTTTCATTTTGTATAAATCTGAGCAGGAACTTTCTGATGAGAGGAGAAACATAGTTTGATCTTTTGGACATATTCTGGTCAGGAACGCTTAATAAGATAAATAGTACAACAATAAATGCTGACATGTTGTTAACTGAAATGTAGCAAGTCTCAAACTTCTTAGTAAAATATCTAATCTAAAATAAAACCATATTGTATGCTTTGGAAAATATGCAGAAACAGCTTGAAACGGTCTTTGAAGTTAATGAAGACTACCTTAAAATAAAGCATGGCACATTTAAAACTATATTAACCACAAATCTTCGTCTACAATATAACTTTGCACCTGTAATCTCTAAGAGGAAATTCTGATCCATCTATAACCAGATTACATTGATTTAAGTATTTCTGTTGATTCTATGATAAATGTATGTGACTATGTATGAACTGTTGACTTGAGGATGAGCTGAAACAAGTGGATGTATGTCAGTGTGAAGAATATCACAATAAAAATGTAGTTAGACTGGACTGAAGTGTTTTCTTTAAAAGTTTTTGTTTATACATAAAAAAAGAATCACACGTTCTGTACAGTGAGAATATCCCCATGAACCGTGACAGCAGCGAGACAACAGAATATCCGACAATGAACGTCGTTTGCAGAAATCAAAAGCTGAGGAGCGGATGAGGAAAGTTTTCCCTCCTCGTGTCCAGAAAATGATCTCAGAGGGAGTTCACTGCCAGCCCCACTGAAACCAGCCAAGAGCCTCCTTCCTGCCAGGCACATTTTGTTTACCAACTTGTCTCTAAAGCGCTTCATCGCTCCTCTCAAGGCGTCATCTGATTGGCCTCCTCTGGTGTGACATCACGGGAAGTCAGCTCGGAGAAGAGAGCAGGCAGCCAGTACTGTGATTCTCCAGCTGCCTGAGAGTCCAGCCAAGCCAGGCCTTCTTTCAGGAGGTGATCCTGGAAACATGAGAGCGATGCACTTTAGTAGAGCTTCAGCAACAAGAGTTTGAACGCACTTTAACACCTTTTACACAATCATGTCGTCCTCAGTTTGAAAGCGAGGTAGAAAAGTCAATATTTTAACCCTTTATTCCACTGCTTCTCAAACTATCGTACGTGCACATCCATGGAGGGAACAATATTTTAAAAGTGAAATAAATTATGATCAAAATGCTACACAATCTTCATTGAAAATAAACTGAGAAGTTTGAGATTTCCTGTAATATTTTGTTTCAATATCAGCCTGCTACGTGGTCACAGTCATGCTGCTGTTTTATTCAAACATGGTGGGAACATTACAGATGGCGCTGCAAAGCTCGTTGGACGATGGCAGCACAGATGGCGGACAGCAGTGAGTTAGAGAATAGTGCCATCAAGTGTTAGTGTAAGTGCATAATGCTGTGACTGTAGAGGCTAATATTTCCTGAGGTGGTACGTCATGTGCAAAGTTTGAGAAACACTGATTTAGTCTATAAAAAGCAGCAAGAATGCCGTAAACTAACTGCTTGTTTTGTCGAACCAACAGTCCAAAACCGAAAGATAAACATGTACAAAGAAAAGCACGCGAATCATCTCATTCGAAAAGTTGAAAGCAACTACTGAAGTTAGCAGCAACACCAGACAACAATCCCGCTTTGACTTTTTTTAATGTCTCTGGACGAATACAATTTTAAGTCACACTTACCAGGACGTGACAAGCTCGTTCCTTCTCCCATTTCAGACTGGCCTTGATCTCGCTCACTGTCACGTAGCCCTTTTTCTACAAATGAACAAAGAAAACAACCAGATATGAAGTTATGAAGTCAGAACATCTGTCAAAAATGCTGTTGAAGCAGTCAGATACACAGTACGTCTCTGAATGTTTTATACAAACACGGCAGCATATTGAGAGGACAACCTCGTCTTGACACCTGCTATGATTAACCGGCGGCGCTCTCTCACCTCAGCCAGCTGCAGAACTACAGTGTGATCCATGTTGAGCTCCGCTGGGACTGACTGGACCAAGTAAGAACCTCCGACAGGAATCATCCCGAAGCCATTCCCCATCACCTTCAGTTTCTTTATGGCTCTCATCAAGTCATCTCTGGGAAGCACATATTTAAGGATTTTTAATTATCATACAACTCAGGGCCAGCACATGGACATCAAACGCTCCAAATATGATGTAAAAGATCCAAAATGATTCACTTACTGGCTCACATCCTGAGCGTATTTACCTCGTCCCTTCAGTACTCTGTGATGGAGTTCATCCAAAGTAATAAGACCTGAAAGAAGACAGAAATGTTGACATTTTAAAGCCAGTAACATATTTTATATTACTGTGTTGTTGACACAGAGTTCAGTTTCCAGACAAACCTCCATTTCTGTGTTTGAGGGCCAGGCACACTTCAATAATCTGCACACCCAGCTCATAATAGAAGTCACCGACACCGAGCATCTCAGACCAAAAACCTTTACCAGCTGTGGAAAAAATGAGGAAAGAGGCGTTCAAAAGTTGTTTTTAACTTTAAAAGGATGTATTTTTCCAGATTACTTTTAACTGTTTCTCACAGGCGAGGGGATCGACTCCAATGGTGGCGCACATTTCTTGAAACTGAACCCTGAACTGTGAGTTCTTTCGGATTTCTTGTTTATGCTTGCTGGCAAATTCCTCCAGGTTGGACTTGAAAGTTTCCAACTGCTTCGACATCTGCACAGAAAAGACAGAAACAGACGAGGACATGATTTCATCAACAACACAGAAGAACAAGCAGGACAAAAGTCTGCTTCGGGGATTTCCACGGTACGATAGCCATCTCAGAAAATATCATGGTGTAACGGCACACCTACGAGTCACCAATTAACCTGTTAAGTGTCTTTAGACTGTGGGAGGAAGCCGGCGTACCGGGAGACAACAACATGACGGAGAAATATATGTTTGTATTTACTTTAGACACTGACAGATTTACAGGTCGTGACAGATCTTATGAAATGAAATGAAAATCATGGATATGTAAGGGCAATAAAGCATCCACTCTCCCCACTGAGGCCTGATATTATTGTTCGCAGACTAAACAGGTTTTAAATGGACCTCAGACTTTATCAAACTATACATGTTCTTCTCACAAATATAAGCTGTAAAGGGACACTGATGAAAAACTGTCAGGGGGTTCATATGAACAGCCATATTAATGAAGTAAAGCTGAATTTTAAACAGTTTTAACAGGTTAGAAGAGGATTTGGAGGATTATTTAACAAAACTTGACTCACTTGGACGATCTGGTCCTCTGCGAGAACTGTTCCTCTCTCCTTATATTTGGCCTGAAGTAGAAAAAAAACACAGTTTAACAGGTGAGACATGAAAGTTTCCTTTAAATAAACGACTCCATGTGACAATAAGAAACATTGACATCTTTACTGTTTACCTCTGCCAGCTTCTTTTTGGCGATAGCTCCCGCGCCAACACCTCTGCGATGCATGTTGGTGGATGTCCGGCTCAAACTTTAACGTACAGGTGAGTTTGTCTCAGGTAAGGCTGTTTTTATATGTCAGAGCTAAGCTAACTGACGTTAGCTGAGAGGATATTTGTAGTTTTTTCCTCGCTGTAGTTCGACACGTTTTGCTTTTATATTAGCTGTCTGCTAAATTAAACTCAAAATTACCATTTTCGGGAATCACAGGTTGATAAATTTGATATAAAAAGCGACTTTAAAGCCACTTTAGCACAACTGTTTCCATTTTGACTACAAGGAAGTGAAGCACGTCCTGGTTGGTGATGTCAACACTTTGTCCTACAGCGCCCCCTGGTGACGTGGCGAATATAGCGCCTTTAAAATGCCTGATACACAGTATAGAGTCCAAACTGTGGAAAACAACAATAACAACAGAATAAATAAATAAATAAATAAATAAATAAATAAATAAATAAATAAATAAATAAATAAAAGTGAAGACAAATATGAAAATAAGTGGAATAAATTAATAAAAGTGTATAAAAATCACTGACAGTATAAAGAAGGGACAGAGCAAGCGTGACGTCGCCCACAGGAGATAGAAAATAGTGACATCAAATTAACTTGTTTTGCAGTTAATTACTTTGCTGCTTAATTCGGTGGTTCTCAAACTTTAGGACAGGGAGGCGATCCAGCACCTGGTGACCTGGTGAAGCAGCAACAACCTGACCATAGAGATGCACACATCCCCGTTCTGTATCAACAGAACAGAGGCTGAACACAGCTAAACCACTCCTGGCTGTCCAGAGCAAGCGGTGTCTGCAGAGGACGTGCAGCATTGTCAGGGACACCTTTTACCAAGCTCACAGACTGTTTGAATCTGAAATAACAGCAGCTGCTTGAGTGGGACATTTTTTAAAATCATTTCAACAGTTACAACTTTGGTTTAGACTTTTATGGATATCTGAGAAATGATTTAACGTCGTTATTTAACACACTTCTAAAAGAGTGGTACAAAAATCCTGTCACAAATATATAAAGGTTTACAATCACACACGTCGGGGAATACGTTTGATGCAAAGGAAAGGTGGGGGCTGGAGATGAACATCATCATCAACGATGAATCATGGAAAGAAGTGTGTGAAAGGCGACATAACATCCCACTGTGGAAATGATTCAACTGGAAAACGAAGAACTCTTTTTAATGATCTCAAAAATACGACAGGAGTAAAACCAGTTTGTGCTGTGTCACTATACTGTCATGCTTTTTATTTATTTAGATATATTTGAAAGTTTATCACAACAACGCAGTCACCAAGAGCTTTGATTTTTCAAGAAGTGTTGATTTATTCTTATTTTACTTTGTGTTATTTTGATAAGACTAATGTAGTACTGTGTTTAAAGTATTTGTTATCTTAAATTATTGCTTTATTACAACAACTACTACTATTTTCTGAACGTGTCAGCAGTATATTTAGGTTGGTAAAAAGTTTTAACTTCTTTATTTGCTGTTGGCTAATTTAACCTGCAATAATAAATCATACTTTCAGTGGTGGACAAAGTACATTTACTCACGTACTGTACTTAAGAATAATAAGATAAGATAAGTAAAGTAACTTTTCATTATAGCTGTTAGACCGTGAAAACTGGATGACCGACGTGAAATACAAGACATCATACTTAAATACGTCATTGACAGTATCAATCTAGACGTTGTAACCATGACACCCACAGCATCACTGATCTGCAGTATATCAGCCTCTGGATAACAAAATACAAAGCGAGTTATTTCACATCATTTCAGGTCACTTTATTTATCTGTGTGTTGATCTGTGTTACACAGACGGAGGATGACTCTTCACTACGCACAAGATTACACATTACACATCGTCCAGGCTTTCAAAACGTGACACGTCGCCATGAGCTGTCTGATGCGTCACTGCACCTTGTTGGAGAAATAACAGCATGTGAAACATGACATTAAACACAGCAAGACACATCAGTTAATACAATACAGAGAAGGGAAAACACACCTGGGTGTTTCTCTTCTGCTTCTCGTGACTGAGCTTCAGCAGGTCGTTGTAGAGAAGCTTCTCTGGATCTTCCTCTGCTGTGGCAGGCCTGTGACGGCAACAGTCACTTCAGTTAATCTCACAAAGCTTTTACTTGAAATCTGTTTGCGCTGATTTCACTGACATACTTGCTTTTTTTCTCCTTTTGGTTAAGCAAGAAATCAACAAAGTTTTTCTGCACCATTGAATCCATGATTTTGCTGATTTCGCTGCCAATGGTGGACTCGGCGTATCTTCTCACCACACGCTGCTCGTCTTCACTCAGACTTGATGAAGACACAAATATAAAATCGCATGAGCAGAGCGGCAACTGATGGATTAATTGTCAGGTCCTGGTTATTATTCTGGTGTATAGAATTATATTACTCTTACAAACATCATAATTTACTGACTTTGCAGCTATTCATCACAACACCACGTTACCTTGCCTTTTAACTGTGAGTTTAATTGCCCTTGTATAGTTTATAGCAGGGATCTTCAGCCAGGAGTCCGTGACCCTTAGCGGGTCCGCAGAGGCACGGCCAATATTTTGTCATAATAATTGACAATTTTCACCAAAATAATGGTGATTGTGAGGGTGCAGATAACTGAGAAACTACAAACAGTGGAGGCATTTGCGCTCCAATTGGACGAATCAGTGGGCATGTCCAAAGATGAACAGTTCTTGGCATTTAATAACCAATAATAATTATGCATGAACTTTTTATCAATCATAAACACATACATTACCCATTATAACCCAGCATATAATAAAGTTAAAATAAAAATTACTTTAGGCCAGGCTTAAAATGTGGCACATTTTAAAAATTGAATTAGATGTGGGTGTTGCTCTGTTTGTCTCTTGACCAAGGGGTCGAAAAAGGCTGAAGTGTGTTTTACAATTTAATTTAAATGATTCTTTTTATTATTATTATTATTATTATTTTACTTTTCTCTATTTATCTGCTCTTACTAACTTTGTGCTGCTGCAACACCTGAATTTCCCCAATACAGACTTATATTTAAATTGATTAATCCATGCTAGCACACTTGGCATTTTTAAGTTGCCACAACTTCCCAAAATGAAGTAAATGCAACTAAGGTTTTGAAAAAACTTAAAAAGTACACATAAAGCAAACGTAACTTAAGTCTTATAGTTTAGATATACTTTACTTTTTCAACTGTCTCACTCGACTTTACAGTGTGAAAACATGGGAATGGGAAAACAAGTACATTTATAGCATGATTTAGCATTGTGAGACTAACCCCATCTCATCAGGTTGAGCATTAACATGCAGCACTCCAAGCAGGCAGACGACCAAAAGTTCAGACAGCACTTTCATGATGACCTGGAGGCAAAAAGACTGAAATGTTTTAATTAAATGGGAGCGGATCAAGAATAATGTCTTTCCTAATACTGTAGACTAGAAGCAGATGACCGAGAGGAAGAGTTAACACACGCAAATCATTTTTAAGTATATTTCCTTACCTTCAAACGGAGATATGTTTAAAAACAGACGATCAGAAATGTTGCTTATCCTGGTGTTGCTTTCGAAAAATGGACGTTTATACAGTATTCTCTATGTGCCATGGGAGGAACATAAGCAAGAAAAACATTTTAGTTCCAGCACATTAAAGCGTTAATGAAACACTCATTCACAGGTGAATACTGATAAGCAGCACTGTGATAAATGTGGAGAGTGAATTGACTTTTCCTAAAGAGCTGCTGCTGATTTAACAACCCACAGGAAAAAAATAATGGACCATTAAACTAATGAAAAAATGTCAATGCAGCTGCATATGAAGATGTAATGCTTTGTTAATAATAAGATAAAGATCTAAAATGTTACCTGACATGTTCAGTATCAGGATGTGTGACTAAAGGCTGTCTTTAATTTCTTCTAAAGCAATGACAGCTGCTTTCCGTTGACCTTTATGTGATTGTTTGGCACTTAAAAAGGTTAATGACTGACTGAATGACAGTGGCTGCCAGACAAACAACGTAAAATCACAGTAAAATATCATAATTCAAATAAATGCCAGAAACTATGAATTCACTGAAATTTTCAGTCAGTATCATGTTGACTATACTGTAACAGTTTTACAGAGAAACACTGTTATTTTAGAGTTTCCCTGAATTTCCATCAAACGCCTTCAATAAAGTGGTGATGCTAATAGTTTCTACAGAGAAAACCTGTTAGATAGATTTCCCCTGAACTATTATGATCAAACACCTACAGCTGTGCTGCAAGTAAGAAAGATTTTAAAACAGAAATGTCTTTTTTTGATTTTATTTCTATGTTTTTATAATTAAAACCTGTGAGGAAAGTGAAGCACTTGGAGTATTTTAAATATTTTGAAGATCTTAAGATTTTATTTTGATGTTACTATGATTTTTTTTTGTTTTTTTATCTTTGGTCATATCCAGGTTGAACGCTCTGTGCTACGAGCCTCAGTGAGGCCGGCAGCACAGAGTGTTCGGCTGGACATTTCCTGAAGATGTTACCCTAATTTGTTTTTTTTTTTAAGTTGATTAAAAGTGGAGAAACCGAAGCACTCGGAGAAAACCACATTGACCTTACAGTTGCGAGGTCACTAAGGCCCCTGTGCAGACCTATGGGACCTGTAGTTCTGGTCATATCCAGGTTGAACGCTCTGTGCTACGAGCCTCAGCGAGGCCGGCAGCACAGAGTGTTCAGCTGGACATTTCCTGAAGATGGCACCCTAATTTGTTTTTTTTTTTAAGTCGATTAAAAGTGGAGAACCGAAGCACTCGGAGAAAACCACATTGACCTTACTTACTTCAGGTCTCAATGAGCCTTTTTCACAATGGCGTTTTTCATCCACGTGTGAAGAAGGCTTTGAGCGGCCCGAAGCACGAGTTAAAAAGCCCCTTTATGCCAGTTGCTTTTGGCTTCACAAGGTAACTTTTTAAGGCCTCAGTTATGTATGGATAAATAACTAAGTCCTGTGACTGCAGGATCATTCGCACAGTCCCTTTGCTGCCCATCTTCCTACACAATTCCTTGTGCACGGCCTTTGCAATTTTCTTAATTTTGGCTCCGTCTAGCGTGACAGCCAGTTCAATGCCTGCCATTTCGGTGCACAGCATCTGTTTTAGAGTTGATATGATGTTTGCGAATGTGTCACCTCTTACTGAAATATTTGTTGGGCCTTTTTTAGTTATCTCATTTACGAGTGCAGACACCAACATCACGTAGAACAGCTCCTTGGGTTCAGCTGAGATGTTTTCAGCACTGTTGACACCAGGAGGTGGTGTGACGTACAGATCATCCTCGATGTGAGTTGGTCCGTGTGGAATAATGATGGGTGTGGTGGGGGATCCTATCACCTCTAACTCACCATTAACTACGCCCTGGATCTTCTTCAAACTCTTTTTCACTGGGTCATTTCTCCTGGCATGCCGTTTTGCCTGTAGTATAAGCCAGTTCCATACGAGTTTCATAAACCTATCCACTTCCACTTGAATTGTGCGCCTACTTTCTGACCTGCTTGTAATGTCAGGTTCGAAATGGTCAAATAAGACATCCACCATCTTCTTTGAACCGTTCTGGTCATCTCTAATGCAGATGGCCATTGTTTCGTAGGAGCACTCGTCCGGTGGTGGGATCATGTCCTCCAACACCTCAGTTGCTGCTGGAATTAGGACATCCATTGGAACCTTTTTAGAGAAGCACTTTAGTTTTTGTCTCAGGTTTGCCAAAAAGTTAACCATGGCCTCCTTGGCAAACCTGCAGGCGAAAAACCTTTTGATTTTGTTCGTCACAACCTTCCAGCAGTTTATCTCGCTAGACTGTGTCGGTGAGCCTGCCTCTGGGCTTGATTTTGATCTTGATCTTGATCTTGGTGAGCCGTCAGAGTTAAGTCCAAGTATTTCTCTGTTTACCATATGTAGTTTGCAATATCACTCGCTGCTTCGGTGTCATCGAGCTTGAGGCTTGCAAACTGCACATGTTCAGCGACAGAAATATCATTGTCATATTCCGGAATAGATTCACTTGCCTCTTCTTCCAGAATATGCTTCACGATTTCAGTGGTGGTGTCAACGAAGCTTCCTACAGAATACCGGTCAGCTAGTCCTAAAGAAATAACTGGAGTCTGTCCGGTCTCCCGAAGACTCTCCTGTTTTGACGGACTCCGACTGGTTTCAGACTTCTCACTGATTTCAGATTCATAACTCGTTTCAGAAATCAGACTCTTCAGTTCTTCGGTCGTTGTGCTTTGTGTAGTCCGTGAGGTGGACGCACATGACGACATCTTCCCTGCACACTTCTTGAGCATTTTGATCACGTACTTACCAATGATCTTCACTCTGCGGGCAGTTGCGGAGTTGGTGGGCCTCTGAGGTTCACACTCGTCGCTGCCTGTGCTGGTCATCGACAGCTGAGAGTTGATTCTCTCAGCCACCTCTCTTGTGACGAGATCCGTCACCTTCTTGGAGCTCTTGCTGAGCATCGGGCTCCCGGTCACATCAACGAAAGCGTCCGTGATGGCGGTACCCAGGTACTCGTGAACTTCATGCTCAGATACGTACTCCGGGGATTCTGTGGCCGTGACACTTTTGTTTTTTCTGCATTTTTGAATTGCCTCAAAAAATGTCTTACTGATGGCATTTAACATGTCCACACACATCTTTGTAACGAGCATTTCCGTTTGCTCGTCCACTGACCCAGAATATACACTGGCCCACTGTGCCGCTGTCATCTGGGACAGGAACAGACGCACAAGTGGGCGAACGATTTCTATTGTGGCCAGTGGAAATTCCTGATCCACGATTATCTTGTTTTCTGAGGCCATATTCTCTCGCTCTGTGTCAATTTGGTACTCACAATCTGTGTTCCCTGCTCGACTTTTTGGTTCCGACAGTTTGTTGTCCTGTTCGACTCCTTGGTGTCTCCTGAAAGTGTTCTGAAAAACCCAAACCTTGATTTGGATCCTATTTATAGTCTCATCCAAAAGTTTCCTTTGTTCTTTGATGACGTCACGACCTTTTAACGACTTCAAGGGCTCTTCTCGTCGCTAAGCCACGCCCCCTAGCAACGGCTGTTGCTTACCAACCGTAACTAAGGCAGAACGAGCACAAGGACACAAAGACTAAATAAACTAAATAATTATAAGAAACTGAACAAAAGTTATTGGTTAGACCTATTTCTAAATAACAGCTGAAAATATGGAGATAATGAATATAAATCAATAAATATTAAAATAATAATTTACGGAAATCACAAACAAGGAAACAGTATTAAACAAAACGATATATCATTTCATAGAGCTTTTCATTTTATCCAGAATGAGGATGTTTTGAATGATTTTGACCAGGATACAGCTTCTTAAAGGAACTATCTCCTTTGGCTTTGAGTGAATTATTATTATTATATTATTAAAATCCAACAAAACAGAAGCACTGAATTCTTCAGTTATATCACTTTAGACAAGCCAGTGAAGATAAGTGGAGAGCTCTCTCTCTCCAGAAGGGGGCAGTACCGGCGTGTTTTGTGTGTTTTATTTGTTTAATAAATGTTACAGGGGTAATAACAGTGTATATAATTTATGATGTATTATGTACAGTTATGATGATTTCCTAATAGCAAATTGGAAAATGTATTTAAATTAATGATCTGTGCAATATCTGTGCATATATAGTATGTCATATTTATACAGCTCACTTCAATACCTGCATATACGTATTAGAACACTTACTCATATTTTTTATATTCTATCTTAGCATATATGTTTTTTTTCACCTAAAGTTTCATAGTATTGTATTTTATTATAGCTCATTTTTATTCTTCTGTGTAGTGCTGTTGCATCTTATTGTTAACTTACACATGACAAATGAGCCTGAAACATGAAACTTGACGTTTTGCTTATATTTCTCCCAGGTTCTTGAATTAGTCAGGACAAATTACAATTACAAAGAGCTCCAGAGTGTCACTGTGTTTAAATACAAATATATAAAGTAGCATGAAATGTTAATGTAACTTAAGTATAAGTTAATTTAATGCAGTTGTCTTCAAGCTTTTTCAGGCTTATAATTTTTCTTGCTTATAATAACTTTTATATTTACTTTATTCACCTTTTATTTCACCTTATTAACCTTATTTATATGCTGGGTTATTAGCCTATATGTGTTTATGATTGACAAAACATTCAGATATAATGGAATAAATTCTAAATAAAATATAAATAGTAATAGTTTTTGTCAACACCACTGCTGAGGGAGAAGCTCCAGGTGATGCAGGTGGATGCCTCCACAATCTGCTGTCTCCCTCTGCTGCTCAAACTCCGACTCAAACGTTCAAAACAAGAAATGGCCATCCAGCAAATTACGCATGCGCAGTAGTCGGCGCTTTAAAACAAGTCTTGAGGAGGAACATGTCATGAAGGCAGTCTGCAGGTGGACTTGAATTATAGTCGAGGTAAGCTCCAAACACAACAACTCACGCTGGTTTTAAAAACATGTATGTCCGAGCTGTGAGTGTCTCGACGCGGTCGTTGTCGCCGCTTCGCCCTGAAGGCGCGTTTTGTTGGTTAAACTAGCCGGTTAGCATTTAGCCTTAGCTAGCTGGCTAGCTGTTATTGTTTTTGAGAGCCAAAATGGAGGAGATGTCTGCTGCCAGTGTCCTACACAGCCACTCCCGAGTCCTTGTTGTTGAAGCCCTCACACTGAAGCTGACGTACCAGTGAGTTTAATGTTTCCCTACGAGAGCAGTTTGCCTCCAATTTAGCGCCTGTGCTAATGTAGCTTAGCTTCAATTTCAAACCCCAGCGAGCGATTTTTTTTTTAGGAAAAGGATGCCCGGGATCGGACACACTGTGGACGGTATACTCTCCTACGGTTGGCCCTTGTCAAATCAAATCAAATCAAATTTTATTTGTATAGCCCAAAGTCACAAAATACATTTGCCTCGGAGGGCTTTACAATCTGTACAGGGAGTGACACCCTCTGTCCTTAGACCCTCGGTTCGAGTGAGGAAAAACTTGCCCACAAAAAACCCTTTTAACAGGGAAAAAAGGTGGAAGAAACCTCAGGAAGAGCCACAGAGGAGGGATCCCTCTCCCAGGACGGACAGACGTGCAATAGATGTCACATGTACAGAACAAGTCAACACAAACATATTGTACAATTACAATGAATGATAAAATGACAATGAATTACAATGAATGATAAAATGACCACAGTAGCAGATATGGTAGCAATAATGACAGTAATAATATATGTAGTGGACGTTGCGCAGGATCACAGCAGCAGCCACGATCCACGAGAACCTGCTGGACGACAGAGCACAAAAACTCCGGGGAAGTTCAGTTAGTAGCATGCATTAATGAGACATGTGTCCACTGATGGTGAGAGAGAGAGAGAGGAGGAGAGAGAGGAGAGAGAGAGAGAGAGAGAGAGAGAGAGAGAGAGAGAGAGAGAGAGAGAGAGAGAGAGAGAGAGAGTCCCCCGGCAGTCTGGTCCTATGGCAGCATAACTAAGGGATGACCTGAGCCAGCCCTAACTATAAGCTTTATCAAAAAGGAAAGTCTTAAGTCTACTCTTAAAAGTGTTGACCGTGTCTGCCTCCCGAACCTGGAATGGTAGTTTGTTCCACAGAAGAGGAGCCTGATAGCTGAAGGCTCTGGCTCCCAATCTACTTTTGGAAACTATAGGAACCACAAGGAACCCAGCATCCTGAGAGCGCAGTGTTCTAGAGGGTAGTAAGGTACTATGAGCTCTTTTAGATATGATGGTGCCTGACCATGAAGAGCTTTGTAAGTAAGGAGAAGAATTTTAAATTCTATTCTAGATTTGATAGGTAGCCAATGCAAGGAAGCCAAAATGGGAGAGATGTGATCTCTGATCTTGGTTCCTGTCAGAACACGTGCAGCAGCATTCTGAATTAACTGCAAAGTCCTAAGAGACTTATTGGAGCAACCTGATAGCAAAGAGTTACAATAGTCCAGCCTAGAAGTAACAAATGCGTTGACTAGTTTTTCTGCATCCACTTGAGATACAATGCGTCTGATTTTGGCGATGTTACGTAAGTGGAAGAATGCAGTCCTCGAAATTTGTTTTATGTGGACATTAAAGGACAAGTCCTGATCAAAAACAACTCCAAGATTCTTTACGGTGGAGCTGGAGGCCAGGGTGATCCGTCTAAAGTAACTAAGTCTCTAGAAAGAGAGTTTCTGAGGTGTTTCGGTCCAATTACAAGAACTTCAGTTTTGTCTGAATTTAACATTAGAAAATTGTAGGTCATCCAACTTTTTATATCTTTAAGGCATGCTTGGAGTTTAGTTAATTGATTTGTTTCATCAGGCTTGATCGATAAATATAATTGGGTGTCGTCAGCATAGCAATGAAAATTGATAGAGTGATTCCTAATAATGTTCCTAAAGGAAGCATATATAAACTAAATAGAAGTGGTCCTAGTACAGAACCTTGTGGGACTCCATGACAAACTTTGGTATGCATGGAGAATTCATCATTGACGTGAACAAACTGAGATCGATCTAAGAAATACGACTTAAACCAGCTTAGGCGGTTCCTTTGATGCCAATTTGATGTTCCAGTCTCTGTAAGAGAATTTGATGGTCAATGGTGTCAAATGCGGCACTAAGATCTAACAGTACAAGTACAGAGATGAGTCCTTTGTCTGATGCCATTAGGAGGTCATTTGTCACTTTGACTAATGCGGTCTCTGTGCTATGATGCACTCTAAATCCTGACTGAAAATCCTCAAATAGACTATTGTTATGGAGAAAGTCACACAGCTGATTAGCTACAGCTTTCTCAAGTATCTTGGAGAGAAAGGGAAGGTTTGATATCGGTCTGTAGTTGGCTAAGACCTCTGGGTCTAGAGAGGGCTTTTTAAGGAGAGGTTTAATTACAGCTACCTTAAAAGACTGTGGTACATAACCTGAAAATAAAGACAGATTAATCATATCCAATAAAGAAGGACTAACTAGAGGTAAAACATCCTTGAGCAGCCTGGTTGGGATGGGGTCTAGGAGACAGGTTGACGGCTTAGATGTAGAAATTATTGAAGTTATTTGATGAAGGTCGATGGGAGGAAAAGAGTCTAAATACATATCAGGTTTTACAGCTGTTTCCAAAGTTGCTGTATCAGAAAGCAGATCAAAGCCTGTTGAGGGCAGGAGATGATGGATTTTATCTCTAATAGTTATAATTTTATCATTAAAGAAGCTCATGAAGTCATTACTACTTAGACCTAAAGGAATAGATGGCTCAATAGAGCTGTGATTCTCTGTTAGCCTGGCTACAGTGCTGAAGAGAAACCTGGGGTTGTTCTTATTCTCCTCTATTAATGAAGAGTAATAGGCTGCTCTGGCATTACGGAGAGCCTTCCTGTATGTTTTAAGATTATCTTGCCAGACTAGACAAGATTCTTCCAGTTTAGTGGCACGCCATTTGCGTTCAGATTTACGTGTCTCTTGCTTTAATTTCGAGTCTGCTGGCTATACCATGGTGCTAACCTCCTTTGTTTAATGGTCTTCTTTTTCAGAGGTGCAATAGAGTCTAGAGTTGTCCGTAAAGAGCCTGTAGTATTATCAACAAGATGATCTATTTGTGAAGGGCTAAAGGAACCAGGCAGGTCCTCTGTTACATTGAGACATGGCATTGAATTCAATACTGAAGGAATCACTTCCTTAAATTTGGCTACAGCACTATCAGATAAACATCTGCTGTAAGAGTTCCTGCAAAAAGGCTTATAGTCCAGTAGTATGAACTCAAAGGTTATTAAAAAATGGTCAGACAGAAGAGGATTCTGTGGAAAGACTATTAGATGATCAATTTCAATGCCATATGAGAGAACAAGGTCAAGAGTGTGGTTCAGACAATGAGTCGGTTTATTTACACTCTGACAGAAGCGATTGAATCTAATAGAGAGATAAACGCAGTACTAAGACTATCATTGTGGTTGTCCACATGAATATTAAAATCACCTACAATAATTACTTTATCTGTATTAAGAATCAAGCCTGATGAAAATTCTGCAAATTCAGATAAAAATTCAGAGTAAGGACCTGGAGCTCGATATACTGTAACAAATAAAATTGGCTGTAATGTTTTCCAGGTTGGGTGAGTGAGGCTAAGAACAAGACTTTCAAATGAATTATAATTTATATTAGGTTTAGGATTTATTAATAGACTAGAGTCAAATATGGCTCCAACTCCACCACCTCGACCGGTACTTCGAGGAATATGAGTATTACAATGACTGGGAGGAGTGGATTCATTTAAGCTAACATATTCATCCTCCTGCAGCCAGGTTTCAGTGAGACAAAACAAATCAATATCATAATCAGATATTAATTCATTGACTAAGACAGCTTTAGATGACAAGGACCTGACATTCAGGAGTCCACATTTAATTGTCTTATTTTGGACTGTTGGAGATGTTGATTTAATTTTTATTAAGTTTGTATGATGAACTCCTCTTCTGTTTGTTTTATCTTTAAATAATGTAGGTGGACGGGGGACAGACACAGTCTCTATACTAAAGGACTGGGTGGGCAGCTGCTCTAATGGAGCGCAGAGAGCGTGTAAGACTGCAGCTCTGCTTCCTGGTCTCAACTCTGGTTTGTCACGGTTTTGGTCGACTAATAAACTTGGCCATGTTTCTAGATATGAGAGCTGCTCCATCCAAAGTGGGATGGATGCCGTCTCTCCTAATCAGACCAGGTTTTCCCCAGAAAGGTGTCAATTATCAATGAAGCCCACATCGTTTGCTGGACACCACCTCGACAGCCAGCGGTGAAATGACGACATGCGGCTAAACATGTCATCACTGGTCACATTGGGGAGGGTCCAGAGAAAACTACGAGTCCGACATCGTTTTAGCATATTCACACACCGATGAGACATTAATTTTAGTGACCTCCGATTGGCGTAACCGGGTGTCATTACCGCCGACGTGAATAACAATCTTACTGTATCTACGTTTATCTTTAGCCAGCAGTTTCAAATAAGACTCAATGTCGCCCGCTCTGGCCCCCGGGATGCATTTAACTATGGCCCCCGGTGTCGCTAACTTCACGTTTCGGACTATGGAGCTGCCAATGACAACTTGTGTTACGAGTTGGTGCATAGCGTTGTTCGACAGCAAAATATCTCTATTTCTCTGTGTTTTGGTAGGACAGGAGCCTGCTAACTTCTCATGGGAGGTAGCTGTGGGTTGCATCGCCGAGGCGTTGCAGGATGAGAAGTCGTCGTCGTGTTCGCCATGACTCTGAGGTCCACGCTGTTTCCACACACAGGGTTCAAGCAGGACGCAGACACCAACCTCGACTTTGAGAAGACGCATTTCGCCACCACCACCACCACCACCACCACCACCGTGAGTCCTGTGAGCCTGAAGAGGAGACCTGCGACTTCGTTATAGATGTTCAAAACGTGCAAGGGCGAGATCGAGCAAATCAAAGGACTTAGACCAGAATTACATGACAAGCAAAGTTTCCCTCGCTGCCACTGTTGCAGAACTAGTTCAAGGAGACAATAAAACTGCTGTGGGGATATTGTCCCCTGTCAGACAAATGGGGGGTAAGGGAACCCCAGTGAAAGGTAAACCCTCTCTGCTGACACTATGGATAACCCTCAGATGGCTGTGAACAATAACCCCAAGGATGCCGGTGCTGATGACAGCGTGAAGGGGTCCCGGAGTCCTTGGCACCGCATCCATTGAACTCTCCTCTGAGGGCGAATGGAGGAACATCAGGAAGACCCTGCTAATCCCACACACAGGCCAACTGCCTCCAGCAGATTCCGTGGCTGCCAGACAAACAACGTAAAATATCATAATTCAAATAAATGCCAGAAACTGTGAATTCACTGAAAATTTCAGTCAGTATCATGTTGACTATACTGTAACAGTTTTACAGAGAAACACTGTTATTTTAGAGTTTCCCTGAATTTCCATCAAACGCCTTCAATAAAGTGGTGATGCTAATAGTTTCTACAGAGAAAACCTGTTAGATAGATTTTCCCTGAACTATTATGATCAAACACCTACAGCTGTGCTGCAAGTAAGAAAGATTTTAAAACAGAAATGTCTTTTTTTGATTTTATTTCTATGTTTTTATAATTAAAACCTGTGAGGAAAGTGAAGCACCACATTGACCTTACAGTTGCGAGGTCACTAAGGCACCTGTGCAGACCTAAGGGACCTGCATCATATCCAGGTTGAACACTCTGTGCTACGAGCCTCAGTGAGGCAGGTAGCGCAGAGTGTTTGACTGGACATGACGTGAGACTTCAGGTCTCAATGAGCCTTTTTCACAATGGCGTTTTTCATCCACGTGTGAAGAAGGCTTTGAGCGGCCTGAAGCACGAGTTAAAAAGCCCCTTTATGCCAGTTGCTTTTGGCTTCACAAGGTGCCTTTTTAAGGCCTCAGTTATGTATGGATAAATAACTAAGTCCTGTAACTGCAGGATCATTTGCACAGTCCCTTTGCTGCCCATCTTCCTACACAATTCCTTGTGCACGGTCTTTGCAATTGTCTTAATTTTGGCTCCGTCTAGCGTGACAGCCAGGTCAATGCCTGCCATTTCGGTGCACAGCATCTGTTTTAGAGTTGATATGATGTTTGCGAATGTGTCACCTCTTACTGAAATATTTGTTGGGCCTTTTTTAGTTATCTCATTTACGAGTGCAGACACCAACATCACGTAGAACAGCTCCTTGGGTTCAGCTGAGATGTTTTCAGCACTGTTGACACCAGGAGGTGGTGTGACGTAGAGATCATCCTCGATGTGAGTTGGTCCGTGTGGAATAATGATGGGTGTGGTGGAGGAAGGTGGTGCTGGGTCCACAGCATCACATCCTATCACCTCTAACTCACCATTAACTACGCCCTGGATCCTCTTCAAACTCTTTTTCACTGGGTCATTTCTCCTGGCATGCCGTTTTGCCTGTAGTATAAGCCAATTCCATACGAGTTTCATAAACCTATCCACTTCCACTTGAATTGTGCGCCTACTTTCTGACCTGCTTGTAATGTCAGGTTCGAAATGGTCAAATAAGACATCCACCATCTTCTTTGAACCATTCTGGTCATCTCTAATGCAGATGGCCATTGTTTCGTAGGAGCACTCGTCCGGTGGTGGGATCATGTCCTCCAACACCTCAGTTGCTGCTGGAATTAGGACATCCATTGGTGCCTTTTCAGAGAAGCACTTTAGTTTTTGCCTCAAGTTCACCAAAAAGTTAACCATGGCCTCTTTGGCAAACCTGCAGGCGAAAAACCTTTTGATTTTGTTCGTCACAACCTTCCAGCAGTTTATCTCGCTAGACTGTGTCGGTGAGCCTGCCTCTGGGCTTGATCTTGGTGAGCCGTCAAAAAATCCAAGTATTTCTCTGTTTAACCATATGTAGTTTGCAATATCACTCGCTGCTTCTTCGGTGTCATCGAGCTTGAGGCTTGCAAACTGCACATGTTCAGCGACAGAAATATCATTGTCATATTCCGGAATAGATTCACTTGCCTCTTCTTCCAGAATATGCTTCACGATTTCAGTGGTGGTGTCAACGAAGCTTCCTACAGAATACCGGTCGGCTAGTCCTAAAGAAATAACTGGAGTCTGTCCGGTCTCCCGAAGACTCTCCTGTTTTGCCGGACTCCGACTGGTTTCAGACTTCTCACTGATTTCAGATTCATAACTCGTTTCAGAAATCAGACTCTTCAGTTCTTCGGTCGTTGTGCTTTGTAGTCCGTGAGGTGGACGCACATGATGACATCTTCCTGCACACTTCTTGAGCATTTTGATCACGTACTTACCAATGATCTTCACTCTGCGGGCAGTTGCGGAGTTGGTGGACCTCTGAGGTTCACACTCGTCGCTGCCTGTGCTGGTCATCGACAGCTGAGAGTTGATTCTCTCAGCCACCTCTCTTGTGACGAGATCCGTCACCTTCTTGGAGCTCTTGCTGAGCATCGGGCTCCCGGTCACATCAACAAAAGCGTCCGTGATGGCGGTACCCAGGTACTCGTGAACTTCATGCTCAGATACGTACTCCGGGGATTCTGTGGCCGTGACACTTTTGTTTTTTCTGCATTTTTGAATTGCCTCAAAAAATGTCTTACTGATGGCATTTAATATGTCCACACACATCTTTGTAACGAGCATTTCCGTTTGCTCGTCCACTGACCCAGAATATACACTGGCCCACTGTGCCGCTGTCATCTGGGACAGGAACAGACGCACAAGTGGGCGAACGATTTCTACTGTGGCCAGTGGAAATTCCTGATCCACAATTGTCTTGTTTTCTGAGTCCATATTCTCGCTCTGTGTCAATTTGGTACTCACAATCTGTGTTCCCTGCTCGACTTTTTGGTTCCGACAGTTTGTTGTCCTGTTCGACTCCTTGGTGTCTCCTGAAAGTGTTCTGAAAAATCCGAAACCTTGATTTCGGATCCTATTTATACTCTCAATAAATATTAAAATAATAATTTACGGAAATCACAAACAAGGAAACAGTATTAAACAAAACGATATATCATTTCATAGAGCTTTTCATTTTATCCAGAATGAGGATGTTTTGAATGATTTTGACCAGGATACAGCTTCTTAAAGGAACTATCTCTTTTGGCTTTAAATGAATTATTATTATTGTTGTTGTTGTTGTTGTTGTTGTTGTTGTTGTTATTATTATTATAAAAATCCAACAAAACAGAAGCACTGAATTCTTCAGTTATATCACTTTAGACAAGCCAGTGAAGATAAGTGGAGAGCTCTCTCTCTCAGAAGGGGCAGTATCGGCGTGTTTTATGTGTTTTATTTGTTTAATAAATGTTACAGGGGTAATAACAGTGTATATAATTTATGATGTATTATGTACAGTTATGATGATTTCCTAATAGTGTAGTGTTCTGTGTGACACATATGGACTTTTGAATGGAACATGATAAAGGCACACACACAGTATTGAATGTTTCTGTGCCACCAGATAACATTCAGCCAGTCTGTTTTCAGGTCGGCTTTGATCAAGATTAAGGAGTCGAAGCACACACACACCATGCAGGCTCATGGAAAAACACATGGACAATATTACGTTCGGGTGACGCTCAGAACACGGACATATGATTATAAGAAAGTGCAGGACGGTTGGGTCCAGATCCGGTGATTTGACTATGTAACAGTGATGTAAGAGTGATGTAAGAATGTGTATAAAAGGTTGTGAAAAGGAAAAGTAAAGTACGTTCAGATTCGCAAGCAGCTGTCTCCGTGTCGTTATTTCATTACGTTTTGGAAGTTTTCTCCATAATTGGTGACGAGGATGGGATTGGAAGAGAAGAACTGATCTGCTGGCTGCATCATGGACTGGGAGACACTGTGAAACAGCCGTCATAAAAAAGGTAAGATATTTCTTGCCACTTTATTGCAGTCTCACACAGACCTGAGTGCAGTAAGTAGTATCAGACATTTTCTCCAAAAAAGAAATTCCAAAGTTAGATGTTGGATGTACAGCTGCTGATCCGAACCCACTCATGCAAAAGCTCCCCGTAGGGGTGAGAATTTAAGAGGAGAGTAAAGGGGGTTGAAGCCTAAGGTTAGGCTTTGTGTTTTGTCTTGTGTTAACCTGTGTTCGGGGGATCCTACAGAAACTGAGCTACAGAAGTTGAGCCTAAGGTTAGGCTTTGTGTTTTGTCTTGTGTTGACCTGTGTTCGGGGATCCTACAGAAACTGAACTACAGAAGTTGAGTCTAAGGTTAGACTTTGTTGTGTTAACCTGTGTTCGGGGATCCCAAGAGGATCCTACAGAAACTGAACTACAGAAGTGAGTCTAAAGTTAGGCTTTGTGTGTTTTGTCTTGTGTTAATGTGTGTTTAGTACTGCAGTAGCTTTTAGGCCCGGGGGAAGGGGAATTATAGTAAAACCAGATTACAACCTGTAATAAATTGACTGTGGGTGCAGGCAGAATAAATTTAGTAACTCCCATGAAAATTATAATAAATTATTAACATTAACAATATTAACAACTTTTATAAATTACAAGCAAATGTGCCAGTGTTATTTTTTTAGTGTTGGTGTAAATGAACAGGGGTCACAGAATTGATCAAAATGAACTCCCCCTAGAGTCCGTTCCTGGTAGTGTAACGGTCGATATCCGTCGTTCTGAGGATCACTCTGAATTTACACTCCGGCTCGTTCAGTTGGCCACAGCCACCATAGAACCGCTTGTCCACAGAGTCAGCACTCAGACTGCAGTCACACTGACGTCGTCCAAATCTCTTCTTTCTACGGTAAGTTAAGTTTCGGTCGATGTAATTGTCTCCTTTGGATTGATATTAGCGTTTTTTTTTTTGTAGATGACTTTGGCTGCTAGCTACCTAGCTGGGTTGGCTATATATATATTGTGTTTTGTTTTAAACAGCATTTCGCCTTCCTTCATCACCGTCAGTGTCATGTTGCGCTGTCATTTGCATGGTAGTCGCGGTAATTGTACAGTGTTCAAATTACCGCCCACCTCCCCAGTTTGCGCGAAACACTGGGTGTGAATGTAACTAACTTAGCTAACTTCGGTGTATTTATAGTTCATCAGCTCTGTTCAGTAATGCATGTTTGTCCCTCCCAAAATCTACAGTATCTTACGTTTTAGTGCTGCTAAAATTCAATTTGTCAGGTTCTGCTTCCTTGAGCCTGAAGGATTCCTCTAACGTGGGAGTGGATTCGGACATTGTGTCATTTACAATGCAAAGCTGTGTGTTTTCTTAGGTAGCAATGCTGTGGTGGAGTTCTCAGAGGGCTCATCTTCAGACTGGTCATCATCACCATCACCTGCATCCCAAGGGTCATCATCAGGTTCTGACTCAACGCTGATACTGGAATCTACCAAAGTTCAGAAAAGGACAGCTGGTTGAAGGACCCCTGGATAGCAACATTGCAAGAGATGTAAGTTAACCACCTGATACACTCCCTGATGTCAATTAGACCGATGTCAGACCTTACATTAAAATTTCACAATAAGTATAATAGTACTGCAGCTTCAGTAGGTGTCGGACTGAAGAACCAGAGCTCTGTTATGTTAGCTAATTCTCATTTATCATGCACCCCCTAACCAACTGTTACATCAGCCCGGGGCACAGGCTGAACCTGCAGTGTGAATGTTATGCAATTGTTGTTTCAGAACGTTAGAGTCGCTCTGTATTCAAAGCCTGGTGGAAAAGAAATATTCAAAGAGTACGAGAAAACAAGTGCCATCAGTGATGTTACAAGAAGAAAGATGGTAAACATTCTTGTGGCAGATATGGTGGAGAGCCGTGGGTAAGTGAATGCACTTGCAATAACAGGTTGTGCTTGTTGTTTTGTGTTTAGTTTTTATTTTGAGGAATTGACTAGTTTGTATTTGGTCTCAGTCTTAGTTATAGTTTTTCAGGTTTTAGGAGAAAGCCTCTATCAGACCTCTGAAGATTAACGTTTTCCCTTTTAGTTGCATCCCATCAGTCCTCATCACGTTTCCATTCACTCTTATCTAACTCTAAGTTGTACCATATTGAGCTGTGGCCTTTTCTTCCTGCAATTTTAGCATCTCTAACTACAACTAAGCTGATGTTATCTGACATTCACTTTAGTTTTAGTTTTTGTATTATTGTAGTTTTTATTTAGTTCTCATTTTTGGAAAAAATGTCATTTTTATTTTCTGTTTACTAAATTATTTTTTCATTGCTAGTTTTAGTTAACTATAAGAACCCAAGTGCACATAAATGAAATTTGCAGTTTTTGGAGGAGTGATCTGTCTCTTTTCAGGAGGGTGCCTCCGGTGAATGTGCAGATGTTCTTCTGGTTCCGGCTACCTAGCGTGGAGGCTGAAAACTGTTCAGCTGAGCTCTGCTCAAGACAGCAAGAAATCCAGGACCACTTTCCAAGAGGGCCCCAAAACTCCACGCAGTATCTGTTCAGATGAGAAGCAGTTGACCGGTGATGAATGCAGGAAGCCACATCGGTGATGAAACACTCAAGTGATCGACCCTTGTCAAAAATAAGATGAAGGCAACATTCCAGCACAGGCAAAGGTGGTTCAAGACCCGGATACTGCCTCTACTGTCCTGGATCTCTTTCCCAGATTCTTGGATACACCTGGTTGGTAAACATAAAATGAATTGCTGACAACTTTGTGATTGCCTTATTTTGCTTGACTGTTTATTGACACCCATAGCGCCATTACAATGGTGTTCTCATTCTCACACACACAAATGTTTTCTGTTTAAGATCTAAGATATAAGGTGTCTGGTAAATTCCTCTCCAAGTGGCCAACATTTTTTCAAACCAAGAGTCATCGCAGATTGCTGCAAGAATCTAACCCCGAGTCCGCATGTGGATGAGCTACTTCTGTCTGCACAACAGGAGTCTGGTGGTGGTAAGTCTTAATTGAATAGTGGACACAGTAGATTGCACATCCCTTTAGTGTACACAACAAAAGAGGACACCGTTGTGGAGAGAATTGAGAGTTGTTTTGATCAACTAGAAAACCCATTTTCATGTCTTAACACAGAATCTAAAAGGATGAGGCATTTTGAAAAGAAATGGAATATAGTAGAACCTGTAGAGCATGTTCTGGGTGTCTGTTTTGATGAAAGAAGAGAGAGAATTACAGGCAAGTTCCAGTCAATGATAAGTTCATGTATGTACCTATCCGGGGGTCTCTCTCATCTATGTTTAGTAACAGTGAACTCTGTAACAGTTTCAAGAAGTAAAACCACCAGGAGGGATTTTAGTGATATAAGTGATGGGTCATACTTTAAAAATCATAGTTTATTTTCTCAGCAAGAACCCGCTCTTCAGATCCAGCTCTACTTTTGCCAATCCATTGGGCTCAAAAAAGGGAGTGCACAAACTTGGATGTGTTTATTTTGTTTTGAGAAATTTATCACCAAAGCTCAATTTTGTGTTAATGAATACTCATGTTGTCGCTCTCTTTCACTCAGAGGATCTTAAGAAATATGGGTTTGAGCCAATTCTGAAGCCACTCATTGATGATCTTAAAATTTTGGAGACTGAAGGAATACAGTTGCCTTTTTCAGCTACACCTGTCATTCAGGTTACAGGAGACAATTTAGCTCTACATGCACTTTTTGGTCATTCAGTGCAACGTACTGCTGTAGGTTATGTTTAACTGATAAAAGTGAATATCAGTCAGTTTTCAGTGAAGATAAGCAAAACTATCAGCAAAAGTGAAATTTCAGTTATGGCACCAGTGGTGTCGTTGGAGCCAATTGTAATTCCAGTAGACATCATTCTGATGCAGCAAAATACAGGGCTAAGTGAACACAGCGTCTGGCAGCAAAGGGGGGCAACAAAAGATGAGAAAGGTCTGTCAAGATCTCACGAAGGTTTGTTGGTTGCACCGTGGTGTTGTTGACCATGTTGATATCTGGAGTGCACAGTGTTGACCACTATGCATAATTAGATAATTAGATAATAATTAGAAAAATAAAACAGCAATATTATTAGTATTTATTTGAATAAAGACACCAGTAGGTCACATTCCAGTGCCAGAAGCTCAATTCAAACATTTAATAATGGATTATGTAGATATGATAAAATTAGTTCACGGAAAATTATTGACAGATTCAGTCGGTGGGTTGAAGCCACACCCTCAAAAGATCAAGGGTCTGAAACAGTCAAAATTCCACGATTTGGCGTACCATCAGAAATAAGCTCTGATAATGGATCATTATTTATCCAAAGAGCAGGTAAAGGAATTCTACAGCAGTTAAGAATAAAACAGAGATTAAGGGTGTGTTTATCATCCTCAGTCTCAAACGATGGTTGAGTGAGTAAATGGAACCCTTAAAGCTAAGCTTAACAAAATCTGTGCTAGCACAAAGCTAAACTGGGTGGATGCTTTACCACTCGCACTAATGAGCTATCGCATGCAAGCAAACAGAGTAACACATCTAACCCCGCATGAAATGCTTACGGGTCTACCCATGCTTACCCCACACTTAAGGGGTCCCCATAAGGGACCTCCACTGGAGCAAATGCAAATGGAGATAAAGGAGTACATGAAACAATTAACTGCCGTACACAGATCTATATATTTGCAGGAAAAAGGCCGAACCCCAGAGTCCAGTCTGGTGACGGAGGGCCAGGTGGTGCCGGGGACAAAGTCTATATTAAGGTCTTCAGAAGGAAGTGGCACGAGCCGAGATGAGAAGGTCCCTATAAGGTGGTGCGGGCAACGCCAACAGCCGTTCAGGTCGAAGGAAGTACCACATGGTACCACCTAAATCACTGCACCAGAGCTACGAGAGCTAAACAGGAAGAGGAAAAGCCTGTTCAAAACAAAAGGGAATCAAAGAGCAGAGATGAACATGAAACTGGTGATTCACCTGCTGATGCTGATGGTGGCAAACTGCTTGATGGAGATGCCACCCAACGATCAAGCCAAGGAGAAACTGCTTTGGACGGAGGCCAAGAGACATAAATCAGATGAATGTCCATGATGGCAACCATGAAGGTGGCAGAGGCTCAACTGGCACAAGTGGTGGCTGACCACCCTGACTTGTTCCCCAATCCTGAATACCTTGAGAACTCGGACAGTGAATCGATGGACTTTGAGGAGGAAGAGGTATGAGAACTTTGTAGTAGGGAACAAGGACCGAACTTTGGATCAAAAGCACATCAAATGTTTGTCCTCGGGCTGATGCCACTCTGCCAAGGATTTTGAACTGGAGAGAACAGTGTGGTGCCCTCCGTAGGACTAAATGGATTTTATTAATGGACAATTAAGGGTGTGATTGACTGTGTTGTCTCAAGGTGATCATTGTCACACCTTTCCAATTTCACTCAATTTTTATGTTGAATTCACTTTGGTTTTATTCATAAATCTTGATTTTGTTTTATTATTACACATGGCGTTGATCTATTCATGATACATATAATCTGGATTCTTGTTTTATTAGGTTGTTTTATTTTGTTTGCGATTCTTGCTTATACAACACACATACACATAATATTGTTCTTGGTTGACTTTAACTCTGTTTATTCCTGCTACACACGAGTTTGATTTGTTTTATTCTTGTAGGTTGTTTTATTTTGTTTATTATTCTTGCTATACGACACACACACATATTCTTGCTACACGCAAGTTTGGTTTGTTTTATTCGACTGTGATTTTGTTTGATGTTGTTTTATACTCATAATATTGTGATTTTGTTTTTGACTTTGTTGACACATAATTTTAATTTTGTTTTATTCTACATATAATCAGTATAATGTAACCAACAATGCAGGCCATTGTGTGATCGCCCGTGTTAAACATATAATCGAAAAGCGTTTCCGTAAGGGAATTTTTCCCCAAGTGGGTTTTCGCCCTTACTTGCATTGTTGTGGTGTTGAACTATTGAGGGGGATTTGATATCCCCAGAGGAGGGATATGTGGTGTTCTGTGTGACACATATGGACTTTTGAATGGAACATGATAAAGGCACACACACAGACATACAAAACGCACAGACACACAGATTACACAGCTAGGACAGTATTGAATGTTTCTGTGCCACCAGATAACATTCAGCCAGTCTGTTTTCAGGTCGGCCTTGACCAAGATTAAGGAGTCGAAGCACACACACACCATGCAGGCTCATGGGAAACACATAGACAATATTACGTTCAGTGTCAACACCATCCAGCCTACACTGCTGAGGGAGAAGCTCCAGGTGATGCAGGTGGATACCACCACAATCTGCTTCCGGCAGATTCTCGTGGCTGCCAGACAAACAACGTAAAATTACAGTAAAATATCATAATTCAAATAAATGCCAGAAACTATGAATTCACTGAAATTTTCAGTCAGTATCATGTTGACTATACTGTAACAGTTTTACAGAGAAACACTGTTATTTTAGAGTTTCCCTGAATTTCCATCAAACGCCTTCAATAAAGTGGTGATGCTAATAGTTTCTACAGAGAAAACCTGTTAGATAGATTTCCCCTGAACTATTATGATCAAACACCTACAGCTGTGCTGCAAGTAAGAAAGATTTTAAAACAGAAATGTCTTTTTTTGATTTTATTTCTATGTTTTTATAATTAAAACCTGTGAGGAAAGTGAAGCACTTGGAGTATTTTAAATATTTTGAAGATCTTAAGATTTTATTTTGATGTTACTATGATTTTTTTGTTTTTATCTTTGGTCATATCCAGGTTGAACGCTCTGTGCTACGAGCCTCAGTGAGGCCCGCAGCACAGAGTGTTCGGCTGGACATTTCCTGAAGATGGCACCCTAATTTGTTTTGTTTTTTTAAGTTGATTAAAAGTGGAGAAACCGAAGCACTCGGAGAAAACCACAGCAACGCAATGATGTTACAGTTGCAAGGCCACAGGTGTCTGTGCAGACCTATGGGACCTGAAGTCCCGCATCATATCCAGGTTGAACGCTCTGTGCTACGAGCCTCAGCGAGGCCGGCAGCACAGAGTGTTCAGCTGGACATTTCCTGAAGATGGCACCATAATTTGTTTTTTTTTTTAAGTCGATTAAAAGTGGAGAACCGAAGCACTCGGAGAAAACCACATTGACCTTACTTACTTCAGGTCTCAATGAGCCTTTTTCACAATGGCGTTTTTCATCCACGTGTGAAGAAGGCTTTGAGCGGCCCGAAGCACGAGTTAAAAAGCCCCTTTATGCCAGTTGCTTTTGGCTTCACAAGGTAACTTTTTAAGGCCTCAGTTATGTATGGATAAATAACTAAGTCCTGTGACTGCAGGATCATTCGCACAGTCCCTTTGCTGCCCATCTTCCTACACAATTCCTTGTGCACGGCCTTTGCAATTTTCTTAATTTTGGCTCCGTCTAGCGTGACAGCCAGTTCAATGCCTGCCATTTCGGTGCACAGCATCTGTTTTAGAGTTGATATGATGTTTGCGAATGTGTCACCTCTTACTGAAATATTTGTTGGGCCTTTTTTAGTTATCTCATTTACGAGTGCAGACACCAACATCACGTAGAACAGCTCCTTGGGTTCAGCTGAGATGTTTTCAGCACTGTTGACACCAGGAGGTGGTGTGACGTACAGATCATCCTCGATGTGAGTTGGTCCGTGTGGAATAATGATGGGTGTGGTGGGGGATCCTATCACCTCTAACTCACCATTAACTACGCCCTGGATCTTCTTCAAACTCTTTTCACTGGGTCATTTCTCCTGGCATGCCGTTTTGCCTGTAGTATAAGCCAGTTCCATACGAGTTTCATAAACCTATCCACTTCCACTTGAATTGTGCGCCTACTTTCTGACCTGCTTGTAATGTCAGGCTCGAAATGGTCAAATAAGACATCCACCATCTTCTTTGAACCGTTCTGGTCATCTCTAATGCAGATGGCCATTGTTTCGTAGGAGCACTCGTCCGGTGGTGGGATCATGTCCTCCAACACCTCAGTTGCTGCTGGAATTAGGACATCCATTGGAACCTTTTTAGAGAAGCACTTTAGTTTTTGTCTCAGGTTTGCCAAAAAGTTAACCATGGCCTCCTTGGCAAACCTGCAGGCGAAAAACCTTTTGATTTTGTTCGTCACAACCTTCCAGCAGTTTATCTCGCTAGACTGTGTCGGTGAGCCTGCCTCTGGGCTTGATTTTGATCTTGATCTTGATCTTGGTGAGCCGTCAGAGTTAAGTCCAAGTATTTCTCTGTTTACCCATATGTAGTTTGCAATATCACTCGCTGCTTCTTCGGTGTCATCGAGCTTGAGGCTTGCAAACTGCACATGTTCAGCGACAGAAATATCATTGTCATATTCCGGAATAGATTCACTTGCCTCTTCTTCCAGAATATGCTTCACGATTTCAGTGGTGGTGTTAACGAAGCTTCCTACAGAATACCGGTCGGCTAGTCCTAAAGAAATAACTGGAGTCTGTCCGGTCTCCCGAAGACTCTCCTGTTTTGACGGACTCCGACTGGTTTCAGACTTCTCACTGATTTCAGATTCATAACTCGTTTCAGAAATCAGACTCTTCAGTTCTTCGGTCGTTGTGCTTTGTGTAGTCCGTGAGGTGGACGCACATGACGACATCTTCCCTGCACACTTCTTGAGCATTTTGATCACGTACTTACCAATGATCTTCACTCTGCGGGCAGTTGCGGAGTTGGTGGGCCTCTGAGGTTCACACTCGTCGCTGCCTGTGCTGGTCATCGACAGCTGAGAGTTGATTCTCTCAGCCACCTCTCTTGTGACGAGATCCGTCACCTTCTTGGAGCTCTTGCTGAGCATCGGGCTCCCGGTCACATCAACAAAAGCGTCCGTGATGGCGGTACCCAGGTACTCGTGAACTTCATGCTCAGATACGTACTCGGGATTCTGTGGCGTGACACTTTTGTTTTTCTGCATTTTTGAATTGCCTCAAAAAATGTCTTACTGATGGCATTTAACATGTCCACACACATCTTTGTAACGAGCATTTCCGTTTGCTCGTCCACTGACCCAGAATATACACTGGCCCACTGTGCCGCTGTCATCTGGGACAGGAACAGACGCACAAGTGGGCGAACGATTTCTATTGTGGCCAGTGGAAATTCCTGATCCACGATTATCTTGTTTTCTGAGGCCATATTCTCTCGCTCTGTGTCAATTTGGTACTCACAATCTGTGTTCCCTGCTCGACTTTTTGGTTCCGACAGTTTGTTGTCCTGTTCGACTCCTTGGTGTCTCCTGAAAGTGTTCTGAAAAACCCAAACCTTGATTTGGATCCTATTTATAGTCTCATCCAAAAAGTTTCCTTTGTTCTTTGATGACGTCACGACCTTTTAACGACTTCAAGGGCTCTTCTCGTCGCTAAGCCACGCCCCCTAGCAACGGCTGTTGCTTACCAACCGTAACTAAGGCAGAACGAGCAAACCTTTCTCTGTTTCTACGTTGAAACATTTAAAATACACACAAACACAAAGACTAAATAAACTAAATAATTATAAGAAACTGAACAAAAGTTATTGGTTAGACCTATTTCTAAATAACAGCTGAAAATATGGAGATAATGAATATAAATAAATAAATATTAAAATAATAATTTACGGAAATCACAAACAAGGAAACAGTACTAAACAAAACGATATATAGAGCTTTTCATTTTATCCAGAATGAGGATGTTTTGAATGATTTTGACCAGGATACAGCTTCTTAAAGGAACTATCTCCTTTGGCTTTGAGTGAATTATTATTATTATTATTATATTATTATCAAAATCCAACAAAACAGAAGCACTGAATTCTTCAGTTATATCACTTTAGACAAGCCAGTGAAGATAAGTGGAGCTCTCTCTCTCTCCAGAAGGGGGCAGTACCGGCGTGTTTTGTGTGTTTTATTTGTTTAATAAATGTTACAGGGGTAATAACAGTGTATATAATTTATGATGTATTATTTACAGTTATTATGATTTCCTAATAGCAAATTGGAAAATGTATTTAAATAAATTAACGCTCTGTGCAATACCTGTATATACGTATTAGAACACACATATTTTTTTATATTCTATTTTAGCATATTTTTTTTTTCACCTAAAGTTTCATAGTATTGTATTTTATTATTTATTTATTCTAGCTCATTTTTATTCTTTTGTGTAGTGCTGTTGCACTGTTTAGAGCTTCAGAGTGTCTCTGTCTTTAAATACAAATGTATAAAGTAGCATGAAATGTTAATGTAACTTAAGTATGAGTTAATTTAATGCAGTTGTCTTCAAGCTTTTTCATCCCCTTGGACGAGAGACAAACAGAACAGAGACCCCACGTGTGTCACATTTTAAGCCTGGCTTATAATAACTTTTATATTTACTTTATTCACCTTTTATTTCACCTTATTAATCTTATTTATATGCCGGGTTATTAGCCTATATGTGTATAATGGAATAAATTCTAAATAAAATATAAATAGTAATAGTTTTTGTCAACACCACTGCTGAGGGAGAAGCTCCAGGTGATGCAGGTGGATGCCTCCACAATCTGCTGTCTCCCTCTGCTGCTCAAACTCCGACTCAAACGTTCAAAACAAGAAATGGCCATCCAGCAAATTACGCATGCGCAGTAGTCGGCGCTTTAAAACAAGTCTTGAGGAGGGAACATGTCATGAAGGCAGTCTGCAGGTGGACTTGAATTATAGTCGAGGTAAGCTCCAAACACAACAACTCACGCTGGTTTTAAAAACATGTATGTCCGAGCTGTGAGTGTCTCGACGCGGTCGTTGTCGCCGCTTCGCCCTGAAGGCGCGTTTTGTTGGTTAAACTAGCCGGTTAGCATTTAGCCTTAGCTAGCTGGCTAGCTGTTATTGTTTTGAGAGCCAAAATGGAGGAGATGTCTGCTGCCAGTGTCCTACACAGCCACTCCCGAGTCCTTGTTGTTGAAGCCCTCACACTGAAGCTGACGTACCAGTGAGTTTAATGTTTCCCTACGAGAGCAGTTTGTCTCCAATTTAGCGCCTGTGCTAATGTAGCTTAGCTTCAATTTCAAACCCCAGCGAGCGATTTTTTTAGGAAAAGGATGCCCGGGATCGGACACACTGTGGACGGTATACTCTCCTACGGTTGGCCCTTGTGTTACGAGTTGGTGCATAGCGTTGTTCGACAGCAAAATATCTCTATTTCTCTGTGTTTTGGTAGGACAGGAGCCTGCTAACTTCTCATGGGAGGTAGCTGTGGGTTGCATCGCCGAGGCGTTGCAGGATGAGAAGTCGTCGTCGTGTTCGCCATGACTCTGAGGTCCACGCTGTTTCCACACACAGGGTTCAAGCAGGACGCAGACACCAACCTCGACTTTGAGAAGACGCATTTCGGCACCACCACCACCACCACCACCGTGAGTCCTGTGAGCCTGAAGAGGGAGACCTGCGACTTCGTTATAGATGTTCAAAACGTGCAAGGGGGCGAGATCCCGAGCAAATCAAAGGACTTAGACCAGAATTACATGACAAGCAAAGTTTCCCTCGCTGCCACTGTTGCAGAACTAGTTCAAGGAGACAATAAAACTGCTGTGGGGATATTGTCCCCTGTCAGACAAATGGGGGGTGAGGGAACCCCAGTGAAAGGTAAACCCCTCTCTGCTGACACTATGGATAACCCTCAGATGGCTGTGAACAATAACCCCAAGGATGCCGGTGCTGATGACAGCGTGAAGGGGGTCGTCCCCGGAGTCCTTGGCACCGCATCCATTGAACTCTCCTCTGAGGGCAAATGGAGGAACATCAGGAAGACCCCTGCTAATCCCCACACACAGGCCAACTGCCTCCGGCAGATTCTCCTCCTCCAACTGGACCTCATTGAACAACAGCAACAGCAGCTGCAGTCCAAGGACAAGGAGATAGATGAGCTCAAAGCGGACAAAGAGACAGTATGTATCAGTTTTTAAGCAAATATTGGTGTGTTATGTAACATGTTGATGTTAAGATCACTTAAATCGTCCTCTTTTGCAGCTGCTGGCACGTATTGAGCGAATGGAGCGTCGCCTGCAGCTCACGAGGAAGGACCCGCCGCGTGACAAGCGTCTCTTCCAGCCCCTTGAGCCATGGACCCCTGACAAGGAGGACATGTGGGACCTGGATGTAGAGGAGAGTACGCAAGCCAACCCGGCCACTCCGCTCCCCTTTAGTCGGGGTGGCAAAGGTCAAAAGAGGTAAAATAAATGATGCCTGACAGCACTGGGCTTTGTGGTATTTAAATCAAGTCACAGTAATGTAATGCACTCAGAAAGAAAGGAGAAATCTGCCACAGCTCATTAAAATTAATTTAAAATCTAATCTAATCTGCTCTGGAGGAGGTAGAAGTCATGACTTGTGTTTCTTGTAATTCCAATCTTTAATTCTTGCCTTTCCACGCGCAGGAAATCTTGCTTTGGAGACCCGAAAAACCAGAAATCACGGGGCAAGAGCGCCAAGCTTAGCCCCCAGAAATCCGACATTCAGCCCGGCTCTCCCAATCAAAGAGAGCTGCGTAGAAACCCCGAGAAGACCGTTCCCATGAGGTCAGGGGCAGAAAGGGACATTATGCTCCCGTGCAAAGAGGAGCCCGAGCCTAGCTGTCAGATCGAAGATCTGCCCTTCATGTCTACTACTGAGATGTACCTCTGTTGCTGGAACCAACCTCCTCTGTCCCCTCTGCGTGAGACTTCCCTAAAAGGAGGAAGAGGTGGCCAGTGAGTGGACTCCTCATGTAGTACATGATATGCTGATTGTTTGTAAGCCTAACCTATATCCCATCTTTAATCACTATATCCATCAAATGTACTCGTAACATTATCCAAGAATGACTTCGTCTCCGTCTTTCCTCCCTCTAGTCCCGTCGTGGAGGGAAAATCACATAGAGCCCTTGGATGAGGAACCCTCCTTCAACCCCTCTGAGGTGAGACGCATATTAAATCTGAAATAACTTTAGCTCCATCTCCTAAAACATTTAACTCATTAATCACACGTGTGAATCTGTTTTCCCGTCCAGCCGCTGGACGACAGCGTGTTTCTGAAACGACATTCGAAGCTGGAGTTGGATGAGAAAAGGAGGAAAAGGTACAAGTCATTTTAAAAGTTGAACAAACGTGTCCGTGTTTCTGAGTTTTGACTCGAGCTCCTCTGATAAGAAGTTACAAAATCAGATCTTCAGTGAACGTGTAGCACCGCTTCAAGAGTGGCAACCAAGATGTGTACAGCAACATTTCACAAACTTTAACTGGGAAATAAATCACAACATAAAAACAACTCAAACATAAAGAGGTGGCGAAAGAAAACTGACGCTCTCAGCTCTAATAAAGTATACTGCAGTGTAATAAACAATGAGTGAAGTGGTCTCTCAAAGGAACATTGAATCCATCTTTTATAGTTAGAATAACCAGTTGTGATAACAAGTATAACTGGACATGCTGGTACTTTATCTCTAAAGTGTCTGTGCACGTTACAGGTATCACCTATCAGAGTTCTACCTGAGAACAAAAATATTCATGGTCAGGGGAAACTCCAGTCAAACATGTCATCAGTAAGAGGTGGCCAACGTATCGTCGGACTCTAGTTTCAAACATTCCTAGCATCATCTCCTCCTCTCCGAGCACTGCAACAACTGGACCCTCGATTCTAGTAGTAGTTTAGCGTCTGCTGAACGACTAAATGTAAATGTCTTGCTTTCAGGTGGGACATCCAGCGAATCAGAGAGCAGCGCATGTTTCAGCGTCTGCAGCAGCGCATGAACAGGAAGAAAGTCGTCCCGGAGACGGAGCCAGAGCTTTCGTCCTTCTATCCCGACACTGAAGATGGTACGTCTGCATAACGTCACGCCCAAACGCTGAATAAAGTTACAATAAAATCCAGTAGCATTGAAGAGATTTTAACTTTTTCTGCTTTTGTTTCTGCCAGTTGAGACTATAGTGATCACTCCCTTCTTGCCTGTGGTGGCATTCGGCCGGCCGCTGCCCAAACTTTCACAACAGTAAGTTGGACTGCATTTGTGTCTTTCTTTAATCAAGTTTAATTTATCTTAATTAATCTGGTGATACTGCACTGCAGGTGTTCGACTGGGTTCACATGTCATCAAACATTTCTCCAGCTCAAGCTGAAGTCTCTACAGGCTACCTGTGCTTTTATTTTTAAATAAATTTAAATATTTATTCCTCCCGCAGGAACGAGCTGCCTTGGCTGGACGACCGAAGCGATGTCGCATCGAGGTGCCCAAAAACACACCTCACGGACCTGTCGGAAGTGAAACCCACGTGGCGTTAACAGCAGAGAGATGTCGCTCGCGCCCAGATTAGAAAAATCCTCCATTTGTCTCGTCTGGTGGAGACGAGTTGCCCGTCGCTTTGTATAACTGCTGTTGCTTTCAGTCTGTGGGAGCGTTAATGACTCCTCCGAGTCTCAGTGTGTCACCACAGACCAGCTGATCTCCTGCAGAATATTGATAAAAGGATGGGAGATAGCTGCGCCGGTGGGTGTCTGTGATATTTTGGTCTCATTTACACTTCGGAAGGAGATTTAAAAAAAAAAATGCCACAAGATTGCAGTCTCCACGTTAGCAGCTGTTGAAGATGACAGTTTGTGTTCTTAAAAACAAAAACAGTTATGTGCACGTTCTGTAACACGTTTAAAATACATTTTGTAGCAACTGTTCCATCCAGAAAATTGATTTTTATCACACAAAAGTGAAGATTCTGTCACGTTTTATGCATAAATCAGCTGACAGGAGGAATTGGGACTCTAATCTCGGGTGATTTCATGTTGTCGGGGACAAACTGGTCGCCATTTTGACTGAAAAAGTAGAGCTCGAACTAACAGTTGGGCTACAAGTTTGTGTTCTGGGCAGGCGTACCGCGCTCAGAATGTTAAAAATCTGACTATCGTGCTGTGTATTGCCTATATTGTTCGCACACAACTTCAAATAAGATTTTATCGATGTTTAGTGTGATATCGGGCATGATCTCATTACAAAAAAAATACAGAAAAAATGAAGAAAATCAACCAAATGATTGAAAAATTCGACAGGTGGTGAACTTGGCGTGATACCCAGTGTTCTGTCCCCCGTTTTGTTTCTATTAGTTTATTTTTCTTTGTTTCTTTTTATGTGAGTGCATGGACTCTATTTAGCTGTTTCAAAAAAAATAAAAGATGGTAGCATGGCTTAACCCCAGGATGGAGAATAATCTCCCCTCATCGGGCTACAAAGTTACAAACTATTGTTCTTGAAAGCATGACTTATGGCTGCTCTGTTCAGTGAGAACCGCTGCGTTCAGCCTCCTCGTAAGGCGACCTGATAATAACAAAGTACAGTTTATGATCTATTTTTGTGTTTCCAATCTTTACAATACGCTTACATCCAGTAAATATTAGGCGAGTTATGTGTATGCATTGGTCTCTTTAGGATGCCGACGTTCAAAGGAGCCGTTTTAGACGATTAAAAGAAGCTTTCTAGCTGTAGATCTAGCGATGTTCACCCGTATGCTCTTTAACATGCTGCCACTTATTAATCTCTCCCTTTCTGAATTAATCTCAGTTCTCAGTCGCGATGTTTGATTTCTCCTCCTCCTCCTCGTCCTCGCTGCGTTTGCTCAATCTGTTTTACATATGATGCAATGGCTTTCTGCAGCTTCAACACTTACCTTCAGCTGCCAGGCGTGCGTGAAGGCAGATTTTGGAAATACAAAATTCTGTTTTGTTTTTCTGTACATAGCTTTCAGAAACAAATGTACATAAAACATGGCTGTTATTTTTTTATTATTTAATGTTGAAAGTGTTGAGTACATTCAATATTGTTCTATGATTGTATGTTGACAAATTGACAGTTTTGAAAGTTAAATTCTTTTGGAATAAAATTAACATGTCTCAAGTTTGGATATGTTGTGTGAAATATATATATATATATCTCACAACATTGACAGTCAGCACATCCAACATACAGCAATGTATACAAAGTACACGTCTTTGAAACACACATGCTGGATCAATCATTCATAAGATGCCTTACATCCATTTTCTATCATCTGGGGTCACTGTACTCTTCCATATCCTGAAATCTGAAAGCAGCTGTGACCACCCCGACCTTTTAAACTGCCTGCTCATATTTAGATATATTTGGTCTCCTAACAAACACAGTCTTGGCAGAACAGGCAGCTATTTACTCACATGTTCCAATACTTTCTTTGGTTTTAGTATTTACTCTGGCCCAAAGTCAGCTGGGATAGGCCTCAACCTCACCCTGTTGAGGATAAGCGGTTACAGATAATGGATGGATGATTTCAGTATTTACTGGTTTATTTACCTATTCATTTATTTATCAACCTGAGGTTGAAGGAAAGGTTCATGTGTACGTTGAAAGAGTTGATCACTCCTCCATTGTTAAGGATAAAATGCCGTCTTTGTCCTGAAGCTAAAATGAGGCCTCACCACCAGCAGCTCCACGCCCTCAGACTGGAATGCAATCTGCACTTTAAATCTGAAGTCTCCGATCTCCAGGTGGAATAACCCTGATGACATCAGTATGACGTCATCAGGGTTATTTCCTCAGGCTGGACAACATACCTGCAGACCTACAGGAACACATTATGCAACCGTTTTCACTGACTGAGTGGCACTTTACACGCCGAAAAAACTGAACTATATCAAGGTTCCTAATGTTTAAATCTATATAAATAAAATATCTATATAAATAATTTTGGCAAGTGCTATTTAAACAAAAGGTGTCATTGTTCATTACTGATCTAAATCTAGACTGAACTTTAAGTCGAGCTTGCACGGATTATTAACAGTCACTGACTTTTCACACCATACTTTGTTTTCCAGGTTTTCCAGGGAGCCCTGTTCACGTGTAAAACTCCTCTAATCAGACAACCAGTTAGTTAAATCTGGAAAAAAAATGTTTATTGAATAAAGAAAAGCAAAACAAACAGGACAGTTTCTCAAAAATAAAAAAGAAACACCGACTCCTTATTAACATTTTGGTGAAAATCCTGCTGACAAACAGGAGCATCTTTCCACTGGTGAAGAGTCAGCGGGACAAACCTTTCTCTCTCTCTCTCTTTCTTTGTCTTTATACATTTTTGTAAAATAAACCGTCCTATTAGTTAATCCAGACAGAAAAGATGTTGACACACTTTTTGCACACCGTCTTCGGCTGGCCCCCGACAACTCCCGGAAATAAACAAAATTTTAAAAAAAGGCATCAGAAAACGTCCGTCAGGGCTGAAACTTTGTGTTTTTTTTACGCGACGATGTGGATACAAATAACATCAAACCAGCCTGATGTACAAAAAGCGCTGACATTTGTGTACGTCGCCTGTATAAAACATCAACTCACGTCTGTTACCAACTCTGATTTGGGCTCTTTAGTGTTCGTTTGAATTGTGAAAACATCTTGAGGTGTTAGTATTTACATGGACTGTGAAGTACATGTTTTACTTCCAGAGAATTTGGGTGATTTGACAAAAATTTGCTAGACCCTTTAAGGCGAATGATCCTTGTTGGGTTTTTGTTGATACAATACATAATACACACAAAATGAAAACACGTCAAACAGAAAGCCATACACCTTTATAACACAGACTGTTTGCTGGAACAGATAGTGTTTTTTGCCAGTTATACCTTCGTAAGAATCTAAACAGAGATTCGAGTATGTTTTGTATCTGTATTAACAACTCCAGCCGACAGCGCGCTCCTCTGACAGTTACAGTGTGTTTTAATCTCTCCGCAGGTTGTTCAGCCTCTCCTCCAGATCGGCGTCTGCGTCAGCCAGGGCGGCCTGGGGCTCGGCCTTCTTTCCTCCAGCCACCGACAAGCTTCCTCCAGCGGTTGGGAGATCTGAAACGGACACACGACGGGCGTTCGATGATATAACAAATGTAAAATACCAAACAAAAGACAAGGAGCGTGTGGAGAGTTGACATATTTGACCCTTCCTGAGTCCTGCATGTTTTCATGTTTTCAGGTAGAAAGCTGACAGAGGTTCTTACTTGACAGTTCATCAGTCAAACTGAGACCCAGCTCGTCCAGAACCTGGGACACGATGGCGTCACTGTACAAGAAGCAGAGACACAGTCACACACGTAGCAAAATAAATCCAAGTATATAAATAAAAATATATATGTTGGGTTAATTATCAGATTGTGGGTGAATAGAGAGAGAGTTAAAGGGATATTCCACTGATTTAGAAGAGGCTATCGTAGTCCTAGTGTAACAGCCAATCGATTAACAAAGCCGCTACACGTTTTGGCTCCTACACCTAGTGTCGCTCACTTCCTCTAATGTAACACAATAGTCCTCCGATGGCTCCTTCCTGTCTGGTGAATGCTCAAACGTATTAAACGTCATAGTCTGTAATGCGAATGTGAAATGAAAATGTTTGTACTCAGTCTCAGTCCCTTACCTCTCCTCCTCGTCATCCTCATCGCCCATGGCGTCGTCGATGGCGTCGTTCATCATCTCCTCCTTCATGTCCATGATTTCACTCTGTCGTTCAAAGTCCATCATGATCTTCTGAATCTGAGGCAGTTTCAGCTGCGGAGACGGGGATAAATGCAAAGTCGTCAACACAAGACAAACCAAACTGTTTATTCCCATGGCGTGGTGTGTTTCAGTGACTCTTCTGACAGACCTGTCTGTTCATGGTGGCCATAGCTTTGGTGACGCCCTTCATAGCCTGTGCCATGCTGTTGTTGGACTTGAGCGTCTGTATCTTTAGACTGACGGCCTGAATGTTGGCTTTCATCATGATGAACTTCTTGACGTAGCGCCGCGTGCGAACCAAATCCTTAGCCATGATCTTGACGGCGTCCTGCATAGATTCAAACAGCACACACACATCACAGTTAGGACATGTTCTATCTCACAAAACACAAGCTCCTTCTCCTCCATCTCACCATCTGTCCTTGTTTGGCCATCTTCTTGATGTCGGCGATGATCTTCTTCTCCTGTTGCTCCAGCTTCATTCGCTCTCGGTCCAGCTCTCTCATGGCTCGGTTGAGCGCCCTCTGGTTCTGCCTGAGCATCTCCTCCGGAGTCTTCCTCCTCCCAAACAGGAAATCCATCTGTTTGGAAAAAAAAATCAGTCAGCACAGTCGAACAGTGAAATAATCGATTGGTTGACTGACAGAAAATCCACTGAGAACTGAAGTCAATTATCGAGCGAAATACAAACTGCTATCTGGTTCCTGCAACTGGTCTTCTCTTTTATTTCACTGTAAATTGAACATTTTTCGGTTTTGGACACTTTGGTCAGTCTGAACATGACATGAAGACGTCACTTTGTCTCGTTAATTAAGGAAATAATCGACAGGTAATCAAAACTGAAAAGAATCATTAGGTGTACTGAGCTAAATGGTTTGAAAAATTGTGGTTTTGTTGATTTATTCAGTGTTTTTAGAGGAGAAAAGAACTACTCTAGTAAATTATACACTTTCATTTATTTATTTCTCATTCCTTTTCTTTGTTAAATAACTTGATAAACCTGCCTGGGAAAGAACATCAGCGCTAAAAAACAATTAGATGGTTAAAGGTCCAGTGTGTTTATCCTTGTCTATACATACATATATTTATATGTATGTATAGACAAGGATAAAATTATTATTTTTTTACACTTGCACTAATGAAAACATAATAAGGAATATTATTTCCTGCTCATAGATACTGCTAAATCTTACACACCGGACCTTTAACTAACTAATTAATTAGTCGACTGCAGTTTTGATTAATTGATTAAGTTACATACCAAACAAACCATTTTTCTCATAATAAACTGAATATATTTCAGTTTGTGGACTGTTGCTTGTACAAAAAAACAATCACATGACTGAATGATTCATCCAAAAAAAAAAAAAAAATAACCGATTAACCGATTAAAGATTAAACGAATCATTTGTAGTTGACTCATGACTCATGTGAAACGCAGCAGCAGTGTGTTGTGATGTCATGGAAAAGTTGAAGAACTTGAAGTCTAGAAGAATAACAGAAGTAACCCGGTGAATAAACATATGTTAAAGACATCCAGCACCGTGTTCGTGCTGTGGAGAACATCGTTCAGCAGTGAGTCACTGGAGGCCTGTTGTGGTCACTGTTTGAGTCGTTGTTCCAGCTCGGCTGGTCTCTCAGATCTGCCCCAGCCCGTCGAGTTTTACCCCTCAGACTACCCCGGCTGTCAGAGCCTGTTACCCGGCAGCGTGTCTGTACTCACCGTGTGCCGGGCTCCGTGTGAACAGACGTTAAATCCAGGTGTTAGTCGGTGTTTCAGGTGTTTCTTCTCCGACTTCAGCTCGACACAAATTTGAACGATTATTTGTTTTCTTTCCTTCACTTCCGTGTTGCGATAGTTTCGCTTCCGGGAAATGACGTCATCGCGCAGACTTAAAAAAATAGACGTCAGATTTATTTTTATCATTTTTTTTATTTTTTTACCGGCGTCATAAGCGCCAACTTCCTGTACCCTTCAAAATAAAGCCTTCATTGTTGATGTGGGTGGAACAAGCACTTAGAATCTATGTAATAAATATACATAAATCCCTGCATTATGCTCCGTCGCATTAGTATTTCATTGAACATTCCCATTTATATTCAATGTAAAAAAATAAAAAAAAAATTATTCTTGTCTATACAGTTGTTGTAGTTGATTTTCCTGTTTTTCTTAAACCAATGGCAAAGGTTATGCTTTTATTTTGCAGGTAAACGCGCTTGATTTCCGGTTATAATCTCTCGTTGCTTTACGCAGCCGTATTGCACATGTGCGTATTTCATGTGAAGGCCACAAACACAGCAGCTATGGAGGGACACAGTACGTGTTAGTGGTTGAACAGACACGCTTCTGCTTTTACTAACAGATAGATCGAGACTCAGTGAGATGTGCGGATACCTCTGTGGATTAATGGACCCTCTCAGGCATTTGGACCATATTTTACTGAGCCAGCTGCCCTTCACAGTGCCTTTGGACACCCACCTGTCTCAATATGTGGATATTCAGTGTTTTGCATCAGCACAAGTTGCTCTCTGTTTGGAGCAGGAGTTTGCAGAAGCCTGATTTAATCTCAAGAGTGGGCTCACAGTTTGCTTCTTACCATTTTACAGCTACTCTCCTGTGTCCAGAGGACAGCACGGTGTTGAAGAGGCGTCGCAGATTGTCCATTACCTCTAGTGTCCAACGTAAGTCTGTTGCATCTGATGGATGGCAGGATCGTGAGAGGTCAGGTCAGAGTAAAGCGTGGAAAAATGACATCCCAGCGTTGCAGAAGCCAAATCAGAAGAGGGGAGAGGACAACAGGGTGTCGTCTGAACTCAGGAAGCTGTGCATGGAGGATTTCCCCGCAGAGAGGGAGAAGAAGCTGAAACAGAAGTCAACACTGGACTCCAAAGCAGAGAACTATGAGATTGTTTTGGCATCGCTCCTGCCTCTTGGCGCTCACTCAGGGTAGAAGGAAGGCCCACAAACTGTTTGTAAAGATGGAGAGCCTCTCTCAGGGCCTCAATGTTAAAGGTGTGCGAGGAGGCTCATCGGCGAGGAGTACAAATCCATCGGGTCAGTAGGAAGGATCTGGACAAGATGTCTTCTGGGCGAGTACATCAAGGAGTATGTCTGCAAGCCAGACCTCTGAGTTATCTCACTGAAAACAGCGACTCTGCACCCAAAAGAAACAACAACACCCCTCTCTGGCTTGTCCTGGAGGGAATTCAGGACCCGATGAACCTCGGTGCCATCCTGCGCTCTGCCTATTTTCTTGGTGTGGACAGAGTCGCCAGCAGTCTTCGCTCGAGCTGTCCGCTGTCTCCGGTGGTCAGCAAGGCCAGCTCCGGCGTCATGGAGGTGATCGGGGTGTACGGGTACGAGAACCTTGAAGATATGCTCAGGTTAAAGGTGGAACAGGGTTGGCAGGTGGTTGGCACAGTGGGAGCTGAAGCAGAGCAGTCAAACATCCCCGTCACCCAGTGTTCGGACTTTCAGATGACCAAACCTACGTTGTTGTTGATGGGCGGTGAGGGGGAAGGCTTGTCCAAGGAGCTGCTCTCTCTGTGCCAAACCCTTCTCACCATCCCTGCTGGCAGAGAGTTGTTCCCGGGTATAGAGTCTCTCAACGTCTCTGTAGCCACAGGCATCCTGCTGCACTCTCTGCTGTCCTCCAGGTGGTCGACCAGACGATGACCACCAAAAATATTCTGTGTTCTCAAACCAAAGATGCGAAGGAACTGAGAATTAGCCAGGGCAACAAAGCGGAAGGCTGACGATATTCTATATTTTACTTATTGTCAACGAACTCCACGAGCCAAAGGCCCCAAATCAGCAATGAAATTAGTATTTTATGTGTGTCCAACGCCTGGTATATCTTTCTGTAAGTGCTCACTAGAGCATCAAATAGTAAAATAGTCCCCATCAAAAGCACTGTTTAATTCAGATCGAGTACTTTGTTGATGGTAAGAAAAATCTAGAATAACAGCAGGCTTATCCTTTAAAAATGTTGCTCACTTGAATTAGCTGATATTATTATAGTTATGTCTGCCTGTGTTTTGTGCTACTGGCCTTATGTACTAAGTGTATTTTTCATGCTCTTCTTGTCAGATTTTGAATAAAATAATACTTGATCATATTGACATATATTTGTGTTATTGCCTGTTCATTTCTATCTCCACACACACACACACACTGTAGCTATTACTGAGGTCATGTTTTCAGGATTGTTTCTGGGAATTTGAGACGTTTACAATCTATAATTACATCTAAATTACACATGCTCAGTTTTTTTAAGACTAGTGGGATGTTTTTAGAGTCCATGTTGTTGGATTTGAGACAGAGATGTAATGTTTCTCCACCAGAATTATACTCCATGGCCTTGGATGAGGGTTGAGGTCAGGGATCAGTGCAAACTGGTGAAGTTCTTCCACACGAAACTGGCAAAAACTATTTCTTTAACTGGCTACGTGCATTGCATGAGGCAACAAAGAAGTGACCTCCTCTCCTCGCACTACCAACAACTGGATTAAATGATTAAATGTACGTGTAATATAAATGCAAAAAAATCATTGTGTACACTTCACAAACTGGAAGATAAACACAATAGTGCCGATCATCCAGGTCATCTTTCTGTGAGTAGAGATAAATCTGGCTCAGCTGGACTCGGTTGTAGATCTGTGAAGACATTTCATGTCTCATCCAAGAGGCTTCTACGGCTCTGAGTGACTGGTGGGAGATCCAGGTGTTTTGACTTGGTGGGATCATTAACTGTTTTCTCTTGCTTCGTTACTGCTCCTTGCTGTTGTGATGACTATCGTCTGAGTTGTAAAGGTCACCTGAGGTCTGGTGTGAACGACACTTGTTAAGGTCACCTGAGAATGGAGGTGTGAAGTATGCTGAAATTAATTATTTATGTAGTAGGTTGCTTTATAAAATAAGATAAGATAGACTTTGATGACCAGTTTGTTGAGTATTTTTGAATCTCCATGACTGCATAGAATAATACAGATGCCACCACAGTGTCATAGAAAGTTTTTAACAGAGTCCTGAACACTCCAGACAACTCTGACCATCTTGTATAGGACGTCTGTGTTGTCTGACCAGCCCAGTTTATTGTTGAGGTGAACACAGAGGCCTTTGTACGCTCCCACCATCTCGATATCCAAACCCTGGAAGTTCAGTATGTAGAGCATGTGTGGATTAGAGTATGACTGATGGTATTTGTTTTTTGTGTGTAAAAACAGAGAATAAACAGGCACAGTGGATGTTGCACAAGTATTGTTCCTGACACTGACATCATGGTGATTTCTCAAAGCTCCAATAAAAAGGCCTCGTTTTTATTTGTAGTTCTATTTCTGCTATTTCTATTTTCACTTTTTATATAGTTTTCCATTAGTAAAGATCTTAACACGGGTTTAATTTAAGTCCGGATGTATTTTATAGATCTTTAATGTACATTTACTATGTCGCATGGACTTGGGATCATAATGTCTTAATGTCTAAGCAACACTTTCAAAACTTATTTCCAGGATGTTTAAATATATATGTATAAATATACATTTAAATATAAATTCTATCTATCTATCTATCTATCTATCTATCTATCTATCTATCTATCTATCTATCTATCTATCTATCTATCTATCTATCTATCTATCTATCTATCTATCTATCTATCTGTAAGTGAGTTTTTATGACACACTATAATAAAAAAAAAACATCTGGAGAGCTTGCACAGTAACTGTAGCGAACAGCATCAACATCTCAGCAGACATTTTTCCACATGGTGGCAGTACGCACAGGCAGAGCTACCAAACCAGACGGTCCACGGACTGAGGAAGAAGAGTGGCGCACACAATGCACTGCACGGCTGACAAGGGTTGTGTCTCCCTGATTTTCACGATAAATTTCCAATTCACTGGAAACTTGTGAAAGGGGAAGCAGCGGAGCCGTTTGGTTTCTCTCTTCATATATTTACCACAACTGGGATTTAGCGAGAATTGAGCGGAAACGTCGGGGGCGAACTTAATCCTAAACATTTGGATTTACATACACAGTCAGTGTTGTTGGAAAGGGCTGCATGAAGGAGCTGTGCCCAGCCCAACGGGGGCTTGGCCGACACCCTCGTTTATGGAAATCGACACCGAGGCTTTGATATTTGGGCCTTGGTTTTTTTTTTCTTCCTTTATGATGGAGGTGGACCGAAAGAAGAGTTCTGTTTAAAAAGAAGTTGTTGTTTTTGTGTACGGGGGCGATAAAAAAGCTTAATTATTCCTGCTTACTTTAAAAAAAACAACAAAAAAAAAACGGTTGTTGCTTAGCTTGGCTCGGCTAACAGCTGGATCGGCTAACTAGCTCGAGCGCTAACGGTTACGTCTTTTCTTTTGATGTGATGCCGAATTTCAACCGTTACTAACGGCCGTCAGTTTATTCATTTATTTAGAGATTATTAGTCAGCTTCACATTGCGTGGGGTCCGTCTTGTGTCGTGTCTTTTTTTTTACACGTACGCGTTTTAAAAGAATATCGCTTTATTCTTCGGTGGCTCGGCTTGAATATATACATATATGTACGGTGTCGAGCTAGCCGCCGTGCTAGTAGCAACCGAATGAGCTAATTGAGCTGTAGTCAACACACTTGACCTAACGTTAGCTCGCTTATACTCATTTTTAGACACTTAATACTTAATATTCCACGTCAACACGGAATAATGTCACGGATACGATGTGTTAGTGTCTTATAATCTGGGTTAGTGGCCTTGCTAAGTAGCTAACCGTGTTAAATTTGTCAGCGTGTGCAGAAATTTAAGGAAATCCTGGACGTTAAGAGTCGTAACGTTGGCGTAGTTTCCATTTAGAGATCTATGTATTGACCTGCTTTGTCAGTAACACACACAAACTTCTCCTTTTTTTGTGTTGTTTACATGCGTTTAACTTATGTTGTGGTTGTCGGGTTGAATTTCTCGCCAGCTAAAGCTAATGTTAGCCGTCTACGGGACACAATCTGCTGTGTCCTGACGTCTGTGTGTGCGTTGTGGATGTTTTAAAAAATTCCCATGTGGATCTAAGTTTGCGTTCAGATTAATTGAAATGACACTAAAATTTCGCCGAAAGAAAGAAGGCACCGATGCCGATAGACTGTTGTTGTCAAAGGACGGTAAATAATAGCCACTGGTTCCCATTAACGCCATTTTAACAGAGGCTCCCCTCTCTGTGAGGGCCTGTGTGGTGGTGTTTTTATTTTGCGGTTCGGTGCCTTCCTCCACCGGACCGGGGGACTTGAATAAAGTGCCTTTGGGTCTCACTGGAGTTACAAAAGGAGGTGCCGTTTGAACATGGAGGGCCCGAGCCGAAGCACTGGATTCAGGCAGAGCCGACGGTCCCGTTCACAGCGCGACAGGGAGCGGCGGAGGAGGCGAGTGGACCTGGCCCATGAGCGGGCCACATCCCTGTCCTCGGGCTCCGATCGGGAGGCTTGTGGGACGAACAGTGTGCTGGGTCCCGGTGGTAGAGAATGCCGGCCCGGTTTTGGGAGACACAGGCCTCCACGACGGAGGAAGAGAGAGTCTGTGTCCTGCGAGGAAGACATCATTGATGGCTTCGCTATTGCGAGCTTCATCAGCTTGGAGGCACTGGAGGTAAATGTCTCAGTTTGATGTCCTTACACTCATAATTTCCAAATTAGTGCAAACAAAGTGATGGATCACTCCTTGATGTGATGTGGCGTGGCAGACTATTGGCACAAGCCCATTTCCTTTAATTTATCTGAACTGATTGGCTTGTGTAGAGCAGTGGAATTAAAACTTAATCCATTTTTGATGGCTGCTGTCTGCACTCCTCTCCCATCACGTCAAATCACGCCTTCATCCCTCCAGCTAAAGGTGTGAGAGAGCTACAGAATGAACTCCTCAACTCCTGACACCATTCCTCAGCAAATCCACTCAGGGGCCAACCACACCAAAACCCCAAGGCATCCCTGTGATGGTTTCTAGAGAGAGGCCTTAATTATTCATGTACTAATTCTTTGAGGTGTTGACGAGCTGCCAAATGGCTTTTCAGAGAAAAGAAAGGAAAACTAATCCACAAGAAAAATAATGTATTGTGTTGTGTTCAAGTACCTCGACTCTTCACCTAATGCTTCTCATTCCTGACTTGCTCAGATCAGGTGTCTATCCGTTAAAAAACAGGCAGGAAATTGGCTAATGTGAAGTTTCCGGCATGCCTTTAACAGCTTAAATACATCATGTGTACGTATGTATGTAGAGATATTCACATGACACTGAGCTCTGAGCCTTCTCATGAAGAGAAAACAATCTTTAATATTGATTCAATGTGCCCTTCAGGGTGGGTCTGATGGCATCACAACAGGAAACCAAATTACTCGTCAGTACGCTGTTGTAAAACTGCCTCGTTGCCCGCACATACAGTTCCACTATTCTCTTGGGTTAACTTGATTTTACAGTCAAATGAATGAGTGAATGCCAACGTTGATGGTTACAGTCTGAAACTGCTACCACCAAAAAGTTTGTGGTGTTTACTCGTGGAATGTGGCAATTTCCTTTTTCCGAATTTCAAATTTCCTGCCTGAATTTATTAACGTCAGTAACGGCCTCGGTTATTCTTTAAAAAAGATATTTAATTATTTAAAATCGCTTCCCTCAGCTGGACAGACGAGCCGCGGTGACCTTTGTGTTCATTCAAAATGCAAATATCTGTTTTAGCTACAATAATATACAATTTAAACCTCATAAATCTGAAGGTTTATTCTGTTTGGTAGACACACATCTATCTGCCAACTGGATTTTTAAATCCACAGAGCAGTTGTGGGACAAATGCAGCAACAGCACAGATGTTATTTCTTTATTTGGGTCTTAGTCACCGATATATTTCACCTTAATACAAACCGTTCCCTTTTCCTCGATGTCAAAACAGACGTTACACCTTTTATCTCATTGAAGATCTCTGCTTTGCATGTAACTCACTGGTTCTCGACATTTTTAGCAAACAGCTCAGAGCGAAATTCAAATTTAATTTAAACATATTTTTGAGTCCTGATGAGGTAACACTTCTGAGTGTTTCACCAGAAAAAGGTGAAAGAATTTATTCCTCTTTTCTGTCATCTCCCACAAGCTCTCAGATTTATCTCCTGACCCCCTGGGGTAGATGGTGCGGGCGATAATTGATCAGAAAGATGGGAGCCTCTATGCGCTGCATTGTCCTCCAATACAACCATCCCTTTGTGTGTTTTATCTGAGGGTTTATGTTATATTGTGTATATTTTTAAGAATATTAGAGTCACGTTTGTGAAGTTCAATGCAACTCAGCCACAAAATACAGTCCGAAAACACACCATATAATTTGAGTCTACACACAAACAGCTGAAGTAACCGTCTCGTGCAGGCTGCTGTATTGCATTACATCATTCTGGTGTTTCTATTTTTGTGATCACTCAGACTATGCAGAAATTAGGTCTGTTGGGATGTTAACGGCACGTACCTAGCCTGTGGTCTTTGACCCTCAGGCGTGCATTCATGTTTATTGGTGGACACTAATTGTAATTTTTCTCCCCTCTTCATCAGATGGACTGCTCTCTGAAGCCCAGTCAGCGCACTGATATGCTAGGAAGAAGGAACAAGGGGAAGAGGGGGCCGGAGGAGAACGGCGGAGGTCCACTGTCCGAGCCGGAAGAAGGAGCCCCGCACAGCTACTCCAGCAGCTGTTTGCACAAGAGTAAAAATAAGAGACGGAGGATAGAGGTGAACCATTGAGTTTACGACTCTACTGTGCTATTATGTTTTGGTTGGACGTACCTTTATCTTGTCACCTTTAGATATGGAGCTCTAACTCTTAATCAAATAGCAATGTTTACATTTGTGTAGTGCTGCTGATCTGTACATCCTGCTTTTGAAAATAACCTAGTAGAACTGGTTTACAACACCTGTCATTCAAGGGTGCTTTTCTTCATGTAGGAGAGCAGCCAGGAGGGAAAACATATTTTACTTTAAAGTTTAATCGCTAAACTTTTTCCATTTTAAAACCTGTTTGTATTCCTCTTTTAGGGACATCCTTTGGAGACTGGCTATATTGTAAGTTTCCTTTCTTGTATTGTAGCAAAAACAACGTTCTGATGTGTCCTGCAGCATCGTGCAAGCTGCTTTAAAACTGTACATTAGTTAAAATATTCCAATAGATCCAAATCTCATTGTTTTTTTTTCTCCCCCGTCTTCTTTTAGTGTGACACTGAGAGTGATACCGGAGACAAGGTGTGTATTCCTTGAGTGTTATGTTATTAATTAAGGGCTTTTCTTATTATGTAATGAAGGTGTGACACTTGTAGTTGGCACAGTTAATGATTTAAAAAAATATTCTTGAATAGAAACACAACAAGACAAACTCAAAGATGTTGTTAGGTCGTGTAACAGACTGATTAATATGTTGACTTCTGAGTGTAGCTTCAATGAAATCTTTGTTTTGTGTCCCTGTCCAGGCCTCCGACAACGACATGGACCCGGTCTTCACAGTCAGTACAAGGAAAGGTATGAGCAATTCACTGCTGCCCATCCACTTTTCTTTTCTTACTGCTGCTTCACGTTGATAAAACAATGAACTGATGCGTCAGTCACCGGGCCTATATTTAGATCTCAACAGAAAATGAGTGAAGTAAGCAGGGATTGTTTTTATTTTTGAATTATCTGCAAATGTTAAAGGATCAGAACACACAGCATACTGTCCTGTTCAGTGATACGACATGAAGGATCATCGTTTGGTGCTTCCATGCCTCAGGATACATCCTAGGGCTGCATCCCAGTCAGAATTTTCCAGTTTTAGTTGGGCCACCTCGACTATCCTTTGCATTGTGAAGACTAAATGATGTTCTCTTCTTTAGTTGTGGAGCCTACCCCCTCAACGATGGGCACAACTATGGGCAAAAGCTGCCCGCCTCTACCGGCCCGTTGCGGCGGAGTCTCGCGGTTGATGGTGACCCCGAGAGTATCCGGCCTGGAGCGAAGCCAGGAGAAAAGCTTGGAGCAGCATTTCCCAGAGCCTGTTTCTTCTTCTACCTCTACTGTCCCCTTCCCCTGCCTGCCTTCCCCAGTCACCTCCTCAGGCACGGTCCCGCGGCACAGCCCGTTCAACAGTAACGGCAGCCGCCATAACGGCAGCCCGCCGCTCTCCAAACCCAAACCCTTCCTCACTTTGTCTGGACGACCTCACCCCATCTATAGCAGGTATGAGGACATTTATTATTATCTTTTTTTATAATGATTTTGTGTCATATAAAAGACAAATTCAAACTTTTTCTTTCTTTCTCCTCAGGAGCAGCACGCCGGTCAAACCTCCCTCATCTGCCTCATCTGTCGCGCCTTCCTCATCCTCCATGCGCCCCCCGACTCCCTCCACCAGTGTGTCGGTGCCCTTTAGGGGCTCAGGATCCTCAGGGCCCCTCAGGCCTCCATCCCGAGCCAGCTCTGGGGCCCTCTTCACACCCTCACCTGGCCTGCCTCCTCCTCCGCCTCTGCTACAAGGTCCTGCCCACTCAACTGCAGCAGGTACAGTGAACAGGCGTTTTGTTATGTATTGATGAACTCGGGTTTGATCACATCAAAACAAGTATTGCATTCCTTGTATAAAGCAGAGACACAATGTTGCCCTGCTTTGTATTTAGAGACTGAATAAGAAGCGCATTAAAAACCACTCTAACCAACACTCTATACTTTTTGCTTAAATAAAAGAGCCATCTGTGGTGTGATTTTGATGTATTATTTTGAATAACTCTCTTTATTTTCTCTCCTTTTACTTTGGACCCCTCAGATCAGGAAATCATGCGTCATAACTTAAACTCCCACTTCTTGAACTCACAAGAGCGCGAGGGCAGACGCAGCGTCCCAGGGGCCGAAAACAACGCAGCGGCTGCGGGACGCTCCACTCCCGGTGGTCCATCGGCATCGAGCTCCGCGCCGGGCTCGTCGGGCCGCGCATCTCAGAACCAGCAGAGCGTGGCACCCCTGGCCTTCCAGTTCCATCAGCACAACCACCAGCACCAACACACGCACACTCACCACTTCACGCCTTCTTGCACCCACAGCCACCGCACCGCCTCTGGTGAGATCCTCTCTCTGTCTCTCGCTGCTGCTGCTGCTATGCCGAACATCTGTGTCGTACTTGAAATTCCAGTGTGGCTGGAATGTTGCTTTTTGAGATGTTTTAACCCACACGCTGCTTGTGTCTTATTTTTTTTTTAAAGTTTGATAAGTATCCCGGCAAAATGGACGGGCTGTACCGACACCCTGTGAGTACATTGTGTAATCTTACTGATTATTTAGGTGATGATAATTTACAGGAGATTAAACAGCTGTTTCATGATAAAGATATATATGTGTGTGTGTGTGTGTTTCTGCATCATGGCAGTTCTTCCCACAATACCCGCCGCCCTCAGTGCCGAGTATCCAGCCTGTGATTCCTCCCACCGGCCCTTTCAGCTCCTTGCGAGGAGCATTTCAGCCAAAGGTGAGAAAAACTCTCTTGACATCTTCGTATTAATTATTCTAGTGCGTCCAACAAGACGTCAGGGGACATCTCGCATTACCTGGTGTAATTTTTGTCTCTGCATTGACTAGAGTGACACACTGGATTTAAATATGAAGCGTTTGATGACAATTAGACTTCCCAGACAATGTCGCAGGTGCTGAAGGGGTAATTTATTGAGGAGCACTGACCCTTCTCACATCAGGGGCACTTCAAGGCTTCATAACGACTCTACCTTCTTACTTAATTCAAGCTGTACTTAGCATAGCTAAAATGACACTGAAAAAGTAAAGACTGTCAATCATTTGTAGAGCTGTAGATCATTAGGCTGTGGCTGATGTTGTTGTGCTGTGTTTGTGACAGCCTCTTGTCCCTCAGGGAACGGGTCCGGATATAACTGCACGACTTGGGGTCGTGCCTCACCACCTGCAGCCCAAAGACCCCAGGGTAAGGACAGCACGCTCACTAAGAGTCTGACGTTTGCATCATTGCTCTAGCAGATGTCCTTTTTTTTTGTTTGCATTAGAACTCTGTAACAGCTAGTTTAGGCTAGAATGTGCTGCAACGGGCTTTAGTCAGTGCAGTAAAGAGTGCAAAACTAATCCTGATAAAGAGTGAGATATGTTGATTAAAAGTGGTTTTACACTTCTGTTCTCTTGTAGCTAACTGATCCATTTGGGACATCGTTGAAAATCAGTAATGTAAGCAAAAACAGATGTTTTTGAATCCCATGGCTCCTTAAAATCTTCAGCCTGTTTTTTTTTACTTTCTCACTGCTTCACTCACTCTTTGCACTAATCTCACTTGTAATCTCAACTGCTACTGGTCTATTCTCTGCCCTTGCACACCCAGTTAGATATCTCAGACCCAGAAAATTACCCCGTGTAAAATGTATGTGGTTATTCTTTCCTCCATGATTTTCTTGTTTCCCTGCTCATGCATTTTTCACTGACTTTTTTTTCCCTTTGATTTTTCCCAAACTTTAAACTTGAGCTCTCGCGAGTAACCTTATCTCCAGCTGGAAAAACCCCAACCTTGTGTAGAGGCTAGATGAGACATTTTCTGAACAACAGGAACAACATCTGACTCTGTGTGCAAAGGCTTTAAAGTTGTACATGCAAGATTCATGGAACAACATCAGTAAACCTCTGTGATTTTTTTTTTTGTGCTGTGCAGAAACCAGGAAAATGGTGTGCTATGCATGTATATGTGGCCTGGATGATTCTAAGCCATCAGAAAAAAGTGAAGGTACGTGTCCCGAATTGAAACCATGTGTTCAGTTCAGTCGTTCAGTCATAAAGTCATTTTATCCCAGCGAGAGTAGGAAAGTGCTGTGACCCCTTTTTAATCGCCTGGTTAACTCTTCTACTCTGTCCTTTCAGCAGATGCAGGCTGATCCTCACAAGTTGGACTTCCGTAGTGACTTGCTGGCCCGTCTTCCTGGAGCTGGGGGATTGGGCCCCTTGGGGCCCATAGGAGGAGCCCTGCCTCCCACTCATGATCTGACCAGACCTCCCAGTCAGTCAGTCTTTCCTTTAGGGCCAGTCAATCCGTCCTCAGCTCCTTTCATCTCTCCATCAACGCCTCACTCCTCCTTCCTCGCACCAACTGCACACTTGGGTAAGAGCGTCTCAAAAAGACACATCTGTATGGCGCCACTTTGATTCACCCACCCCAGAAGTTTCAGCACAGCTTAAAGCCTGCGTTGAACGTTTATATCAACACAGTATTTCTGACATTTCTTTGCATTTATGTTTTTTTAGATCCATACGGTCGATCCCCACCCTTCACCCCACTGGGAGCCCTCGGTTCTGGTGCCTTTGGAGGACTTGGCAGCCCAACACTGGGTCAGTCTTGTGATGCTAGTCTTGAAACAAAAACCATAAAGGATGGGTTCAGATTTTATTTTTATACAAACGTCGCATGTCATATGTGAGTCAGCGGAATAAGTGTGTGTTCTGACTGGCTGCGTTGGTGGTATCATGTAGCTTCAGGTTCGGGTATCCAGTAAGTCCAGTCTGAATAATAAATCTGTGAGTCTGAAGGCTTACCAGACGCCAAAGCACTGCACAGTGGTTTATCACACAGGATTTTACATCTCTGGTAGCACGGCAGCAATAACTTGTTTGTTATTGCGACAATCAGAAGGTAAACAGCAGAAAAATGTTGTGGCAAAAGTTGAGTGAGATTCAGCTTCTTTTGCTGGACGACACCAGAAGATGCAGGTCTTAAGGCGGGTTATTGGTCCTCTCTGCAAACTGGCTGTGAAATGATCCCTTCTTAATGCTACTGGTACAGAATCCACAGTATAAAAACGCATTGTAAAGTTCAGCTCTCCCTGCCGCGTCACAATAATGAAGCACACTGGGGAATTTGTACTATAAAGGCTGCAACTTATAATAATGATAATTCTTACTCAGACTGCTGCAGCCTCATATTGGCTACAGCTGAACTTTAAACAACACAATACTGTGGATTCTGTCCCCCATCTATTAGAGCATAGTCACATTAGAAAGGGGTGACGCACAGCCAGTATGGACAAGAGAAATAATTACAGCAAATACGAGCAAAATCCAAACCAGTCCTTTAAGTCCCAACTCGTGTCTGAGCTCTGTCTTTATGTCTGTATATATGTGTTAAAGAATATTTAGTTTACTTTGCACCTATGAAAAGTTGCCTGGTTGCCTTCGAATACGTCAGAGGGTGCGAAAAAAGTCGTTCTCTTGACGACGTAATGAAATGTGTAATGTTTTTGAATTTGTAACTTTGTTTAACGTCTGTGTGAGTGGGGGAGTAAAACACACAAATTGGGACATTTACTGTCATCGGAGCTCCCCTCCTTAAAAAACTAATGACGAGCTTGTCGTGGCTTGCTGAGTTGCACTTATCCTAGTTGACGTCATGAATCATGCCTGTTCGAAACGTTCGTAGACTGTGACTATATTTATATGCCAGGGTTCATACAAAAATGCTCGTGTTTCATCTCCACAGTCAAGCAACTGTCGTCTAATTTGTTTGCCTTAAGTCCTTCGTTGATCCCTTTTCCTGGAAACTTGCATAAATAATTATGATCAGAACATCCAATCAGATGATACACAGAGCGGTGTGAAGGAATTCTGTAAACTGACAGTTTAGATGTGACGATAAAGGCTTCGAGAGTCTGGAATTTTTTGTAAAAGTGTTCATCATTTTAAAAGCTGTACCAACCCTGTTATGCACAAAATAATGAGCCCGCTCGTGTCTAACGCATTTCATACATTTTGCATTGGCCTCCACTGAACCTTCCACAACAAATCTGACATCTCTGCTGTAAGAACTTAAAATTAAAACAGCAGTTTGCAAAATAAGATCATACGGTCGCAAAAAAGTGAAATGAGTGCCAGGAAGGTTGCCACGTTAAAGCAGAGGTAAAGGTAAGGGATGAATGCAGATTGTAGCTACTTCTACTGAGCATTTACATTCAGCAGCTAATCGTGTGGTTTGGGTTGTAAAGCTAACTGTGAAAACAGGAACTGTGGACGTGGCTCCTTCGAAAGAAACTGATAAATCATTCAGCCTGCTATTCTTACGAGAGAGATTTATTATTGTAGCGGGTCATCTTCTTCTTATAACATTATGAACCCATAATATACAGAGAGACTGGAAGGAATATTGTAATGAGAGTTTAATTGTAGAACGAGTCGGCCTAAAGAAAACTCTAACAACGCTTTCTTTTTCCTGAAGAAATAAATGTTGACATTTGAGTTTTCTCCTGAAACTACAGTGGATGTTTTGTGAGGAACTGAGATTGCTTGTTGAAGTCATACATGAATATTGGAGATTTAACACGGCCCATCTTCCTTCCCTTTTTTCTGCTTCCTCTGCAACTCTGCTCTCAGTCTCTGTGTCTGAATTTTTATAGAAAGTATACACTCACGGCCACTTCATCGCCATGAATTCTAGTTTTATGAAACGTATCATTTTTCAGTTTTTGTTGACACAGTCAGAGAGGTCATATTTCTACTGTTTATTATTGAGGCTGTAGTGGGTGGTGATGTTGAACTGGGGAGCATTATATTGAAAGCGGTGTGTAAAGTTATGGCTCTGTCATGTATGTAAATGGTCAGAATATTAGAAACACTTCAGTATAATACAGTCCAGTTCAACATGACTGCAGCCTCAGTAATCTCCCTGACGGTGTCAATCAAAACTGAACATTATTACAGATTTATGGCAGATTGTTGTTGTATTAGATGGACATTAGGTTGTACAGGTGTATCTATTGAAGAGGCCGTTGAGTGCATATACTTGACACGCTCTGTTGCTCAGTAAACACGTTTTCTCTACAAACATTTCATTAACGCATCAGGTATATAACCTATAACCAAACAGCCTAAATTTATGCAGCATCAAAGTCACAAAAATACAAAATTTTAAGCACTCGGTGTAACTTTTGTTACCTGACAGTTCTTGATTTCCTGAGATGAAATGCGCAGATCGACTTCCACCTCTGTGCAGGATAATCTTGTCTTAACTTTGGCCGAGGCGTTCGGTTGTCATCACTCACTGCTTTTCTCTCCTGTCTTATAGCACGTCCACAGCTCAGCTGTCACTGTCAGGGACATGCTGTGTACAAGATTGGATGCATCAACTTGAGTAATGAGCTAACATTTCTGCCAATTCAGAGAAAATAATGGTTTATTGGGAAGTTGTTTTGCAACAACTAGACTAAGCTGTGTGTTCAGTGCTAAACCACATTAATTAAAGGGTTACAAGATGTGATCATTTAGCAAGGGCCGACTTGTTTTGATCAAGAGTTCTTTTGTGCACGCTGTAACAGAGTTTAAATAATGTGAAAGAACTGTAACTGTAATCATGCTCATTAGGATTATATTAGATGCTAACAACAAGATCTGGTGAAAATTATGCAAATTTGACTTCTTTTTCTTCTAATTTTACTTATTTAATTTGAAGGTTTTTCAGGGTTGTTTACATCTCTTCTACACATGAACCACTCTGTTTTTTTGGTTTGTTTTCTAACAAAAAATGTCCTTCTGGTCCACAGCGAGCTCTGTGTTTGGCCCTAAAGATTCGCCAGCTAGTGTGGTCGGAGGTTTACCCAACCCTAACCATCATGACCCATGGAACCGTCTACACGGTGGTCCATCTGGGTTCCCTGCTGGCCCCAGCTGGGCTAAAGGGGCGGACAAGCGGGACGAGAGGGATCGAGGGAAGGAAGGAGAGAGGAGAGACATCCCCCATATCAAGGACGAAAAGGACAGGTGTGACATTCAGCTGATTTCAAAACTGGCTTTACGTTTGTAGAAACAGTTTGTGGTTGCGTTAGCAGTCAGTTACCTCAGGAAGATCACAGATCTCCCAGTGAGATGTGGACCTGACAAAAATCATCCAAACTAAAAAAAAAAAAACACAATAAAACCCACACAGAATAGATAACACAACAAATATTTCCCCTCGTATCTCTGCATCTTAAAATCCTTTGTTGACAAATTAAAGTGTGATACTATCAGCAGTTATTAAGTGCACTTTATTTTTGTCACTAATCAGTCAATGAAGTACACCCTTAAAAATAAAGGTTTGAGTTAGAACCTAAAGTGGTTCTTCATGGTGACGCCACAGGGAACCTTTTCGGTTCTGCAAGAACTTTTACCAGTTGGTTCCTTAAAAACAATTTATCATCAAGTTCTTCCATGTAAATCGTTTTTGTCCTTGAGTTCATTCAAGGTGCAATTAATAATAAATTGAATTAGATTATTTAATTTTCAATTCAAAAGTTGAATAATTCTCAGATTGCTCTCTGTCATAGTAGAACTTTACAATTATAAATGATGTCAACTCACACAGCCAAAGGTTAGTCAACAGTTCAGCATATAGCAGCCGTTAGTTAAAAAAACACGTTCAAACTGTCTGTTTGTTTTTACCAAAACCAGGTCACGTTGTTGCAAAGGGAACTTTGCAAGAATGGGGTGGAACCAGTAATCAGTTTTCTAAAGAAACTTTAAAGTATAAAAAAGATTATTGTAGCTGCAATTGTGACTTTTTTTTGCATTCAGTTCCCAAAAGAACCTTAAACAGCAAAAACAGGATTCTTAAGTTGATTTTTTTTTTTAACATGTAACATGAACCAACGGCTACAAACCAGGAAAAGGAGAGTAACACCTGCGTGTTCTCAATTTCCTGTTTTCATTTTAACTGCCAAACAAACACAAACACATTCGTGAGTTTATACGTTCATAATGTTGTGACATAAATTAATTCATCATAATCGTGAAATCCTCAGACTATAACCGTACCATCAAAATCGTTGCATTCCGAGATACTTGTGGCATGTTTACATTATATTATATACAGCATATATACATACATAAGCTTGTATTGCCAGTACATGCATCTAAAACTGCCACACAGTTTATTAATATGTAGTTAAAGTGCTGCATGTTAGGACTGGTGTTAGTGTTTGTTATGAATGATGTCCATCATGTAACTTTTGTGCATGTTCTGTTTTTCAGAGACAATATGCTGTATGGCCGACAACCTGTGAGAATGTCTCCAGTTGCCCCGTCTTTCAAGCCTCGCAGTAGCACCCCAGTTTCCCACATCAATGGTCACAGCAGTGCCACGGGGAGCAGCGGGCCTATCGAGGACCTGACACGCAGCAAGTAGAGACAGAGAACGTGAGCGAGACAGAGACAGAGATGGAGATAAGAGGCCGCTGCCAACAGTGTCTTCACGAGGGCTGTCTCTCGGCTCTTCATCTTTAGTAGCAGACAGAGACAGACCGCGGTCTTCCTCATCTTCTGCACTTGCTACTCCCCGCCTCCAACCGATCAGCCCCATCTCCTTTGGACCTTTACCCCCGCCCACTGGTCCCCACAACACACAGCCTCCACAGCGAGCCCTCACACTCCCAAAGAGATGGCAGCCTCCTTCTTCCTCTGCAGCTTCTGCCTCTGTCACTTCTTTGTCTCAGGCCAAGAAGTCTGACCGGACCCCGACACCTGTCTCCAAACCTCCGCTGCTTCTCCCGCCAGTTAAAGTCAAAGAGGAGCGGAAAGAGGAGCCGGAGCATATCCCCATCACCCTGCCTCACACGGCACCCAGTCACAGCTTTGACCGCCCCAACAGCCATCCACACCACCACCCTAGTTCTGGAACCCCTTCCTCTTCCTCTTTATCACTGACTCCCACTCCTGGTGTTCCCCTCCTGTCACACACTCCAAACCACCCCAATTCCCACCAACACCTCTCCCTGCTGGACCGCTCCAGGGCCATTGAAGCGTATCTGGGGAGCACAGCAGGTGCTGGGTTGGTAGTGGGTCCAGGAGGAACGTTTCCATGGTCCAGGTCAAGGACCACCGCAGGGTCCGCATAGCTTCACCTGGGACCCCTGGAGGGAGTTTGCGGCTCAGCAGCAACATCATCAGCATCGCAGGGAGGCCTTGGCACTTCGGTCTGACCCTCACTTAGCCCTGCGATCCGATCCACATTTGGCCCGACTGCTCCAGCATCAGCGTCTTCTGGAGGCAGAGAGGGTTGCAGCTGTAGCAGCTGCAGCCGCAGCAGCCGCTCCCTCACCACCCTCCGACATCTACCTCTGCTGCCTCCACCTCTGCTGTCCGCCAGGAGTTTGGCCTAATGGCCCATCACTTTGACCGCCCTCATCACCTCGGCCCCGGAGGACTGATCGATGAGGAGCAGCGTGCCCAGATCCTGAGGGAAGACTTTGAGCGGGCTCGCTACTTTGGGATGCACCCACACCTCCCTGCTGGCTCTCACCTCTCAAGCCCCTCTCATGCTGCTACTGCCGCTCACCTGGAGCAGCTCCACCCTGGCCTTCTCTCCCACTCGCTCCAACACGGAGCCTCCTGCTTCCCAGCACCACGCTGGCCTCTACGCCGCATAGGCCATCTGAACCCACACCACGTGCCCAACGGCATCCTGGCAAAACCCCTGCAGGCTTGGTGGGAGCTCTGGCAGTCGGTGCGCCGCCTCCACTCATTCCGTCCATCACCAGCCGGTCGTCCACGCCTCCCCGCAGTTCTAGACTTGGAGGGCCAGGTGATCTGGCACTGTACAGCGCCCACAAAGACGGAGAGTCCAGATAGTACAGGGACAACACTGGAGGAGATTAAGGAAATGTCAGGATCACTGTGCTGCTCTCAACCTGCCCCCTTTTCCTCTTGCAGACTAATAACCCTGCCCTCCCAGTTACACAACCAAACCAGCTGCAGTCACCAGGACTGGCTGGAGGTGATGGTAGGGAGGGAAATGCAAGATGTGGAATATGCGCAATGGTTCTATCAGTGCAATTTAAAGGTACATGGTTTCTGTGCATCCTTGGTGTATTTTTATTTTATACTGGTTGTTGGTTATTACAGTAGTCAATGTTGAAAAGCTGTGTGAAGAGGCAGAGGACAGCTTTTTTTCATTTGTCAGGTGAATTATGATCCATGCTTTTGAGCAAGCCTTCTCCGGGTGGATTGGAAATGACTTCCAGAGGGATGTACACTGTGAAAACATGTCAGGAGTTCATCCTCAGCTTGGTTAACTCATGGGATATGATAAAGCCCTCCTCTACATAAATCAACCCTGATTAGGTATTTGTGGACGGGGGTCTTCAGAAATACAGTGGTAAAGTGGTGCTTTCTGTTCTGTCTTTGTGTCTTTTTGTCCTTGTGAAAAGACAAATTACTGACGAGACCATTTAATGAAGATCGGTAAGCATCGCACCTCAGTTTCCTGCTTTACCCAAAAATCTAAAACCCAAACCCCTCAGCTTCACTGATAATGAGATTCAACCTTTTTTTTGGCTTGTTTTTTTTTGTTTGTTTTTGTTTTGTTTTCAAAGGATGAATGGCAAAATGAACTGTGCTACACTGTGTGAGTGAACACAGCGTTTTAGAGCTTCCTGTAACTGTTTCCCAGTCTCCTCTCGACTATATGTGCAGGACCAGATTATAGTAGTCTAGAGAAATTGCCTTTGTAATTATTATTCTTAACATTAATTATCTTCTATAATAATAAATATATTCACTGTTATGTTATTTGTCTTTGTTTCGGGTATCAACCAGTACTCTCTCCCCAGGTAGTAATCTGTTTCAAATCATGCAAAAGACAAAGCAAAAGGCTTCTGCTTCACAGAAAACTTTCGATGCTTGTGAACATTCATTGCAGCCTCTGGCCTCTTCAAGGATCTCATCTGTGACTTTATTATGCCGAGAGGGAGGTTTGCCTGTGTGTCATTGGTTGTGTGTTATATCCATTTGGGACTATGGGAGCCTTGTACATTGAACTGTCGAGTTGTTTCATCAACAAGAATAAGTTATATACATGGATAAGTGGGACATCTGCTGAAGAACTGAAAAAAAATATATGTACTTGTGTCAAAAGACAGCTAGACAGTGGGTATCCTGAGAGGGAGAAGACTGGGTCGATTATTTTAATATGACCATTTTATACCTTTCAAACCTCCCTAGAGACCACAAAGATTAATTATTAAATGAATTGTTGTTTACTCTGTTGTGTGGGTCTTTTGTTCTGAGCCTTTTAACATTAGGACTGTTTCATCATTGATTCATCTGACAATTTTTTTAATGATTCCATTGAAATACTCATTAAAATGTGAAATATGACAATTCTAAGAGACTAAGCTGGCATCAAAACATCAAAAAATGATTGCTTTGTCTGACCAACAGCCCAAAGCTAAAGGATATGTTTACCAGCACATATTTACATTTTAGAAGCTGCAACCAGTGTTTTTTAAATTAAAAATGCATTTATTTTCTGTCAATGCTTTATTAAAATTACATTTGATGTGTAACTTCCTCACACATAATATGACAGGTTGACAATTGATTTTCTATATTATTTAAACAGAAAAAAAGGATATTTTGAGGCACCGTCATCATAATCCTGCATTTAAAGGTAATAATGAGAAGGAAAGTACTTAACACTTATTTTATTAATAATAAGGAAGTCTTACACATCGCTATGGCTCAAATGTTACACGTTATGTATCATTTTGTCACAAAATTATTCAAAAGAAGAAAATAAACCCATATATGTGTTAAGAAGTCTCATTACAATGTATTTATCTATCGAAATTACGACAAAACTATTGTTTGACAGGAAGAAATACAAATTATTAACCGTCTTAATGTCAATTAGCACAGACGTGTTTATATAATTCTACGTTTAAAATAATTAATTGCAATATTTCTCATGAAGCGAACCCAAAATCAGAAATATCAACATTTCAAGTGGCGCGCTTGACGACATCTCGCGAGATTTCGGTGCTGCTCTGTACTTTGTCAGCAGCAGCGGACCTCCATTTCGCTGCGTAAAGTCTCCTCCCCGCGACCGCTACATTCTGCGCCGAAACCCAGTCTCTCCCGGTCCGTATTTTAACTTCTTCCCACAGACCTAGTGGTACCTCGTTGGGTACCGGGAGACAGTTTGGATTACTGGCATCACGGATTGAGTGCGATTTTGTGCGGATGACGACTCCTTCAACGAGAATTTAGTAAAAGAAAATTGGTCGGAAATTTCAGGTAGGTGGGAACTTAAGATGGCGGCCTTGAGAGGGAGGGGGGAGGCAAGGAGGAAGTAATGGGGGAATTGAGGGGGGCTCGGACTAACGAACGGACACAATCAGACTGCATTTCGCTCGGTAGTATTTCTGAACGGGCTGCGTTGAAATGTATCGGCTCTACACTGAACCAAGAGAGGACAACGAAATAAAAAAGCCACAGCTCCGAATGAACTCCAATTTTAAACCGCGCTTAACGAAATAAATCACCGTTTAAAGCGTCATTTCCTTACCGTCGCTTCTAAAGAGCCAACAGTGGACCTGTGTGTGTGTGTCCCTAAAATCCCCCGAATAATCATTGCAAAATTTATATAGAACTTTGTAACATTGTTTTTTTTGTTCTTTTGTCTATTTAAATAGAAAGTAACAGGTATTAGTGTTTGTAAATAATTAATTTAAACTCGTTTATTTTTGTATAAAACAGATTTGACCCCACGCAATGACGTCACGGGTGCTTGTCCCCCTCCTCTCTGTATAGTGCATGCAGAAGCGGGTTTTTAATGCGACTTTTTCAGATGTTTTGTGCCCCCGATTGTTGAAGTAATTTCAGCGAATATGTCGCGGCACAAGACGGGCTTTTCTTTACTGAAGCTCGGATCATTACATAACTGCGGGTGGGATTCGGGGGGCGCCTGCGCATCAAATGAAACGCACCCTTACTAACTCTTTTTCTACCTTGCTGCTAGTTAGCAAGCAAGAAAGCCAGCAGGCAGCAGGCTTCCCCCTCAAGTGCCACCCAAGCAGTGTTTTTGTTAAAGCGAAGCTAACGTCAGCTAGCCCCAAGCACACTAGCCAAACCGGTAACGGTTAGGCGTTAACCGTTTAAAATTATGCGGCTCTTTTTTTTTTTTTATTAAAGAACACGACTCCTCCGAGCTTGTGTTATCGTTGCCACACTCACAAGTCGATTCATATAATCATCTTTTCACATGTAACACCTGAATAAAACGTTTAAATCCCCAGCCGTTAGCGGTTGTAGCTTTTAAAGTTAACGGCTAACTAACGAACGATTTAAATTTACGTTCGCGAGCGTTAAATGAATGACTGACTGGAGGCCCTCGCGCGCGCTTGGTCACCACCACCACCACCGGCTTTTAGCTCGAGAGAGAGAGCGCGTGCTGCAGGATTCCCAACGTCTTCCTGTGGGCGACTGCAGCAAAACGGCACAAACTACGGGAGCAGCTAGCTATCTAACGCAGCTGCCCGTGTTTTACTGCTCCTGTGTGCTGTTAGTATTATTTTTATCGCCGCCGCTGCAGGTACAGCCGTTAAAACACAGACAAATAACACCAACTAGCTGTAGTTTGTTAGCCTAGCTGCTCTCGTGACGTGACATGTTACTCATCGTCCCCACACATTGTGATATTTTGTTTACTAAATGTCACATCTAGATGTGTGCTGGCTTTAGCTCGTGTATGGCTCAAAACTCACTGTTATCCTCACGCATTAGTGTTGTTTTAATTGTGAGAGATGTATGTGCAGTTGGTAAAAGTTAGCATCCGTTTCTGTGTTTCGCTTCCTCAGAATATGTGGAGGGACCCTAATTGCAGCATCCTGGAAGTAGAAAGCACAGAAGATCTGTGTCTCACACCACAGACAGGTGAGAAGTTTTGCACACCTATTCAGTCAGTTCTGCATGCTAACATATGTGTCCAATATGTGGCTTAAAGGTCCAGTGTGTAAGATTTAAAGGGCTCTATTTATGGAAGATAACTTGTTGTGTGGATGTTCTTCCACAGAGTCTCTCTGGCTCTAGATCGTCCTTTTCACGTGTTTTGTGCCACTATAGTTTCTCCTTTATATAAGGAGAGGGTGAAACAAGGGGGTTGCATTCCCAAACTACACCTAAATCCTACACACTGCTTCCTTTTAAGTTAAAATCATATTGTTTTGATGTAGATGTATGTCTTGCCTTTTGTTAAGATAGTGAGTCAAGTGGTTAGTAGGTGGTGAGAAGTCTTCTTGTATAAAGAGAGAGAGCTCACACTGACTGCCTACTTATATTTCTGCAGAGTTTTTTTCTTTCTCTCAGTATGTTACCCACTTGGTGCAGACACTTTGCTAACAACCTGTGTTGCCCCACAGGTGCAGTGTGTAGCAGGGGCAGCACAGAGGAAGGAAGCTCTGGGGAGGAGGCGGTGCGGCAGCGTGCCCCTCCGGCTGTGGATGTGCTGGGTGGCAACCCCCAGGCTGCACAGAATGTGGCTGGGGAGTCACCTCGGCATGCCCCGCAGCCGGTCGCAGCTGCCCCCTGCCCAGTCCCTCCGTTCATCAATCCGTCCACTGTGCCACTGCCAGAGAGCAACGACTCAGCATTCCTCGGCATGGAGAGCGCACCTCCGACCAACCTGCCCGAGACTCTCCCGATCCCAGACGCCAGCGCCTCGGAAGAAGTCCCCGCCGAGGGGAGCGTCGCAGAAGTTGTCGGAGTTTCGAGATCCTTGCCAACACCCCTCAATGAGGACTGTTGCTCCTCAGCTGAGATGCAAAGGCTTCCAGCCCCCCCCTGTCCTCCTCTCACCCCAGATACACAGATTGACAGCACAGTGCAAGAGTTGCAATACGGGTCACAAACTGATAAAGAGAAAAGCCACTCAAATAGTGAGACAAACCAGATACAGCCACATCGAGAAGGTGATGGACTTATTACGGGGACGGAGGAGAAACAGTCCGTCACATTGGAATATAAACCAGAGACTGGAACAAACATGGGACTTGGTGGAAAGAGCACACAGGCGGAAATATTCTCCCCAATCTCAGATCTGTTCCACGGCCCTCGTCTCCACCTGTCCCCCAATCAAGTGCTGGTTCTAAAGTCCAAGACGCCACACCACACGAGGCCACGGAGCAGTCCGACAGGGATCCACTTGTCCACGCAAATCAAGGCAGCCATATACCTCCACCAGGTGCTGCGGAGCAGACAGGTCTTCACCAGGACTCAAAATCACCTCCGCTCCCTTCACCCTCACCTGACAACAGTGAGATTAAACAAACTGACGTGTCAAAAACAAAACCTGAAATCATCAAAGAGACCTCAAACCATGCCAGAGAAACGCAGAAAGCAAATTCTTTGGAGTCAGTTGAGATGTTTAAAGAGCTTGTTGACACTTCTCACAAAGAAACACAACCTCCTTCAACTGAAAAACTTGAGACTCCAAAGGCAGGAGAGTCGCTTCCTGGATTATTCACGTCTCCTGAAAAAGGAGGCTCGGTGTCCAGCAGAGACGACAGCACCACGAGGGAAGAACAAACTGACACCGCCACCTCCTCGTCTAACTTCACAGCACTGTCAGAGAGCTCTTCCACGCAGGAGAGTTCCTCGAAACCCTCTGCTGCACCGCCTCTGTTTGACACGGGCCTAGTTGCCTCACTGCAGGCGGAGCAGGTTGTCGAAGCAGAAACATCTCATCCCTCAAACCAAGTCCTCACGACGGAGACACCGCTGACTGCTGAGCTCGTGCATTCAGCCGACGCTCAAGAAATCATGGTTGTCAGAGAGGAGGCTCATATCAGCGGCGACTGGTCGAACATGCACCTGAATCAGAGTTACCTCCTACAGCGAGAAGACGGCATCGTCTGTGAAGCTGCCATCGTTAACGAGCTGAGTTCTGAACTCTCTACAGGAGAACCAAAGCTGTATGAAGAAAGCGTTCAGGCAGACATGGAGTTACACTCGCAACCTGTGGAAGTGTACGAGTTTTGCAGCCTGGTTGAGGAGGTCGCCGAGGAAACTGTGTGCGCCAGCAGCAGTGCTCAGATAGGTCACTCTCCAGGATATGAGGTGAACTTATTCAACGCGTTACTAGAAAACTCTGAGGAGCTAGTGTCGCGCCTCGAACCAACTATTCACACAATTAACGAAGGGGACACCGTGATTATTTCCCAGCAGCCCTTGCCTTCATCACACGCTGCAAATCAAATACAGGCATGCTCTAACAGTAACACTTTGTCCGTGCAGAACACAAGTGTGGCTGCTGGGCAGCATTTGGTGTTAAACGCTAACCAAGCTGTTGAAGTAGCTAACTCGAGTGAGGTTTGTTTAGTTGCTGTTACATCTGACTCATTCACTGTCCAACAGACAGACACCAGTCTACAAATCGTGACGTCTTGTGCACAGGTCCAAAACCGAACAGAGGTGAGTGATTCCCCTGTAATTCAAACACTTCCCCCAAAACAGGAAGCAGAAGCAACAGCTGGTGTGCTGTCGCTCATATCCCCAGTGGTTACTGGTGAGGACGTGGGGATGGAGTCGTCCGTCACGCTGCACGTTCCTCATATAGAAAATCAGCCCCCAGGAGTCGCTGTTGTAAGTGACTCAAAGCCTGCTCTGACAGAGACTCCATCACAGAGAATTCACAATGTCGCTGTGCCCACAGAAAGCAACCCAGAGGACGTCTGCGCCGCTCACCCCTCTGGTGTTATAAATCCAAAGCTGCTCCTCCTTAAACCGGGAGAAACTCCTCTCCTGAAGCACCCACCCTCCCTTTTGGCACAAGTGTCCAAGCAACAGAATGCGGCCGGCAAGCTGGCCAATGCCCACAGCTCTTGGTCTGGCACGGCGTCTGAGCAGTGCCTTCCCCAAACTGTCTCAGCAGCAGACTCTTTATGTGCGTCTGTGGCTCTCAACAGCCAGAAAGATCAGACGCGGTGCTCCGTCAATAAAACTCCCGGGACAGCAGCTCCGCCTGTCAAGGTACAGCAGCCTCCCATGAGCGGTAACATCCGCTTCAACTCGACCAGACTGAATCTGTCACAACCTCAACTAGCGAATCAGACAAAGAGGCCTTAACTGTTACCAAATCGTCAACAATCGAAGCAGACCCTGCGCCCCAAAATGTCGACACCCTATGGATGCAACCCCACCGACTACGCCTGACACCTCTACATGCTCGCAGCATCAGTGGAAGGGGAAAGTACAGTCATGGCGTCTACCAGTCCTAACCCGGTCAGCCAACCCGAATCCTCTATGAGGAGGAGAGCGAGGACATGGAGCAGGGACGAACCAATGGGAGAAACCGAGGCTCAGGAGGCCACTTCAGGACAGGTTAGCAGTCCAGAGGAAGGCAGTGACGAGGATCGACGGCGACAAAACAGAAAGCGACATGACAACCCGAGCTCTCCACACAAGGTATTTTCGCAAAGAATTAATACATTTTTATCAAAGATTCAAAGTTGTAGTTGGAGAGAGTTTTGGCAAAGTTGTGGGTCCAGAGGCGAGAAGACGATTTGAAAATTTGCGTCTGCATCATCAGAAGTCAGACTAAACAACATGACACAGTGGGCATCATAAAGGATTTGTCCTTGCATGCCAAGATAAGGCGGTTGAATCCACAAAACAAGCGCATAACTGAAGCGACAGTAATGTTGATAAATGTCAAAGTTCTTTCTGGGAATCTTGTCAGCTGTTAGTGTGATAATGATTTTATTGTTTCACAGAAAGTTGATTTTTACTTTCTAATCCGAATGATTTATCGCATGCCACACTGACGCATCTCCAGAGAGCTGGTCGGGTCACGTTTTGCATCCTGAGGGACGAGCACAACAAAACATTTTTAGGCTGTGATGAAGGCATGCCGTAGTTCCACTTTCATTTTAGTTTATGACAGTTTTATGAAATGATTTCATGAGCTGTAATCCGGCACCGAACCTGAAAAGATTCAGATTTATTACCCCATCATGTCATTGTTGCTTCTTTCGATTCATATCAGATATGCCGGCATGTTTTCACTGTCTAAATATAGCCTAACTTTACCCATCCTTCTGCATGTAGTCCATGTTGATGTCACTCATGTGAACACTTATTATTTAGTGATTTATTTCTTTAAGTTGGCCGCATGCTAAGCCATGTGTGTTTTCCAGCATGGACAGAGCAGGACAGACAGAAAGGCACTGTTCCTTAAGGTAAGTGGTGGTTGTCAGACACACAGATAGGTTGCTTTTCAACAGGATATTCATGAGCACTTACTAGTGAGGCGCTGTTGGAGCATTTTTAACTTTTGACTGCCACGATTTTCTGATCATAATTCTGCATGAAATGAAATCTGAAGTGTGGAGCATGTCGGATTTGCTTCTTCTAAACGCTCGCTCTAATTCATGCATGTGGCTTTTGTCTCGGCGGATTTGACTGCTTCTGCCTCGCTTAACGTTAAAATGATTTCCGCTTCAACCTTGTCTCTCGGCTTTTAGGTACGCCAGTGGATAGCAGACAGGGTCACGGCGAACTCATCTCCCCTCTCGCCCTCCACCTCCTCTTCATACCCCGGTCCCTCGCACAGCAGTGATTGGTCCACGCCACGGCGGGAGAGGTCCTCGCCTCTCCGCGGCCCTCACGGGAAGTTCGTTTCTCCTTCCTCCATCGGCGGCTACAGTTCCTCCTCCTCCCCGCCTGACCAGTCCTCCAGTCAGCGCTTCCGTGGAGAGCGACACACAGACATGGCAGAGCTAGCTAAACATGTGAGTCCAAAGACACAATATATAAAACACTTCTGAGAGCCACGTCGAAGTGAGGACGGTGTTTGAGCTTAAGAAATGAGACATTTATGATCATTCCACAAGTGGTTTGAAGGACCCGAAACCTGAACTGTGTGTTTATTTGGATATTCTTTCACTACGTTTTCCGACTACTAAGAATAATTGTGTGTCCAGAGACTATTTGTCTCGTGCCTGATGCTTTGAATAAGTTACTCTTGGAGTCTAAACATTCTGCTTTGTATCTGCAGAAATTCCTGCTTTACAACAGAGAATTTAAACCTCCTGGATCAGAGTGTTAGTACACTGTCGAGACATGTAAATGTGATGGGACCTTTCCTCAAAAACACTTCACAGCTGTGCAGTTTCACTCATTTAAGCTATGTGCACTCAGTTTCTAGTTTGTCAGACACACCTACTGCAGGCTAATACATGAAGGTTGTGTCGACATCCTCTAAAATGAGCTTGAATTTGAATCAGCGTGTCTCTAAATCAGTTTTAGCATTAAACATTATAACCTTCATAAAGGGAGGCTTTATTACTGCACTGTTGTGTTAGACTGCATTAGTTTGAGCTAGATGTACCAAATAAACTGGCTGCTGTAATCAAAGGTGCACTCAAACTCTAATCTTCATTAGGGTTAGACAGTTTTCTTTATGGATCATTAACGTGGCCAATCGTTGATCATCCGTTAAACATTATTTCATGTCTACAAATTATTCAGGAGTCGGTGTGTGATCACAAACTAAAACTCCAAACTAAAACTTTAAAAAACACCTGATAACCTTTTCGTAACAGCAGTTTTTGTGAATCTCACACTTCAAATACGAATCTATAGCTACATTAATAAATAGAAAGTGGGGGCACTATTATATTTTCTATTACTCTCGTGTCTTTATCTTTTGTGCACTATGAAGTTTGACTGCCAGTGAAGCTAAATGGTTTTAATGAAGGCCGGAGTCTGCACTCTGCTGTTTTAATGTTATAACTCCGGTGGTAAAGAAAAGCATCTCTGCTGCAGCGCTGGTGTTGCCATTATTGTCTAAATCACGATACAGACGCAGCCTTTTTGATTATAAATGTATTTTCTTCAACCGACCACAAATTCTGTAAAATGTTGCAGTGTAAATTCACAAATGGAATACAAAGTATTCACAAAATACTCCTCCTTTGTCTTTGAGAGTCAAATTAAATCCAATATGTGCCCAAAGTAGGAATGTGCGATATGTCATTGTTTACAATATAAGTATAGACACGCCCACCACCAGCTCCCCCAAGCCGTTATTATTATTTTGGTGATAGATTTATAGTCAAAAAGATTAGGCTGAATTGGTGTTTATTTATCGCCGTTTTTATCGTTACCGTGATAAATATCGGAAATTATCGGGATAATTTTTTTAGTCCATATCGCACATCCCTAGCCCAAAGACTTTGCTTTGTTAAAGATGAACTACAAGATAACTCCAGCGTGTGCCGCATGCTGCACTTTGCCCTCGCGGTCGCGCCTTTTTCCTTCTGTCAACTAATGTTATTACAAAAATAGATTTTTGTGAATCGAATCTGAATCGAGGCAAATCTGTCTCACGTGGTATGAATCTAAATTGTTGACGGTTCCGTCATCGTGTCCTGCAGGAAGCAGACATTGAACATCGAACCCAGGCACTGAAGCGAGAGGGCTTCTGGTCAACGAAGCGTCTCACCCGCCTGACCGAACCGCCACGACCTAAAGTTCACTGGGACTACCTGTGTGAGGAGATGCAGTGGCTCTCTGCTGACTTCGCTCAGGAGAGGCGGTGGAAGAGAGGGGTGGCTAGAAAGGTAAGTTAAGCTGAGTGTTTCTGTACTTAGAAATACTATATTTCTACTGTGTTTTTCACGAGTTATACTGTATATGTTTTATCCTAATGGTGTGTTCTGTTGTTGTTATCAGGTGGTCCGAATGGTGATGCGACACCACGAGGAGCTGAGGCAAAAAGAAGAAAAAGCCAAGAGAGACGAGCACGCTAAAATCAGAAGAGTCGCTTCTTCCATCGCAAAGGAGGTCCGGGCTTTCTGGAGCAGCGTCGAGAAGGTGCAGATGATTCACAAAAACCGAGCAAACAAAACATTCTGCTGCAACGTTCAGCTGTGAAATCTGAAAGGATGGCGCTCTGTGTTTGTTGTCTTGTGACGGAAATAATATGCACTTTAGCTTTCAGACAATTAAATGCATATGTACTGACTCAGCAAGTCAGATTATCAACCGTCATGATGTGTGTAAGCAGTCAGCGTTTTAAAGGATGTAACAGTCGCGTTTAGGCTAAGTGTCTTATGTTTTGTCCATGAAGGTGGTGCAGTACAAGCAGCAGTCCAGACTGGAGGAGAAGAGGAAGAAGGCTTTGGACCTTCAGCTCGACTTCATCGTCGGCCAGACGGAGAAATACTCGGACCTCCTCAGCAAGTCACTCGCACCCACCCGGCCTGCTGAAACCGTCCCACTAACTCCCAAAAAATCTCCACCGCCTCCCGTTGATGAGGACGGTGAGAACGTCTCTTTATTCTCTCTTTATTTTTTTAATAAAGCCTGCACCTTCTACTGTAAGTGGAGCTTACTGTCTCCATGTGGTGGACTGAATGCTTTCAGGGATGAATCATTGGTTCAGAAAGGGACGTTGTCATAGCTACACACCAATGAGTGAATTTTCTGAAGCGCTTACCGCAGAGGTGAAATGTTTCATGGAAACAAAAAGGCTGTTTTTCTTTATCGTCAAGGTTATTGCAGACTCAAACATGTTCTCGCTGTTCTGTGCAAATCTCTCCTGACTACATCAACTCAAAGATATCTTGCTTTGATTATTAAGTCATATTTGTCAGTGCACCGCTCCGCAACAATCGGGCTTGAGACTTGTCAAACCTGTCAGACTAGTCCGCTGCCTGTGTTATGTATGGCAGCAGGGTGGTGCATAGTGACTGTCATTAAAGGGTTCAGTCAGTCAGAGGAAGGACAGACTTGGCAGTGGTTCATTTCTGCAGGTCGTAGTCCAGTCCCAATTAAGTTTTATTATCTGACAACATTTTGTAGTGCTAAAGTGCAACAACTGACTGCTTGGTTATCAAGAATCTCTCAATGAAGCTCAGATTGTCTCTAAAATGAGTTTTAAACCAAATGACCTGAGGGCATAAAGACTGAAGCGTTTCATGGCTTTGATACACTGTGTATCTGTCATTTTCTGTTTCTTTGTCTTCAGGAAACTGGAAGTCCTTTCACTTTTAAACTATTCTCCTTTTTCCTCGTGCAGACAGAGACTTTGAGCCTCCCTGTGAGGAAGAGGATGACGAGGAGACCATAGAGGTGGAGGAGCAGCAGGAGGGCAATGACGCCGAGAGCCATCGGAGGGAGATTGAACTGCTGAAGGAGGAGGGCATGCTGCCTCTGGACCAATTACTCAGCACCCTCAAACTGCCACAGGTAGCCTCCAACGCAACAGGACTGCGATGGTGGTCTAACAGTAGAAAAGCACTGAACTCTGTTTTAAGTTGGACTATTGTCACAAGCTCTTATTTAAACATTTACACATTACTTTTTGTTTTAGATTTGACGTAATAAATCAGTTATATTAAAGTTTAAAGTCATTTTTAAGCCACAAATCAAAGAAATCAAAGCTAAACATTAAAATGATCATTCAGTTGCACGATATTCAAACAAGCGTAACAAAACAAACATATTACTTTGTTGGACTTTAAAGTTTAAGACGGTCGACTGGAAGTAACTTTAAATGCAGCTCAGCGTTGGCGTCCCTACACTGATCAGGCACGCTGTCGATCACTCGCTTTATCCACGACATTTCAGTCCTCAGATCTTCATGAAGGAAAAATGGATGACTTGGATTTTAACACTTCTTTTATTTGAGTTCTTTCAGTCAGTTTATGATCCTCTTCGTCAGTTTGACCACTGAAAAGGCGCTAATTGGTCGTTAATCAAAGCAAAATCCTAACGACGGGAGCACTGTGCGTGTGCGGCTTCCTCAGAAAATGCTGACGATCACGATAACGGCGGCAATAAATTGTTGCAGATGTTAATGTCAGAACATTTCACTACAGTATATATCAAAACCTTTAAAGTGTCACATCTCTACTGTCTCTAATGTCCATTAAATATTGTGCGTGCATTCACTTTAACACATGGATGAAGACGAACGACTCAGAGCTTCTTTTTCACTTTCAAATAATTATTTAAAATATTTAATTATATTATATTTACTTTCATGACTGATTGCAACTCAAAATAGAAGATTATCTTATTTAAGTAACTACAAACACAATTGTAAACAAAATGTAAATAATCGCCTCTTTTTGAGAATTTCTATAATATTTTTTGCTGTTTCCTCAATAAAATTACGACATAAAATTAGTTTCAGTGTCGATATTTCTTCTGGTTGGTGTTGTGCACTTGTGATACAGACCACAGATGTTTGCACTGCATTCAATCACTGAATCATTGGATTACACAGGAGTCGGGCTCGGATGAAGAATGCTCCGATGAGACCTCTTCGTCAGTGGAGGAGGAAGAGGAAGACGGCGAGTTCACTGCCAATGAAGAGGACGGTAAGATCGCTCCGAGTAATAAATAAAAACAGACTTCTGATAAATACTTAGACTTTTAAATCAAACATTTTCATTGTCGGTTGTGCAATCCGTGAATATTTACTCTTGTCTCCTGATTCCCAGCTGAGGACGAGGAGGACACCATCGCTGCCCAGGAGAAGGTTGAAGGAAATGTCGATCACGCAGAGGAGCTGGACGACTTAGCCAGAGAAGGTCGGTGATTCGTTATTATGTTGATGCATAAAATGGAAACTGTAATCACTCCTGTTGTGTATTGCTGCTTTGTGTTTGAAGAGTGCTCCTCTTGGTTGAACAACAGTGAATGAATGAGACTGGAGGCAGGACCCTGCTTGACCTCAGCTGTACGGAGGCCTCGTGGCTTCATAGTGCGTGACGTGGAGGGTCAGGGGAGGCATGGGACTAGCTCAGAGCTGAGAAGCTACTGTTGAACTGTGTCTGCTGGAAAGACGGAGAGTCTGGTGGAGCTAGGAGCTCATTTCTGCTCCTTTTTGAGAGAGTTACTGTGTGGGTACCTGTGTTGTAGCTGAACTAGGAGCTCTACTACCGGAGTGTCGGTACATTACAGTTCATAGGCTCTAAATATCTTGCAATAGATATGTTTATCCACTGCAGAGGAATAAATCTTGTTAATGTATAATGTTATTTCACTGGCGCTTATCAGTCTTGTGAATGCTACCAGCAGCTCTGTGTGAAAGGCTACAGTTAGCCGGTGTTCTACTTTTTAGACTTGGCGTGGCAACTGCTGCCACAGTCAGGAGTGCTGGCTGTTCTGTCACAGCTGGAGAAGAGCCAGAGTATTCGGCTGAACTGAACTTTCAAGTCCAAGCAGACACATACGCGCTGATTTTGAGCAGTTTTTACATGTGTTTTGTTGGAAGGATTATCTCCATTAATACAGTGCGTGATTATATGTACAGTGGGAAACTCTAGCTTTTATTTTTTGTTTAGCCCGGCAGCAGCAACTCCAAACTGAAGGTGTTAACGTTTGTCCATATTCTCAGGAATGTCACCAGGTTTCCTTCCTGAATACTTTTAAACAAGAAGAATATGTCATCCCACGATTAGAAACGATAAATTCCCATTGATGACATATATATGTGCACGACACCCTCGCAGCCCAACACGCATATTGACAAACATGGCGGAAGGCGGAGCAGATACGCCGGGCAGCGACGAGCTCTTTCCTCACGCTCAGTCAGGAAATAAAAAGTTATTTCCTGATTGTTTGACAGCGGTTACATTCAGCAGGTATAGACACCAGTCCATATCGCCCATCCCTAGTGGATAAGCGGTCAAAATGAGCTTCCTCCTCTACCGAGTGGCCGGGCTCAGCCTTAGATATAGGGCGAGGAGCTCGGAGTAGAGCTGCTGCTCCTTCACGTTGAGCCAGCTGAGGTGGTTCAAGCATCTAATTAGGATCCTCCTGGGCGCCTTCCTTTGGAGGTGTTCGGGCACGTCCAACTGGCAGGAGACCTAGGGCAAACCCAGAACCCGCTGGAGGGACTACATAGCCCATCCAGCCTGGGAACACCTCAGGATTCTCCAGGAGGAGCTGGAATGTGGTGCTTGTGATGAAAGAGACATCTGTAGCACCCTGCTGCCACCGCGTCCTAACTCTGGATAAGAGGAAGAAAACGGATGAATATACCAACGTCAATGAGCTCAGGATGAATAGCAGTTCTCAACTGTGCAGAGATCTTTAGCTTCCTGATAAAATGAGCTCTAACGGATGATTCAGGTCCAAACTAAGGTTTAATATTTTGGCTTTGATATTTCTCTTCAATAAAATCTCACTTTTTATTTAAGATAGATTGATTTTAAGAAGATTGATTGATTCATCCCCGAAGGAAATAAGGTTGTCATAGCAGTCTGGTATTTGAATAGAATAAAATACTGAGGTAGAAAAAATAAAAACACAGAATAGGACAAGGACACTTAACACACATTATTCCCGTAGATGTACGCCACATTTAACCTGCTCAAAAATCGAATAAAGCTCTTCTGCTTATCTATCCTCTGTCATTGTGGTTGAACAGTTTCAGGGTCGGCTCATTTCACATTTCCGTAGTACTGATCCAGAAGTGCTGCAGTGGGAGGAAATCTATGAACCCCCAGAAAACCCTGTATAGATCTGTTATGCATAGATTCATTTTTTTCATTTTTAGATTTTTCTAAGCCTGAAGTTCAATAAAGGGGAGACACATGCGTTCAAAAGTTTGTTATACGAAAACAATGAAGGTTTGTTAATTTGTCTTTTTGAGCGCAGCTTTAATGCAGCCATGTTTTGTGTACTGCCGCTTTGATTCATTTGAAGCAGCGCCTGGTTTTTAAAAACAGGAGCAGTAAACACAGCCCTGACATGTCTCTATTCTCCTCGTAGGCGATATGAGTGTTGAGGAGCTGATGGAGAAGTACGGAGGAGCGTACGCCTCAGACTTTGAGGCTCCTTCAGCATCTGGCTCCAAAGCGAGCTCTGATTCGGAGGTGTCTGGGGACGAGGAGGAGGAGACCGAAGAAGACGAGAGCGATGCGGAAAGCAACACTTCCTCCTCAGGTATTAACCAGCTCACAGTCAAAATAATCTCATGTAAACTGTTTATCTGTTCCTTCTCCACGCTGTTTTTAATACGTGCTACTTGAATTTTATTATTTAGTCATTCCCTCTTTTTTTTCTCAGATTCAGCAGGGGACAGCGCAGAAGAGGACGACAGTGAGAAGGACGAAGAGGAGAGCGAGGAAGAAGATGGCGATGAGGACTGCGGGGATGAAGGGATGGAGCTCCTGTTAAAGGAAGGAGACAACAGTCCTCCCTCCTCTAGTTCACGGCCCAAGAAGGAGATCAGCCATATTGCTGCTACAGCAGAGAGCCTGCAGCCTAAAGGCTACACTTTGGCTACTACAAAGGTCAGACTTCAATATTAAGAATAATGTTTTGTCCTCACCTAGTTTTTGTGACGAAGGAGCTCATCTTTTACCAGGAGACCCTCTAAAATAGTTTAAGTAGTTCGACTTCTTCCGTGTTAAGGTGAAAGAATCTCCTTCTGAACCATAATTGTCATCTTTTTTTTTTTCCAATAAAAGGTCAAGACCCCCATCCCGTTCCTGCTTCATGGCACATTACGAGAATACCAGCACATTGGACTCGACTGGCTGGTCACTATGTACGAGAAAAAGCTGAATGGCATTCTGGCTGATGAGATGGGACTGGGAAAAACCATCCAGACCATCGCTCTGCTCGCTCACCTCGCCTGTGAAAAAGGTAACAAACGTTTCCACATACAGCAGTTAAACGATACAGTTCACTTGGATTGTATTTTGGCGTGCTTCTAATATTTTCATCCAGTAATGGAGCTCTCACTCTTTCATGTCCAGCTGCTGATATTTTGTCATTTGTCCTGTCGTGTTCAGGTAACTGGGGCCCTCACCTCATCATCGTCCCCACCAGCGTGATGTTGAACTGGGAGATGGAGCTGAAACGCTGGTGTCCTGGGTTTAAGATTCTCACATACTTTGGCAGCCAAAAGGAGAGAAAGCTAAAGAGACAGGTAACGTGTTGGTTTCTAACGGACGGGCAGACGCTTCCCTTGTTGTGTCTGTCTTCAGCTGTCCAGAGTTCCCAGCGCCACGGCAACAGAAAAACCTTGATGCGACCTTTTCTTTCTGCTGTGAACCATGTTGTTTGTTTGTTTTGTTTGTTTGTTGTGCAGGGCTGGACGAAGCCTAACGCTTTCCACGTGTGCATCACTTCGTACAAGTTGGTGCTTCAGGATCACCAGGCCTTCCGACGCAAGTCCTGGCGGTACCTGATCCTGGACGAGGCACAAAACATCAAAAACTTCAAGTCCCAACGCTGGCAGAGCCTGCTGAACTTCAACAGGTCAGTAGAGCCAGACGGTTCGCACTGTTGTTACTGCTGCTGTTAACGGGAACAAACTTGTAGACCTCATCGGGGACGTGAAATAGTTTCTGCTGCTCTTTGAACGTTGTGACCAGCCAGGAATGGTCAGACTCTGATTTGTGTTGAAGCGTTATTGCTTCGGCTCGAGTGAGCGACGTTCTGGTATTAAGGTCCGACTTTGCCAGACATCAGCACACATGATGTTCTTACAATCCAAACAGTCTCAGCTTTTAATATGTGGATCTAAAAGATAATGTCACTCAGTGATAAAAATATGAAGATGCTTTTAGTGCAGTGTGGTTTGTTAAAAAAGGCTGAACGGGATTCATATTCCAATCCTAACCTCAGGTGGGAGTAGCTCAGGTGGTTGTGCGAGTTGGCCAATAATCACTTGTATGATTGGTGTTTCGTTCCCTGGCAGCTGTATCAGGAAATATCCTCGAACATACACACACACACACACACACATACACACACAGAACCCTAAATTTGTCGTTTTGGACAAAAGCATCTGCCAGATTAGGTCCAAAGGTCACTTCAATGAATATCAAAAACACCGCAGGAGATGGCGTTATGTATCACACACACACACACACACACACACACACACACACACACACACACACACACAGGCCGTGTGCAGGCGTCGGTGTAGAAGCAGGACGAGTTTCATGTTTGTTTCCATGGCTTGCTGTGATTGAAGCAGGAAGAGGCAAACCAACAGCTTGAACGCAAATATTCATGCAATTTCCAGATCGTTTTATTTTGTTTTATTTAGTTCATTTTCCTCAAAACACTGTGATATAAAATATTACTCACTGTATAACAAAATGTGTCAGCTGGGATCGGCTCCAGCCCGGCGCAGCCCTGCAAAGGATGAGCAGTTTTAGATGATTGATGGATGGATGTTTGACAGAACAGCCCAGTGGACTGACACGATCACAGCTCAGGCTTCCAGGAGACAACACGTTTAATGCTTATGTACCATGTTTGTACAGACGACAGTGGTGATGCTCATTGGCAAAAAAAAATCTCTCCTGTCTCTGTCGAAGCACATTCAAGGCCGCCTTTGTGTCTCGTCTGTAAGCAGTTGCTTGTCACTAAAAGTCGGCGTGCATTCAGCTGTAGAAGACGAGCTGTCATTGAGCATTAGCCATGTTTGACTTCAGATGCATCCGCAGACCACAGAACAGTTTATCTACAGGCCTCAGCTGAGTGTGGATGTGAAGTTTTAAGCAGCTAATCTTCCAATTTGAATTTTTTTTTCTCATTAAAGTGGCCATAATTAGAGTAACTTGCCATCATTTGGCTGAAGGCTTGTTCCAGCTGGTGGTAATTTCTCACGGCTTCAAAGAATATCTTCAGCACACGAGGAGAAGCACACAGTGTTTTTACTGCATACGAGCTTTTAGTTGTACGTTTTCTCTAAGCACGGGGTGAACGGGAAATAAGAGAGCACTCTGGTGTGTGTGATGAGCCAAAATCTCTCTAAAGTGTTGTAGTCCTAATGATGTACTGGTTACAAGCATAGAGGCTAAGGGATAGATATTCATTCATAGAGGTTTGATTTCACATCAAAGCTGCTAGAAGCTCTCCTTTTATAGTGTCTTTTAGCTCTTTTGCTTTGGTTTTCGGGCCAATAACTCTACTGATTTGATGCGGTCTTACAGCTCTCAGCAGCTTCTTTCAGGGAGGTAAAACTCTTATAAATCGACTGCACACTATCTGTCCAGCAGCAAACAGCAGGCAGACACTGCTAGAGACTCGTTGGTGAACATAGTGGAGCATTTAGCAGCTAAAGAGGCAGAGATTTCCCTCAGGAGTTGGTGGAGAGTGACTATTTGGATTCAGGTGGTCACAAATACGACTCTAAACGAGTGTCTGCTCTTCTCTGTATCTGTAATGTGTAAAGAGGCAGCTGTTTGGCAGACAAGCTGATAAAGTGATAATATGGTGGCCAGAAAAGATCAGTTAATGCGGGTTTAATGAGTCTTAAACAGCAGCTCTGAAATCCATTTGTTTCTCTCCTCTCGTCATCTATAACCTTTAAAAACGTCGCGCTGTCTTCTCTCAATTAAAGCCACCGGCGCCTGCTGCTGACAGGAACCCCTCTACAGAACAGCCTGATGGAGCTGTGGTCTCTGATGCACTTCCTCATGCCCCACGTCTTCCAGTCCCACCGCGAGTTCAAAGAGTGGTTCTCCAACCCGTTGACGGGGATGATCGAGGGCAGCCAGGAGTACAACGAAGGTCTGGTCAAGAGGCTGCACAAGGTGCTGAGGCCGTTCCTGCTCAGGAGGATCAAGATCGACGTGGAGAAGCAGATGCCCAAGAAATACGAGCACGTGGTGCGCTGTCGCCTCTCCAAGAGGCAGCGGTTTCTCTACGACGACTTCATGGCGCAGGCCTCGTAAGTTTATAGAGAGAGAGATGTTTGTTATGATTATTTCCTGTTTTGGTCTCTCCGTTCATCACCTCTTTGTTTCTGGTTCACAGGACTCGGGAAACGCTAGCCAGCGGCCACTTCATGTCTGTGATTAACATCCTAATGCAGCTCCGCAAAGTGTGCAACCACCCCAACCTGTTTGACCCTCGACCCATCCAGTCTCCCTTCATCACGCAGCCCATTGTTTTCCATACGGCCTCCCTGGTGCAGGACGCCCTGGAGGTCTCTCCTTTGAAGGTTAGCGTTAAAGAAAAACTTTAATTTGGTCTGAAATTATCCTGAAAGAGAGAGCGCTTTTTTTCAGATATCGAGCGATCCTGAGGTCGGTTTTTGTTTTTACATCCTCAGCGCTGCGACCTTTCAATGTTTGACCTTGTCGGTCTGGAGAGCCGCGTGTCCCGGTACCAGGCAGATGTCTTCCTACCGCGCCACAAGGTCAGCCGCCAACTAATCCAGGAGATCTTGGAGTCCCCCGAACCTCCTCCGAGACCCAAACCAGTTCGCATGAAGGTCAACAGGTACACAGCTCAGCTACTGATGATTCAAAGACTTTTATAACCAGAGGTTGTGCAGGAACACCCACTGAACAGCCTGTGTCAGTGTGCCTCTGTTTGGTCACGCACTCTCACCTTTAACTGCCGTGCACTGTACTGTGGGAGCAACTTGGGTTAAGGGCTTTTTCTAAAGGTCATTTCTGCCATCGGCAAGAAACGCTGACCAACATTTGGAGCCAACAATAGTCTGATCCTAACTTCACGCAAGGAACAGACGATGAAAAGTTCACACTGCAATCTCTTTGGATACTGTGTTTATTCCATCTTGTGAGGAGTTCATCACGTGGATGTGTTGTTAGAGGGCCATGAAACCAGATGTTTTAAGTGTAGAATCAACGATGTGTGATCTCCTGTACGTTGGTCTCTGTTTCAGGATGTTCCAGCCGCCTCCTAAAGGCGATAATCGACCGGTCCTACTGATGAACAAACCTACCTGCTCCGTGCCCCTGCAGCACAAACCCCAAACCTCCTGCAGTCACTGAAGTCACCTCAACTCCTGCGCCTGCTCCCGTAGTTCAACAAGGCAAGTTAAAGACAAAGAACTTGTAACAACAAAGCTTGAATGTGATTTCTTTTATTCTTTGCTTATATCTCCTGATTTTTTTCCTTCTTCAGTGGTGTGTTCAGTCGCTACCACGCCTTCTCCTCGCCCGTCCATGCAGCTCACTGCTCAAACTGCAGTGAGATCCAATGCTCCAAAGCCGGTGCTGACTGTACGGCCTCCCACTGCTTCCTGCACGGCCAGCATCCCAGCTCCAAACACCAGCAGCATCATGCCCCAGAGGGTTCTGCTCAGTCCGGATATGCAAGCTAGGTTGCCTTGTAAGTGTACACCGAGGTCTTTGAAATATCACACACAGGTCCTTGTCTGTGATCTTTTGCTACACAATAAACTGAATGTAATCTTGTTTCCAATCGTCTTCTTTCTGTTTTCCTTCCGGAGAGGTAGTGAGCATAGCCCAGCTTGCCTCCTTGGCAGGCGACCCGTGTCCTCGTGTCAGGGCAGTAAACCCGTCACCTTCCAGCTTCAGGGCAACAAGCTGACTCTGTCTGGAGCTCAGATCCACCAAGTCCCAGTAGCTCCTGCACGCCCGGTTCAAGGTTAGTGTTCCCACCACAGAAGGGTCACGACTGCAACACTGTTTGGTCCGTTCGCCATGTGGCTTCATACGTTTTGCAGATCAGACTTTGTTAACTTGCTGAGATTTGACCGTTTTTCCTCAGTTTATGTGTTTCTAACATAAGTTAGTACATAGTAAAGTTGTATCTTCGTCTACAAGGTGCATTATTTCTGCATGTTTGACCCACACATGAAGTGAAAATGTAAAAGCAGGCAGTTTTTCCAGCAACCCTCCACAGACCATCCCTGGATGAGAATAAAATATATATATATATATATTTTTGTTAGTTTCAAGTGAATCTCAGTTTGTCATTTGGATATTTTTTGGGCTTCACACCAGATGCCAGAGCACAGATTATAGGAAAGGTTTGGCTTCAGGCCTCAGGAGAGCCGCAGAACCTTTATTAAAGCCAGACTGCAGTAGAATTAATGATGTTTAAAGTGAAAGCAAGACGTTGTAGCTGCTGCTTCTTCAACAAAACCTGAAACTGAAAAATAAGTTCTGAAACTGAAACACGTTGGTCACAATGTTAAGCAAACTAATAGGGATATTTTTGTTTTCAGTAGTTGTACAGCTCCACGTCAGTGTGTTTTTATTTTTATTTATTAGATTTATTTAAACCTGATCTCTTAAAGAAGGAACCATTAAAGTCATTGCAAACAATCAGGTATGAAAATGTGCTTACTGGAGATTCTGGGGTCTACCTGTCTGACTCAATGTCACACTGCAGGTAATGTGATGCACCTGGTGTCCAGCGGGGTGCAGCACCACCTCATCAGCCAGCCTGCCCAGGTGGCGGTCCAGAGCGCGGCCAACACTCATCCTGCAAGCACCTCGACTGCCCTCCCCACCAATCGGCTGCCTCACAACGCCCCCGCACAAGGTTTTCAACTCTTCTTTGTCTTCTCTTGCCAAATATTTTTTAAATTATTGACTGTTTTGTTAAAGAAAAGGTCATTTTGCCTGAAGATCTGGACGTAATTTTGACTTTTGACTATTTCTGTCAGTTTAAATCTTTCAGGATCATATCTGTTAAATATGGTTTATGTTTCCTCAGTGACCCCCTCCATGGTGAGCAGCCCCGGCGTCGTGAAGATCGTGCGCCAGACAGCAGGCAAGGAGGGCGGGCCTGTGCCCACGCTGGCAGTGGCCCCTTCCCCTCGTGTTGCCCCTCAGGCCTCCCCATCCCCGCACCCTCACGCCAACACAACCCCTGTCAGAAACACTGCTCCACTGCAAATCGCTCAGCGCACCCCCGGTCCTGCTACCGCCCACTACACCATAGCTCCACCCGGGAACCCCAGCTCCACCCGAACCAGCCCCACCACCCTTGTCCTGTCCTCAAAGTAGTGCAGCCTCCTCCGTCAAGCACGGAGCAGCCAGGTGAGAGAACGAGCTCGGGTTCATATTCTCTCTGAGCTATAATTCATAACGCCGTATGCATGCATGACAAGATTAGTTGCAGTAATGATCCGACCCAGTTCTGCTTCTCCTAGCACCCAACTCCAATTTTTTTTAATCTGCTTAGAGCACCAGATGTCTGCATGTGTAATGTAAGACGAAACATGCAGGGAAGTTTAGACAGTCGCAGGAAAATAACTGGAAGCCAGGTTACTGTATTTAAAGATCTCCTGCAGACGTTTTAAAGATATAAAAATACTCTGACTAATACGGTTTTTCCATTAACAAAAAGTTAATTATCTTGTAATAAAATCCTAACACTACATCTACTCCTTCTCCCTCATTTAATAAGCCATTAACCTGCACTTAAAAAAATCTGGTTACAATCGGCTTCTCCCGTAAGCAAACGTGTAAACAAGTTACCCAGCTCCTGTAATTTGGGTGTGACGTTAGTGAAACATGACCTTCCCAAGTCGATTTCTCCTGGAGAATGCCAATTTCTCTGCCAGATTATACAGGTAACTGGGTTTCTCATCTGCACGCACATAGCAAAAGACTGAAGACAGGCAAAGAAACAGTGGGAAAAGGAATAAACGGAAGAAGAGAGAATGACACTTGATGGTTCGTCCTTGAATTCCCTCTAAAAATCTAAATTTTTCACCAGAGAGCTCTGCTCTGTCTGAGCCACACAGCAAAAAACTAAATTAGGACCACCTCAGCGTCCTCTACCACTAATACAGTTAAAATAAGTCCTGGTTCCAAAATATGGTCAAGCTACTACTACCACAGTGCATGCAAAAATGTTCTCAGATTCCCACACCATAATCTCTATAAACAGATCTGCACTTGAGTTCCGACTCTGTAGGCGACCAAGATTTTGGCACAAGAAGAGTCCTGCACGAACCCATCGCATTCATATGCAGATATTTGTTTATAGAGATCAGTAGAAATGTGTCTTTCATGTCGTTCTTGCATAGCACGTTGCTGATTAGTCGATAGAGGAAGTCTTGGCTCTGATATGTGTTCTCCGGATATCCGCTGGTTACACCAGACGCCCAGAAACATTGGTCGTCACCCCTCAGAGGCTAGACTGTTGTCGGATGTGGTCAGAGATTACCCACATTGTTTGGCTGAGTAACCTGGTGAAGTGCATGTTAAAAGACAACAGACTGCAGCAGTTAATCGTGGTTGCATACTGGACCGTGATTAACTTCCAAACTAGTTGTGATGTCAGAAAATGATGCTTGTGAACTTGACAAACAACTTAAAATTTAAAATATTTAAAATTTTGCCTTGCTCTGCCTTCTCCTTCTCGCCTCAGCTCCAGTTCAGGTGGCCTCTTCATCCTCTTCGTCCAAGTCTTCAGCTGTACCACGTGACAGCAGCGGTCAGACGCCAGTTCCTACAAAGTCTAGACCCAGTACAGGGGCAAAAGCCTACCCTCCGCCCAGGAAAGTGCCTCGTCCACCCCCTCGCTCTCCTTTCCACATGGTAAGATCACCAGGCCTCAGCAAAAATGTGCTTTTCTTCTGTATTTAATCACACGTGAACAGAATCAGATTGCAAAATGGATGGTGCTTTAGCCCAATTGTAGTATCTTCTGCTGCAGCTCTCTGCCCTGCTAATGTTTACCCTCTTTCACAACAGTCATGGCTGGCAGATAACCATAAACGGCAGTGCGACAGCCGACTGGACTTCATCATTCGAGTCAACGAGCTCCACTGCAGTGCAAAGCCCATGTATGGCAGAGAGGTTTTGAACTTCCTGACTTTCCTCCCTGGTCCCCGTCCCTCGCTGGCTGCCCTGAGCTCTGAGGGCGAGTGGGGCCGCTCGGGCCAAAGCAGCTGCCTGTTCGCACAGTGGCAAAACAAATACGACTACTGGTTTCAGAGCCGCGCTGCGAGAGCGGCCATCTACAGCATCGAGGAGAGGCTGGAGCTGCTCAGCGACATCATAGACAGGTTAGATATTGTTTTCCTTGAGTCCTCCTTTCTACAGGAGAGGAAAGATTTGTGACTTAACTGTTGTGCCCGTTTTTCAGGTTTACATTTGCAATTCCCCCGGTGGAGGCTCCTCCGATCTCCATGCACTGCTGCCATCCTCCTCCATCTCTGAGCAACAAGCAGGCAGCCTTCACCTCTACGCTGTCAACCCAAGTCGCTCCACTTACTCGCAGTCTCCACCGTATCCAGTGTAACATGAGGACCCAGTTCCCGGACCTGAGGCTCATACAGTACGATTGTGGTAAGTTGTCAAGAGAGTTGATATTCTGGACAATTGTCTACTTATTGTTTATCTACAAAAGTCATAAATTGCCTCCTTTTAAATGAGATTTTTCCCGCTCTAAAGCTCTGGTCACACCTCGCTGATGCTTCAGGCAGTTTTCACCTTCAGGCCAATTAGTCTTATAAAATAATCTGCCAAGTCACCTTTAAATAAAACGGCACACTTCTTTATCAGTTTAAAGACTCTATAAGTGCCCAACATTCGCTGTTTTTTTTAATCTGCTCTCCCAGTTTAATATTCTCGACAGTTGGTGACTGTTTTTCTAAATAATTTGTATTCCCTCTGTGTGCAGGTAAGCTGCAGACTCTCCATACTTTGCTGCGAAAGCTGAAGACTGGAGGCCACAGAGTGCTGATCTTCACTCAGATGACGCGTATGTTAGATGTGCTGGAGCAGTTCCTCAACTACCACGGACACATCTACCTCCGTCTGGACGGCAGCACCCGCGTGGAGCAGAGACAGGTTAGTACTGACGCAGTTTGCCCGACCTGCCTCGCCCAAATTACAGCAGAATATTTGTTTATGACAAGAAAGTGTCGTCTAAACTCGTCTAATCCTGATTCTGTGTATCGTCTTTTCCTTCAGGCCCTCATGGAACGCTTCAATGCAGACCGCCGTATTTTCTGCTTCATCTTGTCAACTCGCAGCGGAGGCGTCGGGGTGAACCTGACTGGAGCTGACACGGTCGTATTCTACGACAGCGACTGGAACCCCACCATGGATGCCCAGGCACAGGATCGCTGCCATCGAATCGGCCAGACAAGAGACGTGCACATCTACAGGTGACCGTGCATTTACATGAGAAATATATCCGTGACGGTTAAACACGAAAGAGTTTCTTTAAATGTTTGTTAGGATGCACTTTCGTTTTGACTTGAAGTACAAAGCAGGAAGTATATTTATAACCAGACAGCACAGTGGTTAGAAGTTTTACATCCCCACACACACACACACACACACACACACACACACACACACACACACACACACAAAATCCACAGATTTGCGTGCAGGGTAGCGTCCCAGGATGCCACAGTTTACTGCTGAGCTCTCAGGAGATGTTGTTGTAATTCTAATTTCAAGAAATCATCCTGGGAAGTCCCAAAAAATCCCATTTTTCTCGTAAAACATTCTGATGGAGGAGTTGTTGTAAAAGCACATGTGTTACTTATAACATTAATGACAGCTGTAATCCATGTGTGTTAGTCAGAATGAACAGAGTCCTAGATGACTTACAGCTCAACAGAATGCAGCAAATATTGATTATAGGGGATAGATCTACAGTCTGAAGGTCTGTGAAAAAGATTCAGCATGTGTCCTCGCTGCAGCACAAAGAGCAGGTGGGACAATAGGACGACAGTGGAAGGTGTTTGATCGAGGAATGTAGGTGTGAGAGGAGGAGGAAATGGCATTTAATGAAGTTTTTCCGTGTTCTTTTAAAGCTATTGTATTTCATTTTTATAGTTATAACTACAGTTCTCCACAACGAAGAACTGGAATTTAAACAACATTGTTTTTTTAATGTTCCTCTTCAGGCTGATCAGTGAGCGCACAGTGGAGGAGAACATTTTGAAGAAGGCCAATCAGAAGAGGATGCTGGGAGATATGGCTATCGAAGGAGGAAACTTCACCACCGCCTTCTTCAAGCAGGTATGAATTCATAGTGTGAATACTTTGTACAAACTGATTACTCACCAACAGCTGTCTTTTTTAAACCTCACATTATGAAAACACATTTCTATAATTCTATAACTCTATACGGGACACCCATTTCATTGTTTAGAGCGGCTTCTTGTCCGTCAAACCTCGACAGTCAGCCTGAAATGTCTCTGAAACTGAGACCATCCAGGTGGACGATGGCGAAACCAGTAAAGCATAACGACGCCCTGATTGAAATGTGAGAACATGCCCGTAAGAAGCCACAAAAAAAATTCAGATCTCAAACCACGTGTCACTTTTTTTTTTTTTTTTTACTCCTGGTTGCTCGTCATATAAAAGTGCTGAGCATAAAGTAAAGTTCAATCAAGTGCATTCATCTGTCTCTAATCATTGTTAGTTTTATGGCTGCCTCGCACAGTCTGTGTTAATCATGGTGATGAATCGCTGGTTTCTGCAAACACAAACATGCTGTAGGTGTTTGTTTGATGACTGAGGTGCCTAATTGTCTGTCGCCCCTCTTTTTTTTAAATTACATTTGTCCAGGTCTACCTTTTTAAAGTAACTCCCCATGTGCCGACACTGCAGCATTTCCTAATTAATGCATTAAATAAATGACACTATTAGCGTAAGGGTTCTTTCTTTGACTACTTTATGGTGATAATGTCAGGACATTAAGCAGTTCAAGTGCCTCATTTTTTTTTTTCCTTTCAAGTACAGAGAGCCATTTTCCTGCCGAATGTGTCTCATTTCCACTTTGTTCCTCAGCAAACAATCCGAGAGCTCTTCGACATGAATGACGGGAGAAGAGAGGTGGCGATGGAGCTATCGGTGCCTCAAGCTGAGGAGGAGGAAGCCGTCAACAAGCAGAGCACCACCATCCTGGAGCAGGTGAGCTGCATCATAACATATATGATATATGTAGTATTTAGCACAAGCCAAAGCTTTTCCAATCAGTGGGACAGTGTACAGATGTCCTGATTATCTTTAAATGATTCTCGCAGGCGCTGTGTCGTGCCGAGGATGAGGAGGACATAGTAGCAGCCTCTCAGGCCAAAGCGGAGCAGGTGGCAGAACTGGCCGAGTTCAACGAGAACATACCGTTGGATGACGGAGGGGAACAAGAAGAAGTGGAGGAGCTCTCCAAGGCCGAGCAGGAAATAGCTGCTCTGGTGGAGCAGGTAAATAATCATGCACTTCTGTAACTGATTTAATTTAAAATCCAGAACTGTCTGCTGTCTGTCTGCGTTATGTCTGTAGTTATTTTATGCTCTGTTAACTCAGCATATTCTCTCCATATCCTCCAGCTAACTCCCATCGAACGCTATGCCATGAACTTCCTGGAAGCCTCATTAGAAGATGTGTGCAAAGAAGAGTTGAAGCAGGCTGAGGTAACACCAGACCTTCGCCTTTAATTACAAAGCTGTGTCTCATCACCACAGCTTTCTAAAAGTTTGATTAAATAAATACAACAAAGTAAAAATCTGTTCTGCCTGTGTCTGTTTAGGAGCAAGTGGAGGCTGCCAGGAAGGGCCTGGACCAGGCCAAGGAGGAAGGCCTAAAGCTTCACGCTTCATCGGATGACGACGACGAATACCTTCTGTCACCGCCAGCCTCGGTGGAGCCGGCTCAGCCAACCCCAGCCCGCCGTGGCCGTAAACCCAAGGACAAGGACAAGATCGCCACCTCGACAAGGACTAGTGGTCGGCTGCGTGGGGCCTCGCCTGAAACTGAACCCGAGGCTACAACCCGAGAGAAGTGCCTGAAAGACTCCGCTTTGGTCTGAGAGGACGAGCTGCCAAAGACACTAGTACTGTGTCTACCACCCGTCCGTACAGACCACAACAAAACCTCCTCATCAACCAGGCTTCAGGATTCCTCTAAATCTTCAAAAGCTTCATCTCCTGCCAGAGATCACCAGGCCCCCAAAAGTAGGACTTTACAAAACCGCTCCCATTCCAGCCCAGTGCCTTCCCCTCCTACAACATCCCCGACTGGAGGGAAACAACAGTGTATCGGGGAGACTGACAGCAAGAGCTCCAAAGCAAGCCGAGAGGAGAAAGAGATGGAGAATGAGAGGAGGATGTCTGAATCTTCGCTAGAATCCACCTGCCCAGCAGAAAATCAGTCAAAAGATGATGACAGCAAAGACCACAGCCCCATGTCTCCGCCCTCCACCAGCTCACGATCGCCTCGCAAGCGTCAGTCAGCAGATGGTGAAGTCCTGCGGGGCCTGGTTGAAGACTCCCCATCGGCCAAGGTCCTGCGGAAGCTCCCAGGGAGGCTGGTCACAGTGGTGGAAGACAAAGAGCCGAGGAGGAGGCGGCGGCGAGGTAGCGGCACTGGAGGCGGTGCTTCTTCAGAGGAGGCAACTGCAGAGGAGAACACATCTGGATTCGCCGACGAACCAAGCAAAGACAACGCATCACCGAGCCCCGACAGCAAAACTAAGGGGATCGTCACCAAATCTCCTCAGGACCAAGACTCTACTCCGAGTCCGTCTGTGCACCCACAGCCTGTCAGAAGCTATCCTCCGTATTCCCCACCCCATCTTTCTCCTGACATGCCTGTGCTGAGAAACCTGCCTGTACGGCGCAGGTTGGAGACTGAATCTCGCATGGCTGCTCAGCTGGGAGAGCAGCAGCAGCAGCTACTGGGTAGAGGAAGAGGAGGGATCCAGTCTAGAAAAACGGACATTCCACCAGGCAAAGACGCCACTTCAACTTCTACAGAGTCCAGTGTGAACTCTCTTGTAGCACCTTTGAAAAGAAAGAGGGGCCGGCCCCCTAAGACTCCTCCTAGGTTACCTGACACTGACAACACAGCGACTCCTTCCACACAGCCCACCTTGCTAAGTGATGAAGGGAGCCCTCCGCTCTCCCCAAAACGTAAGCGGGGTCGTCCTCGCAAAGACTCCACAACCGTACTAGAAACTGTTAGTGAAGGACAGATCTCTAAAAATGAGACCACCACCACTGCTGTATCTGGTATGTCAAAAACTGATGCTAGCACAGAGCCAACATCCCCCCACAAGTCGGAAACCCCCATAGCTGCTGTTATCACTACAAGTCAGGCCTCCCAGTCTACCAAAGCTGAGGAAATGGACTCTAAGGCTGAGGTTTCAGCCTCAGTTTCTGACCATGCTCCAAATCCAGCTCAAACCTCTACTACAGCAACAACAGATAAACCTTCCACACCAGTCTCAACTTCAGTTCAAGCACCCGCTGCACCCACACCTCTTCCTGTGGCTGCCTCCACATCAGCCTCAGCGCAAGTCATTAGTTCAGCTCCAGCTACAGTTCAAAGCCTAGACAAAGCATCAACCCAGACTTCCTCTACATCCCCTATCACACTTTCCACATCTGCCACCATCTCAGTCACTGCTACCCCCACTACCACAATCCCACTGCCACTTTCCAGCACTGTCACATCAACATCAACCCTTCAAGGTGTAAAACAAACACTTGTGGTTTCCACAGCTTCTAAAGCTCCCGCAGAGCCAAACCCATCAGTATCTACAACTGTGAAAACAATAGGACCAGACTCTGCCAAAACCACCACAGTTGCCACACCAGCTGCTACCACTCCATCCGCTTTGTCATCATCTCCCATGGCTGTCAAAGCAGTTCCACCGTCAGTCCCTGCCACAACAATTACAACAGCTACTAACGTAACATCAAAAACAGCAACTGTTACACCAGCAGTAACCACCACAGCTAAATCAGTCCCAACTAAAGCTACTGCTGTGAAGGACTTACCGCAAGCCTCTACTGTGTCGTCTGCAACACCTATGCCAGCAACTGTAACCTCCGCCCCAGCTACTGTAACGCCCGCCCCAGCTACTGTAACGCCCACCCCAGCTACTGTAACGCCCACCCCAGCTGCCCCCCAAAAGGTTTCAGTTACAGCTACAAGTCCACCTACAGTTTCACCAAAAACAACTTCAACGTCTTCCCCCACTACAGCAACAACTGGGACGACAACAGTGAAATCTAGTTCATCAAACTCAACAAGCCCAAGCCCCGTTCCCACTGCAAGTCCAACCACGTCTGACAAAACTTCTACACCTCCACCAGTGGCATCATCTGCTTCATCATCTTCTCCAGCCCAAGCAGGGACTAATGTAACAACTACCAGCGTCCCTACCAAGCCAGTGACAACCACACCAACAACAACAACAGTTCATGTGGCTGCACAGGTAACAACTGTTTCAGCGGCTGGTGCATCCTCAGCAAAACCTCCTCCAGCACCTACCCCGATCTGCACTCATGCCCCCGCTACAACTTCTGCCAGTGTAACTACCACAGCCGAGACAAAGGCAGTTACAGTAACTACATCAACAGAGGGAGTCCAAGTAACAGCCCCTTCCAAAGAACACACGACTGCAACTACCCGCCCCACAACTCCAGAAAAGACGGTCAAGATCTCACCCCCAGTAACATCTTCCACAGGTGCCCCAACAGTCACCGCAACTACGTCATCCCCATCCTCAGAGAGGTCCATTACAGTAACTACCACCAACGTCACAACTACCCAAGTATCCACTACCAAAGCTGCCACCCCCGTGTCAGCAACCACAGCTGCCACAAGCAAAACAGTTCCTCCTGTGTCCAACAAACAAACCTCTGAAGGCATTTCAGAGGTACAAAGCTCTGCGTCCACAGACGTTTCCCCAGAGGTATCCACACCACCCCAGAAAGAGGCCCTTCCCGAGGTACCCACCTCTGCTCCTCCTAGTGTTTCATCTGAGAAGAAATCTTTAGAGACGACGCAGAAAGCTTCTAAAAGCGACCTGGACAGGGCGACAGAAATGGACGTAGATGATGTGAAGACTGAAGTGAAAACTAGCAAGGACGATGATGACAAAGAGCAAGATGTCAGTAAGTCTCAACCTAAAAAGAGAAAGGTTGAGAGTTCCTCTGAGACCAAAAACGTTGAGTCAGGAAAGGAGGGAAAAGACAGAGAAACACAGTCTGCAACTGCCCTGCAGAAAGAAGAACCAAAGCAAGAAGCAGCAGAGCAAACTACTGAAGATCAGAAAACTCCAATCCAGAAAAGGCCTCTTAGTCGTCAGAGCAGCCAAGAGTCCACTCGCTCCTCTTCACCATCATCTGGGTGCTCTACATCAACCCTCACTCGTCACGCTCACCACAAGAGGACTTATGAAAACAGACACCCGAGCAAGAAGAGGCGAATAGACGTCACCTCAGAAACGGGGAAGGAGGAGAAAGGGGGAGATGGTGGAAGGAAGACGGAGGAAGGCAACGAGAAGGAGCTCAGCACCGCTCCCTCTCGGAGAAGGCGATCCAGGTCTTCCTCTTCCTCCTCGGACTCTGACAACAGTGAGACCAGAAAGGAGCAGCGGTTGACTCGCTCGGCCAAGCACAGGCTACAAGATCAGGAAAGGGAGAAAGGAAACAGCCGGCAAGGGAAGAAACCTGCACACAGCTCTGACAAAAACACATCGAACAATGCCAACACATCAACAGGTGGAGAGTCTGGCAGCGATACATCGTCTGTTAGGATCACCAGGAAGTCTGCAGGATCTCAACCTTCACAAGACAGTAAAGTTCAGACGAACAGCGCGCCCTCGTTGCCCTCTGAGCCTGAAGTTCTGGGGAAGAGATGCTCGGCACTCAATGCAGCAGCCAAGCTCCTAGCAATGAAAGGCAGGGTGGATTCCCCCGGCCACTTCACTCGGAAAGACTCAGGCGCCAAGGCCGCCGCGACTTCCCCTGCCTCATCTTCGGACAAGAACCAAAAGCCTAAAAGCAAAAGTGTGCCAGCCTCCCCTCAGAGTAACTCTGTCAACCTTACTAATAATAAAAGCAGTGGCAACAAACCATCAACGCCCAATCAGACGAGCCGCTCTGCTTCCCGCTCCACCAGACAGTGCCCGGGTTCATTGGTTCCACCCCTGGGAGTGGAGAACAAGAAGTCCAAAGCAGAGGAAAAGGAAAGGGGGAACAGGAAGTCATCAGGGGGAAAGGAAGGCGACGCAGAGGCTCAGTCTTCGTCCCGGGGCCACAGCGCTTGCAGCAGCATGAGCAGCGACGGCGAGGGCGACGGCGGTGGACGCAGCAGCAGAAGTCGCAGCAGCAGCAACAGCAGCCAACGTACCCACAGCATCAGCTCTCAAAACACCGAGCACAGGGAGTCCCGCGCCGCCTCCTCCGGCAGCGAGCGCAGCTCAGAGTGGGCAAAGAGCAGAGACAAAAGAGAGAGGCAGGGCCACCACAGGGAGAGTCGGCAGGACAGCAGGAGGTCTCAAAGGCTCTCGCAGGAGGTGACCAGCAGCTCGGGAGCAGAGGGGACGCCGGACAGGGTGTTGCGAAGTGTCGCGGCGCTCGCGGCAGTGCAGGCCAGGTCACCGGCCGCAAGCACGCGCTCCTCTTCTGGTCAGCATCGTCACAACAAGACATGATCGGAGTGCCAAAGGGAATAAAAACGGAAGCGAGAGTGTTGTTGCAGAGCACGATACGAGAGCATGTCACGACCTCCAACGGCTGCTGCTTTGTCTGCACTCTGAACGAATGCAAGGGAACTGAGTGCTGCACAAGCTAGGGACCTCCCCTCCCTGCCTCTTGGGGCCCTCTCCCTTTCCAATTGGAGCTGGTCCCCTCACCAGCTCCAGCCATTTGTCAGCTGGGGGGGAAGGCTCAGGGATGCCGGACTGAGAGTTAAAAAAATAAATAAAATAAAATGCGGCGCTATCATTGTGGCGTCCGTAAAAACCGACGGAGAGAGACAGTGGATTAAATGAACCGCTGGGACTTGAGGGTGACAGAGGTGGTGCAGGAGGTAATAAAGGAAAGTTGTTAGTTCACATTATGTACTGTAATCATTAAAGACTGGAACACTCAGATCTTATGTGTTAAGACAGGATTATACAGCACCCTCTTATTAGGGTTATAAATGAAAAGTCATTTGTGTGACATTAAAAACTTTTGAGTGACCAGTTGTATTGTAAGTTGGAGGTTTTAGAAAGTTTGGTTTTGAAAATTTCGTCAGCTGTCCTGACTATTGTTTCTTTGTAGTCAGTCGATAAGTTATGCATATTTTATTATTTCTTCCAGGGTATTAGGAAGAGAACTGATCTGTCAATGTGATCTTTGCTGCACTATGCTGGAGCTTGTCTTTGCTTGGGCCCCCTTTTTTTTTTTTTGTTGTTTTTCATGTTTCTGTTCATTGGATTCATTTTTAAAATCCAGCCTTGCATTTCTCATTTGCACATCTGATAACGTGGCCCTCGGCTTTTTCGAGTACATTGTGGTGTAGTAATAAGTTTTTACATCAACTTCAGTGAATTAATTGGTCTCCCGGTACCTCACGATGTATCTCTACAGTTCAAACAAAAATGTATTAATTCAAGTTGAAAGTTGTTCAACATCTTTTGCTCCTCTTGACATGACCTGGAGCGGAGGGGGGAAAAAAAAATCAAATTTTTCCGACTCTTCCCAAAGGCAGTTATTATTCCGGTTCACTTTGTCATGTATTTATATCGAAAAGTAAATGTTATTAAAGAGTGCCTCTTTGGCCAGAAATGGGTTTGAACCTCAGATTGCCTTGTGAAGCACCTGAAACAGGAGGTGTGGCGCTTCTCTCGTTATTTAAAAAAAAGAAAAGATAAAAAAAAAAGATATAACCCCTCCACCCACCCACCACCACCACCACCACCACCACCACCCTCTTCAGAAAACATCAAGAAAACAAGCACCCTGTGCATCAGTGCAACCAAATTGTTTTATTTTTCACCAGAGGTTTTTGTCACTGTCACTCCATTGCTCTTCGTTCATGTAAAAAAAAAAAAAAAAAAGAAGAGAAAAAAATACTTGGACAAAATATGTGAATAAAATTACTGGTACAGTTCCAGATGACTGTAAATTGTCGATTTCCTTTGAGCAAAGGTGATATGTGAGGAGGAGGAGGAGGACGGGGAGGGTGGGGGGTGGGTAGTTTATGGTGATGGTCTTATTATTTTATTTTTTTTTGATTTGTCTCTTCATTTGTTGCATTCCTTTTGATCCCTTGTAATTCCACATTGTTTTACTTGAAAGACTAAGACAATTACAGTTGAATAAAAAGACCAAAAATTAGTTTGCCATTTTTTTTTTTTCCTCATTGTGTTGAAGGTTTTGTTTTAATCGTCACGTCATCGAAACACTTCAATAGGATAACTTTTAAACTTTGAGATGCGGCGGCACGCCTGGTTTTTAAAATCAACCCTGAAGGTCACGTAAGGTCGCCGCTCAGCCAGTTAAACTACCTGTAGCCACCCACTTTAAAAGGTACAGTGTGTGAGATTTAGTGGCATCTAGTGGTGAAGTTGCAGATTGCAAGCAACTATTCCAAGCATGCAGGGTAAACTACAGTGACTGGGAAACTCACAAAAAACAAACAGTCCATCTAGAGTCCATGGAAGAGGACCCACTCCCTCTGTAGATCTAAAAGTCTCATTCTAAGCCTGGCTCTAACACCCGAACGCTCAGGACAATCCAAAGGAACGTCCTACCAGATCAGGGGCGTCCCTCTCTACCTCCTGGACATGATAAATCTGTCCCCCCTCTACAACTGTCACAGTACTTATTGCTGTACTAACATGTCCTCGTTGCTCTGTACCGTGATTGTTCCCGTTTTGGATAACAGCGTCAACAAACAAACAAAAAAAGATCCAAACACAAAAATAGAACATGGCAGTATTTTATTTTAAAAACTATATTACAATTAACAACGCAGGATTCAACAGCCGTGATATTACACAAAGCAAAGTCACCGCTCTGCCCTCAGTCGACCTTTCTTTCCCCGCACAAAGGAGACTCGAGCGAGGACTGGGCGACCTTCAACATAAGAAGTGTTGGTTTATTTTTCTTTACAGATTTGTCATATCGTGGCGCACAGCAGCAGCTACTGTTTGTGAAAATGGATTTTTCTGGTTAGTTAACACGTCGCTGTTTCCCCTCCCCTGCAGAAGCAAGACAAATGAAGCACAATGTGACAAACAGATGAAGAAAAATAAAGAGTATATATACGTGAAGTCGCAAGGACCCGCAGCTGAAACACTGCGGCGTGAATTCAAAACATAAAATATATATGAACAGAATAAAAACTCACTCCATCCCTTCTTGACAACGTTAGTGCACAACGTCACATTCTCAGCTGGGGGTTCGGACACGAAGGAGAAGGCACCATTTTGAAGATTTCATTGTGTTGTTGCAGAACTTTTCATCTTAGCAGCTTACACAACACTGTTCAAATCATAAATACAAGCCGGTAGGACAAATAAAACGTGAGGCCTCGGGCCTTTTTATTGCAGTGCTGAGACACCTTTGTAAAATAAAAAGAAATTAAAATAAAAGGGGGGCTGCTGTTTCACAAAAAAAAAAAAAAGAAATCTGTATTTACATTTGTTACACGTAGACAGTTTGAAACAACTTTCAAGTCTTAAAATCTGCATAAAGAATCACCAGCAATATCGGTTATGTACAATTATATTAGTCTATTTACTATAGATGCCTATAAAAGAAAGCCCTACTCGGTTACTAGTTGTTATTTATGTCTCAAATTCATCCACAAATAACAACGTAACAAGATTCAAAGCACAGTTTTCCTGAGTACGGTACGATCAGCGCCAGTGTTGGGTTTCAATACTGCATTGTGCTTTGCTCAAGGCCACTTATTTCTCTTTTTTTTTTTTTTTTTAATGTAACAGGGGGAGCAGGGACGTCATAAATTCCTCCTGGTCTTTGTGTTTGAGGGTGGTGGTGGTGGTGGTGGGGGGGTGTTTCCATAAACCAGCAGCGCTGCCTCTCGAGTGGAAAGTGGAAATGCAGGCGAGATTGTAGTCATTTGTGAGTTAAGACAACAGAGAGCACATCTCTTCTTGGAAAAAAAAAAAAAAAAGGCCTGTTAAAGGACGTGCAGGTTAAAGGAAGACAGACTTGTAATGTGAAGAGAAAAAAAGAAGCAGAGGGATGATAACCGACATCCACCCGTACATCCTCTGCAGGCTGAAGTTATTTACACGTTTTAAACCCAGAATGTGCTTCCACAGCCGACTCACGCCGCCCTGGTGTTAGGTGAAGCTGGTGACCAATGAGATGACTAGGATGAGGATGAGGATGGCCAAACAGATCGCGATCCAGAACTTTTTCTGCATCGGAGGAGACACAAACAGATGAATTAACACGCAAGCAAACATCTATCAAACCTCTTCACTCCTGCGGGAGGAAAGCACACTGTACCTTGCGTGCTTTCTGCTGATACGTTACAGCTTTCGCCGTGTTCTCCTTCGCTTTCTCCACGTAGTCAGAAGACTGCATGATGTTGGCTTCGATCCGGTTCACCATCTCCCCCTGCAGGAGGGAAAAAAACATCAGGATCAGACACACCCAAACACCGTCTATGTCTCTCTCTAAAAACAAATCAAACGTCTGCATGTCTGGATTTTGCAGAGTAAATTTCAGCCAGACTCAGATTTAGAAGCTGCTTCATAAAATAAACAAAGAACAGGTCGAGGATCAGAGTTTAGGCTGACGGAGGAGGTTTGACCGGCCGGAGCGGCCCAGCACCGACCCCGTCTGAACGCGCCCTGAGAGACTTCATCATCAGTGTTTTACCTGAGCCTCCACCTCCATGGCGAGGTACTGGAACATGTCATGCAGGTCTCTGATGCTCCTCTCCAGCTTCAGGATCTCATCGTGCCGAGACTCGATCTCATTCAGAGCCTGCTTTGTAGCTTTAGCATCAATCAGGATCTGTGTGCCACAGTGCAGATGATGTGCGTTAGCTGCATTATTGATAACAGAAAAATCTGCTTGGAGGTCACAAGTTAAATCTGAGGAGCCGTGAGACAACGACAACGTTCTGCTATACAAGACTCACAAGGATTCACAAGCCAAAAAGTTGGAAACATTGTGTGTTTTTAGTATTTTTTGTACTTTTTTCGAGTCTGTTTTGTGTGCAAACATGGACTCTGAACTACGGAGATCAGTGATTTGTCTTTTTCTTCATGATACATCAGGTGACCCATTTAAAAAAAAAAAAAAAAACACCGAGGACAACTGTAAGAGCTTGGAAGAGCTTGCATATTCTCTGTGGAAAGACCGGAGCAGGAGACGGGGATGCAGAGCTGGATCTAAGACGGTACAAACCACGAGTACCGTCTGTTAACATAAGGAACGTAAGATCTCTCCACAATAAGATGGAGGAGCTAACCAGGCTACAGAGGGAGGATGGGGAGTGTAGCATCACAGAGACGAGGCTGAATGAACTCGCTGAGGACTCGCTAAGTTGTGAATCTTAAAGTCTTTATCTTAGAAACTAGAACAAAATACATTTCCTGTTGAAATGTAGCAGAGTACAAGTATTAACTGGGATAAGATGGACTTGAGCAGAAGCAGGATTCTTCAAACTATGAGCTACTCCAACACTACAGACTTCTCTACGAGCTGCAGGTGATTCTCTTACCGCGTCTGTCGTCCAGTTCGAGCATTAAGAGAAGCTACAACAGAGCACATCTGTCATCATCTCACACACGCCGCTTCAAGTCACCACTTCTACGACCAGATGGCGGCTGATGGAAAACATCTGCAGCCATCGGCGTGCTCTGCTGCAGCAGGTGTTGTGGTTTTCAGACAGGCACGTTGTTGCTTTCTTTTTCATCTCAGAGTGTGAGTGTGTGTGTGAGTGTGTGTGTGTGTGTGTACTCACATTTTGGGTGAAAACATCCGTCTGCCCGCTCTCAAGCATCGTATCCAGCTCTTCATCTGTCACATTGGTCCCAGCTACAAAAAGTGAGAAGTACGTTTAGATTATTACGACTACAACTTCAATTATTTGTATCATTCCTGCTGATTAATCTTGATCTTAGTCACTTAAAACATCAGAAAACAGCAAGCCCATCTCAATATTTCAGAGCACAATTAAATGTCTTGTTTTGTTTGAACAGAAGAGTCCAAAACCAAAAAATATTCAATTTACTGTCATGAAAAAGAGCAAATTTGAACATGGGAGCATAAAATGTTTGTTAATATTGCTTAAAAAATGACTTGAATCAGTTAATTAGTAAACTTCTTACATCTCGTACCACCATCAGGACCGACCCTGATCAGCTGCAGACGGTTCACACAGAAGGAGGTTTATTCTTATTAAGAACATTTTTTATTGTCGACCGTTGTTGAACAAGATTTCAGTCATGAAACTTAATTTGAATAAAGTCACAGAAGCTTTTTAAAACTATGTGGTGGCGTCACATTTCCATCGTCGATCGGACAGAAGCAGCAGCACCGTGTTTAGTGCATTTCTTCACTGTTTTACATCATCATCAAACTTCCAGATGACAAACTGGAGCTTCACTCTCATCATTTTTTTAAGAGCTGTGGTTGCAGAAAATAAAAGTCTCATTCGGTTCTTCAGCAGAGAAACGTTACGTGACTCACGGCGGGAGCTTGAATCAGCAGTTATAGAACTGTGTTACATGCAGAAGGTACAGGCTCGTGTATGTCAGAATTTTAAAGTTAACTACAACTCCCAGGGTGCATTGTGGCAACAAAACAAACGTGTTGAAAGTTTTAAAACTTGTTGGATGGCTGACTGCTGTTTCATGCCTCTTACTGGCTTCTTCACCATGGCAACAGCGAGCAAAGCTCATGGGTATTGTAGTATTTTGAGCCAAGATGACGGACAACACATGATTTCTTAGAAACAAAGCTGAAATAATTCAAACTGGAGTCCAAAAAAAACCATAAAATTATGAGTTGTTTCATCATCTGGGAGTCTCAGAGTCTGTTATGTGCCGCTTATGAACATTCTGATGACACTGTAATGCAGTTGTAGCAGATTTAAGTGTTTCTCTCGTTGGCACACATCAGAGGAGGCCGAACAGATAATGAATGATACCGTACTAAAAACACAGCTGTAAGGGCGTTTAAAGTAAAGAAAGAAGAAAGTGAGGTGTCATGTGACAGATGTCATGAGACAGCCTGTGATGACACAACCTGCAGCCCGGCAGCGAGGGGGAAGTGTTCAGTACAGCTGGGATCTCCCTGAAGAAATCACATGTACTCACTGATTTTGAGCTGCCTCTGTATCCTCTCCACGTTGCGGTCTCTGTACTGGGCCTGGATGGTGTTACAGTGACCCATCAGCTCCACAAACTCTCTGGACAAGACGCCGTGCTGGGAAAGAAGGGAACATTTTAGTCACGATGTGACAGCTTTACTTTGACGGTGGCTGAATATTCAAGGCTTGAATCCAAGAATAAACTCAAACCGAGTGGGCGATGTGGATAAATTCTCCTGGCTTGGTGCATTTTTTGTCAGTTTATTAGGTACAACTAAAACAAATGCAGTCTGATCAAAGAGTCCTGCAATAAATCTTCTCTCTCCCGCTGCCGGATGAATAAAGTATAATCTAATCTAATCTAATGAAGGTTTTATGTTCCAGAAACTGAAACAGAGAAGTGTTGTCTGATGATTTTGATTCTGAAGGATGTCGTTGTGTTTCTGTTATGTATCCTGATTGATATAAAATATGCGGCACAACCGCACCACAGAATACATCCCCTAAAATCACACTTCTCTCAATCAGTTTCAACATTATGGACCTTCAGAAAAACATACGAGTTCCTGCAGCACTGTGTCGTGATTAAAATAAACGGAATGTGTGTTGGCTGATGTAGTGAATTAAACACCCGACATATTAAAGGTCAAAGATGTTAAAGTGACAGTTTCTGTGTTAAACAACACCAAACTATTAACCATGACTGTGGATAAACTGGAAATTTGAGTGTTTACACAAGTTAGCTCACTGAAAATATTGTGAAAGAAGCTTGTTCAAACTTTCTGTCGCAATGCTCCGTTTTTTGGTTTCTTTCCCCGCTTTGGTTTACATTTCTGACTGTCAGTGGAATAAAACATTTCATTTAGCTTCACGCAGCTGCAGAGGTTTGTTACAAAAAGGTCTGATGAGATGATGAAACGCTGAAGTTACATCCTTAAAGATTTGTGGCATAAACTTAAAGAGTTAAAGAGTCAACCTGGGTCCGCTGCATCCGAACATTTATGGGTATATATTTTCCATCCTCCTCTCCTTTCTTTGATTCGATACCTGTGGAAAGATGATCGATGAGTGTAAGCAACAGACAAATAAACACACACACACAGAGAAGTGTTCACTTGTTTGTCATCAAGACTCACTCTTCAGTTTTCTCTGGATCTGACCCGCCAACGTTTTGATCTCGTCTCGAAGAGTCTGGAGCTCTTTCTTCATACCTAACCCAGAGAAGAAAACAACATGTTCAGCACACAAATGCTCTGTTTAAGGTTCAGTAAGCTTCTGTGTGGTGAGGTGAATTCACAGGCCGGAGATTCAGTCAAACAACAGAGTATGTCAGAGTTAAAGACTTGAATCATTTGTTGACTTGTCAGGCGTGTTTTGGCCTAAATGAACACACTTACTCTCTTCCGGCAGCGCCACACCGAGCACAGTTTTCTGCTTGTTCTCCAGCTCAGACACCATCCGTCTGAGGTTGTGCAGCCCCTCGTGAATTTCGTGGACCTGAGAATGAGGGAATGAAGTTTTAGTTTTAAAGCTTACAGCTGCCTTTTTTTAGTTGATTATTCAACTTAAAACTCTCTGGTTCCAGGATCTCGACGGTAGAAATTTCCGGTTCTCTCTGTTTCGTAGAAATGTTAATCGATTATCTTCGAGTAGTCGACAGCTTGTCGGACGAAACGAGCGATTTTAGGATGACAACGTGAGCACAGTGCAAGGACACTGGGCTTAACAGGCTGAGGTGTTGACAAAACAACATTTTGAAAATATGAAACAAGACTGAGTGAACGTCTTCTTGAAGCTTCAGCGCTGGATATTAATATTTTCCTCAGTTTAACGATGTAAACAAAGATTCAAAAGCCTCTTTTTCTAAAGCTGTGTCAGTTCTGTTGATAGTAGCATCACATCATATGAGGCAAAAACTTAAAGATCAGATCAGGTAGTAATAAACCACAAAAACATGATATAAAAATTACAATTAGTTTCTTTGTTATAAAACTCTAAATTATTGGACACTGTGGTGTCTCCTAGTTTTCAACCTTTTCGCCAACTTAAGCCAGCCAGCCTGTTGTGTATACTCTACCAGGTGTGTGTTATGTGTCAGCTGCCAGCCATCCTTTTGTGTATACTCTACCAGGTGTGTGTGTTATTTCGAGCTCACCTTTTTAAAGAAGGCTTCATTCTCCTTCTCCTCTTTGGCTGAAGAGGTTCCAGGTTTGATCACCAGAGCTCTGCCCTCCTCGTCCTCGTCTGAAGCCTCGCCACTCTGCGGCCAGAAAATAACAGACAGAAACGCAGTGAGTTTTCTTTGACTCATCTTCTTTTAGCACAACAAAGAACAACAACAGACACCTTCCAGCCTCCAGCAGCACCTCCGTGCCCTGTCCACCGGCCTGACGCCTCCTTCATGGAGCAAAGGGCTGAAACGGAAGTTGGGAGTTGAACCGTCTCTAAAGTTAACACTCAAACCGTCAAACAACCTTATTTTACCCACTTCTGTCGGCCCGCTGTCTGTATTTAAAGCTGTCACGGTGCTACGTCAACATTAGCAGCCGGCTAACCCGACAGATTCAACTTAACTTAGCAGGGCGCTAACGCTAACGCTAATGCTAACGCTAACGCTAACTTCCACACTCACGTTTCCCAGCTCTTTAGTCCGGTCCCGCATGTTTTCAGCTCGGAGCAGCCAGCCAGCCGGGTGCGAAGAAGAAGAAAAGAGCAGCCGAAGTCGGTTCAAGTTGTCCCCCCCAAAGCAGAAAGAGAAGCTAAGCTAACCGATAGCGCTGTAAACTTTAATGTCATTCAACAAGCGGACTACAGAGGCTAACTTTTCTTCTGCGGCACTTCAACAACACTGAACGGTCAGACTCACCAGCGCCCTCTGTGTGGCAGCGGGGTGTAACTGCACAGGGCAGATGAGTAATTCCACATTTTACTGTTATTTAGATCAGGAGTGTCCAAACTTCTTTTTTAAAGAGGGCCAGTGTGAAGTCAGACTCTTTGTTATGTGAATTAAAAAAGCCAGATCTTCCAGCCATACAGTATCTGACAATCCTAGCAGGCCATAAATAATAATATATTGTAAAAAATGAAGCTTCAGGCCGCATGAAATCTGAAAACCGGCCGTGATTGACCCCCAGGCCGGACTTTGGACATGCCTGATTTATAGTTAATTTATATACAGTTATTATGCACCTCATTGTTTATTATTATTTTATTATAATTTATTCATCCTCACTGTTTATGTCTGTTGTACATAGATATGTATATACTGTCGTATCCACCTACCTCATGTACAGAACATAAGTTTTATGTTCATGTCTACGCCTACCTGTCATGTTCATTGTTAAACTGTGTGTCCATACCTGTACAACTGAGAGCACGGTGAACCGGAGTCAAATTCCTCGTGTGTGTACACACACCTGGCCAATAAAGTGTTTCTGATTCTCATATTCTCCCAGAGTCTATGTGATGACACACTCTCCACAAAAATAGATTAAATGTCCCTACCCTTTCACATATTCTTTGATCACGGTTGTCTTTCTGTATAAAAGTCAACTTAATTTTCTTAAAGTTTTTATTTTCTGATGCTGGATAAACTCTTAACAGATGAGGAAATGTGTGTTTTTGTCTCATAGTGAATGAAATACCTGACAAATGAAGTACATAATAGTCAGGTTAAAGTAGGTTTAACTAACAAACTGAGTGCTTTGTGATGGTTACACCTGTAACAACTCCAGGCAGTTGCATCACTGCCGCTCCTGCAGACTAAACATACTTGACTCTGACAGCCACAAGATGATGCTATTCGCCTGCACAAACTGTGTAGTTGCACCACAAATGAAGATGTAGTTTAGGAACTTAACTGCACTTTTAAAATGTGTCACCAAGACTGAACCTGACCATGAAAACTCACCTGCATGGACAATAAAGCCTGTATGGAAAATGAACAAAGTCCTTATGAATATTCAGGTCTGACATTTCCTTAATGCGGGCTATAAATAGGCCCAGTGGAGACTGATTAGTGTAGTACAGCTGACATTTCAAACACAAGCCCAGCACGTCAGATCATAAACCTGCAGTAACAGTCAATAATCCAGATGAACAGATCGGGCAGGCAGTTGATGCTGCTGACATTTATCACAACAGTTTAAAACACTTCAGAGTGACAGCCAAAACATTTTCTCTCATACCTTAACACCCTCGATTTCTCCATTAAACCGAGGACCATTACTAATTTAAAATAATGTAGCTTTAAAAAATAATGATTTTATGTTATTATGGGTGCTAATAGGCTGATTCTGATGATCCAATTACAGAATTTCTAATGCATTCTGTGCAAATCTTTCAGGGTTATTAAAGTCCTTTAAATGACCCCTGACTGATGATCATGACTTTTCTTATTACAATGACTTTAATTATATTGTCAATGTATTTAATTAACTTGTTTCATGGCAAATCAGAGCAGAATTAGTGTCTCGGGTCATTAAAACAGATCATTGTGACTCCTCGTTACAGGTTATAACCTCATTGTGGACATGAGCTCTGAGTATTTCAAGCAAAGCTTTTACTTTTCAGCTTGTTGTGAAGATTTTTAGAGGACAACATTATCCAGTGTCTTGTATTTCATGAGGCATTTACTTAATTTAGTTAGTTCCTGTGGTGGAAGAAGTGGAAAGTAACAATATAGCATTGTACAAATACTTAAATTTAATAGAAATTAAAGTGCAGCTTCTAAGCATTCATTGTTTTTATGGTAAAAAAAACTAGCAGTATACAACATATACAACAATATGTTATAACTTTTTCAAATAATACGGTAAAAACATATTGGTACTGTTTACTGTCACATTTAAGGTTGGTTCCATATTTGCTGTAAATGCTGTTTTGCCATATGGTTGACATGAAAATACCATGCATGTCATATAAAAATATGCCATGAAGTATTACCTTCCATCGCTTGCCTTCCTGCACCAGGACACCGTGTAAGAGGACCCACTCCCTCTGTAGATATAAAAGTCTCATTCTAAGGTAACATAAAACACAACAACTCTTATTTTCAGACTGTTATACACTAATGAAAAACATAGTTATGTAAATTATATTCCATTTCTGCCAATAGACACTGGACCTTTAAACATGGCACACTGTGGAAGAGCACCTGCTGGCGGCTGTAGATATAAAATACTATTTTTAAAGGTAACATAAAACACAACAACTCTTATTTTCAGACTGTTATACACTAATGAAAAACATGTTTATGATTATTATATTCAATGTGTGTCCTTACACACTGGACCTCATCTATACTGCTACTATGAATCAGTAGTCAACATGGCTTGTGAATATTAAGCTGACATCTCTGTGGTGAAGATATCTAAGTGAGTAGTCAACGTAAACAGTGAAAAGGTGGTTAAAAACTTGTGAATTAGGAGGGGGCAGTTAAGTAAACTACATTTCCCATAGTGCACCGGTCGGGAACGTCGTGTCGCCAGCGAGCTGTCAGTGTTGGGGGGAGCTGCTGGGAGAGGGAGAGAGAGAAATCGGTCCAGCATCTCTGGAGCGGAGCGGATGACAGAGACACGCAGTCCTCATCAGCAGGAATGAGGCGGATTTAACTCCGATGTTTCACCCCCAAAAAAAGGCGATGCACAAGCTGGATGTTTAAAAGACTGAACCTCCTCGTCTGCCATAGATCAGCGCGGAGATCTGCCTTCATTCTATCAATGAGAGATATGTGGAGAGGCTGTACCGCCCGGTGGTAACGCAGAAAAACACAAGATGAAGAAGCAGTTCAACCGAATGAGACAGCTCGCCAACCAAACAGTGGGCAGGTAAGAGCAGGATTTATGACGTGAAGACACGGAGCCATACTCGATGGGCTTTTTTTTTTATGTTGCTGCTCAGCTGGTTTGATTTGCACAAAGCGTTAACTGTCAGTGTAGGTCACAGTTGCAGTGTGAACGTTGTGTGATTGATTGCGCTCAGCAGGGAGGAGCGTATCCGCACACAGATGAGGAGGGAGCGGACATGGTACCCAGAGAGAGCAGGGCTGCTGCCCGCTGACCAATAAAAAAGGAAAAAGGGCGGACACCCCCACCTCCATCAGGGGCACCCTGCAGGGGGGAGGGCCACTAACATGTTTGCAGTGACATGCATGTGTTTCAGTTTGTGTGTTTTGTTCTAAATATAATGGTCAGAGGGGGGATGAGACATGCAAACATGGCAACCCATTCATTCCAATTTGTTTGACACCTTTAATACATGAAGGAAGTTGTCAGAGCATCATATTTTTGGTGAATCCGTGAAGATACCACTTCAAATATGGAGCTACAGCCAGGAGACAGTTATATACTTTATGCTTATATTATATAACTCACCTGTTCAGATTATATTAATGCTGAATTAAGAGCGTGGACGCTTTAATTGACAGGTGGGTGCTGTTACAGGTGACAGGTTTGAGCACCCAGGCGTCATTCAGCCCGCCTCAGCTCCACTGATGATCCACATCAACATGGCGGCTCCAAAGTGGCTCTTCAGAAACCCGTGGGTGACGTCATGCATATGCTGTCCTTTCTTTATACTGTCAGTGACAAGGACATGGAGCTGAGGCGGGATGAATGAAGCTGGGTGACTCAAACAAGCCACCTGTAACAGCACCTACCTGTCAATCAAAGCGGCCACGCTGTTAATTCTGCATAACTTTAATATACACAGTAGACTTTAGAGTTACTGAGGTTTGTCATCTGTACCCTTCTTTTCAGACTTTATTATATTTAGTTTATTATTGTACAGTAAGAGTGGTATCAGTCTTCTCATAATTATTTTGAATAATCCGGCTTAATGGAAGCACGTAAATGTTGATTATAAGTGGCCTGAGGATTGAGCCTTGGGGAACTCCAATAATTAAACTGGTCACTCACGTTTATACCTGTTCATTCCCTACATACAGTGTGTTACGTACAGTGTGTTAGTGTCTTTTTCTGCCTTCATACATGAATGACAACAAAATAATCTATTGACACCACTCTCGATTGATGTTAAACATACATTCGACCCAGTTCCTCGTAGTTTTACGGATGTTTCTTTGGCACTTTTGGTGACGTTTGTGTGTTTCGAATAGGAGGAGGGTCAACAACCTCGAGCTGCACTCCCCCGTGAATGCTAGCTATACCTAATGATTGTGGAGAGGACTGTAATAACCTGGGAAATTACAGGTTGAATGCCGACAGATGAAATTATTTTTGCTTTTTGGTGTCAAAGCTTTTTAAATCCCGGAGTTAGTGCCTCACGTATTTTAACATTCAAACACGTCGACACGTCACAGCTGATAAACGTAGAAGTGATTAATCTCACTAAATCCTGACTGCATCTGATAGTATGCAAATGTAGGGAATACTTAAGATTAATGTGCTCAGGTTGATGTGATTTATTTGTTATCAGTGTGTCTGTTTTTTTCCGCGAGGCTTGATGCTACAGATAAATCAGGAGTTTGTTTAACTCACAGTCAGGACCTGAGGCTCGCTAAATTGGCTCCAATAGTTTGAAAACAAGCTCCATATGCCTCTGCAACTTTATCCATGTATCTTAACTGTGATACTACAAACAAGTAAATCTCAGTTTTCTGTCAGGAAGTCGCAAATAGCTTCTTTAAACATGCGGGTCAGACTGGATTGTGGAGGGAGGGATCACCGCTGAATTCCAGTTGAAGAGGTGTTGCTGCAGCTTAGTTCTCAATAGGTGTTGTTAAGTCTTTGTCTCCTCTCTTTCTATTTGTCAACCCCACCCTCAGCTCGTAACTGAAAGTCAATGTCAACACTGCGCCTTTGGCAATTTGGATCAAGTGTTGTTTAACCCTTTGTAATTGTTGCATTACATAACCCTAAAACACAATAATCGCCGTGTTTCTTTAACCTCAAATCAGAAAACATGTTGATTTGCGGCCTGTCACTGCCTGGAGAACGTTTCTTATAAAGCCTACGTTGCTGTAAGTGCACTATAACCTGTTTGTTTTGCTTGGCTGACGGCGGTAACTGACAACGCTGGCACACCGAAAGGATTTTGTGTCAAGATATGTTGTTCCTCGCTCACCCACACTTAGACTGCAGGCAGAGGCGCTGATACAAATCAATGAAAAAGGTATTACTGCAGCTAATGCCCAACAGAGTGGACTTGGCAGAGGGAGCAGAAATCCCTGGAAGACATTTACCCATTACCTAAAACTGGAATTGTGCCTTACTGGAGCTCGAAGGGATGAAATCTGTAACGCACTTTAACAGATTAAACTGACCAATTACTTCTAAGAATACAAAAAAAAATGTGTGTTTGTCTGTGCAAGGCCAGGTGCTTGTTTATACCTCCTCATCTGCCTGAGAGGCAGAACAGCCCAGTAATGAGCTCTAACCTGTATCATAAGAAGCAGAACAGCAGGGGCAATTAGTCATATTTAGAGGGTAGAGCCTCCGACATGACGCCTCACTGCTGGCCTCGCAGGTAATTGGTGATATTTCCTCCATGACCTTGACAGCCTGCATCACCTGGTTTGTGTTGAAGGCTGGAGGTTCCTTATGTCTCACAGATTTAGGAATAACACACCAAATGTTTTGGATCATTCGCAGGCATAATTATTTGTTGTTTTACGATCATTTAGATCACGTAAGATGGATGATCAATAACTCTTAAACTCCTTAAATAAATGCTCATTTTTCCACGATAGTGAATCATATAAACTTTATTAAAAAACAGAGAGACCTGGTCAGAATTAATCAGCTTTGGAGATTTGTACATATTCCAGATAAAAGGGAGCTTTGACCGAAGCTAAGCTAGCTGTTTTCCCCTGTTTTAAGCCACATTCAGACAGGATACGACAGAAAACGCAGGTTTTTCCATTCGTTTGAATGGCGGTCGTCTGTTTTGGCTCCGGCAGTGCAGGCCGCAGGGGTGTCCAGTTTAGCCACATCAAACTTTAGGCCCGACGTCAGTAACGCAAAGAGGTTTAATTTGGTTTGTGTCTGACGGTTTCAGAGATAGCAAGCAGTGATCGAGAGATACAGACAGTGAATGAGAGTGAGAGAGCGTCAGCGGTTAATCAGTGATTGTTTCGCAACGTTCATCACAAATAGACACACACCCAGTCTTCTGTGTACAGATCTATACTGAACGTACTGTGTTTGGTCTGATTATCTTCAAGTTCAGTCTGTCATTGTTTATAAAAAACTGTGTGAGCTGTTTGCTGTCACGCTATGATATCTTTTTTTGTTGTTATTGTTGTTGTTGTTGTCCTGAACCACAGGATCGACCTTTGGCACAGTGTGGATTTGATTGCGTGCCCGGATTTATGATCATTCTGGAGTCTTGGTTTGATTATTTGATTTTCAGCACCTGACAGTTCGGCTAGGAGCGACAGGTAGAAGCAACAAGAGTAAAAGTAAAACTAAATAAATGTAAATGCAAAACTAAATTATTATTATTATAATCCAGCAAATGTTTGGAAATCTGATTATGCCCACTTTGCATCCTAACGTCTGTTGTTATTATATTCCATTGTGTTGTTTGTCTTACTTACTTTAAATGCTCATTTCCTTCCTGTTCACATTTTCATTCTGGTCCAGGGATTTGATTTGGATCGTAGCTGAGGGAATGAAATGTAAAGCTTGGGTGTGTTTATCTATTTCCTCAGCGTTCCTTTAGCATCAAAGCAACATTCAGAGCCTCTAAAACGTCCATCTGTCTTTATAGTCCTACTCTGTGCGGTAAACACACATATGAGCATCCTCTAAACTAATGGCGCATCTCCCTTCGTGACACTGCTGCATTGCTCCACTTAAGGATATAGGTCAAGAGAGGTTCAGACACAGTTAAATTCATCTCTGAAACAGTCAGGCTGCACCATTAATCCTGCGTAATGCTGTGTAAACTGTGAGACTGAATGAAAATGTGTAACTCTCTGTGAGCACAGTGAGGTTATGGCAGCGAGTGGGGGGGGTGACAGGGCCTAATCCTCTTCTGGCTCTGTCACTTCTGCTGCAGAGTATTTTTAACTCGACTTCTCATTCACATTTTTCTTGTGCTGCTGATAAACGGGGCTGTTTGACTGCGGGTAGAAAAGTCTCCTTTAAGAAAGAAACATGTTTTCTTCCTGGAAAGCAGAAAATAGATGTTCTGAAGAACATGCTGAAGAATGTCAAGGTGAGATAAGGCTGAGAGCAGGAAAAAAAATCTATTAAAGACATGTTGGAAAATGGGTTTCTAATCTCCATCAACAGGCTGGGAAATTGTTTCTTATTGTCAGCGTGGAGCTGCAGGCGACAAAACCCCAGAAAGTATTGTTTGTATTCGCTAAAACCATTATCAACTGTCAGTCCGTTAGCTTTGGTGATTGAAGAGTGCACAGTAAATTGCTTGTTTTTTCAGGCTCGCCCGTAATGCCTGTGTTGTTTTTTGGTTATTCATTTCATGTGTTATTGTTTCCCTTTTCATATTCTGGACTGCAGGAACAAATAGTGACTTTCTGATTAATGGATCGTCCCGTGTCCAATATTTCTTTGTGTTTTTTCTCGCTGTTGACGCTGGTTCTTGGTTGTTATTCTCGGCCTCCCTTCGGTTGAAGGAAGAACTCGTGTATCCAGCCATGCTTGTTAGGCTTTATACGAGTTGTGACAGCAGGAGGGGAGGAAGAAGAAGACGGGATGTGTTGCCCTGCGGTGCCCCTGACATGCTCACAGACCTCTGCTCCTGTCTGTGACACGGTTTAATCTGTCGAACAAGTCATGCTGCTCAGAGCAGAGAGCTGAACAGTTTGATGCCGTGAGTCATGGAGGAAGAAACAAAGTTCGGATGCTGTGTAAAAATGTTCATTTGTATGTCGTCCGTTGGTAAACATATCTTGGACTCCAAATGAACACCTCTGGACTTGATGACTGAGCAGTGTCTGAAGACCACACGGGGATGAAATGCATTAAATAAGACAAGACCTCACTTGTGTTCACGGATATGAACAGTATCCCAAAGAATTACATGACTTCATTGGACGAACACCATCTTTCCTCAGTCATACTGTAGTTTCATGTGCAGATATTGTAAAAGAGCGCCCATCTCATGTTCACAACTGCTGTTCACGTGGAACCCCTCTCCACTTCGGCCTTCAAAGTTCTTGCTTGAATATTTGAATATATCCGATCTGCAGATCTGCATCGGTGGCTTCACACGGCGCCCACGCCCCAGGGCTTCAGTGCTCACCCCGGTGGCTCCTGTTGCTTGCGACAGAAATGTTGGCATTGGATGTAATCCAGAGTTTTGCATCATCCAGTATCGACGTACCATCTCAAAGTGTGTGCACGATGTGTGCGGGGATCTGCTGCTTGATCCCTGGTGATCAGACTGAATTGTCATTTTGGTTTCACAGCATTATTTAAACATTGTGTTCAAGTTTTCACATCTCTTCTGGAGAGTGGGTGTTATTTTACCTTAATCCATCAGTAGTGAATGACTTATCTGTCCCATCCATGTCGTTTTCAGTCAGCATGGAAGATGCGGTAGCGTGGCGATTATTTCTGTCACATATTTTTCTGGCTGTGGTGCAGGAAGATGATTCTTAATCCTGCCTACAAAGCTCTGAACATTAACACAGATAATATTATAATCACATCAAACCCTCGGCTGAGGGTTCACGTCACAGATTTCTTTATTAGTTGAACGAAAACCAAGTTTTGTCTGTGAAACTCTGCAGATTAAAACAAATGCAACAATATTAGTTCCATGCATACTCTCACTCTGTATTTAATATCAAGATATGCTACTACATCACTAAAAACATACATTAAAACATGGCACATTGGGACTTCTTACCTGTCCTAACCTGAAGATAATTAGTTCTTGTTCCATCCACATTGTAATCTTGTTCAGTCGTGGACTTGGACAGGATTTGGGGATTTTTCCGGGAACGCCCCCGTTAAGTCTACAACTCTGCAGGGAAATCCAGACACTTGGATTCAGCCTCAGTGTGTGGGTGTCTGAGTCCTCATGGGTGCCGTTGTATCTCCAACGGTCCCCGACCTCCCGCCGCGTGGACGTCTCTCGACACACTGTTGTCTTGAACCCTGTTGCTTGTTGGTGAAGAAAGATACCTCTTTTAGCTTCCTGTACGGTGCAAATAAGGAGCGCCTGTCTTGCATACATACACCAGATTAGTACAAATGACTCCACAGAGGTGAAAATAAATTCTGCTCTTTTCTTTTTTTACTCTGCTCGACTGTCGGGCCATTCAGTAGGAAGATAATGAACCCATTTGTCAAACACGGTGCTGTATGTGTGTGTGCATGTGTGCTAATTCCAACAACATCCACAGGATTTGATAATTGATTGGCCTTTATGTGGAACATAATTAGTATTCATAGCGAGGCTCCTTTACACACTGAATATGCTGTCCTGGGAGCTAAATGAAATCATTTAGGTGAGTATTAATGATAGCCCGGTGTCCGTGTGGCCGCCACAAGCTGCTCAGGGTGAAAAGGTGCAGAAGAGACAGGACTAACGTGACATGGGCGACATTTCGTCTCCAGCGGGATGCGTTGCATCTCTCTGGGAGGGAGAGGTTTTATTATTATGAGCATCATTACTGTGACACATTTACACATAGTAGTCCTAATCTCTGGGGACGTGCGCTGTCCATTCTTTTTACTAGCATTGCATAGCACCGCCGGATGTCAACAGTCGAGCTGCATTAGGTGCCAGTTTGGGGCAATAAAGAAGAATATATAGAATAAAAAAAGATGACATCTGATCCTGCTGCATCGATCTCTAGACTGTTCGACAGTGTTACATTGGAGTTCAGTGCTAAATCTGTGCAGGATTCAATATGTCTCATATCCTTTCCTCCTGCTCGTACTGGAGATACATAATGTCAGTCACTTGCTAGATTCAGTTTGAGAAACTGTGATTTTCTCACTTCTACACACTCGCACACTAACACACACCTTCTTTCCATCAACACACACACACACACACAAACATGTCCACCTCTCCTCCTCTTCAGCCATGATTTTTTTTTTTTCCTCCCCTGCTCGCCTCACACGCTCATTTATCTGCCTCTCCTGTCTCTTCACCATCCACCCGGGTTTGACGTCCTCTGCAGCCTCTCTCCGTCCTCCAGCCTGAACTTTGTGGAAGCGCAGCACGTTCTGAAATGACGCTCTGACAGCTCTACCCAGAGCGTAATTAGCATAGAAAGAGGAGATGATGGGGTGGCTGTGTTGACGAAAATAGCTTCCTTTGACACAATGGCTGAGGTGTGTGATTATATATTCAACTTGTGCTATTGATGCTCACAGAACTCGATCATGCTTGAGATGCAAGCGCTTCTTAATCCTGCAATTCAGCAGTGGATTTTGGGTTAGCGGAGGAGTAAAATAGCAACGCTTGACATGTTTTCTGGACTTGTCTGTCAGGGTTCCTCCGGGACTTCAGGTTTTCTGGGAGAAACCGTGGGAGTCACTAAGGGAGATGTCATTGCCAGTAGAGCGTTATTGAAGTCACTGGAGTGTGATGATGGAGATGCTGCTCCGGGTTGTTGCAGAGCCACCGAGGAGCCGACAGACAGATGCCCAACCTCTTCGAGCTCTGCTGCTGCTCACGACAGCATGACATTTGGAAAAATAGTTTTGCTTACTTACAAAGTTTGGAAATCAATCAACAGCATGTTGCTAAGCTGCCACTGAAATATAGAAGCAGGGAGCTCGATTTACATCTTTAAAACTTCTGTCGTCTTTTAAATAAAATATCCAGAGAAGTTTGACTGAGAATAATTACTTTTTTATATTTTCCCAGACATCAGATACTTCTCCAGCTGAACCTGACAGCTTCCAAGTTTTCAGCGGTGGAAGAAGTTTTCAGATCTTTTTGGTAAAAATAGCAACACCACAGTGGCGAAATATTCTTACTTTACTTTAAGAGTACTACAGTAAATGTAACTCATTACGCACGTTGAGCAAGGCTTTAAAGAACTTAGTGGCGTCTAGTGGTGAAGTTTCAGATTTCAACCAACTGAAAACCCCTCACCTCTCCCTCTCGGTTCAAGCATGAAGCAAGCAGCAACCTCGGTGGCTGTGAAGTGAATCCTAAAGTTGTTAAGGCTTAAAGTTATGCAGGATTAAGAGCGTGGATGCTTTGATTGACAGGTAGGTGCCGTTACAGGTGGCTTGTTTGAGCACCCAGGTGTCATTCAGCCTGCCTCAGGTCCGCTGATGAGCCACGTCTTTGCTGATATTTAACCCGGGAGACGGAAGAAGCAGTACAGCCAACATGGCGGCGTTCAGCGCTGCATATTTTCGGCTTGGAAATCTATGGGTGACTCTTGCTCTGTCCATTCTTTGTACTGACATTGGCATGAAGGAGAAACTGCAGTGAGAAAATGTCGAGCCAGTGTTTGGATTGTCCCTTCTGGGCTGCTGTAGAAACATGGCAGTTCAACATAGAAGAGGACCCGCTCCCTCTGTAGATTCTAAGGCAACAGAAACATAACATTATATTCAATTTCTGTCAATAGATACCCTTAAATTTAAACTTTAAAAAAGGCTTCAGTTTATTTAGCCAACACTTTAAGGACAGCCGTGAGTAACGTCTCTGCCTGTTGTGTTCTGAACTCTTTGACCTACAGACGCAGATTTTAAGCCTGGCTGCAGAGATTTGCTCCCATTCAGCCAAAAGAGCATTAGTGAGGCCCAATGCTGATGTTGGGTGATAAAGTCCGCCTCACAGTTTGTGATCCCAAAGGCGTTGGACGGGGTCGAGGTCAGGGCTCGAAGCTGGCTTGGAAATATCATTGAGATTAAATGAGCTTTAAGAAGCCCAGACTAACTGGGGTGTTCACATAATGTATTCAACATGCATGAAGATTGTAGCTCCCTAAAAGTCCTGTATGTGTGTGTGTGTGTGTGACACACCCATGATGCCACGGCAACCGGGGTGCCCCAGTTCTGTTGTCCCTGATGTCACCCGCCCAGTCTGAACCACACTCCACCTTTCCTGTGTGTTGAACACCCACCAACGCTGAGCTGTCCTGGAAACATTAGCTCAGCTGTGACAGGGTCCCACCTCACTTTAAAAACAGCCCACAGCCTCTGCGGACTATTAAAACACTGTCAGCTGAAACCCGAGTGCTTCATCAACATGCAAGCAGAGCCTGAACAAGACAGGAAATGACATCATCAAGGGGTAGAGGTGGGGGATAACACTCCCAGAGCTCCTGCAGTATTTTCGCTCTTGTAATGGTCGCTAATTAGGAGCCAGTTATGGAATATGAATTCCACTCAACTGACCGCATGTGATGCCGGCACGCTGATGTCTCATTTCGGAGCTGTCAGGATGAGCAGAGCCGAGCTGCCAAGTGAGGTCCCAGAGAAAACACGCCGCGTCAACATCCTGTCGCTCCCTGATGCAAGCCGGAGTGCTCGTGTTGATGAGGGACGGTCCAAGGCGACCATGAGTAAACATTTCTAAAACCGTGATGGAGTGCAGCTCTCATCAGCCAGTTTACTGCAGCTCTAACTGAGAGGCTGAAGAAGTGCTCGGATCTAAACGTGAAAGTAGCAGTGCAGAAATACTCTGTAACAAGTGAGCATTTATTTATTAGCATCAGTGTGTGTACCACTGAAATCAGTTCATTTAAAAACATATTATACTTTCAAAATCAGCTATGAGATCGCTGGAATGCAATTTAAAGGTCCAGTTTGTAACAATTAAGGGGATCTCTATGGGTGAGGCGAGTAGATATCAGTTAGTTTCAACTTTTCTGCAACTTTACAACTAGATGCTGTTTGAATTTCAGTCTGCTTTGTAGTCACGTTCATGCACGTCGCTCGGGCATACATCCCTGATTAGTTGCGCGCTAAAATATGACAGTTCTGTAGCTGAACGTCTGTCATGACGGTTGATCTTTGGAGAGATTATATTCTGCGTTTTTGATCTGATATGCAAAGCAACTCGCAGCCGGCGTGCAATATTGTACTGTGAGGTGAGAAGGAGACACATGCGGCAGTGATACGGCATGACAGGGGCATGCAGATGTTCTAAAAACAACAAACAGGAAGTTAGTTATTGTAGTTGGAACCACTTAACAACGCCATCAGCAGTTGCATTAGTGTCTGTGACACACAGCTCAAGGATGCAATTAAAGGTACTTTAAGACACTTGGCTCCTGATTGCTGCAATTTGGATCCAAGATCGCACCTCTCTTCTCAGAGTCATAACTGAACACGCAGACATGAAACACACATTTTTACATTCAGTATGACTCACCCGGGATATCTCATTAGCTTCGATGTAAATAATCGCAAAATAAATATCCATGAATCTGCTTATAAATCATAAATTATGCTTCTTATAGTTCCAGAAGTCAAGTTTTAGTTAGATAGTTGTCTATCCATGGGTGCATTGAACGAAGGGAACTGCTAATAGCTACATTTCTGCAAACTTTTAATGGTTCCAATTTGCTCAGATGTAAACAAACATAAGCTCAAGATGCAGCCCACGCCCCAAAGTGCAGCCCCTAAGTGTCAGACCTTGAATTCTCCTCTGTTGTCGAGCACATCGGAGATCACACGGTTAAAATCTCCCACTCAGCTGTTCTCACATCAAACAGAGCAGGCTGCCTGAAATTACCAGTTCAGTTTGATGGAGTAGAGAAGCCATGCTCGTTATTTACACATTATCTCGTGTAGCCGGCTCTCTCAAAAAGAGCCAGACTCATTCATTCCCCGCTCTAATGGGAAAGATTTTTTACTGCTCTATTGTTAACTCCCCTCTGCCTCGGCTCATCCGTCTACTCTGTGCAGACTCTCAGTGGAGGCTGATGGAGACGAGCCATCTCAGACACATTGAAATGATGCAGCGAGCTTTGTTTTCGTTTTCTGGGTTTATTGTTTCAATCAAACACGGAACAATTCAGGAGATAATTTAAAGGGAAGGGTTATAACTGTAAATAGAGCACAAATTACAACATGTTCTTTCAGATTGCAAGACTAATTTCTTTTTAATTTTAAAATGTCTGTAGATTTTACAGTGAAAAACTGCCAAACTGTGACAGTAAAAGATCGTAAAATATGCCATGAAGTATGACTGTGTTTTCCTGTATACCACAGTCATACATTTTAAGGGAATTTATACAGAATAAAATAGTATTGTATATTGGAGATTGTTGATTATACAGTAAAACACTGTAATATGTAGTAGCATATTTTACGGTGTTTTACTGTGAAATCTAAAGACATTTTAAAGTATGGAATAAGGCGCCAACCTACGTGAACATACGTGAAATGAACAGTACTAATATCCTATAACTGCGAAATTAGAAGAAGTTATACCGTATTTATTACGGTGAAATTCTGGCAACCACAGCTGACAGTTTTTTTACCGTAAAAATAAAAAGTTTTTACAGTCATATTTCAGGACAAAACCTTTATTTATACGCCATTTTACACAGAATAAAGTAGTATTTTATATTAGAGACTGTTAATTATACAGTAAAACACCGTAATATTTAACAGTCTTTTACCGTGATTGTTTGACAGTTTTTCACCGTAAAATCTACACTTTTTTGACATTTTAAAATACACAATGAAACACCAAACTTCTACGTTAAATCAACACTAATATTGCTAATAATACTGTAATATTAGAAAAGTTATACCCTTTTTATTACGGTACAATTCTGGCAACCACAGCTGCCGGTTTTACGGTGAAATGAAGTTTTCTCTGCGAGTGTGTACGTAGGTTTATTTGTGTACTTTCCTTGAGTGATATTCAACATAACAGTATGAGCTGCTCAGCGGGGGTGGGAAGGTGGCCTGCATGTCACCACAACAGTCAACACAGATTAGTGTTCAGTTAACTTGTCGCGACTTGCAAACGTGTAAATGTGCTTCAGTGTGAAACACGAAGGTGCACATTCCTAATCAGACGAGTTTAATGAGGTCAACGGGGTTCTGTACCTCACTGTACAAAACTGAAGTGTGTCTGAGCACCAGCTGTTTGAAGGTGTGGCCAGAGAGAAGCCACACAAGCTTCTTCTACTGTATCTGCTGCCTCGTCGCCACCACTCCTATCCATGTCTGTTAAACTTTAATGGGAAGTCAAACCCTCGGAGCTCAGGTGTCACTGTCACTGCCTCGCCGACTGTGGTGTGAGATGAGGGGCAGGGGTGAAGAGGACAGCTTTACATGCAAACGGAGGCAGTCTTGTCTGTATTTGTCAGGCTACTCTGAATGGACACGACCTGACAAACCTGTGTGTGGTTGAGCTGTTGTAAATAGTCACCTGAGCACCAAATGTGGATTAATCCACAGCTGAAAATAGTCCCCAACAAAAACTCAGTTTGCTCCTCCATTTGATGAAAGCTGTCAAGCAGATACACATTTCCTGATGCACAGCAGGTGAATTTATAGTCTGGCTTACAGTAACAGGTGATCAATACTTCTTTTTGGATGTAGCATGTAGAAAGCACCGATACGTCCAGTCTGAGAGACTTTTGTGCTTCATTCCAGCCTTGTTTAATTTGTTTTGGCTGTTTCGCTGCTCACATCTCACATCTGACTAGGATTCCCACCCAATAATAACAGCGGCAGATTTAACCCTTGATCGGTCAACGGGTCCTTGATTTCAGGCAGAAGTAGCCAAAAGCAGCTTCTCAACTCTGGCCACCAACCGTTTATTTTATGGCTGCAGTGTCAAATATTGATGGCTGGCTAGCTCACTAATCTAAAGCCGCATTCAGACTAAAATGTAGTGGAAGTACCTCAAATTTATACTTAAGTACAATACTTGAGTAAATGTAGTAACTTTCCACCACTGACATGTTGAGTGATTGGACAATCACAGATTGGATTGAACTGTCAATTTAGTCATCATTTATTCTGAGAACACAAGTTGCCAGCACACAAAGGACCGTCTGATGATGAGTTTTGTGCACGAGGGGCAGCAGGTAATCATGGCACAGTGGATGGATGGCTGAGATAGTTTCTGTCTGAGGGGAAGCAGAGGAGTGAAAGAGCTGCAGAAACGTTGCTTTCTCATTTCTTACTTACTTACACCCCTCAGCATGTTTCTCCTCCCGGCATTAACTCCTTCAGTTAGAGCCCCAGTGACTCTCAGCCATAGATCACTTTAATGGGCCTCAGCCCACACGGCCTCATTTTCTGTGCTGGATGTCCACGGCAGCAGCAGTTGAGTCATTTACTCAGGAAGCTGCTGAGATGATGATGCAAACATACTGATAGTGCAGGTTACTTAATCAGGTGTAATTATGACAGGAAGGCTGAGTGTGTTTGAAGTAAATCTGTCTTTAAACATTTGACTTTGTTTGCCAGCTGTCATAAAATGAAAAATGAAATGGCTTCTGGCCATTCTCATAATATTATGTTCCCATATAAAGTATCACAAACACGCTGACAGTTGAACCAGTGCTGACTGCTTATTAATACTTGGAATTTTAATTGTCGGGTTGTTCAGGATTGGCAAAGACGAATGCCAGCTGCAGTTAGAGTTTCGTTTCTAACAATCCGAGCCTCTCCTCCTCTGCAGGGGCTCTGAAAAGTCTTTAGTCTGCACACCTCGTAGACAGCAGTAAAGCTGCTAATCTGCTAACTGAGCTTTTCAGCACAAACCACAGCAGTTGTCCATAATAAAGTGTTATTTTTGTCCAGAAGTGGGTGAACGGAGCTAATTGTCCTCAAAATGTAAATGGCTTCTGCTTTTTTTTCTGGAGTTCAGTGCTGTTCAAGTGAAACTGGAGAAAGTGGGACAGACTCAGAAACATCATTAGTCTTTACCTTTAAACTCTTAATTTATTTATTTCAAGCTCAAACACGCCCTTATCCTTCTTTAAAATTAGTCTTGTGGGTAATGAGTCACACTAATTATCTCAATACTTACCTAACTAATACCTTTATCTTCGGTCTAACAGGTTATTGAAGTAGTCAAACTGTTGCTATGAGTTCATTCTAGATATAAAAATATATTTAATAGGCTTTTTATTGGAGATTTAATATTGCTTTATAATAAATATGGTGTGAATAGTTTCCAGTTGCTGATGCCGAGTGCTCCTTACCCAACTGCTTTAATCGCCTCATGTTACCTCAGAGTTTACGTGCCATAGCCGCATTCTCTTCCTAACTTTGAAGCAGCTATAATCAATATTTTTTATAATAAAGTGTCAAATGGCGACGTGAAGTTATCACCTCAATCTGCAGTTCCCTTTTATAGCTCCCCTTTGCGGTTTGGGTTCACTCTCACTGCAGCAAAAGGGTCATAATATTTCCCACAGGAGTTGGTAGAGACCAAAAACAGAGCAAAAAAAAAAGAGTCAGTATTGGACTTTATTCATCAACACCCAATGAATGATACTTGCTCCATAACTGCTCGAATAAGCAGCAAGTTCACCATATCAACTTGAAAGTTGGTGATATGTCAAGTTTTTTTGTTCATATCTTGTTTCTGCTGCCCCAAAAATTCTGTTATTGCCGTCCAAACTACCCCATGAAGATATTGTAGCAAAAAGTTGGACGTAACCAAATCTCACTTGACATTATTGGGTTGGTTTCAGAATATCAGGAGTGGAGCTAGAGTCTTTAGAGACTCTTATACCTCTCTGGCTTGGAAATTCACCAAATCCTCTCTCTGGTTTACACTTTCATGTCCTGCCCCAACATTTTAGTCAAGAAATGCAACACATCAGGGACGCACGGACACCATTTCATATGTCCTTCAGAGTAATTATTCATCAAAGTCAGATGTTTATTATTGCAACAGCAGAGAAGACTTTAAAAAGTGTAGCACAGCGATGGTCGCCTTTATACAGATTTGTGACGCTTCAAGAAAGTAACACCGGTTTTACTTTTAGCAAAGCGTTCAGTCGGTACATTGTTCTGCCCGTGTCAAAATAGTGTCACTTTGGTTGGTTTCCATATGGATGGATTCTGAAATAAATATGCTGACAAAGTGTTCTTTTTGGAGTTTGTTAAAGTGCAACCAATCGCACATTTTTTGCACCATCATGCTCCAAAGCACTGCAGCAGGACGAGGATCCTGCTGTGAACGTGCAGGTCCAAACCACTGCACAAAGTAACAGAGTCAAACTCAGTTTGACAGCAGACAGACAAGCAGTTGTGTGAGCCAGGCATTTCATCGCACACCTCAACACACTCCTCCTCCTCCTCCCTGGAGTGTGTTTTTCAAACGTCAAGGCAGACAACACCCCTCATCCACGCGTGTGTGTTGTTTGTGTTCTCACTGTTTCAGCTCTATTTCAGCTCTGTGAACTTTTCTCACCCTCTCATCAAAAATAAGTTTTGTCCGATAGCGATCAGCCGAGCAGCGCTGCGATAAGACGACCTAGCGCCACATGAAGATATCACGGCTGATAACATGATGCCAATGTAACGAACCATCACACGACTCCTTTTAGCCTACATCCTGCTTCTTGTTGAGCCGCTGAAATGAATTTGACGCTGTGTCACTGTCATTTAGTGTGATGAATATGGAAATGTTTGCACCCTAATGAGAGATCACTGAATACACATTAAGATGATATATATATGTATATATATATATATATATATATATATATATATATATATATATATATATATATATATATATATATATATATATATATATATATATATATATATATATATATATATATATATATATTCAGGGTTGTCATGCATCAGGTAAAAACACCCAACATTTTATGTATCTGCTTGTTTTCTACTTTGCATGATTGTAAATTGAGTCACTTTGCACTTTTTGGACATAATAACTTGTAGGAACTGCTGATGAACACTTACACTAAAAGATTAAAAGTACAGTATGTAAAATTTAATGGTATCTAGTGGTGAGATTGCAGATTGCAATCAACTCAACCGTCTCCGGGCTTACCGCTGTGTCCATTCCAAGCTACGGTGGCCCGAAGAGGTCATTGTTACAACTGCATGAGTGGCCTGTTGAGGCTATCGAGGTTCCTTTAGCTACATATAAAAACTGTATTTAGTTAGATATTCTGTAAAAGGTTTCAGTTACAGTGCAGGGAGAGTTATGTATTAATATCCCCAAACTGGATTTTAACAAGGAGAAAAGTGTGTAGGTGAAGCTTAATCAGCACAAGATGCTACTGTAGTTTCAGAATGCATTGAAACCGCCTTAAAATTCCACCTTAAAGAAACTGAAAAATGCCGAAATCTGCACACAGGGCTGTTGATCCTCAGCGGGATTAGCAGCAACCCTGTCACAGCTGAATCTGAAATGGAGCTTTAAATATGCTTGTTGTATAATCTGCATTGTGTTATTTAAAGCCCACATACCTAAAGAGAAGGATGAATTAAACCATGAAGAAGTGGTTTGGCAGGTACTTTATGACTCAGCAGCTGAGTCATAAAAGAGAAGTCTTATAATACTCAGCTGGCTTCAGGAAAACACCCCGACTCCACCGGAGAGAAGAGGAAAACTTCCAACCTCTTGAAATACAAAATTATAAACCTTCATCCACAAGCATGTTTATAGGTCTCTGTAGGCAGAAGGCTTCAAGTGTTTGGTCTGTGTGGCAGTTCCCTTTAGAGTAAGATGAAATACAACCCAGGAACGCTGGTTTGAGCAATAGATGGAGTGTTTTAAGGATGCCAAAAACACTGCACAGAGCTCCAAAGTACCATGAGTCAGGGTTTACTGTACTGCGGGAAGTTATCACAGCAACAATCATTTGATCCATGTCTTCACTCATCATGTAACACAGTAATCTACCAGCAGTGTGTTTTTAAATATACATATATGTATCCTTCATTATAGATAGCAGAGAGATGACAAGAAGACAGACAACAACAAAGATTCAGACTTGAACTGGCAGCGGTGTTGTAGTTCTTGGTCAGCGTCTTGACCGCTAAGCCTCAGCAGGGGTTCCCCAGCATGGACTGTACAGTATCTGAATAAACGGCACACTGTGAGAGCCTTGACATGATGCAGGCGTTAAGAAAACTAAAGAAAGTAATTCACAGTCGTTAGATTTAGCCGCCTTAACACAGCCTGTCACAGATTTAGTGCAATCAAGTAATCAGTTATCATGAACTGAATGCAAATATACAATTTATTCACTCGGAAAACTCGCTGTGGGTCTTTAATGTTAAATTAAGTTGTGCTTGTTCTTAAATAAAAACAATAAAGGTAGAATTTAATGCACTTTTGAGTCAATAAAGCAGCCAAACTAACTGTAAAACAACCCCAACGGTAACATTAATCATAATAAGGAGTTTATTTGTCTTCATTTTAATGCACTTGTTTTTCAGGTTCCTTAAACTTATTTAACTTTAGTTCAGTGAACTCACATTTGTGAGGCAGCAGGGGAACTTTTTTATTTAAATTGAAGCAACTTCAGCTGCATCCTAATATCAGTAGCTTTGAAATCTGGGGCTGAAATGTGTCATCAAACAGGGTCTGTTGTTGCTGACCTGACGCTAACCTGTATGTGGCTTCTTCAAAGCATCCCTGAAATCTTTGGCTGACTACAGTCATCTCTTGGTTTTCTACAGTGTAGGTTTGCCTCTTAAACAAAGGCTAAGCCACATCTGTTACCCCGCTCTGTAATAAGACTTCATCCTCATTACTCACAAAGAAAAGCGCCCGTAGACCCTCCTCTTCATTTTAAGAAAGACAAATCTCTGCTTCATTGACGCCTGTGTAGCTGCTGGGTTATAGATACAAGCTGTTCATCATGCGTGGAGGTTTCGTGTCACCCCATACGTCTCTTTGTAGTCGTGACAGCCGCTTTTGAGCTGATGTACTGACTCTGTGTGTCATCATAAGTTGGCTTCAAGGTCTTTTTGTGTACATGACGGCCGCGTCGCTGAGGCGTTCAGTCATTATTGATGTAGGACGACCCCGGAGGATCTCGGCTGTGATGACAGGGTGAGATTTTAGCATTCATCAGAAGGCTGTTCAGTGTGACTGTTTACAGTATGATGGCGATGAGGCCCGTGTGAGAGGTTATTGTTATAATTACATAGGAGAAGGAAATCATGCATGCAGGAGATACTGATCACATCTATTACCTTTCATAAAGTTTACTTACTTTTTATGGCACCTTGTTCATGCCTGCACAGAAATATCCATGTACGAGGCCTTCAGGCAGCTCCTCTGGCACACTTAGCAAAGCTCTGACCCAGTTTGTTGACTGGTTAAGTGGGTTTCGCTGTTTTCGGTTTCCAGCTTTTCTCACATCTGCTCAACCCGCCCGTCACAACAGACACACGCTTTGAGGAACAGTAGACGGATCCCTGAGGAACTCCAGATGATTAAACAGTGCAAAGTTTGCAGAATTAATCAAACAAAAACAAGTGATAGAATCGTTTATGTGCAGGAAGCCGAGTCATATTTAGTTATTATCAGTCAGCTTTGAAACAGCAGCCCGTTATCTGTAGTCTTTCTTTGCCCTGGGTTTGCCTCTCAGGCTGCAGACAGTGTACAGGGTTGGAGAAGAAAAACAGAATTTAACGTATAAACGGTCCCAAGATGTGCTCAGATGTATCAAATATAAAATATTACGCAAGAAAAATTAGACTAGAAATATACAGTCAAGACAATACTGCATTAAATCGACCCACTGACAACTAAAATACACTTGGCTCCTCTAGCTCTTCTTCTACTTGTCACTGTTTGTTGATTGTAAATAATGTGAGCACGCTTTGCAGGTTTGAATGTCATGCAAGTAAAAATAAACGTGCAACAGTTTTTATGGTAAAAGTTGACCTTATTGTGGAACACTGGGCCAAATGTATAGGTAAAAAAAAAACATATATATGTCACTGATACTGAGTGAAGTTAACCCAGTATTGTGTCTGTGCTATATTTATCCAAACCGGGTCAGTTTTTCGACCCAGTGGTTTTTAGTTTTTAGATTTAGAGATTCAGAGAAAAGCTGTTGGTCTGTCCTTTAAAATCTTTAAATTTAAATCTTCAGGAATAGCTTAAAATAATCTCTGGACTGCGTCCTGAAGTCTTTGTCATTCTCAGCAGGCTCAGACAGTCTCGGTGTCCAGGCAGCCTGAAGGTAAGCGATGCAGGTGATGACTCATACAGACGGGCTTCCCCCCTCTGCATCTCATCTCATCTCTCTCTCAAGATGGATTTCTGCGGCGTTTTTTTCAGAGCCTGCAACAAAAACCACGAAGCCGCGATGAGCGCATATAATGGAAAATGTCATTTATGTAACACTGTGAATAGCAATTAGTTCCATGACTGTGGACAAGAAAGGTTACTGCACATTCACGTCAGTGTTTTAAAGCTAATATTAGTGCACTTCACCTCTTTTCCACTCATGCATGATTCAGAATATTATAAGGGGCATTTACAGTAAACAAGAGTCTCACCTGGAGTTATTATTAACACGTTTTTCTGGTTTGATACATACAGCTGAACACCGACTACTCAGTGGAAGGTTACTGTCAGATATAAGGACATCTTCAGTTTAGGGAAATGGTAGAATTACTCTAAAATAAAATCAAACGTCCTGTGATCCGTTCAGCTTCTGAAGAGCGTATTCAGAAAATGCTGCTTGATTGCAAGATTAGAGGAACGTTCCTCTTTCTTCTGACTCTCATAGCTAATTTTTCATGCTCACAATCATCATCGTACTGTTCAAGATCTGGAATTCTTTTGATTAAAGCACAAAAAGGACTTCGGCTTGCAATTTGTTCTCATCGTGACATGCTTTCTAGCACATCACAGGCCGTCACTGCTCTGAGTTTTGCAGAAGGAGTTATGATTTGAAGCATCGCATATCCATTTCAGATAAGCCTAGTGCGCTCCTCAAACTTTAAAAGTAAAACTAGCTTAGCGTTTTAGCTGTGCAAGGACAAAAATGTATGCAGTTCATCCTGAAAAAAAATCATTTTGGGATGGTGGTGGGGTCACACAGTGATGAACCCACAGAGAAATATCACCCAATATTGTAGCACCCTTCAGCTTTACGGAGCTAGCTGGTGAATATGGTGAAACGTTTAGCAGGTAAAGATAAAGATAGTTTCCTCTGGAGTCGGTGGAGACCAAAAACAGAGCTAAAAGAGAGTGAGTACGGGACTTACTCACAATACTTACTCACAATAACATGCTAACTGATGTAATGTTATTACACCATCTTCCTCCATCTGTCCATTCTTTATACCGCCAGTGTTAGCGTCACCAGCCAAGAAGCTGGTGAGGCTAAAAATGTTTGTTGTCTCTCGCTGCACATTTGGCACATCCTCACCGTGGTGTTTAGTTTGGAAACCAGCAGCTTGATGTTCACTATCTCCAAAAAAACCCCCCCCAAAAAACAGATGATATAGTTTGTAGACTTGTTCTTTGTCAACATTTAGTTCTCTCAACAAATGCAGTCTTTAAAAACTACAGAGCGTAGCCTCATTTTTCATCGTGTCAGTGCCACTTTTTCTCTCTAATGACGGATGCCTTGTTCCCAGCTCCTCCTGTAGTGAAGCGCCCTCGATGACTTGTAGCTGAGAAGAGCAACATATGCTCCCTAATAACATAGCAGGTGCTCTTCCCAGTGCATGTGGTGAAGCAGACTTTCTCTGGTGTGTTACTCTTCAAAGTCTTCCTCCTAAGACTGTAATGCAGAGTCTTTTTTTTTTTTTTTATCCTGCCTCCGCCTAGGAGCTCTGCTTTTGTGCTGAATTGCAGAACAGTAGCAGTTCTTATGTAGCCTCACCTCATGAGGCTTTTGTCTCATGTCGTTCCAGTGTTGAACAAAGCGTGTGTGTGTGTGTGTGTGTTTGTAGACAGATGAGGAACCAGGGTGTGTTGCCTAAGGGCCTCTCCTCTAAAGGCATCTGGTGCCCGGTCGGAGAGCCTTATGATGCCTGATGAAATCACAGCTGACATTTTGAAAACGTGAATGTGAATGTGGCCAGCACAGTAGGTGAAGCGTAGCGACTGAAGGATTATGTTTGGTTCAGAGCCGCAGAAATGTTCTCACCTTTTTTCATCCATCCTCCATCCTTTTAGTTTCACTTCCTCCTGCATCACTGACCTTTTTCCGGCTCACGATTGGACATGCATCGACATAAAAAAAAAACATGCATGTTTTTTGCATGACGATGCCGAAAACTGAATGCAGTGAAAGGAGTCGAACGCGGCGTATGCTTTGTTTCCTATCTGTTAAAATATCCTGATGTGTGAAACTCAACATACGCTGCCGTTTGAGGCTCCCATCCTGATCAGCTGCGATAACGGCGATGAATATTTCACTGTTACAGAATGTGGAATGTGGGTCGCAACGAGGAAGCGAGGCCTTGCGGGGAGTGCCATAAATATCTCCTCTCTCTCTCTCTCTCTTCTCTCTCTGGTTTTAATGGTTATGCTTTATTAGGGTTGTGTGTCTGTGCAGCTCACAGTAACAGGTCCAAGGAAACCCAGAGGAGCTCAGAACAGCCTGAAGCGTGGTGTTGCTTCATCTGCAGTCTTCTTCTTTTTTTAATTTCATCAGCCATCGTGGGGTTTTTCTTAAAATGAAAAGAAAAAGTGTTTGTGTCGGGTTAAAACGCTGAGAGAGAAAAGGGAAGGATTCATGCTGTGCTTGTATGTGTGTGTTCTATCGTGAGAAAAACTCCACCTGCATGCTGAGAGCACAAAATGTTTCAGTCACACCTCTTTTCATGAAGGTGAATCCAGGTGAAACTCACGATCCCTGTTGGGTTCAGCCTACGAGATCTACTTCGTTAGCTAATGAGATGGAGATAAGGAGACATAAAGTGCCTTGATACACATTAATCTTTGCAGTTCAGTGTCAGGAAGGTTTAGCTAACGGTTCCTGGGTTGCAGACCATAAATACAAAGCATCTGGGACAGTTTATCTTTACAGCTTAGCTTTGCCTCGCGGGTGGTGTGTTTATGAAGAGTCGAAGTGGTGAAACTGAAACTTACAGGTTTTGTTACAGGATTAAGAAAACCTCAATCAATCATCAGTTTGTGTAGAGGGGTGGTGAAGTTTAAAAATATGATGTATCCCACCCTATCAGGGTGGCTACCTGTAGCAGCCCACGTTAAATTCAAATCTCTAACGCTGACTACAAAGTAGTCTCCGGTTCTTGAACGTCCTCATACAGACATATGTTACCTCCTCCTGGCTCTGCCGCCCGTACGCTCAGGGCGATCCAAACTTTTCTCGTTTGTTGTGCCGCGTTGGTGGAACGTCCTACCAGTTCCTACCAGATCAGGGGCGTCCCTCTCTACCTTCACAAACCTCCTGAAGACCTCCAGCTCTTCAGAGAGGACCTCCTCTCCAACACTACCAACACCTGGACATGATACATCTATCCTCCCTTTACAACTGTCACAGTACTTATTGCCGCACTAACATGTCCTTGTCGTCCTTTTTGCAAGTCACTTTGGATAAAAGCGTCAGCTAAATGACTGAATGAAACAGATACCTGAAGAGAACTCGGGGTGAACATGCAAACTCCACACAGAAAGAACCCAGAACCTTCTTGCTGTGAGGCAACAGTGCAAACTGCCACTGCACCACCATGCAGTACAGATGTAGAGTTGAAGAACACAGTTGTTGCTTGATTGGCTGCTTGATTGGCTGCAGTGAGTCCAGACAACAGTGGGACAGGGACGGCTGTTGCTGTGGGGATCATTGTGATCATTCATTTGGAGATCTGGCATCTGATGTGTTTCGGTTTCAGTCTCTACTCAACTGCTGAGAAAATATGCAGCTCTTTAGCTGCTCAATGCTCCACCATGTTTGTCTTTTATTGTGCTGTAGGCAGTGTGCAGTGGGTTTATTAGAGATTGTATAGGTATAAAGATGCTTGTTGCTGCTGGGAACAAGGTTGATGTGCACAGAAGTACTGTAGTATATATTTATTAATTTTAGAATATGGATAAGAAACCCAGGAACATTTTTCTCCACTTTCAGACGAAGACAGATGAAATAAACCCTCGCTGAGACATTAAACAGAGCCACAGATGCAACAGCAGCTAATCCAGATGAAGGATTTTTTTGTGCTCTCTACCTGTGGCAACGAAACAAAGCCATGAGAGAAGAGTTCCACCTGCTGCTGTTTTGTGCGAGGTGTGGAAGTGAGATTAAATCAATAGATGGCAGGATAACACACACAGAGGCATGTAAACACACACGTATAATCATAGCTGTCATGTACTCTGACATCGAGCTATGTTATCTCTTAATCATCTCCATCAACGCGGGATTAAAACCGCATTCCCCCTCGCAGGAATGTTGCCTCATCGTCATCTAACGCAGTACAAGTGTGTCGCTGTCGCCTCTCACTCTGTTGTGCTATAATAATATACACATAGTTGATTTATGTCTTGGCGAAAGCGTCACCCTTTGGCCTTGTAACTCAAACAAAGACACATGCTGCCACAACATGACACGGCGTACAACACGCTCCCACTACGAGCCTCTCAAACAACCGCATACCAGTTCAGTTTAGCTGTTGTCTTTGCAGCTATCAAAGGTAATTAACCTTTATATAAGTTCTTTATATAATACCACAGTTAAAACGCCACAGTACTATAGAACAGAGATGTTAGCAAGGCTGACATCCATCGTGAACAACTCCTCTCACCTCCTGCGTGACACTGTGGAGGCCTTAAACAGCTCCTTCAGCCACAGACTGCTACTCCCACCATGTAAGAAGGAGATCCAGCACAGGTCCTTCATTCCAACACCAGCACGACTTTGTGACTTTTTTCTATACATTTCTTATTTAGGAGTCATTTCTTATCTTAAATCACAACATTTCCCTTTAAATGTCGTGGAGCTGAGACAAATGGCATATTAACAAGGATAAATATGGTGAGCCAGTGGAGATACTGGCCTCTTTGAACATGCCATAGAATTAGTAAAGTCATATACATGCATGTGCTGATATACGTTCACCAAAGTACCATAACATGATAATTACATGAACAGGCGGTACTGCTCGGTCCACTGAAAACGCCTCGTAAATCTACAGAGTCGCCTAAAATTAGATCCCAGCAGCAGCAGCATGTGTGTGTGTGTGTGTGTTTGCTTGGGTGTGACCATGTGTGAGTCTGTGTGTATGTACTGTATGTATCTGTGTGTGTGTGTGTTTCAGCTATAACACAGTGTTGGTTAACTGCTGGCGGAGGCGCTGACAGAGATTCAGTGCTGTGTGAGAGCGCAGGATTTCCCAAGGCGGCCATTAGCCAGATGCACATGAGGACACATCAGAGGCTGCATGCTAAACATATTTTACACACACGTCTGCGCCATCAGATGGCGATGGGAGTTGCCGGGTGTGTAACATTGTGTATCAAAGCCTGTTCTTATTTTCTGTTTCTGCATCAGAACGTAGCTTCAGATCTATATTTGGTCGCCGACAGGCTCGCCATCATTTATAGAAGAAAATCTAGACTAGAGTGAACTTCCCTTTCTGACTTCTTCTTTATATCTAGTGTCGATTTATACACACTGTATAAATATAAAGGATAAATACATTTGTACATGAAGGAACAGAAGAAGAATAACAACCTGCTGAAAAGAACAACAAAAATAAAAGAGAAGATAATTAAATTAATTGTAACAGTATATACATATACTGTACACGTATACAAATATCATATATATATATATATATATACACACATGCATATATGCATACATCCATACATATTAATGCAGATTTAAGGAGTTAGAAGTTTATCTAGAGAAGAGAACCAGTGTAATCTGTAAAGTCATCACCAAACAACCATCGCAGTTTACACACTAACTTCTAGTTTAACTTTAACCCGCTCTACATACTGTGGTATGCAGGTTTTTCCATTCATTTGAGTGTGGGTGGTTCATTTCGGCTGCAGTGGTAGAAAATGATGTCTGTCAAAAAAAAAAAAGCAGCGTCCTGCAGTAGGGAAGTCTGACGTCACGCCGCAGCCGCCAATCAGGCCGGTCAAACCTCCACAGTCAGCCTGAAACGTCTCTGAAACTAAACGAGACTAAACTCTGAGAATCTGAGAGTCTGACTCACAATTTAAGCAGCAAAATAGAGACACGAAGAAGTTTAATTTGGTTTGCGTCCGATGATTTGAGCGCCGGCGCTGATAAAGCGTTGGTAAACGGCGAAATAAAAAGTTATTTCCTGATTGTTTCACAGCGGTTACATTCAGCACAAACAGACACACCATCAGCAACCCCTCCTACGCTTATAGACATTTTTTTTTTGCACTTCTTTGGTATCACATCCAGATAAAGTGGTGTGCAGTTGATAAACGTGTTCATGAAACCTGGAACAAAACTACTAAACTGCCACTCAAGTAAACTGGAATCATCCTGTAACGTTGTCACCCTTTGAGAGAAAACTTTTGAGAGTCAAAGGAAACATCATGAGTTGGAGCTCGTTGAATTCGTACCTCATTAAAGTCTCCTCTAAGGTCACGTATTTTATTAGTTCACTTATCACAGATCTGTCTCAGTACTGTACCTCGGTGCTGCTCGCATTAGTCTGACTTGCCGTCTGAGCTGGAAACAGCTGTTAGACTAATTAATTTGATCTGACAGTGAAATGTGACATCAGCGTTGCAGTAATGCTTGGATTCATGCCTGCTGTCTCCTCCCTGTTGTGGGAGTCTCACATGTTTGTGTTTGTGTGCGTGTGTGTGTGTGTGTGTGTGTGTGTTTCAGCTCATAATTCACATGCAGTACGCTGTGCTGTGCATGTGTGTGTGTGTCTCTCTCTCAGTGTCTGTCTACATGTGTGTGAACATGATTGACAGTTAAATATGTTTGAGTCAAAACAGATGCAGTCACAGACGTGCTTCATCACCGGTGCTGTTGTATCCTGACCCCGACCTTTTGATGAGTTGTATGTTTGTCTGTTTGTTCTCTTTCTGTCTGATAGATACGATACAGATCATCCTGTATCTGACTTATTCAGGCTGCACCTAAAGCATGGAGGATGTTTAAGATATGAAGTCACATACTTCAGATTTTCAGACCATAATCAGCCCTGCTAATTACTCTGCTCTGTTTACAAGCAAGATCATATCCATCCATCTTCTTCCCCTTATTCGGTTCGAAGGTTCGGGTCGTGTTGGCAGCAGGTTTAGCAAGATGTTAGCCAGACGTCCTTCTTCCCAGGCTAGATTGGCTATATAGTCCCTCCAGTTCTGGGTCTGCCCAAAGGAAGGTGTCAAGGTGGGCATCTTAATTAGATGCCCGATTCACCTCAGCTGGCTCCTTTGGCTCCTTTTAGGAGGCTGTTACAGACGGCTTGTTTGATCAGCTGGGCTTCGTGAGGCGGAAGAAGAAGCGGTACAGCCAACATGGTGGCCAACCGGAGCCACCACACTGAGCTTCAAAACAGGTGACGTCACGGATAAGCTGTCCATTCATACTGTCAGTGGTGATACCTGACCGAGTGATCTGTCACTCCTCAGGCCTATTATTGTTTAAAAGTACTGGGAAAAAGTCTTGTTTTAGGCGAGGTATATAAATAGGTACATGTCATAAAAAGTTATGCTCAAAGTTGTGCTGTTTGTGTGCATATTAGCAATGCGGCAAAAAGTGTCCCCACCAAATTTAAACCCAAAGCTGCAGCCCGAGGTCTGCCTGTCCTGGATCAGACTGAAGCCATCACGAGTGATTTCCCTCGTGAAATGTCACTCAGAGAAATGTGGAAGCACAAACGCCGAGGCTCTGATGTGAGCAGCGTGACCACACGGCAGAACGAGGTCAGCGGTATCCACGGCGACGGCCTAACCTCACTTCTCTGAGACGGGGGGGAAAAAAAAAAGGCCGAAGATGAGAGAGAGAAGAGAGAGGGGAGATAAAGGCGTCAGCACAACTCCATCAGGCCTGTACTCTCACAGATCACTGTTATTGTTAGCTCTCAGTGGGGTGAACAACAAAACACTCCATTTAAAGCTGCAAACCAAGTGTCAGTTTAACAATGCTGTCACAACTCCAGGGCTCTGCACCATATTGTCTCGTCCCGCCTGTCACCTGCTTGAGTTATTTCACGGCTCAGGCGATGCCAACATGAATATAAAGGCGTTTTTGTTTGCAAGAAATTTCTCACCCTTGGAGCGTTTTCTAACTTTGGGATTGCTTTCTGGGTGTTTGTCTTCTCTCTCTCCTCCTCACTCCTCTTCTCACAGTTATTAGTCATTCTCTGTAATTGTTGAGTATGATGAGAACTTGGCAGGAGAGGAGCCTCCCCATCCCAATACTCCTGCAGAGAGACGGGTCCAATGAGCTGTCCTCAGGCCCGGCTGCCAGAATGCTGTGTGTTTCCTCGGGAAGGTTGACAGCGAGCGGCGAGAGAACTCAGACGGAAACCGGCACAATTTTTACGTAGAAAAGTGGTGCGGGAAGGGAGATAAAAAAAAAACAAAAGAAGGAGGGAGCGGGAAAAACATGAGCGTCAGAGCGCCGAACAGCCTGCCAAAATATGCGAGACCCTCGTACACCCCCATCGCTGGCTCTGAACCAACTTCTGTTGAGGAGGGAGGACTGGGTGGAGGAGGCGGCGGCGGTGGTGGTGGTGGTGGTGGGGGCTGGATAAACACAACATGTCTGTAGCTGGATGAAGAACAGCCACTTCACCAGATGTTCAGTTTTCTCTGGGACCTGCAGAATTTGTTAACATGTTTTTGGATTTAACAGCAGACTGGCTAATTGCCCAGCGGGGTTTTACCTGCACAGCCCACCTGATGCAAACAAAGTCCCTGAATCTGCTCTGAAGCACTCGTTCACACAACCTGAGATAAATCTGAGAGGCAGGACTAGCCTGGATTGTTTTCATCACTGATTAATCTGTTAATTGTGTCCTCCATGCAGTCGTTTGGAGAGTCTTGCGTCAGATGGATTGGAGGTCTGAACACAAAACAGCAGAAACAACCGGGTCCTGCAGGTGTCTGGGGTCGTTGTCCTCAGCTCGCACATTTCAACATGTCTCAGTGTCTCTGGTGTCAAGAAGAACCATCCGTCTTGTTCAGGCCAGCTGTGTAAAGACGTGAAAAGAAAGCCACGGGGTTGGATTGCTTATATGTGTGTGTGTGTGTTAGTGTGTGTGTGTGTTGGCCTTCTGGCTCTGCTGTTGTGTGAGGAGACGGTGGACAGACAGCAGAGTGTGGGAGAGTTCAGTCGGGGCGGCGGTGGTGATGACGAGGGCAACGCTGGTTACTGCGGTCTCACATGAGCATCACGTCTGTGTGTGTGTGTGTGTGTGTGTGTGTGTGTGTGTGTGAGAGCTGCAGGCTGCCAGACTCAGAGCAACACACTCTCTTGTCATTGTGAAGCTGTTAAAAGGAGTGTTTGTCTGTGAACAGCTGCTATGCAGAACATCATTTACTTACTCATGTCCAGTGGTGGAAGAAGTACTCAGATGTTTTACTGAAGTAAAAGTAAAAATACTCACAAGTAAAAGTACTCATCGTGCAGAATGACCCATTTCAGATTCTCGCTTCAGGTGCGAGGCGTCCCAGGTTTAAATCCCGGATGAGTCCCCATTTATGTTACATCCCAGCTCATGAGGGGAAAGGAAGTAACATAAAACCAGCTGTATTTAGTAAAACAAATATGGTGAGGTAACTACAAGGAGAACAAAAGGTAAGCGATGGTGTTCAGCAGTGTTGTAGTACTGTAGTAAGAACACTTTTTAAAGGTCTCGTCTCGGTCTCGAACAAAGAGGATTTTATTTCAAGACCATCACTGCAGGAATATCACCAGTATTTCCCTTATTCACCTAATAATGTCTAATTTGGTCCAACACAGTTTCATAATGAGTCAGGGGGATTATTTTCCACGTCATACCCATTCATACTTTTTTACAGCCAGTGTGAGAGACATGTGAGCACACACCGAGCTTTGCATACACAGTCAAACACCACAGGCAAAGCTACATAAAGGTGCATCTGCAGCAGCCGTAACAAATATATGTTATATCGCTGGATTACAATACAGCTACGTATTCCTGTTTACTGCTGGGTAGATTAATCTATGACAATATATCATAATTTACTTATATTTGATTTGTACACTTTGCTCTGAAATACATAAGTAGAGTATGAGTACTTCACAAAAGTATTTGAGTAGATGTATTTCTGCGTGTGTCTCTGATTTAATGCACATACAGTAGTTTGACTTTAAATTCATCGATTAGGTTGATAAAAAATGAACTATTTTGCTGCTTTTCACTCTTTTATATCGTGATAAATGTATTATTTCAGGTTTTGGCCTGTTGGTCAGATAAAATGAGACATCTGAAGGCGTCACCTCGAGCTCTGGGAAACAGAGACGGATATTTCTCATGAACTGAGGAGATAATCAGCAGATTTACTGATAGTGGAAGTAATTGTTGGAGCACAACTTCAAAGCAGTCGCTCACTCTCCCTGTTCTTACAATACATTGAGACAAACATGTTTTTAGCTGTACTGAAATATTGATACCATCAAACCACGAAGGATTAAAGTCTTTAAAGGCAGATTTAAATCAAATCACATGTCAGGAGATCAGCTGACATCAGACTAAGTCTACGTACTAACAAGTTTTTTGTCCTTGCAAACTTAGAAATGATGTATCAAGGTTAATTACTCACAGAAGATGTCACACAGCCTATGACACCAACAATATTAATAATAATTTCAGCTCTAAAACTGTCTTTTCTTGTTAAAAATATTCCAATGCCCACCCAGAAAGAGGTGTTCTCGGCTATTTTCAGGCAACAACATTCAGTCCCTGGAGGTGAAAAGTGAATCTTTGGAGGCTTTAAAGAGGTGCACGACCTCCTACGGTGGATTTTATTTTTCTAGGCTTCGCTCTGTTTTGTTGCCTTGTCAATCGTGAGGGCCAACAGGGCCGCGGTACTCCGGATGAATCTGGAATGAGTTAGGCCATTTCATTGTATTCAGCGGAGAAAAGCTCCGGGATTTAGTGCTTCTCAAGAAAAATAGCAAACCCTCTGGAGAGCTGGACCTGGACACTCGAAACTTTTGGCTGTGAGCTGCATTTTGATTTGGGGAAAGCTTTATCCTCGGGATGTGTTTTGTTATCTTGTGCCGCGTTGTGTTGTTGGGGCTGTTTACGATGCAGCATTGACATCAGAATCAAGGTGGTCTGTTGTAAACGGCACAAGGCTGAATATCGTCATGTGTCTGAGTGCTGGAATCGATCCCGCAAAAAGAGACAGAGTGGAATAATTGTGCAATAATTAGATCTGAGTTATGTTGAAAACGTTTTTGTATTTATGTTGCACAATCACACAATTCCCCTTCTGACAGTTTCCTTTGTCAGAAACACGAAACACTTGAACAATCAATTCATTGTGAGAAAATCAAGTAACCAAAATATAATCCAGCTAAATCATGTCCTGTAACAGATGGATCTGTCTTTAAACTACAATTAAAATTGAACTGCATGATCTTTTTCTGCTACATCATTCAGATCTACTCTATCTTCGTCTCTGTGCCACCATTGGTGGACAGAAACGATGCTGCTGACTTCAAATTGCAGTTAGCAAGTTAGCACCTTGAAACATATATATATATGCTAAGCTAAGCTAATCAGAGGAGCTGATTTATCATCTACAATCTAGATTTAAAAACCTACGTGCAGCGTGTTCATGTGAGCTTTAGGAGCTCTGGTGGGTGTGTTTTTGAACTGGCTTATGCTAAGCTAAGCTAATTTCCTCCTGTCTGTGGCTGTGTGTTCGACGCGCAGACGTGAGATGTGGATTTAATCCCCTCGTGTCACACTCTGGACCTATATTTCACCTATTACATTGCATCCCGTGGCTGTTGTTGTGGCTATCACACGAGGGCAGAGTATTTGTAGGCTACATGATGATGATGATGATATCGATGTTGTTTAGTCTCACCAACAACTGCCAAATGACTGTGAGTCTGCAGTTTGTGTCTGTTTTTCCATGCAGCTCTGTGTTAACTGAAAGTCAGGACAAGCGGAGGATCACATCCAGCCGCCGAGGGAGTAAATGTGAAACAGCAGTCCTGCTATTATATTCAGTGCTGATCAAACAGGTGAAAATAGAATAATCTGTAAACAAAATATGGATGAAAAATGTTATTTATTTCGTCTGCAAAGGAGAAACAAGTTTATTGTTCATGCACACGCAGACACAGTGTTGATTTACATTTCACCGAGGCGTCAGTTCACCGGGATCTTTTTTAAAGGCTCTGTGTGATGATTTCTTATTCCACCCCCACTCTCACAGTCGCTGAATGACCTTGAATCCTGAAGAAGGTGTGAGTGTGTGTGTGTGTGTGTGTGTGTGTGTGTGTGTGTGTGTGTGTGTGTGTGTGTGAATGCAACACAGACAGGAAGATACAGATCTCATCTCAGGTGGTTGTGCTTGTTGTGACAAATGAAAGCTCGGCCACCGGCGCCACACCTCGGGCTTTCTGTTCGAGGGATGACTCCACTTCACTCCGCCGCTTCATTCATCTTCGCACGCCGTACCCACTTCGACGTTTGATCCATCCATCCGCTCCGCCGCTGCAGCTGCAACACCTGCTGCCATAGCAACCCCCTCCTCCTACAGTTAGTGTGGCGGAGAGGAGCATGCTGGGTAATCTGACTTCACCTGGAACATTTCTCCTGGGGGATTTTTCTGTCCTTGAACCATTTTTTCCTCATCATATACTGATTCCCCTATCTGCTATGGACTGAATTAAATATTCCATATATGCGACCTTTTCAAGTCTTAGCCCACACGTTGCATAATGAAGTCAAGGTGATTTGTATTCTACCTGCTTAGTGATATTATGAGACATATCACTCTTTTCTTCGTCTGCTGCTGCTTCTCCAGACAGTCTGGGTTAAATCATCAGTCAGCAGACGTATTTTAAATATATTAAAGCAGGTCTCCCACTGCTTCTCCGGACATAGCATCATTGCTGCCTGTATTGATTGGAGCTCATGGCAGACTGTTGGGCAGAGAGCTCAGAAATGAATAGTTTAGTGAGTAAGCGCTGTGAAGTCCAGACAGTTTGTGTTGTTGTTGTATTTCGTCTGGATTTTTACTGCTTTTACTGAACCACTGATGAGAATGAGTAGTTCAACATTCATTCACCGCAGGGTTGTATAAAGAAGTGCAAGCTGGCTTCCCCGATTTTCTCGACAGCCATTCATACTTGGTGGGTGTATTTCTGAAGACCAAAGGAAGAGCAGTGTTGATGCAATTTGGCCAGATTGTGGCGCTATAACAACAAACTTCCTGTGTATCCAGATCATAAACTGTTTAAAACATGGACCGGGTTCCTCAAACAAGCTGCCTGTAACTGTCAATCAAAGCGTCCACGCTCTTAATCCTGCATAACTTTAAACCTTAATATAATCTGAACAGGTGAGTTGTATATAAATTCACCCTCAGTACAGTTGTCATGAACGGGGAAATTAGCTACAGAGACCAAAACTGTTTTTTGTACCAGGCTGTAAACATGTTTATTTCTGCTGTGAAGTTGGACATTTGAACATGGGGACTTATGGAGACTGACTCACTTCTGGAGCCAGCCTCAAGTGGACGTTTGAGGAACTGCAGTTTATGGCACTTATGGCTTATGGTCTGATTGAGACCAATCTATTCTGTTCATTTGTTTTTCCTCCATTTTGAGTTTTGTCTAAATCTGTTTTTTGTTTTTTCTCCTCTAAAGTTTGAGCAATCGTCACCAGAACCGAGCTGGAAAAACTTATTTTTAAGATTTTTTTTTTTATATATATTTCATACTGTTCTGTTGTTTGCAGGGATTGCACAACAATATGTCATCACCCACTGCAGAGCCCTCCTGTCCTGGGCCGTGCGGAAACAATGCCAGTTTATATTGTGTTCGTTTCCCAGTCAGTCAATGAGCTGAAAGACGCTACAATCAATGCTCTGTGATAAACTCTGTGCATTTACTTGAGATTTTACACACAAAACAAATGATTAGCTTATAATTTGTAGTATGTAATATATAATATAATATCTAAAGTATGATGTGAAACAGTGGAGGAAGTGACAGATCTGTTAAAACTGAAGCTGTCAGGTTTGTTGGGTGAGTTTCATTCAGCCTTTAGAGGTGACAGGAGAATGACGGCGGCGTGTCGAGAAAGAATTAAATGAGAGAATCTCTGGAAACGTTCATCAGAGAAATCATCTGGGAAATCTTGTTAGGATGCATGTGTTTATGATGGCTTTCTATTTTTATTGTTCTGAAGGGCTCTGCAGGATTGTTATTCTTTAGGCAGTTAAAGCGCGATGTAACATTATTCATCCATCTACTGTTATTTCATGGTCTAGCTCAGCCTCGGTAACACCCAGAGGGCAAAGATTTTAATATAACGCAGAGCGATTGGTTGTAATTAAAGCTGCAAACTTTAATAATAAAGTGAAGAAAACAACATATCATCACAAATAAAACGCTTTTACAAGCACAGCAGCTTCAGAGAGGTGGGCTGTGTTTGACCTCTGACTCTTTGCTGGGATACAGTCGATGAATTTAATAACTTTAATTTGACTTTAACTTTTGACCCTCTTATTTCTCCCACTCATCTGCCTAAACGTTTCAGACCACAAATGATTCGTGACTCGTACTTTTTACTCCACAACCACAGTAAATAGATAATTTGATTTTTTGCTGCATGGTACCAAAGCGGCAACCTCCGTGTCTGTGAAGTGAAGCCAATGATGCCAAAAACTGCAGTTCCTCAAACGTCCACTTGAGGCTGGCTCCAGAAGTGAGTCAGTCTCCATAAGTCCCCATGTTCAAATGTCCAACTTCACAGCAGAAATAAACATGTTTACAGCCTGGTACAAAAACAGTTTTGGTCTTTGTAGCTAATTTCCCCGTTCATGACAACTGTACTGAGGGTGAATCTTTATAGGATTTGAACCTTTTATTTTTGCCTGTCTTTCTACCAGGATGAAAAGCTCAAAGGTATCTGGTCCTCTGCCAAATGTTCTGGACCCGACAGAGGAAAGACAAATATAGCTGAGTCATTAGACAAGAGAACAATATGTATTCTCGCCCTCAGTCACTCCAGCTCTCTTTCTAAATCCCTCAAAAGATTCATCACTGTAAAACCCCTTTTACGCATCCATTATCTTTCCACGCTTTTATCGTCCTCTCTCCTACTGCTATTGTATTCTTCATCACATCCACCCGGCCTGGCCTCCTCCTTCTCTTTTCTCTGTGCCGGTGGGAATCCCGGGTGTGACGACAGAAGCTGATGCTGCAGTAAAGTACTGACTGTGCTGCTGAGGCTTTGATTCGGGATGCTGTAACGCCCTTGATGTGTCAAAGAATTAACAAAAATGCTGCAGAGAGAGGAGAGAAGAGCAGAGTCAGAGTGAGTCAGGGTGCTGAGAAAGATGGGGGATCTTCAGATAGTATTCTGGGTGAAGCTAAACATGGCTGTCTTTCTCCTTTTCTGAGGAAAAGTGCCCTTATGTAATATTTAGCTGTTGTTATTTCACCCACCCTGTGCGTAGTTTGTCCCTTTGAGTTTCATCCTTTTCCAAAATACGAACCATGTGTTTCCAAGCCTCTCCCTTCCTCAGCTGTGACCCCCGTCATGCTGCGTTACGAGGGCCAAATCCTGCGAGTGCAAACGTCAGCACAACATTAACAGCTGACCTCCGTAACACGTGCAGATGCACGGATACGCCGTCGAACACGAGGAGATGTTAGCAGTGTGCAAAATGTGAATTAAAAGCTTTTAGCGAAGATATTCGTGGATTTAAATCAGTCGTACCTGCTTTCTTATTCACAATTTCTGTATTTACATCACCTTAAAACCAAATCTAAACATTTATTTTGTCTATCTTTGTCCTCTGCACTATTTTTCTGCTTAGAATCAAAGAACCAGTTGCTGCAAAGGGTCAAAAGTGCTGAAACTGTCTCTTTTTTGCATTCAGTTCCCCAAAGAACCTCAAAAGCCAAAAATGGTTCTTAAGGATGAGAAGGTTCTCCAGAGCTCTTTATCAGGAACCAGTTTTTCTTAGTCTAGACCTCTGATAGGGCGCTGAAAACACACATTGTCCAGCACACAGCTGATTTTTACTGAAAGCCACCGTGACATTCATGCACCCAGCAGCACTGCAGGTACATTATGCTGCAGCTCCAACTTTAATACTAAGTTAATCTCACATTCATTTCCCTCGGGGGAGGCGTGTGGTCAGAGTATTATGGAATCTTGCCTCCTGCTGGTAATTGAGGACATGGCAGTTCAAAATCAAGACGTTTGAATCATCTGCTGTTCGTGTAGACATTATTATACTCTATTATGCAGGTGCATTTGCTGATATAATTCACGCATGACTGTGAGGTCAAGGAAGAGACGGCATTGAATTTTCTATCGTCTGTTTGGAAGAAAAAAACTCACTTTAGCAGCTGACAGCAGCGTGTTTTGCTTTGTGTTTAAGCATTGTGTTTGTCATAGCATGCCTGACGAGATGAGCTGTTTCTGTGTGTGTGTGTGTGTGTGTGTGTGTTATCTAAACACCTGTCATGGAGGAGAGAAAATAAGCGATAGCCTTTTGCATTGTGAGCTTGTTTGGATTGTGTGAAAGAGCGGCATTGCACTTTCCAGGAGTGTTGACTAATTGCTAACCTGCTCATTAGCGTGTGTTTGTGAGTGTTAGCATGAGGATCATTATCCCATAGTTAAATTCACTGAGCCAGTAAATCTTGCTTACATTTTCTTGTTGTCAGAGAGGAAATGAATCCAGAGAGAGGCGAGCGGGACTGTCAGTGATTTACTCCACTTCAAACCTCGGGAAAAAATCCTGGATTTGTACACAGTGTGTCAGAAATAAATTAGGTTGAGTCAATATACAGAGACAGAGCCGCTGTGACTGTGCTAACAGAAACACTGTCATTGTGCTACAGCTATACACACACTCACAAAGCCACACAGTGTATATACAGCCACGTAAAGATCTGGACGTGATTAGATTCCTTTCTGTCAGTCTAACGTCGCGTCTGCAGGCGGCTCTGAAAAGGCTGTTCGTGCAGTCAGCGTGGATATCCATGTAAAAAAAGGTGTAGCTGCCATGACTCTTTGCTTCTCTATAGATGGTTTGTCGACTGACGTGCTCACCACTTTGGTTCATACTAAACTACTGGATGAATTACTGTGAAATAAGACATTCATGGTCCTGAGAGGATGAATCCTAGTGACTGGTGATTCTAGCACCACCTGCAGGTTGACATTTGTGAACAGCTATTGGGCGGATTATCGTAAAATATGGTCCAGAATATAGATTTTAATTACACTGATGAGCCCCTTATCCCCTTTTTTAATCAGTCCAATAATCATCCTGATTGGATGAACCATCTGTCCGCCTATCATGGCGATCTGTCAGTCAATGAAACATCACGTAATAATCTCTCATCGGTCAGTCAGTCAGTCGAAGAGCGGAAGCATCTTTTCCATCGAGAGACGCCTTCTTGTTGCTTCTGCCCAAACAGCCACGTCTCACACACATCGTCACACACACACACACACATCTAGTATTAACCCACAACTGTAGGTGCCAGCAGTTCCTCATTGGACTGCCTCGTTTGAAAGTTACTGTGAGACCTTCTATAAGATCATGTAGATGGATGGCTGCAGGAATCCACCCATGACGCCGTTACAAAACCAAAAATCTACCCTGAAATACATAATTTATTAGATGGCATACAAAAACTCCAAGCTGACTACCTCTGTTGTCATCTGCTGAAGATCAAACCGACAGGCGGCGTATTAAAAAAATATATTTTTGTTTTAACCGAGCACATAAAAGCTGGAATAGCTGCATTAACAGAGAACTGGAGTGTGCAGAAGAACAAGAGGTGCAGTCAGCTTCACGCTGAGGCTCACAGCAGAACAGACACCAGCCGAGGAGACGAAGAGAAGAGAAGAGCTTTTTCTTTCGTCCTCCTGTTTCCAGCTGCTCTACTTCAGCCTGATGTTAATAATCCAGAAAAATAAGAGCAAAGGTGTGAGAGAAGAGGAGAAGGTCACGATCAAGCCGCTGTCTTTATGTCTGTTCTTTCACTGCAGCATGTGTGAGTGTGTGTGTCATACAAATGTATCTTTAAATCTGTTTTTCTGCAGTCCAAGCTGCTGACAGAGGTGAACATACATCAGAGAAAATGACACTGGAGGATTGGTGGGTGATGAGAGAAGGAGTGAATGGACCAGATAGTCAGGTCTCATTCTTAAGGCGGCCCTCCCCCTCTCACTGCCTCCCTCAGCCTCTTTCTTCGCCTTCTCTCGCTCCACTTTCTCCCCTCATTGCCACTCACCGTCTGCTGCCTGAAAACAGGTAGTTTCCTCCCATTAGCAGGGGGGATGTGGAAGAGAAAGCTGCAGATCAGCAGGACTAGAGCCTCACGCAGGAACAGCACTGCTCTGTAAGTCCAACACAATCACGGCGGGACGCCCGCGATGGTGTTTTTATTTTGACTAAATTACAGTCAGGTGTGTTTGTGTCAGGATGTAATCAGCGGAGACGTGCTGTCTGTTTTGTTCATGGCTGACTTCGTTGGTTTGATGTCTGGTTTGGATTATTGATCTTTGCGTCTCTTTAAAGCTTGTGTGCTGCAGCTGTAGTTTATATTTCGGTATGTGTGAACAATGCAGCCGTTATAAAGGGTTGTAACCAATGGCTAATAATACATTTATAGATTAATTATTAGCTATTGATATGGAAAATGTCTGAGATTCTAGGTTCACTTGTTTAATAGACAGTATATATGCTTTTAATGAGTTATAATGTAATAATGTCCTGACAGGCGATCCTGTACAATAATAAAGTATATTGTGATTATAACTATGTTATGGTGTGTTATAAACCATGCATTAAATATTTAAAGCTTAGTAGTGGACTGAAAAGTAAAGCGTCAGTGTAAGAAATGTGTATTTTGGTGATAATTACATTGAATTTGACAGAAGTGATCATTTTAAACCTCGTTTGTTGTTGGTTATTATTATTATTTCATTAATTTGAATTGAAGCATCTGTATTTGTCGTATAATTTGTTTCAGATCACCTTGAAAAAAAGAAAATTGTTCATTGGAAGCACTGATCATGTTTCTACGCTGCAGCAGACCTTATATCTGACCTTTAAAGTGTCAGTATGATTGAAAGTTTTAACGTATACGTGATTTACGAGGGGCGCCTCATAGGAAGTCTTTTGTTTCATCTGTCTGAGCTGTTTTTATTGCAGTGCTCGGCTTTACAAGCATGTGGTCAACCAGGATTTGAACACTGAAGAACAGTTCAACTGTTGTCTTGATTTAGACCCATGTGACCTATTTCAGAACCTGTTCAACAAGAGGTTTGCACCACCTCAGGTGATTCATTCTTACCTGTTTATTAATTGTACTATTTATAAGTTGACAGGAGACATCATGGTCAATGAAATCAATACAAAATGTTTTTTTTGGTGCGCAGGCTGTCAAAACATGGAGGGATGAAATGACTTCCAAACATGTTCTGCCTGTTGTTGCAGGGTGTGAACAGGTTATAAATCACTGTGCAGGTTTATCTCTACCAGACTTCACTCATGTATTTTAACTCTGAGGACAACATATACAACAACACTACAACAAAGAGAATCTCAATGCTGGGATGCTTTCAGGGAGAGCGAGGCCAGATTTCAGCCTAATGTATAATCAATCCGAACAGAGCCTCTGCTGCAGCTTCACGTTACGAGTTTTGATGTGGTTGCTTCTGGTCTTTTGCTCTCCGCTGTGCTGCGTTCATGGTATTTACAGGCCGTCCTCTGAATGTATTGTTAATTGTTTAACCTGCTGTCATAGTTCTGAACTGTGGACCAGGATTGCAGCTGCAACAATCTGCAGTGATGTAATGTGAAGATTGATGCAAACTGAATATCTGGTGGACTGTTGGACAAAGTAGTATGAATCACTGACAGTATAAAGAATGGACACCGTATCCGTGACGTCACTCACGTGAAGCTCAGTGTGGTGCCATGATTTTTCACAATTTATCGACAAAACAATTAACACATAAAATAATTAGCAAATTCAGTGATAATGTAACTCATTGTTAGTTGCATCCCTAATAAGGATAAGGATGAAGTTTGCATTTCTATGTGGTTTATATTTTCTATAAATATGTCATCATGGCTGTAATGTTGCCTGAAACTTTATCTTATTACACTTCATATTTACTTTATGTATGCTTTTATAATATTACTTTATTGACTTAATATTTGACTTCTGTTTCTGATACTTCTTCTTTTGTTTACTCTATATCCAACATGCATTTGAAGCCTATCCTGGGGAGGATCCATGCTCAGGGTTCTGATGACAGAGGATGTAGTTCAGCTACACATAAACATGCATGAAGCCCCCAGATATGGTAGAAAAGAAATACTGATGTAAAAATTAATAAACCGAGTGCACGACATTCAACTTCATGACCTCTGCGCTGTCGGATGTAAGCTATCGTGAGGGTGCGATGATTTATCATTTAATATTGTTACATGTACGTTATCGTTAGCTACTTTCTCTGCAGGTGCCACTGAAGACAGATGGTGCCCGTCGTAGTTTACATCCCGCGGGGCTGAGCTCATGAAGTTGAATCCGTCTGCACAAACCACTCTCTTGGTTTATTAATACGTTTGCACAGATGTCAAAAGCCTGTTTTTTTTTCCTACAATATGACCCTTATGGGGCTCTGTAGCCATGAATATACTAACAGTAAAATCAGGCAGAATAAGTTCATCCTGTTTCATTGGGTTTGATGAAAGGCATTGGTCCTACTTGACGGTGAATTAGGAAGGCCAGCTGAATTAATGTGGTCTCAACAAAATAATACATGAGAAAACACTTTGTTTAACCTCTGTAATGTGCTAAACATCACAGTCTGATGATGTACAACGGGTGTAAAGAGCTTCTAAAGGTCAGCTTTGGCCCCCAGAGTAGCTTGAGTCATCCATTAGTCAAAAAGATCTGCACAAAGTGGAAACAACGCTCGTGAGAATTACAGTGTTTATTCTGCATAGTCAAGCTACAAGACGCATGAGGTAATGTTAGTGCATATGAAGGTATGTTTCTGTGCACAGATGCAGCTGAAAAGTCCAAAATAAATCAATAAGATACAAAGAAATTCAGTGAGGAATACGTATCATGAATGACCTCTGCAGTAATGGAGTATTTACATCTATTTGCTGACCACCCTTTAGCTGATATTTATTTAGTTTTTTGTTGTTCAAAAGTAGTTTTCCTGTGTAGTCTGCATGTTCTCCCCATGTCCGTGTGGCTTCCACCCACAGTCCAAAGACATGCAGTTGAATTGGTGACTCCAAACCGCCCGTAGGTGTGACTGTGAATGTGAATGGTTGTTTGATGACTTGGGATTGGCTCCAGCCCCCACGGTGTTACAGTTTTGGTGTTCCTTAAGACAATAATCTGTCTGGCTCATCTCAAAAAGTCTTCACTAGTTGCTGCTGGCTGGGTGCTTTATTGTTATGAAATTTGCAGATTGGATAAAGGAGGTACTGAACTGTATCAAGCTGGAGAAAAAGCTCCTCTAAAGGCTCCTTTATAATCTGGAAGCTCTTTCTGGATCACATGACATCCTTGATGCTGGTGCATGATGCTGAGGATGGCTGATGTATCCCTTATAAATAAAATTTGCAAAAACATAAATAGAAAACTGTTTATATGAATAGTGGCCAATAGAGAAGCAGAAGATAAGTGCTGCTGACTTGCTCTTCACCACCACATCAGATCACATTGCTGTAATGTTCTCTAAAGGCCACGACACTCCAGGCAACACTTTTCTCCACAGTACATCTTGTACTTTATTATTAACCTTTAGTTCCTCGTAGCCTCCTCACATGTTGTAATGTGCACATTGATTTAGGTCAAGCTGTCAATCTCGTTGTTGCTGAAGGCAGCGATGGAATCGATCAAAGTTGCGGTAACACCTCACTCTCTGCGCGCTCGCCTTAAGGTCTGGATATGAGTCAATATCTGTGTTATGACTTTTCAAAGAAATGTCCTGAAGGAACCGATGATCTAATAACTCACAGGAAATGGAACAGCTGTGATCAAAAATGTCTCTTTAAATGCGGGATTGTTCATGATATTATTACAGACCTGTCTTTTGTACCAGGCTGTAAACATGTTTATTTCTGCTGTGAAGTTGGGACATTTTAACATGGGGACTTATGGAGACTGACTCACCTCTGGAGCCAGCCTCAAGTGGACGAGAAGAGGAACTGCGATTTTTGGCACTTCCGCACGTCCGTAGAGTGGAAATGAATCGACAAGCTCTCGCATGAGTCAATCAACTGACATTTGATCATACTTAAGCGTGTAATCACATCAACCAGCTGTTAATGTGTTACCAGCTGACGTATGCGATGGTTCTGGATTGTAGTGTACAGTGAGATTATCGTAACTGTCTTTAAATTTGAGCCTGTGGAGACTGCTGAGGCGTGTAACCTCACTGTTACAACTAAGTCTATTTTATTTAGCCTCAAACGGCTTTATAAACCGTTCAACAGCTCCACGAAGAAAAACTCTTTAACAGGGAAACAAACCCAGGAGGACTGAAAGACACAATTAATGTCATATATATAAAGAGATGGACCGAGTCAGCGGCTTGTTAAACATCCAACAAACATCCCGAGTGACGTTCAAGCTCTGATTTCCAACCTGAGACTTTATCGTCGTACATTTTGAGCCTCAGAAACAGAATAAACTTTCCCGTCATGATGATTAGCTCCAGGCTGCAACTGCAGTGTCATTATTATTGTCATTATTACTGTGTGCACAGAAATTCAGCAAATGATGTAATTACACTGATAGAGAAGTATTGTGTGTGTTGTTCCCACGGTAACGAGTTATGAAATTTAGTAATTCCCCCTCCACCCTAACAGTTTTTTCTCTTCTCTAATCTTCCAGGGCTGAAAAAACAGAAGTATTAAGTGAAGATCTACTACAGGTATTAATCAATCAAGTGTGTGTGTGTGTGTGTGTGTGTGTGTTTGCTTTCCCTCATAAGAAAATCATTATTGGTGCATAAAATGACTTTTTCATATGCCTTCGGGCAACATTAACGAGCGCTGAAATTGAACCTCTTTGTGAGACAAAAGGCTGAACGTCCCCGCTGATTGACTCGGGGTGCAGCGCTGTAATTGATCTGATTAACGGCTGCCCTCAGTGGCGTCGACATCGGTTCCACTGAGCTGGTTTAATAATGAAATAAGAGGCGTTAAAGTGAGACAGGTAACGGTCACTGGCTTGTTTTGATAGCAGTATTTTTTAGAGACAAACAGTATTTTTGTAATCTTCTAGCTCGAGGCTTTATGTGCAATATGGATGTAAGAGTGTATGCGCTGCATGTGATCGTGTCTTTTCTCTCTGTCAGGTGGAGAAGCGTCTGGAGCTGGTCAAGCAGGTTTCCCACAGCACACACAAGAAGTTGACCGCCTGCCTGCAGGGTCAGCAGGGCGTGGACGTGGACAAGAAGTCTGTCAGGTCACCCTCGGTGAGAAGCAGCCAAGACTCATTGGAAGAATCAACCCAGAAACACTTTAATAATAATATTACTAAAGTGTTAGGGGTAGATAAGGCTGGCCGAGGAAAAGTGAGGACACCAAACAAATCTTTGAATACACTTAATGATATCTAACAGTCTGAGGGAGTACAAGGGTTAATGCTTCCTTCAGGTCCTTCATGTCTGTGTGTTTGTGTGCTGATTACAGTTTTTGCAGTGTTGAATGACACATTGAGCAAACTGTGATGGATGACTCATCGATTGTTTGTTTCTGTGCAGAAGAAGCTTCCTCTCACAACACTAGCACAATGTATGGTGGAGGGGGCGGCCGTGCTCGGGGACGAGTCTCTACTAGGGTGAGTGCACACACACACACACACACACAGACAGTAATTTACATCATCTTTGATTATCTGTAACATTGCCAGTAGTTTTATCACCCAGATTTTGCGTTCGTGTCCAGAAACTGCTGTCATTTTCGACAGAAAGCGGGCGTAGTATCTGTGACATCACCCACAGACTGAGGTGAAGCTCAGTGTCGTGGCTCTGGCTGTCTCCATCTTGGCAGTCCTGCCTCCGCTGTCTCTCAATTAATACAAAAATCGTTAAAGATACAGAACGTCGGTGGAGCTGAGGCGAGCTAAATAAAGCCAGAGTGCTGAAACCAGCCATTTGCAATGGCACCTACCTGTCAATCAAAGCGCCCACGCTCTTAATCCTGCATAACTTTAAGCCTTAATATAATCTGAACAGGTGAGTTGTATATAAATTCACCCTCAGTACAGTTGTCATGAACGGGGAAATTAGCTACAGAGACCAAAACTGTTTTTTGTACCAGGCTGTAAACATGTTTATTTCTGCTGTGAAGTTGGACATTTGAACATGGGGACTTATGGAGACTGACTCACTTCTGGAGCCAGCCTCAAGTGGACGTTTGAGGAACTGCAGTTTTTGGCATTTCGCTTTACAGTTGCCGCTTGGGTATCACAGTAAAAATAGCCCACCTTTTGCAGCAAACACACAAACTTACTGTTAACACTATGAGGACTTAATGACAATATTAATATTGTTTATTTACCGTACTGTAAAAATATTGGTGGGGACAATTGAGCAGCTGGTAGGGACTGTTTCTAAATCTACTCCTGTGATCGTACTCGTAGTTGTGGAACATTTCTTCAGTCGGGGATTAAAAATTGGGTCCAAATCTGCAACAACTAAAGATAGAAGCAACTGAAGAAAACATGTTTATATCTGATCTGACGATATGTGTGCAGCATTTAGAAACACAACATAGAAAACACAGAACACAACAGAAAAGTCGATCAAATGGAAATTAACTGATGCTGTAAGTTTGTGTTAAAAAATGTAGATATTATGTATCAGTAAGTAACAGTGGGGCTGTAACACTAGATTAACAGCACATACCTGTAATAATATCTGACAATCATAATGCAAAAACACCCAAACGTGGTTATTCCTATGAAATAAATCATCATTTCTGTTGTTCTCTGTGTGTTTTGACACTTTGCAGCACTTTTTCTAAATGCTGCACCGCTGTTGTCAAACTGACAGACCTATATAGTCTATTTGCATGTACTTAAGTTGCAGTGCATCAAGCTCTCAGGGCCAACGCATCATTAAGTTCATATTTTTCAGCTCGGTTGACGTTCGGATGACAATAAAAAAATCTGTGGAATAAATCTGTCATTATTAACTCCTCCTGCACAGAATCATCTGTGTGATTTATTTCACTCATATGCACATATATAGCTGTGTTTATGCTCACCACTGTAGTGAATTACATTGTGTTACATCACCTCATTGCATCACAGTTCATGTAAAGGCACACGAAGCTCGTTAATTCAGACAAACATGTTTAATTATAAAGGAGAACTGTGGCAGTGACAGCCTCGTGGACCTTCATTCCACACCGTGACGCTCGCTCTGTGTTTGACCACCGCTCCGGCTGTTCACTGATGACTCCTGCTCCTGTTGCTCATTTGCAGGAAGATGCTGAAGCTGTGCGGCGAGACGCAGGAAAAACTCGCTCAGGAGCTCATCCTGTTCGAGCTCACCATCGAGAGAGACGTCGTCGAGCCTCTGTACGACCTCGCAGAGTGCAAACAACGCCGTGTGAAGGACCGTGTAATGAATGAACTCCAGTGACGTTAACAGCAACAACAAAGTATAACGCACCCTCAGTACAGTTGTCATGAACGGGGAAATTAGCTATAGAGACCAAAACTGTTTTTTGTACCAGGCTGTAAACATGTTTATTTCTGCTGTCTAACATGGGGACTTATGGAGAGTGACTCACTTCTGGAGCCAGCCTCAAGTGGACGACAAGAGGAACTGCAGTTTTTTGCACTTCAGCATAGGCTTCACTTCACAGCCATGGAGGTTGCCGCCTCAAAAATTGTTGATTTGAATCCATTAATAGGAATAAATTTACAGTTTTCTGGTCCCTGAACATCTCACCATGTACAGGCAAACCTGCATTATAACGTCTCTGTTGAAGCGCATGTTCACAGTGCTGCACCTACATGTGTCTCATATATATCTAAGTAAACTAATCTTCATGAGACCAAAGAACACACGTACAGCGCTGAGCTTTTCATAACAGGTGCAAAGGCCTCTGACAATACTGAGTCTGTTCGTCGTCTTCTTTCACAGCAACAAAACAACACACTGAAGTAAAAACTCTCTGTCCTCTCAGGTGGAAATCCCAAATATCCAGAAACAAAGGAAACATTTAGCGAAACTGGTCCTGGACATGGACTCTGCTCGCACACGGTGAGTCTGTTACTATGTTTTTGCTGTGAGAAAGAGACTTGGCTGTGATGTGAGAAACTTCATCCCCTGTGAATAGTCTGGTCCTCAGACTTCCCACTGAATGTCACTGGGATTTGATTGCACACAGTGAAGTTGTAATCATGTATGTCTGGACCTGCCAGCAGTCCTCACACCACAGTCTGCTGTCAGAGTGAGAAAACTTCACTTAATGCCAGTTTCTGCTGATTTAATTCCTTTTGGTCGCAGGGTGAGGCTTGTGATATTATATATTTGTTTATTAAAAACACACTGGGTAACATGTTCACACACACACACTAGTATATCTTACATCACACACACAGCAGCGTCCTGCTGCCCCAAATACTCACTAGAGCAACAAATGTGGACTAATCCTCGAGTCTGAGTAACGCTTGCTTGTTTGTGGACAATAATGGAGCTGTACGGTCCACAGGAAAGACATTTGATAGTCACACAATAACAGTAGGTCGATTAATTGTTGGTTTGAGTCTCATACTTTAAATTCATACATCATATCCTGTCTTTTGGTCTTTCTGGCTCAAAAGCTGCGTCCTTGACTTTGTGATTTGATGCTCTGATCTGTGTTTTTGTTGTGATTTTGAAACTTTGGTGACCTCGAAGTTTCAGAATCATCATGTCTGTGATCGCTGAAGCACACACACACACACACACACACACACTTTTCTTTGTGCTGATTCACTGTCATCTCAGTGCCATTATGAGCGGTGGCATGGAGAAATGGGATTTGCTTCACCGCAATCCAGTCAGTCGTTCTTTTTTTTTTTTTTTTTGTAACCCAAATCTGAGGCAGTTTTTCCCATCATGCCGCTGTGTGCTGAGCTGCTCTGACAGCACAACATATTATCTCCACCCGGAGACACAACTCAGACAGAAAGTCTCAGAGACAGACAGACAGACAGACAGACAGACAGACAGAGGAGAAAGAGAAAACGTTGAATGAAGGTTGAATGAATGAGGACTTCTTTAAAAAACTGTTTTCTTCGTTCGTCGTGAGTCATTTTCAGAGCAGCTGTCAGATTTAGTTGTCGATGATTATCACTCACAGGAACAAAAGTCTGAAGCTCCTGGAGGTGCATAAAAGATTTCTTTGTTCTCTTTATTCAAACTGCTCCATAATATTGACAAAACCATGTTTTGTTCGCAGGTATTATCAGTCCACCAAGTCTTCAGGACTGTCCAGCAACCTGCAGCCAACAGGAGCCAAGGCCGACCACCTCAGGGAAGAGATGGAGGAGGCAGCCAACCGCATGGAGATCTGTCGAGTCAGTGATCACCTTCATTCACCATAAATCAACTGTTTACTTCCATAATGTTGTAAATGAAGCGTCTTTATCACTCAGTTATTATTAAATTTAGGCGATCTGTTTGGTTCAAGCTGCCCCAATCAATATTTTTAAATGAACAATGAGTATTACCCTTGACTCTACAGTTACCTTCAGCTCTACGCAGCGTTTTAGCATCTTTCAGCTCAGAACCTTCCTGTTTTGGTTCAGTCTCACAGCTCGAAAAAAGATAGACAAAGTTAGAGACTAGCTGGTGAACATGAAGGAGCATTTTGCTAGATATGAGATATTCCCTCACTAGTTGGTGGAGACCAAAACAGAGGTAAAAGTAAAAGAATATCAGACGTAGCTCCATCGATGAACAGGAACATGACTGCTAATGTTGCTCCATAGACTTTGCTTGTGTATGTAAGTAATTCTCTTTAAAAATCAACTTCAAAAAGGTGATAATATGTCAGTGTTGTGTTTACAAGTGGCCCAAAAAAAAATCATATTTGGCATATGGTGGTATATTGGATTTTTAACTCCGCTGTCCTGCAGCTGACCTGAATATAAGATGAGATGTGCACAACCTCAAATTGTGAAATATTCTCATTAAAATTCAGGCAGAAATGATTATTTCGGGGCGGTGTTCAGCTCAGTTGGTAGATCCTTACAGGCTTGAGACAATTTAAACATATAGCACCAGCAGATAACACCACTAGTTTCTTTCCATCTTTTCTTACTCTGCTCACACCTGATCAGCTCTCCTTTGGCTGAATGCACCTGATTCAGATAAACAGATGTAGGCAGAGCAGGGAAAGATGGAAAATATATAGCGCTGGGGGTCTCCGGGACCAGCAGAGAGCACAGCGGTGAAGCAATATATTTTTATTCCACACTGCTTTCCTGTAAATGGTTGTCAGACTCCTGAAGGCGCGGCTCATTTTACATACATTCTTTGACACATATGGCACATATCAGCTCAAAATTGGATGCATGTCACCGAGAGGTGGCTCCTAAATTTATATAGGACAGTTCATCTTTGCACAAAGCCCATATATTCACAGGATATAAATAATCTGTAAAGATGTAATGATAATGGATGCAAGATACAAGATGTTTTTTATTCTTAAAGGTCCAGTAAGTCAGATTTAGGCACCTCTATTTACAAAATTTGAATTTATTCAGTTTTCATTAGTGTATAATCACCTGAAAATTATATTTTTCTGACCTTAGAATGAGACTTTTATATGTACAGATGCTGCTGGTCCTCTTGTCTTGCATGTTAAACCGGCATGTTTCTACAGCAGCCTACAGTAACTAAACACTGGCTTTAGTGTTTGTCGATTTGTGCTGAATGTAACGGCTGTGAAACAATCAGGAAATAACTTTTTATTCCGCTGATTAACCAGCTTTATTGAGCCTGGCGCTCACTCATGCTCATTCACGGTCTATGTCACTTGACCGCTGCTTCCTCGCTCTCTCTCAAACCATCGGACACAAAACCAAATTAAACTTCTTCGTGTCTCTATTTTGCAGCATAAATTTTGTGAGTCAGACTCTCAGATTTAGAAGCTGCTTCATGAAATAAACAAAGCCAGAACACAACAGGAGTGTCAGAGTTTAGATAGTGTCAGTTTCAGAGACATTTCAGGCTGACTGTGGAAGTTTGACCGGTCTGAGTGTCTTAGCGTGACGTCGGGCTGCTTTTTTCCACAAGTTGGATCCGACTCAACTTCTTCACCGCAGATCGCTGTGTTTTTTTGTGGACACACTGTGTGTGGTGATTACTGTTTTGACCTTTTACACAGCAGCCATAGCAGAAAACACACAGGTGTAACTAATATGGAAGCCTCAACTACATGATAGTGAGTCCACATGCTCAATGCAGGACCCAAAATTTGCAGCCAAAATGAGTGCAATTAATCACACCTGTGTTTTTCCTCCAAAAGTCAGAATGTCTGTGTTCTGTTTGTATGAGTCCTCTGCCTTCCTCATTGCTCATGTATTTTGTTGTTTGAACATATGTTTTTTTCCCACCAGGATCAATTATCAGCCGACATGTACAGTTTTGTGGCCAAAGAAATCGACTATGCAAGCTACTTCCAGACAGTAAGTACAACATCTCTGCAGGCTGCGGCATGGGGGAGAAAACAAAAATATTCTGCTTGTCCATCACATCGCCCTCTGGTCTTTTTCTGTCTTGTCTAGCTGATAGAGGTCCAGGCTGAGTACCACAGGAAGTCATTAGAGCTGCTTCAAAGTGTTCTGCCCCAGATCAAAGCTCATCAGGGTGAGTTTGGGACCAACACACTCGTGATGCAGTCTTTTTCTGTGACTCTTACAGTTAGGACGTGTCCATGTGTGTTAGTTTGCACGTGTCAGAGATGAGCTACTGTCAAGAAGTTACCGCTGCAGCCTCACTTAAAAATGCACGGACATCTTCCGATGTGGACGATGATTCATTCACATGTAAAACAACAAAGGAACTAATTTTACTGCTACGAGTGTTTGGCAAGTTACTGTAAAATGCAATCAGTTAGTCATTACATATTAATTTAAAAATAATTATTATTACTTACTTTTTGTCAATTACTAACACCTTAATGCACAACCGTGCTCGCTACCGAAAGGCTGAATGACTGAATGAATGGTCTCCATGGTAACACAGTAAAACCCTTCTAGTCGATGTTTAAAACCACAAGCGCCGCAGGCCGTTTCAGAGGCGGCCCAGCAGCGCGTCTCCGCTTGGCTCTGCTGAAAATACAGAGCAGCTCGAGCTGGCCAGAAGTCAGGCACAGAAACAGCATGGAGATTTTCAAAATAAAACACCCATACAAACTTCTGATCGTAAATTTTTTTTAACTACATTGTATGTTTACATATTTTGAAGCACATAAACCAGGAAAATGACCAAATCTGAGCAAGTTAGCAAAGTTTTGCGGTAAAATAGCTTCTGAAACGCTCCTGGTGGAAGAACCGACCAAATGTGTCACCTTTTTCCAACAGAGCCCCACCCGCTTCAATCAGTGAGAGGAACTTTGACAGATAATAGTGTGTTCATGTGGGACAGCGTCGCTCAGAGAAGGAAGCTGAATAATAAAACAGATTTCGGGTCCTTTGAGGTCACCTGAAAAATCTATTTCCTGTTTGTTTTGAACGTTCTGCAGCCGGAGAGAAAATGTTTTGCATCTGTATTCAGCATAATGTAACAGCGTCCTAACAGCAGAGCTCCTACTGTATTCTGTGCATGTTTATGTAACTGTGTTTGTGTGTGTGTGTGTTTGACAGAGACCTGGGTGGAAAAACCGTGCTACGGGAAACCATTAGAGGAGCACTTAGCGCTCAGTGGGAGAGATATTGCCTTTCCAATCGAGGCCTGTGTCACCATGCTGCTGGAATGTGGCATGCAGGAGGAGGTCAGACTCCACAACAAACACACCGCATCTGTCTTCACTGCTTTTACGTGACACACACACAGACACAGTAAACAAATATACCGGAGAGACACGCTGCAGAAGTCACTGTTAGTCACTGCAGAGAAATGGTATCTAATGAAGTCAAACAAACAGTCCTTCAGTGTTTTAATGAATGTGTGAATGTTATCAGGCCAGTGCAGACGAAAAATTATGTGAATCACTGATCACATAGAATAACAGCTGGTTTGTTAAGACCACATGAACAGATCAGACCTCGAGTAAGTCCTCTTACATGACATTGAAGTGAACACGAGCATGTTCAGCGGCATTGCCGTGGATAAACATGCAAGGTGCTGCCACTGTCATCTGTTATACACAAAGACAGTGCTGCAGTACAACTTCTTTGCTTTCACGTCTCATTATGAAGTAAATGTTGATTGCACAGTGTGATAGCCATAAAATAATGACACCATCTGTGTTTACGAAGGCTCAATCTATGAGACTTAAAGAGAGACTAAATAAATAATTAAACAAGCTTTTTCTACGTTGACGCCAACCCCTGCTGCAGTTGTTTGTTTACACCGAGCGTGTACTTTACTTAAAACGTCCATCCATCCATTTTTTTCAGCTTATCTGGGGTCGGGTCGTGGTGGCAGCAGGTTTAGCAGGGCGCTCCAGAAGTCCTTCTCCCACATCCTCCTCCTGGGGGATCCTGAGGTGTTCCCAGGTCAGGGTTAGAGTCCCTCCAGCAGGTTCTGGGTCTGTCCCAGGGTTACATAGCCCGTCTAGCCTGGGAACGCCTCAGGATCCTCCAGGAAGAGCTGGAATGTGTTGCTGGGGAGAAGAGCATCTGGAGCGCCCTGCTAAACTTGCTGCCACCTGACCCGTCCCGTATAAATGGAAGAAAATGGATGGATGGACAGTAAGCAGTATGATAATGTAGCCGGTTCAGGTGGAGCTATTATAAACTATTATATATTAATTAACGATGTTGTAGAAGTGGAGTTAGGAGCAGAGATACTGTTCAGTTTTATTTTAGGCAGCTGCTTCCATTGACCTCCGTCCAAAGTTTAATTTACGCCCTCGTATGTCAGTTATCCCTCTTTAACTCCTGAACTCTCAGGTCTTGACTCTGGCAGTGAGGCCTGACTCGTGTTTTGTGTCTCAGGGTTTGTTCAGAGTCGCTCCGTCGGCCTCCAAACTGAAGAAGCTGAAGGCGTCTTTGGACTGCGGCGTGTTAGACGTTCAGGAGTACTCCGCGGACCCGCACGCCATCGCAGGTGAGCTATCGACGACACCGCCCACACATACCACAGTGCCACCACACCTCCCACCTCACCCATCTCCTACCTAATCTGTTGCCATGACAACTGATTACCATCATCATCATCTACAATGTGAATGTGCCTTCCAGCGGTAAATATATGAGCTGGCACCCGTTTGCTTACTAGGAATCTAATTGCAGTACATTTTTTTTGGCACGCTCTCTTTACGTCCATGTGTTACCGAGACGTCTGCTCTGCCACCGTTAGTGGGACTAAACATCATAATTAAGCTGCCAACTGATCTGCCCGTTGCCTGCATACAAAGAAATCCCTGATATTTCTTAATGCTCCCTTTATTTCTCCTGCACATGTTAATGATTCTGCAGCTTTCATTTGTAAACCGCAGCAGTGAATGTCCTCCTAAAGGTTAATTTAAAAGTCTGACGTAAGGGAGTTAAAAGATTACTTCAGACTTCATTTGTATTCAGATCTGCTGCGAGAGAGTCGGCAGCAACAAAAGAAAAATGTTTTTGTCCATTTTGCTGCTGTGCGATGTTTTTGTTTTATTAGAGATATTCAATAAACAATTTCAAAAAACGCCTGGTGACAAGCTCCACATATAACTTGGATTAGCGTCAGACAGACTCTTCATCTGTTGTCTTGCTGTGTTTTTGTTGCTGTCACTGATTAGTTTTTAAATCAGAGCTGTGATGGACTGCAAAAGAAAGAAAAGCTTTCAGGCTTTTATGATGCCGTTATTGATCTTCTCTTCAGAGGACGATGTTTGTCTTTACTGGAGCAGACTGCTGCATAATGATGTTGGCAAATGAAAACCGTATATATCTTTGAAATAAAACAAACAACTTTTCAGGAGGCATGGAACATATTTTTAGCCTGAGAACAATGCACTTTTAAATTAGTCATTTGGGATATGTTGCTGAAGGAGCTCTCGGGTGCCTTCAAGTGCCTCCAGTGTCATTAAGATGAGAATATACAAACAGATCAGATAAATTTAATCAGCTGTAACGCCACCTTTGTGCTACATTGTTTGCCAGTGTAATTGTTTTTACATAGGACACACACACACAAAAAGCCTTAAGAGAAAAACTCACATACAACATAACAGCAATGATTGTTTATTAATATTTATAATTTATACATCCAGACCGAAACAAAGCTCATTTTTAAATGACCGTTTTGTTGGTGTTTTTGTGATTTAGCACCCTCAGTTTTAGTTTCAGAGTGTAATACAGCTGTCATAAATATGGACAGCTACACGTGGATTTGCTCTCGCCAACGACTAAAAGTCAGTCCCAGATTTACTCTTGGCAGCTCTCTCCTTATGTGTCCTCCATGTCCATAGAGGCTGCTGAGCCCAGTTACATTGCCTCTTCGCCCAGCTCCAGTTCTGGCATGACACTGGCTGTACTTGCACTTGTACATACAAGAGTACATCTTTTAGGTACAACTGAAATTTACACGTCGTTCAGAGCTGTCACATGAGTCAGATCTACCTCATTTAACCTGAAATCATACTGACTCAATACATTTCAAGTGTAAATATGAAACAGAAATTAATTTAATTAAAGTATATAGCTTATACGTGTATTATAATATAATCTAATATTATAATCTTTCATCTAATATCTCAAAGACCTGTCATGGAGTGTTTTTTATAATCACACGTCAAAGACTTCCCTCTTTCTGTCATAATACAGCTGATCCATAAACAGCCGTACTATATATGACCAGCTGCTGTGAAGTTCTTTGTTTACTCTTCGTTACTTACTCTTTATTCTTTGTCTTCTATGTTTTATGAATGAAATCGAGGGGAGCAGGCAGCCTTATGTGGCAATTCTAGGCTCATCAATCATGCTAATAGCTACATCTGAACAGGTGGAGTTCATCAGGCTGAAACAAAGAGTTGAGTGACTGGTCTTGATGGCCCAACTGTTCATTTAGGACTCATATCTGAATATATGCACAAAATGCTCGACGTCTCTTTATTTGAATCCTGATGAAGGTCGAAACTTTTACTTGTTTTATAAACGCTTGTAAAGATTTTGTTATTAACATCTCCCGCTCCTCTAAATGTGAGCGCCTCGACTTTGCTCCTCTGCAAATGTTTGCGTTTTGAAATCAAGCCAAACCTCCTCAGTGCTCGGCAGAGATTTTTTTCATTTTTCTGAAGATGAAGAAAGAAGCTTTTCACCCGTCAGAAACAATATGTCCCTTTATTAAACATCAAATCAGAGTCAGTCAATCAGCTGTGTTCACTGGAGCGTGTGGAGAAAGAGAGATGAATCCTCGTCGAGGCTCTATCCCTCTATAATGATCCCATATTAAACTGGGTTAGCTCCAACAGCAAATCTAATTTGTGAGCCCGTCCAACTGGAGGAGGTGGTGGTCCCGATGGCGGTTAGGAGGAGTGTGCAGGGGTTCATCTTCCATCAGCCTCAATCAAAAGCAGCAGGATTTTCTTTGTAAATATAGCAAACTAACAGAGTATCGAGTACTGTTGAATTTAACATTTATGTAGCCACAGACAGCATGCCTGCATATATGCGTATATATACACAGACACACGGACATGTTCGTGCACACAGTCAGACAGAGCGATGGCAGCCTCCAGGCTGTCTCCCAGTGAGGGATGCCCTGCCTGAGTTGTTTGCCATCCATCCCACGCATCCCCGGGGGAAATGAACGCAGCAGACCAGAGAGAGAGAGAAGAAGACGAGTCAGAGAGAAGCTCAGTCATCTGCTGCCGTCGCCGCCGTCGTCCTCATCAGCACTGGAAAATTACACATCCACCCACTCGTACTGATCAGAGAGTGTTTGGAAATAGATTTCTGTTTATTTTAAAGTGTGTGTCGTACTAAAGTAGGTGGGCATGCCTGGAGTTATATTTGTCTTATTTCTGAGTGTGCAGAGAAAATTGAATTATTATCATACAAAGAATTATTTAATTTAAGTAAACTAAAAACCTAAGCAGAGTTTCTGCTCTTTGCCTCGGTGAAAGTCAGAGTCAAAAGCAGATTTATGACTACCCACTTAACTTTTCTAAGTGTACTAAAGCATTGCAAAATTGGTATTTTTGTTATTAAGCACCATTAAATTACTCATGATCAAAACCTCGTGAGTCGACAGCCAAACATCTAGCAAGGTCAACAACAGCAGACATAGCAGCCAGCTAATATTACTGACTAGTCCAACAGCAGTCAGCCCAGCTCGGCGTCTGACTTTCACCAACGAGTCAGTCCCAGATTTACTCTTGTCCAACGGCTTCTTGCTCGCTCACTCTCTCCTTTTCTCTTCTTAGCTTCCTCCATCAGTGTGCTCTTCAGTCTCCCCGCTATAAACTGAGCTAACAGCAGCTACAGTTGGCAGAGGAGGAAAAGCCAATCATTGGCGTACGCAGTGATATTTCTTTAAGTCTAAATAAGTTAGTTATTCTGCGACTACTTCAGTTAAAGCTATGCTTCACTCACTCACATATACACTCAGATCCGTGTCTGCCAGGCTTATCCAGACTTAATTCATACCTGCTGCAGTCCACTGAGTACATCTGCAGTGATCTTTCTTCCCACAGTGATGTGAAATCACCTCCACAACAAAAGCCAGAGGCATGAATCAAACAGGATATCTACCATTGAACAGATTCTGTATTGAGACGCTGAAGTGCTAATCCGGTCTCGGCGGGATTCTCCTGTTTATCATCGTCCAGGTTTCATCCCCTTTGGCTTCCTTCTGTCTCACACACGCTGTACATTCATATATCACCTGTCATCATATAGACACTTCAGCCCTGTAGCCAGTGGAAACTTATTGGACAGGCTACTGATTTCCCAGAGCGGGAAATGCTTTTTGTGTTCATTAATCATTAAAACGATGACTGGAAATAATTTCATTGTGAACTTGTGAAATGAGCAACCTCTGATCTTTACTGTTAACATCATTTATATTTCTGGCATTGTGTACGTTTCATGAATATCTGTTTATTGGTACTTTGAATTCGCATTCTTTCTTTTTTTTACTGAGTTCCTCTGGGGGAGATAAAAGTTTTTGGATTTTGTTTGGATTTTTGTTGTTGTTGGACAGAATGGAGTTGATGAAGTAATCCATTTAAAGCAACATTACGTAGAAATTGGTATGTACTGTACTCCAGTATTTGTTCTGATTATATTACTTATGATCAAAAACTAGCGAGTCTTTTCTCCTCTGTCATAGAGGCCGCTGAGCCTGGTTGTATTGCCCAGCTCCGGTTCTGGCACAACACTAACTTTGCTACCTGTCGAACATTCCCCCCGTGCCCTCATGAAAACCTCCTCTTCTTCTTCCTGGTGGTCCAAACCACCTGTGGTACAAACACTAACACTCCCCACAGTCTTGGCAGCCCGGCTAACAAACTGAGCTAACATTAGCTAACAGCAGCTACAGCTGTCAGCAGTTTACTTCACTGTCCATCAGGAAAATCATCATCAGAGGGAAAACCAGAAAACATTTCCTCCATAAAATATGATCCAGTTTCACCAAAATCAGTGAAATAGTTGGTGGTGTGTGACTTAGTGCCGTAAAGCGTTACGTACTTCTCCCGACCCGGAGCCCAAAGTTACATAGTGTGAGAACTAGACGTACGAATGACAGAGACACCATTCACCTGATCACAAAGTCAATCTATCTAATCTATCTTATTTTGATCTCTCCAGGAGCCTTGAAGTCGTACCTGCGGGAGCTGCCTGAGCCTCTAATGACATACGAGCTCTACAATGATTGGATCCAAGCCTCCAAGTCTGTGTCCTCTCAGTATCACGTTGTTAGATCAGTAGTGATGTGCCTTTCTTTTGAACTTAATATTGAAGTTTGCACATGTTCGACCTCTTTCAAATATTTATTTTCTGTCGTCATGCAGCATTCAAGATCAAGACAAGAGACTGCAAGCTCTTCTAAACGCCTGTGAGAAACTACCCCCAGCCAACAACAACAACTTTAAGTGAGTCACTGTTTCCATGTTTCACTCCTTGTGGTCCTCTTCTGGATCCTGTTTATTCATATGTGGCTTCATTTATCCAGGCCACCGTGGAGTCAGCCAGCTAACATGATCATTCGAAAGGCATCTGTTGCACAAACCTGTCTAGTTTTCGACAAATTTTTTCATGATTTCTAGGCTAATTAAGACGTTTTATTCAAATTAAAAAAACACAGCTGACGAAGTAACCGCATCAAACTGCTCAGCTCTGTTCAGTCCAGCAGAAAACATTTGCCTTCTGCAATAATTAAAACAGTTAAAAAGACATTTTACTGCAAAGACTGCGACGAGACAAGTGCCTCCTTTTAATGTGACAGTACTTCTGCTAACTCGTCTGTCAGGCTCAGGATAGTTTCCAAAAGAAAATGACTGACGGTGTCCTCACTGCCAAAACTTTAATTAAAAACTTTACCCACTACATTTGTTAGAAAACTACAAAATATGAGCCATGTTTTCATCTTTCTCTGTTGTTAAGTCACTGATTGACTGATTTCACTGCTGCTGCACAGTTAGAGTTAGGTGTGTGCCGTAGCCACCAGAGCTAATCACGGCTGCTCTAATCAAAATCCAAGTCTTGTGTCAATCTGGGCAGAGCAGCTTGAGCTGGGCAGAAGATTTTCAAAATAAAACACCCTGTGCAAACAGCCAGAAGGGAAACAATTTCACCACGTAGCATATTTAAATATTTAGAAGCACATAAACCAAAAAAATCTGAGCAAGTTAACATATCATATCACCATGCTTGTCCAGATCTTTTTTATAATCTGAACAGGTGAGTTGTATATAAATTCACCCTCAGTACAGTTGTCATGAACGGGGAAATTAGCTACAGAGACCAAAACTGTTTTTTGTACCAGGCTGTAAACATGTTTATTTCTGCTGTGAAGTTGGACATTTGAACATGGGGACTTATGGAGACTGACTCACTTCTGGAACCAGCCTCAAGTGGACGTTTGAGGAACTGCAGTTTTTGGCACTTCTGCATTGGTAGCCACACAGATGAAGACTGAGAGATTTATTGCACTTGTGTTTTTTTTAAGCTGGAAAAACATAAAAGAAACAAAATCTATGAAGTAACAAAGGTAATAAAACACTTAAATAATAATTAATTATTCATGTGGGTGTCTAATAAGGAGGAGGAAATGCATGGCAATAGCATAAGAGTAGTAGTGGATTGATAAAATAACCTCACTGCATTAGCAAAGCCATTACAGGACTCCATTACAAGAGCTTAAGTTCATTTATTATTTGCTCCGTCTCGTAAAGTTTTGAATCCGGTGGATCAACCACCCAGTCATTGCTGGATGTATGCACAAAAGATTAATTGAAGAGTAATTCTAGTTTAACATTTAAAAAGTTTTGATTCAGCTGCACGTTTGCAGGTTTGAGCTTGAGGACTTGTTGCTCCAGGTAACTTAAATTAAAAAGCAAGTGAGAGTCAAATCAACAACAATCGAATGTGGCGCTGTTCTCCCTCTTCCTTCCCTCCTTCTGTCTCTTCACTCTTTAATGAAACCTTTCATCTCTCGGTTAGTTTCCTCAAAGAAAAATCAAAAAAATCTAATCGACACCTGCCAGAAAAAAAACATGACCTCTGTGTGAAACTGTGCTGAAAACCTGAGAGGCATTATGTCTGACGTGCTGCCGTACGAGTCGTGGATATTTGCTGGAGGGCTTGATCTCATGATCAAAAGACGCACGAGAAAAGAGGAGAGGTGCCAGAGAAAAGGGATGGGAGAGGACCTGGAAGAGCGAGATACCGCAGCACTTGTCAGTGTCATCATCGAATCGCACAAATAGGGCACATTTTTAGACAGTCGTCCTCCGAGAAGACCTGTCAGACCTGTCCAGATGATCGCTGCTCGCTGGAATGAGCTGCCTGATGTTCATTCAACTATACTTCAGCTCAGGATGAGTCATTCAGCTCAGCTGCTCTCAGAAACACACTAGCCCATTTCTGTAACTTAGAAAACCCACGAGGAAAAGAGTAATAATAGTTTTCTGTAATAATAAGCTCTGCTCAGTACACTGTTCTAACCACAACACTACATACAGTATACTGTGAGTCTATTGTTGGAAGACCTCAATAAAACCCAGAGAGGGTGAGAAACCTGACCATGACAAGAACAGATCAGTATTGTTGGGCTATTTCCCACATTTCTCACTTTACACGTCTCAATTACTCACCATATATAACCTGAAAACATGACAATAAAAAGTAGATCTGCAGATATGACTTTACATTCTCCCCACAATCAACAGCTACCATCTTCTAACAAGCAAGGTCACCAACAGTATAGCTGCCGGTTAATATTACTGACTAGTCCAACAGCAGTCAGCCCAGCTCGGCGTCTGTCTTTCAGCCTTTTATTTCACCAAGCTCTCACCAACCACTAAAAGTCAGTCCCAGATTTACTCTTGTCCGGCGGCTTCGTCGTTCTCTCTCCTTTTCTCTTCTTAGCTTCCTCCGTCAACGTCCTCTTCGGCCTTTTCTCCTCTGCCATCCTGTCCAAAGAGGCTGCTGAGCCCAGTTGCATTGCCCAGCTCCGGTTCTGTCACGACACCGGCTCCACTCCTTGGCCAAAAATCACACATTTACTTCATAGAGTTTTACAATCTGAATAACATGTGACACCTTGACATTCAGCAGTTTTTACAGTCAGATTTTCACACTGACGTCATCCTGAACCTTTACAATGTTTTTCTTTAGTTTAATTTATTTAAAGAAGGAAGATTTCACTTTGTGAATCACTGATCAGAATCAGCCAAGAGGCTATTTTTTTTTTATCAGTGCTCCCTGGCCAACGTTAAAATGAAGATTATTGGCTAAAGCCTGACCCTTTTTTTTCCCTGTATCAACAGATATTTGATCAAATTCCTCTCCAAACTGACTGAATACCAGGACGTGAACAAGATGACGCCTGGAAACATCGCTATAGTCCTCGGACCAAACCTGCTGTGGATGCACAACGAAGGGTAAGAAGAGTCAACAGATCCTGTGAAAGGAACCGAAACTAACAAAGATTTGTCTGATATATATATCTGGCACATACTGTACTGAAAAATAATGTGTGCATAGAAGAAATCTCAGATCTTTTACTTAGCTCGGGAGTGTAGATTTAATAGAGGATGAGGAGATGATTGTCCTTACATGACTTTATGGTTCTGTATCAGCTTGTTCCAGCTCTTCATTGAAGCCAAATGATGTTTACACTGCGTGAAATATGCAAACACAGGGACTCTTGTGCATTATTGGATACACATTTAGCCTAAATTTAATCTGACATGTTTATATATTTTGGCACGTCCACTAGAATTAAAATTTTGAGGGATTACACAGAGTTTGGTTGCACAGCGTGAGGTTATATCGATTGACCCTCTTTATCTGGGTTAATCAGGAAAATATATTTTCTTACATTTTGTTGCAACTGTTTTGTCCCGTCATGTGTCGGTGAAGTGAAAAATAATCTGTTTTTCATGCTCACACAGTCGGACTCTGTGTCCACAGGGATTCTGTCATCGTTTTGAACTCGTAATATTTATGATGCTGTTCAAATTGCTACAAGTACTCATAACAAAATGGTCAATAGGCACAAGGCTCCAACACATCTGCTGGAGATGTTTCATCATAAAGTGTATTCATCATGATGATGACTCAGCAGTTTGGATAGGGTGAAGGACACCGCCCTTATATCTCTGTAAACTCTTTTTAATGGAGTATTTTAATAGCCAACATTTCCGAAATGGTTTTAATTTTCTCCCTTTAATGAGTCTCTAATATCGTTAATCACTGCCAGAGTGTAAATTCTTATGATCCAGATGGATGTTTTTCCTCATCGTCCCGCCATAAAAAAGTTTCCTCTCTGTCCGCTGCAGTAACATCACAGAGATGATGACCACGGTTTCCCTGCAGATCGTCGGCATCATCGAGCCCATCATCCAGCACGCCGACTGGTTCTTCCCCGGAGGTGAGGGGAGATGATACAAGAAGAAAGAGTCTCGATTGACTTCTTCCCAATATCAAATACTGAATTGTTTCTTTGTCTTTCTCAGAAATCGAGTTCAACGTCACAGGGAACTACGGGAGCCCCGTCCACACCAACCACAACGCCAACTACAGCTCGATGCCGTCCCCGGACATGGATCAGATCGACCGTAGGCAGAACGACCAGAGTCGACGGCCCCTCAGCGTCGCCACAGACAACATGATGCTGGAATTCTATAAGAAGGACGGGTACGACCCTTCTGTCTGTACTGGGATTACATTTTCAACACGAGTAGCTGCAGTTTGGAGATCGTTCCCAGAATCCTGAAGAGTGGGGAAGATGTGCAAAGTTAGGATAGCTTTTTAGGCACCGAGGGTCGTGAAGAGTCAAGAATAAGCAAAGTAACAGATCGGTGGAAGCAGGTGGAGGACTTCCAGAAAGTTATTCCATCCACTGCACTAACAACAAAAGCAGTGTTTCAAAAGCAGAGTCTGATGCTAAAACTCTTTGAAACTTGAAACATCAACCAACCAGTGCAGCAGGTTGCCTGAACCAAAATTTCCAGCCGCTGAGATATTGCAGTCTGGACCAAAGTTGCAGACCCCTAGAGCCACGTTAATAGCACAGAAATACTAATATAAGACAGTGTGCAGCAGTACAGTAATTAAACTGAGTGCCGTATCCAGTACTACATCTATATGAGCTGCAAACGTCTGCTCAGTTTAGCCTGTAAAGCGCGGAGAAACCGCTCTAACAATTCTCTCTCTGCGAGTTAGAGGAAACCAGCCCACTTATCTAAATCCTCCCGGTGATTACGCTCACAATCATGTCACTCTGCGTCTTCTCTGTTGGGTCCTTACAGCCTCTTTCAGGGTGGATCCTAACTGACACCTCAACTGACGAGTTAGCTTTGGATTCGAGGCCACTTGGAGGCACGTAAAAGTTTCCACATGACTTGCTTTTGACAGAGTCAGACATGTGAAGTAAGAGTAAGAGAATTCCCTGCTGATTGCACAAGTTTCCTGTGGGATGTGACCTCAGTTCAAAAGCTCAGTTTCACTGTGAGGTGGGCAGAAGGAATACTGTATCAGCACTACCTGCCCTCAAGGTTTCTGCAGCCGAGTGAGAGAGTCAAGAAAGTGAGAAAAAAGAGCGAGAGATGACATTTTAGTCTGTGAAATGAGGAATCTGACAATCCTCAAGCTTTGGAGGATTAGCTGAAAACCAGTCAGTCGCTTACTTTCTTTTTCTCTCTCTGTCTCTGTGTCTCTTTCTTTAATGCTTTAATACACCCTTGGTCTTATCAGGCCCTGCGGGGAGTCTGAGCTCTGCGGCCGTGGGACCACAAGTAGCCCAGCTAATTAAACCAAAACCGAGTGTGTGTGCCGGGTCTGATCAATAGAGCTCGACTTTCAATAGAAACACAGAGAATAATCTTCAGAAGAAAAGTAAAAGGCTGCTGCTGCTTTGAAAGGGAGGTTGTCTTTACTTTTTATGTACAAAAGATTTTGGATTTCACGTCCGAAGTTTAAATTTTTAGTTAAAGCCGATCCCGATCATGTGAGGAATAAAAACAAATCATAATTTCCCAGGATTCTCTGCCCAGCTGTCCATTTATAAGTAGACTGAGCATACAAGTGTAAAGTGTGATAGTTTATATTTTGGAGATGTTTTATTAACAATTGAGCAACAGCTTTGGTACAAATTAGGTCATAAAATAAGCAGACAGTTAGTCCAGCCTAGCTTAGCATAAAGACTGGAAACAGGGAGAAGTAGCTAGCCTGACTCTGTACAAAGGTGAAATCTTAAATCTTAAACTGCTGGATTATTTCTTGGCCGGAAGCAGTGACTGTTGTTGTCAACATAAGGTTACCAGGCAACCAGCAGAGAGTGCAGGAAGTCACTGCACCTGGCCAAGAAGTAGTCCTGCACATAACTCTCCATAACACCGCATCTATTTGTTTCTATTTCATCTAACGCTCGGCAAGAAAACGAATAAGCGTCTCCTGGTCCACAGAGCTTGTGCATTAAGGTCCTCCTCTGGTTTCCCTGTTAGTTTGAATGATATAAAAATAATTTACTGATGCTCTTTGAGTCTTTTGAAGCTAATTTATTAAATAGTGGTAATTTTAGGGGGTTGTGACGCTCAGAAAAAAGGTCTTGTTGAACCAGTGTGCATTACTTGACCTGCAACTCAGACTATGGCAACTACCAAAACCACTACACAGTCCAGCACTATTGGGGGCCTTGTTCCAGTTCATTTCAAAGGGGTTGAGGTCAGGGCTTTATGCCGGTCTATCAGCTTCTTCCACACTTACGTAACTGGGGCACTGTCATGTTGAAACTGGTCTTCTTGGTACAAAGTTGGAGGCTCACTATTATCTAAAATATAATCTTATGCTGTAGCATGAAGATTTTTCCTTTATTGGAAGGTCCAACCCATGATGTAAGGACCATTTGCAGTTGTACCTTCAGTATTAAATCCTCACTGTGATACTTGAATGTACCATTGCAAACTAACCACACTGCGGTTAGAAGAAAACCTCTCACATTCGTGTCTTTATGGGGGTATTTTCTTGTATCCATTAGGGAACATTTGACCTAATTAGGGCTAAATAGAACAATAATTTCCTGTCTTGGTTTTGACGTCGTTGGAGCACTTCAGGGAGAGCACATTTCACCCCTCAAATCGCTCTTCTTATTACACTCAGCGTGACTCTCGTCCTTTTGCAGCCCCCTGCCAGGACCCGCCTCCCTGTTTGCTCCTCCACCTTGGCTCTCGTCTTAAAAGTTTATCCTGCCAAAAGTTTATCCAAGTTCCTCTGCTGCTTTGATAACGATGCTGTTAATGAGCACGGGGAGACTCTGTCTTCCATGATCCTTACTCCTGTCCTCATTGTGCTTGTCTCTGTTTTAACTGTGCAGCATTAGGAAGATACAAAGGTACAGTATAGATCCTTTTCCTCCAGTCATCCTCTCATCGGTCTATCCATCATCTGTTCTTCTCAGCTGCACGTTGACAGGAGCTGTCTGTCATTTGTCGTGTGTGTGTTTAAAGCTCCAGTCAGGTCTGCCTGAAGTGACACAACTTGGACTCCTATAGTTCAATGTCTCCAATAGAGTGGGGTGACAAACGGGTGGACAAAGGGGGCCTTTCTTTCTGTGTTTACATAAGTAGCATCTTTGCAGCTTCTGGCACTGGATAAACTTGTTCAGCCTGTGAGTGCAACAATAGCCTCTTGTTGCCAACTACATAGTTAAGTTAGTTCCTGGTTTGTTTTTTTTCCTATCATATCAACATTAAAAATCTTTTTGGGAACTGTGCTGGTTAGCTTAGCTTAGCATAAACACAACATACCACATAATATATAACGTCTAATATGTGATAATATATAATATAATATAATCATCATACTGAATGGTCAGAATATGTAACAAGCTGATAATTCAAAGTTAGCTTATTAATAAAAAATATTTATTATAGTTATATAGTTAAGTGATCATTTGAAGGCTGTCACCATAGAAACGTCAAGCATATTACAGCTACAACACAAAGTAAGCTAGTTGAGCTTTTTGTAACCGAGCATTAACCTCCGTGTCTGTGAAGTGAAGTCAAAAACTGCAGTTCCTCAAACGTCCACTTGAGGCTGGCTCCAGAAGTGAGTCAGTCTCCATAAGTCCCCATGTTCAAATGTCACAACTTCACAGCAGAAATAAACATGTTTACAGCCTGGTACAAAAAACAGTTTTGGTCTCTGTAGCTAATTTCCCGTTCATGACAACTGTACTGAGGGTGAATTTATATACAACTCACCTGGTCAGATTATATTAAGGCTTAAAGTTATGCAGGATTAAGAGCGTGGACGCTTTGATTGACAGGTTTTGAGCAACCAGGCGTCATTCATCATACTTTAAATCCACTGTCGATCCACGTCTTTGCAGATTTTTAGATTAGATAGACAGTCGGCACATTTTGAGCTTCGAAACAGCTCTTCAGAAACCTGTGGGTTATCCTCAATGGACGTGTTGTTGGCAGGTCGTATGACCTCGTCATGAATGCAGATGCATGTTCTCTACTTGTTTGCTGTTTGAACCAATCAGGACAGACGTTTGACTTGTTTAACGTCGTCAATAGCGACAGGAAGTGACAAAAAAGATGTGTAAGATCGATACAACAAGGAAAAATCCTTCATATAACATAAGTTGTTGCTTTTAAAGGTGCTATAGGTGTTAGCTAAGCTAACTAGCTTTAGTTTGAGAGTTTCCCAGGATGTGGGAACCTTGAACAGCGATCATGACGTTCATCTTATTGTTGTTCATTTCATCCAAACTGCTCCTGTGCAGCAGTTATCAAAAGATTCAACATTTCACCTCACTCATACGTCATGATCATAACAAAAGAGAAATTATACATTTAAGACACTGTGTAGATGAAATGTTCTCTTTTCTTGCATGCTGAGGATTGTAAGTACGCTCACACGAGGCTGTTTGGGTGGAGTACAAGCTGACCCATGGTCAGGCCTTTTGCAGTGCACTAATGCTCTAGATGACGGGGGAAGCTTCTCCCTTTTCCCGTGCCGATCTGTTCAAGGTGTGGAAACCTAACCCCCTTTGAACCACGCACACACGTCACCACCCCCCCCTCCCTTGATTTGATTGGCTGTGCATCTCTGTCCCACTGCAGCATGGGTGTCAGGGTGATGGACACTTCTTGGGTGTCGCGCAGGGGCTCGTCTTCTACGCGTAAAAGCTCTTCCACGCCACCGAGCGTGCATCCCCCCCCGCCCACTGACGCTCTCATCCCCGAGCCGCCTGGGATTTCTCTGCCTCCCCTCCCCACCCCACCTCCCACTAGCAGTGACCGAGCCAGGTAAGGCCACCCCCTCCCGCCCGCCCCTGTCGTGCCCCCTCTGTCCTCCTGTTTCACCTCCCTACAGCACACACCTCCCACCTGCTGCTGCCGCTGCTGCTCCTTCCCTTCCCTTCCCCACGCCGCGTGTGCTGCTGCGTCCTGCAACTGACACCAGAACAGCGCTGTCTGTCTGTCTGTCTGTCGCTCTCACCTCGTCACCTCCGTGTGAACCCCTCACCTCTGATGGAGCATGTTTCAGACTCTGTGATTGCTCTTTTAAGTTTTTCTTTCTTTACATTCTCTCATCATGAATTTGCAGAACCATGTGTGCCGTCAGAACTCATTTTCTGCTCGAGTGCTGACACTGTATATCATGTTATAACACGAGTCTTTAGGTGACGCAATGTAGATTCAGCAGATATGGTTCATTGCTGCATGTGCGTGAGTTTTATATCTTGTTTTGTTTTGTTCATTAGTCCAAGCATCATTAACAGCATAACAGTCCATTGTCGCAAGGCTCTGCAATGGATGAGGTGACTGACTTTTCTGTTTTATTTCAAACCCACCAAGATTCTCATGATCTTTATTTCCTCTGTGCTGTTCCCCCCTCGGAGCCCTCACGTCCTGACATAAATGATATAACAATTAATATTCGCCTGATTTCCCTAAACTTACAAATCAACACACCCCGCCTCTCTTCACCTCTAGATACTAATGAATTCATCCACTTTAACAGCTTTTCAGCCTCTGGAGACCAGCTCAGTTCCCCATGAGACGTTGATATGTTTATCATTGCAGCTCGGATGATGCATCCTCCAATTGGTCGGACTCCTGTTACGCCTACCCCTCCCCCGAGGAGGAGAGGCTGCCTCCCCCTTACCCCTCTTCCTCATCCTCCTCCTCCTCCTCCTCTTGCTCTTCCTACTCGCTCCCTCCTCCTCACCACCACCACCACCTCCACCATTTCTACACCCGAGCACCTCCGGGTATGCGTCCCGTCGCTCCCAGTCCTGAATCCGCGCCTCCCGGCCCGTCCCCTCCTTCCCGCCGCTCTGGCTACAGCCCACCACCGCTCCTCCTCCACTCCCTTTGCCCGTCCCCTCAGCAGCTTGACTTCAACTCCAACCCCAAGCCCAGCTCCCTGCACCTGCCCAAACAGGCCTCCCTGTCCGACGCTTCTTCTTCTTCGCATGCGGCCCTGTCCGAAACGAATGGCTCCACCCTTTACATCAAACCCCCGCTCGTTCTTACTCGTCACGACCTGTTCCTGGGCTCCCCCAAACCCCCCAACACCCCTCTATCTGCTCCCCCTCCATGGGCAGCCTGTGCCTGTAGCCAGGAGAGAGGAGCCAAGCTGACTAGGTAAATACAGAACGCTGCTCGTACTTCCAACACAACTCACACACAAATGAAGAGAAGGCCACCGCAGGGACAAAGACGGATGAGAGAGAGGGATGATGGGAATGAGTGAGATTAAGATACTCCCAACAGCGCCACCCTATCCTCTGTCTTTGTGTGTGTGTGTGTGTGTGTGTGTCAGTCAACGCTCTTTAGGAATGTCATTATCAGATCCATCTTTAATTTAATACCCATGAATGCAATCCATAACTTTCCATGTTGCCCAGGATATTCAGGAGCCTGGTTGCCAGGCAACAAAGGAAATTCAAAGCTTTCAGTGCATATCATTACAAAAGTGGGTGTTAATGAGTCATACCAGTGGGCCCAGTCAGCCCTGAGTGGTAGATCTGCACGATCAGACCTCGAAAATGAGCAAACACGGTGTAACGTGTGCTGAATCAAAACAGCGCGAACAGCGACGCCAGTTATAATCACATTATTATGTTTGACATTGGAAGAAAGCCCAACGAGATGCTCATGTGCATCCCCCCCCCCACCTCCGACTTTAAATCCCAGCAGCTTCAGTCATCCATTCATGCCTCATCTGCTGAGAGTGACAGTCAGTGAGAGTATAAAGCGGTTACGTTGTGACCTTCAGGCCCTCTTCCCCCCATTGGCATTCTGGCTGCACTGCGCTGTAAAACTAAGGAAAATCCATTAAGCCATTAAGGTTTATTTGGGATTTTTGCACAGCTTCTGCTGCAGTACAGACGGCATGTCTGTCTGCAACAGTGCTCGCTCAGGTAATCTGACATTGAACTATGGGTGCTCTCATATTTATTTATTTATTTTTTAATATCCAAAGAGATTTAAAGGGTTGACATATCATTAAAGAGAAGTGGGACGCGTGGAGGCGGTTCGTCTGATTCCTGTGTGTTTTTCTCTCCTCAGTACTCTGAAGAACAAGGAGCTGTCTCCTGTGATCGGACAGAAGGGAATCCAGGGAACGATGACCTCTAGTGGACAGTCGCAGCACTCTGAGCACAGCCCTCACACCCTGAGGAGAGGTAATAACACCGTGTGGCTTCACCCACAGCGGTGGACCTTGGCACCGGTTTGAACATTTTCATTCTGGATTTTTTTTTCAAGCTTTGCTGGCTTCATGTGTCTGTTAAAGGGTGGCTTGTTATCCAGATATGCTGCCAAGTTCACGTCAGTCTTAAGTTTGACACATTAACATAAAAGCTACAGTTAAATACACACATTATAGACAAACGCTAGGTTAATTGGTGACTCTGAATCGGTGTGAATGTGAGCGTGGGTGGTTGTCTGTCTGCCCTGTGATGAACTGGCGACTTGTCCAGGGTGTAACCCGCCTCTCGCCCTAAGTCAGCTGGGATAGGCTCCGGCCCCACCGTGTGACCCTGATGAGGAGAAGCATCAGATTTTAAACTAAATAGCAGACAGGAGAATTATATGTTCTATTAATTAATAGCAAAACTGAGAACATTTATCTGGGAGTTGTGGAGGCGAGCATCCCTCGCTCTCATGATGATTACATTAAAGGATTCTCTGCTGGAGCTTCTTAAAGTCTGACCTCAGGTTGGGGTTGTTAGAGTGTAAAGATGAGGGCATTTAACAGGCAGGGAAGAGCTGATGGAAGACACTGTACATTAAGGGAACTGAAGGATGCATCATTTCTGACTAAAAGGACTAAAAGTCAGGACATCTCAGCCTCTTATGATCAGTTTTTAAAAAGATTCAGTCTCTTGCAAGCCTCCAAATGTAACTGAAGCACAGTACAATCCCTGAAGTTTAATTAAGACACAAGCGAACATTCATTCTTCTCCAAACAGCTTGAAATCCATCACTTCTTTGTCCTCCAGCAGTGACGCTGCTTCACCACAGGTTCAAAACATCTCTGCAGTTTTCTGCTTGCCCTGCAGCTCCTTTGTTTTAGAAGATATTGTATATATTTATATTGTTTATATTTTAATACTTGTTTTTTTTTTATCATCCTATATTTTCTATATTTTTTACTTAATGTTTATTCTGCGCCAACTACACCAAGTCAAATTCCTTGTAAGTGCAAACCTCCTTGGCAATAAACTTGATTCTGATTCTGATTCTGATCATTTTTATATAACTCAGATTTATTTTTCCTTCCTGGTCTCTCTGCAGCAAAGAAACTGGCCCCAATCCCTCCTAAAGGTCCTTACTGCCAGACGGGAGCCATGTCCGACCAGTCGACAGGTCAGCCGTCTCCAGTCAGCCTGTCGCCCACTCCTCCCAGCACCCCCTCCCCGTACGGCTTCAGCTACCCGCAGGGATACGCCACCATCGGCTCCCCGGGACAAATGGCCCAGATGGCCACCACCCCGTCCCTCTCCTCTCCACCCTCGCTGGCTGGGACTCTCACCAAGGCCAGGCCCACCCCAAAGCCGCCCCGGCAGAGGCCCAGCTTACCTCCTCCTCAGCCCCCAACCACGCCCGGCACCAGTCCCCAGCCGCTGGAGCATTCAGGACTCCTGGATGGTTTGTCTCCTGGGGAAAGCATGTCCACAGGTAAGGTGTATAAACAACAACCCTACATATGTACACCTCCACTGCAGTGTTCAAGTGTAGATTTGATTAGCTATGTCTCACTTTGCTCTTTATTAGGTTTAGGAGTATCTAATGGATAAATGGCATTGTTGGCAGTCGAGTTTATTTATTCTCATGTTTGCTTACAGAGTCAGCACTGTTTGACCACCAGCTGTTACAAGATAACTGATAGATCATGGATTTGAGGCCATCATCACTTAATTTATAGTTTTTATGTGTGTGTGTGTGAATATTTACAACAATACATTTACAGAACAACGTAGACTACATATCACTGTATGATTTATGGACGTAGTGGAGGGGGACACATTATGTAACGTGTGTGTGTCATCGGTCATGATCGTTGAAAATAGTCCCCAACAAATATAAAGTACTATTTCTTCCTGTTTGAGTAATGTTTGATAAAATCTACAGTGACCAGCTGTTTTAAGGGGGTTACTGGGCCTTTATTTAAATATGAAACTGTATCTGTGACCCATTTTTAAAGATTTATGTCTTCTGGTTTTGGTCTTTTCATGTGATTTACAACCAGACAAATATAGAATAACATCAGACTTCTGTATCAGGTTGACTGCACTAAAACATGTTTATTTGATGTTGGCTGTTTCTGAACTTAATACTCTTGTACTTTACCTCTAGATCACTTGTAGGTTCTAATCATGTTTTCGTCTAATCTCCCCTCTTGTCGACTGCTCTTATTGTCTCACTTACAGCCGTATGAGCCGAGAGGTTCAGTGTGATTCTATGTGTGAGAGGGACTTTTAGGGTAAGCAGGAGTTCCTGTGCTAAAGCCTCACCTCCCCACCCCTCCGATCCCTCTGCCGTGTTGGCCGAACGTGGAGCCAGCTCACAGTAGGGTGAGGTTGCGAGTAGATGCAGATTCTGGATCAGGTTTCTGTCTGATTCACAGCTCTACTGCAGCCTCACTCTACAGCCTGTCCTTATGTACCTATACATGATTCCTCATTATGTATACACCGACATACAGCTGCTTTTGCATGGTGGCTGAGACTGATGCGATGCATGGCTTACACGGGCGTGTCGAACAGACCGGGACGGATGCCAAAAAAAACCTCCGTCCTTTTTCTGCCCTTAAGATTCCCACCCATAATGCCTTGCTCCAGCTGCCCTCCTACCCCTCCTGGCTTTGACAGTTTACTGCCCCCTCCCCCCTCCACACACTCCACTCCACAGTGTCGTGCCTCCTCACTGCCCACCACTGTTCCTCAGTCAGCACACTTCCTGTCTGTGCAGTTGTTCATCACACTGTGGACGTCATCATCCTCACACGTGACTCCAAAGAAATGTCTGTAATGTGCATCAAACCGAGGTCAATATATTAGTTTATACACGAGTATAACTAACTACATTGATCTTGTAGTTTTTGGGTTTTGACAGTGTTCAGAGAGTTTTTGTTTTTCGACGGTCATCGATGTCTGAATCCGGTGTAAAGCTGTAGGGATGCACGATATTGACATTCATAACAATACTACTAATAATAAAAACATCTTTATCTTTAAAGAAGCGCTCTATCAGGCTTTAATAATCCCACAGAGCTGTGAAAACAGTATGAGTAACCCTGGTGATGTCACATTGATGTCATCCAACCTTCAGTTTGGATTGGAGCTGATATTTGACAGAATATTCGGATCACAAACTGCGGGCACAGAGTTTAAAAGATGAGTTCAGGCACTGACTGAATAAAGACATTACTGAGTTGCATCATGGGTTTTGTAGGATATAATAGAATATAATTTCAGACATATTCATGGAAGCAATACTAAATTACTGCAGCTGCAGGACCATTAAACACAAGTGAAAACAACTCTTTGTAACACATTTTTAAATTTAAACTTCACGCTCTCATGGCCACATTGAACTTTATCCAGTGTGTCAGACTTATGAGGCTCTGTTAACAGAATATGATATTCATAACTGTGTTTTCATGAGTGTGTTTACATTTTTACATTTACATTTAGTCATTTAGCTGCCACTTTTATCTAAAGAGGCTTACAAAAAAGAGAAACAATCAAGCTACAGAGCGACAAAGACATGTTAGTGCAGCAATAAATACTACTCGCATATAATCGAGGTCCAGTTGTAGAGGGCGTGTCCAGTATCCGTGCAGACACCCCTGTGCACATACTGTGATCTAGATTTGGTCTTGGTTTTCCTGGTTTGGGAAATTTTAATGGTGCACAATGCAGTGATATTTTAGACAACAGTGTTCTTCTAATTTTGTGGCAGCAGTTTGTGTTTATCCCTTTCCTGTTTCAACATAACAACCATAAATAAATGGGTTTCCCAGCTTGACTGGCCTGTTCAGAGCTCTGACCTTTAACACAAAATCATCAAATCTCTGCAGATCTCTCCCGGTGCTAAAAACCTCAAACCAGAAGAGTGGAGGCTGTTATAGCAGCAGATTAATGCTCATTGTTGGTTCAACAATAAGATATGGGACTAAAGTTTGAGTGTCCGCATACTTTTGGCCATGCATTTGATCAAATTTTATGTATTACCCTGCATAATGAGCTGTCTCTTATATCGTGCATCTCTATCGTGCATTTTTATCCATTCATACTGTAACTATGGTTTGAATTTATGATGACCTCACATGTTGTGTGTAACATCATCCAGCGTCGATGAATCCACATCTGGACTGATCTGAACGGCGTGTTTGTTTCGCTCTCTTCACATCCTCTGTGTGTTTTCTGCTCCTCCAGATTCTCTCTGCAACCTGGACATCCCGATCATCAACGTGGAACTGGACGGTATTTTTGACTTGCCCCACATCTCCCCCTTCAGGAACTCGGTGGCACTGCTCGAGTCGACCAGCAACAGAGCGGAGTCGGAGGAAGAGTCTGAGAGCACAGTGCTATGACGCCACTGAGTTATCCCCCCTCACACCCATCCCACTCAGATCCCCCCCGCCAGGCTGATTAAATGAAACACAATGCTACCGCTGCACCGTCAAACTCGCCCCCCCCTCCGACCACCAACCAATGTGCTCATTCAGTGACCTTTCACCCCTTCAAACTGGAATACTTCTGGATCTCATCGTCACACCTCACCTAGTCTGATCCAGGAGGGGTGGTCCACGTGTAAAAACGAGCTCTTCTAGAAAACATGAAAAGAAATACAGGAACACGCCGAAAAAGATGCTCACAAAGAAAAAAAAATCACGAGGTGTTAGCGACGATATTGTCAGGGGACTGTTCAGACACAATTTGACGTTTTATGTTGGCTGGATGTTTTTTTTTTAATTTAATGTTTTATGTTTCTTTCTGCCTTATTTGATTCACTTGCAATATTGCCTTTAACTTCACACATGAGACTGGAAACAGACCGCTGGGAGGGATGAGCGCTCTTTGCTGCTGCTGCTGCTGCTGCTGCTGCTTCTCATGAGTGAATTATTTCAGGAGGAAGAAGAACACAGTACTGTACATCGGTCCTGCCAGCACGTCGGCTTTCCTCTTCTTCTTCTCCTCTTTCTTCCTCTTCTTCTTCTTCTTCTTCTTCTTCTTCTTCTTCTTCTTCTTCTTTCTTTCTTCTTCTTCTTCTTCTTCTTCTTCTTCTTCTTCTCCCTCCTCTTCCTCTCACTGTTTATCCTCCATCTCAACTTCCTCCTTCATTCCTCAGGGGTGAAAACGCCTCGCTCTGGCATGTGATGGCAACAACCCCCCTTCCCTCACAAACCCTCCTCGAATTTCAGTCTCACCTGAGCGTTCACTGTGAGTGTGCCAGTGTGTCGTTTTTGGAAAAGTGTGTGTGTGTGTGTTTATATGTGTTTGGTAATTGTACTATATGATGTTGCACTGTTGGTGTCGTGGAGCATAAACAGGAATGCATGTTTTAGACATTTAGGAGAATAACTACCAGGTTTTTGCGAAGAGGTTAAACGCCCAGTCACACTTTTCTCTGTATTTACATTTGATCAGGATATCAATCACTGAATATTTATTGTTTATACTGTACATTTCCAGAATATATGATACAAATGAGACTATAAATCAAATCAGATCATATTTTGTATCTACAGGAGAGCTATAAAGGTACCATTTCCTCCAGAGAGGTATTAAATATATGAGATTATGAAAGGTACACAATGGAAAGGCTGGAATGCGAATATAAAGAGTGTAGTAAGCGGGGAAATGAAAAACTCCATGTGATTACACATAATTATTTTGGCAGCAAAGCAAAAGTTGTGTGGGATTTTTCATTTTTCCGTGTCAAGTTACACGAGAGTAATTTCAGGAGCTGAATCCACAGAGAGACTACAATGTGCAGGTTTGGTTTATACGGTGCCTGGGGTGTGCCACCAGAACATTTGCTTAAATTAATAATTAAATTAAAGTCCAACCCACAGAGCAGCAGCAGGAGCTCTTGTTTGTAGCAGCTGTTATGTATTGGCAGGAGTGTGGCCAATCAGAGCTCCCGCTGCCGCTCCGTGGGTTTATTTAACAGTGTCCTGTGAAGCTTTCTTGTTAACGAAATAAAGTTATTTTTACCATCAGTGTTTCTTCCTAAAAAAAAACCCACTTTAATCTAGATCTAATGAACACGCTGAACGCATTTCCTTCATTATAAAACATTTGCTGAGCCGATTTAAAGAAAAAATTCTGAATTGTTTTGAGTTTGCGGTCTTCCTCTTTGCTCTTTCGGCCTCAATGCTTAACTTCCTCGTGTGTTACTGCCACCAACTGTGGATCAGCAGAAAAACGCGAAATTAGCGGCCCATGCCTTTTAGCTCTATTTCCACCAAAACAATGAGCTGAAAGACGCTAAAAGTTACAAAAAAATGATCAATTATAGTTACTTTAAAGCAACACTGTGCAGAAATTGATATTTTTTCATTTTATTTTAATTTGTTGCCCCTTCAATTTCAGAGTGTAATCCCACTGTGGTAAATATGGACAGCTGTATTTGTTATGATTATGTTACTTAGACACAGCAGCCAGCTAATATTACTGACTAGTCCAACAGCAGTCAGCCCAGCTCGGCGTCTGTCTTTCAGCCTTTTATTTCACCAACCACTAAAAGTCAGTCCCAGATTTACTCTTGTCTGGCGGCTTCTTGCTCGTTCACTCTCCCTCTGTCAACGTCCTCTTCTCTTTTCGCCTCTGTCATTGCGAGGCTCCTCTTCTAGCATCACCCCCACGCACATGTCCGACCTCCTCTTCTTCTTCCTGGTGGTCCAAAATGCCTGTGGTACAAACACTAACACTCCACCGGTGCTCTGAGCTCACACTCCGGGCAGCCCAGCTAACATACTGAGCTAACATTAGCTAACAGCAGCTACAGTTGGCAGCATGAATGACAGAGACACCATCAGCATCAGCAGGATTTAAAATCTTTATTTAATAGTCTAATTAAAACTCTGTAATGACTCTGATGGCACACTTCAGGCTCCGTGTGGTACGACCTGTGACAAACATGACGAGAATCATCACCCGGCTAAGCTGAGCTGAGCGAGAGAGAGCATGCAGGCACAAGATTTTCTGTCCTCCTGCCCTGAGGTATTACACCATCCTATCATATCATATCAAAGAACTGAACACACAGTCACACTCCCAGAAAAAAAGGAGCTATTTTTGTCAGGAAACAAACAGAAACAGAAACACTGCAGCGCCCGAGTGACAAAACAAGCACACTTCTTTTTCTGACAGTGCAGCTTCAGTTCGAACCACCTCCACATTGCAGTTTATAGGTCTGATGATGCTGATATTTTTGGTCTATATTAGTGAACCAGAGGCAAGTGCAAAGATATGTGTATATGTGTTTATTTTGATGAGAGTATTTATACAGATATATTTCTGAATACTTTTTACTAGGTCTGAAGAGTTGTGATTGTTTCCACTACACACAAAAGAAAAAAAAAAATCATTCAAACACGGGACCAGAATTTTCCCTGCTGTCGTATCGAAACCTTTTTTCAGGAATCAAGAGGTTTAGTTTAAGAGAAAAACTTGAAAATCAATAAAACTGGAGTAACTTAAGGTTTGCATACGACAGCAGCAGTTTGTTATTTGCCTTGCGGTGGGTTTTGTTGTGACCTATCCAGATTTGTAAGACTTTTAAGTCCTGAGAACATCCACGACACACGGCCTCAAAGTCACTGTGCTGCTCGACCATCCTCTTTCTTTCAAGTGCGATATCATTCACAGGACTCGTGTAAATACTGTCTGTACATACGTGTTCTGTATATACTGACTGGGGGAGAAATTTAAATATATATAGATATATACAAATACTGTATTGAACAATATAAATGACTATGAACATTATAAGATTATACTGTACAGATAATATTATAATGTTGCTGGTTCTAGCACAATAATGTCACGTTCACACAAAATAACATCCCACGGTAACTTTATATGGTGCATTAGCTCTCATGGCACTGACGTAGCCTCAAAGTTAGTTTAGATTTTCTAAATAAAGACTGCTGATAGTGCTCGTGCCGCAGAAGAATTAACTTCTTGAACCCCCGATTTTAGCTTTACAGGTAGAAAAAAAAATGTTAATATCACATTTTTATTGCTCGTTTCCAACACGTCTTTGCAGCTACGTGATGCTACGTTACATCATTTTATACATTTTCCCGCCAGTTCAACCGGGCGTGTTGTGATATTTCGACCGTGGGATCGAGCAGAGTTTAAGAGGTTAAAGGAGACTCTGTTGTCGCATCGCCGACTTTAAATTTGACTATTCAACAGAATACGGCGAACCTCATCGTTACCACAACATGACTGAAAACAGTTATGTCCCCTATATCTGTGTTTAAAAATGTTTTCACAAGTAGAAAAACGTCAGATTTAAAAGCAGTTAAAGCGGAAAAGTAGATTATTTATTTATTATCAATTAAAGGTCCAGTGTGTGAGATTTAGAAGGATCTATTAGCAGGAGTGGAATGCAATATTTATTAGTACGTTTTCATTAGTGTATAATCACCTGAAAATAAGAATCGTTATGTTTTTGTTGTCTTAAAATGAGAGCGGGTCCTTTTCCACGGAGTCCGCCATTTTGAACCGCCATTTTTCTACAGTAGCTCAGAGCAGACAAACCGAACACTGATCTAGATATGGCCTCTTGCTTTTTATGTGCATTTTTGTGCATTTGCAGCCAGTTTTTCCTACATGCTTGGAAGAAGAGGGTGAGGCGTGGGAGAGTGTTCAGTTCACTGCTAGGTGCCACTAAATCCTACACACTGGACCTTTAATCTGCTGATTATTTGCTGAATTATTTGGTCTATAAAATGTCAGAAAATATTGAAAAATCACAATAGGATTTCCTAAATTTGTCCCAAAAGAAGAGCAGTAAATCGTCACGGTATAGACACTGAAACACGGAGACTATTAATCTACATTCAGCTCGACTCAATCAGATCGTCCAGCTGAGATCACCGGTATTTATAATTTTAATATGTAAAGAAAAACTTGACCACAAAACAGTTTTTATTTAAAAAAAAAAAAAAGAAGTAATTGTTGAAATCTGGCTGTGCTGAGGTGAACGGTCTGTCCTGTCTTTCGTCTGGGTTTCTGTGTTACAACGTGCTGCTCTTCGTTTTGTACTAAAGGATTTCAGATTAAGGCTTGTACATACAGTATTTCATCAAACACACCTTTATTAACAATAATAACAACCCCGTCGAGCAGAGAGAGTTTCCAGTATTACAGCTTTTTTGTGCGAGCATGCCCTTTGAGCGGTAAAATACGAAGAAGGCCTTTTTGTTTTGTTTTTTTACATGAATAGGTGGAATGTACTGGTGATAGATGATGTTCACCTTATAGGTCGTGATAAAAGGCGGATCGTGTGTGTCGTGGACATAGTTTCAAGTAAAAGAGGGTGGTGGGGTGTTTGATAAAAAGTGTGTTATGACCAATTTTGGGGAGGGAAGGGGAAGGGAAGGGGGCGTTTGATTTGACATTGTCCTGTGTGAAACTCAGCAGCATGCTTTTTAACCATGCATATGAAATATGTCTCATCTTTGGTCCTATATAAATGTGCTTGTATTTATTTTTTATAAACGATAGATCGACCTTTATAAAAGAAGAATAATTCAGTGCTGCCCTTGACTTTTTTTTTTTTTTAAGTCAAACTCTCCATCACCGTCAGTTCTGCCAACAGTTTGTTTGAAACGCTCACTTTGTTTTTCACCATGTATCTTCTGTACGTTCCAACGTTTTTATTTAAAGCAAATAAAGAAAGCACATCCGGAAATGTCTGAAAATCATAAAACCTTCAGCTGACGTGACTGTGCCCAGAATACTGCGCTAAAAAAAAAAAAGTTCCTGTAACTTTACACTGAAATCAAACAACAAGCAAGAAAAAAACTGCTGCGTACAGGTTTGTTTGTTATTTTTATTTGTAGATTACACTGTGGTGCATGAAGCCATCTTCAATCATATGTTCGTTTCTTTTTGTTTAAGTTCCAAGTAACGGGGGCCAAAATAAAAAAAAAAAAAGGGAACACATAAAGTTATCAAGGAACCTTTTTAGATTTAAAAGTTCTTTGTGTCAAACTGTGGTGACGCTGTGAAGTTTCGAGTAAAAGAGGAAAATGCCTTTTTCTTGGACACGATATCTCCCGGTCACCAAGTGGAACACGCAGTGTACAGTAAGATTAAAAAATAAACTTAACCTCATCCGAATGTTGAAACTATTAAAAATGTTTTTATATTAACTTGGATCTTCTGTGTTTTTTTCTTGTAAATGTTGTTCAGTGTTACTTCACACATTAAATACTGGTATTAAACTGTCACAGTGATTTCTCTCTGCCGGGAAGCTTTCAGTCACTTCCAAGGTGCTTTAGGGAAGGCCAAACACATTCTGCAGAGCATAAAACATTTGATTACATTCTTGAATTGCGGAATAAATCAAAGTATAAAGTGGCTGACAGCGAAGCATTGACATGCGTCATGTGGCATGCAGACTTCTGTGATGACAAACATGCTGTGTGAAGCTACGGCAAACAGCTTAACAACAGCCTCCCAATATAAAGTGGTCATGGTCAAAACATGCAAAGAAAAGATGAAGCATGAAGGGTTGGTAGTCTAGTATCTAGTCACGCAGAGAGAGAGAGGTGAAAGAAACATTTGTTTGTGAAGCTTACAGCGATGAAAAATGACATTTAAACCCTTCCTGGCTGTAATAAAGCAGCTGTTAGAAACATAAAACAACGAACCACAAATGTCACTGAAGTCATTTGGATTTATTGTTTGTGAATGTCTGAACGTCAGTTCATCCAATATTTTCACAAAAGAACAAGAAAGTTAATCTCACTGTAGAGCATGAAAAGGTCAGAGAGGATGATTCATCCTCTGGCGTCCATGAATATCTGTAAAAAAAAACAAAAAAAACATCCTGCAGGTGGGCAGCACGACTGGCTCCAAAACAGTCAGATTGTACAGAGTCTTTTGGGTTATGACCTCAGTTTCCTCATGAGTTTATGGTCTCTAGTGTAAAGTCCACACAGCATGATGCTCAGTTCGTAAATTTTGGACGCTAAAGCAGGGTATGCTTTGGGGGCGAGTCCGTCCAGCTCGACACACTCCAGCCCAGCTCCTGAGCTCCACCTGTTCATCCAGATATCCAAATATGGTCACTTCTGGCTCAGAAAAACCAAGATGGACGTATCGTATCCCGCTAGTTGAAAGTAGAAACATTAGAGATATCTCAAAACCAAATAAAACCAACATTTACACGGCTAAATGCCACTACCACTCTTTAAATGATTGATGGTTTGAAATGCATGATGACGTCTTACCTTTGACTTTATGTCAGAACAGTTAAACCGTGGTGTGAAAGCTGCTTCGAATAACTTGTCCTGTTAAAAATATACAACACAGAGACGTGTGACTTCAACACAATTATCATAAAGTCACTAAGCTACTCCTGAAAGTCATGTTTAGTGACTCAGCCGACTGGAAATTGCCTCTTACCACAGTCCATGCTGATGTTTAACGGTGAGTCGTACATCTGCAGGTGTTGTTGTGGAGTCAGGAAATCAGCTCGAGCCAAAAGCTTTTCCAGAACCGCCTGAGAGACGACCAGCCCCGGTGTCTCATCCAGCACCGACCCACGAACGGCCTCACAGGACAGTCAGATAAACAGTCAGCCTTAGTCATAAACCTCCTCTGACAGTAACAAGGTCGTTGTATGGTCTATCCACAGAGTAAACACACCTTCTTAGACGTTTCAAGATGTTCACCCAGTTTCTGCAGAGCAGACAGGACAGTGCAGACCAGAGTCTCGGTGCTCTCCTCCTCTTCCTCTTGTTCTTTAGCTTCAGCGTCTCCGGGCTTCTGATCTACATTGAGCACCTTCAGCCAACAACAGCGAGCATACAGATTATAATTCACAAGGAAAACACGGAATTAGCAAGAAATACCTGAAAAAATGAGAAACTGAATGACTGCTGTAAATCAAATGCAACGGCCTTCACAGTCAGTAGATCTAAACCTGACTGAAACTCTGAAGACACTTTAGGACACTTTAATTTATCGCCCATCTGTTTCTGCCTCATATTAATGTGACCTCAAAGACCAGAAGTAAAGATAAAAAGCAAACCTTGTAGCTCCACTGTTGGAACAGCCGGCTTTCAGGGTTATGTGCCATGAACACAACCTTGGGAGCCACTAAAAGAGCACAGGCACGGTTTCATAAAGATGACGTGAAACACGGAGTGAAACGGTTTCATAGGGAAATATATAATTATGAATAAATATATAAACAAGTACACAAGAAGATAAATATTTATATAAAACGCTACTTAAAAGGAGCTACAAACTTTTCAAGATTGTACTATGTTTATTTGATCTGTCTCTACTATGATCAAAACCAGGATGAACTTAAATATAATGATACTTTGATCTTCTGCAAACATAAAAATACATCCTCTGGAAACACCCACTTAATAATAATTTATAATATCTCTTCAAACTGTGTTTTATGATTTACTTATATTCTTTTTTAACTAATGAATTATTATTCTTATTGTTAGTATTATATCTGTGCACAAAGCTGGAAAAAAAGACAGAAAGATACGATACGATACGATACACGATACGGTATGATACGATACTATACTATACGATACTATACGATACAATACAATACGATACGGTATGATATGATACGATCGATGACAATACGATACGATACGATACTATACGATACGATACGATACGTATGATGATATGATACGATATGATACGATACGATACGATACTATCGATACGATACAATACGATACGATACGATATGGTATGATACGATATAATACGATACAATACGATACGATACGATATTTTAAAGATCCCACAGTGGGGAAATTCACTAGTCACAGCAGCTCGTATACACAAGGTTGATAAGAAATTACTCATAAATAAGAAATCTATAGAAGAAAGTATGAAGTCATGCTGGCGTTAAAGAGTCTGACAGCTGTCGGAATGAAGGAGCTATTATATTATTATACTGTCAGTGAGACACAAGATTATTTTTCTAACTTTAAATTAAAGGGAAAATACTGTGTGTTTGATTCTATCACAGCTGTACAGTACATCACTCACTGTACAGTATTCATCTGCATCATTACCAGTCTGTCTCTTGTTGCAGGCCTTTGAGGTCTTTCAGAACAGAAAGCAGAACGTCCCTGGATGACTGGAAGAGGCAGAAAACTTTAACTTCACACATCATCATCACAGACGTTCACGCTCTGAATGTTTATCTGCAGTAAAACTTACCTCGATGACGTGCAGCAGAACGGACGGATAAATCAACAACAGGCCCGTGATGTGATCCCACGTGTACTGTTTGCTTAAGTGGAAGTTGAGTCTTTCATAATGAGCTGTGAGGAAACAAACAACGGGACAGAGATGAGTTTGTCGAACAGCCTGGAAACATGAAAGCCCGGTTCTGTTGGTGATACGTACTTCAGCCTTTTATGGAGCTTTTATTGTGAAATTTAAGCTCTTATAAAGACACATAGGCAAAGGTGGGAAAGCTACAAAAACACCCAAACAAAGGAGAAAAGACAGTCTTCTATTGCTCTGCTGGAAACTGCAGCATGTCTGAGGCAGAAAATTGTTCAGATACAACATCTAACTGATGTTTCCCAGAAATCTGCTGTACAGTTAGCAAACAGCGTAGATCTATACATTTATCATATCAGTGAGATTACCACCACCCTTCAATCCCCCTGAAACTGGATTAAATTAGTGTGAGGTGATTAGCTCATTGATTTGTATGAAGGTGGAGTAGCGATGCCTTATTATCAAGCTCTGCGCTGTTGTGCTCTGAGTCTTTGTTGGCTCTGAGGTAATTTCTGGCTGACCTCCCAGTTCTGTCCTGTCAGCAAGACGGTGGGGGAGCCGAGCAATCACTATCAGCCGCTGTAGCACGATCTTCTGTAAGACAATGAAGGAAAGTGTTAGAAAACCTGCAGAGCGACGACAGGAAGTCCTGAAACACACGCAGAGTGTTGTGTCACATATTAAACACAGAAGAACAGACCACGTTCAAACTATAAGGCTGAAGAGCTTCTAGAGGATCTAAAGGTGCTGATCAATATTTGATTCATTAACACAAACCACGTCTTCTTCCGGATCCTTCCTCTGTGCCATGAGCCGGTGAAATAAACTAGTCCCAGTTTCAGCCTCTTTCTTTCTCTCTGTTGTTTTTATTTCCTCCATTTTAAGCTGAGTGAGTGAAGCCTCGGCGAGCTGCCCTCAGTGTTTATAAAAGCTTATATCCTAGAAACCTATTGTTCCCAAGATGCTGCTGCAATTACACACAATATACACACAATACACATGTGAGCCAATCCCACGCCAGGACAGGTAAGGAAGCCCAATACGAGGAGGAAGTGTATGTACTGTGTGTTGATGGTCTAAAGCTGCTGTCATGCATGCTGTGTGCTAATGAGGCTGAGTTCAAGAGGAAAAGACAGTTTGATGTCATCCAGCCCTCAGACAGAGGTTTCTGTGAAAACTCATTAAATGATCCTCTTTGTCATGGAAACATGAAGTTTTCTCTGTCTAAGTGTAAAAACACTGTTGATGCTGCAGATCTAAAGAAAACTAATTTAATTAACTTGCCAACAGGAGAAAACTGAGAAAATAAAGTTTAATTTTAATATATTCAGTCGTGGAAAATAAGTAAGTACATTTACTCTTATGTTGAGGTCCTTCTACATTTCAGAGGTAAGTATACGCTTTACTCCACCTGCTCCACTCTATTGATTTGATAACTTTAGTATAATCCAAAAATAATGCTGTATTATGGATATTATGGGTAACTTTATTGATCCCTTAATGAAAATCAGTGTATATACAGCTGCATACAGATGTATGGATAAATATTATTCAACTATATAATATGCTGTATATTACTCTGAAATGGGCCACTGAGCATAATGAATACTTTGACTTAAAAACCTTTAAGTATGCTTTTATTTTGAAGTTTTGTGTTTTTGAGTATTTCTACACATTTTGCTACTTTTTTTTCTGGTACTTCTTAAACCACTGAATACACTGTATTTTAGATATGGTTATTTATTTACTGTCATGATATTTCATAACAGAAAAATGACAGTTTAGACAGTTAGAAACGATCTCGGGTTTTATTTTGGAGGGTTAACTCCTGAACCGTTAGCTCGCTGCTAGCTGTGACCGTTATTCACGTCAGTGTCCCGGTACGAACCTCTCTGGTCTTCCCCTGATACACCTCAAACATGGTGAGCGGGCTCTCCTCCTCCCCGGCCTCTCCGTCTCTCCAGGATCTGCCGGGAAAGTTTCGGACTTTCTTTGAAGAAGTCATGGTTCACCTTTTTAAAGGGTTCAGGTGGGGGGGTCTGTCTGTGGGTTACCATAGCAACGACGCGCTGACGTCACAGGAGCGTAAGCAATTTTTGAGAAATACGTAAGAAAAAATCTAATATTAGTCAGAGAACAGCAGATAATCCAGAATATTTGAATAAATTAGCATATTAAATCTATTTATTCTAATATTACTGATAATATAAGAGTTGATGATGATATTTTTTATCTCAAAATTTGACCTAGGGAGTCGAAGAGTAGATTATTTTTAGTAATATTTTGACTTCTGATGTCAAAATTGTATCTTTCCATCTAATAAATTTGACTTACTTATTTATTATCTCATTATTTCTGACTCAGGGAGTCAAAGTTTTGACTCTGTATCTCATGATTTAGATTTACTATCTCTCAGCTTCTCATATGTTTATTATATCACAATGTTCACTTTGGACTTTTTACCTGAAAATGTTGATTTGCTGACTCTAAACTTTGACTTATTATCTCATGCTATTTTGACTTTGAACGTTATAATTTGGAGTTTTTATCAGAAAAGTATAACTTTGTAAAGCTTAATGTGGAATAATTGATCATATTATTTAGTATGAGCATTTTAACATTTTATTTGAAATCATGACTAACTTTCTGCTTTAGAGGAAATAGCTATGATATCAACTATCACTGTTGGACGACCAGCAGGTGATGCTACTTCAACACGAGCTGCGTGTTATGCGGAGTTTGTGTGCAGCAGTGAGGTCCGTGAACGCAACAGAGCTCTGAGGAAATCCACCCTAAAATTGTTTGTTTATTTTCTTCATACTGTCAGTGTGTCACTGCTATAATCTGTCTGTTTCTACCGTGATCACCCTCAAACAGAGACATTCAGTCCTCGGAGATAAATCAGAATGAATTTTTTTTCCAGCTGATCTGCGAATTAAAAACATTTTTGTCAGCGATTTTACTAACTTATATATATATATATTAAAATATATGTACATGTAATAAGATAATTTCTGCATCCATGCTGTCCTAACATTTATATTGGAATGGTGATATGGAAATAGATCAGATTTATATTTAGGGTGTATTCTCCTTTAAATAGCCCCTGAGAGGAGGCAGCAGATCAGCAGACAGCAGAGGAGACGGTCGGCCTCAGCAGCTCTCAGCATCGAGCATTAATGGACTGATTACCATCACAGTTTGGGGCGATGTTCAGGTACAGAAAACATCATTATTTATTTAATTTAGTGTTTTCTTGGAAAACAGCTGATCCGACCTGTCGTCTGTCTCCGGATCTGGCTCTGTTTGTGTCGGCTCACGTCTTGTTTGCACACCCAGTTTTGACAGCTGAGCTCAGCATCATCTTTCTGCTTTCAGCCGCTGATCTTGGTTTGATTTTTTTTTTTTTTTTTTTTCTGCCTCCTGTTTAAATGTTAGAAATCAACACAGATCGATGTGTTTGAGGTGTTTATTTAAAACATCTTCTCATGTTTGAATCATTTCTAATAGCCACGTTAAGGTGTGATCGGTGTCAGCGTTCAACAGGGTCATTTCTCATTTGGATTTAATCATTTTCGTGTGGAGTTAAAATAATGTGTCTGAATAGTCAGATTGTACAGTGTAGTCTTTCATTTACACACAAACTTAACCCACCTTTAAAAAAACATAGATTATATTTCTTTATTATCTAAAAATAGACATAAAGGAAACATGTTTTATTAATCTGAGAAGCATCCCAGGCCTTACATTATAATCCTGCCACAATGGCTTGTGTTTCTATTTCCGCTGCTGTAATAACATTTGAGTTTCCCTCCAGGCTTTCAGGTGACTGAATATATTCTGAATCTGAATTATTCAGAGGACCACACGAGAGAAAACGAGCTCTCTGTGAGGAATATATTAAGATTTCTGTTTGATTCAGGCTCACTGTTCAGGTCCTCGTCCACTTTCAGTGGAGGAATGTAACTAAGTACATGAATCAAAATTATTTAAGTACCATTTATTACTGTTTAAGGTTATTTGGAGTACTGATTATAAATAGTCTTCTGAATAAACAATGGGTAGAAAGCTCCCACATGAAGAACAACTTCAAACCTTTATTTTTAGGGGTGCAGAGCCAAACCTTATGTTTTTGTTTTTTTTACTGCACTTCATGTGTCTGACAGCTTTAGTTACTTTTAGATTACATTTTTATTTGTGTCCAGATTTGGTGTTTTTGAATGTTTGTGATAAACTACAGGATGAAGTGTCGAGAAAATCAAACTTTTTAGATATAAGTGGTTCTCACAAGACAGTGATGCTACACACATACAGTATGATGATCTTATAGACCATGATGTATTTCTGCAGATTAAAGTAGTTAAAATGAATATAATATAATAGAAAAACACTGACTGGGAACATTTTACTGCACTGAGTACTTGTACTTTAAGTAAATGTTGTTGAAAATGCTTTTACTTTTACTCTTACAGGAGTTTTTTCACATTGTAGTACTTTAAAGGAATTGAGTACTTCTCCCTCCGCTGTCCTTTGGTGGTTGTAAAGTGTTTTTTATTGAATGTCGAGTGGACGCACGTCTTTTTAACGTGATGCTAGAGGACAGTATTATTTACTGCGACGCTAAAATACAACAGAAGCATCTGTTGACCGTCTCTCTGTGTCTCTCTGTGTCTCTCTGTGTCTCTCATAACTTTAACTTTTAATCCTCACTCACCAATCTGATTTCTTCTTTTGTCCTTCATAAACATATTTCTGCACTTTATTTTAAATGGAGAAAAAAAATGCATAAATCCATCCTGATGTATTTAAGTGAAACAAAATGTTTATTGGTGAACTGAGGAAGTGCTGGAAGTCGTATTTTTGAACTTTGGATCTTAACTGCCTAGAGCTAACTGGTTCTGGCTTCATTTCTGATGTACACACATGAAAGTGGTATCAATCTTGTTTTGTGTGGTTTACAGGTTAACCATCCTGTTCCTCGACCGTTTTGTTTAGATCGAGCAAAGAGAAAGAGAGTGAAAGAAATCCTGTTTCAAAGACGGGACAAAAGAGCTTTGTCCTCAGGAAACATATTGTCCAACGTTGTTTTGTGTCTCTTCTGTGGCCTATTTAAGTCAGAGCGAGCACACGAATACATGACAACACATTTTCTAAAATTTCCTAGTTTCTAATTTAGACTTTGGTCGCGTTCCTGTCTGTTCCTGCTCACAATTAGTTTGTTCAGGGATTTAATTCCAGTCTTGAATTTAATTATGAGTCAGTTTGATGAATGAGGCTCCTCGCCACAGCGTTTCCTCATGGGACTGTTTTCTTTGAAATCTAAATGTAATTTTGATAGGTATGCTAATCAAGTTAAATTAAAGTACTGTAAGAGATGCTTCAAAGAAATACTCCTGTTATTGTTCTGCTGAATGTGAACGCTACATGTCTTATTGTTTTAGGCCAGTCTAATTGACCAGTGAGCCTAAAAAGAACAGACTGCGTATACGTGATGTCACCCACATGTTTCCAAAACGCCAAAATCTGTGTCTGTGGTCGGCTAATCTAAATATGGGCATAGACATGGATGAACCAGGCTGTAAGCATGTTTAACATGTTAACAGGAAGGACATTTTAACATGGGAGCATACGGAGATTGACATGTTCTGCAGCCAGCCACTTCCTCCCATTGTAATCACTTTGTTTGTTTCCTTCTTCTACAGATTTGTTTGCCATGGAAATGGATATGATACCAAAATTCTCCTCAAAAGACGAGGAAATTGACTTCTGGAAGACTCTTTCCCTCAAGTACAAGAACAGGTCTGTAACCTGAATCTTATTATGGATGCTCTTTTTCTCCTTCAGTGACATTATTGGTGTAATGTGAAACATTTCCACATTCAAATGTCTGAGACCCGGAGACATCCGTAATATTATTGAAGCTAACCGTGCGTTTGCAGGATGCATCAGTGAGTGAGGAAGGAAGTCTGTAAACGTGAATTAAACTTTAATGTCATCTCCTCCATGAACATGATTTCTACCTGAGTCACGTCAGATAGACTCAAATTAGCCATGAGGGTTGTTTTAACAATAAAGACAACAACTCCCATGATCCTATGCTACTTCATGACATCATCATACTACATCTTTTGTTATGGTTCTGCTAGAGTAACCTCAGCCTTATCAGTATGTAATTTCTGCTGCTAGCTGTCTGTGTTTTACTTACTGACAACGGGTATCGTCTGACAAACAAAAGCCAAACTATGCTGTCTATTTGAACATTTAAAAATAATTATGTCTGGTATTTTCATGGGCTTTTTGTTGTCAGGTCAGTCAGTCTTTCCACTTTCCATCTTCCTGAATAATTCTGATCAAAACCTGCCAGTTATTTGCTTGCATGTGTGTGAGAGACACCACATTCATCCCAGGGGCTCCTAGAAATGTCAAATCAATCTCCGAGGCATCCCGCAGCCTCATCATTTACACTCTTTGTCACGAGATGGAAGCTAATGTATCACCAGGCAGATAGACACTGAAGCAAAGTCACAATTTGTCTCTTTGCAGTCAGAAATAATGGGTTTTATTCTCATTTAACTGGAAGAAAAATGGGTGACAGTAAAGTTATACTGAAAGGCCTGTTATTTTTGGACTATATACATTTGTTCATAGTTTAATTCAGAGTTTTAATCACATCAGTTTGTGTTTCATATAATTAAAAATATAAATGTGTCCCATTACATATATTGTCTTTTATCCTTGTACTGTACACTCAGGTAAACCCACCTTTACTTTTGTGTACTTTAGGTCTGGGGCTGTTTTTCATAGTTCTGGACAATCTTCTTGGTTCCTATTAAATTATTCAGCGTACAGTACAAGGAAAGTGTGCTTCCAGCTTTGTCTTTGTCCCTTTCCTTGCCAGCTCCATCAAGAAATGTTTCTTCCAGTTTGGTGAGGAAGATCTCTGGACCTCACTAATGCTGGGTGTCCACATACTTATGGAAATGTAGTGCGTTAGTTTGATAGTGCCGGTTTGAGTCTTGATGTTTCTGAGTCGAGGTTCTTCATTGTCAGCTTCATTTGAATCACAGATTGTGCCACTGAGATCACAAGATCTGATAGTAACACTATAGCCTCTTTGTGTCTGTGGGAACGGCCGCTCACCGCAGCAGGAATACATCAGCTCAGTCACCCATCCTTCCATTTAAAGCTCAGTGTTTGCATATCCAGTGACACTTTTGAAACAGTTTTATGTGGGAGAGTCAGCGAAACCTCTCCTTTTTTTTTTTTTTTTTTTAAAGAAAGCGACGACTCATGTTTCACATTAAACATAAAAGGCTCTCATGTCTCTTTTGTCCTCCCGTCTCTGCTGAATGCTTCTATATTATATAATGGTACCGCTGCTGTTTTTGCCATTGTGATTACTCAACATTTTAATGATCTAAAATTAGCTGTTCCCAAGATGAATTATCTTATCTTGTAACATGTCACTTGATTAAAAGCAAGCAAACAAGGAAACAAGCTCAGGCTTACACCCAGTTATGTAAGAGTCTGTGCAGACGATGAACTTCCTTCAAAGTTCAGACCATTTACATGTTTGTGTGTTTTCTTCTGTTAGTTCACTGACTAGTTTAAAATTAGTGTTGCTTTAGGCATCTGATCTTATCCCAACTTTAATGCAGTTGACAAAACAAGGTCTAATTTAGCAGCTCTTTCAATCATAGCATGATCTTCATCAGCAGATTTAAAGGTCCCCTGTTTTACTTGTGTTTTAATATCCATAAGAAGATATATTTGTGATTTTGATGATCAAAATCCATCTCAGCGTAGTCTTACATCTTCTCTCTGGAGCTCTAGCAAGAACTGGACGTTTTGTCTCATTAATATTAATGAACCTAGCTTCTGAGTGGCTGTTTTCAGAGTGATGCAGAGTCAGGCCAATCACAGGTAACCGATTGTAGCTAACTAACTACAATCGTTAGTTCCTCAAACGTCCACTTGAGGCTGGCTCCAGAAGTGAGTCAGTCTCCATAAGTCCCCATGTTCAAATGTCCAACTTCACAGCAGAAATAAACATGTTTACAGCCTGGTACAAAAACAGTTTTGGTCTCTATAGCTAATTTCCCGTTCATGACAACTGTACTGAGGGTGAATTTTATAGAACTCCATGGGTTGATTGCTTTGATACTTTCACCGTATTTATAGAGCACCTTTTATAATAACACTTTCTGCAATATGGGACCTTTAACCATCTTAAAATGCACAAAAAGGATTTTCCCTGCTCTGTAGTACATTCAATATTTTAGTTTTGTGAACCATAAGAACCCCACAGTAGCAGAACTGACCTAAAAACCTAAAAGTGCATTTACAAAACACCAAAATGAGTTTTAAACATGCAGAAATAAGCGTTTTCATGCTGAGGATTCCCTCATACTAACCCCTCAGATGCACTGGAGCACTTTGAATAAAGGCTAATAACTGTGAAGAGGAAGCGCCGGTCTGCAGATCAGTAGCAGCTAACCTTTTCCATGGAGAACCAGTTCAAAGTGGTTCAATAGTGGGCTGAACACGAGCGTTTATAAATGGATTTTCTGACTCTGCGCCACTTCCAGCGCTCGATCACATGGCGGTTCGTTACTCCATTTGCCATTTAAATAGCCGGGTCTGTGTGTGTTCATCCATGGCTATATCCACACACACTTACGTAACCACAGTGTCATGGTAAAGCTGTTCACTGATCACGTGACCTATGAGGTTAAAGGTACTCATGAGACGAGCTGAAATGAATGCACAGAAAGTAATGCATTCATACTAGAGTTTGTGCAGCAGTATCTGGGTCAGTGCTCCAGCGCCAACATAAAATAAAGATCAAAACTGAGTAAAAAGCAGTGCTAGTAAGCTGCAACACTTAATGAATTCACCCACCAGGCTTGCATACCAACCTCTTTCTGTCTCGACTTGCTGTCTAATGCCTCCTCCTCTGTCTGCCCGCAGCTGCCAGGAGGCTCAGGAGGAGCTGGTGGAGTTTCAGGAGGGCAGCAGGGAGCTGGAGGCTGAGCTGGAAGCACAGCTGGGCCAGGCCGAGCATCGTATGAAGGACCTGCAGACGGAGAACCACAGACTCAAGAATGAAGTGGAAACTCTCAAGGTGACCGATCTGTGTCTCTGAATCGGTAGATTTGGGGGTTTTATTAAAACATATCTCATTGCATTGTCAGATCAATAACTAGTGAAAATAATCACCAAGCCTCAATTTCTCCAGAAACTCTCCAGCTATGAAAAAAGTCTATATTTTGTGTAGCAACTAATCATCTCGTGATCCATCAAATTTATCCCCGATGGGGGAACCAGACCTCCGGGTTGAAACCTTTTGATCGAAGTGTTACAGTGGAAGCAGTGTTTATGTCCTAGCTCTGAACAAAGTACACTGTGTATTCATATGTATCCTTGAAATGAATATTTAATGCTCTTTTTTTTTTTTTTTGTAGCTATCTTATATCATCAGTTGCCCTTGAGTGCAGTCTCTGGGGGGCGAGGAGAGGCGAAGTCACGCTATAACAGCTGCTGCTCTCCTGGATGCACTCAGTGCTTATTTATTTTTTCTTGTTGGCCTGCAGCTTCGCCTTTCTGCTTACATGTAAGAGATCATGGGAATATCGAGGTCAGACCTATAGGGCTTGTAGTACAACACACTGAAAGAAAGGGCGATAAGTTCTCGTGGGTCTGTGCTCGTTGTTATGATGGCCTTGGTGAGTCTGTGCAATATAAACAGTAATCTGACTTCAGGAAGGTGTTGAGGTTTGTTTCTTTGCTCTGTCCTATCCTGCTGCAGCTCTCATGCATCATGCATCATGCATCAGGTCTCTCATCCTTATTCTTGCTCCATAATTACCAAGAGGCGAGCGCGGCACAGCTTTGTGTCCATGTTTGAGTCAAGTCACCGGCAGGAATGTGACGTATGTGCTGAGGTGTGTGTCAGGTCTTAGATTCCACAGTGAAGACGTGGCTTTGTTTGTAGGAGACCACACAGTAGTGGTAGTTTCTGGAGCAACGTTGTGTTGTTGGTGTTTCAGTTTTTCAGCATGAAATACTGCATATGTTCACTGTAATATATTTCCTGTCACATCAGTATGTTGAATGAGTTTCTCGGGGCTGTCTGGCCTCTGTGTGGCACCACAGTAACAGCAGATATAGGTCAGACATAATCAGGCAGGCCCGGCGGTACTTATTGAGCTGATTGTCTCAGAGCTGGAGCATATATATAGGTCACACTGAAAAATGCATGATAACATGTACGTCTGGAGCTGTTAAATCACATCCTGAAATGGAGCTCTCCTGCCCAAAGTATTCTAGATTTAATGCATGTGATCATTATGTCTTTATCCAGCGCTGACTTACCCTTCTGTCTTCAGGACAAGCTGGAGCATCAGTACTCTCAGAGCTACAAGCAGATCTCTATGCTGGAGGACGACCTCGGCCAAACGCGCAGCATCAAGGACCAGCTCCATAAATACGTCCGAGAGCTCGAACAGTCCAATGATGACTTGGAGAGAGCCAAAAGGTCTGTTAATGATCGCCGAAAGGACTTCTGCACATCATTTAGTCGGTTCTTATCTTTACGTTTTCTCTGTTTTAAGAGTTTAATGTTCGGTTTTGTTGGTTTGAATGTAGAATTACATTTCACTAAATAAAGTTTTGTTTTGTTTTTATCAGGATAATAAAGATCGACATTATTGTGACACCTTACCTCGACTCAAAGGTGTTTTTTCTCCATCAAACCAGCTACGTCATGATCTGTATTTGATATATTGGTTCTCAAAGATCCTTGAAATCCTTGAAAGTTTGTGATATGAAATGAAAGGGGAAAAAATCAAACATATAGACTCTTGCTGCTTGAACGTATGTTATACTGAACATAAAGAAATCCTGCTCCATGTCTCAAACTATGCTGTGTTGGGTTCTTGAATTTGAGTGAACTGAGCCTGTGAAGTCCTTGAAGAGACCTTGATTTTGATGTTTAAGAAGGTGTGGGAATCCTGTAATATGTATGGAAATGTTCTCATCCTTGTTGCAATTAGCAAATTCACTTGATTGCCTGCTTGAATTCAATTAAAATCAATGTTCCTGTGGCATAAGCCTGAGATATTGATCCCTTTATTCATTCTTGAATAATCTTTTAATAAGTAGTAGAATACAGACGGCAGCCTTCAGAGGATATTTACATTTAATTAATAAAATGTTGCTTCCTTCCTCTGTTGTACCTCTTCCTCAGAGCTACCATCGTGTCTCTGGAGAACTTCGAGCAGCGTCTGAACCAGGCCATCGAGAGGAACGCCTTCCTGGAGAGCGAGCTGGACGAGAAGGAGTCGCTTCTGGTCTCCGTGCAAAGATTAAAGGACGAAGCCAGAGGTGATTATTGACTAGATTTCTGCTAATGAGCCCTGCTGTCAATCAACCCTCCAGCTCATTAACATACAGCTGCTGCAGTTCCCCTCAGCTTTCATCAGCTGTGTTTGTGTCCTTTGCTGGTCTCTGCTGAAAGCTACAAAATGTTATTTTCCATCTTTCTTGCAGACTTGCGGCAGGAGCTGGCCGTTCGAGAGAGGCAGTCAGACGTAACCAGGATGTCCGCTCCAAGTTCGCCCACACAGGACAACGTGAAGATGGACACTGCTGTTCAGGCCTCTCTCTCGCTCCCTGCTACCCCGCTGAGCAAAGGTCTGGACAACGCCTTTGCCAACCCAACAGGTAGCTGCAGCCCCTCTTCCCTTGAGTGCATTTTTCTCCCTCTCACCGTGCATGTACAGACAGCTTCATTAAAACGCCCTGCGAAGAGCGCTGCTGGTGCTCTCAGATGGAAATAAGTCCTGTTAGAAACAGCGTCTTAAACTGTAAGCTTAATAAGGCAGCTGGCCACATTTGATTCAATCTGTTATTTTAGCCGACAAAGTCAACGTTCATTAGCTACAAATGAGAAGCTGCCTTTCTGTCTGAAGTCAGAGACGCACTGTTAAAAATCACTGTGAATTTCTTCTCCTAAACAACAACACGTGTTAAACTTTAATCAAGGACCTGAAGAGACAGAAATAAATTACAGTTTATATTTTTAGTTTAAAGCAAACATGACAGTAAAATCTGTGAAATGCATCTCCTCAGACAGGATTACATTTTTTTTCTAGTACCTGTTAGAAATGGAGGTGGTGTCAAAAAATACCTTGAGACAGTCTGTCTGTGCATTTCACTCCCACTTAGAGACGACGGGATGCTCAATATTACCTGTTTGTAGCTCAATGTTATGATTCGAGATAATAACACAGGTATATTTCGACACCTGGTGCGGCTTTAGCCAAAACTTCGGCTTTAAATTGATCATAAACGCAACACTGAGTGTTAAAGAGGATAAAAATATGCATTCAACGACTGGTAGAGTGGGTGGAGAGTCATTCGGTTAAATTCATTATCAGCATTGTTCGTTCGTTATAAATTATTAAACATATCTATTTATTCATGAATGTTTTTCATTCTTAAAGCGGCTATAATCAATATTTTCAGATTAACATGGATCAATTGAATGTGAAAAGGTCGCTTATAGTGATTTACTCACAGACTCTGCAGTTTCTCTCAGCTCCATGGAGCGTTTTATCGTCTTCTAGCTCATAGTTTTGGTTTTTACAGACCACACCCAGATATGTCCCTCAGGAGTCGGTCGAGACTCAAAACGGAGCTAAAACAGAGTGAATATTGGACGTCTCCGGTTGAATGCTGATGTTGCTCTGTGATTGCTGGATGTTAAACTATGCAGATGTTTGCAAAACTATAATCTTACTGTTTACTATAGAGTAAACTATATTAGATGGGGGAGTAATGAGTGAGGGAGTGTATTCGGACACAGATGTAGATTTAATGAAATAAAAACTAACTCTAGTTCAACATGTCTTTTGTCTTTGCTCTCTCATACTCAGGGTTATCAAATGGATACGGCAGCAACTCACCGTTGACACCCTCTGCGAGAATATCAGCCCTCAACATCGTCAGTGATTTACTCCGGAAAGTAGGGGTGAGTCATTCCCTTTCTCTTTCACCACATCACAACCTTCGTGTAGAAAGTCCCTGTATTTTCACAGGAAAGGAGATCATTGTGTTTTTTGTTGTTGTTGTTGTTGTTGTTGTTGTTGTTGTTGTTCACGTCTCCTCCCTGCAGGCTCTGGAGTCAAAGCTTGCCGCCTGCAGGAACTTTGCCAAGGACCAGAGAGCGAGGAAGGCGTACGCTCTCGACAACGGCAACGTCCTCAACGCAAACACAGCCAACTACTCACAATCACTGCATACGTCATATTTTGACAAAGCGTGAGTGAAAACAAATCCTGGTCCCCTTTTTGGTCATTAGTGAGTGTGAGCAGTGTGCATTGTGTCTGATGTGGTGGATGACTAAGCATATTGAGGAGTATCTGAGAGCTGTGTGCATTTTTTTTCCCAGCAGGACAGAGGTGGTCACGTTCCCTGCACTGATTCTGGGTAATCGTAGCTCCTTCGTCTGTTACCTGAGTGTGTTGGGGATCCTGCATGCTGCTACTGGTTTTAACAAGCCTCTTTCCCCACGTAGAGCTCGTAGAAATAACCATGACTGTGGGCTAGATGACGTCCTGGCCACTAACTATTCAAACAGGTGGTGGTGGTGCTGAAATGGTGCTGGAATCTTCCCGCTGCCTTTTTTAACTCTGAGCTGATTTAATAGATCTCCTTCCTCTTTATATATTTATAATCCTGTGAGTTGTTTTTGCTTTGTCTGAGCATTAATTATAATTAACAAAGTTGATTTTTTGTATTCTATGTTGGGATTTTTGTCAGAGGCTTTATGGAAGAGAAACTTGATTACAGTGAAACTGCTGTTAAAAATGAACTTCCAGGCAGAAGTCAACAAGAAAGTGAAAGTGTTGCCATCATTAAAGGAGGATGGAGATGTCATAGGATGATTTAACAAAATGAAAAAACAAAACAAAATAACTGGCACTAAAAGAAGTACATTCAAGGCTGATGGGTCAGTTTTGTCCTGTGATAAATCATAAACCAAAGTATTGGTTAAGTCAAGAGACCTGCTGATTGTGCAAGAAAAAGTCAAAGGATCACAAAAATCACCAGTACTGTGTCTCAATTCAGATACTTCCATTAGTACACTTATATGTAGTACACTGTGTACTTCCTGGCGTAGTGCACTAAATTCGGCAGGGTAGTATACCGGAAATTCTGAATGATGTGGAGCATTAGCGCCAACATTTGACTGCCAACACATACATCTAAAACATGTACAACTTACATTTATATATTGTAATATTCACCACAACGGCTTCAGCTCGAGCGGACACCATTATCACAACGTCAGCTATGTAGCCAAAATGGCAACCGCTGAGGTTAGTGTTAGGGTGAGTGCACCATCTGGGTACTGCATTTTCACATAAATTACAGCGTGAACACGCTTATCTACTCAAAATAGCAAGTATAAGCATGGAAGTACGTAGAATTGAAACATTTGTTGGGGACTACTTTAAGCGGTGGATTAATCCACATTTGTTGCTCTAATGAAGCAGGACTACTGTGTCATGGTTCGTGGTAATGAAGGAACATGTCACCCATGAGATTTGTTGACCATCATAAACATCTAGAATATCATCAGACTTATTATTTAATCACATTTAATGGGGGGAAAGTGCAGCTCTGTGCAGTTTTTCTGCTGCGTCACTCGTGTCTTGTTGACAGCAGTTAGTCTTTGTGTGAGGCTGGTGGTGAGAGCAAGGACGGAGTGTAGAGTTTCTGCTGTTTTAGAGGCAGTGCGCATATTTGAGATCTCCACACAACAAGGTCATTGTACTTCTGGTTTCAGAGCAGGAAGTTTGACATGCACACCGTTCACCTTCAGTCAGGTTTGAAGGAACTAAAGGCATCCTGCCTCACACCAACCCTCGCTTAAAATATCTGCTTCAGTTTACATTTCACTGCATCGCAGTCAGTCCACTCTAACCAGTTTAACCAGTCAGTCAGACTCAACTTCCTTCCCACTTTCTCCAGTCAAGTTCCATTCTTAGCAATGCTAAGAGAAACACGTCATCCGCAGCGTCCTCTGTGAATGAGGCGCAGACAGATTCAGTTCATAATGAGGACAGACTGACAGCGTGACCTGCCGGTGTTCAGGTCAGCGCTTTGTGCTGCGTTTGCAGGGAAGCGAGCCCGAGGAGACGAACTGACAGTGACTGAAAATACAAAAGCTTCAATCGAACAGGAAGATGACGAGTTTATCCAACAACCTGAGCAGTTTTTTTTTATCATTCACAGTCTGCAGCTCAGCTGTGGGAGTCTAATTCTGCCAGGAAAAGAAAAAATAGGATAGTTTAGTCATTTCCTGCTCATTAATATTTGTCTTTGTTTTTGTTTTTAAAGAACCGGTAAATAATAGTTCAATAGAGTCTTTAAAACTCTTTAACTAACACTAACAAAATGCACTTCATAACCAGAATAAAACATCATTTGTATGTTGTTTTTGTTGATCGACTGAAACTTTATTATTGACCTTTTAAAAATGGCACCTTAAAGCTTAATTAAACCAAACTCTGTACAGTTTCACTTTGTGTGGATGGTCTGCCTACACACGTTTTCTGATATTACACCACTGTGCTTCAGGTTTGGTTCAGTTTAGACACACTTGGTTCGGGTGTGTTCATGAATTGTGTCTGTACCTGATAACCGACAACAGAGTTTATCTACACTCAAAGAAAACCTGCTTCTTGATAAGTGATACGAAAAACAAACAAAGGGAGAGTCTGAACACCTTTTCTGTGAACCTGAAGGACACATCATGGCTTCAACTAACGGCTGCTAAATGCTGAATCTTTTGACTAACCTGTGGCTGAGTGTAGAAGTGACTGTTGTTCTAACTGTAAAGGGAAATATTTGATTCTTTTTAGAGAGAGCAATTAGTAAAGTGATAATAATTTATATAAAGTGAAATGTTGCATTTAAAATTTAAATGATTATTTATTGCAGTTTAATGAACTCAGGGACAAATTCTACTTACACTAAATAAACTTAAATAAATGGTGAATGGTTCCCCGATGGCATCACCATGAAGAACCACTTCTGATTCTAACTTTTTGTTTTTAAGGGTGTATCGTAGAATTTCTGATTCTTCCTTTAACACATATAAAACGAGTAGATAGCTACTAACTGTACTAACTGCACACTTCTATGTCTTTTGTCTTTCTATTTATAATTATTATATAATTATTTATTTATTATATAATAATTCCTTATCAGGAATTTATTTTCAGGGAATTAACAGGAAAATAAGCTTCAGGAACATTTGCTGCTCGTGGTGAGTCAAAATCATGACATGATATTTATAATTATGACTTAAAGTGGAATTATACGTCTGTGTGCTGCTGTCGAAGGGTATCATGGGTAATATCCTCCTTCTTTATATCACTGCCCATTTTTGTCACATTTGTTTCATGAATGTTTGCTTACATGCAGCCCAGAGAAACATAATTCCACATTTTTAGTGTCATAATTTGACTTAAATTTAAAAATATCTCATGATTTTGACTTGACAGTTAGTATTTTTTGTTCTTTTCTTGACAGAAATGGGCTTCCATAGTTCGGTTTGTTAAATTGTTGCAGCTTTAAATCAAACTGCATGGAGGCTTTGGTCTGTGGGGTTAATAATGTATTAATGTAGCGTCATCGCTCCTTGATTCCAGTTTTTCAGCCACCCTGAGACCTTCCTGATTTAATGCAGCTCTGATTTTTATTTATTTATTTTTTGCAGCAGGACCGTGAACGGACTGAAACCTGGTGCCCTGACAGCCATCACCGCCCCTCCTGCTGCCTCCTCCCCAGGCTTAGTGCCCCTCGCTGTGTGACGGTAACCACCTCCACCCTCCCCTTAAACCTCCAACACACTGGGCCCAGACAAAGCGGGAACACAAATGACTAATACTGTAAAACTGTTGATGTACTGTTACCCCGGACCCTCTCCTCCGTCTTCTCACACTCTCTGTCGTTCTGACTCCACACTTGCTGTAATTATGGGTCCCAGTCTGTCTGTATATTTCATGTGTTACTGTATCTGCTGTTTGCTCACTGGGTCGTACAAAGATCTACGATTCCTCGAGGATCTCCCCTGATTTGTGAAATGTGTGTACCATATACTCTAAAAAAAATTATTATGCAATTAAGATGTGTTCTTAGCTGGAGATGGCACGGTTAAATAACTACTACTTTCACTAGCAATAACTTCAATTAAGGCCAAGTGCAAAATAACAGGTTTAATGGGTTTGCACATGTGCAGATATCCTGGATAATTGTGTGCCACATCGCCGATGTCTCCCATCAATTATTGATGTTTCAAAATGTGCAACATGTGAGCCTCACGGGCTGATGTTTTAAACATTTCCTCCACCGTCTCGGCGAGGATTCATGTGATTTATTTTTTGTTTTTAACACGTCTGTATTGAAGGGGAGCCTTTGTGTCATTGTAGTGAGTCAAACACGCCTTCCATCCTCTGAACTATGTGACATGACGTGTACAGTATTGGTCATATTGATCGTTATTTATAGACAGCCATTTTACGTGACGCTGTCGTCGTGTTCAGAACATTTAACCAGCATTCTTGTATTCTGTAGTTTTTCTTTACACATTCTTAGTGTACACGATAAACGAGTTAAGCACTTTGACTTTGTGGGAACTTTTTTGTTGTTTTTTTTTCATTCAAGTGCAATGTTGCCTGTTTGATATAGTTTGTGGGTTTAATTTATTTCAGGTTTCTTTCACAGCATGTTTTAATAATAAAGCTGTAATTATACTCCATCTGTTCCGCTTGTCGTGCTTCCATCAGTTCTTTCTGTGGAGGAAATCAGAGCTGCAGCTGGTTAGTTATCTTCAGTTAGAGGTGCAACCATTAATCGAATCTGCAACTATTTGGATTGATTCATCGTTTCAGTCATATTTCATTCACGTTCCAGCTCCTCAGATGTGAATATTTCCTCAGTTTTCAACATTTTTGAATTGAATATCTTTGACTTTTGTAATTTGAAGACCTCACCTTGGGCTCTCAGAAATGATTTTTTTTTTTTAATAATATATTCCTTGCATTTTCTGTAACCACTTATCCTCATCAGGGTTCCAGGAGCCTGGAGCCTATCTCGATTCAAGGTTTGAACCAAGAACCTTCTTCCTGTGAAGCAACAGTGCTAATCACTACACCACCATGTCGCCTTATCACACATCAGTTTTCAGTATTTCTGGACTTTTCATAGACCGACCGATTAACTGAGAAAATAATCCTCTTCTCAGTACTTCAGACTTTGTCGATAAAAGTGAAATTGGAAACAAATAAGTGAAAAACGCCCAAGACGATGTCGTCAAATTGCTTGTTTTGTCCAACCAACAGACTAAAACCCAAAGATACAGAAATATATACACACATCTGCCAGCTTGATCTGCCAGCTTGATTTACTTTTCAGATTAACATTTTGTCATTTAAACATGTAGGACTTTCTAATATGATTAAAAACCAGTCATGTATAGAGGACCTAAAATTGCCAACACACTGACAGAATTATTTTATTCTAACACATTTTAAATGCTTTTAAATTTCTTACATTTATTTCAGTAAAGGATTGCAAGTTTGTTCCGGCAGCAGTCAGTTTGAATTCATTTTTCTGAACTTACTTTAACTGTCAGAGTCACGTTATAATTTGATGTTTCTGAAAATCGAGGAATTGGACGACTAGGAAGTGTGATTTGTGTGTTTTAATGGAAACCAACAGATGCAAATATAAAACTCAGTGTGGGTGAAAAAATATAAAGGGAGACGTGATGAGGAGCAAAAACACCTGTAAGCTGTTAGCGCCCCCTGCTGGAAAAACTCAAGAAAAAAGAAGCTGTCTCATTTTAAGCATGTTGGTCATTTAATAATTAATATTTATGTCTCAAAACAGACAGAAAATCGTAGATTACATGAGTGAATTATCAAAACATCATCCACCGATCATTCATCTATCAAAACACACTTTGGCTTCTTACAGATCTCACCAGTGATCTTCACTTATGTTCACTGGAACATACTGAACCAGGACCGGTCAACAAGTCGCCTTTATACAAGTGAATCAGGTCATGTGCAGCAGATATATATATATATATATATATATATATATATATATATATATATATATATATATATATATATATATATATATAAATATATAACGTCCACATCTGTAGACCTCCACATTCAGTCAGTGATGGCTCAGGCTGTAGTTCAGCTGCTGCCTCCTCTCTTCTTCTCTGCCACCTCGTCTATCTGCCTCTGCCTCCTCTCCATGATCTCAATCCTCTTGGCATCGTTGCGCGCTCGCTCCTGAGCTCTGAGCTCCTCCACGTCCTCGAAGAACCTGTGCCTGCATGAAGACGGAGGAGTTATATTGATGAATGATGGACACTGCATTTGTAATCATAAAGATATTACAACTTCAGGGGCAGTCCACTGAGGGTTTAATTAAAAGATAGATAGATTTGTGCCACATTCTCTACAGAGTCTCACATAAACACAGCAAAAAAAAAATGGAACATTCAATACAGCATGTTTATTGACATTTTGATAAGTCTAAACCTGACAGAGCTGAGTTCATACAGATGTTTGAAGAGTAAGGAGAGACAAGCATCCTTACATTGCTGTTTGTTGCAGAGCTGAAACATTTTTATTTAATTTTATAACAAATTATTGTGTTTCTGGCTGCGATATTACACTGTGCACTCGTTAAAAATATTAAATGGTTGCAGATCTTGTTTTTGCTTTATGAACTTTATTTTTTTAGCCTTTAATATGATAAAACTGTTGACTGAGTGACAGACTTTGAATCATTTGGAGAGATGTTTGTGTGCACAACAATGCACCTTGTATGCAGCTGCTGAATGATGACTGTACGTTTGTATTGTGATATTAAAAACATGATTAATAAAGGGAATGACAGGAAGTGACACACACACACACAACCATGTCAGCATGGAAATTGGACCAAAGTTTGCAGATGACAGGTAATGCATTAAAAAAACACACTAACATATATGAAATCTCACCTGTTGACGAAAGCAGCGGCTAACCCGACGACGAGTGTGCCGAATAAGATCGGTTTGGTGAGACGCTTCCCTCTGGACAGCTGGTGCTGCTTCATCGTAGCTGATGTAAACACACGTTAGCTACATTAGCATCGTTAGCTATGACTAGTGATGTCGCGAACGAGCCGGTTCAAAGAGCCGGCTCTTTTAAGTGAACGATGGGAGGATCACGTCCGAGAGACATTTATTTTTATTTTTTATTTTTGTTTTGTTTTGTTTTGTCCAACATTCAATAGCTGTCCTACAATCGGCTACATCAATTTATTGATATTAGAAAATGTCATTTTTACTTTTGAATACGTAGAAAGGATGTATTGAATAATTTAAATGATATATGCATACATATACAAATCATGAGTCAAATCAGCGCTAAATTTGGCTGAATTATAAAAGGTATAAGTGGTAAAAATGAAGAGCCGTTTGGGAGCCGAAAGAGCCGACTCTTCTTGGTGAGCTGAGTCAAATGATCCGACTCCCTAAAAAGAACCGAACTTCCCATCACGAGCTCTGACCTTCTTTAACGTGCGGGTACACACGTAAACACAACTTCCGTTTCCCGCTGTAGGCCGGAACCCTGGAGCTCTTTTCGCGTATGTTGTTGTACGGACACATTTCAGAGACGGACCAAAACAAGAAACAGCGGCACGTGAATGCAGCTCCGATTATTTTTGTTAGATTTATTAAGTTTAATCTTTAATCTGCCTGTTTTTAACTGAACATGTGGAGGAAAGGCTCGTCTGAGAGCTCCGATCGGTTTGAATATTTACAGACTCTAGTCACCGAGTTTCAGGACACGGACAGTGAAGGTGGGAACACTTTGTCACGAGTCATGTTTGTTTGTCATTTAAAGGTCCGGTGTGCAGAATTTAGTAGTGATGGTCTGCAGTCAAATTAGGCAGGCTAGATGGTGGACAGGAAGCTTTTATAATACACATTTTACTATAATTACACACACTAATATATGATATCTATTCACAAATACAGATCAATGACAGAGATGAGAAGATGAATGTGTTCTATGTAACTGTAGTTCGGGTTTGAAGCCCGTATCGAAGCTTCAGTGTCGCGCTTCACTAGAATCTAGCAGCTTCCTCGTCCTCTCCTCGTAGGCATGAAGGATAAACTACGGCGGCCAGGAATTGTGCAGAAAATGTGACTATCAAGAGGCAGTGTTTGTGTTTAGTTTGGTTTGTCCGTTCTGGGCTACTGTAGAAACATGGAGATCCAACATGGCGGACTCCGTGCAGGAGGACCCTCGGTGTCTGTAGATATAAAAGGCTAATTACCGTAATTTTCAGAGTATTGAGCGCACCTGAATATAAGCCGCACCAGCTAAATTGTAAAAGAAAATAAATTTTGTACATATATAAGCCGCACCTGAATATAAGCCGCAGGTTTTCATGTTGTAACATGAGATATTTACACAGAAAGACGATTAAGATTTTTTTAGTTTTAATTTAAGATACGCTTTTTTTCAAACTGTGCCTGAAAATCGGCAGTACGGCACCAACACGCACCAACACGCCATCAATACGAGAAGACAAGATTACATGCAGTAGCTCTATTTCCTTCTTTGACGGGCAGATCGATTGCCTTTAACTTAAAAGCTGCATCATATGCATTTGTTTGTGTGTTTTCCACGATGAGGGTGTGTGCATGATGTGCAAAATGACAGTTCAAAATCAAAACTAGTGTCTTCTTCGGCGCATAAGCCAAAAATCTATAAATTAGCCGCACCGTTGTATAGGCCGCAGGGTTCAAAGCGTGTGAAAAAAGTAGCGGCTTATAGTCTGAAAATTACGGTATAAGGAAACTAAATTATAATTATTCCTATCTTAAGTTGATTATACACTAATGAAATGCAAACAGAGCCCACTAACTCTTACACACTGGACCTTTAAGTTCCCTGAATACCTGAGAACCTTTGAGGGTATGAAGGTTTTTACAGAGAGCTCGTTTTGTGTCTGTAATGCATGTAAACACAGCAGACTGATCACGTTTCTTTTTCTGGTGTTATGTTTGCGTCACTGTTTATGAATGATCTCAAAAATATTTGTGATTTCTGTATTTCTTGCATCTTCTTGTTACGTTATCAGCCAATATGAATATGTGAAGAAGAAGGAGACGGGACGATCAGCACGGAAGGACGGAGGCAGCAACAAAACATATTTTAGCATCAGTCTGTGTGTGTGCTATATTTCCAGTATTTTCACCACATTTCCAACAGAAAACTGAAGTGTTTACACCGCTCCACAGAACAGGAGGACTTGTGGTCCACTGCTGACTGCTAACTAACATCAGTTGCTGTGGTTTGAGGTTGACCAGCATCTCCTGTGTTCTGTGGGGTAAAATTGTTTTGTGTCATTGACGTTTGCTGGCTTTTGAGAGAGTGATATTATTGTTTCAGTTTCCTTGTAAAGGGCTGTCTGACAGCAAGGTGAAGCAGTAAAAATATTCTAAATATAGCGTACACTTAGACTGATATTGATTTCCCTCCGTTCAGGTAGTTAAAATACTTTTTGTCGCTGCCTCAGTCCACAGCAGTACATTGTTCAGCTTCAGTGCTGGTCCTCCTGTCTGCTTCTCTTAGGTTGTGCCATCTACTGTCTAATGTAGGTAATACACCGACTATGACTATGAGCTATGCTTCAGACCCAAACTGTCCCTGTAAGTTGCTCACGTCACTCATTTCACTACATCAGAGGCGAAGGAGCAAGTGCTGGCGAACCTCGCCAACTTTGCGTACGACCCAAAGAACATGGACTATCTGAAGGAGCTGCAGGTGACCGACCTCTTCTTGGACATGCTTACTGAAGAGAATGAGAACTTTGTGGAGTTCGGCATGGGTGAGTGTCACCATCTCTCTCCTATTGTGCAAATTCTGTCTCCTAATGTAAAAAAACAACATGTTCGTCACTTCTCTTGTGTTGTCAGGGGGGCTGTGTAACCTGAGTATGGACCCTGAGTGCCGAGACATCATCCTGCAGAGCAGCGGCATCAGCTTGGTCACAAATCTGTTGTCAAGCCGCAGGGAAGAGACCGTCCTGTCAGCCATCACTATACTAATGAACCTCACGAAGCCCTCGTCACGCTCTGAGATCACTGATCCGGCCATCCTGCAGTGCATGCTGCGCTTCTCCCTCTCAGAGAGCCCCCGTCTGCGCAACCTGGCCGCCGTGTTCCTGCAGGACTACTGCACCGAGGAGCAGGTGGCCCAGGCCGAGCAGCAGATGAAGGGACAGCAGACGGCGGTCGGCATACCGCTGCCCGAGGACTCCAGCTGATGTATTCATGTGGGAGATTATTTGTATATAAGTAGATAAAAATACTCTCCATGAGAGGACAAGACACATGTAAACATCACACCCATGATGTGTGATTGTTCCACTCTTCTGGTTTCAGACTTTACACCAGATGTTTGAACCGGGACGCAGGGATTTGATCCCATTCAGCCACAAGAACATCACTGAGGTCCAACGCTGATGTTGGGCGATACGGTCTGGCTCACGGTCAGCGTTCCATCTCATCCCAGAAGTGTTGGATGAGGGTTGAGGTCAGGGTTGGGTGCAGATCAGTTGAGTCCTTCCACTGGGAAACTGGGGAAAAAAAACAACATTTCTCTTTGTGCACCGGGGCGTCGTCGTGTTGAAACAGGAAAGGGACAAACCCAGACTGTTGGCGGTTATATTTCTTTTGTCTAAAATATCGATAAATGCTGTTGCATTAAGATTTCCTGAAGTGTCGACATCGTTTTGGCCTTAAAACTTAAGAATTTTTATTTTTTTAAAGATATTTTTTTGCCTTTTCAAGCTTTTTTTGGATAGAGACAGCTTAAGACAGACAGGAATGTGGGGGGTTGGTTAGCTCGGTTGGTAGAACATCCGCCCCGTGTACAAAGCCTCAGTTCTTGCTGCATTTTAGTCATTTAGCTGACGCTTTTATCCAAAGCGACTTACAGGGAGCAATTTGGGGTTCAGCATCTTGCCCAAGGACACTTCAACATGCAGACTGGAGGAGCCGGGGATCGAACCACCAATCATCTGACTCATGGATGAGCCACAGCCGCCACGTGCTTCAGTACAGCGGGTGGACAGTGGCTTTGACAAGAATCTGTCAGATCTGTATTTACCATGAAAGAGCGAGCATGCGTTTAAGTGTTGTTCTCTTTCTGTCCACATGAGGGAGACTGGATAATGTTTGCTGCTGCTTGAGAGATTCATACAGTTGATTATCGATGCCACAAAAACAGCAACAATTAAATGTTGTTGATTTCTAAACTGTTTAAAGAAATGTGACCAAATCTCACGTGTGAAAACAGCCTCTCACTGACTGTACTCTCCATATCACCACCTCTTTCCCCCCCAAGAATGTACATTCCCTCGGCTCTGAAGTGATTTCCTAAAGACCCGGTTCGGATGCTGGAGCACAGAGGCCAACTAGTTGACTCTTGGCGCCCTCTGTAAGAATACCATGTCCCGAAACCTTAAAATCCAAACCCAAAATATGTAAAATAAACCTTGAGGTTCCTCTTTAAGAGCCAGGAGCCCCCCCCGTTTGTTTTCTTCTGGGCTTTTAAAGAGCTATTTCTGGGCCGAGTCCTTCAGGTCTAGACAGAAAACGACATCTGATCCTGCAGCCCAGCGTTAGTTGGACCTGAGAGGAAATTCTTTACAGCTTTTCGAGTGTGTGTCTGTGATGTTCGCTCATTTTAAACTCTGCAAAGTTCTCATATTCAATCATTAAGTGTGTGTGTGTGTGTGTGTATTCTGAATGGCATTCCTTAAGGCTTAAGAGGCGTGCACCTGCCACCGAGATCAATAAAAATACCTTCATTCTTCCCGTAAAGAGAGAAACACCCACCCACGCCTGGTTTTAATAATGTGGTACAAGGTTTATTTCAAATTGATGTAAAAAAGGATTTTATTCAGGATAAAAAAACTGTGGAGAAATTAGAGGTTCTGTAGTAGTGTTTGAGTGCAGCATTCACTCACTTATAGCAAAGTTCTGAGTTCACATTATTGGAGAGTAGGATGCTGTCAACAAATCCAATGAAAAGACCAAAATCAACAATAAGTTTAAGACTGTCCAACATCTTATTTCTCCATCTTGTGGAGAGAGGATGCACAGGTGTGTCCTTTACGGAGGTGTGACGATGGACAGATGATGCAGCTGCGCCACACGTCATGTTTAATTAACGTCACTTTAAAAAAATGACGGCTCCACGACGGAGGATGTCTCCTTCTGCCTTGACTTCTTCGCCGCCTCCGCTTGCGCATCAAGCGGGACGGATTAGAACTAGAGGAGAGGAGGCGAGGGAAGGAAGCGAGGGGATAAAAACTGACTTTTAAAAACTGGTAACTTTTATAAAAATGTAATTTAAAAACAAAAGCGCAGCTCTCTCAAACATCTGTGGTTAAAAGAAACGTTACTCAGGAGAGGAGTAAACAGTGCATCTGTTTGGGACTATTTTCAGCTGCGGATTAACACACATTTGTTGCTCTAGCGAGTATTTCCAGAAGCAGGACGGTGTGTGTGGTTCTGAATTAAAATAAACTTGTCGCCCAGTGGAACAGTGTTTATACACAGACAACACTTTTGAGTGTTATCAACACTTCATCGTTGGTTTTGGTCTTTTGGTGGGATTTGTTGACAGTAAGTAAAATAAAGAATATGATACATCAACTGTTTGTCCCGGCGCGTGGTTTCATAACCAGCCATCACGCGTCTACATCCGTCTGTCATTATTTCTCGAGACGTTTTAAGATGTTCTGATGGCCGGACATGGAACAGCTATTGAATTGTCTTCATACATGAGGCGACCGTCTCATTTTCCCTTGTTCAGGCCCAGCTGCTTCTCAGCCTCCTCACGTAGATCGTTCTTTTTGATCTGGGAAGAGAAAGAAAGAAAGAAAGAAAGAAAGAAAGAAGTCTTTGAGCCTCGTTTTTCCAGGTCGTCACTCAAAATCGCAAATTAATGAGTGCTTTATGAAACTTTGAGTGAAGTGAGATGAAGCACCTTGACTTGTCCGATACTCGAAATCATCAGATTAACCGTCGGTCATTCCCATTTTATGTTCATGATTATTTTAATTACAGATTATTGACAAGGGAGCCTGGCTCTGTCCAAAGGTAACACAATCAGCCTTCCTCTGGAGCTCACTGATTTACAGCATGTTACATTTTAAAGGATCTTTTTCTAGTGCGAAGGAAGAAATGCATGAAAAATACGAAAGGGCATATCTAGAGCCAGTGTTTAGTTTGTCTGTTCTGGGCTACTGTAGAAACATGGTGGACTACAAAGAAGAGGAGGCGTCTGTAGATATAAAAGTCTCATTTTAAAAGGTAACAAAAACATAACAATTCTGATTTTCAGGCGATTATGAACTCATGAAAACAAAGTCATGAATATTATATTCTGTGTCTGCCATATTCTGTTAATAGAGCCCCTAAATCTGACGCACTGGACCTTTAATTCATACAAAAATACACATTTCATGCAAAAGAATAACTTCTAGTGAGCTGCTGTCAACCTCAGCGGTAGCTTCATGTTTGCTCTTACAGGCATGAAAGTGGTGTCGAGCTTCTAACTAGTGTGCTCATTAAAGTCTTTACAGTAACTGTGCATGCATCATGTTGCGTTTCAGACGTGGAGTTCAAGAGCAGCCTGCAGTATTACGGTGCCGCTATCTAGAATCAGACGAACTGAACTAGTGTACAGGGTTTAAAATGTGGCTGCTGTGTTGATGTTTTGTAGTTGCAGTGAAGTGAAACTCAGATTAAGCGGCTGCTTTTATCTGATACGCTAGCTTTGGGACGAGGTCCGCCGCCCTTCTGGGTTCATCTAACAGGACCCGGTGTGCGTGCAGACAAGCTAATAGCTCCCTTTCCCTCCTGTCTGGGGGCATTAAGGGCAGGCCTGTTCAAACACAACACCATGTCTACAGTCATTTTAAACAGTATCTCATGAGAGAAACACAAGAACCAGACTAATTTATCACAGCGGCTGCTAATTATAGATGTGTTTTTTTTAGTCATCTTAATAAACCTTGTTTGTCTTTATAGGATGAAAGCAGCCTTACTTTTCCTGTAATAGTGAGCGGGTAGCTGGTGACGAAAAGTATGTAACGAGGAATCTTGAAGTGAGAGATCTGAAAGGAGCAGATGAAGAAGTTAAAAACACGTTTGACAGGAAGGTAAAGTGTAAAAGAAATTTCAGTTCTGTTGAGTATTGTGGGAATCCTCACCTGGCCTTTGCAGTAAGCCTTGATTTCTTCTGGAGTGCACTCCTCTCCGTCTGCCAGTTTGATGCAGGCGCAAACTTCTTCACCCATACGAGAATCTTTAACTCCGACCACCTGACGGACAGAAACAATAAAACATGTCAAAAAGTAATTTTACTGGATTTAATGCAGAAACATAAAGAGAACTTTTGAAGACTGAGATGTAAAAATACTCTGCTTTGAATAATAAAGTGTCATCTGCGAACAAACTCACTTATTCTTTAAATACTGGACCATGATTTGTTGTCATAAGTCCTGCTCATAGATTAACACGTTAAACTGAAAATTAAAGCCAGTTAAACTGACTAGAAGTTGAATTAAATAGCTTTTTATTGGCTTTTTTTAAATTATCTGCTTTTATATGCAGATATCTGTTTGTAGAGATTAACTGAAATGTTACATTAAACGGACAAACGTTCCTTCTTCTGCACAGTGAAACTCAAACACTCAATGTTATGTAGCCAAAAACATTTTGACAAAAGGGCAAATTTAATCTGTTATAAACAAAAAATATGATTACACAATGAATGCTACGGTGCAACGAAAAATAAATCCAATCTGGACAAAATACATAAATAAATAATATGAGGCGATATTAGATTATTTAAAAGTCAGTCAACTTTTACAAGTGAAAAGTGTTGAAGTTGAGTATAAATGGAATATTTAATGGTTTTAATGTTTCCCCTCAATAAAAGGACATAAAACAGATGCACACAACAAGTATTGGAGTTCAGTTTTCTACTCTGTTTGAGCTCACCTGTGCCTCCATGACTTTGGGGTGTGTGTGCAGGAACTGTTCGATCTCAGCCGGGTAAATGTTCTCGCCTCCTCTGATGATCATGTCCTTAATCCTGCCTTCGATCCGGCAGTAGCTGTAGGCGTCCAAGCTGCCGATGTCTCTGCAGGAAACATTTAAAACACACAAACGTTTGGACTGAACAAACATTAATTATGTTGCAGATATTTCTCCTTGCACATGCACGGCGTCACACGGCATATTTGCAAATGTTTTTGCTTCGTCGTGTTGCTTCGAGAATTTAACCGACAGAGTTCACTCACCCAGTTTTGTACCAGCCACTTTGAGTGATGCACTCTTCTGTTTTGGCTTGATCGTTCCAGTATTCCAGCATCACACAGTATCCTCTGATCATGATCTCGCCCAGCTCCCCCAGAGGCAGCACCTCTCCTGTTGTCGGGTTCACGATTTTAGCCTGTGGAGAAGTCGATTCATGTTTTCAAACCTTTCATTCAGCGTATAAAAAATAATCAGCATTTAATAAAATAATGTCTGTTCAGGCTTCTACAACAGCCTGAGTTCTTTGTGGCACAGGTTCAACACTGTGCTGGAAATGGATTCTCGTCCATGTTGCTGCAGATTTTTTGGCTGAAAATCTCGTCCAAAGTTTTTCACATTCAGAGGTTTTTTCCCCTCTAAGCTCTTGAGACCGTGGTGTGTGAAAATCTGAGTCGATCAGCAACTTTTTGAGATACTCAGACCACCACGTCTGGCATCGATAGTAAGTTCGATCAGATTTCTGATGTTTAGTCTGAGATTCTGCTACGTGATCAGCTGTTTAGACATTTGCACGAACCCCAAGATCAGAAACAGAAAACAAGAAGAGGGGTGAGAGCCGGAAAACGACCATACTTTGTCCTGACTTTAACCTGCATGGGAATTATTTAGGAGTCCAATTTGTATTGACCAATCAGGTTTCAGCGGGCTTTGTTTGCATGCAGGTAAACAGTCAAAACAGGTGAAACGCACCGGCCGAAGTGCAATCTTAGAACACCACTGCTATCATCTGACGATGACTTAACTTTTTAGCAGATAATTGTTAAAAAAGATCAGCAGAAACGTGTCTTTCTCGACACTCTTGCATATCAAGTTACTAAACAGACTGCAGAGGAAGTCTTGACCTGGATCTATCAGTTTTCAGGATTTCTGCTGGCTACACAGGAAGCCCAGAAACATTGGCCGTTGTCCCCAAAAGCTAAATCAGCTTGTCAGATAATAGCTGATGTGTTCAGGTCATTTGGTTCTGGATCGGTTTAAATCACATGTCCCTTTGGCAGGAGAAAGAGCTCAACAAGAGCTTTCATATGAAATATGTCGCCCATCTGGTTCTCAACCTTAACTATAAAAGTCAAGAGTCACACAAAATATGCTGCATAAATAAACCTCTAAGTTTGAGTGTGTATCAAGTGGAAACGTGTTCTTAATTATATTCATTTCAGTTGCATTCAGCCACAGTGACATCGAGGTGTGTTGACAGTAATGTTGGTGCTGTGTCTGATGTTTGAAATACCTCTAAGTGGTGCATGATGTAGCCGACCGTCTCAGACTTCCTGTCCATGTTGTCCATCGGCCCGGCACAGAAGGTCACGGGGCTGTTCTCCGTGGTGCCGTATCCGATCTGTCCATCACACAAACAAACAAACAAACAAACAGCATCTTGTGAGCAGAGTGAAGGATGTGGGATGTGAGTCGCCTTTCCCTCGCCGTCGACCGGAGGTTTGTGTGAGCCTGGGAACTCGGTGAGGTTACTGTAGTGGTCGACGTGGTGGTGAAGGACACGGTGATGTTTACTGATATTTTTATCAGGACCTGTTTTAGCCTCGTCTGAAATAAACTTGGTGTGTGGTGGAAGCAAAAAGCTCTTGTCTTGGTTTAACCTATCCCACCAAGGTGGCTTTTAGGATCATCTGGAATGTAACAAAGTATATTTACTCTACAATTTTAAGGTATTTTCATTTTATGTTTTTATGATTATAGATTATTATTCAGAAAACAGTGAAAAATATCGATCTCAAAGTGCCAACGGACGTCTTTAGATGTCAGTCCAAAACCCAAAGATGTTCAGTTTTAAATCTTTCAATATCTGAGAGAACATTTTCTACCATTTTTGCACAAAAAGTTAGTTTTTATTCAACTTAATTAGTCCGAAAATTAAGTGATCAACACATTATTGCAGCACCATTATCCTCTGTTACCATTATTCTGTGTAAGTACATTCTGATGCTTAAACTTTTGGACTTTTACTTTGATAAGGTTCCCAGAGAGATATGCAGTGTAGAAAGGCGCTACATAAGTACAGTCCATTCACTATAATGACTTGAGTGCTGTGAGCCAAGAGAAACAGTCAAACAATAGCTTCAGGCTTTCTGTGTGTTTGTTGGCAACCATTTCTTACTTTTGCTTAAATATACTGTCACTGACAACAAAAGGTCACCGTGCGTGACTCAGAGAGTAAGACATAGTAAACATTTTACTGTAAACAAAGTGAAAATACTATCTTATATTAAACCCCAAATCCATCATCATCAATAGATGTGATCATCTCTGTCTTTTCCAGCAACGCCAACTGATCATCAATATTCAATACTAATAGTTAATAACAAATATCGAACAGACGAAGAAGCAATCTTTCGTCAAACAGGAGCTCCACAAAAATCGTTTTTTCTATGAAAATAGTGATTCATGTGAGTCCGAGGTGACGTCAACAACCCAAAGATATTCAGATATTCAGTTTACAGCGAGGTAAAACTGAAAAATGCAGCAAATCCTCATATGGATGAAGCTGAAACCACCAAATATTTTGGCATTATTACCTGAATATTTACAAAAATTATAATCGGTTATCAAAATCCAGATTTGCCAAGCTGCAGATTGAATTTCAGGCCATCAAGTTTGTACAAAACATTTCAAAATAAAGTGCTTGTGACAGCGATGGCTCATTCAGTGAGAGACGAGGTCATGAAAATAAAAGAAAATCTGTGAGGAGGAAAGAGACAGAGATGGATTACACTGTACTGCTCACAGGTGCAAATTCAATCAGAGGACTGTTGGACAAATAGGAGCGTTCTGGAGGAGGATCCGGTGAGAACTTCACCTGGAAAAATCAGGGAGGAGACGGTATTCCCAATAAAATGTTAGATTTGTTAAGTAAACTCTAGATTCCAGTTATCCTGGGTGGATCCATCCATCTTATAAAAAGAAATGCAGCCACCTGAAGCCAAACCATCCTCTGACCTGAGCCAGTCAACAACTGCTCTTTTTTCCCCCCTTCCCACTGTAACGATCACCACGAACAAAGCTTTATTCTCACATGCTAACTTAAGCTGCTCACATCTCTGAGAAAGACCATTACATAACACAACGCTCCGTTTCAAAAAAAAAAGAAGGAGCGCACGCAGGAATGTGAAGTGGCATCTAAAACCTTTCTTTGTAAAAGTAGCTTTTTGCGATTGTTATGACTTGAAACAGCATCTCGCTTCATGCCGGCCATCTGGAGACTATTATAGGTTATAAAACAGCTGCACAGGGGTGGCTCCTTTTCCTGCCACCGCAGACTGAAAAACAATAGAGATGTCTGGGAGCGTGCACGGATCGAACCTGACCTCATGCCACGTTGTTGAAACGTTCACCTGTAACACATAAGAGAAAGCTTGTGTCTTCTCTCGTCTGCACACGTGCAACCAGCAGCGAGTCGTCCTTTGTTTATGTTCCCAGCCTGCAAGCAAAGAGTCTTGCATCGTCGTCGCCTTCTTCCCGCTCTTTTAGGGTTAAATTCTCACAGACACTTGACTTCCTCTTGCAGACCTCTCACTCTAACACCCTGGCAAGCCCTCCTCATTTTTCTTTTTTTTTTTCCTCTCAAGTAAATGTTATAAATAGTGCTGTGTGTTCTGTTGACTGGCCATCCTCCTCTCAAAGTGAACGTCTCAGCCCACCTTTGCTCAGTCACTCACCTTTTCACTCCTCTCTCTCCGTACACACACACACACACACACACACACACACACACACACACACACACACACACACACACACACACAAACAGACTTCACTTCAGCCTTTTTTTACGTTCTCCTCTAGAGCTTTTTACAGGATTTTTCTGCTTGTCCTTGCTCTGCCAAAAGACTGGAAGACGCTCAAACCGAGTCAGCGGACGAACTGAGATTGACCAGCTTGTCAGGATGCGTTGCATGAGCTGGTTGTTGCTGGGGACCTGCCTTTTGGTCGTGGGCCCCGCGGTGCAGGGAGTCCCGGGCCAGTGCCCCAGCCTGTGCCACTGCCACGGCGACCTTCAGCACGTCATCTGCGACAACGTCGGGCTGAAGAAGATCCCTCGTGTGTCAGAAGTCACCCGTTTGCTGAACCTGCAGAGGAACAGCCTGGGCAGTATCCCAACAGGGGCTTTCAGTGAAAGCAAGGGGCTTATCTCTCTGCACATGCAGCACTGCCAGCTCCGAGAGATCGGATCCCAGGCCTTCAAGGGGCTGAAGAAGCTCGTCTACCTCTACCTGTCAATGAACGAGATCAACAGCATCAAACCCGGCGCCTTCGAGGACCTCACCGAGCTCACCTACCTCTACCTAGATGGGAACCAGATCAGCGACCTGGCCAAGGGCATCTTCTCCCCAATGATCAACCTCTTTATCCTGCAACTCAATGACAACAAGCTCCGGGAGCTGCGACAGGGAACCTTCGAAGGTGCCAAAGACTTGCGCTGGCTGCACATGAGCGGGAACGAGCTGACCACCCTGCAGCCGGGCTCTCTGGACGACGTGGAGAACCTCGCTATACTTCACCTGGACAACAACAAGATGTCCACCTATCCCAGCGTGGCAATGAGCAAACTGCGAGTGGTGGAGGAGCTCACGCTGGGGAAGAACCCCATGAGGACCATCCCGGACAACGCTTTCCAGAGCTTTGGGCGCTACATGGAGAAACTAACCCTCGACAACATGGGTCTGGAGAAGGTCAGTCTACTTTTTGAGTATTTACTAAACATAGAAGGAATCAGGACAGTCTATGAGTTAAGAGTTCAAGAAAGATCTGCCAAAAGAATAAATATATGTCGTTTTAATCGTCAGCATTCACTAAAATTGTTTAAGATTGCAGAATAACAAGTTCTTTGCATGAAAAAAGTCTCTATACTCTGCGTCTGTTTGTTTGTTTTGGTCTGGCAAACCCGTCCAGACTATATTTCATCAGCATATTTACATGTACGGGCTTGCCAGTGGCCAACACCCCCTTGTCAGCAGCCAACATACATTACATAACCAGCCGCCATTTACATAAATTTTATGACTGAATCGACAGTATGCAGCGGGTTTTGGTTTATGCGTTCCTGCTTCATCCCCGTGTCTCCATCTGTTTCTTTATAATGGAAACCTGATGCAGCTTTTTTCATGCTTTGGACTTCCACAGAAAAGTGGGACGTTCATTTTCAATAGACCTAATTATAGTTGATTGTATCTCCATATGTGCAGGATGGTTGACTGTGCACATGCATCTCTGTCTGGATCTGACTTGTCGTGAAAACGACGACTAGAAGACGTTTTTAAAAGGGTCTATTTGCCCAAATTACAAAAGAAACTTTCATGAAGACATTTTTGTCTATTTTTGAGTCTTGTTTTAGTTACTTACCAAGCAGAAATTCAAGGAATTTGCTTGACCAGCCTCTGAAAAGTGCTTTTCTTTGTTTTATATGATTGTAAATTGACCAATTTGATTTGATTTTTGGACGGCTGGTCGAACAAAACAAGATATTTAAAAAGGAGTCACCCTTGAGCTCTGGGAAACTGAGACAGGCAAACATTTTATAGACGAATATTCAAAATTGAACATCTTTAACTAGCAAGTAAGTTGCCAACATTTTTTTTTTTAAAAACACTGAAGCTGATGCCTTCCTAGACATCAAAGCTCCATAAACATCTGGTTAAACCCTAAACCAGGATTTCAATCTTCATCAATCGTCGAACTTCAAGAGTGACGTTCAGCTATCAGACATGAGGCAGATGTTTTCACAGCAGTCTGCAGGACATCCATCTCTCCATGCAGATCTTTTCAGTATGACCGTGTACAGTACACGCTCTATGTTATAGCATGCCACTTTTCAGACATTCCTGAGCACACATATGCTTCATACTTGAGGTTAATCCAATATTTGAGGGTACCTGTGCCACATATAGAGGCATCCCAGAGGGGAAAACTGTAAAATAACAACCTTCTCATGCTGGGACTGTGTGAGAGCCAGGTGGAAGCAGCAGGGGAGACGGCGAGGGAGGCTGGCGAGATTAAACCATTTTCCAGCCAAACGCAGGTATTTTTAGAGTGTTTTTGTTTGCTGGACCTCGGCCAAGCATGTCTGAGTCTAATTATTAAACAAGTGTAATTTTCAGCAAGGTGTGTTTTCTACTTTCACTGGGAGGGTCTTGTAAACAGGTCAGGAAGGGTTAGGAAACAGGTAAATAGAGGCAGGGTGTTCCACAGTGCATGAAGAGGAGTATTTTTAGCTTGCCATCGCCCCAGTTTGAATGGACAATTGGGTCCTTTGCGAGCCTTCCTGGCAGAGGGAGACGACAGAAAGAGCGAAAAACACCTCGGCCATGCTGGAAGTCATCCATCTTCCATTGCTTCAAAATACCCTCGGCTACTTGTCGCTCTACAGTGGAAATTTCCAAACAGCTTCATCTCTGCCAGACTCACATAAAACAACCCTTCAAAGCCGAGCACCTCTCTCTCTCTCATCCGCCCTCCTCTTTCTCCTGGAGGAGACAAAACTCGACACGATGTAGATGGGTTCATCTAGCACCTCTCTGAAGTTTTTAGCACCATGTGAAGCAGAGGCGGAAAAAAAAGGAGGGCAGTGACCGGCCGTGTTTACATAAGTGCTGGTGCAGAAGGAAGGATGAGAGGAGGCTTTCATGCCAAAGAGACACTGGCGAGATTCCCTCGCCTGTGCATCTGTCTGCCTTCTGAGAGGCACAAGGATGGGTGTTAGTGGTGCTCAGGCCAGCAGCTTGGCGCAATGAGCGCAATATAAATGCAACCATTTAACCAAAAAAACAAAACAAAGTTCATGTATGGCTCTGCCTTTTTCCAGTTCTCTGACGGCGCGTTTACCGGTGTGACGGCGATCAAGTCACTGCACCTCGACAACAACAAGCTAAAGTCTCTTCCCAGAAGCCTCGAGTACGGCACCATCACCAACCTCACCCTCTCCAACAACCCATGGAGCTGCACATGTCAACTAGCTCCACTGCGCAGGTAAGAGACTCACCTGAAACACCCCCGAAAGCAGCTCTGACAATGCACACAATGATAGTTGCTGCTGTTTAGCATCTATTCACAATGTTAATTTGGGGTTAGATAAGTTTTGCAATCATGTGTGGGTCATTATTTTTGCAGGGATTTGGCATTTGGATTGTTTACAAGTCAGAAACTTGGAAGAATTTGGTTCTCTAAAAAGTTCTGTGAGAAAGAAAACACGTTCAGCATGTTTGTTAGACCTCAAGGATTTGGACAGGAGAGTTTGTTTACAAGAAAAGTCCACCGTGAACCATGAAGTTATGTATACAGATACCAAACTTCACGACTGTAGCCAAGATTTCACGCCAAACTAAAAATCTGCTGATGCTAGATGGAAAATCAGGAGATATCTGACCTCCAGCCCAAGAGCCTCACTGCTAACTCGACTACAAGCACAAGCTCTGTATCTTCATATTCACACCAGCAGCCCACAGTCCAACCCTGCAAACTCTTCTCGTTTCCTCTCTGCAGGTGGATGGACTCAAGCCGCAATCGTCCGGACGCAGTGTGCGCTTCTCCATCTCAGCAGAAAGGCAAACAAGTCAGAGACAGCACCGCCCTAAGTGGCTGCAGAGTGAAGCCAAAGAGAGCCAAAAAGGGCACGCGCCATTGGCCATCGAACGCGCAGCCGTCCAGGTATCTGAATGCCTGAAACACGCTGATGGACGATGACGAGAAAAACCTGAATCAGATCATATCAATGTGACCTGATCAGGGAAATATGCCTGTTTCTTAGCCTGGAGAAGATTAGCTTAGCATAAGAAACAGGAGCCAAAAGGTTACAAAACAAGCCCACCACCACCTTTAAAGCTCGCACAAATGTGAAATTAAGAGATCATGTATCGGTCATGTATCAACAAATGAGATAAAACATGTTAATTATTGATCTTTAGAGGTGCTGGGAGGTGGATTTCTGTTTTAGATGGAGCCAAACTGTCTGTTTCCCTCCTCCAAAGCCAACGATCTCTTGACTGTAGCTTCAGATTTTGCGTACAGACATGAGAACGTCAAACTCTTTCATTACAGTTAGCATCCTGACGGCCCTAAAGATGATGGTGGATGATGGCTAGAAGTCGCCAAAGATGAATCTAAAATGCTCCTCTTCAATCACTTTTTATTGGTTGTTTTTGAAACTTTGGCCGTCGACGACGGTCCAAATAACCCTTAAATTTTAAGGTGAAATGTTTTCATGCGACACCCTCGCTGATCACTACCTTTGCAAATCCCTGAGGTGCAGTTTTCTTCCTCATTATGGCCTCTCTTTAAGTCTAAAATCACATCCCTCGTATGATGGGTCTTTGTAAAGGTTTTCAGCTGTAATTCTGCACAACGCATTGCTGGATTCAGGCGTTACCACACAAAGTTTAAGTTGGTTTTGGAGTGGTTGAGAGTTGGCTTTGCAGGATTTTGTTTTTCACTTCTCTCTCTTCCTGACCGCAGAACTCTCTGTCCTTCCCTGCTGTCCCTGTCTGAACTTTTCCATGTTGGCCCTGGGGTCCAGTACACTGAGTTCAGGTCATGGGGTCTCTGGTTGGAGGGTGGACTGTTTAATTTGGCTGCTCATTTTGTGTCTTTTCCACAGGAGACGCTGAGGAGGAGCCTGTCCAGGTGACCGGCTACACACATGCAACGAAAGCAATGCTAACTCATTCTACTTCAAGACTGTCCGTCTATTCATCTGCCAAATGTTGTCACCAGTGTAAACACACACATTCATAGATACACACATGCTCTCTGTCTGTCTCTCTCACACCCAAAACACATGAAGAGCTTCACATTCATTCAGTTATATCAAAAGATGAAGACTTGGAAATGAATAAAGTCCAGGGGAAGCGCCAAAAACAAAGGAGGCATTTGAGTAAATGAGGCATTAAGGACAGATGTGTCATCTTTTCCCCGGTGCGTTCAGGAGCCTCAAAGAACAAGTTTACACAAAAAATAAATAAATACAAGTACAAAAAAGTCTGAATGTTCTTCCCTGAGGGTAGCGTTCTCTTTGAGGTTTGTGTCTTCATCATAAAAAAACAGATGAACTCTTCAGGGAAACATGCTTACTCGTTTTCTTAGAGAGAGCCGCTCTCATGTCTTAGCTTAGCCTAGCTTAGCACGCAGACTGGAAACAGTTTAGCAGTCGAAAGTCGAAACCAAAACTGCAGTTCCTCAAACGCCCACTTGAGGCTGGCTCCAGAAGTGAGTCAGTCTCCATAAGTCCCCATGTTTATATACAACTCACCTGTTCAGATTATATTAAGGCTTAAAGTTATGCAGGATTAAGAGCGTGGACGCTTCGATTGACAGGTGGGCGTTGCTATAGATGGCTTGTGGCGGTGGCCAGAGCCACCACACTGAGCCTCAAAACGGCTCTCATTTGTTTATTCCATAAAAATCAAAATGAACTGATGTCAAGTTGCCATTTTTTAACTCTTGATAAGAAAACATTAAGCATGTTTCCCAAAATGTCAAACTATTCCTTTAAAACTAGATTAATGTTGTTTTTTTTTGGCCACTTGGGGGCAGTGGACATCCTGCAGAGCAACATTAACATTTATTTAAAGTCGTGTTTGTGTCCACCTGTTGAATGTGGGTCTGATATTCACTCTCTGTTTTTTTGTTTAGGTCTCAGCTATCTAACTAAAAATATCCGTCTCTTTAGCTGCTAAATGCTCCACTATGTGCCTGCAGCTGGAAACAGGCTAATGAGAGCAATGAGAGCGAAGCAAAACAGTAAAGTTACAGGATAGAAAACACAACAGCTGAAAAGCTCTCAGAGCTGCAGAGTGATGCCTTTCACATTACACAGAATCATTTGATCCATGAAGATGCTGAAAAAAAGCGTGTTTGAAATATTTTTAATGCACCTAAAGAGTCAGAAAAACATTATTAAGCATCCTGTAACTGTCGCTCAGACACACATCAACACTTGTTTGTCCTCTTTTCTACTTCGTGACCCTCACCGAGTGAGAAAACGTCCAGAAGCGATCGCAAAAAAAGGACACGACAGCGACTGAAGATCTATTTCTACAAGAAGACGTGGGTAAGCTTCATGGGTGGATCAGTGCCAAGCTGTGTTTGTCTGCTTGTGTGAAGATATTTTAAGATCCCAAAGCTCCATAAAACTGGACATTTCTACTAAGAATGTGCACAAAGGATGTCGACATCATTAGTGCAAATTATCTGTAACATACGTAACATTTAATCCACTTTAAACTGGAGGAAACAGTGAAACCTTTCCTTGCACACAAACTATGAGGGTTACTGACTTTATGCATATCTCCATGTATATTCAATATCTTTACATTTCCTGGACTTTTGGACGTGATAACAAATGCTCACATCCAATAAAAAAACCTTTTACAAAATCAAGTCTTCTTTTTGTCTAAAATATTTTCACATGTTGGATCTCTGCATAAAAAAACTCACGTCCACTCTGAAGGATGTTTTTCTGAGGATTTGTCTCCGACCAGTGTGTGAAAGCTGAACTGCATCACTGAGTCACGATCACAGATGTTTGGTGAGAGAAATTTTTAAGTAATAAGTTATATTTGTAAGATCTACTCACTGTTAATCCCTTGATGCCCATTAAAGAGATGACCTTCTTCACCACCTCTGGAGGACAAGGGGAGCCAGCCATGATGCCTAAAACAAATCAAAGAGCATGTAGCCTGTGAAATCAGCTTTAATACAGGAGGAGCAACTAAAAAAAAAAAAAAAAAGTATTAAATATCTAAAACTGTCTTTCTTTTCTCACCTGCCTCAACTGACGAGAAGTCGTATTTAGCCAAGTCCGGCTGGTTGATCATGTCGACGTACATGGTGGGAGTGCCGTAGACGAAGGTGCACCTTTGATGGAAAGCACACAAAAACCAGAATGAATCTTAAACCCAAATAAATGTGTAGATGTGGTACATCTTTATTCTTTAATTTCAGATTTAAAAACATGTTATTACACCCAAAAGTAAAAAAATTAAAGTGATGCTAGATGACTCAAAAATATGAAAATGTATTGTTGAAACCAGGTTTCTCAGGTCTCTCTTAAACTGATGAGCACCTTGCATGGCAACCAACGGCATCAGTGTATGAGTGAGTTAAGTAAGAACGTTTTGGTGGACCTGGATAAAACTGATGGACAGATTAACCAACTAAAGATGTGTGTGTGTGTGTACTTTCTGATGAATGAATGAGACATGTAATGTAAAAAACACCTCCAGTGGTTAAAAGACTAGAAAGGCACGATATAAGTACAGTCCATTAGTCTTTAAGTTCGGAGCTCTATCTGACATAATAATCGGTCATCCAGCTGAGGAATCTGAGCCTGTTGTTGGCACCACAAAGATCAGACAGACGCGTAAAGATTAGACTTCACTTTGTCTGTGAGGCTAAAACTTAAACTACAAGCTGTAATACACATCAGCTCAGGCAGATAGAGGACTTATGTTTCAGTTTCAGCGCCCTTTAACAGAGGGGAAGCAATCACTACATAATAAGTGTGCCGAGAAGAGAAGTGAACAAAACGTGATCATCGAAAGTGAACAACTAAATTTAGTCCTTAAAAAAAAAAAAAAAGTGTCAGCTTCACGCCTCAGAGAGGAAACAAAACCAACCAAGGATATTTTTTTAAATTATAAGAATACACCACATGTGCCGGCCCGATCATCACTTCTACAGCTGCATAAATACGGACTGCTTCACGGCGATGCTAAATCAAAACATCTGCTTCACTTTGCATCTCCATGTTTGACCTAAAACAACCCAAACAATGGCAGCTGCATCATTTTACGTTGGAGGTCTTTCTAAAATGGCAGGCGTGCCTCCTCGGGGGAGAAGTCATTCATGTTCACAGGGAGATCACATCACAGAGCCTACATGTGTGCTTGGTTGGAGAAGTTTGGGGGAATTCAGCTGTTTTTTCACACTTGATCTAATAAATCCCTCAGAACAAACTTTTTTTTTTTTTTTATGTATTTGGTGCAGTCTGAAGTTTTGTCAAAGAGCCATGTAAGGCTGTCTTGCCTCGATTGTTGAGTAATTATGGGATCCAATAACATGCTCCCACGGGCATCCAGGAATTGAGCTAAACTAAGCAATAAACTAAAAAAAAAGGGTAGTGAGGGCCGCCTTTGCCCAGCGTTGTCCGAGTGTAGGCCCGCCGTCTCAGACTTGGTCATGCTGCCCTGATCGGACACTAGTTCCAACTTGTTGATGGCAGCACGACCTTTATTTAAACATACAGTTTGTTTGATTTGGGAAGAAATAAAAGGCGTAAAAACTGGATGCCGGCTGATGAACAGTGTGAAGCTGAGGTTGTTGTGTCTCTGGAGGACAACACAAATATGTGATATCTGATCCAGCTTCATGCAGAGTCTATCTGCTCAGAGGATCTCACAGTAATGCTTACCAGACTCTGCAGACTTACCACAAAACTGCACACGAGGTTTGAACATTTGAACCAAATACACACACACACACACACACACACACACACACACCAGCTAGAGAACATTCCTCGTGGTGTGTAACCTTACTGTATACGCTGTGTTATGTGAGCGCACAGAGGAAATCTGAGATGTGTGATAGACTGCATTTCTTCAGATTTATATAGAAATAAGCTCAAATGACCTTTGTATCATGGAGCCAGCGGTACAATAGTGCTCCAGAATTAATGGGGATTATATTCATTAAACTCTTTGTTGCAGGGTATTACCGGGAACAGACGCTTGAGCACATTTTTAATGAAAGACTGAAGAAGGAATTCAGCCTTGCCTAACCCTCATGTGACCCTCCAATCGATGCTGTGGAATGGGAGGGAGCTGAACATCAGTCAAGAAAGCCCAGCAGAGGATGCAGAAATTCAACTGGCCGAAGACTACACCTCCATCCATTAGAGTCCATCCTAACCTCCTCCATCACCGCCTGATACACTGCTGCCACCTCCAAGGACAAGGGCAGGCTGCAGCGTGTCATTCAGTCTGCTGAGAAGGCTCAATCTTTCCTCTCTTCAGGACCTCCAGGACTCTGAGGCGTCCCAACTGTGCTGTGCTTATATTTAATACTCACCATCTTCCTATATTTTTTACTTAATGCTCGTTATGCACCAAAAACACCAAGACACATTCCTTGTATGTGGAAAAAACCTGATTCTGATATTACCTCTCACTCTCTAGAGCTGCGATGCTGGCCCGTCCATCGTACCGGTAGAGGGAAAGACCAGAGAGACGCCGTGGACGGCCATGCACATCCCGCCGCCCACAGAGCCGAAGCAGTGGTACAGAGGCACCGGCAGACAGATACGAGTGTGAGGCTGCGGGAACGAAAAAAGGTCGACTTCACCTTCAGTGAATGAAAGCTGTGCAACACAATAAACTTCCAGTGGAGATACATGACATGAGGCAACATACTTCCTATTTTAGACAATCTCAGAGTCTCTAACTCTGTGGTGTTTGGCTCCGTGTCAACATGACATTTCCCTCCTGACCCGACTTCCCTTTCTGAGGCAGTCGCAGTTCAGTTGCTCAAAACTCACTTTCTAAAAACAGCTGAGCTCTGTAGTTTTCAGTTCCTCAAACAGGAACGAGTAGTGACTATCTTGGGGACTATTTTCAGCTGAGGAGTAATATTTGTAAGTGTTTGCAGAAATGATAGAACATGTCACCCAGTGCAACAAGTAGATTTATAAAGAGGAATGGACACAGCGATGGAGACCTTTAATGGAAGCTGCTCAGCGGTGCATGAAGCCAAAAAAAGTTTGATTTCTGGGAATAAAACTGCCCAGATCTGTCGCATTGTGTGCCCAGCAGGAGCCGCTAACTTCCAGTTTAGCTCTCTGCGAACATTCATATGGATAAAATGATTTAATCGTGCAGCGTTTTTAGACTTACTGGATCGACCGGATCAAACTATGATCATGAAACGAGTCATTCTGCTGATGTGTGACGCTCAAAAATAATTATCAACCGGCTCTTCCACACTATAAGCTTGAGGAAAAAGCCTTTCTAGGCCAGTTTGCATGTGATGTGACGGCTTGGCCTGTATGTCAAGCCCGGCATTTGTGCAACAGTGTGGCTCACTGACACGGTTTTTAGTAGTTTAACAGTGGCGCTCTGTGGCATACTGCTTCTCAAATCACTGTTTCTCAAACTGTAGTACCACTGATGGTACCCTGTAAATCTTAAAAACAGATTATACAATCAAAATCCTACAAGGTTTGGGATGAAAATAAACTATTGGATCACTGGAATGTAATTTAAAATAAGTTTTGCACTTCCTGAAATGTTTGGTTTCAGTATGAGCGTGGTATGAAGTCAGGTTCTTGCCCAATGGATGCATACATGAGCTCAGATCAGGAGTACCACTTTCCAACAGCTTAGCTCTTGAACAGATTTCATCATAACAACTACAGTACTGATCTTAATGGAGAATTTGTGGCCTAAAAACACGCTCAGATCAATAAAACTCTCAGTTATAATGTTAAATCACTGTCAAAATAAAACTCACCCTCCAGGTGTATCCCACTCTTTTGCCGACAAAGTAGGCATTGTTGACGATGTTGAAATGAGACAAGGTGGCGCCCTTTGGAGCTCCAGTTGTGCCCTGGTAACAGATGATAAAGAAATTACTTTAGAGAGTCTGTAGGCTTCTTTTATTGCTCTCTAAACAGTCTGTGATCTTACAAACAGACGAAACATGTTTCCATCTTTTCAAACTTTTGTTATATATAAAAATATCTATATAAATATACTGTAAGATGCAGAAGGAAGACTTCAGGTCATCAATTAATCATTTAATCTGGAAAATATCACCAAAATTGTGCAAAAAAACCACATTTCAAATTCCTTGTGTGTGTCTGACGAACAGATGTTCAGATTACAGTCATGTAAAACTGAAAAAAAGCAGCAAATCATCACAGCAGAAGAGCAGGAACTCGGTGAATATCGAGTATTTTCACTTGAAACAATGAGCTGATTATCAAAATAGTCCGGATTAATTCTCTATAGATTGACTGATCAATTAATCGACTAATCGTTTCAGCTCTACTTGCAATTCTTTGTTTTTTGAATGTATCTAGAATGATTTATTTTTTGGTTGAACTTTGTCATTATTCCTGATAAAAACGCCTAAAACAGGCTCTTCAGATGCAAAACCAACTTATTACATGTCCAGGCTTGAAAAGTCACCTGTTAAATAGATACAGTTCAGTAATTCAGTGTGCAGATGTTCTCCCAGAGGATGCCACAGGCCCAGCACTCAAGCTGCAGGGCTCAGACTTGTTTCAACCAGCACACACCACCACAGGGCTCACCGAGAGGTCTTAAGGTCAGCGGGAGTTATGTAACAATTACCGAGGTGAACTGGATGTTTATGGGGTCGTCGAAGCAGATTTTCTTCTGCAGATCCTGAAGCTGCTGCACGTGCTGGCTGCTGCCCGCCTGCATCACGTCATCAAAATGGAGCATTCCTGGTTGTTGACTATCCAGAACAATCACGGAGCGGAGGTCTGGAAGTCTGAGGAGGGAAGAACGAACAGAAATATCTGGGTCATGAAGAGCTCCAAGTTTCACTGTGAGGCTCAGAAGCTTCAGCTCGCTCTCTCAATGTTTAATCGCTTAATGTTAAGCACTGATCTACTAAAGTTTGGACCTTTCAGCTCATTTGATCTTGATATTTAAATTAATCTCTCGAATATATACACTCATTCTCAAGCTGATGCTGCAATATGTCCCAAAAAAAAAAATCAGACATTTGCTGCGGTGAACATCATGCAGATGTACCTGGCGCTCCTGATGTCTCCTGGGCTGGACGTCTCGATCTCCGGACATAGCTGTCTCAGCATGTCGCAGTATTTCTGAGTCTTAAACTGCGTAGGACACACTATAGCCTTACATCCAACCTGTGAAGGGAGGAGCAGAGGAGGCACACGTTAACGTCGTTGTATGTCACGACAGTAAACAGGTGTTGTATGCAAATGCCACCCACCTTCCGCAATGCATATTCAGCCTCCTGCAGCTGGTACGCCGGGTTCACAGACACCTGCCGGGTGGGAAAAACAGTCAAAAGCTGCTCAGGGGAAAGAAAACAATGCGCAGACGAGATACATTTTTACTAAAAAGATGTTAACAGGCTTGTTTGTCCTCCATTTTGTGGTTACAAATGTGTATTTAGTATCTTTTATTTCTTTATTTTTCTCAAGAAAAGTCCCCATTATCTTCCTTATCCAACCCATCATTTAATTCCTTTAACCTTGATACTGTTCAGTTGTGGAGGCCTGTTTACTACACCTATATACTGCTGCAGTTTATTGATTAATATGTTAAAGAATAAGGCTCATGATGCCCTCATGAAAAGGCCAAAACCAACTATGCGTTAGCCCGTCTCTTATGGTTCTCAGCCCCAGTCCCCCATGGGACTATTTTCAGTCGTGGATTAATACACACTTGGTCATGCATGACTCATGAATGTCACAGCTGCATTAAATAAATATTTCTGAGATCATCATTCTTGCTAACGTGCATAATGGACAGCTGCTATCAGATAGTCTTTGCACCCGATGAATGACATTAATCTGTGAGATCAAAGGTGTTTGCCCTGGATTCCACATCAACTGTTTCTATAAGGAACTGGGTGAAAGTTCACAGACGCTGTAACATGCAGGTTTCACAGCTGCACTGAATAAATCCTTTCCGAGAACATCAGTTCTGTGCATGCTCGTCGCCATGCTGCAGTTTGGACTCACCAGTATGATGCCGGCTTTGGCTGTGGCAAACTGAAACAGGACCCACTCGTAAGTGTTCGGTCCCCACATACCAAGTCGGTCTCCTTTAGTCAGCCCGAGTGCCAGCAGCCCGGCTGCAGCTCGATCGACCTGCAAGACACAGAGACAAACAAGTTAAACAGGTTTTTTTGTTGGTCGAGATAGAGACGACGTTTTATAACGCCAGTTTGACCTGAGGTATTTTAGTTTAAAAGGCATCACGAGTTAAGAGATGGCTTTTTGTCATTCATACCTGACCGCATATTTCCAAACACTTGGTTGGAACTTAAAACCATCTCTCTCTCAATCAATCTCTGTTGATTGCAATAAACAAAACGAGATTGAACATGCACATTCCTCTGTAGGGTGAAACTTGTACTGCAGCAGACCTTTATGTTAATCTGATAACATTCAGTTCATGCTGTGTTGACAGAGAAATGTGGTACGGTGCGTGTCTGACAGACGTAGAAACATCATGTTATATGCAAAAAAGTATTCTGACACACACACCTGGCAAAAACACTTACTATATTGTTATCTTAAAATGAATGTGTAATATAATAGTTCTGTATTCAGTTAGTTTTCACTTTATTGCCTAACCAAAGTCTAACACCTCGTACTCAAATACACACTTCATAACAAAACACATTTTTATAAACAATGTTTTATTCCTAACGAAGATCCTGAGGACAAAAATGTTTGGTGTAATGATAATTAACAGAAGCAAAGTGAAAGTAAACAACACAAATTTATCTAAAAAAAAAAAATTGGAGTGGACTTTAAATGCAACCTAAGCATTGTTTGCAGATACTCTCTGCGCGAGGTGAATGACATTAATCTGTGATATCACACGTGTCCAGGCCTGGATTCCACATTATCTGCTACTCTGTTACAGTCACTGGGTGAAAGTTCAGGGTGAACAGGCCGTAATGTGCGGGTGGCTCACCAATCACTGTCATTACTGACAGCTTAGTGTCATTTCCTCGTTACCACCTCGTTACCTTGGACCGACAAAATACGTTCTCTTGTTAAGGGATGTTAATTGAAATGAGTACAAATTTAAAAAAGGGATAAATGTGTTACTTCTAGCTGTGGATCTGACTAATGAATGTCTACATTAACTGTGTTTGCAGGGAGTTGTAAAATATTACCACGTCCTTCTCACTTTCCAAACGCTTCTTCTCTACAGTCTCAGTTTGATTCACTCACAGATCCAGGCTGATATATAGCCTTTATAATTTGATACACTGATCTGTCATCACAGAGCATGTGCATGGTGTAATCCACCTGCTCATTCGTTCATCACGTATCAAAGACTTGCATCGTTTTCACAGACAGCTAACTTACACCTCACATTTTCTCACACACCTTCAACGTCTTCCAGCTGGACACCTTTTTCAATTTTGTTTTTAAGAGTCCAGGTACTGAAATTTTTTATAGGTTTGGAGTTTGCACTGTGAAACGTGTGGAGATGGTTGAAACAGGCAGAATCCCATAACTTTATAACACTTTATACAGGTGGTAAAGCAATATATGCACCAGAGGAGATATTTAAAAGAAATCAAGGATGTCTTAATCAAGTTTATCCCATTCCCAGTTCAATCTGATACATATATGTATTTAAATGTTGATTAAATACGTTAAATACTGACGGTTCTGGTTCAAAAAAATATTAAATTAGGCTAAAAGCTAGAGCTAGAGAGGATGTGTCACTCTGTAGGAGGTTTTGGAGCTACAACAAGACTCATCTATGGAAACTATATTACTATGCATCCAGAAAAGGACCTTATCCAGTTATTTTCTCATAAATCTGACCATGGACCAAAATAATTTGGCACTCCTGACCTCTGTGGTAAAGACAGAGAAGAATAAAACCGAGGTTGAAATGATTGTACCGTTGACCTTCATCTGCTGAGGTTCAGAGTAAACGTATTGACTGGACACATACAGTAGACTTTGAGGAAAAGACTCACATCCTGCTGAAACTCCGCGAATGTCTTGCGGACGCCGCCTTCTAGAAATGCCATGGCCTCTCTGTCAGGCCAGCGCTCCACAGTCCTCAGCAGGGACTCTCCGACCGTAGTGTGGAGCAACGATGTGCTGGACGTGCCGTGGGCATAGCTGGTAGTTAGAGTTGGGATCGTGGGTGGAGAGTCCACGTGGATGCCGCTGCAGGGGAAGAAGATGTTTTCAGAGACTGGCAGCTCAAGTATGGGCACAAATCATGTTAAACACAGAATAACAACATAATAAACAATCACATGAAAACTAGCGCCAACGGGAATATAATGTACTGGCCCTTTTGAATTGTGGAGTACCTCAAGGCTCTAACATAGGTCCTCTTTAATTTTCTATTAACATGCTTCCACTTGGTCAGATAACACACATTTATTTCACCGATATGCCGATGATACACAATTCTATGTATCTGTCAAGTAACACTGTATTTCTCTACCCTCTCTGGTTGAATGTTTAAAGCTTCCAACATCACTAATGTGTGCGGTCAGAATGACTCGATTAATCAGTTGGTAAATTGTCAGAAGGTCTGTATTTATATAAAATATCATCTTATGTCACCTTGGACTCAGAAAATTGTTACAACACTGTTAGTGTTTGTATCACAGGCGTTTTAGACCATTAGCTGGCTACTATGTCTTGTGTTGTTGACCTCGCTTGCTAATTTTGTCCATATATACTTAATTAATTGCACTGCATTAATTGCAAAAATTCCAATTTATATTTTATGTTGCTTTAATTTAAAAAAATAAATAAATTAATGATGACAATAATCATTAGCTGCAGCCCAATTTGAATGTTTTATATCTTATTTTTTAAATCAGAAATAGTCTCGTTAGGGTCATTAAAGTAGTAAAAATTGATATTAATGATCAATTCATTAAACTGAAACCTTTAATTAAACTTGGGGCCATAAATTTAGGTTTTATTATCATGTTAATTAAGTAGCAGGACTGTTTTTAACCACTTTATTGCTTCATAAGTTACATAATTTATTATTTCTCTGACTCAGACCTTTCCAGTCTCCTGATTTGCACATTTCCCGTCTGTAATGCCAAAAATATCGGATAAAACTCGATTTCTCAGCAGTTTCACTCTTTGTGTTTCTTTGTTATGTAACTCTAAGGTCAGTGATGAAAAAGGAAAAAATGAAACTGAAAAACAGAGCTACACACTCCTACCTTGTTCGTTACTTTGATGGAAATCAATAGTGTACTCGACAAAATGAATCAGTGCTTAAAGGGTGCATTGTCTCCACACATATATACATTATAAATTTCTATTGTGCTGTCCTGAAAACACGCCCTTGGTCTTCCTTATGTCTCCTCCCCTTCCTTCCGCAGTCCACAGCAGAGCTTTACATTCAAATACCGTTTGCACATTAAAAACAGCTGTTTGATAAAAAGCCAAGTGAAGACTGTGCAATATGAAAAGTAGTTTTGAAGCATTAAAAATGATTTATAACTTCGGGAGAATCAGATGATCTTTCCAAAACAGGCGCGGTTAATTTGTTACATAATCTTGTAAAACATTAAAATGAACGCACTCTTTATATTATTGTGTTTATTGTTCTCATAAACAATGAGCTTCCTTTGTTGTTTACTTGTGAAGGCGCATGTGCTTCATTTTAAGCGTAACTAATCCCGATTTTACATTAATTAATCCTCATTAGATTCATTTATAACTCACCGACTTGTTGCAGGTAGTGCTGTCTGAGGTGTCCATGGTCTCTGTAAAAGTTTTACACCTCTGGAAAAAACACAGTTACTCCGAAGAGACCGGGAGCAAAGCGCAATTTTGGGGATCATTGTGTGAGCAGCTGGGCTTAAGTGAAGCTTCTGGTTCAGGTCTTCAGTCTGTGCTGCTGTGCTCTGCAGGATGCAGGTTAAGATCCACTCTGGTGCTGTCGAGCAGGAAATCACTTATCTTACGCACAACTGTGGTTTGCAATGTTTCTGCAGGCTCCTTGTTTACTCACTGATCCGTCACCAGTGCTGCCAAAATGTGTAGTGACACCACCACCAGCCCAGCCCTGCTGGTGGCGCCTTGCACTGCAGGGCAGGCAACCATTAGATCCACACCTTTAAACTGGACACACTATCAGACTTTAATTACTGGATTAATGGTGCCATTCGCTACACATGCGTAACTTTTCTACCATTTAATAACAGATTTAAATCATGTTGATGCTACACTGACTAAGTCACACACCACCAAACTGGTGAAACTGGTGAAACTGGATCATATTTTATGGAGAAAATGTTTTCTGGTTTTCCCTCTGATGTCCTCCGGCTGCTCCGCCTCAACTCTCTGTGATTTACAGAGTTTCCTGATGGACAGTGAAGTAAACTGCTGCCAGCTGTAGCTGCTGTTAGCTCATGTTAGCTCCGTTTGTTAACCGGGCTGTCTGGACTGTGAGCTCAGAGCACCGGGGCGAGTGTTTGTGTTTGGATCACAGGAGTTTTGGACCACCGGGAAGAAGGGCACGAAGAAGGGAACCGGGCTCAGCAGCCTTTATGGACATAATGGCAGAGGAGAAGAGAGCGAAGAGGACTATGACAGAGGAAGCTAAGAAGAGAAAAGAGTGAGTGAGCAAGAAGCTGCAGGACAAGAGTAAATCTGGGACTGACTTTTAGTTGTTGATGAAATAAAAGGCTGAAAGACGCCGAGCTGGGCTGACTGCTGGACTAGTCAGTAATATTAGCTGGCTGCTATGTCTGCTGTTGTTGACCTTGCATGATGTTGGGCTGTTAGCAAAGTTGTGTACTTCGTTCCAGCTGCAAACACACTGCACCTGGAGCTGGTCCAGCGGGAAATGTAACCGGGTTCAGCAGCCTCTATGGACATGATGTCAGAGGAGAAGAGAGCGAAGAGGATGTTGACGGAGGAAGCTAAGAAGTGAAAAGAGTGAGTGAGCGAGCAAGAAGCCGCCGGACAAGAGTAAATCTGGGACTGACTTTTAGTGGTTGGTGAGAAATAAAAGGCAACTTAAACCTTCTTGACATTGAAAAATGTATGAATATTATAAACAGTTTAATTGTTGAACTCAATAAATCTCTGACACCATTTTCTGTTTGAGTACAGGGAGAGAAACTTTTCTTTTTCAGGCCTCTAGTGTCAAACTTCACATATATAAGATAAATTTATGTTTGTTTGGTGATTCAAACCTTTACTAAGTAAAAAAACACAAACAAGAAAACAAACAGTGGTGGAAAAGTACTTTCACTTCAGTAAAAGTAGAAATAAAGTGTAAAAGTACAACAACATCTTCCTCTCGAATGAAACCAGAGTTCACAAATAAAAACATTCAATGCTGAGGTCTCACCTGCTTTGGTATGACCTGTAGCTCGGCTAACACTGGCAAACTTTGCTGAGGTTAATGGTTTTTCTCTATCTGACCGAGTTTCACTGTCTTTAAACTGTTTAATCCTTCCTGCACATAAACATAATCAATGCTCATTAAACACGCAGACCATCATTAATCTACACGATGCTTCTCCGTCCAGACAAATCGTCATGCCAGACAAGATGAAAAACAGGTTAGCGGGTCAGTGGGAGTGTTTACACGGTCACAGACGCTTATTATGACAAAAGTGAATGTACAAATATTTACTGAGAGAACAGTTCCTCTTTCAAACGATAGTATCGTCCTCTCTTGGCCATGAGTTCTTGGTGGGTCCCTTCCTCCACGATCGCTCCCTTCTCTATGAAGATGATGTGATCTGCCTTCTCCACAGTCTTCAGCTGATGAGCCACCACCAGGACTGTCCGACCACACGACAGAACCTCCTGGAGCACCTGAGACGCAGAACCCCGACAGTGAAACATCAAGTTACTTCATGATCGCTTGCTTTCAACCTGCATGTTGATACTGTTCACGTGATCGGTGACACAACCTTTACACCAAACGATTGAGATGACGGGGACGCACCACAACTCGAACAAAACTTTCATGATTTCGTATCTTGGAAGTCGGAAATTTGTCTGCGACAGTGAAGACGTTTGGTGTAAGGGTGTGTCAGAAATCTCTAGTGTGGACGACGTCAGTAGCTGCTTGACGAGTTTGCAGGAAGAGGTGAAGTTAGATGACCTTTCACCAACACCACTTACAATATATTCAGCATTTACACCTTAAACTCCAGAGAGGAGCTTCTAATTACGCAGGAATGAAGTCACAGTCAGTCATCAGGATTTATCTGAATCCTGAAGAAGCAGATTCACAAGTTTATCTGGTCCAGAAATTAACAATTTTTACTCAGAATTTAATCAAATCTGCTCCATGTCTCACCTGGGGACGATAGGCTGAATTATTAAGATATGAAATCAAGTTTTCAGCTCGTTCATTGTGTTTTTTCTTCTTTGTTTTCCTCACATGTAAACATTCTCTTTGTTTGGTTTGGTCTAGTTCCCATATTGATCGGATCTCGGCCAGATGTATCTGCAATCTTCACGGTTTGACCGCATTCTGAAGAAAAATTATCCACAAAAGCTCTTAACGCTGAAACATCACCTAAATCGACATCGTCATCTCAAACAAGCCGTGCAAAAAGCTACAGCTTGTATCAAGTTTATCTTCTCTGGAGAGTTATTTTTAAAGTGGATGAGGCACGTTCATGGTGAAAGAAGACCTCCACCTTCATGGAGGCCTTACAGCAGCTCCACCTACTTAGGTTGCATATAGAGATCTCATGACGAGAACACAAATCAGTACTACGTCAGATCAGGTCTCTTTAAGCAGGACACAGGAGGAAACTTTTGTACTTTTACCTGTATGTTAGGGGAAAATATCATCACTGAGAGTGTTCTCCTGTTAGGATGCTATCACCACGTGTTTTACTTACAGTATGTTGCATTTCAACATCCAGTTTGCTCGTAGCCTCGTCCAGAATGATGACCTGCGGATCTCGAACCAGAGCTCTGATGATGGCGATGCACTGCCTCTGTCCGTCTGACAGTCTGCCGCCACATTCGCCGATATCTGTGAAGAAGAATATAGATTATTGAAACATTACCTCTGTCAATCTGTGTTAAAAATTTTCAGTTTGTTTCTGCGTGGTGGCCTTTGATCTCCAGCCGGACGTCTCAAGCTATAAACAAAGACTTTCATCACATGAACCTGCTCTGACCACGCCACGTTAAAGTTAATGTTTAACTACTCTCTAATCTTAAGTCTCTCACAGTGCACATCTCATTATTGTCATCATTTCCATTGTACATTTATTAACTTTATGTTTTGTGTCTGTTGCAGCTGCTGTTTTTATCACTATGTCCGTGTTTTGTTTGTCCTACAGTGTTAATGTAAGCTGGGCTTCATTTATAAAAACATCTCAAGCATAATATAAAAATAATTTCATTGAAAAGTTTGTGTCCGACCTCTGAGCTCTCATACTGACATGCAAATGCTACAAACAGACTATTACAACAACAACAAACTACAAATTAAGGCACCTTAGTGACATTAAATTAGACTCCTTTAAAAGCATTAAAAAACATTAAAAACAAATGAAAACACTCAGAACTGATAAAGTGTGTGTGTGTGTGTGTACCTGTGTCATACGCGTCCTCCAGTTGAGAGATGAAGCTGTCAGCGTTGGTCTTCTTTGCAGCTTCTTTCACCCTCTCAATGGAGCAGTCCTTCAGGCCGTATTCAATGTTGTATCTCAGTGAACCAGAAAACAGCACAGGATTCTGGGATACCAGGGCCACCTAAATAAATGAAGTGAAATTAAATTACACAGTATCAGGCTATACGGGCCTTGACACGTACCGCGTCCTCCTCAATCCCTGACAGAAACATTTGAGTTTGACAGATCACGCAGCTCATGAAAGACGATCACAGAAATGTGTCTCTCTTGTCTTTCTTGTGTATCGAGTTGCAAACAGACTGCAGAGGAAGTCCAGACACTCGTTATCAGTCGAGGTTTGTGAGGTTTTTGTGGGTAGTTTTTGTGTGTATGTTGTGTGATGTCTGATGAAGACAGGTGAGATATAAATAAACGTCACTTTCTATATAAAATATAATGAATGTGTTGCGGTGGTTTGAGTACCTTTTGATGGAGGTATTTGTGACTGTACTGGTGCAGTGGCTGTCCGTCCAGCAGGATCTCCCCCTCTTGAGGTTCGTACAGCCTCTTCAGGAGGCTGACACAGGAAGTCTTCCCGCTGCCCGAGGGGCCGACCAGCGCCGTCATCTTCCCTGGCTGAACTTCCATAGAAACTGACTGTACAGGACACGTGAATGAAAACGATGTTAATGTTTAAACACTGTGACGCTGGAGGACACGGTGTCAAACTTTTACAGTTACCTTCAGCGCTGGCTTATCTTGAGGAGCTGACGGGTAGGTGAAGGTGACGTTCCTGAAACTTATTTTTCCCTCCAGCTTCTCGGGAGCGAACTCTCCGGCCTTCTTACACTCCGGTGTTCTGTCGAGATAACTAAACACTTTGGAGATGACTCCGACTGTGGACATTGTCTCTCCATAGCAATACAAAATCTCCTGTAACAAAAAAAACAAACATGTATTACACATCTTACAGAAAACATCCTGCGATGTGAAATATGTGTAACTCAGCTCACCCTTAGATTGTTCGACATCGGCTTCTGGTACAAGAAAAAGGACACGAGGTTACCGATGCTGAGCTGACCCAGTGAGATTAGACTGCGGGCCTTCACCAGCATCAGTATCTTAATCCCCAGACTGACCAGCTGAGAGGAAAGAGAACAGAGAGGAATGATTGACAGCGTAGTTGAACTGTAGTTAAAGAGAAGTGAAACATGCTCCTCTAACACGGGCCTGAGGTTAAAGGTTTCTGAATATTAGTGGAGCAGGACAGACGTACGGAAGACAACTAGATGATAAAATTAAAGATGCTAAGTTACTTCTGATCTCACTAACTTAATATCTTGATTTGTTCTTTTAGGTTCAAGTTATCATTTTAAAATGCTAAATCTAAAAATTACAACTTTGTATCTCATGTTTAATCTGCAAAGTCCAACGTTAGCCTTCTTATTTCATAATTAATCATTTAAAGTCCTCAAATTTCACATTTTTTTTCGGTGTTTAATCGAAGTTTTAATGATATATTTGCAGTTTAAGTCTAGTTTGACAGCTTCTCTCAGAGGCTGTAGAAAGGGTGTTTTGTTCTGCATTTTATCTCAATGATATTAATGAACCTCCCTTCTGATTGGCTGTTTTCTGAGTGACACACAGCTGGATTGTAGCCTGGCTGGACGTGAGGGCGCAGGTGGGCGGCACTGAGAGCACGGCTGAGGGCAGTGACTGTATAGTTGTGAAATCATAACACTAGGAAGTCCAGACGGCTCGTTTGAAGCCCCACTGTGTAACTGTTTAACGATAAAATGTGTCATTCGTACATCTGTGCTTGCACTATGTAACGTACCTGCGAGATCTATGTGACACAGTATTTATGTCGCAGCTGCTTCATAATCTATAAGATGGATGTACTGCACGCCGCCTGTATGCTATCTTACCCTCCGTATTAAGAGGAAGATTGCACTGTAGATTCCCGAACGTCTCTTAACGGCACACATCTGGTCCAGAGCCTCGTTGTACCTCCTCAGTTCTTCTTTCTCCGCGTTGAAGCTGCGGACCGTACGAATCCCGCTGACTGTCTGTGAAGCCAGGTCTTTGTTCTGAGCGTGACAGTCCTGCATCTGATCTTTGAGCTCCTGTTTGACAAAACAAAGAAACTGTACGTGAGCAGACTGATGCTGCGCTCGGGACGTCGTGCTGCAGATCATTTCTTATCCTTCATGTCATTGTCTCCCATTTGAAGTCCCGTGGAGCTGAAAGTTTCATACTGACATTGAAGATTAGCTTTGGATAAATGACATGAATTACTGTTTCATTCTTTTCAGCCGCGAGCAGTGAATGTTCTTTTGTTTGTCACTTTGTCTGGATTCAGTTATTTATCTTCCTTTTCTCGTAACTAAATCTCCCATGTCTGCTTTTCCTGTTGATTCTATCTCTTTCCCCTTGATAATTTCTAAAGAAAACAGACATGTTTGGCTTGATTGTGTTTTCCTTAAAGATCCCCTGATGACTCTGCTCTGAAAAACAATTTGGGTGTGATGTTTGTTAAAAACTCCTGAAATCACCTCCTACTTTCCTACAAATACTGTCACTCCTGGACACAAGATATCTGTGTTTGTGCACTGGAGCTTTCAGGTTTCACACACCACACCGTGACTGACCTCCAAACTGGCTGTGACGTGAGAAACTCCTGCTCGTGTGTACTGTACACATATTTAATCTGAGCACATGAACGTGAAAACCACCTTCAGGTGTCAAACCGCACATCAACATCAAAGTGAAGGATCAATAAGTAAAACACATTTTTTTTTTAGCATTAGAGCGCCCCCCACTGGTGACGGTGGGCGTTGTTGTCAGCTCAGCTGTGTTTACTGAACGGTCACAGAAGAAATGATGACATGATAGCTGCTGAGCTTTGTGCTACTGGTAGATTTTCTGTTATTAGAGGAAAACAAACAAACCTCCAGCTCTTCAGAGAGGACCTCCTCTCCAACACTACCAACAACTGGACATGATAAATCCATCCCTAAAACTACTGGAGTCCAGCGACCATTCTCATCACACCTACCTTGGACCAGTTGATGTATTTGTTTTGCAAGATGGCCAACAGTGGCATCTCTATGCAGGTGAGCACGGTGAGCTCCCAGGACAGGTGTAACATCACCCCGAGCATGAGGCAGGTTTTGACTGTGCTGCGAACCGCCGCGTTGGCGTTCAGCGCTACTGTGCGGCCCATCCTGTCCACGTCCGAGTGCAGGCGGGACGAAAGACGTCCTGGGTGGTGAAAGGGAGAAAGTTCAAGAATGTTAAGTGAGTTTTAATGTCCTCTCAGGACGCCTTGTAAATCCTGAGATTTATTAACAGACGTGTGATGTGTTCTTCTCACCGGAGTTGTTCACCTCGAAGAAGTGGACTTCCTGCTGCAGCAGGGTGTGAAACAGAAGATGCTTCAGTCTCCTGTTCAGTCTGGCCAGGGTGCACATAAATATGCCTCCTCTTAAGCCAGAGAACAGAGCGCTGTCAAGATGGAGACATTAAAAATGACAGACAGGTGATTAGAAATCTTTGCTGTTATCAGGAAAAGACAGAGGATGTGTGCAAACAGGTTTCATCTGTTACCTTCCAAGAGAGAAAAGCGCGAGCTGTCCAAGTGCATAAAAGAAGCCGGACTCGAGTACTCGACCTCTTAGCATGTCGATCACATTCCCCTGATACAACGGAATAAATGTATCACCTGTGAGGAGAGATGACACACGTTTATAGGACGTTTCCCTTCCTTTTTGTCGTCACAGCCTGTTTCTGTTTCATACTTACAGACGACACCTAAGATGAGGAAACTGAAAGCTGCGATGAGATAAAGGGTGTCTGGTTTGAAGTATTTCAGCAGCCTCACGAGCAGCCTCATCAGCGTCCCATCACCACACCCCTTCTCCCAAACCACGCAGGCCAGCGACGAGGAGCCCGACACCAGGAGCAGCACGGTGAGGTCCGGATACGGTCCGGTGTAAGGCTCTGAGGGAGGCGCCACGAGGACCCGTCCACTTTCAAACACAGGGAACAGAAGGCAGAGGAGCGCTGCCAACCTGCAGAGCACCGCCCGGTGCTTTCCATCAGTCAGTGTAGAGGTGAACACATGGAGCACGGCCCATTTTACCGCCCCAAAGGCCCACACGCCTGCCAGTCCGCCACAAGTGGAGCACTCGTACAGCACCAGGGTGGCCCACAGGGACAACCACAACCCGGCGTCGAAGAGAAGAATGATTAATCCACATTTAACCACGTGACTCATCTTCCTGCAGGAGGCTGAATCTGATCCTGGAACGACAAATACTCTGTTACACAGGCTACAGGTGGTGGAAAGTAACTAAGATGTGTCATGAATGTCATGAATTAGGACTCCCTGCAGTACCTTTGCGGACCACCTAGGGATCACGAACCTCTGGTTGAAGACCCCTGCTTCCTAATTAGCTTCATTTATTAAAAAAATAAGATGATTTATGAGTTTACCAAACCAAATATTTGTTATTGAATCTGCAAAACAGCCAGTGACTGAAGTTACCAAACACATGTACCTCAAAGCTGTACTTCAATACTTGAGTAAAAGTACTTCAAGTACCTGAAAATGACTTAACAGTACATGAGTACATAGATGAAAGTACTAAACACATATTCCTGACTGTCCTGCTGTACTTGAGTAAATGTACTATCAGTGGAAGTACGGGAACAAAACAGAGTAACATAGAAATACTTAAGTAAAGTACAAGTACACGTCACTTGTAGTCTGTTACAGAAGTACTGTTAGCCAGGTAACGTTAGCTGACGTTTATAGACGACACCTGTAACGTTATGACATACTGCAGCCAATTTGGTGAGCTTGGTAACGTTACATGAACGTTACATGAACGTTACATGAACGCACAGACGCTTTTATAGCAGCTTTTTCGTGAGTCACGTTACTGCAGCTAGCTGCTGTCGGCTAATAACTTCACTAACGCTTCGTCCTGACATGACAGCACCGATCTTTGCTGTTTAAAACAGATAAACTGTGACACGTTGACTCATCCGTGAAGGTTTATGAAGGTGAATTTTAAGAAGACTTACCGGGTTTCTTCTCCAGTCAGCGGTCACGTTTAGCTAAACAGCTGCAGCTACTTTTAGTTTCACTTTCAGTTACAGGTATGGTTGACCTGCGTCGACTCCTCACGCCTGAAACTAAAAGTTAAAACATTAAAAAAATCTGTGCTCATTTTTTTTTTTAGTTATTATCCGTTTTTTTCTGTTACTTGTCTGACTGTTTTGAAGTTTGATGCTTCTACACGGACTTTAACGGCAGCCTGTCGTTTCACACTATGGCCGCTAGATGGCGCCAGTTCGCCTATCTGTGTTCATGTAAACAGAGTTCATCAGGAAGTACTCAGGTGTTTTACTCAAGTAAAAGTACAAATACTACAGTGTAGAAATACTCTGTTACAAGTAATAAAAAAAATGAAAGCAACAAAAATAAAAAGAGGATATTAGTGGATTGTGAGTGTTCATCCAAGTTTAATTCATGTAAGGCTTAGAGTATGTTAGTATGTTTTTAAGTAAACGTTTTAAAAGACAAAGGAAAGTTGTCATGAATCTGGAGTTGGATGTCGTTCTCTCTCCTCTTCGTCTCCTGACATCAATCTCATTCTTGGACTTTTTTTTCCAGTTGTCCACTGTGAAATGCTGATATTTCTTAGCCCGCCTTAAGTGTTTGGCCTTGCTACTCGTCCTCTGAGACCACTACAAGACAGATTGTTGTTTTGGCTTTCTTTATTTAGCACTTTCTGTATCTTTTGGTATGATAAAACACACCTGAGAATGAGAGCGTGTTAATAATAATGCAGGTTTTCTTTGAAGGTTCTCAGTCGTCCAGTTCATCTTTCTTTGAGAAGAGTTAAATCTGAGGCAGTTCGGTTGTAGATCAATGACGAAGTTTCACTTCTGATCCACGAGGCTTCTTCAGTCCTTCTCTTAACTCATCTCAAAGATGAATGATGGTTACCAATGGAGACCACTGTATATTAAAGTATTAAGAAAGTTCTACAGTTGGTAATTTTGCTTTGCTTCTTGGGCGTTTTGATGCAAAATATTCAAATAAATCTGAAAGTGCTAAATGTTTCGATTCACACACAACAAATTCACAACAAGGACACACTTATTGATAGTCAAACATTTATTTTTTCCCCTGATCATAATGTATAAATAAAGAATCTATAATAAAAGTAGAATTTGGCCCAAAGCAAGAAAAAGCCTAAAAAAGTTACTAATAAATCCTCTCTGGTTATGTGTTTTACTGCAGTACAGCTTATACCTGCAATGTATATTTAATTTTCCAGTCACATGTGACATAACATAGCTTTGTTCAATCTTGTACTGGCTGTGTGACAGTCGAGTCACACGAAGGTAAACTCAGTTAAAGTGTCATAAAACGTTTCAGTCTGAACACGAGCTGCTGAATATTCCTCTCGTGAAAGGTTTCAGCCCTGACATTCAATATGAAATCACGCGTTTCTGTCTCCCGGAAGGGTTCGGTGTTATCCTGTGGTTGTGTATAGAAATATACGAGTTATATATAAAAAGGCACTGTTCCATTAACGAATAAAAAGCTTGCAAAACACAAAAATCATGATTCACTGTACAGTACATATTAATTTTCTACATGTGACAGTGAAAGACAAACAGAATAAACCTTTTATCCTCCTTCAATGATCTACAGTAACTCATCAACGTTAGTGTAATATGCTCAGTATGCTGTGTTTAATTGCCTTCTTAGAGATAATGAAATGTCAAAAGACCTGAAAACACCTCTCTAACGAGTCTTCAGTATCGTAGTTTTAGTATCACACCAAAAAACCAAAACCAACAACGAATGCATCCTGCAACGTATCATGTGCATCCAAAACCTGATGTATCATATGTCTCTGTTGTCCAGTGTTGCTTTACTTTATTTGGAAATACTCACTAGATCTCCAAATGTGGATGAATCCACAGCTGGAAACACTATTTCCCTTTGAAACTAGAGTAACCAGCTGTTTCATCAAATGATGACCTGTTTTTAAAGAGTTACATCTTTAGTAGGCCTCAAAGGGTTTGGGAGTGTATCTCAGCTGAGGCTGGTTCCATAAAAGTGTGATTATTATTTTTAACCTACTGGTTCACATTATATTAACGCTTATAATTAAAGTTATGCATAATTAACAGTGGGTGCCGTTACAGATGGCTCGTTTGACCACCTGCCCGCCTCAGGTCCACCGATGACCCACGGGCGGCAGAAGAGGCAACCAACAACAACTACAACCGAAAACCTGTGGGTGACGTCACTGTCCATTCTTTATACTGTTATTGGTCGAGGCACTGAGCTGATCAGCATCAAGGTAAACATTCCTACATAAGTTGGGAAGGAAGGAGTTCGTTGTTGGAGGAACAATCGACCGATCATTGATTCAGAACGGTGACATCATCTTTCTTCTGCATAAAAACAGAAAGTGTGGGAATAATAAAAAAATATATAAATGAAGTGGCCGTGTTTGGTTTGCTCTGTGCTCTGTGCATGATGGGAACTTGAAGGCCACAGCTGATATGATCAGTTGTGTTAATCTGGACGTGATAACACTTTGTTGGTTTTGGTCTTTTGAGATTTGTTGACAAAAGGAAACCTAATCCAGAATAAATAACAGGCTTCTCCTCGCTCTTTCTACTCCACTGTGTGTTCCTCACTTTGATATTACGACTAAATATTCTTTGTATTTGATTACAACCACTCAGGCTACCGTCTCATTATTCTACTCAGACCATATCATATGCTAACACACCATTAAACACACCACTGCAGCAACATCTAGAGAGCAATCTGAGTAATTTCTTCAACAAAGGATCATGGATGTCTGTTGGCTTGATAAAGTGAGATACCTCATATATATATGTGTATATATATAGACAGATGAGTGATCAGCAGCATTTTTACGATAAACGGTACAATCACATTGTAGTTGTAAGTGCACATCTCTTCATTTTGGTACGTAGGATCGAGTCCGACCTCGATCAAACAGTGCAAATTACTGACAGTGTTTGTTTTGGCTTTTTATGGCGTGCCAGATGGCGAGGGTTCATCACACGAGGACGCTTCAGTTCAGTTCAGTTCAGGTAAAGGTGAGGAGGTGAAAGCTGTCTCACCGAGGGCGGGTGTGATGTGTGTTAAGAGGGGCGCACAGTGTAAGCAGGTTCAGACGCTGGTGATATACTCCGCGCCGTTAGACGAGGACTTGTCTTTGTCTCCCTCCGTGGGCACGCTGCTGTACTGACAGCCGGGAACAATATTTATAGCAGATCTGGCTGGTTCAGGCTGTGAGGCTGGTTGACATGGCTTCGACCATTTTTTGTCCCTTTTATCCAGCCACCAAAAAGACACCATGAGGAACACGGCAGACGAGGCAACGACGGCACTGCAGGCAAAGAAGACGTGGTAGTACTGGCCTGTCCTGTCAACCAGGACTCCTGCAGCAAAGAAGAAAAAACATCAATAACTTTGGCATTTCATGCTGCAACTTTTCTTGATGACATTTTATTTTACCGCTCCCTAAATTTATAAGAATGTTCCTGCATAACTGACTACAGGAAAAGCATAGCGTAGTGGTGATAAGACAAATCTGAGGGGTGAAAAGATGTTTCTGCTGCATCAATAACAGCTGTTGGAGACAGTGCAACCAAGGATGAGGCATTCTAGACATTCCTGCATTTTTTTTTGGGAATCGCTGACCTCTTTTAGCTTGAAAGTTTGAATTTGTCTACATGCATGTATATAATTCAAGTTTTAAATGGAGCAACTCGATAAAATTCATCTGCTTTTAAACTCAGCACAGCTGCGATACACAACAGCCGTCTCAGATGGCTCTCTGTAAAGAAGCGATATCATATGTGCATACTTGCTTAATAACCAGTTTCCCTGTGGTATGTATCACGTCGAAGAGCTAACCGTGCGTGCCTAAAGTGAGTCTGTAGTGACTTGTACCTGTGGTTACATCACAGCCTGATTTTAAGAGCCGGAGCTGTTATTTGAGACGAGACTCTGCCCTTTCCCCCCACTCTGCTGCACACTGAACTAAAGTTCACTCCTACAGAAGGACTCGCAGTACATTTACTCAAGTACTGTGCAAAGTACAAATTTAAAAAGGTATTTGTACTTTATTCCAGTTTGATCCAGATGAATTCTACTATTTCTCCACCACATCTCAGAGACTGTGCTTTTTACTCCACTACAGCTTCAGATCAGGGTTCGTAATGGGTTGAGAAAATTAAATAGAAGATAAGATAAATAAATGTAAGGCTACAAACACGATGATCTTATGAACCATGATGCATTAAACTAACCAGCAGTGCATAAAGTAGTTAAACTGAGCTCAACCTTCAACATCTACAACATTAAAATGCAACATACGCATGGAATATTAACCCAGAAACATCACAGAGAACAGGAAATCACAGGCAGGGAACATTTTACTGCACTGTGAGTACTTTTTAATATCAATACTTTCACTTAAGTAAAAGATCTGAGTACTTCTTCCACCGCTGCTTCCTTGTTTCTTTTGTTCTCTGTGCTGCAGCCATATTGACTGAGGTTATTTACAGCAACAGCCTCGAGCAGGAGGCTGTTCTCGTATTTCTGCCATTCATACGACACACACGCACACAAGCATAAACACCACATGCAGGAAAATATCCTCTGGCTACATGTGTGTGTGTGTTTGGTAAGCTTTCTGGTGTTTTTGGTCATCAGATTGATGATTTAAAGCAGGAAAAGATGCAGGAGTGAGCGTAAAGAGCCACTCTTTCGCTCTGGAGGTTTAAATCATTTCATTTGCTTTCCACACAGTCAAATCAGCAGAGGTAATCAAAATCTAGAGGACATAACAGGCATGACTTGGCTTGTGACTCATTAAAACTAGGCCACACCAGCCTTCCTCGGCCCCAGACGGATGATGAAAGGCTCAGGTTCAGCTGACTCCCAGTTGCATACAGCATTAAGTAATTCAAAGCCACTGCTGTTTTCAGCTGAATCAAACTGTTTACATCTACCTGAACCCTGTAAATCTAGATTTTCCGATCATAACATGATTGTGTCCTACATTTCCCACCATATTTGTGCTCTCCATCTCATCTTCTCTGCTCTCTCTCTGTGTTTACCTGCCAGTGGAGGTCCAATGAGCAGCGTGATGCTCTCCATGATAGCGAGCAGGCCCAGAGCCGAGGGGAAGCGGCTCATCTCCACAATATCCATGAGGACGGTGAACATCAGGGAGCCCACCACGCTCATGGACAACCCGTAGACGGCCACATAAGTCAGCAGTACAGTAAAGCTGGGCCCGATACAGCAGATGCTGTTGCTTAGCCCGTTGACCAGCAGAGCCGAGGCAAACACGTAAACGTGTCGCCCTTTGAACCAGGGCATGTTGAAGATGATGCCAAACGCTGGCCTCACCACGATGTTAACGACACCCAGGATGGAGAGCAGCAGTGCGGCCCGGCCCTGCTCCATGTTGTTTGCTGTGGCGTACGGAACAAGATACACCAAGGGCACCACAAACCCGAGCATCATCCAGGTGATGCCTATAGCGTACACACAGTAACGTGAATTGTTGCAGAACTGATCAAAGGCCATGTGTTTGCTCAAGGAAGCCACCAGGAAGCTCCACGTCCTTCGCACCCACCCTTTCCCCTCCTTCGCATCTTCCTCCTCTGGCGGAGGGGGTCCGTGGTTCATCAGCGGCTGGCCTCGGCGCCTGTTGGGCTGGAGGGGCCTCATCACGGCGCCGCACACGCAGCAGTTAAGCAGGACAGCCCCCAAAATGAGGAAACTTCCCCTCCAGCCAAACTCTCCGTGGAGGTAGTTACCGAGGACGGGCAGAGTGCACAGTCCCAAAGCGGTGCCTGTGGACGACATGGCGTTAGCAAACGCACGGCGACGCACAAAGTAGTGCCCGAGGATCGTCACGGCTGGCTGGAAGCTGAAGCAGAAACCAAGACCTGTAACCATAGAAGAAGACGTTAGGACAACAGCAGGGACAGCATTGTGTTTATTGATTTAAAAATGTATCTATAGCAAAGTATTCTGGACACTCAACTCAACACTTTTTCTGTCCTGTCTGTGTCGTGTGAGGCCGTGTTCCCATTCCCAAATCTCAGAAATTACTTTAGCAACTACAATCTTTGTTACACGTAACGGCCCAAAATATGAAAATCAGACTAAAGCTGGAATAAAGTGGAAGTTCAAAGTGATTTTATTTATAGTTTAAAGCTCTGTTACTTCATTTTTTGGCCACATGGAGGCAGAAAACGAGTACCACTGACGGGTACGCAGAGGAATCTGCTGTTGTCGATCTATTTTTAATTTAATCTAATTTAAAAACATATTATTCTATTAAAATACTGCAAAGTGTCTAATAAAAAATAAACCGAGATCTCTCGAATGTAAGTAAAAAAATAAGCCTTCCATTTCCTGTAATATTTTGTGTGAACATCAGCCTGATGCGTAGTCACGATTATAAACGTAGCACGCACATACATCCGTGATTAGCCACGAGCTAAAATGGGCCAGTTAGACAGTAAATGGAGGTTAAATGAACGCTTCGAGAACTCGTGTACTGTAATCGTGGCTCCAAACAGGAAATATTAGTGCAGATCAGGATCATTAGCTCTGGTTCTTGAACCGGTTCTGTTCAACAGTCAACAATAAATGATCTTGAATGAAACAGAGGACTGTCTGATGAATATAAGTCCAATGTTTCCGCTTTCTTTCCCAGGTAACTGCGTTTTCCTGGAGAGGTAGTGTACATCATCATCATCATCATCATCATCGAGTGTCAGGTCAGGATAATAAAGCTGCTGTATGTTTGCTGACCTGTAATAACCCCAGCGGTGATGTAGAGCTCGCTGATGGACTGGGTAAACGAACTTGCAGCCATTCCAAGCCCACTCAGGACTCCACCCAACATGACTGTCGCTCGGCAACCGAGTCTCCCCACCAGCACGCTACAGAAAGGACCTGTGGATCAAATGTAATGCTCTTATTTTAATGCATACTGGAGCAGAAACGGGACAAAGGCTTACATAGCAGAGGGGTGAGGTCACTTTACTTAATCCTGTCCTGCAGCAGGTTTCACATATCTTGAGTTTAGCTGCTGAAAGCACAAGAGAAAATATGTTTGCTCTTTTAGCGTATGAGTTGACCCATATTTCATGAAGTCAGCATGGAAATATACTCAGATTATCTCTAACACATCATTTTGCCTCAGTTGCTGCTTATAAATAATGTCAGCCCGAAGCCTCAGTGCTAAAAGCAGTGGGGTATTCTGGTTAAAGGTCGCCAACAGGGGTGGTAAACTCAACACACACACGGGAGGTGCCTTTGTTGTTAGGCAACATGGCTGCATGGTACAGATGGAGATAATACCTGGAGCTAACCGAGCCCACACACACACAGAGCGCTGATTCACCACACATCATACTTTGTAATATTCTGCATCGGTTTCAGGTCATGACCACGTCACAACTTTGGCTGATCTTGGTTAAACTGTCAGATCAGGAATTTTTTTTGAAGGTGTTTGTCTCCAAAAACCACGAGAAGTGTTCACAGTTATCACATCCTCCCACACTGTGGTATATCTGAATACTCCTCTGCATACCTCCACTTCATTTCTAATGCGTCAGTGATAAGGTCTCAGCCATTAGGACATTGATTCTCACTGAAGTTGTAAACCTTTTAAAAGTAGCTCTCAACAATATACATGACTCTATATTTTTAAGCTGCTGGGCCCTGTAGTTTTAATCAAACGTTACTCAAACTGGAGTAAACAGTGCGTTTGTTGGGGGGGGGGGGACTATTTTAAGCAGCGGATTAATCCACATTTGGTGCTCTGGTGTGTATTTGTGGCAGCAGGACGGTGTGTGTGTTCATGGTAATGAAGGAACATGTCATCTGGTCGTGGCTCGCTGATGTGTTTTTAATTATTATTGGACAACAATGGAGCTCTGTGGCACAGAGGACGGAGATAAGATAAGACATAACAGGCTGTGATACACAGACGTCTGTTCGATTTGATTCTGATCTAGAAAAATATAGATTTATCCTTTAAATGTAGAGTACAGAAATACATTATGCGTGCACTGCTTCATTTGTTGTGGCTTTTTCATGAAAATAATCTTTAAAAAAAAGGTTCATATTTCATTATTTTTATTTAATTTATTGCCCCTTGTAAGAGCCGCTTAAGTCACAGATCTCTATTTACTAAGAAAAATGTTGTTATGACATGCTAGTTAAGTTCTTCTAGTATTTATGTGTATATATAATGTATATGTAGATTAGTGGACAACATTGTAAGTCAGTTTAAAACAGGTTTGAGTGCACATGGGTGCAGAAAGATGCTACAATAAGCTAGGAAGTCAGCTGGGCACAGGTTTTTGACAGTATAATCCACAATATCAAGTCGGGTTGAGATGTGGGGATAATTCTGGATTATTTTAGTAAAAATATAAGTTGTTAATGCTCAATAAATGATCCTTCAAGTTTACCATCCTCGATTCTTTGTGATTACAGTGAATTTCACAAGAATACTGGATCAAGTTTATGGATATGAGTCACTCAGCAGTCACTTCTCATAACTAATCATACACTTATTTTTCCATGGTATAACACATTTTTTATCCAGTTCTCGAGAAAAACACGAAGGTCTTTTCATCAGAAATCGGGCATTAGTGAATCAGACGTCGAACACACAACTGATTTGTGCCAAACAAAATTCAACACCAGCTCAAGGTTGTGTTTTCAGGCAGGTAGGGAAGGAAGGTGGGAGGGTTGATATCACCGGTACGGATTTGATGAAAACCAGTGCAAGAGGTAATTACTGACCACGTCCACAGTGAAACTATCAAACTACATTTGATAGTTTTTTACCCTCAAACTCTCTGTGACTAGTCTTGGACACCAATAAACAGAATAAAGTGTGCAACAGTCACCGTGCTATATCAGTTAGTTATTGTATAGTTTGTCCACCTTGATCCTCTGTATTGACTTTATGTGCCCTCGCAGAGCCAACACTACTTCCCCGTTTCATGCAGGTTACATAATCAAGGAAGGAAGTTAGCATTACAGGCTGAAGAGAGATCCTCTGTGCACCACTATGAGAAGCTCCATGACAAGATTCTCAAGAGTCCAACATCAGTTACACTCCTGAAACAGAGGTTTTGATGCCATTTATGGCCGGTATTTACATCTCTATGTGGTACTTTCATTAATATGCCTACCTATGTACAAGCAGATCACAGGAAACGTGCAACATTTTTACTTTTATCTCACTGATATCAGTTTTAAATGTTTCAGGGAGTAACTGGACAACAAAGGTCCCTGTTTCTGCCTACCTTTCTGGTCAGAAATATAGAAGAATATTAATTAAAGTCTTGTTTATATATGACATTTTTTATCAATATAACATCTAATTATTAGTTCTAGTGATCGAAATATGACAAACACTGTGTCTAAAGCTCTACTGAAAGAGATCCAGAGCATGAAACTTTAATATCTTTTAAAGCAATCCTCTACTTTTGGCTACAAGTGATCCAGGGTAATGGGAAGTGTAGATGAGTGACTGAGTCAGCAGGACAATGGTTAGAAATCTCCCCACACAGCAATATCTATCAAAGGCTTGCCAACATTAGCCACCATATACCACATCTGAGTGTATTGATTTAAGCAAGGGTGTGTGTTATTGTTCATGACTTCAGCGTCTGTGCTATTTCTTCTTTTCAGTCACACGGCGTCCCTTTAAGGTTCGAATTATAACTTCTTTGTGAGTTCTTGGTGTGTAGAGTACTCAAGTCCCTCTGGGTTGTGGGAAATAAGCGGGTTAGTACTTTCTCATGAAATAATCTTCTTTAAAACAACAACAGCAACACAGCAGGACATGTTTAAAAAAAAACACACACAGAGTCTCTCTCTGGTTTTATATTTCCACTTATGAGGTAAGGGCGCAAATAATATGATAATATAGTGACATTATTCCTGCGCTTGTCCCTCTTTTACTATTTTTTTTTATAAATAATTCAGGTCAAGACGTGAAAGATGCTCATTAATGTTTCTATGCAGACGTTTTGCTGGCACATTTTTAACTATATTGGATCACGGAGATCTTTTGTACATGCATGCCCGTGTTCAGACATTACATATGATGGACACAGCTCACCGTGCTTCTCTCAGCTAATTAAAGGCCTGACTCACCACTGCTCACACTCGGGTAGCATGGTCTTGTTTGACTAAAAGGGGCACACGCTGGTATATTTTCATATACAAAGAGCTCCCATCTTATCTATGTACACACTCAAAAGTGTGATGGACAGTACTCGCTGCGATCAAGGGACAGCGTTTGGATACTCGTCTACCTCAGAGTGTTTTACAGAACATTGCTTAAACCGATTTTGTTGAATTTGTGGCTTGTACAGCACTTTTATTATGTATTTAGATTGCTATGTGTTTTAATCCTGTCTGTCTGTTTTGTTTCCGTTTTAATGAATTGTTCTTAGTTTGTGCTGCTGCCTGTCTTGACCAGAAGTTCCTGGTTAAATAAATAATAAATCCAATTAAAATATATTACGTACCATGATAAAGAAATAAAGAAATGGAGGTGTATCATGATGCACTAGGCACAACATTTAAAGTAATCTACACACTAACGTTACTTTACCTCCTGCATGGAGCACTGACGTCATGATGGAGGGCACCCAGGACGTTTCGCTGTTGGACGCATCAAACTCATTCTGCAGGTCGGTGTAGAAGATTCCCACACAGGACGGGAACGCCAGGGTCAAAGCCAGGACCATGATGGTGGCAACCAGCACCACCCAGCCCCAACCGCCATCTGGAGCCGTGACTGGCCCTGTTACAGCCACAGAGCCCCCGCGTTCACCTCCCCGTCCCCCTTCCTCGGATTCACAGTCGTTGACCTCTGGAGCTCTCTCATGCTCCATGCTTTTATCATTGGCGTCCTCACAAACAACGGAGGCCTCAGAGTGGAGGGAGCGATCGCTTGTCCCACTGATTCCATTTCTCTGAGTCATTTTCTCCTCGGCTGTTCGGGCAGGATTCCTGTGTTAGCTCTGCAGGGTGTGTAGTGACTTGTGTGGCCCATGACACTTTAACTGTAGCTGCCACCTTTCAGGTCACCTGTAACGACAAAGCAAACCATCCATCAGATTGTATGAAGCAGGTGAAGGGTGAGCGGTTCTACACATCAGCGTGTTAGCATTGTTATCAGCTTCACACGTCACATCACACAGACTACGTCCATGCAATGACCGAGTACAGCCTAAAAGAGCCGGCACGCAGCTGTCGACTCTTTACCTTACGAGGTGGCTAGGGAACAATCAGCGTTACAACTTTATGTAGGGGAAATGTCATCTTTCATGTAGCGCGATTCTGCATTGAGTACAATGATCTCCTATTCTAGCTGCCAGCTCAGTACTGTGTCTGTCCTGTCTACGGTTTACTGACTGTACATGAACTGTCTGAAGTGACTGTTTGCACGGAAACAACAATGGCGGATGGTTTCCAACGAACATGGTGCTGCATAACAAACAATTGATTATTTGTTTGGCTGCTAAATGTTCCACTGCGTTCACCAGCTGTTCACCATTTGTTCTGCTTTTTGGTCGTGGGCAGGTAGAATACAGTAAGCGCTGCTGCTTAAAAGACGCATGTGAGTGAAAGAACAATTTCCCATTGGGGATTAATAAAGTGAGTCTTCTTCTAGAGCTGAGAGGAAGTCAGGTGTATATGATTAATGTAAAAAATATTGATTAAAGCAGATATAAAAGAGGTTCATGACAGACACCCTCTTCCTCCGGTTGGACTCTGAAACAGTCAACAGCTGGTCACCAGATCTCATCCTGTGAGCATCATTGTGTGGAAAGCGTTATAACAATTTTCAAATGACCCTTCAGTAAGGAAGACTGGATTCGAAGTATCAAAGTTTAAATTAAATTTATTATTCTTGTACAAGAAGGAGCGTTTAACAGTGCAACACAGAGAAAAAGGCTCCCTGTGGAGCTCTAACAGTTGGTTCTTATACAATCGATAATGGGCTGGGAGTCAGCATATCCCCAATCTAAATGTCACCTCGTTGAGGGTCATGGACAGGTCAGAGATGAGGAGTAGGAACTCACTTTATATGCTGCTAAAATCTTCATAGAGACTTAAATTAGATTCAAGAACCCATCAAGACTTCTTTGTCTCTTGTGCAGACTGCAAACCCCAAAGGGATCTGCAGCGGCTCATTTCCTGTAGGTGCTCCGGGGCTAGTATCAGCATTTAAAAATCAGAAAATGACATCCAGGACTTTATGACTGCGGGTCAGGCTGTGAGTGAGTTAACAAAGGAGAGGTCTGATTGGGTGTGAGGAATCTGGCTAGCATGAGACTAACATAAACTTGTGAAATACCTCGAATGAAAAGACCACTGTGCAAATGTTCCAGTTGAATTTCCCCCTCTGAATAATCTTAATGCCATTTCCAGATGTACCAGCTATTGAGCAGATCGTCCTCATCCTGAGACCCTGAGAGCACAATGCCACTGCACTCAGCCCACTTCATGAGCAGGAGCAGGCTCAGTTTTGACATGCAGATTCTCACCGTTGAATTCAAACAGTCTGGAACAAAACCCACCTTAAAACAATTCAAATACAACATGTTAAATAGTGACCAGGGCAGGTCTTTCCAGTCTTTATGCTAAGCTCATCAGCTTTTGGCTGGTGAATATACATGTTTCCAAGATGACAAAGCTTTCTTTAAGAAAGTTTCTGTGCTAATAAAAGCTAAGATTAGCGATGTAAGGCTAAGATGTTGATCTATTGTTTCTTCTTCTAGTGTTTTCGCTAATTTGATGCATAGACTGGCTTTTCTTTGTCGACATTTAACTTCTCAAAACTGCTAACAAAACCCAACAAGGTTAGTCAGAACCGAGCGCCAACCTCCGTGGCTGAGAAATGAAGCGTCCAACTTGAGGCTGGCTCCAGAAGAAGCGAGTCAGTCTCCATAAGTCCCCATGTTCAAATGTCCAACTTCACAGCAGAAATAAACATGTTTAAGAGCGTGGACGCTTTGATTGACAGGTAAGTACTGTTACAGGTGGCTTGTTTGAGCAACCAGGCGTCATTTGACGGTTGAACCTTTAAGGGGACATGATACACATGATGTGTGACTGCCTGATCAGCCCTTTATATCCCTCCTCTGTGTGTAAAGGTTCAGTGAAAGGGGGAAGCTATCTCAGCAATCTGAGCCACCAAAGCCATGAATGACATTTCAGTTCCTGCAGCCTTACTTCCTCTTCTACATCTTATTAAAGGAGTCAGGAGGGAGGAGGGAAGGTGTTGGGAGAATATCATTTCTCCCATGACAAATAAAAGTGATGCTGAGCATCCGATCTTCCCTGTGGGACAGCCCGAGGACGGATGAGAGCGCTGCGTAATTGTCGCCTGTTTTACATGTCGGGTAGTGGAATTTGTTTACCGGCTGCACAAAGGAAGCTTTATCAGCTTTTTATATATGTACTCTGTGCATGTTTCCACTGTAATAACACGTAGTCTTCTTTGGGGAGCGTCACCCACGTGGCAAATCGTTGTTTTTTCGGCTTGTTTGCGGATGAAGAGCTCACCAAAGCGCGTATTTTCACTCTGAGCCCAACCGCAGCTCTGTCCGATCAAATCAGCTCCACTAAAAGTGTCTTGAAATGAATAAATGACCCACATTTCCTCTTTGCTCCCATCGACCCTCATGCATCTATTTCCCGGACATCAACAGCGCAGCACTTTCAGAGCAAAGAGTGAGCGATGAACCCAGAGTATCTTCACATTTAAAAACAAACATATCTCACCTTCTTTATGCTGATTCTACCTCCGTCCAACACACACACACTCTCACACACACACAAGTCGCTCCTCGATGACTCCCCCTGAGAAGCGACTGCTGCTGCTGGGCTGTCTCCCCCTCTCTCTGTCCTCGTCACGGAGCTCCAGCGTCCACCCGCGGTGGGAGGAGACTCTTAACGTGTCCTCCTGCCTCAGAGCGATGGATGCGGGCTGTGCTGTGCAGGCCCCAGCCTCAGGTCTAATACCACAACACACACAGACACACACAGGGCTGACAGGTGCGTTAAGAGCCATAATGGTGGACACATTTTAAGTACTTAACTTGAGTGTTTCCATTTTATCCTGCTACTGTTTAATCTACATTGTACTTCTAAACATATTTTGTCATTTTTAGGAGGATCTGTTGGCAGGAATGGAATATAATATTGTTTTAATTAGTGTATAATCACCAGAACACAAGAATCTGTGTGTTTTTGTTGAGCCCTTTATATCTACAGTGAGAGCGGGTCCTCTTCCACGGAGTCCGCCATTTTTCTACAGTAGCCCAGAGCAGACAAACTAAACAAACTCTGATCTACATATGGCCTCCTGTTTTTAACGTGAATTTGCCAACCACATTTCTTCTTACATGTTTGGAAGGAAAGGGTGAGGCTGGAGTATTCATCTGGTTGCATCCTGCAGCTAAATCCTACACACTGGCCTTACGTTAGATTTTACTACCATCATCATCATCATCATCATCATCTTATCTCATGAGCATGTTGGCATCAAGCGGTGACCTCCGTTGCTGCAAAATGAAGCCAAAAACCCTGCAGTTCCTCAAACGTCCACTTGAGGCTGGTTCCAGAAGTGAGTCAGTCTCCATAAGTCCCCATGTTAAAATGTGTGTCTCTGAAATATGTTGCTGTTGAGCTCCTTCAAATGTATTTATTTAATGTTTTGAGCAGCACAAACAAAACTGGAACTCACCTTCTTTGTTCTGAAGTGGCAAAACATCTTCAAGATATCTCAAAACTTTGGCACAACTTAATATTTACTGTGATGTTTGAGGCTGTAACGTGTGTTCACTACACCGTCAGCGATGTAAATATAAGCAAATCGTGATTAGTAGTGTAATCGTGGCTGGTGGGATGAGTTCCTAAGACAGAAAACAAAACCAACAGAGCAGTCAGCGAGGCACATTTTAAAACACAGACACATTTTATGATTAAAAACCAGACAGGGTTTTTTGTTAAAATTGTTACATGTAAAGAAACAACATCGGTAGACAAAATTCAAAAAATATAAAATAAATAAAAGTGAAACAAACAAAACAAAAATCGGACAAAAATGTTTGTTTTTTTGTCAGCTTCCAAACAGTTTCTCCACAGTCTCCATTAACAATATTCACATTTGACATCAATACTGTTGATAAATGAACACAAAGTAACTGTTAATAGGTGACTTTTTTTTCTTCAATACGTCTAAATGAGTGTACAAGTGTGCGTGTTCACAAACGCATGCAGGTGTTTTACAGATTAAACTGGCAAAAAATGATCCATGAATTTAAAAAAAAAAAACAAACTTTCTTTTTGTGTGTTGACCTGCGGGTTTGCGTAAATGCTATATAAATATAAACCAAGGTTAAGAGGAGGTGGTGGTGGTGGGGGGGTTATAATCTGCAATCTGATTGGTTGGTTAATTAGCGTTCAAAGCTACGACGTTTAGGTTAAACTGACAATGACAAAGATACAAAAACAACAAAGAAAACAGAACATGTGAGTAGAGAATGTGTCTAGTTGTAGACCTTACTGTTTCCACACAAGAAATCTACACCTACATACCACAGAGCCATGCCTTCCCTCTGCTCGCCCCACCATGCATCACAGACACTTTGCACTAACACGGAGGTCAGACAAAATCCAGTACACGACATCATAATCTCTAGAACAATGCATGCTCTCGTGTTTTCACGTGCCCAAACAACAGATATATATATATATATAATTTTTTTTTTTTGCAGATTTGTTAAAAATTGCACATTTTATCTGGAGACTAACTAGTGCAGGTGAACGTAAAAGATTAATGGTCAAAAGTTTTTGTTAAAAAATGGGTGCTTGATTCAAATGTTTGGATAATCACACTGCAGAGTTCGGCTAGGTCAGTCGTTCCCAAACTTCCCGCTTAAAGTGAAGCAACCTCGTCACCCGCGGGTTAGCGTGCAACCAAGTTCCCTGATCTTATTTAAATCATTTATTAGTTTCCTCAAAAAGTAAATCTGTACGGTAATTCACAAGAAACAAGGTTAAGGTTAAGCAAGCATGGCTAACGCGATTTTTAAATTTTTTTTAAAGGTCACAAGATGATTTCAAATCTTCAGTTTGGGAACAACTGAACCGTGCGACCAAAAAGGTTAAAGATAAAACTGGGTTTCACAAAAGGTGACAGGTACAGTTAAGTGCTTTAAAAGGTTGATTACACACATCTAAAAAATCCAATCTGGCTTCAGCATGCAACTCAAGAAAAGAAAGAGAAGCCAAATGACGGCAAGTTTATAGTCAAATCGCTTTCCGATAACAAGTGCACTGCTGGAGTTTTACTAAGATAAAAGCAGAGGAGGGAAACCTGCTTTTGACCGGCGCTCCCCGCTTCCCCCCCGATTTGGTAAGGCCGTAAACACGATGCGAGCGTTTACGGCAGATTCAGACAAAAATTTTTGAACCATCGGGAGCGTAAGGGACTGTGGGTGGATTTAGCTCAAAAGCAATGGCACAAAGAAAGCAGCTGGTGGTTCATTTTCAGTTTGTCGGTATGTATCGTAAAACATAAAACAATGCAAAGGCAGGGGGAGGACGGTGGATTCGTTTGGCTTGCCTCTCACTGAAACACCAACAATAGAAAACAAGCTAAAGACCGCATTATACATCATATACCTCAGGTGAGGTGCCTCCTGGCTTTTTTTTAAGGTATGAGAGGCACCTCATGATAAGAGAGAGAGAGAGAGAGAGAGAGAGAGAGAAAGAGAGAGAGAGGGGAGAACAACTGTGCACAACACAGGTCAAAAGGCACAACACCGGACACAGACGAAGGGGGAAACAACACCCAAGGTGCTTTTGCAAAAGGCCCAGAGAACGACAAGGGTAGAAAACTAAACTAAATTAAAGAAAAGTGCTCCTCAATGAGACGTTTGGGCGTTTTAGATTAGCAGAATAAAACTGCACAACACAGTTTAGAGGAAAGAAAAACCAAAGAAGTCACATCAAAGTTTGAGCTCAGAGGCCTGACTTGAGCACGGTCAGGTCAGGGAGCATGACAACAGCAAAGGTACAGTTTTTCTCAGGTTAAATGCATTCTTTTTGTTCATGCTTGATATAACATAAATGCATCAAATATGTTTTTATAAATACAAAGATTAAAAGTGATCCATGATAAAGATCGGACGCACCTTAGCTTTCGGGGATTTAAAATGTGAGTTCGGTCTGCACGATGGGCGACGACGACGACGACATGTTTCTCCATCTGATATGTGTAAATATGGCTCAAACTTTGCATTAAGTTGCTCATATGACAAGGCCGCATTTACGACAGTAACAACATACTCACACCTGTCAACACGGAGTGTAGAGCTGAAACGATTAGTCAGTTAATCCATCAGTTAATTGACAGAAGTTTTTTTTTTACTGTTGCAATATAATAGAGTCACTAATTAACCTGTTAATGTCTTAGGACTGTGGGAGGAAGCCGGAGGACCAGGAGAAAAGCCCGAGCCGAGGTTCGAACCAGGACCCTTCTGCACGCTAACATTTTGTATCCTCAACCTCAACAGTTAATCTGCAGATTACAGTCTCAAGTCACAGATCAACAGTTCAGTCTGTAAAATGAAGGAAAAAATGTCAAAATATTCAAGAAAAGCTCAGGTTACTTTTGGTATCTTATCTGTAACCGCTTCTCCTCATCAGGGTCACACGGTGGCCTAAGGTGAGAGGCGGGGTACACCCTGGACAAGTCGCCAGTTCATCACAGGACACATAGAGACAAACAACCATTCACACTCACATTCACACCTACGGACAATTTAGAGTCACCAATTAACCTGTTAAGTGCATGTCTGTGGACTGTGGGAGGAAGACAGAGTACCCAAAGAGAACTCCACTCTTTACGATGCAAACTCCGCACACAGAGGCCGAGTCGAGGTTCGAACCAGGAACCTTCTTGCTGTGAGGTCGCCCTATTATCTGACATTTTATATCCTAAAACCTCGAACCTCGGCTGAGGCTTTCTGTGTGGAGTTTGCATGTTCTCTCCTCCCACAGTCCATAGACATTGACTTAACAGGTTAAGTGGTGACTCTAAATTGTCCGTAGGTGCGAATGTGAGTGTGAATGTTTGTTTGTCTCTGTGTGTCCTGTGATGAACTGGCGACTTGTCCGCGGTGTACCCCGCCTCTCGCCCTAAATCAGCTGGGATTGGCTCCAGCTCCCACCGTGTGACCCTGATGAGGATAAACAGTTCGAGAAATTTAACGGGAAATATAGTTTGGTGACTGCTGAGGTTCTCTCACAAGGATTTTTATAATAGTTTAGTCAATAAAACAGTTAACTGACCGATCATTTCAGCTCTTCCCTGCGTTCATTCTCACCATGAAATCACAGACGTGTGCGTATACATTGTTACAAGTCGTTATAAACAACGCTATCACACAGCAACTTAACGTCGAGTATATTTCAAGAGAAACATACTTTGGCCAAGTTGGTACCTGTCTGCTGGCACAGAAAAACAAAAAGTCACATAACGTCTGTAAAAATAAAAATAAAAAAAGGCTTTCCTCTGAAGACACTTCCCATCTGGTGGTAGGTTCACTGACAGTATGTAAAATTCCTGTGATAATATAATGTAGGCTCAGGTATCTCAGGGCTTTTTAAGTGTGAGGAGTACAATTCAGCTTGCGCCACGGTTGCTACAAGTGCTGCAGAAATGTAAAGACGAGATTCGGGTGTCGAGTTAAGGACTGGCAACAGAGGCAGCTGCAGAGTGAGTGAGTATTGGCATGAGAGTAGCACGTAAGGAGGGGAGGGGGGGGTTTGAGGCAATGTACAAAAATGGCCACGGTCCAATGCCGCCACGCCACGCCACGCCACGCCGGGCTTTGTCTGGACGAATGGCAATGACGGTAGTTTTCCTTATCCCTAATTACAATTTTAAGATATGCAAGAGATCAAAAGTATTTCAGAGAAAACGTGTCGACAGTATCTTGTTTTTGTGTTTTTTTTTCTCGAGTAGCTGAAAAAAACTTGCGTGATCTTTTTCTTCGTCGTGGACAGAAAAGCAGAGAGAGGCACTGCATACACGTTAACTCACATCCACGTGGACCGGGTGGGAAACCTTCAGGAAAACTGTGTATGGAAAAAAAAAAAAAGATATTTTCTCCGTTGTTTAAATACTCACCCACCAGAATATGTAAATATATGACAACTATGATACAGAAAAATCAATAATTACACCATTTGCATTCAATTTTTCATATAATTTCATCATGTAGCCTATATAGATTTATATAGATTCCTCACATGCCTTGACAAATTGTACACAGGTGTAGTCTTTTTTTTTTTTTTTCTTTTTTGTTTTTGTCTTTTGTTTTCTTTTGCGTGGAAGTTTTTCTCCCCGCGAGGGCCGAGATCGAGCCTGAAAACAGGAAACGTGAGGACCGGAACCAGGACGCGGCGTCTGCGAGATGAAACGCCACATCACTCGTTTTTTTTTTTAAAGACTCGAAGGGAGCAGAGGAGCGTCACGCTGCGTCTCGAACCTCCTGGCTTGAGGGAAGTCTGGGAGTGCAGACGGCGGAGACGACGGCGGGCGCCAAACGCTCGCTCCGGTAACAGGATTCAGGTAAAGACAGAGAGAGAGAGGCTCAGTCAGTGGAGTTGTGTTCATTCCTTTATGTCCTTTTGAGAGTCCTGAGGAGATTTCTGCAGAGTTGACAGAGCCGTAAGAGAGAGGAAGTATCCTGTCTGTTAATAGTGATGATGATAATGATGATAATGACTTACAGTAGCTCTGTGCTGGGCGTCCACATCCACTGACAATAATAATAATAATAATAATAATAATGAGGGGCTACAATCAGCACCGTAGCCTGCACCACAGTGACACTGACCATCAAGAAGCTGCTGTGAGGAAAACAACTCTCTTGTATTCCCTTTTAAACTCCCCGTGAAGTTTTCCACAGCCCGCGACCGACGAGGAGAAGAAACAAGAAGACAAGTCAGGGTCGTCGTGTTGCAGCACTGGAGGAGGAGAAGGAGAAGGAGGAGGAGGAGGAGGAGGAGGAGGAGGAGGCCGTCGGGGAGCCCCCGCTGTGGAAAGGCACACCAGAGGAGGAGGGAAGGGAGCCGATGATGATGATGGCGAAGGCGGTAAAGAGGAGGAGGAGGGTAAACTCGTGGATCTTGATGGTAAAACTGGAGGAAATGTCGATGTTATTGTTTTTGTTGTTTAAGTGTTATTTAGCTCGGCGTCTGGCTCTCTTCACATCCGCGAGCCTCGCTCTTGAAGGATCTGAGAGGACAGAAAGAGAAAATAAAGTTAAAGTCTCAAACTGACAGACAACTTATTCCTGTCTTCCTGTGTGTGTGGAGGTAATTAAAGGATACATGTGGTGTCGTTAAAGTCGTTAATTAGGAGCCAAAGTCCAGATATTTTCTGGTTTGAGCCTTTTCTCTCAATTTTAAGTCGAACATCACAGTCGTGACGGCCATTTTCCACAATTTTTGTAGCATTTTATAGACTAAACAATTAATTAATTAACAGATTAATCAATGAAAAGATAAAGATTAATAACAGAACTAATCAGATCATTTATGTCGGCCCTAGCTGCGGCTCTCGTCCCTCACCTTGGCCTTCTCGGTGGGCTCGATGACGATACCGTTGGTGGAGTTGTTGAGCTCCCGAGAAACTACACATAGAAACTCCGCCTGGTCCTCGTTGCCGTAGTTGTAAGACGAGCCGATGCTTATAAGCTGATGGAAAAGAGGCAAAAAGGTGGAAAATTATAAGTTTGCTTCCATGGAAGAAATTTAAAGTTGGACATTTTATAGACAAAACGATTAAGCAATCAGTCGAGAATATAATCAACAGATTCATCAGTGATGTTCATCAGCTCTGGTGGTCATTAAACTACAGAGCTGCAACACGATGTTGATTATTTTTTCAATTAATCAGTCAGAAAAAATTAAAAATTATTTAAACAATGATAGAAAACAAGAAAAGCAACAAATCTTTACAGAAGCTGAAACACAGAACGATGAATTCGAATTAGTAGCAGCCTTAAATGTGACCAGACATGCCAACTGTCTGTACTGATATTTGATATCAGAGATATTGACACATTTCAACAAAATGTTGAGGTTTGATATGAAGCTCTACGTGTGTTAATACTATTTACTGACATTAAAATCTTAAATATCTCAGACTTTATGACTTTATAATGTTTGAGGCCGATCTCCAGGCTGCAGCTTTGAAACCGTTAAAGCAGAAACAAAAACACATTTTCTGCACCTGCTCAAACTTCCAACCGTCCGACATGGTTGAGACCATCTGTGTGAGTTCCTCCTCTTGGCACTGTAGTACTCGGTACACATGCTTCACGGGGCCCTGAGGGACGTGACGAGAAGAGCACATGCACACAAAAACATAAATGATTTCACACAAACACCAATAAAAAAAAACTATTTTTGGTTATTTATATTTGTACAAGAAGAAAGTCTGCTGTGCTGATTAATTCTATTCTCAGTCGTGGTCGTGGTGTACCTGAGATGTCCGGTTCTCGTTGTCCCGTATCCTCTCTTTGACCAGCCTCACCAGTGAAGCGATGTTGTAGAACTCGGCTTCCTCGAGAACACCTGACGTGAAATAAACCATCATCGTTTGGTCTCTTACACACTGTAAATCGGTCTTTTCTGACTGAGACGACGAGCAGATGATCCGCATGTTTTACCTTCCTCTGCCAGATTTTTATCCATGATCAGTTTTCCGTGCCGCAGGTAATTCAGGATTGGGCCGAAGTATGTGGGATCCCTGTCGATCAGGTAGGCTCCTGTCTCGTCCTGTAGGAACACATTGAGAGATGAAATTAGAGAGGAGGACTGGTTTGTCTGTGATGCTGATGATGATGAAACAATCACGGTACAGAGCGACAAGGACATGTACTGTGGGGATAGATTTATCATGTCCAGAGAGGAGGTCCTCTCTGAAGAGCTGGAGGTCTTCAGGAGGTTTGTGAAGGTAGAGAGGGACGCCCCTGATCTGGTAGGAACTGGTAGGACGTTCCACCAACGGGGAACAACAGACGAGAAAAGTCTGGATCGCCCCGAGCGTACGGGTGTTAGAGCCAGGCGTCGTTCGCTGGTCGGGAGGTAACATATATATGTATGAACTCACACATCGACCAGCTGATTTTAGCTTTTAGATTTGTATTGCCGTACATCCCAATCAATAAGGAACAACAAATGTTTGAGTTCAGTCAGTGAACACATTTTATAACTGGGCAGCTGTTAAATATACTCATCATTACACGTCTTATCATGATTCTTCAATAACCAAATTAAGAGATATCTGCCAATACTGTCATCAGACGTTTCTTTTAAATTACAGTGTGTAGGATCAAGCGCTTTATTTATTGATTGCAACCCCTCGCCTCGCTCTAGATTTACTAATGAATCTAGTTTTGGTCGAGCGTCCTCACATATGTGAATATTTTTAGTTTCTTTAGTCGTCTCTGACAGAAATCTGGATATTTTTGGGGATTTGAGGATGGCGGTGAAGGCTTTGGGAACATTTTTTTCTGGACCAAACAAATGAGAAAAATGAATCGATGATGAAAATAATTATTGTTTAAGTCACTTTTGAAGCACAGATAACAAATATTACATAATTTGAGTCTCTCCTGATCGTGGAAACAAACATGTAACTGAACATCTTTGGATTTAGTGATTTTAAGAAACATTTTTGGGCCACAGGATTTAAAATAAATGATAAAATGTTATCTTTAATGATAATATTTTTACTATGTTATGATGTATTACTAATATTATGATACCATATGGTCCAGCTCTAAGTGGAGGTAATGCCTAAAAATCACATAAATTAAATGACTTGCCACCAATAATCATCCAGATCCAAACACATATGTTCTGTTTATTTGTTTGTTGCTTGATTTGATGACATATAAATAACATAATCTTCCGTCTCTGTGACTTCACACTCACTTTGTCAGAGTCCAGGTCCGGGTCTTCTTGACACAGTCGGAACAGGAAAGATTTCGGGTCCCTGCACAGTGTCTGTTTGGTCGTGATGAAGTAGGTGCCACCGACGTTGAGACGAACCCAGCGTGAGCCCGGTTTGTCCACCATTTGTTCGGACGGGGAGCTCGGGTTGCTCTTCACCGGGAACCCAAACACCGACCGTCCGCCACCGCTGCTTGATGACACCCCGCCGGGACTGAGCTGGCTGCTCCGCGACGGAACCATGAGAGTGGGCGAAGCCAGGCGCACAGAGCCCCGGACGTCGCGGTGCTCGGGCTGCTCTATGGTGCCGGTACCGCTCGGTTCGACAACATGCAGTTCAGCCATGTTTTTTTATTTAACGTCTGAAAAACACACACACGGTTAGCTAACGACACACTGCGGGGAAACAAGCTCTCTCAGCCGATTTGTAAACAGAGCGAGGGGGTATTTTTCTCCGACGGGCTGGCTGGCATCAGGGCGTTGCTGCTCACACTCGACCGCCTCTAACCTCCGGCGACAAAGATTAAGACACGACTAAAGACTACCGACGGTCGTACGACGTTAGCAGCGTCGTGTTTAATCGTCTCCTCACGGGATAAATTGATCATTGTCGTCTATTCAAACGTTAATCAGAGAAAGGCAATTCTTCCGGGTTGTAACGTGATTACTGTTTACTTCCGCTGTGTCACCGTTTTTCAAAATAAAAGCAAATAGTAATATTTTAGTTTTTTTTTCAACTGAAACATTTTAGAATTAAATAAATAAAATAATTGAGGTAGAGTAATAAGAAAATATGCATGTCAACTAATACTCCATAGCTCTAACTCTAGCCCTCCCTTTTTTTTTGCTTATTACTTTACTTTATTTAATAAATAAATGTTTGTTTGAGGAATAAATGTTGAATAAATTCTTTGTTGTGAATTCGTTGTGTGTGAATCCAAACATGGAATGTATTTATTTTAATATTTTGCACAAAAGCTCCAAAGAAGCAAAGCAAATCTACCAACTATAGAACACTTACAATCTGTAGTTTGTGGAAATTCAATAGAACATTTATTAATGAATATGTGCCACTACAGCAGAGCATGAACTGCTTTAAGACTGGTCATGCAATTTTACCTAACCTTTTTAAGACCTGTATTAGATACATTTAATTGAGCTTGAGTAAAATTAGCAGCATCACTCACAGTAAACATATATTAAAATTAGACCTATAAAGATAAATGAATAAAATAAAAAACATGTGCAAAGACACAAATAGAAAAACTATTTAAAAAGTACAAATTATAAATAAATCTTTTACAGAAATAAGAAGTAGAACTAGAAATTGAGATAAAACTCTGTACAGTTAAATTAGACTGTAGAACATGAATGAAAATCACAACATAGCACAGAGGTAGTGCAAATTGAATCATGACCTTTGGTGCAAAATGTCCAGAAAACAGTGCAACTGAGCTCTGTGCCCACCACTGAGCCAGCCCTCCTCACCAGTCTGCCCAGTCGAGCTGCATCTCTTCTTGCTGCTTCCTCCCCAGCACAGACATAAGCATGTAGAAGTAAAATTAAAGTTTTATAAACAAAGAGTGCAGTTATGGAACGACAAGCTGCCATTAAATAAAGCTGCAATGCCGTGTTCGTCCTGTGTGGGGCGCTGTGGCGCCAGCACTGCGCAGATTACAGTTATAGAAGAAGAAGAGTTTGACTGGCTGTGGGCGCGCTTGGTGCCCGCTGCTGTTTGTATTGTACTCCACACGACTGACAGGTACAGTGCTGAGCCTCGATTTGAACACGTAATGATGAATTATGTTGACTGAGTTACATTATTGAACTCATTTGATGAACATGTTTCATTCGGGATGAGCTAGCTGCGCAGTTAGCATCACACAGGCTAGTTCAGTTTACCCAGTGTAACGGTTTAACGAGCGACCGTGTTAACTGGTGAACCGAATGTACCCGCGGTTGTCGTAGTTACAACAGCCGTTGGCTGTCCATTTGAATTTATGTGTTTTAAATTAACGATACAGTGTTTTTGATTAGTCTTTGGTTTTTTATTTCACAGCTACGTATTCTCTAGCTGTTTCAACGGCTGTCATAACTACGACAACGACGGATACATTCGGCTGACGGTCACCAGTTAACATGGTCACTCGTTAAACCGCAACACCCAGTTAGCGAGCTAGCATCAAATAACGTTACTCGTTAGCTCGACATCACTGTGAGCTCCCAGGAGGACACACAGCCTTTAAAAATCGCTGGTTGACACCTGAAAGTACTGCACGTACTCAGGCTGTTTGTCAGTTGTTGATATCAGCTGTGATGTTTCTAAGCTAGCCTAGTTTAAAGTGTGTTGTCATTCCAGCTGCCTGAGCCATGAGTGAGTTCAGGATCCACCATGACGTGAACGAGCTGCTCAGCCTGCTTCATGTCCGAGGAGGTGATGGAGCAGAGGGCTACATAGACTTACTGCAGAAACACAGGACGCCCTATGTCACTACGACAGTCTCTGCTCACAGTGCCAAGGTGGGTGTTACACACTTTAGTACAACGGTAACTGAGAATGAAGAGATGTCCTGGAAGGATGGGATCATAAACCTTTGCAGGCACAACCTATCATGCATACCTAATTTCTTCTCGTCGTCAGCACTTGTAGACCTGCTTCCTCTCTTTTACTTAGAAACATATTGTTTAGGTTTTTAGCTGGAGCCAAGGAGTTTAAATCAGATACGACAGCAGCATATGACTGTGAAAATGATCCGTCACACCCCTCTTATGGAAATGCATTGCTCACAGTGATTTAACGATTGCTGTTTTCTCGTTTTTAGGTCAAATTAGCTGAGTTCTCTAAAACCCCAGAGGACTTCTTGAGAAAGTACGAGGAGCTCAAGTCCAAAAATGTCCGAAACCTCGACCCTCTGGTCTACTTGCTCTCCAAACTCTGTGAAGATAAAGAGGTAATACACAATTTACAAGCAGCTAATTATATGGTTTTATTTTGTTATTACGTGGAAATTAATTTCCTTTATTTCACACTTTGGTTTCGCAGATTTAAAATGTAATGTCTGTCATCTCTTGACAATGAGAGTAGTGTTCAGAGAAGTGAAATATACAGTTAATGCTGCATGTTTTGCCACAAACACATTCACAAGGAGTTGGAAGACATGTATGAATCAGGCGTAACATAGTCCTTCAGTATCTCACAGCTTTGTCGTGATATTTTTCATAGACTCTCCAGTTCCTGCAGCAGAATGCCAAAGAAAGATCAGAGTCATCAGCCAACACGGCAACCACGACCACCAGTTACACTCTGCCTCAGACCAGCTCCAAGATGTCCATGCAGGAACTGGACGAGCTGCGAAAGAAGCTCGGCAACGTGACGGCGAGCTCCAACGCTCCTCTGGTGAGCATTTCGTTTTTACTCGGATGTAGTAGAGCCGAAGGTTGGGTTGGCCATTTGAAAAAAAAAAAACAAAGACAGAAAACAAAAATCTCCACAGTCCATGCTTGCACACAAAACGGATGGTATCTGATGCTGCTTGTAATTCATTGATCCCTCTTTGTGATTTTTGTCTGCAGCCTGCTGAAGTCACACGGAAGATGCTGAGAGACAAGCACAATAAAAAGAACCCCACCCAGCCCAATCCTGTGTTTCCTAACTGGGTGTACGACCGCCCTGCTCTCCTCGGAGACTTCATCACCAGTCCTACGCCTCCTGCAGATCCAGCTGTGGCCGTTGGTGAGCTACTTTCATACTGATTACATTTCAAGCTTGCATGAAACTCCACCGAATCTTCTTTGTTATTGTTGGTAGTGTTTGTAACAGTGTTGTCTGTGGTCAGGTACGATGGCCCTGCCTGCTCAAGAACAAGCTCTGGTGGAGGATCTGCTGTTTGTTCTGGTTGGAGTTGACGGTCGAGACATCACAGCTCAGCCTGTACTCGGCAGGCAGAACCGCTCCTTCATTGTCGATTCAACGCTGGACATTTCCATCAAAGAGCTGGTGAACAGAATATTACCAGTCGCGTCGTATTACTCCACTATAACACGGTGAGTGTATAAAACCATCGATCTGAATCAACCCTCTCAAAGTATTAAAGCTCGTCTGCTCACATACATTCATGGCGGCGTTGTTTTTGTCCTTCAGTTTCATTGAGGAGAAGTCGTCTTTCGAGTACGGCCAGGTCAACCATGCGCTGACGGCGGCGATGAGGACCCTGATGAAGGAGTACCTGATCCTGGTCACTCAGCTGGAGCACCTCCAGCGGCAGGGCCTGCTGTCCCTGCAGAAGCTCTGGTTCTACATCCAGCCCACCATGAGGACCATGGAGATACTCGCCTCCATTGGTAAGATCCTGGCATTTCTATCCAGACAGATTGCGAAGATGAAGATGAGCTCCTGTATAAATGTTTTGCTGCTATTTGTAATAGTGTTTTCTAAATAATAAACATTTTTTACAACATATATAATGAGGTACACGTTTGTTTTTGAACATGAACTGCTCATTTTAACCACTTGAGGGCGATCTGATCCCGAATTAGAGAGAGAAATTCAGCACCAGCTAGTACTTGTCAAGGTGTTTCCCACAGGATTTTAAGGAGCCACAAATCAATAAAGGTAAAGATGTCTAGATGGTCATCTTAATCCACTGCTGCTGCTAAATAATACAAGATTAAACTGATCATTAACTTTATCTTCAAGAAGAGTTAAAAAAATTAAAGATGTATGAATTTTACACATTTCCACAGCGTCCTCGGTGGACAAAGGAGAGTGCATGGGTGGGTCGACGCTGAGTCTTCTTCATGACCGAACCTTCAACTACACCGGCGACAGCCAGGCTCAGGAGCTTTGTCTCTACCTCACCAAAGCAGCAAGCGTCCCGTATTTTGAAATCCTGGAGAAGTGGATCTACAGGGGCATCATCAAGGATCCATACAGGTACTGTTTAGATTCACACACAGACACTAACGGGTGTGTTTAAATCTGACTTTGTATCCGCTGTGTTCTCACAGTGAGTTCATGGTGGAAGAGCACGAGCTGCAGAAAGAAAAAATTCAGGAGGACTACAACGATAAGTACTGGGATCAGAGATACACCATCGTACAACATCGGATTCCCTCGTTTCTACAGAAAATGGCAGATAAAATATTGAGCACAGGTAAGAGCAAAAAACAAAAATAATTCTAAGAACCTTTCTTAGACAAAAGATTTCATCTCTTCTCTGTTGTTGTGTAGGAAAATACCTCAATGTGGTGCGTGAGTGCGGCCGCGATGTGACGTGTCCTGATGCAAAGGAGGTCCTGTACACCCTGAAGGAGAGAGCATACGTGGAGCAGATAGAGAAAGCTTACAACTATGCCAGCAAGGTCCTGTTGGCCTTCCTCATGGAGGAGAAGGAGCTGGTTTCACGCCTGAGGTACACAGACTTTCAAGTAAAAAAAAAACAATTGAGTGACAGGAAACGTAACAGTGAGAGAGGGTGACTTTGTGTCCCTGTGTTGGTTTCTATCAGATCCATCAAGCACTACTTTTTGATGGACAAAGGCGACTTCTTTGTGCACTTCATGGATCTTACGGAGGAAGAGCTGAAGAAACCAGTGGACGACATTGTTCCACCCAGACTGGAAGCCCTTCTGGAGCTGGCTCTGAGGATGAGCACAGCCAACACAGATCCCTTCAAAGACGACCTGAAGGTGGGTGGAAATCAGACTGTAGGTGTGTTTACTGCACAAAAACTAGAACTGACAGATTTAGACAGGCTGTATAATAATAATAATAATAATATTAATCTGTTAAACCTGTCTATGAAGTGTTTAGCTTCTTTCAGCTCGTTGTTTTGGATTTCCAGCCACAACTTTACTATTTTACTGCTGACCTTCAATCAGCCCAACACGGCATGTTACTCTGCTGCTCATCGAGCTCCACTGGCTACCTGTAGCAGCCCACATTAAATTCAGATCCTTAATGCTGACTACAAAGTAGTCTCTGGTTCATCATCAGTTTCTCACTCAGGAAACTCCCTTAAAATGAACAAAGACGAGAAATTGCAGAATCTGTTCCTCAGTCCATCCGTTCATTACAGCATTAGTCTGAGCTCATGATTAGTGAGTCATGCTTTTTCACGCTGTAACGTCCGGACTTCCTCTCATCTTTCCACAGATTGACCTGATGCCTCACGATGTCATCACTCAGCTGCTGCGTGTGCTGGCCATCGAGACCAAACAGGAGAAGGCCATCATCAATGCGGACCCGACCGATGCGGCCCTCAGCGGGCTGGAGGCCTTCTCCTTTGACTACATCGTCAAATGGCCGCTCTCGCTCATCATCAACAGGTTCTGTCCCGATGCCGCCGCTGCCAGTCGAGTTCATCTTATTTACAGTTTCATGTTGTTTAGTTTTGTCATTCAGCATGCATCTTGTGCTTGACTCGGTCTCAGGCCCTTCAAAGTCTTGGTCTTATCTTGGTCGCGATACACTTCTTGACTACAACACTGAGAGGTTGACGGAGCGGGTTTCTGTAAAGATGCGCCCACAACACTCTTTGTTTTCACCAGTCGTGTTAGTCAGACATTAGCCAGACACAGCTTTCAAGTCCAAGCTGGGTTAGGACGCCTCCTATCCTGGCTCTGTTCCCTCTTCTCCTGAGACGATCACTGGCTGATCTGGCTGTGGTGGATCGTCTCATGGTCCGCTGCTCTTTAATCCAAACCCTGCGCTTCCTTCCTTCCTTCCTTCCTTCCTTCCTTCCTTCCTTCCTTCCTTCCTAATGATCTGAGTTATCTGATCAGCAGAAGCAACCTATTTTGATAGTCGAGTAATCGTTTTTGTCGTTCAAAAATGCCAGAATTGTTGATAAAACTGGCTGCAGCTTCTCAGATGTGACGATTTGATGGATTTCTTTGTCATGCATGACAGTAAACTGAATATCTTTTGGGTTTATATCACACTCTGTAACTGTTAAAGTGATCTATAAATATATTTCTTATGTATTTCCTTTTCCAGAAAAGCCCTGACGAGGTACCAGATGTTGTTCAGACACATGTTTTACTGTAAACACGTCGAGAGGCTGCTGTGCAACGTGTGGATCAGCAACAAAGATTTCAAGCAGTACTCCTTACGTTCCCCCAAATGGTGAGTCGATGCAGAGTTTCAGGTGAATTCAGGTGAAAGTCTCATCCAGCGAAATGTCCTCACGCTCTGTTCAAACTGCCCTTGCGCAGGTTTGCTGCTGCGTTCGCCCTCCGACAGCGCATGCTCAACTTTGTTCAGAACATCCAGTACTACATGATGTTTGAGGTGATGGAGCCCACCTGGCACGTCATGGAGAACAACCTGAAAACAGTGAGTGACTCTCTTTATCTGATGAAAGCACAGCCAGCTGACAGCAGCTTCAGTTTCACTGCTGATGTGTTGTTGTGGCTGCGCTCATGCTGGAGGTCAGAACACACAAAATGTGATCTTCTGCTGACCGTCTCTCTTTTTCTTCTCCAGGCGTCCAACATTGACGATGTGCTCTGCCACCACACCAGCTTCCTGGACAACTGCCTGAAGGACTGCATGCTGACCAACCCGGAGCTCCTCAGGATCTTCTCTAAACTCATGGCTGTGTGTGTCATGTTCACAAACTGCATGCAGGTTTGTTGACACAATTATAAATGTTTGTTTTCTGCTGCTCTAAAACCCTGGCAGATGTCAAATGTTTGTAACTCAGACGTTTGTTTCCTCTTGGTTCCCGTAGCGGTTCACTCAGAGCATGAGGTTAGAGCGTCTCTCCCTGGAGCAAGGGACGATGGATGGTCCTCCGACTCAGAGCGAACATGCTGACGAGGCGGAGAGGAAGAGGCTGACCACAAAGGTCTGGACGGACTGCTATCCTATCAAAGAAACTGATATCTGAACAAGTAGACCGTGTACTGCAGATTGATTGATTTTCAGCGATATGTCACGAAAAGGTCATCGATGTGTTCTTTCACAGTTTTTAGCCGAGTACGTGGACGCCCTTCAGTCAGACGCGGGCTTTGAAGCCACCATCAGCAAGTTTGACAATAACTTCAGCATGCAGCTGCTGGACCTGCTGGACAAGCTGAGCATCTACAGCACCAACGACTGCGAGCACAGCATGATCAGCATCATCTACAGGTGAACAGAGACGGGTTTTCTGCATGCATGTTACTACTACAGTGTTCCAAAGCAAAACTCAGTTTAATATCATAACTACACGTTCCAACAAGTCTGTTATATTACGCCTGTCGGCTATATTACTCTAGTGTTCTATCAGTAATTCACCTTAATTCATGTCTCAAACTATGCCATGTTAGATCCTTGAATTTGAGCACATTTGGCCTGGAAAGTCTTTGAAAGGTGCTTGAATTTCATGTTTAAGAAGGTTTGGAAGCCCTCTACTTGGCAACCACAGTTTCCTATTTAATTCAGATATGAACCGAAGCAGGATGCATCGACTTACTGTAGATAATCTACTACAGAAAGCAAACTGTAAAAAAATAACCTTGATATTTTTGTCAATCGTAATTTGCTAACTCGGCTCGTATTATTTCACAGGCTGGATTTCAATGGATTCTACACTGAGCGGCTGGAGAGGATGGCCATAGAGCGGAGTCAGAAAGCAGCAGCGTAGCATATCGTGTCATGTTTGTGTGTATTAACTGTCACCCAGCAATAAAAACGTCCTTTTTCATATCTGCCTCTCACACACCCAACGCCTACCGCCGAGATAATCACTATCCAGACACAAGCTGTTGACTCAAAGAGCTGATACTTGAGTGTTTATATTAAATATTATGAACTGTATGAAGTGTAGAGTTACAGTCTGACGTTTTCTGCCTCATTTCAATGCTTCTTATTGTACATTTTTTAGAAATGTGAAACTAATATGTTTATTCTGCTCAGAGAATTAAAGTCACAGGTCACAGCACTCCTCATGGGTTACTTATTGTACCTGTACAATAAAAATGTATGTTTGTACTCATTAAAATGAGACTTTCATGAATGACTTATTGTGTTCTTCCTGAATAAACAAACGTCAACAAAATAAGTAGATGTGGTAACAGCTGTAAAGCCCTAAATTTGAATTATTTAAGCTAAATTCTATATATTTTTTTAATGCTTAAGGCAAATAATCATTACTTTACTTTGTGGGCATTTGTTGTAATCACTTGTAGTTGAAGATAGTAAGTTTTCTTAGATGTTTTTGCTGGTTTGGGCCTGATAAGTGTTAGCTACTCAAGTTAGCCAAAGAAATGTAACTACGTGGACTTCAAAATAAAAGCATGTAGTTTTTGGCAGAAAACGTGTCTTAACTATTTCTGACTAGTTCTATTTATACAAAGTAAATAAATATAGACACATACATATGTAGTTTATCCTTATTTGTATTAGTTATAGTCTCATGGGTATGTTTTACTTTGTCTTTTTTAAAAGTCAGTTTAAATTAACGGTTGAAACGTCAACCGTTAATGTCAACGGTTGACCGTTAGTAGCAGTTTAGACTCTAGCTAAAGTAGCTAGTTTTTAAGAAACAGACGACGTCGTAAATGCAACTATTTTAGTAATTTTAAGTAAAAAATGTTACGCTTTGTTCTTTATACAGTTAATTACGTTTTTAAGTGCAATTTCGTGTGAACTTTTAAACTCAACGTCGGACATATTTCCAAAGAATTGTCGCGCGGCATAACGGTTAACTAGCCTAGTAGCCAGCTAAACGTTGATTTCGCACTTTCAGCCCGGTAATTACATTACAATTAAAACTTTCTATGTTTTCCTTTAAATTACTGTAGGGACCTCTATATGACCGAATCATGGATTAACGTATATAATTTAATGCTCGAGCTATGTTCAACGGTTTATTTCACCGGAAGTATGTTTGTTTTATATAACCGTGGCTGCCAGGGGCTGGCTTTACCGTTTCTTTCCGGTTAGTATGTGGGAGGCGGGCGGTCGGGGCGGAGAGATACAAGGGAACCGGAGGCGGAGCTTTAACGGAACAGCTGTCATCGCCGATGATTCATGGAGGAGTGAGTTAACGGTAACGGCAGTGCCCGAGCTGCAGCAGTGCCGGAGCAGAGCGCACCATGATGGGAGAGAACACGGTCTCACTGTGGCTGACATGGGGTAAGTTTATACTACAAATTAAAATACTTTTATCAGGCTTACACTTCAACTGAAATACTTTTATTTTGAAATTGTTTAACGCTTAACTGCTAACTCCTAATCTAACAAAACAAATCATAGAAAATGATGTTGCACAAGAGTCTAATTAAGTGTTTTCCGCCTATTTAAATGACATTATTTGTGTCTTAAAGTATTGTTGTTGTTATTTCAATGTCTTCTTTATAAAGAGAATATAATTAATTAATCAGGGAGTGCCCATGACTTCCTTGAAGCCTGGCAAACAGATGGAAAAAGCTGTTTAAACTCCTGTTAATACACTCTATCTCCACATTGTACCATATATGTGAACAATAATATAATAATAATAATAACAATAAAGTGTTTATTATGTTTGTTGGGTGTAGTTTGTCTCGTGCAGACCTCTGGGATGTTGTCTCATGTTGAAAGATATGAGGTGGTCAGACCGCAGAGACTTCATGGGAGAGAGAAGAGGAGTCTGCAGGACAACCAGGTGACTACACCTCACCCACCTGTGATACCTGGCAATGTAACGGGTTTGCATACAGAGCGTAGGATCATCTTATAGGATATGATTATTGGTGGAAGAAGTATATTTAGTGTTGTTAAGATATCAAAATGAAGGTGCTCAATCATCAGGCAGGGTTTTTATTGAAGTTTTGAAGTGTTAAATCTAAAACAACGCATCATATTTTATAACCTGATCATACAGACTGATCTCATGCAGTATAAAGTAGAATATTTCCTTATGAAATGTGACGGAGTAAACCTATAACAGAGTGTATTTTTACTGTGCTGTACTTTAACCTACGTAAAGGATGTAAGTGCTGCAGATTGGTGATAATTGTTACAGTTAATAATAATTAGTATTTGTTGTGTGACTGATCATTTTCAACAGCTTTATCCTGATACTGTTCGGTACGAGTTGACCGTTGAAGGGAGGAATCACACAATCCATCTGGAAAAAAACTGGTAAACGTTTTTTTAAAATACAAATATGTATTTTAATATTTAAATATATATATTTATATATATAAAGCTTATTTTTCCTCCACTTGGATTTTAAAGGAACCTTATTGGGAGAGGCTACACTGAAACACATTACACAGAAGACGGGAAACGGGTGACAACGTCACCAAATGAGGTGAGACTTTCAAGTTTTCCGACATTATTTTCTGACGTTTCATATACAAAAAAGTATTTATTTATTTAATGAAAGAAATAATTAAGAAGTTAGTTGTTGCACATTGTACATAATATAGGCTGATCACCTCTGTTTGTTGGTTACATTTCATACTGTATGTGTATTAATTAGTATTATTAATAATTAAAACAGACATTGTTTTAACTGCTACCTTGTCAGTAAGAATGTTTATGTATATGTACAGAGTACAGCGTTTACATGCACAGTATGTACTAATGTCTTGTTCTATGTTTTGTCTGAAGACACATTATAGTTTAACTTTATTCTTATACAGCTGAAATGACATATAGTTAAACTTGATAATTATACACTGTACTGAAGGTGGACACAATAATAGGAACACCTCTGAAATACAAGTGTAATTTATGTATTTCACCCAGTTTATTTGTGTTTGTTTATTTATTTAGGCATTTCAAATCTTCCATAAATTTGACTCAGTTCTGCTTAAAAAAGGATTTTGCATTTGTTGTGAATATTAACATATTTTGATACATTGATATATATATATTGATTATACTTACTCCTCTGTGAGTAACAGGACTACCTGCAGACTAACTGCAGCAGACTGAACGCACAGATGTCTTTGATCTAATCAACGTATTTCCACCCAGGAGCACTGCTACTATCACGGCCACATCGAAGGCATGAAGGACTCTTCAGTCAGCGTTGGGATTTGTTCAGGCATTAGGTAAGAACATTAAGATGTTTTTCAAACTTCCCGTTTGTAATTTGCCGCTTACAAAGTTTCTCAGCCACGTGAGAAACGCGTTGCTTCATGATGTTTAGTAATGAGTTTGTTTTTTTACATTTACTGACAATAAGAGCATTCAAGCGCGTGGACACGACCCAGGAATTACAAGAAGCACACGCCAACTTCATCAAACAGGCTACATTTAGAGACAATAAGAGTTTTGTTTTTTATGTGAACAGATGAGTCTGTGACAGAAGATGTGCAGCATGTCTGCTCTCCTGATGTCAGTGTTTAAAACAGTCGTGACATTGTTGAGCGGTGGCTGGGCCGTCCTCATACTGGGGGAGTATTTAATGTAGGATGGGCCCAGTAGGCAAGTAGCAGTGTCTTGAATCAGATTGTGTCTATTATTCACCGCCTTCTGGGTGAATATCCTCCTGATGTTGTGGAGGATGAATCTACAGGAGCGGGTTTTGTAGCGATGTTGGCAGCTGGTCTTCCAGTGTCACACCCAGGCTCTGTGCGGTCCGAGTCAGGGGACACCGCAGGGTTCTCCTGGTAATGGAGAGGTCATGGACGGGAGGAAGAGCGGCTCGGTGTTGTCACGGTTGAGCTTCAGACAGATTTATGCTTCCACCTGGGAAATGACAGACTTCTGGCCTTTTATTTGATCTATTTTATTGTGTTTTTAAATGTTGTTAAAACACATTTAGTAGAACGGTTTTATATTTTTTATGTGTTTATGTTCTATGTCGAATTATCTACAAATTAAGTGATTGTCTTCCTGTTTCCTGTCTTTGCAGTGGTTTCATGAGAGCCCGGCAGCAGCTTTATCTGATCGAGCCTCTGGGCCAGTCTGCGGATGGTGACCATGCTGTTTACAGACAGGAGAACCTAAAGACCGGCGGCAGGCCCGGCTCCAACACCACCGCACTGTACGACCAGGACAAGGAGCAGGGCCCTCAGCCCGCCGGCCTCTTCAGGTCCAGATCGTGGGTAGGTGACATTTAGACAGGAGATGATGGACGTTCAAGAAAGTCTGTTGTGCTTCTTTATGTTGATTTAAATGAGAGTATTAGCATGAAGGTTGTACTGTGTGTTTTTGTGCTTCAGAAATCCAAACCTGTCGAGGGTCCACAGAGGTTCGTCGAGCTGTTTGTGGTGGTGGACAACGCTGAGGTAAACATCTCAAACATTTGAATCCTTCACCACAATTGTTTCCAACATTACAAGAATCTGATCTTGTTTGTCTCTTCTCTCCTTCCAGTACAAGCGATTTGGAAGCGAGACTAAAACCCGCATTCTCCAAGTTATAAATCACGTCGACAAGGTAAACATTTAGTTTTCTGTTGAAGCTCATGTTTGGACGCTGTTTGTTGGCGTCGGACCATCAGTACTCTTTGCCGTCAGCTCCCGGTTCATTCACTCTCCTCCTCTGCTTGCAGCTGTACAGATCTATAAACATCCGAGTCATGCTGGTGGGTTTGGAGATTTGGTCGTACAAAGACAACATTGACGTCGACTTTAATTCGGAGAGAGCTCTGGATAATTTCCTCGTGTGGCGCCAGGCCGATCTCCTGAAGAGGGCGAAACATGACAATGCCCAGTTTGTGACGTGAGGATCAGTCTTAGATATCTGTGCACGTGTTGAACACGGTGCTGCCGCCAGTTTGACCTGATGTTTGACTTTTTTCCCTCGACAGTGGCATAGATTTTGATGGAGATACAGTCGGACTGGCAAACAAGTTCGCCATGTGTACCGAAAACTCCGGTGGAGTCAATCAGGTATGAATAATGACTTCTGACTTCCTTGGAGATGAAGGGAGAGTGTTGGTGTTTTTATGGATCTTTCTGCTGAATTTAAAGCAACATCTCTCTTCCAGGATCACCATGAGAATGCGATAGGCCTCGCCTCCACCATTGCTCATGAGATGGGACATAATTTTGGCTTGTCCCACGATGCTGCAGGTTGTGTGTGCGGTCCGTTTTACAGCAGCGGAACTGTGTGATGGCAGATAAGCTCAGGTAAGGAGCTTTTCTTGTTGTATGTTTGGAAGTCTTCAAGATCCATGACTGAGTCCACCAGCACAGACCTCATCAAGCCTCTTTGCTCCTCTTCAGGACAGGAACTCAATCGTTCCCGGAGTTTTTCAGCGACTGCAGCGTGGAGCAGCTCGCTGAATTCATGGAGCGCGCTCAGCCCAGCTGCTTGTCCAAGCCGCCGAGCTCCGTTAAGACCATCACTGTGAGCTCCCGCTGTGGCAACGCCCTGCTGGACCCCGGAGAGGAGTGTGACTGTGGCCCTGTGGAGGTAAAACTCTGCTTGTATTAGATGAGTCATTTTTCGGAAAGTTTAAATATACCCTCTGATGAAGGAAGACGGCATTTTTTGGTTTTCCGTTTTAGCTGACTGGTGTGTTTTCCTGCGTGCGAGGTTAGAGCTAATAAAAGGGAAGGTAGTGGTGGTTCAGGGCAGACGCAGAAATGAAAATAGATTTGAGCTCATGTTTCATCAGAAACAAAATTCTTGGCAGAGATTCAAAAAAATGTTTTCACTGAACTTTCATCACTGCGATTTCTGTTCAAGGTGTAACCGGATACACAAACATAACCCATCTGAAAAAGAGTGTTTCTTTTCTTTTCTAGGAATGTAAGAACCCCTGTTGTGACGCCTCAACTTGTCGCCTGACTAAAGGATCCCAGTGTGCTCACGGACAATGCTGTGACAACTGTCAGGTACTTCAGCTGACATTGCCAAGCTGCCTTTAATGTAGCTTTCAAAGCGGGTTTCTTACAGTCTGTCTGTTCCACCTGAGGTCACGTGACATGTTCATGTGATCTAACATAAGCTGCAGCCGTGCAAGCTGCTCTGTGACACTGCAAAACTCCAACAAATGTTTACAATGTTCATCTTAGTTTAGCACCTTACTATGCTATATTACTATAAGTAGTGCTGTGGCTAACGTGAATGCATTTTACAGTTCATCCTCTGTGGGACATGAATGTAGCAAATTTCATGGCAATCCACTCGATACCGGTCGAGATATTTCATTTAGAACCACAAATTTGAACCTCACAAAAATCAGGAGATCGCCAAACTAACCAGGATTCATCCTCTGGGAACCATGAATGCCCATGCAGATGTTGAGATATTTCACACTGGATAAGTGAAAACTTTGACTTGCTGTTTGTTAGCGGGAAAAGGATCACCAAAGTCAGTAGGATTCAACCTCTGGGGGCCATGAATGCCTGCACAAAACTAATGAAAAATCATGACAATCCATCCGATAGTTGTTCAGATGATTCAGACACACCAACATTGCCATCCTTAGAGTCACGCTGCCAGCAGTGAGTGGACACAATGCAGGATACAGAAAGGCCAGTCACACAGACACAGCCTGCCGCTGGTTGATAGATGCTGGCATTAAAATAGCGACAGTAGAAGGTTACTCTTGAAATCACATTGAAACAGCAGCTGCTCAATAACAGGAAACACAGGGTGATATCCTGCTGTTTCATGTAACTCACCACTTCCTTTGAATGATGAAGAGGTAGTGGCCGTTATGAAATGTCACATAAACACACAAGCTAATTATATACCAGTTTCATCACCTTGTATTTGAGGCGACTCCTGACCTGAAATCACCTGAAATGTATTTTAAACCCGCAGCTCAAATTGGCTGGAAGCGTGTGCAGAAAGTCGGCCAGCAGCTGTGACCTGCCCGAATACTGCACCGGAGCGTCGGAGGATTGTCCTGAAGACAGCTTCGAGATGAACGGCAAACCGTGCTTCAACCAGGCGCAGGGCTACTGCTACGACGGCCAATGCCCCACACACGAGCAGCACTGCTGGAGGCTGTTTGGAGCAGGTACGCTCACTGCTGGCACCGTTTACACCGTCACAAGCTGAGCCTCGAGGAGCTTCAGTCTGTTCCTAGAAGCTTCAGTAAAATGTGTGTCACATGGTGGAAGTGACTCTTTCTAAGAATTTTTCATCTCTTTTCATGGCTGAATTGGGCAAACTCCATCATTACGAACTCACAGTGTGCAGATGACAAAAGCTTTTTTAGGAAGTCAAAATGTTGACTTAGCGTTTAATCATTTTGACTCACTATCACTGTTTTTAAATGTGCGTCCATATATTAAGAGGTCAACTGTGATTCTCTTCTTTTCAGGGACCAGAGTTGGGTTAGAAATGTGTTTTGACCTGAACAAACGGGGCGAAGAAGGCGCTAACTGCGGGAGGAGCAAATTCGGCTACACCCCCTGCACAGCAGCGTACGTATCACGTTTTCACTGAACTTAAAAATCACGTCCATACATACATTTCCTGGGGCAGCAGTCCTCAGAGCTTTGAAGACAATTTGACATACAGGCCGAATCGTGTAATGACAACAATGGACCTTTCCCATAACTTACACTGTGAAACGAGCGACAGTAAAACATCACAACTCCCTACTAACGACTCGTTTAATTATCAGAATTTGATCCATTCAGTCTAATAACATTTGGAAAGTCGAGAAGAGCCGCACAAACAACCCGGCCAACCATCAGTCTCTAGTGGGCTGGTCCTTTGGGCCACACAACGTGGAAAAATCAAGTAATTTTATGGCCAGAAGAACCGTAGAGTCTGTAGGCGGCATCCTTTCCAACCAACACCAGCTACATGGTCGGTACTGCTCCATCTCCCACAATAGCTCTTGTTGCTTGTCCCTAGAACCAGTCTGTGATGCCTGAGATCTGCAAACCCCCGGTGTCCATCCTTGGAGGTGGTGGGACCACAATAAATTCTCAAGTTTTTGATTCATTTGTTGATCTTTCTTTTTTTTTTTGTAGAAATCTTAAGTGTGGATCTATGTTTTGTGGAGGAGGCGGCGAGTCCATCACGGGTAAAAGGGCGTCCTACACCGTGTACGGCATCGAGTGTAAACTAGCTGTGGACGACGATAAGACGAGAAACATGAACATGGTGCCAAAAGGAGCCAAATGTGGAGAAAATAAGGTAAAGCTTTGAGCGTGGAGACACATCACGTGGAGTGTTTTTATGAGTTATGTTGGATGTTTTGCTCAGACTCGAACGTTTGTGCGCAGGTTTGCTTCGACAACAGATGTGTGGATTTATCAGTTTATGGAGGGAAGGAGGAATGTTCGAAGAAATGCAACAACAACGGGGTGAGTGAGTTCTTTGTGTGTGTTCTCAGTGAGATGCTACTGGACCAAAGTTCAAGTCCAAATACTTGACTCATGACTCCATTAATTTTATTGCATTTTTATCTCCAGGTGTGTAATCACAAGAAAGAGTGCCATTGTAATCCGGGCTGGGCTCCGCCTTACTGCGACATCCAGTATGCAGATTTACCTCAAGGTACACGCCGCTTCACCGTGACAGGAAATGTTCGCAAAGTTCAACTTTTGGAGCAGATTTCGATCTTAAATACAAGATGAGTTTAAACTGAAGGTTAACGCTCAGCAAGCCATGCAGAAAGCAAAAACAGGTCATACCTGCTCGTTGAATCATTCTTCCAGGAAGAAAGAAACAGAAATGATTCATTATGAGTGAGCAGTGAGTTCCTGATAGATCCTAAAATCGACCTCAGATAAAAGCCTTAAAATAGTGTCAGATTCAGAGGGCCTCTGTTTACTGACGGAAATGTAAGATAATATTCATATCTATGAATATTTTTATTAGTGAATAATCACCTGAAAATAAGATTTTTGTGTTTTGTTACCCTAGAATGAGACTTTTATATCTACTCTTTCGTCTCTTTCACGTGTTTCGTGGCCACCGTAGCTTCTTGCTTCGAAGGAGCGGTTGAAGCGAGGGGGTTGTAAATCCTACACATCGGTGCTTTAATTCCCATTTAAGATAGACCGCACTGGGCTTTAACTTGTAAATTAATAACATGTAAGTGGTCGCCTTTAACGTGTGCTACAAAAGGGAGTGTGACAAGTGATGGTGAATCTGTTCGGTCTTCGCGATAAACGGTTCCGAACACAAATGAAGGAGGAAGAAGAGACATTTTAACACGGAGCGCGGCAAACTTGTGAAACACCTCGGCTCAGGGTGAAACCTGTTCTTTCAGTAAATCCTGGCGAAATAAGTTTATCATTGAGATGACTGTTGATTACTTAGAAATGACATCAACTGAAGAGCTTCCTTCCTCTTTTGTATGTGTACGTGACACTTCGGCAATTCCAGACAATCCTGCTCACACAAGATCCTTTTTATCATTGAGTGTTTTGGTTATACCGGACAGCTTCCAGGTGGGAATGTGATCAGGTGTCTGAAAAAGAGAGCACAGAGAGCTGCAGGGGTGACGGAGGACTCAGGTAAACCCAGGGTTTAACTCCTCCAGACGTCCATAATTCTGATACTTATTCATCAAGATAATCTTCACACGAGCGCAACTTTTGTAGCCAAGTTTAAAGCTTACGAACGACAACACAACACTCAAAAGAACAGAGCGAAACTTGAAAGTCTCTTGAGTCTATTTCAGGCGTGTAACCAAAAACCCACTGACGTCAAGATGAAGGAACCTGAGGTGCAAAATGCTAACTCATTTCCAGGTTTTAGGACTCTCAGTGAAACAAACAAAAAAAAAACCCCTTCTGTCGTGGTTAAGTGTCTCTTCTTCCCCATTTTCTGTGAGGACTAAATAATAAACAAATGTTTGCCATCTTGGTTTAGCATCAAACACATCACAGAGGGAGCGTTGTGAGTTTCGACAAAGTTCTCACAGTTCATCAGTTCACGACCACGGATGTCTGCGGCACGTTTCATCGCAACCCGTCCGATAGCTGCTGAGTTATTTCAGTCTCCGGCATTTCCAGCCCTCAAGCCACGCCACTAGTTTGGCTAAAAAAATATATTTAGTGTACAGTACAGCAATGGTGTAATTTCCCTGTCTATGCCTGCAGGTCAGAACGGGATAATAGCTGCTGTGTGTGCCGTTATCGGCATCCTTCTGGTGATCACCATGGTGATCGCGGGGCTGATGTGCTGTAGAAAGGACAACAAGGACAACTACATCTCTAAACGGTAGTTTCCACTCGAGTTCACCCTCCCGTGTGTCACGTGCTGCTCTGTTTTTTACATTTTAATTAACTGAATTTATGTCATGTTCACAGGAAAGTGCATTCAGCTCCAAACAAGCTGAACCCGATGTTCCAGGAGCCGAGCGTTAAAGACAGACCTCAGATCAGCTCGCCGACTTTCATGGAGTCGACGGCGACGCATGCCTGCGCTCCTCTCGTGACTGCGACTCCCTGCAGAGCCGCTCCTCAGGTACAGAGCAGCGATACGATGGGAGTTAGTCATGGAAGCTCATCGTGTGTGGGCAGGTCACAGACAAACAGTACCTACAGCGTCTGTGCCATCATAGTCACTAAGTGTTTCTTTGTTTTACAGCCTCCAAAGAAGTTCCCTTCAGCGTCGCCTACCTCACAACCCGAGCCGGTAAGCTGCAAAAAAACTTGAGCTCCACTGCATAATGTAAACTGAGGATCGCATTCAGAGCTGGCAACTTAAGTTGGCTGCAAAAGTTCAGAAGTCAAACTAAATAATACATGGAGAAAGTTATCTGTACGCAGACGCGAGGTGTGCGGCCGCTCGCAGACTCAGGCGTAACGGTTCCTACTGAACGTTACAGTGCTCTAGTCGTGAGATGACCACAGCCTGTCAGGAGTTGTAGCATGCTGAGTCAGGTTAGCTGGTCATCCGATCATGACGCCTAAGTTTCTCGCTACCCTGCACATCACAGACATCTAGTTTCAAAAGCTCACTGTGGGTTTTATCAGACGTTACTCAAGCAGGAGGAAATGTGGCATTTGTCGGGACTATTTTCAGCAGCGGATTAATCCACATTTGGTGCTCTAGTGAGGCAGAAAGACGGCGTGTTTGATAGTCGGACAACAATGGAGCTCTGTGGCACAGAGGAAGAAGATACAACAGACTCTGACATACACATAATACTCATGAAGTCTTCGTGTTAGTCTGTGTTCAGTGTCAGTTCACTCAGCTCTGAGTTCATGTACGTTCATGCAGTCTCACTGACTTTCTTCTTCTTCACAGATGAAACCTCAACCTCCGTCCAAACCTTTACCACCTCTTAATAAAACACAGGTGAGTCACAGCTTCAGCTGCTCTCTGATCAGTATGTATACTACACACACACTGCAGAAACTCCAGCCAGTATGACTAACTGGGTCCATCCCAATTACCCACAGTAAAGTCAAGTGACTGCTTGTGTGAAATATTTCCAGTAAGTCCGTGCCTCAGCGGAGATTAGACGTCTTCACAGACGATTATCTGCATCATGAACACATGAAGAGTTCATACAGTGAAGGAGATTTAGACAGTTCTCTTTATGTTGCCACTAAATCTTACACACTGGACCTTTAATGTTATTCTCATCAGTGGATTCACTGACCTGCGTTGGTGTCATGGTCTGAAGTATTCTCTGGAGTCATCTGAGGAAATGTTTTGAAGGTTCTAAAAGTTTAAAGAGCATTAACATTAATTACAGCGCAGTAAACTCTTCTGCAGGTCTTAAACTGCACCCTGAAGTCTACGTCTAATTCATTTAATGAATTGTGTGAATAGTTCTTTAACTGTTTCCTGTCTCTTTAAACTGTTTCTCATGCTGTGAGTTTCCCCTCTGGGGATCATTACAGGCTTATCTTGTCATGAGTTTGATTCTTTCTGACTAAAACATTTAAAATATTCTCCCCAAATCTTGTTTTAGTTGCAAAAGTAGCAACTTCACATCTTTAAAATTCTTCTTGTTTTGTTTTCCAGTATCAGGCAGCCAAACCGAGCCCCCCTCCTGTACCTCCGGTCAAGCCCAGCCCTCCTCCGGCTGCCAGACCCAAGCATTGCCCTCCTCCTCTGCCCCCAGCGAAGCCACAAGTCCACAGACTCTCATGAGCTTCTCATTAAAAAGTATCAAGTTTGACCAAAGCAGAAGACGTTCAGTCGTACGTATAGAAAGAGAGCGTGAGTCACAGAGACCGAAGACTGTGGAAAACTTTACTCTTTGTCCTGAAAGTCTTTAAAGACGTGACTACAGCTTCACCGACTGAGAATGTCTCTGAAGACACGAAGAGACCAACAGCTTCAGTCTGCTGTGGAAAAGTGATTTTTCTCGGACAAACTCTGGAAAACTCTCCATGAACTGTCATTGTTGATGTCATTGTTTGTGTTTGTTTCGGCTAACTTTCATTTTTTAACGAGCGTAACAAACGTTACGTCATCTCAATGCACTTTTATAAGCGTGAAATGTACTTTGTATTATATTTATTTAATGTTTGTGCAAGGGACTGTGTGAAAATTATTAGAGAGGAGAAGGTCGTCTTTTCTCTCACCTCAGCCTCGATCTGAGCTGCCTAAAAAATTTTAAATTCTTTAGACACCATCGTATCATCATTTTAATATTTATATGGTCAACTTGTTAGCAAACAGTTGCTTATTAATAGAGCAACATTTCTTTTGAGCCGTGTTTCTAACCAACTGGTGAATTTAAGTCCAATATTCATTCACTCTTTTAGCTCCGTCTTTGGTCTCCACCAACTCCTGAGACAAATATCTGTGTCTTTAGCTGCTAAATGCTAAAAACCAAAGCTAAACAGTAAAGTTGTGAGCTGGACAGCTAAACATTGAGCTGAAACAAGTTTAAGGGCGTATTCACACAGGATTTTTCCATTCATTTGAGCGTCAGCCTGAAATGTCTCTGAAACTGAGACTATCTGATACCAACTTCTAAATCTGAGTCTGACTCACAATTTAAGCAGCAAAACAGAGACACAAAAGTTTAATTTGGTTTGTGTCCGAGAAAGAATCGAGCAGTGGTTGAGCGACGTAGACGGTGAATGAGTGAGCGAGCGCCGCCTCGATAAAGCCTCTTAATCAGAGAAATAAAAAGTTATTTCCTGATTGTTTCACGGCGGTTACATTCCTCACAAACAGACACACCTCCGCAGTCTGAATGTACCGAGTTTTTGTTGCACCATTTGCTCCACCCAGCCCTTCTATAATAACTTTCCTACAGTCCCTAAACTGAATCTAAAGCCAGTCTGTGCCTTCACCCGGGTTCCATGTTGCATTGTACTTGAAAATCCATGAACGGTACGCACAGTATGGGAGGTTATGCACAGTTCAGACGACCTGTGTGTGTGTTACTGTGGTTCAGCTTGAAACATTTACATGCTCCTTTGTTTCCAGTCTCGAGGGTGTGTGTGTGTGTATGAGACAGAGCCTTGAGGAGCGAGTACTTGTGTGTTTTTTGTTTTTTTACTGCACTGATGTTTCTATGGCGACGGTCACGGGGGTTTCATACCTTGTATAATGTTAGATTGTGGCACGATCGCAGCTCTCTCTCTCTTCGATCTGGATGTAGAAACTTCTCATGAGAGCGCCGTTTGTTGTTGCAGATAAACTTTATTACAAAAGTGTGATGAGACGGTCGTGTTGCATCAGCAGATTACACAATCAAAACATGACAGAGGACTTCTGTGTTTTCCTCAGAGGTTCTTTATGTGAATTGCATAATGATTAAAAAAAATACACTTTTCTCTATCACGTCCGTTGTTTTTGCTCCTCTGTGCTGTTTTTATCTCCAAGAACATTTTTACGAAGCTCCCGAGAAATCCTCTATTGTTTGTCCACATAACAGTTAATGCATATTTATTGGTCCTCAGTGAGACGTCGGAGGAAATGGGCTGAGAAGCAGCCGGGCTCAGACTCCCAGTGTGAGCTCCCATTATCCGTTTCCTGCTCGGGCTTCTCAAACAATCAGTCACGAAGGCTGATGAGCTTCTGTGTTTCCAGCTCAACAGACTCCGTTATTGAATAATGTGTTTGTCACAGTGTCACTTAGTTTGTGCACGAGAACTCTGACAAGTTTAGCGACACCGCTCTCTGGATGGATTGCTAAAACATTTTGTACAGACATTCGTAGTCCCCAGAGGATGAATCCTCCTGTCTTTGCTGACTTTACCCTCTGCTGCCATCAGATCAAAACTTGCAAAAATGCAGAACTAAAATGGTGATTTAGTACGGGAACCTCCGTATCTGTAAAATGAAGCCGGAAGTGCCAAAAACTGCAGTTCCTCAAACGTCCACTTGAGGCTGGTTCCAGAAGTGAGTCAGTCTCCATAAGTCCCCATGTTCAAATGTCCAACTTCACAGCAGAAATAAACATGTTTACAGCCTGGTACAAAAACCAGTTTTGGTCTCTGTAGCTAATTTCCCCGTTCATGACAACTGTACACTTTATCTTGGTCACGGCTCTACAGAGCGTTTTAGCATCTTTCAGCTCATTGTTTTGGTTTTACGGCTGACAGATTTACTGTTCTGGTTCAGTCTCACCAACCTCGTTTCAGCTGCTACCTGCTGAAACACAAAGTTAACTACCTGCTAAACATTTAGCAGCTAAAGACATTTTTCACAGGAGCTATAAAATCTCTTAGGTCAACATGCTAACATCGCCCAGAAACTTCACCGTCAGTCCAACTCTGATTTTCGGTGATGAAGTCTGGCACACCGTCAGTTCCGGTTCATCCCAAAGGTGTCGGATGGGGTTGAGATCACGTCTCTGTCATGTTCTTGCAACCTTGGGAAAACCATGTTTTTACGGAGGCGTCTTTGTCCACAGGGACATTGTCATGTTCCAACAGGAAAGAGACTAACACAAACTGTTGACAGAAAGTTGGAAGAGCTCTACTGTTTAAAGCATCATTGTGTGCTGCAAATATTTAAAGTCAGACATCTAAACTGCAAATCCTGATTTGGTGTAAGTCGGCGCTCAGACGGGGGAGTCGAGCGTTGAGGAATGTAGGTTGGCTTCTCACAGCGAGCTCGTCTGATTCACTCTGATTCACCAGCCAAGAAGCTCATAAAACAACACGGTTTACAATGAGCGCGGCTTGTCCTACAACTAATCTCTGTCTCCGCTTGTTGTGCGCTCGGCTCGGCGGTTAACCCCCGGCACGGTCTGCGGGAGAGATGATATACCGATGATGACATGCCTTCTTCAAAAGGGAACCGGGGGCGTTTAGTCAAACGTGAAGCCCATCTGTGTTTGTGATGTTTAAACTCAGACTTTCCAACCACACAGACTGCAGTGAAAGCATGATAGGGCCTTGTGTTGTCTCCATGTTTCAAGGTTTTCTGGCTCCGACTCAGCGATGAATGATTTTTAAATGTCAAACTAACAAAATACAACTGATGATAGTTTTGCATATTTCTGCTCTAAGAGAGTGAGATTGTAATCTGAGCTGACTTCTCATGCTTGCAACACGCCCAACAAAACCTCGATGTGATACAGACGTTGCTGGCTGCTGACAGTCCTCAACTGACCCAGAAAAAAACACTTAAACACAGGTCATCTGAAGGAAGGAAGGAAGGAAGGAAGAAGTGAACAAGATTATCTCAGTGACTCACTGTTAATCACTCAGTTTTGAAGGCTGAGCAACACTGGTTGAATAGTTGAGTCAAATTATCTCGATTGTTTCCAGCTTCTCCTTTTTTTTTTTTTTAACCCCACAAAGACAAACTGGAAGTGTACTTTTGCAAAAAAAAAAAAAAAGTCCTCCATTGTGTCACAGTTTGAACAAACATATGATGTGACTGCAGGTGTGTGATCAAAGCGGTTGGTGACTTATAAGATGATGCATGATGCACTACAGGAACAGCACTTTTCCACTCTGTGAAGTTAGCAGCGCTGACACTCTCTGAGAGCGTTTCCCAAACTTTGGGTTGACACCAACCTCTGTGGTTGTAAAGTTGAGCTTTTATCCAAAGCAACTTACAGGGAGCAATTTTGGGGTTCAGTGTCTTGCCCAAGGACACTTCAACATGCAGACCACTGATCCACCAGCTGAATATTTTAAAAGGGTCGGTGTGCAGGATTTAGTGCCATCTAGAGGCGTAGTTGATTGCAACCACCTCCACTCGCCCTCCTGTTCAAGTGACGGAGAAATTACAGTATCTATAAAAGTTCTGGGAGACTTAGTCTCATTCTAAAGGAAAGAAAAACATAATTTTCAGGTGATTATACAACAATAAAAACATAGTTATGATTATTATAATGTACTTCTTCCATCTTCTGTGAATAAAGCTCAATAAATCTGACACTGAACTGAAAGCAGAAGCGTCGACATCAGATTCATGCCAAAGTTGTTTTATTTCATTACCAGGCAAACATTTGATCTTTATACAATGAAATTTCAAAAAATTAAACATTCAGAGACAAATTTAAACCATCAGATGGAAACAAAAACTCAAATGGAAAATAAACTGACAATCTGAGTTACTTAAATAAAAACAAAAATCTTATCCATTGCACTTTAACTTCATAAATACAACTCTTTAATTTCTCTCTGGCCTAGAAGAAACCACGCGACGATTCAGTTGCCACCTCACGGTGTAACTGCAGTACATTCAACCGTTTACTCTCCTGATTTCTTTTGAGCATCTCTGATCCGATCATTCACGTTTGTTTCACTGCGGGTCGATGGAAACCAGGCGGTGCCACACCTCCGCGTTTAACGCCACATTCACGTCACATGGGAGAGACGATGTTTTTTTTATTAGTCGACTGATTATTCTGAAACCGTTTCAATAACTCATCGATTTTTCAAGCAGAGAAGTGAAATTTTCTTTGTTTTTATATGATTTCAAGCTGAATGAGTTTGGATTTTAAGGCTGCTTGGTCTGAATCTGTCTGTTAATCTGACAAAATAACCAAATTATCAAAAAATATAACGTTTGCAGTTCAAGAGTTTACATCATCGAATCACTCTGCAGAATCTGAGGGTTAAAAACACTGAGCTCTGACATTAAAAGCATCAAATGCTGATGTGAAACATCTGTTTGGTTTTATTGTTAATTAATTGATCTCCTGATTAATTTATTTATTAACAGACTCTTATTATAAAATCATTTCATCTAAAAACTGCTCGTTTTGCTCAAGCAGCAGTCCCAAATCAAAGTATATTCAGTTTACCGTCATTAAAAGACAAAGAAATGTTTCATATCTGTGCTGTCTTTGTTACAAACTGGTTCATAAAGCGTTTCCGTCCGTCTGTTTGCTGCATACTGGGAGTGTAAAGACCGGAAACTCATGACACATCCATGAATGTGACAAAGTGTGACATTCATTGGTGCTCTCTTCTTCTTCTGTGGTGCATTAATGGCGCTCGAATGGAGAATCTGCTACACACAACTCAACAGCGCCGGGTTACAATCCGTCACACTGCAGCTGAAACACAGTTTTGGTCTGTTCTGCTCCACCAGGAGCGTCAGACTTTGTCAGCTTGCTCAGATTTGATCATTTTTCTGCTTTATGTGCTCCGACATATGTAAATATGCTACGTGGTTAAATTATTTTTATGATCTTAAGTCTGCACAGGGTGTTTTATTTTGAAAATCAACTGGATTCTCAATGCTGTTTCTGCCTCTGACATGTTGTTGACGGACCCGAGCAGAGACCGGCTTCTAAAAACGGACCGCGGCGCTTCCTCTGTGGTTTGAAACATCGACTAGAACGTCCGCGATCAGCTCCGGTGGCATCGCGTCCGTGCTCGGTGTAATTTGGCCTCAAGCGTCGAGGATGGAGACTGACGTAAACTTCCTTTAAAATCTGCTTTTAAATCTGAAAAGAAACTCGACTTAGCGACTCATCGTTTTATCCGTACGTGACATGAACGCGGCGTAAACCGTCCGGTGAAACGTGTGCACATAAATGAGACAGTAAAAAGACGTAGAGATGTACAGTATAAACATTGTATATAAACAATAATAATAATGGCCAGCCACATCCGTCACATATCGTGACTTAACACTTTATTTAAAAAAACTTAAATCAAAATAACATTTATATAGAATCTAAGCCTCAGACTGAAGAATCAAACATATCAAACTGATGACGAGTGATGAAAACAGTTTGTTTGTTTTCGCTGTAAATCTGCGACTTTTTTTTGGCAGCCTGGAACGTTTTCATCCGGAACGACGCAGCTCTTCACAGAGAGGATCCATGGGAGTATCAAAGTGCTGTTTGCTTGATTGTAATTTCCTCCGCCCCGCCCCACCACCCCCCCCTCCGCGACCACTTCCTGTGTTTTCCTTGCATGTCACAAGTTTGAACTAGTTCCCATGTTTCTGTCCCGACACTCTCCCCGTGTGATCGATCCACCTCAAACCCTCCAAATCTGCTGCTACACTTCTGCAATAACAGTTATTTTGTTTATGGATTATGATGAATGTTGTGCAGCAAAAAGAAAACAAAGAAAACAAAAAAAAAGGTGGAGCGACGCAGCTGCGGCTGTTTTCTCATGTAAAAAAAAAAAAAACAAGTCGATCGAACCTTCCACCACGTGAGACGATGAGAGTGGACAGACGCCGCTGAGCGTGTGTGAACTCACGTGAAGTCCGTGTACAGCTGTACAATGCGTGACGCCGCTCTGCTGACAGTCTTTAGTGTTACTCGGAGCACAGGCGGAGGAGGGAGGGAGGGAGAGGAGGAGAGGAGAGGAGGATGGAGGAAGAGGCGACGGTGCTCACGCGTTTCTCTTTTTTAACTTTGTGGTTAAAGTTTCGTATTTCGTCCAGCTCCAGTCTTGGTCCTTTGAGAGAGGAGAAACCAACGTGTGAAGAAGAGAGTCAAACACAAACGTCTGTCACATCACTGCCGTTAATGTCCTCACTGTTTAATTAACACTAAGTCATGCAGGTGAATCTGTGTGGATCTGTGAACGCCGCACGTGAGCGCTGGATTCAGAAAAGTATTGCCCGACTCAGTTTGACTTTAGGAAGTCAGGTGACAGCGACAAAGTCTACATAGGGAGGAGCTCGTGGTGGGTCAAACACATGACTGTTACCAGGAGACTGAGGTTTGTGTCCTGTTTCACATTGTACAGTTTGCTACAAAAACATCTGAGCTAATTCCCAAACAGTTCTTGAGATAAGGTGACCTCAGATTGGGAATTTAAACAGTTTCTCACAGAATAAATAATAATTAAGTGACACATTAACAGTGAATGAACGCTGAATACACAGACGTGGGTGTAAAGACGTTACTCTCTCGTGCTGCACGGACCTGAGGGCAGTCAAGTTTTAACCAGCCGACTCTGATCTCAGATCTGTTTATAGAAATTTGGGATTTTCTCCACACGTTGCAGCGTTAGTAAGCAGAGCGGGGTGTGTAACATTTCACACATCATTCTATCGAACGCTGAAGAGTTACACACGCTGACCACAGATGATCGTGAGAAATATTTAAGATCCTGGCCCTGAGTTCACTCAGAGAAGCTTTGTTTTCAGTTTGTGTCGTCATGGCAGCAATAAAATTAAGATTAAGCACTGAAACATTCATTACTTCATTTGTTTAAAAAACACTAAATATTCAGAGAGCTCTGTCGTTCAGACCTCGTTACTTGTAATTTAAGTTTCAGACTTTAAAGTAATTTGAAGTCTGGTTGTTCTTGCCACAGAATAAAGCGAGGGAACTCACCACGATGCTTTTGGTCTGTTCGTCTGCAGCCTCCTGCATCAGGCTGGTCAGCTGAGTGAGGTACTTCTGGTTCTCCTGCAGCAGACGCGGTGCAGCATCACTGAAGGAAACAGACAGAGACCGTCAGCCGTGATTCAACCACACGAGACATCCATCGCTTGTGTTCAGGATTTCACAGAGGGAGGAGCAGCACTGACCTACAACAACTATGTAAACGACATTTACACACGATCACATTAAGAGCGGCCATTCCAACCAAAGACACAATAAAACAATCGTTAAATGGACGCGATCAGACTGGAGATTAATCTCTTACAAACACACGATGTTTAAATGGAGTTCATCTGTGTGTGATCAAGGTGGTTTTAAGTCACACACACACACACACACGGTTGAACTGAGCTGCTAATCAGTTTCCTGGAACTCCAGTCAAGACCACACAAGCTTCAAGAGAAACTCTCTTAATCCTGAAACCTCGCCGACCTCAACAGAGTTTAAAAAAAGCAGCAGAGACGTGCACCAGTCAGCCAAAGCGGCGACCTCCGTGGCTGTGAAGTGAAGTCAAAAACTGCAGTTCCTCGAGCGTCCACTTGAGGCTGGCTACAGATGTGAGCCTCCATAAACTCCCATGTTAAAACTTCACAGCAGAGACAAACATGTTTACAGCCGGTGCTGCGCCTCTTTAAAGTGACTGTATAATAACACGGGATCACATGACTTGTGTCAGCGTTAAAGTGACTTTAAGCTTGTTATTTTGGTTTTACAGCAACTAAAAACTCACTGCACACGACCGGCTCAGCAAACAGCAGCCAGACACACTTAGAGACGGGCTGGTGAAACATTTAGCAGAGAGAAAAGCCCAAAGACGGAGCTACTCCACGTGAAAGATGTTGCTCCATCACTCATCACTCAGGTTGGCTTTGAATGGAGGCATCCACAGAGCAAACCTGAGTCACATGATTGCTCTGAATGAATGAATGAATGAATGAATGAGGGAGGTACCTGTCGTTTGGCCCTGGTAGGGATGTTAGGGGATGTGGGGAGCTGACGGGCTGCGCCGACTGTGACCACTGAGAAACCTGCAGCAGGTTGGACGACTCAGGGCTGGCTGCTATCGAGTTCCTCGACGAGTTTTGAGCCTGCCGGAGAGAAAAGAGAGAGATCGTACCGTTACAAGGCATGTAACGTGTCATCTTTCTCCTTCAGGCAGCTCATCCTGCTGCTGTCTGAGTCTGAGAGGGAACAAAGGACAGAAAGGACAACAGCTGGAGGCCGAACTCTGACCCAGAGGACTCGCTTATGAGATACAAGACGGAGCTGAAATAATCAGAAAAATGTCAAACATTACAAAGTTCCAGCCATGAAGCTGCGAGTATTTCCTGTTTCTCTTTGCCTGAAGTGACTGAAAACTGAATATTTGGGGATTTAAACTCACAAACAAACAATGTGAAGACGTCACTTTGGGCTTTGGGATTATTGTGACAGAGATTTTTTACATTTTTTGACAATAATCCCCAGAGAAGCCGCTAATGAAATTCATTTGTGCAGCCGTAACACAGTGCAACATTAAGTTACAGCAGACAGATCTCATATGGAGCGTTAGAAAACGTGACTCATGAGCGGTAACACACACACAAACACTTTAAAACACACTCCATGTTAGAGGAAACTAAACTGCATCACATGGTCCGTGTACATCGTCCCTGAGGGAGGTTTGTTTTCCCGTCCAGCGTAAATAAACTCACACAGGCGATCTTCAGTAAATGCCAGAACTCTCGCTGTCTCTTGATCTGCATCTGCATCACGGTGTTGTCGGCGTCCTTTATGCTCTCCAGGGTTTTCTCAATTCGTGGAAACAAGTCGATGATCTTCTGTTTGCTGATCAGGATCTTTCTGTCGGGAGGAGACGAGGCGGGGCAGACGTTAACACGCGGTATCAATCGGTGAGTTAAGAGCTGCTGTTCTCGAGGTAAAACACTGAACACGTTTCAGGGCTGTCGGACTCTTACTTGAGGTGTGTGTACAGATCTTTGAGCACCTTGTCCTGGTTCTGGACGGTCTGAATGATCGCCTTCACCATCTCGGAGCTGTCGCTGCTCACGTCGGGTTCAGGTGCTGACAGGTTAACAAACACATTCGTTTGTGTTTTGATCAGATGTCGTGACACTTTTATTGACAATAAATCTGATTAAAACGTTTCTTACTTTTGCATTTCATCTTCAGCTGCTTGTAGAGCTCGATGGCCTTTTCCTCTCTGCAATACAAAGAATGAGTCACATTTAAATATTTACAACACGCTGACAGAGGCTCAGATAACGTGTCAGTAACATCTGTTTATTTTGTGCTCTTTAAACAGATAAGCAGATTATTTAGAGATATATCCATCCTGGTTTGTCCCTTTGACCCCTTGAAGTCACTGCTCAGAGGCACAGAGGACGGTTTGTTTGTTTGTCTGCGTTAAAGCTGATCTAACGCACATAAAGACGCCTGAAAGAGGATGAAGCGATAAAAACATCCCAGGATTTACAGAGAATGTGGCTGTTTCTGCACATTGGACATGTCACTTTCTACTCTTGCACACTAAAACTTGTAACCAGAGGGGATGACACTGTGAAAAAGTGGCCTGGAGCCACATTTATGACCGATGGACGAGGATAACGGGAGCTGAAGTCACCGCAGCTACACTGGAAGGACGTATCTTACACGATCAGGCTGTTTCATGCCACACAGTGATTGTGTTTACATTCTTCTGATGGTGGGATAGTGCGAGGCTCCGCCTTGCTCCATTACTGAGTATGAGGGTGGAGCTGGGGTGAGCGGAGGGTTACAGTTGTTAAGATATGGGAGAAGATAACTGAGGCCGAGCTGACCAATCTACGACATCGCCACGGAGCCTACGCATGGAGCTGGTGCAAACAATGACGTGTAATCCAAACATCCCGACACGCTTCTGCCTTTCTGTGCTGTAAAACTATCAAAACAAATCATTGTTGGACTCCTCCTCTGCCTAAAAGGTTTCACAGCATCATGTCGTCTTTCAAATCAATAAACTCTGCAGCTAATAACTGTGGATGTATCAGGTCACGTCAACACTCACAGCTGCTCCATCTTGTCTCCTTGGCGACGAGCGTACGGGCTCCTCTGAAGTTCGACTATCTCCGAGTGCAGCGCCATGATCTCATCGTCCAGATGGCTCACCTCCGCCACCTGCAGGACAAACCGGGAACATGTCAGGACCGCCACAATAAAAGCATTTCTTCAGAGAGGAGATGATTAAATATTTTGCATCACCTGAGCGAAAGCAGCCGCTCTTTCCTCGTTCTCCTGCCAGGCTTTCAGCATCTTCTCAGAGGCTTTGGACAAACGCAGACAGCTCGTCAAAAGAGCCATAAAAATACTCACATGTGTAAATATTCTCCATCATTAACATATAAACACTCACATATGCCGTAGTGCATCTGATCGCTGTACTTCTCCAGGTCGTACTGGATGCTGCTCTTGAAGAAGTCCAGCTTGGCCTTGAGCTGCTGAGAGAAGCCGAACATGCTGTTCTTACACCTGGTCAGGTTGGTGTTGTAGCGCAGGAGACTCAGCCTGGAGGACGAGGAAGGAAAGAGAAAGAGAGGAGGAAGGAGGAGGTTATACTTCGCGTCGAGGTGCACGCTAAATGTCTTTGATTCAGTGGTGCAGGTCTGGTCGACATATTGTGAAAATCTTAAACAAAACATGATCCCAAAAAAAAAAAAAATCATTTTTAACTTTGGCTGAATGTTTTCCTTCTACAATAATGAATTTATTTAAACATGTGATCTGAAAAAATGAAAAAATAAATAAAAATATGAACTTAACTGCTTCTAGAAATGTTTTTACGATGTAGCAGGGGGTAAACGACCACATGGACGTTCGAGTGTTAATAAACGGACTGAATTTGAATTATTAAAGTTTGCTGATGTCGTTAAAAGGTTTGTTTCAAACAGTAACAGCATTTAAAACTGATATTTTTCCATTGAGATAAAACAAAATGTTGATTTCTGGATTATTTCGTCAACTGATTATGAATGAACGTCGTGTTTTTCTGGTAAGATGGGACTCACATCGCAGCTCTCTGTCCTTGGAAAAGCCTGCTGTAGTCCTCCTTCAGGCCACAGATGTAGCTCACCGCTTCACCCCAAACCTTCTTCAACACGACCAGGGGCAGCTGTGTCTTGGCTTCTTGCACTGTAAAGTGAGGACACGCGACACGTTGTTGTTGTGGAGAACTCTGACAGTGCTGCATCAGCCTCACAATCTGCAGGCGGACGTTAAAATCGACTCACCGATAGTGTTGACTTTATCGGGAAGTTGTCTGGCACTGAAGGGACCAGAGTACGTGGTGATGCTCTTGTCAAACAGATAGACGATGTAGCTGTCCCACCCTCTCTGCACAGGAGAGAAGAGAATCAGCACTTACACCGCCTACAGATTCATTTCCTGCTGCTCCAAATAATAAAGAGTTTATTTTCCATCTGTTGTTGCAGAGGAGTGAAACAGTGACATCAACTGACCACTCCATCGAGGACACACTGTGCGGCGGGCTTCCTGGGATCCAGCGACACTCCCGTCTCCTGCAGCAGCTCCTGGTTCATGACTTCGATCTTGGTCTCGCCCTCGATGCGCTTCTGTAAACTGTGCAGACTTTCGTCCGGGGTCAGCTGGAAGGAGTGAACCTGAGCGGTGGTCATGTTCAGGATGTGGACGACCTGGAGAGACACACGAGACGACGAACTGTTCACTCAAATGTTTGTTAAACTCATCTTAGCATCACCGGGGTTCAACATTCATGTTTTTTTAAATCTTTACTTGCCTCAATGCTAATTGTGTTTGCCACTAATAAATAAGCTGCTAATAAATCTGTTATGGGGTCAACTTGTGAGAGCGGACAGCTGAAGACAGACAGACAGGAAAGCGTGGAGAGAGACAACACACAGCAAAGGAACAGTACCACTCTACAAGCCGAGCCACCAGGACGCCTCTGTCCTTATCCAGCTTGTATATTGTGAGCTGTGAGTGAACTTCCCCTTTGTGGGATCGATATAGTCGATCTTATCTTAATAAATAAAACAAAAACTCTTTGCCTTTGAAAAATGACCCAGTTTTTTTCTTCTTTGTTCTCAAACTTCCGACAAACTGCTCAGCAGAGTTTCTCACACTTCCTCCAGCACCACCCGACTAACATCCTGTTTCCAAGAAAAGGGAAAACTTTGTCTTGACCTGCTGATATTTTCTTTGCGAGGGCGATCGGTACTGCACACGTGCAGCTCGCATCAGAGGTGCGAAGGAAGCGAGATGGCGCGCTTCATCGCTACCTTCCATCAGAGAAAAGACAACGGTGTGGCTGACTCACATACTGTGACTGTAACTCACCTTCATACTGAGTATCTGCTCCAGCACTTCAAAGCACTTCGGTCTCTTGGTGTCGGTGCTGATTTTGCCTCCCCTCAGGACAGGATCCCACTTTAACATCAGCTGGAGCAGAGTTTCCATCAGCTCCAACAGCGTCCTAAAGAACAGCGATTAAAACAGGTGGCTGAGAACAGCGTTCCCTCGCATTGAGAAGAAAAAAGTGAAACACTCCGCATGAACAGAGCCTGAAGTGTCACGGGGTCTAACCTGCTCAGATTGTTGGGGTACGGGAGGTGAGTGGAGAACTTGACTTCTCCGTTCACGTCCTCCACAGCCATGATGTCCTTTGGACCTTTATTCCTCACTTTGCTCGCCCTGTGGATGAGATGGACGGTTTCACATCTTAAAATGATTTCATCACAAAGATGCTGTTTTCTGTTCGAGTCCTGCATCAATAATAAAAGCTCATCTAAACACTTTAAACATCTCGCTTTCTTCTGTTACGTCATCGTCTAATGATGAACAGACACTAACCAGCTGCACAGATAGTTGCTGTGCTCTTTGATTTGGCTCCATCTGCTGGTCCTCAGTCAGCTTTCTTAGAAGGAACAATGTGTAACTTTGCTTGCAGCCGTGATATCTATTGGTTAATAATTGGTACTATGTCTAAAAGTCTGCGTGACCCGGTCAGTCCTCCCTACAGACTGTACGGCTCGCTTGCTGGGAAAGCAAGGAGAGCATTGTCGTCGTTGTGTATATCAGACCGGATCACACAAACAAAACACAAATGGAGCGTCAGGTCCAGAAGACAAACGTCAAAAGAAACACACTGCTTCAATAAAGCCGGTTAATCAGAGAAATAAAAAGTTATTTCCTGAGTGTTTCACAGCGGTTACATTCAGCACGTACAGGCACACCGCTGCACAGCCCTGCAGTGAGTCACTGATCCTGTCTGAGCTGTGTGTGCTGCAGCTGCTGAGTGTGTTGGTGAGCTGCCAAATCGCCACACTTAAGCGCAATAACTACCTCATAACACCTGCGTGCACCTGTTCCTTTCACATCGTGTCTCAACCTCACACTCGACCTGAGGCGCTTTAAGTCCTCACCGTGCTTTTATCCAACAAACGACAGCTCGTGTCGAATAAATCACTCACCACTGCACAGGCTGAAGGTTGTGCAGGAACGGACGGAAACCACAGCTGCATTCAAACACCATCGTGCCGAAGCTCCAGTAGTCCACAGTGACCGTGTATGGCTTATTCTCAAACAGCTCAGGCGCCTGCAGAGGAGCAGAGGAGCGTTTCAACGCGACATGTTTGATCGACAACTTTGTTATCAAGCGTTTTGTCAGTTTGTGGCACGACAGGAAGGCACGGTGAAGAGTAAAGGATTTCAACACGAGCTGGGTGCACGTGAGGATCGTGAAGCGCTTACCAGGTACTGAAGCGTGCCAACGAAGGAGGTGCACAGACTGCCCTGGTCCAGGTCTTTAGCGTAGCCCAGGTCAATGATCTTGTGAACCAGCTGTGGAAGAATAAATAAACGTGAGACAGTTTCTCCGAGACGTCGAACAGAACGAGCACGAGATCCACAAAGCGGCTGCGTACCTTTCCGTTGATGTCTTGCAGCACTATGTTTTCAGGTTTAAGGTCTCTGTGTATGATCTTGTTTTCGTGGAGATACTGGATACCAGATCCTGAAGCAGAAGGTTGAACCGAGTTACACCACTCTAATAAGACGCACAAGAGTGAACGAGCTGCACGAAGAAAAAAAAAAAACACCTGACGTACCAACATCGTTGAGTAATGAAAGCACTTCGCTCTCTTTCAAACCGCAGCAGTTTTCAGGTTTGCTCAGGATCTGTAACACAAACAAACACAAAAAACTCAATGCTGCAGCCTCCAATCAGGCGGTCGGATCAGTCAAACCTCCACAGACAGCCTGAAATGTCTCTGACACTCTACCTGTAGGAGCCAAACCGTGTGTGCACTGTTTGAGTTGTTTGTTCAGATCACGCACACGTTTTCTGGATCACCTTCACTTCTGTTAATTGGCACAGCGGTGTGCTTGTGATTGCACCTCATTTGTACCTGTGCACTTGGTGGTGGGAGTTGGTGACAGGCTCCGGTATTTTCTGTTGAATGTCTCATCACTCCGTATCGTATAGTTTCATCTAGTTTAGTTCATGCCAGTTTCAGTTTGTTGTTACTATTTTGGTTAATAATCATCATAAACTTACAAGGTGGGTTTTCTTTGGATTGTTACGCGTCACAGTACGAGTCGACTCAGCCTCTTAGCGGTCGTTTTAATGGGAAGTTGCCGCCACACCACCTGTTGTGCTCTGGCTTTGTTTATTTCATGAAGCCAGCGATTCACCGCTGACTGCATCTGCACGAAATCATGCACGTCCACACACTAAACAAGGAGACGGGTGTATCTCTTCTTCTCCCTCCTTTAAACGACAAAACTCTTAATCACAGCCGTCATTAGAGAGGAGTGAGACAGAGTCTGAGACGGTTAAACTTTCCTTTGTTTGTTTCTGACCAGATAACTAAAAATCTGACTGCAGTGTAGCTTTATCTGACAGATACAGCTGAAGAGTGACATGAAAGTGAGGTGAGAGAGAGGACGACATGCAGCAAAGGGCCACAGATCGGAGTCGAACCCTCGGCCGCTGTGGTGAGGACTGAGCCTTTATACATGGGGAGCACGCTCTACCTACGGAGCTGACCACTTTTAAACCAGATGCTGATCCAGCCTTCTTCATCCACTGCCGCCCAGTGTGAATGACTCTTCAGCTGACAGGAGAAACACTACGTGCCGTGCTTTGTTTTACAATCGCAGCTCAGGTTCTTATTTCCCAAAAGCTTTTTAGCATCTACAATAAAAACAAGAGGTAGGTTGTTTTAGATGTAGATACTGAGTGCTGCTCTCAAGTTAAACAAGATGTCACCTTTAGGTGTGAAAAACATCTTAGTGTGAATGGAAAGCCCAAACAGGAAAAGAAAAAGATACCCAGTCGACAGGATCAGGCTCTGCAGGGAAACGCAGCGAGGGTTGCGTGGGTGTGTGTCTGTTTGTGCTGAATGTAACTTCTGTGAAATAACTTTTTATTTCTCTGATTTACCGGCTTCATCGAGGCCGGTGCTCGCTCACTTCTCTCACTCTGTCTCAAACCAAATTGAACTTCTTCGTGTCTCTATTTTGCTGCTTAAATTGTGAGCCAGACTCACATTTAGAAGCTGTTCATGAAATAAACAAAGCCAGAACACAACAGGTGGAGTATCAGAGTTCAGACTTCAGGCTGACTCTGGAGGTTTGACCGATCTGAGGATCTGATTGGTGGCTGCAGCAGATCAACTTCTCCACCGCAGGTCGCTGCGTTTTGTTGGCGGACACCGCTGCAGCCAAAACGGACGACCCCGACTCAAATGAATCCTGATCCTGTCCCGCCTTAGCACAAAACGCCTCACCTTCCTCAGGTCTCCCCTGGAGCAGTACTCCATGGCCAAGAGTGGAAGACCATTTAAGCTTATGTCCAACATTTCCTCTGGGACATCTCGGGCTGTCACAACGTTGATGTGATTTAACCTGAGTGAGAGAAAACACGCCGTCAGTACTACATTAATATTTAATGATGCCCACAGAGTGTGAATAAGTGTCTCGGTTATGATATCAAGAAAGAAAATCACTGTAAGGTCTTTATATCAACGTTTTACGTGTGAAAGGAGACAAACTTTTTCATGATCTGGATTTCTCTGGTCCATCTTTCTCTATTTCTTGGTGTGAGCTCTAGGCGGCACATTTTCAGAGCTAGTTTTTCATTCGTTTCCTAGAAAGACAGACAACAGAAATCACATTATTACATCAGCGCACAGTTATTACATCAGGACATGAAGGCAGACACAGAAATAGAAGTTTGTGTGCTGTTTTCCAGGCGCTACACCCCCATACAGTGCTGCTCAAAAGCTTGTGAAACAAAAAATACTGAAATTTAATGTGAAGTTATACCCCGATTCACAATACTGACACTCCGAATAATGGACTCAAACTAAAGAAATGGTTATATTGTCATTCTTTATTTTAAAAAAATCAGATTTCATGGGTGCAAAAGTCTGTGAACCCCTTCAGTTAAGAGGATATTGCAACTCCTAACGTCGACCAAACGGTTTCTGTAGTGACTCATCAGTCTCTCACACTTACTGTGGAGGATATCTGCCATTACCAATGTTCTGGTGTGTCTTGTTAATATTTTAGAAGGTCGTCCACTTCTAGGCAGAGTCGTAGTCTTTTTGTAGATGATCTGCCTCACGTTGGGAGCGATGACTTCATAGCTTCCCTCAGACAAACGTGCTGTCACTACCCTCTCCCTCAGGTCCTCTCTGAGGTCTGGCTTCCTCTCTGCATGATTGACCTGTATGGGTTCACCTGGGTAAGACTAAAGTGACCTGGTTTCATCTCTGTTTCAATCAGTGATGCGCTATCTCGTCCCTAAACATCTCTGATGTTACTGGTCCATTTCAGTGCCACCAGTTTGTCTTCACTTGTTTTAACCAGTGCAGCTCAGGGTTCACTGACTTTTGCACCTACATAAGTCGACCAAAAACTCTTTTTAATTCAGTCTTGAGTACATTGAATTGATGAACCTGCACCTGATATTTCATATAAATAATAATGGTTTTGATTAAATAAATAAATCAGGGTGAAACAACAGAAAAGAGGTTCACAAACTTTTGAGCAGCACTGTGTATCTTCATCAACAACATCCCAATAAGTAACAGACCGTTTTTTTGAGCTCTTCTTTTCTAGTTGTAGCTCAGTGTCAAGTGTTAAATGGACTCACATGATGCTGGTAGAGGTAAACATTGCCGAACCCGCCCATACCGAGCCTCTCTTTCAGCTCCCAGTCTCCGCAGTTCTGGTTCTGCCTGAACGGAGGTTTCTCCATTGTTTTTACCTGCACAAACTCAAGCTGAAAACGTAGAAATAACGTTTAAATAACACCAACTAGAGCTGCGTACATGTAATCTGTTTTTAAAAGCAGCTTTTGAGCTTTGAATTTTTGTACCTAGCTGGCAAAATAAGAGCTAAAAACAAGCGCAGGGGGGGGGGATGTGGCTACATCCTGGATCAGCTGCCAACGGCTAACGTCAGATTATCATCGACATTTGCACAATATCGGTGTCAAATTGATATTTTGCGGCCTGTATCTTTTTAACAACGACACAATTCACTAAAGATAACAGCTATAAAACACACACATACTATACTATAATGGCTAACGGCGAGCTAACGCATCATAAACAGTTTAGCCACACTCTTCGGGAAGTAGACGGAGCCCGTCGCTAGCTGTACTGGGCATTAGGAAATGAAGGCTCCGTCGGCGGTTAAGTGACGTTTCGTGGCGGTTTTTTGCCCCGCAGCCGCGTCGAACCGCCGGTAAACGGAGCCTAGAGACTTACCGTGTGTGTCTACGAGCGTGTCATGAGCCGTTTTTTCGGTATAAACGCGTGCAGTCCGGTTGTTTTCGGGGTCAATGCAGCAGCAGCGGCGGCACCGTGAGAATGTGTACTTTCCTGCGTGACGTCACCAGAAACCCCGGCTGTGATAACGAAACGAAGGCGCGTTCAACAACACGACGGCTGCTGCGCGTTCAACCTCTGCTAAAAAAACTGTTTAACAATCACCAAACAACGTATTTAAACAATAAATACCAACACGTAGAAGATCAGTTTTAATATACGACACTTATATATGACACTGCGGCAGTCATTTATGTATTAATCTGTCATGTACATATAATATTCGTCTAATATTCGTACGTGTCTTGTTTTTACAGTAAAAAACTGTATGCTGCGTTGCCAGCATTTTACCGTAATTACTATGGTATAACTTTTTCTAATATTACGGTAAAAGGATGTTAGTCCTGCTGATTTCACGGTTAAAGTTGGTGTTGTTTATCCATATAGTTTAATAAAAAAAACTGTTCCATATAGTTGACATGAAAATACCATATGAATGTTGTATAAATAAAGCTTTTGTGATTAAATATTACAGCGTTTTACTGTACTATCATTGTGTATAAATTCCCTTAATATGCCATATAAATAAAGGTTTTGCCATGAAATAAGATGGTGTTTACAGTGACAATTTTGTTTTTATGGTAAAAAAGAAAAAGAAAAACAATAACTTTTCTAATATTACAGTAAAAGGACATTAGTTGATTTCATGTCTGTTGGCGTTTTATTCCATATTTCTTTAAGTTTTGCCATATAATGGACATGAAAATACCACATGAAAGTCGTATAAAATATGATGGTGTTTTACTGTCACCTAAAAGTACTGCTTTATTCTGTATAAATTCAGTTATAGTAGAATATAAATGAAGCCATAAAATATGACGGTGTTTTACTGTATATAATAATAAATAAAAAAAAACAGTTGTGGTTGCCAGAATTATACAATACAGTATACAGTACTGTATAACTGTTTCTAATATTACAGTAAAGGGGTGTTAGCACTGTTGATTTCACGTTTAAAGTTGGTATTTTAGTTCATATTTTACTGTATACATTTTTTTATCAAAAGAAGTATTTTGCCATTACATATTACAGTGTTCTAATTAACAGCCTATCATTTAAAATACTACTTTATTCTGTATAAAATCCCTTAAAATGCCATATAAATAAAGCTTTTGCCATGAAATTTGAATGTTTTACTGTTTACAGTAAAAACAACTTGTTTTTACGGTCTCTGTGAGTTTATCCAGGTTATTGTTGTGTGTTTGTGATTAATGGTTTAGTTTAATAATAATTATTACATTTGTTGTTATTGTCTGAAAAGCACAATGACATTCGGACACAGTTAAGCTTCCAAAACACTTTTATTTTCATCTTCTGCGCCTCCCGAAAAGAGAAGCTCACAAACAACATTTTCCTTGGTGAGTTTTAACAAGGCAGTGACACACGTAGCTCACTGTATGTGTAGCATTGAGCAAAATGAACATTGCCTTTTACCTGCACCAGTCTAAAAAACACTGAGATGGATCAGATCAGACTCTCTACGTGTAAAAAGATTTGTATGAGCTGGCTCGATTCTCTAAAACACAACAGCATACAACAGCGTTAAATATAGCCATTTCCTTCATTCACATTGATAGAAATAAAAACAAATGACCATGAGCTCAAGGACAGGAAGAAAAATGTTGACCTACCTTATATATTAACCCTTCATTTAATACTCTAACCATAATATAAATGAACGCAGGCCGTAATATCTCATGCTTTATTTACACGTCACATTCAGAGATGAGGCTTTCAATGGAAACAGTTTAAAGGACAGTCCGCCTCAAACCGCTGCAGGCATGCACTGCTGCTTTAAACAGAGGTATTCTACCGCTGCCAACGCAGTACAACAGGGTGACTTTCACTTGAGCATCACAGAGCCGTCACCAGGGGAACCAGCCATTTCCATGCTAACCAGTGCCATGGAGATCCTGCAGCAGCCTCTTTGATGTAAGTGAGCGGTGACAACACATGAAGGGAGGAGGTGGGGAAGAGAGGGGAGGAGAGAGAGAGAGGGGACCTTGGAGACTTTGACAAGGTGGAGCCTCTGAAGAGCTGCCTTCATTTCATACTACATCCATCCATACTGTAAAGAGCCTGTGACGAGAATAACCATCACTTGGATTAAAGTTATTGAACTCTGCGGAGCTGATTTAAGATCAGCGCAGCCTCAAATTAATCTGGATCTTCAGCTGAATGTTCTTTTTTGTTTTGTCTGACCCCCAAATATATTTTATTCACCGTCGTATGTGTTAAATAAAAGCAGAAAATGAATCAATCCATCCATTTTCTTTAACCGGGTCACGGTGGGGTTGGAGCCAATCCCAGCTGACTTAAGAGGCGGGGTACGCCAGCTCATCACAGGGCACACGGACACAAACAACCATTCACACTCACATTCACACCTACGGGCAATTTAGAGTCACCAATTAACCTTAATGTCTTTGGACTGAAGGTTCTTCTCACAGAAAGGCTCCAGCCGAGGTTCGAACCAGCAACATTCTGAATTTGGAGACACGCATAATAATCCCGATAAACTCCGGGTGATACAGAAATGTGTTTGTGCTAAATGAGGGATGCTTCTAAACTGTCGACACTGTGGAAATTAAATGATTATCGTGTCAACAAAAGTGTTATTTTCAGTGCTGGATAAAAAATCTTTTAAATATGTGAAATACTGAATCAGAGCTCATCATCCGTCCCCCTCGGTAGACCATGAATGGCACTCAACATGAGTCTGGCAGCTCTTTGACAGTTTGGCCACATTACAAACAGCAGAGTCAAACACTATTAAGAAATACAGAGCTGTAATGTCACGTTACGTAACTGGTAAAAGATACAGGAGGTCAGCGATGGCAACAACGTCCACGTAAACCACCAGACTGGAAAAAAAGTGATATCAGGGGAAGTGACAGAAGTGCAGACAAGAGAAGCGAGAAGTGAGGATGAGAATAAACTGCAGATGAATCGTTTTTATGAAAAAAAAACAGCAACGAATTGCTTCTTTTGTCCAATTAACAGTCGAAAACCCAAAGATATGCAGGTTTACTATCACATAAGACGAAGAAAAGACGTCAATACTCATAATCAAGAAGCTGAAACTGGGGATTATAGTCGCCGATTAACTTTCTGTCAGCTCTAAACTTCAGACGACATGAAGGCTCAGTCACAGCATGCACACATTCACATACGGCAAGACGGACGTTTGAACACACACACACACACATTCAGACGTGTCTCATTTAGCCCTGCGATACTCATCACCCCCATCCTCAGGTGAGTGCATGCATATTCACTGCAGGTGCAGCAGGTGTGATTATGGCTGAGAAACAAACAAACAAACAAACAAACAAAAACACGACATGAACGTCGACAGCGCTCCCTGCTCGTCGGACGTTGGCACCTGCAGCTTGCTCAAGGTGTCGTTTTTGAAAAGCCTGAGTAGAAAATGGCTATACATCGCTAACGCTATGAGGTGTATACGGCTACCGAAACCACACCCGAACATTATAAGGGTTCAGTCCAGTCCGCCCACGTCCTCCTCCTTTAATGAGGAGGTTCATCCTTTGTTACATTCCTCGCCTTTTTCATGCATCTCCTGACAGACAGAATCAACCCTGATCCCTTTAAAACATGCTGTTAGGTCATCGTGAACCATGCGCTGTCTTTGGAAAACATCCCACGTCCTGTCACACAAACACCTTCCCCATCACTTACTAATCTTTAGGTACATTAGGCGTCACTATAATACTCATATTGTGCTGAATTATCACCACCATGTACAAAAAAAAAAAAAAAAGAAACAACACATGATTATCGCGTAGTTTTTTTTGGGACTTGTACCTAATGCATCTTCACAATAGTGTGTTGAATATATTGTAAATATACCGTCATATATCCTACAATATAAGCTGGATGGCGCGTTATATACAACATATCCTGGATGTTTACAAAGAGTATGGGGTAACATATTTCCTTTTTTCATATTTCATCATACACTTGACGTACACAGGTGGAATAGGTTCAACATCAACAACAAACGACTGTAAAATACTGTAAAAATATTGAAAAACAAGAACATTCAGGGTCTGCCTGGTGAGTGTTAAAATAGGCTTTTATAAATGAGAGGTTATAAGTACAGACAAGAGATTACACATGTTGGCTATGGCACTGGCGTGAAGGGGGAAAAACAAAAACAACAACAAAAAAAAAGAAAGTTTGCCGCCCTAAAAGGCCTAAAAAGAAGCTGCGCTGGATGCAGGCATGCGGATCACTGGAGGAAAAAACGACTCTCGGCCAAGAAAGAGAAAGAAGAAGAAGAGGAAGAAGCAACACCACGGGACAGAAGCCAAAGCAACTGGGAGATAGAGAGAGAGAGAGAGAGAGAGAGATCGCCTGTTCAAGTAGAGCAAAAAAAAAATCAAAACAAAAAAAAGACCTCTCATGATGAGACGCAGTTACATCGCTGCACATCAGGAGTACTGTGAACCTCTACTGACGTTTTTGTTGCCTCTAAATTGGTCGCGAGTGACTAGAGAGAAGAGAGGAGAGACGAGCCGCACCGAGCTGCACCTTCTCATCGTCATCATACGTCGTACGTACGCTGCAGACGCACAAAAAAAGTCGCGCAAAGTCCGTAGATTCGGTGAAATATAACGTCCAAGGAGCTGAATGCCGTGATGTCCCGCTCCTAGTGTGGAATGTGAACGCACCAAAAAAAAGACCAAAGAAAAAGAAGAAGGAGCTGGAATGTAAATGGCTCCGTTAAGACCTGTTGATGTTTTAAAGTCTTCAAATTAAATCATCAGTCGTCTAAAATGTGATGTTTTTTGTTTTGTTTTGTTTTGTTTTAAATGTTTGGTCCCAAAAAACTGAGTGAAAAGGTCAAGAAAAAAGGTGGGAGAACGTAGCCGGAGAGGTGCCTTGAAAGAACAAAAGGGGAGAGAAAGGAAAGGATGCTGGATGTACGTCCCTGTCGGGTGTTCAGTGTGTAAAAGCACCACCCTTTATCTCGCTGCTGCCGCTATCTGCTGCCGCTGCACCCAGCGTACGTTCTCAAAGACACCTCGTCTCTGCAGATCTGTGACCTCCCAGCCGATCCTCCCACCTCCTGCACCAACATCCTCGCTGGTGTTTCCCAGCCCTCCTCTGTTAGACGAGAAGATTGGGGTTGCCGGGTAGGGCGTCGTGGTTTGGGGGAAGAGCGTGGGGTTAGACCCGCGCTCCCGCTCCCCCTTCAAGCAGAGCTCCAAACCCTCCTGGATCTCAAATAAAAACCTATGCAGGGAGACAGCCTGCCGCTGGCAGTGCAACGCTGTGCCGCTCCCGGCGCCCCCGCCCCGTCTCACTTCTTGACGGCCTGCCGGTAGCTGTGTCTCTGGCCTTCCTGCCGAGGTTTGCTGCTGCAGCCGCTGGCTTTGCTGCTGTTGCCCCCGTCCTGGCGCTGCTGGCCTGGCTGATCTGGCTGGCCTGGCTGCTGTCCTGCAGCGTGGGGCTGGAGTGAGCCCTCTGCAGGCCGTTGTCCTCCAGGAGCTGGGACTCGAACACGGACAGGTCCTCCTCGCCGCTCCGGATTTTAGCTCGCAGCAGCATGACGTAGGTTCCATACCGTGTTTTCTGTGAAGGTGTGTAAGAGAAGACACGCAGAAGACATTTAGGATTAGACAGTGGAGACAGCTGCAGCTGTAATAATGATTTCATGCTTCGCTGCCTTTCTCATTTCATCCGGCTCACCTCAAACTCCAGGTATTCGTCACGCTGGCGGTATTCCTCCAGCTCGCGCCCTTTGACCTTGCGGTCAGGAGGGTACGAGCGCAGCTCAGCCAGTTCGGTGGAGAGGGTTCTGAATCGAGCTTCGTGGGATCTGACCTGCTCCTCCTGAAAAACACGAGGACAAAACTCAAGTTTAGTTTATTTATTAATCATCTTTGACACAAACAAAGTGATACACAGAGCAAAAACAAATTCAGTTTCTCCATGAATAAATAATAAAAAGTGTGTAAATGGTTTAGAGTTTGTGTTTCCTGTTTTATTTTGTAGTTCTCTCCTCTCTGTGTCTTTTGTATTTCTACTTCCTGTCTTTGTTTTCCCACCAGTTTTTGATCCTGTTCCACCGTGATTTGTTTCACCCGTCCCTCGTGGTCTGTGCACCTCATTGTGTTTCCTGTTCTGGATTTAGTTTTTTTGATCTTTCATCGGACGCCTGCTTCATCTTGGATTGTGAACTGTCTTTGGACTATCAGCTGCTTTTAGTTGTGTGCTTTTGTGTCTGCTCCTTGAACTTACCCGTGACGGTAAGAAATAATAATAAACACCTCCTTTGTTTAATTTATGAATGACTCACTGACTCACCTGTTCCCACTCAGCCTCCCAACATGTCCACTTTCCCTCCTGCCAATGTGTGAAATCTGACAAATTGGACCTTTCACTTCAGATAAACAAATGTTTTTTGCACAGACTTTTAATGATTTTAATACTGAGTTATATATCAAACATTCCCCTGTAGACAAAGTTTAATATTGTGCCACACCTCGTCAATATTCTCGTTATAACTGACTGAGCAGTTTCGTGAGGAATGAAACGCCTGCGATCACAGCCACGAGTGGCCACTACTAATATATCACATTTGTGTTAAAAGTGTTTATTCATGAAAAATTTAATTCTAATTACCGGCCCCGTTATGTTATGAAAAATGACGTGTCAGCTCCTTTTTGAAAATAGCTGCACTGTGCGGATCATTATTTTAATTTTGACAGATTCGTATCGGCTCGCTCTGATGAATCTCGCAGGATCCCGGACTCAGACTCGGACCGGGTTCGTACCTCGGACAGCTTTGACATCGTCCCCGGCAGCAGCGGCCGGCTGAACTTCTTCTGGGAGCCGATGGCCGCCGGGAATGGAGGAGCTGAGAACATGGCGGAAACCGTGTTGATCCGTGTGATCCAGGACTGCATCTGCTCGGCGTTCCTGCGATGGATCACACACACACACATGTGAATACACAACACTCAGCACAGCATGTGGCTAGCTTACAACTTCAAAGGGATAATTATAAGAGAATGCAGCCTCGCTGTTGACAAAGAAATTATTTTGGAGCCAATTAATGCAAGAGAGAGAAAAGGGTTACACTAACAGACCCATTAGGGACCCATGAGAAATATCAGATTGAATCAGACAGCCTTGCTTAAATCCCCTGAGAGAGACAGAGAGAGAGACAAAGAGGAGAGAGACAGAAAGAGGAGAGAGGGGTACAGTATCTGGGACAAATGCAAGCTGCAACTGGAGCACAGAGCCTGTCCTCCAGGGGGCTGAAACATGTGGCCACTCATGTGCCACTTCCTGGATCCTGATGCACACACACACACACACACACCTCCACCTTAACATTCACAATACACCCTGTTCAACATGTGTGTGTGTGTGTGTATTTGATCCGTGTGCTCCCCCAGCATGTGTTCTGCACACCGCGGGCACATGTGCACAGCTGGGTGCCGCGTGTTGTTAACATGAGGGTGGGCGTGCAGCTGTGATTAAGCCGGCCGCAGCTGCAGTGCACGGTGAAAAGTGCGTAGACGGCACGGCGTTGGTTGCTCGTATGTGATTGTTGAACACGTCGTTATGAAATCTCCATCAGGTATTTGGACATGGCTGCAGGGATTTGCTCCCATTTCGTGAGGTCAAACGTTGATAATCGTCATTCCACTTCATCTCAAAGGTGTTGGATCGGAGTGTGAAGTTACTCCACACCAAAACTGGGAAAATCGATTCTCAATGTCATGTGGAAAAAGGACAGACGAACACTAACTGTTGCTACAAAGCTGGAAGAACATTAAAGTGTGTTTACATGCTGGAAAAATCCTCTTAAACTAAAGAAACCTGATTTGTATTCAGGTTTTTAGCTGAAGACTGCAGACAGGAAAGAAACAGATACACATGACAGTGTCCTTGTTTTTAAAATTCAAAGTACAAACTCACACAAAGCAGTCTTAGTCTTAATAAGTCAGATTCTGTGATACTATGTGAACTACAAGCATGGCTGCAAGAGAAAGTACCATCGCTACCAGCTCCACGTTGGACGAGTTAGGCCACATTCAGACAGAATCCGACGCTGCCTGACGTCAAGCTGTCGCCGCCAATCAGAAGCTCAAATTGGTCAAACCTAAACTCTGACACTCGACCTGTTGTGTCCTGGCTTTGTTTATTTCATGAACCAGCTTCTAAATCTGAGTCTGGCTCACAGTTTATGCTGCAAAATAGTGACACGAAGAAGTTTAACTTGGTTTGTGTCCGATGGTTTAAGAGAAGAGCGAGCAGTGGTGAAACGTTGCACACATCTCGCCCTCAGTGGTCACCATTTTGGTTACATAGGGGGAAAAAAGGGGACCACCGGCTGGAAAAGCTGCTGGAGCTGAAGCGGTTGTGGTGAATACCATAATATACGAATATAAGTTGTACAAATATTTTATATTTAGATTTTGGCAGTCAAACGTTGGCGCTGAAAAGAAGATGTGATCGTCATTTCCTGTAAGTTCACGACAACACAACCTGTCCTGACTTTAGCGCACTGCACCAGGACGTACACAGTGTACTACATAAACGTGTAAAAACAGCAGAAGAATCGAGACGCAGCACAGGTAACATGGCTCAAACAGCGAGCTTACAAAGTCAACATAAGACTTATAAAATATTAAAGTTTTCTACATTGGTTTGACGTCTGTGTCTCCATGAACGCACCTCAGGTGTGAACACCTGTCCACTCTAATTCTGTCTACGTTATAAACATAACAGACAGGACTCACGGTGCCTGGAAGAGATACACCCTCCAGTCGGCCGTCCGCAGGTAGAACACGTTGGGCCTCTTGCTGTAGTCTGAAGCCTTCATGGCCAGAGAGTGGTGGATGGACACGGCGTTCTTCAGGTCCTCCTCAGATAGCTGTTTATCAGGCCTGTATTCCCCCTGGTGTGACAATTACAAATGAGAAATGATTAACGCCGAGGGGTCGTAACACTTATTAAAGTCGACGAAGAGCGTATTTTATTGGAGAAGTGGTGCAGCGGTAATACCAGCGCTAGTGGAAAAACCCAAATCTGTGGGAGTGGAGTGTGGTACACCAGATCCAGTGCTGGACGAGAGTGTGGCGGTCTCCTGGTTTACCTTCTGTGTTGTGTTTCGGTGCAGCAGGTAGCTGATCAGCAGCCTGATCACCACAGCTGGAAACACCTGAGCCCCGTGATTCACGCCTCCTATATAAATCACACCTCTCTGTCTCCCACAACATCCCGCTCACACTCATGCATACGTGCACCCTCGCTACAGATAAACACACCTCATCCACAACACCTTTTATTTTTGCACGGTGGTGCAGTGGTTAGAGCTGTTCCCGGTTCGAACCTCTCCGGGTACTCCGGCTTCCTCCCACAGTCCAAAGACACTTAACAGGTTAATTTTTGACTCTAAATTGTCCGTAGGTGTAAATGTGAGTCTGTGATGAGCTGCCGACTTGTCCACGGTGTACCCCGCCTCATGCCCTAAATCAGCTGGGATCGGCTCCCTGATGAGGTTACAGAAAATGGATGGATATTCTTTGGTATTTCACAAAACCATAAATTTGTTGAATGAACTGAAATGTTAAATAAAGAGCTGCGACAGCCGATCAGTTGTCAACAAATGAACGAATCGCAAACCATTTTGATAATAGATTAACTCCAAATTGTCTGATCTCTTCTGAAACGTGAAGATTTTCTGGTTTCTTTAGTCCTCTGTGACAATTAATTTCAGCAGCTAGCTGAGCCATGATCAAGTGAAATAAACAGACGTTTGATCTCAACTTTTTCTTGACAGTTTGATACCAAATAAGGATTCAGATTCGATACCAAGACCACAAAAATCTCCCAAAAAACAAACAAACAACAACATCGGGATGTTGACACAGGAAACAGGAAATGAGCTCCCTCAGACAGATCGCTTGATATAAAATATTTTGGGAATGACGTGATGCAAAAGAACATTTTGCTGTGAGGATAAAAAAATCACCGTCTGTTACGAATGTGTTGCTGCTGCTGCTGCCATGAAAGTTAAACAGGATGTTTATGGAGATGCAGTCAGCTGTTATTTTAAAGGTTGAATAATGAATATCAAGTAGAAGCTGTTACAAATCACTTCACACACACACACACACACACACACACACGTGTATCTAAATGTACAGTACATGAAATAATGGGCGACTTACTTTCTGCAGGTAGAGGATGAGCCCTTTTAGGATGGCATAGAAGGTTTTCCAGCCTCTCTTCCCTCTTGGCGCTGAAAGGAGGTGAAGACATGAACATTACACCTCCAGTTATGGACACACACACACAACATCGTAATCTTTATTTGCAGTTTTACGTCTTACCAGGGCCACGTTGTTCCTAAACTTCTTTACGTACGTGCATAGAAAGCTATCTTAGGACAGACTAGAGGCCTGGAGACTGGATGGGACTGAATTAAACAAATACTGGAAAGCATGGTTGGAGCAAAGGTTCCTCACTTGATATATATCCAAAGAACTTCATTGTAATCCTAAAAAGTCAGATTTAATTTGGACTCCTGCAGGCCATCTTGGAGGAAACTGGACATACCCTTGATACATTTCTGGATAAAGGAGATGGCATCTTGTCTTGTTTTTGAGAGACTGAGGAAAGACTGCAGAGTCTGAGACTGTGTGGAAACTGCTGTGTGTTTTATTTTATTTACTGGATAAATATGTGAAATGTTTTGTGGAAACTGCATAGTTTTAGTAATAATTGTTATCATTATGGTTACATAACCTCAGTATAATCCATCTAAACTGTCTCACGACATATAAAGCGTGTCACAACGTACAGGAAGTGCTCTCACATTTGTTTTATAATCTAATCAGTCAGCTGATCTCTCGTGAGCCGGACAGAACGTTTTCACTCTGTCGGTGACGTTCATGATCGCTGATCTCTGATAAAATACCGGGGTGAAATTGGTTGTGACACGAGCTTTAAGGCAAGCGCTCCCCCCGTCGGTCGCTCGGTCGTCGGCATGCCGCTCGGAATGCAAATATGAGGATTTGTTGGAGATGGATTAAAGTGAGAGACGCCTGTGGATTTGTGGATCTTTTGTCTTTCCCAGAACTGAACTTCCACAGAGCGGTTCATGCGGCTGCAGGTGAAAAGACGTCCGGCTGATCATAACCTTTATTTCTACGACTAACGCGACGGTTTCTACAGGATGCCTCTGTCGTGTTTTCTGATAAAAGATGCACAGCAGTGGTTAAAAAGTAGAATTCTCTACATGCAGTAATAGAGAAACTGAGCCGTGCCAACACTCCGTACAGTACAAACCCTACATGGCATGACTTACAGTATTATTGGGGATGTGTGCTGCAGCCCATGGGAATTACTAATCTCTATAAACAGATATCTGCATATGAATGCAGCATCTGTAGTCAGGGGACACGATTCTGGATTCTGGACTTGGATCCGTTCTGGTTTCTGTTTGTGGTCTGAGTATTAATGACCAATGCAGCTGAAAGGTCCACGTCTGCAAACTCATCAGCTGTTTTTATCAGATTATCTTAAACATTAGCTGAATTCATATGCAGATATCTGAATCTGACAGAATTAATTTGAGATCTCAAGACAAGGAACATTTTTTATTTCCACATAACAGCATAAATAATAAATCACAAGAAAACGGAGGAAATAAAATGTTTGAATCTACGACCGCTTAGGGCTTAGGATGCGATTGTAAGTGTGTCCCAGCTGTGTGTATCACTTTTTACTGATTGCATTTGTTCGTGTCTTCTATGGTTTGTCTTTTTTTTTTTCATGTGTTCTCTTAAGCTGCAGTGCAGAGAGCTCTCAGAGTTTTAGATAAAGAGGTGGACCGTGTCAACAGAGAAAACTTAATACTCGAGATACGAAAGAAGTGTAAACGAGGGAGTCTGAGGCGTACTTCTCTTGCCGTCTGAGTCGGCGTGGACTTTGCGGACCAGGAACCCGTTCTTGTAGAGCAGCGATCCGGAGGGCTCGGTCACATCTGACAGGGGCTTCCCACTGCTGCCCACCCGCTTCATCGATCTGGAGGCGTTGGAGTCGCACAGGCTGTCCCCGAGCTCCGAAAACGACTTCCGCAGCTCTTCCTCGTCGCTATGGAGACAAAAAGAAAGATGCCATGGTGATCAACACTTATGTGTCATGTCTCATTAGCAACGTGAATAAACACATCATCATTCATCCTGTCCATTTGCCTCTCACTCTGTGCTTGTTACACCAGGACGAGAAGGTCCACAGATTTCACACACTTACTGGGAAACTTTCGTTTCATGCAGTACACATGAGTAATATCGCAGTCCACTGCTGGTGTGTGTGTGTGTGTGTGTGTTGGCAGAGCTTTTGTTGCAACAAGACATGTACAAAGCATCGCGTATCTGCGGGGAAAACCTGAGTGAATGGAGCTGTCTTCAAAGCTTTAATTGTGTGTTTTCCTCTCTCTCTGTGCTCTGCTCCTGTTCTCCTGAGAAGCGGTCCACTCTCCTTGATCAAAAAGTACCACAGCAAAAAAAAAAAAAAAAAAGTGACACCATCTATCTTGTTCCAGCTTTGAGGTGAAAAACAGGGGCATCGTTACCCAGGGGGGACCAAGCACTCTCAGAAATGCAGACGCATCACTGCTACTCTTCCTCCTCTTGATGCTCACAAGAAGCCTCGCAGAGGTGAGAAAGACTTCAGTGCATCGCAACCAAAACTGAGGCTTTACAGATTTACAAGAAAGGGAGAGACAGGAAGACACACACAGCACAGCAATCTCAGTCCTATAAGCCAACGTGGATGTTATTTACCGGGCAGTCTCCATCTGAATCGGCCCCCGAGAGCTCAATGCGCTCCCGATTTAAGAAAAATAAACATGAAAACATACGAGCGAATTAAGAAAACATCTTCACCGTTCCAAAAGAAAGCGAGAAAACCAAACACAGAAACAGAAACAGACGACAGCGAGACACTAAAAAAGTGATAAACACTTTGTTGTCCCACCAAAAGAAACTTCCATTTTAGCTCATTTTCCCAACACAGGCCGACTTCAGTGACTTCATGAGTCACGAACCACGGCAACAACAGCCGCGTGCGTCACTTTTTAAGTTGTGCTTTCTCACATTTTTTGCTCATGTTTGGTCTGTTCTCGTGTGCTTTCTTAAGCTGCAGTGCGTTGAGCTCAACAGCGATGAACTCTGATATCAACAATATCTGTTCTCAGATTTGATTTGATTCGTCCCTTTTTCTCATTTTCTCAACTTTTACTGCTCACTTTCTGTCTTTTTGCTGTTTGCACTTTGAAATTGCCTGTTTTGTGGAGCTCTATATGAAAAAACTCACAAAGTAGTCTTATAAAAACATAAAAACAACTCTGACTTACTGTACTTGCACACTACACCTCCAAATAAAGTGCTTATGTTGAGTACTGTGTCATTGTAACTGACAATAACTGAGAAAATCAGACCTAAGTTGTAACAAACTGACTCATCCTTTAATCCTAATTAAAAATCTGTGTAAGGGAAGGTGTTATAGCAATATAATGTAATGTAATGACTCTTTATTAAAGTACATTTCCAGGCTGAGAGTTGTTGCTGGTGGATTTCAGATGCAGGCTTATTAGAATGAGGCCTCGAGGAGCCATCACGATGAGCTGCTGAGTTTCTGACTGCGGCTTCATTTCTTGTTAACTGCCCTCGTGTGTGCATGTGTGTGTGTGTGTGTGTGTGTGTGTCTTTTCTAACTCTTCATTTCCCTTCACAACTTAGAAGATGTCAGATTTTTGTTTTATTTTTACCCGTCCAGTTGTTTTTTTATCATATATTCTTCTCTAACCACTTTTTCTGTTTTGTTTACTTAAAATATCAGTTTAATTTTCATGTTACTGTATTTTCTTGTTTAATTTATTAGTGTTTTTTTTACCATTTTTGCATGTTGCATCGGTATTTTCCATGCATCGATCAGCTTTTCTTTGTTAAACTCCTTGTTAACCTGTTTTTGAGCACTATTATGTGAACATATAATAAATAACATAAGTAAGACAGAATATGTGTCGTATTTTGCGTAAGTGATGGACAGTGCTTACTCTACACAGTGCTAAAGCAGTGTTAATCCCATTCTCTTATAATACTCCCTCACCGTGCGCTGTATGCATTCTTTTAGTGTCTTAAAGGGATTTGTCACATTAGACGACGCTTTAGGCGTCTAGGCTACAACGCCGAGCGTCTCTGCAGCTGCCTGGTGAGGTAAACTGGCAATTCCACTTGTTACCTCACCAGGCGGCACCCATGCAAAAGTTCAGCCTGAAAATAGAATAATGGCTGGATGCCAAACCCCCCCGAGACCACGCTATGAGTAACCAACAGTACATAACAGCAGTTAACCCCGTGCAGGAGCCAGAGAGAGAAAGGGAGGCAGAGACGGAGCCAATGAGCATGTAGCCTGTTGCCTGGTAACTGCCGGCCTGCCTGAATCCCATTCTACACAGAGACAAAGTGGAGAGGAGCTGGAGGAGTGGGGGGATGGATGGAGGAGAGAGAGATGGAGAGAAGTGAGGAGACGGAGACAGAGGGGGGCAGAGAGAAAGAGCTGGAAAAAAAAAGACAAAAGAAGATGATCCTCCTCAGATGGCAGAACATTATCCACGATGATATGAGTGAGAAAGGAGGGAGGAGAGGAGAGGAGAGGAGAGGAGAGGAGAGGAGAGAGAGGAGAGGAGAGGAGAGGAGAGGAGAGAAAAATAAAAGAAAGGTAAAGGTAAGGAAAGTAAAAGACAGAAAAATAAAAGGAAGAAAAGGAGAGAGGAGAAAAGGAATGAAAGGAAAAGGAAAATGAGGAAAGAGAAGGAGGAGGAGGCGAGGAAATGAAAGAAACAAAAAGAAACAAATTAAATTAAATTAAAGGACAAGAAAAATATCTGCAAAGAGGAGAGGAAGCAAAAGAAAGGAAAGAAAGGGAAGGTAAGGAAAAGAAAAGAAAAGACAAGATGGTAAAAACAGAATAAACAAAAGAGAAGAAATAAAAAGAAAGGATAGAAATGGTTGGGAAAATAAAAGAAAGGTACAAGTAAGGAAATGAAAATGAAGGAGAGAAGGAGAAGAAAAGGAAGAAAAAGAGAGAGGAGGAAAGGAAAGAAGGGAACAGAAATAAAAGAAAATGGAGGAAGAGAGGAAATGAAAGGAAAGAAACAAGGATGAAAAGGAAGGAAGGAAATGGAACCAAAGGAAAAGAAAAAAGAGAGACAGGAAATGCTGGAAAAAATGTTGAGAAGAGAGGAAACAAAAGAAAAGACAGGAATGGATGTGAGAGAAAAGAAAAGAACGTAAAGGAAACAGGAGAGGAAACAGGAAAGGTTGCAACACGAAGGAAAGACGGCCGAACAGGTCGGCCCGGGTTGAAAGAAGAAGTGCATGCTGGGTTCTTTGTGCTGCATCAGTAGCCAATAGAAACAGATCTGCTGAGCTTCACCTGTGACACCGAGCCAGCGTAACCAGACTGCAAACACACCGCGAACACAGTGAAGTGAAAGAGGACGTTCATTCATCCACACGTCCTCTCTCACAGTTTACCTTCCTGTCATCCAGAGACGAGCTTCGACATCACATCGCCTCAGTCCTGCTTCTCTGCACGGACTTCCTGTCCGCTTCAGGAGTGATTTTAAGATTTTACTGAGCTCTTTTAAAGAACGTCTGGGTTTGACTCATAGCCGACACACCTTAAATCCTGGTGGGGTCCTTGTGGCTGTTTATTGTTTGAGCAACCAGGCGTCATTCGGCCCGCTTCAGGTCAGCCGATGATCCATGGCGTCAACCAAAGCTCAAAATCTATAGAGCTTTGGTTGACGTGCATTCTTTATACTCTCAGTGGTACATATGTTTCTTAATATCTGCTGTTCTCACTGTCCTCATCTTTAATCGTCCTCATGTTCTTAAATCTTCGCTTGGCCTCGGCGTCTGGCTCTCTTGTCTGTTATTTTGCTTTATTTTTAGGCGCTATATAAATAAAGTTGTAATTAAAACATGACTTCATAAGCCTCCCTTATGTTTAATCAGGTTGGATATCATCATTTGGATATGAGCGGCAATAACAAACCAGATTTTTTTTGGAACTTTTCGCTTGACAAAAGAAGCCAAAAATAAAATGTTTTCTAAACACAACAGAACTTTCCGGTCTAAAATCAGCCAAATTTTGAATTAAATCTGGAACTTTCTGAGTTAACAAACAGGTGATGGACATATTTTGGGTCGGCACCACAAAATAAGGAGTTTGGATACCCGGCTCTGCTGTTTAATGTCACACAGTGACACACAGTCTGTCTGCTCTCCTGCAGGTGAGAGGTGGCGTCAGGTGACAACAGTAAGACGGGATGATTAGAGTTCATTGAGGGAGGAGGAGAGAAGGGATTAGCAGAATAAAAGGAATCATGGAGCAGATGGATCTCGTCTGTCCCTCTCGCTCGCGTTCACGTACAGCGCGCTTCGCTCTCTGCTCATCACATCCTGCGCTGAAGTGATCTCTCCTCCGGTATTCACCCTGTTTTCTTCTGGATCTCCGACTTGTTGCGTCTCCTCTTTCAGTGCACACAATGCCCACCAACACCACACCAACACCTCTCTCTGCTCTCCACCCCCGCTCCTGAATGAGGAAGCATGTGCATGCTGTGTATATATGTCTGTGTTGTATGTGTGTGTGTGTGAAGAACATGTGGGTGCACCATCGTCGAGAGTGTGTGTGTCCATGTGCGTGTCTTTCTCTACGGGGGTGTGAAATAACATCCATCGCTGTGTTTTGCGTGTTGTGTTTCTCATCGCAAAAATACACGATACTGTACCGCGGCGTGCCCACACACACACACACACACACCTGTAACGAAACACCAGATTTCACATATACAATTTGTATTGATGTAATCACAGTAAGCGGTTTGTTTTAGTCTCTGAATATCACAGTCCTTTGACTACCCTGTGTGGTGGCAGAGCCTCAATCTGGGAGTAAATTAGTAAATCAATGCTTGGCTCATCTATATATAGAATATAATATGCTTTATTGTGGCCTGATTACAAGTTGCAAACGCACAAACTTCCGAGCGTTTTGCAGCCTTCGGAGCTGGTGTGAATCTGTCCTCAGTCAATGGGTTTTTGCAAGTGAAGAGACGTCCTCTGTGTGATGAAATATGCATCAACTAAGCAAGTAGGGTGTGAAAGCGGTGGCAAAAGTGACACTGTGCTCTGCTTCCAAAAGCAGAACTCCGCGCCGCAGACAGAATTTACTCTTTTCAAAGATCTCGGCCAGCTGAAATATTAAAAAAACCAACATGTGCCAGCGTCTTCTGCCAAAAACTAAAAACTAAAAAAAACAAAAAACGCTGCGGGCTGTTAATTCATTTTGTTTGGAGGTGGATTCTCTCTTTGCTCGATGGTGTTTACGTGTCTAAAAATGACATCTCTCTCCTATCCCCGCGCGGCCTCCTTTCACGCGGTGGCGGTGTTTAAATAGCTGTCTATATGTCATTGGAGATGTTTGAACTGGATTGCCTGCCTCTCTGTGGATCTCCTCCTCGATCTGCTCCTCTGACCACTTTTATTCGGCTGCTTCGGGAGCACTGCTGCAGCTATTTTTGGAGAGGTAGTGGGAGGCTGTGGTCACACCTTTGTACAGGATGCAGGTAAAGAGCCATTTAAATGAAGTCCTCTCTCTCTCTTTGTCTCTCTGTCTCTTAGTCATTGTCTCTTTTATTCTTCGCTTTCCGTGTTCACACGTACACAACGCACAAACACGCATGCAAATGTATTTCCTGTGTATGTATTTGTATGTACAGTATATCCATCTGTTAGTGTGTGTGTGTGCGTGTTTGCTGCTGAGAGAACACAGGGAGGAAAGAGCAATGCGGTAGCTATGGAGTCGTATCCATGGTGCCGTCGCTATGGCAACAAAGCTTGGAAAGCTAGTGACTTAATTGGCATCTCTGAGGCACTCTGGAGCTGTGATCCAGAATAGCAACCCTTGACACACTAATGTTTCCTTCACATGCCAGACAACACTCACGTCATTAATGAGGATGCTAACAAGTTAATCAATAATCTCTTATTGTTTCCTGCCCTTCATGTGTGTGTGTGTGTGTGTCACACAAGAGGAGAAAGAACACAGAGTTTCAGGTGAATAATATCAACGTGAAGTCGATGTAAAATGACTTACAGCGTCCACTGCAGCTTCTGATTCTTGATTGAGTTGTAGAGCGCCTGCGGAGGAAAACAAGAAAATCACATTTTCAGACAAATATGACGAAGAGAAGCTCCGTTCAGCGGAGTTCAATTGATTTAATCAAGTATTACAGGGCGGGGAGGTGGAGGTGGTTTTCTGTAAAAAAAAGCTGCACAGTAAGCAAGCAAGCCGGCTTCATTCATTCAATAAATTGTACTCGGAGAAATGTCATCCCTTTTCACGCTGCTCAAACTGCCCTTTGCCCGAGCTTAACTCATTTTCTTTGCCAAACAATCCATCAATCATCCAATCAACCACCACCACCACCGCCGCATCAGTTACAAAGCCCATTATCCAACCAAGCACCACCCGGCCCGCCAACGGATAGACCGGTAGAATCAATCGATCAATAAATAATTCAGACTCTGACGCAAACGCATTGATCCGCGCACAAGCGAAAATTAAGTTACACCCACCAAAAAAAACCCCAAAACAATAACACTAAAACAGGACGAAGACTCGGCGACTGACTCAACTAATTGATTCACTACTGCAGCGCTGAATCAATGAGTTGATTAATGACTAATCGATCGACAGAAAATGTATCGTTTATTAAATGTTAGACAAAAACACGAATGAGCTTTGTGACTTTTGTTCACTATTCGAAGAGGACGTCACAGGAAACTGTGACAATATTTGACTTTATAGACCTCAATTTAATTAAATTAATCATAAAAAAGGCAATAATTAGTTACATGAACAGTGCTGGATGAGTAATTAAGTAACAGTACATAACTATAAACACTAAATTACTTAGAGTGTAACAAAGAAGTAGCTTTGTATCCGGTTAACGCTGAGCTAATGTTAGCCTTCTCATGCACTGCTTGGTTGTTGAATATTAGTATAACATTTTATATTTCCTAACATAAACATATTTTGTGTATAAAATGTTACTCTGTAAATAGCTAGTAGTACTTCAGGAAATGTGTGTGTAATATTTGCATATGTGTCGATAAATGGCTGATGAATGAAAGAAAAACTTCAATATTTCCATAAAGAAGTTCAGACTTTGTTCTAATACAACCAGAGATGCTGCGTTACTGTAAATCTATCTCTGGAAAAGTGTTGTATGTATCTGCATGCATGTTTTTGTTAATTTCCACAAACTTTATCTGGGTTATATTTATGTTTGTTCAACTCTATTTCAGCTTGTTTGTGATTGGACTCTGTTCTTTGTACCAGTTTTCATTTCATTTTTTTTTTTTTTTTTGGGTCATTGTTTCGTCTCTCGGGTACAACAAAAAAAAAAACAGTTTTACTTCCATTATCATCATGATTTAACACAAAAAACACAGCAGGGAGTTTAATGAGCTGCGTCTCTGCTCGGGAAAGCTTCACGGACAGACGCAGCAGCACATTTGGCTTCCTCCAAATCCTGCCGACATTTCTCATTCAAACAGCCCCCGGTGACATTGGCGGTAACAGTCGAATGTGATATAGCGACTCGGTTTCGCAGCCGGGCTGCAGCAGACAGCATGAAGCCATCAGACTGTAGTGTTTAAGACGCCTATCGACGCAGAGGATGCAGCTGATGGACAGCTGTGACGGCTGAGATGATGGAGAGGACTCTTACAGGCAGTTCATCACCACCTCGTTCACCTCTTAATTGCTCGGAGACCAAAACCCGTACAGAAGAACCATCATACGCAGCTCAAATCAATAATTTTCTATTACTTTCCTTTGATTAAACAACTGCTGCTAATGGTCTTCGCTGCTGGTTTAGGCGTCCGGCCTGTTATGAATGTCATTTCGTCACATTGTGACTTTTATTTAAATGAAATTGCATTTATAATGGGCTCTGATTCAGTGTGCCTAATCAGGTTCATTTCCAGAGTTTTCTTTGAAACTGAGCCTAATCAGAAATACTCCCAGAGTGTCATGAATATTAATGAACACCCAGCCTGGACCATTACAGATTTAGTTCTGGTTTCCATACGACTCGGCTCTGTAAAAAAAAAAAAAAAATCTTTGCATTCAAACTAAATGTGCTCATACATTTTTAGTGGAAGACTTCTGTAGCGTTGATCCGGTCAACATCAAACACTTAACCGTGAATTCATGAGTTTACTGATCTGCCACAACAGTCTGCAGAAGTTCATCGTGTACGAGTGAAGAAAAAAAATTCTTAATTTTAAAAAAGACGTGGTAATAAAAGCAAACTTATAGCTTTGGCTTGGTGGCATTTACCCCGCAACCAAAGTGACAATGAAGAATGTGTAAATCTTATGATATAGCAATTAAAACAGTAAGTAACAGAGCTGTGACTAATTATTAATCTGCAGAATATTTTATTGTCGTTTGGTTTGTTAAATGTTAAAAAAATCGAAAAACGCTTAAATATTGCACATTTTGTCTGAAATACATTCAGCTTTAGTCACAATTCTGACGCTGGAACTGGAGAATAATTTACATTTGTGCTTGAAAAACGATTAATCAATATAAATAGTCGCTGATTATTTTCCTGTCGATGGATTCTAGTCAAAAATAATGACGAGTCTAATGGTGCTGAACGTTATCGGCTTTTTCTTGTGATTAAAGTCTTCATGTGTTTCTAGAGTTTATCTGCTTAATCATCCCTGAAAACATTGTTTCCATTTGTACACACCTCTTACTGTAAATCCTACGGGAACACACAGAGAGACTCGGCTGTGGATTTAAAGGTAGATGGAGGTAGGCGGAGTATAAATCAGTCCGACTCATTCAAGTCTGGGGGTTCATTGAGACGAAGGATGGATGTTCGTCACCTTCACCTACTTGCTTCATCAACGTCACCGAGTGCCAGCAAATGAGAGAGCCATTATCTCTGAGTGGTGGCTTTACACAATGTGCTGTACTGAGCTGTTGTGTTCGGCCAATCAGGCCTGTCACTTCATCAGACACTCCATATGTGAAGCTCACATGGTTAATCACACTGTAATACAATGAGATACATCACGGAAACCTCGCCGTTATTCATGTCGTGTGAGGTGAGATGTCGTTTGTTATGACGTGTGTCAATAAAGTGTGATAAACAGACAAGCAGCAGCATTTTGGTGACGTGTAAGAAGAAGCAGTTAACAGTTTTCAGTACCTTCCTCCTCTTTCTGGCCTGTGGGTGATTCTGTCCGTCTTGAGCCTTTCCCAGCAGGTCTGGAAACACCAACGGTTTGAGGGAACGCGAGCGTGGGGTTCTGGGATAGCGGAACGGGTCCATCATCCGGAAGTCCCTTCCGTAGCGCACGGTGCAAAGAGAGCGTGAGCGTAGGCGCCCCGCCGAGTGCAGGCTGTTAACACCGATCATGATTGGAGGGGACGGCGCATGGATCACACAGTCCAAAAGATGCCGGACATTCAAAACCTGCCCAGTTTTTTTTTTATGTTTAAAGTCCTGCAGATGAAATAAAGTTGATCCAAAATGAAGTGTGACCTGACAGCTGTTACAGAAAGCAGCAGTGAGGGAGGCAACACATCGTCTGGATGCTGTCAAGGCAAGTCAGCGGGCATCAAACCCCAACAGTCTCGTCCTCGAACGTCTTGATCAACGCCCACCAGGCAACGCTGGGATACCCACCTGACGCTGAATTATTGACGAGATGATCATGTATTATATATGTACAGAGACGAGTCCTTCGCTGCCAGTTGGTGCAGGTGCAGTAAATCCAGCACTTTCCCCTCAAAGAGTTCAAACGGGGGAATAAACAGCAGATTAAGGTAGTTAAATCTATAATTTCTCCAGGTGACTGTGTGGAAGTGGGTAAAAATCTCTACGTGGTCTCCAAGTTACACCTGTCCGGTGACAACACACGGAGGCAGACAAGAGATGAATCCTCCCAAACACACAGACCTGAGCTGACACTCTCACAGATGGTACGAAACACTGGCAGAGGTGTGAACGGACAGCCAGCGTGAAACAGATGGGTGCAAAATGCGGAAACGAGGAGGTAAAAAACACACACACACGCAGGCGCGCGTGCAGACATACAATATCTGCTTATATGAGCACAAACACACACAATAGAGGGAGATACAACGGGGAGGTGGGATGGATGGATGGATGGATGGATGGATGGATGGAGAGGAGGGAGGGAGGGGACGGCCGCCCTCGGACTTCAGAGCAGGGATTCCAAAGAGCGTCCTCGATTTCGTCACAAGCTCGCAGACACGATATAAACAAAATGAATTAAAATACTACAGAAAAGAGGCAGGCGAGCGCGTAGAGGAGCTTCAGATTTTGGCACAAAGAAGGCTGAACGTTCCTGTTGCTCCCACAGTAAAATGGATACCATCAGTTGTGTACAGTCACAGTGCTGTCAGATTTACACTCCTGTTGTCTGTCCATGTGTAAAAGGTCCGCTCGCTGTCACTGTTTACTCCTTTACCCCCATCAGTGATCCACTTCTCTCAGTCAGGATTTTCTCTCAGACTCTCTTCAGTCTCTTCCCATCGCACATTCGGCGATTGTGGGTGTTTGAGGGAAAAAACGCAGCTCTCCAGCCGCCGATGCCTTTCATATCTTTCCTCTTTCGTCTCTGTTTGTGGATCCTCGCTTCATTAATCTGTTGCAATCTTTTCGTCCAAATCCGGCGCTTTTTGTTCTCCCCTTTTCCCGGCTGCTGCTCCTGCTGCTGCTTGCTTCTGATGCGGAGGAGGAGGAGAGGCGAAGAGAGTTGGCTGCCTGAATCGCAGAGCGAAAAAGAAGCTGATAGGGACGGTGCTCTCCCTCTCTCTGCCTCCCTCTCCCTTCGCTTCGTCAATGCGTACCTCCCTCTCTCCTTTCCTCCCTCCCTCCCACCCTCCTTTCCTTCCTTTTCTCAGTCATCACCAGCAAATCACAGTCTCCCAACTGCCTCTTGCATGTGCACACACACACACACACATGCAAGGCGAGGTTAGGAGCTCACTTTTTTAAAAATATACTTAAATCAGTATTCAGCGGCGGTCTTGAGGGAGCGACTGGTAAGGTGAGAGGAGAGCGAAACATGCGAAGAATCGGCAGCACGGGGAGAGTGTGAAAATGTGTGTGTGTGTGTGTGTGTGTGTGTGTGTGTGTGTGTGTGTGTGTGAATTAAAGGAAGAGTTTCACATTTTAGGAGAAAGGCGTACGAGAAAATGAATGCCAGTGTCAGGTCTGCTGGAAGAAGCTCACCTGGCATCACACTGACAGGATTTGCCCAAAAACTGCAGTTCCTCAAACGTCCACTCGAGGCTGGCTCCAGAAGTGAGTCAGTCTCCATAAGTCCCCATGTTAAAAAACTTCACAGCAGAAATAAACATGTTTACAGCCTGGTACAAAAAACAGTTTTGGTCTCTGTAGCTAATTTCCCCGTTCATGACAACTGTACTGAGGGTGAATTTATATAGAACTCACCTGTTCAGATTATATTAAGGCTTAAAGTTATGCAGGATTAAGAGCGTGGACGCTTTGATGGATTTTTTAGGTTGGAGAAGCAGTACATCCAACATGGCGGTGGCCAGCACTGCATATTTTCAACTTTGGCTCTGTCTGTTCTTTATACTGTCATTGCATGAAACACACAAAAACTCAAAATGTCCCACGTCCATGCAGCTAAATGCTCCACATGCTAACTTCGTCTGTGTCTGTTCTTGGCGCTGGGCAGGTGGCGCTAACAAAAACAGTAACGTCTGGGGCCAGAAAACCAAAACAACTGCCCTAACAGTCCTCTCAGTTCTCCTTCCTCACATTAACGCATAAAACAAACACAAATGTCTGATTTACTTCCTGTTTTTCGTTTGTTTTTCACCGCTTGAGAATTGTCGCCACCTACTGCTTATCTCGTTAAAACCAACTCCTGATGGATGGAAACAAGCGTTCATTCACATGAATGAAAAATCTCAGCCGTGATTTGGTTCTTCCTTTTTTTAAGGCTTTTCCGACACAAGACATCCAGTTTCATACACACCGCTTTGGACACTGTTGTCGGTCTCTTGCACCTCTTTCCTGATGACCTTGTGCAAACTATGATTGTCCAGCAACCAACTCAAAGTCGTCTGACGCAGTGACCACGTCAACAGACAGAAATATTATGCAGTGGATCTATTTTCAGTATCAAAACATGGATTATAGCCACTTTAACGTCTATATCTTCTCATCTCAGTCTGCTCCAAATTTCAAAATGTTGAACTGTTCCTTTAAATGTTCTACAAACAGGCGTAATCATTCAGCCATATTTCAACTCGTCCTTTTAGTCTGCTCAAATGCCTCCGATGATTAGTGTGTTTGTGATTTAATGCGTTCTTAAAAGCTTCACAAACAGCACCATGCGTACACATGCTACTCTGTCACAGCACACAGATTTACGGCATCTCTAAGTGATTATATGAATGTTAAACCACACAAACTATTCCCAACTCAAATCAAACCAACAGAAAATTGAGCGTCTGGCAGAAACCTTTGCTTACAAGACAAATGAATGAGGTGTTTCCCCGAGAGACACCGGTCAGATAGAATTATCGACGTGACAGAGAGTAACAGAAATCTGGAGCTACAGGACTGACGGGAGATTTAATGACTCCGTCAGTCATAGACGACGGGCATCGATTGGACTGATTTTTGTGCGATCTATAATCAAAACGTACCAAAGCTTAACCAATAGCTAGCTGGTTTGACGGCGTAACTTAAAGGTCCAGTGTATAAGATTTAGTGGCACCTAGTGGTGATCAGGTGATTATACACTAATAAAAACATACCAATGAATATTGTATTCATTCCTTCCAGTAAATACTCAAATACTCCACTACAAGTCCTGCATTCAAAACCTTACTTAGGTAAGTATTATCAGCTAAATGTACTTATTTCCTCTGAGGTGTAGTGGAGTAGAAGTATGAAGGAAGATGAGATGGAAATACTCGAGTAAAGCCCAATTTGTACTTGAATAAATCACCAGGGGAAAAACAGTGGATGAAACGGGAGACCGACTTTGTGTCATGCTCTACTTCTTTCATTCTTTTTATTTTGGGGTTGTTGTAAATACTTAATGTGTCTAAATCTTCGTGTGATGAACTGAACTTCTTGTTTGTGTCCGATTGACAACCTCCTCCTCGCCCTCCTCCTGCTGTTGTTCAGCGTCTTACGTTTGCTAAATTTAAAACATTCTACTGAAACTTTAATGGGTGCTGTGACTCCCTCATGACAAGCATCTGCCTTTTGACATGCACCATCAGGGTGGACATGTTGGCGAACTGACATGTGAGTGGTGAAAGGAACATCAGTGAGGCCGGAGGGGGAAGTAGAGATAACCTCTGACTGGAAAAACCCCAAACAACCTGCACGAGGACGACAGCCTGTTACAGCAGGAGGAAGTAAAACCTTTGGTGTTGGCCTCTCTGTCTGTCTGACTGTCTGTCTTTGTAATTCTCTGACAAGTATCCTTCCTCCTTCACTCCTACAGCAGCTTGTGGGCTCATGGCTTGAAGCTTGAAGCTTGCCTCTGAGCAAGGCACTTAACCCCCCCGAGTTAGTCAAATGAAGCTGGGTCACTGCAGCCCAACGGCTAAACACCTGCTCGCCAAAACGACGGCAAAAAGGGAAATAAATCTGTCGTTCTCGTTACCTTATGCCCTCTATCAGTTTCCCCGGCCTGCTGTCAGTCTCCCCCTCTCTCTCTCTTTTCATTCCACTCAATATTTCACATCCTGTCGAAATCTCTCCGTCCGTCCCTTCGCGGAGAGTCCAGACAGCTCGGGGAGAGGGGGAGTGTATCCACATCCTCACGTCTCTGCTGACCCAAGCAGCTGTCTCTTCTTCACACTCCATCTTTCTCTTTCACTATGTCTCCCGCTGCCCCCTTCACCTCCACCACCGCTATGTTTTTTTGTTTTTCTTTCTTTTCTGTCTTTCTTTGATTTAGCTGGTCTGCTGTGCTCCATTTACAATCAGTGAGCCGCTGTGGACAGCCGGCGTTGGGTCGATGTTTCAGTGAAGAAATTCAATTATTTTAAGAGGATATACACACAAGATTCAAACCTGTATCTTATCTTTATTGTTTCTGGATTTATTTGGGAGACGAACGCCTGGAAGATTGAGATATTAAATAAAAGAAAACATAAGTAAATTGTCTGAGCACATGTTTTTTCTCCTGCTTGTTTTACTGACAGTTAAAGCGCAGAGGTCTCAAAGTTTAATATAAATATTTTTACACAAGGACGATACATTTTTGATTTCCATTTATATCTTTATTTTATTTTAGAGAACTATTTTTTGAATCAAGACATAAAAAACGACTTTTTAATTTTAATGGAACGTACAGTGTGTCAGATTTTACGTTTTTAGGGGGTGTTTCACCACCAGAAAGAAACTCTACTTATAACTCTCACATAAAGGATAATCATCTCTCGGTACTTCCAAATTTAGACTTCAATACTGAATAATTCTCTTAAAAAGCTGTTTCCTGGCAGATCGCCTGGTGTGCATCAGGTCTAAGTCCTTACCACAACATCCCAGGTTTTCCCTTTGCTGCATGTCACATCATTTCCTCTCTTTACCTCAGTTTCCTGCCCACCTTTGCCCATCAAAGCATAAAATACCAAATGTTACTTTAACAGGAGTAAATGTGCATTTGTTGGGGACTATTTTTAGCTGTGGATTAATACACATTTGGTGCCGTAGTGAGTATTTGGGGCAGCAGGACAGTGTATGTGGGTTTAAGTTTTTTTTTAAAAAGAAGAGTTTTTAATAGTTTTTGGACAACATTTTGTTATTTTTATGTTTTATAAAACATTTTTAGATCAAACCTTGCAATCATTTCTTTCATGGATTTTAATGTGAAAAAGCAACTTTATTCTCTAAACACGCAGGGCAGCACGCTACATCCCCTCGAGGAGAAGACAACCCGACCTGAGGCCTTAAAATAATGTGAGTTTGAGACCTTTAACACCAAAAAAATTAAATAACTCAGGCGTGACATATTTTCTCTCTAAATCAGTAATGATGCGTGTAAATGGTAGCATGTTCCTTTCAGGTTTCTCTCCGTCCTCAGCAGTGACCTGCTTGTCTTTGCCCAGGCTTGGCGAGGCCGTCGACTGCTGGCACTGTGCACATTTCAGACACATCCATACAAGCTGGGCCAGAGCGACAGCAGCGACACAGGCGAGAATGATTTCTCCTCTCGCATTTACAAAAAACAAATAAGCCATCCGTCTTTTCCCCCTCGTCGTCGACGCCACCACGCAATCTATAACATCAGCGCGCCTAATTACTGTTTGAAGAGCGCGGATTCGGCGTCTGATTGAGCTCGACAACATTTTCATTTCAGCAGAATTTGTTCTCCTGCTCTAATGCGGGCTGGTAACCTACTTCAGTGCATCATTAGCTCCCACTTCAAGCTTTAAGCCTTGAGCAGTGCCGAGGAGAGGGAGAGAGCGAGTGCAAACCTATGTATCTCTGAGCCTCATGATAAAGTTTTCTCCAAAGCACCAGCTCGGGCCGGCAGCCAGAGCCTCAAATTCTGCAGGGAGCATGTGGTAAATACACAGCAGCTATGTTTTCCGTGCAAGCTGGTATAGACGGGTAAAGGAACATGGAGCGGTTGTGAAGGCTTAACAGCTTATTGTGGCACTGGGACCACAAGTCTTTCATCATTTCTGTTTGTGGTAATTGCCTAAACACTGTTGTTATCGACACATTTAGTCCAAAGACTGCAGTGCAGCGGAAACAGCTGATATACTCGACAAAGTCTTTGACAGAAATGAGGAAGAAAGTAGATAAAGACGTGGATTAATTATGAAAGTGGATACATTACAGTATCCAGCTCTATTTTGTAGAGACGTTACAAGAGAAACACTTTTACTGTCACATTCATGAAGGTATAATTCAGCATTTCACACTTATTTGTTAGACGAGAAGATCGTTGGTTAAATACGAAGCTACAGCCAGAAGATGGTTAGCTTAGCTTAGCACAAAGACTGAAAACTAGCCTAGCTTTGCCTCATATTTGACTATTTCTTGACTGTCAGCAATTTCCTATATCCATCTGTTTCCTGGCTTAGAGCTGAGAAATAGTCCAGAAGTAAAGGATAGTAAATCAAAGTTAGTTAGTCTGTCGTCTTTGTTGGGCTACACTGACCGATGTCAACGCGTTCCCTGATCTGTTCATACAATGTTATTAGAAAATAAACCAGAATTATCCTGCGCTCCAGTAATCCCGATGTCATAAAGACACGAATGTCTACTTTGAATATTACATGTGTGATTGAGAACTAATGTTTTGCTGTGTTGAGTTGCTGGCTGGCCTCTGCGTCTGGATTATAAGCAGCCTGTCACGTCTCTGCTGACTGATGGTCTGCTGTTTGTAACTGGGGGAGGAAAATATCCTCTGGAGAACATTAAGATAGTTTATTGCCTCATTATAAATCCCAGAACGAGAACACACTGATTGAGACAAACAGGCATCAGTACTCGAACGGACGTGTAGCTGTGCTGTATGTACAGTCTGTCAGCCTCCATCCATCCTGTTACTGGTGGGACGTAGAGACGCGTATACCTATCGACTCAGTTTTCATGTTTCTGCATTCATATTTAAAGAACAGTGAATCTTTTAAATCATATAAAACTTTGACTTTCTTATTTTTACAGTGCTCTTCACTGTGCACTGTAAAGAATCAAAGGCTACAACATGTTTGTAATTCTAAATATGACAAAAGAGACATAATCCGGTCTGTCTGGGTAATGGGCACCATAGCGATATATAATCTTTACTTGATATTTCTATAGTGACAGTGGATTCCTCAGCGTTTTAGCCTTTTTTAGTGAATTGTTTTGGTTTAAGGGGGTGAAAAACGTCTGAAAACCTCAGAATACTTCCTGCCCAGCACCAAACAAACAACACAAACTAAAAGAGAGCGAATATGGAACTGTCCTGTAAAATTTTACCCAACTGCAAACCGCCTTGACAGTGCTGATCTTCGAGGGAACATAAATAACCAGAACGTCTACGATAGATGAAGCCATTCGGTTCGCTGTGACCAGCAAGTGTTTCCATCAACCTGTTTTTCCAATCTGTTAACCCTGAGTGGAAATCATAGAAATGAAAAAACTCTAAATATTGCAGAAGTCAACAAAAATACAATGAAAACATAAATCATGACGAACATGAAGCAACGTCCACTGAAGGTTACGTTCCACCTTGTGCCATCTACATGTTCCATCAACTGTTTATTTCGATGCGTCACCACTAACCTTAATAACAAAAGTAGATAGAAATATGGATTCATTTGCATTTTCTTTAGCAGATTTTCTGGAAATTTGTTTGTGATTTATTTAAAACTGTGAAACTGTGCAGTGTAACCACCATCCCCTGATTTTACAGCTGGTCAAGCTCCTTTCCTTCTTTACTCCCTCGATGTTTCTGCTGTTATAAAACGCAACAAAAATATTAAGTAAAAAGACAAGACTTTCCGTGTCTTACTTCAGTGTGCTGCAAAGTGTGTTAGAGAGGGTTGTGAAGCCAAAGCTACACACTTAGTTCAGAAGACTGCTCAATTCTGCTGCTCTATTGTGGTGGTAATGGGAAACATATCACAAGGTTTAATCAAAATAAGCTGAACTGGTGAGAAAGAGAGGGAGAGGAGAGTTGAGAGGTAATAAGTGAGAGAAAGGAAGAATCAGCGACAATTGACAAGAGTTATTGAGGAAGATAAATGGAGCAACGAAAAGCTCGAAAACGAGACAGACAGAAATGAAAATACAGAAGGAAAGAAACTAAGCGATGCTGAAGGAGTGAGGGGAGTCTACCTGAGGGAGGAGAGAGGACTATCAAGAGGTGTCATGGGGATGCAAAGCCCCTCTCATTATTTTCCAGTCCAGCAGGCAGCTGATTTCTGTTTTAGCTACAGGAGCTACCGTAGTTCAGCACCACTCCTCCAATGAACTGCCCTGGCTCTGCCACCCGTACACTCAGAGCAATCCAAACTTTTCTGTTGTTCCCCGTCGGTGGAACGTCCTACCAGTTCCTACCAGATCAGGGGCGTCCCTCTCTACCTTCAAAAACCTCCAGCTCTTCAGAGAGGACCTCCTCTCCAACACTACCAACAACTGGACATGATAAAGAAACATTTCACTCAAAACTACAAATGTCAACCTGCCAAAGTCATTAAGGTTAATCCTCTGTGCACCATGAACCACGGCAATCCAACCAGTAGTTGTTGAGATATTTCAGTTTGGACCAAAGACAGACATTGCCATCCATCTAGCCTTGCTGTTATCATGAACTCACACTCAAACATACACCACCTGCTGCTGTGCAGTCTAGTAAAACACGAATATCCGATTCTTCAAGAGGCGATCACTCTTTTTTCTAACGCAACACAATAATTTATTGTATTTGAGTGAAAATAAACCACTTTAAACCCAGAGACAAGGGAAGGAAAGAGGCACAGAAGGAGAGATGTGATGGAGGCACAATGGTCGCTATGGTGCTGATGGCAAAATGGTGACAGTGGAAACAAGTGCTGAGTCTGGGACAATGTGTGAGATATGCGGTATGTTTGTGTGCTGTACCGAATGAGCACCATGGAGAAAAATGAAGGATTTCTCTGGCTCGGTCCTAATGCGTTTACAGCGCACACAATCACAGATACCAGACACACAAAAGGGGAAATGGGAAAGCATGAAAATAAGTGGAGGAAATGAGGGATACAAGGATGGAGGGGGAGGAATGGCAATCATTTTGCGGGAGGAAATGATGGAGCGATAACAGAGAAAAGGGTGGAGAGGAAAAAACAAAGACAAGGAGGAGGTACCACGACTTCATGTTTACTTCGAGGAAATTAACACTTTACAAAAGAGTTAAATATTTACACCAACTAACTGTCAAGTAGCTGTCGTGTAGCTAACTGAACCGACTGACAAAACTAGCTAATATTACATGAGAGGGCGAGTAATTAATTAGTGTTTATATATGTGTGGTATTTATTCAGTTTAGTGTTTATATGTGTGTTATTTATTCAGTTTGTGTTTATATGTGTGGTATTTATTCAGTTTAGTGTTAATATGTGTGGTATTTATTCAGTTTGTGTTTATATGTGTGGTATTTATTCAGTTTAGTGTTTATATGTGTGGTATTTATTCAGTTTAGTATTTATATATGTGTGGTATTTATTCAGTTTAATGTTTATATGTGTGTTATTTATTCAGTTTAGTGTTTATATGTGTGGTATTTATTCAGTTTAGTGTTTATATGTGTGGTATTTATTCAGTTTAGTGTTTATATGTGTGGTATTTATTCAGTTTAGTATTTATATATGTGTGGTATTTATTCAGTTTAATGTTTATATGTGTGTTATTTATTCAGTTTAGTGTTTATATGTGTGTTATTTATTCAGTTTAGTGTTTATATGTGTGGTATTTATTCAGTTTAGTGTTTATATGTGTGATATTTATTCAGTTTGTGTTTATATGTGTGGTATTTATTCAGTTTAGTGTTTATATGTGTGGTATTTATTCAGTTTAGTGTTTATATGTGTGGTATTTATTCAGTTTAGTGTTTATATGTGTGGTATTTATTCAGTTTAGTATTTATATATGTGTGTTATTTATTCAGTTTAGTGTTTATATGTGTGGTATTTATTCAGTTTAGTGTTTATATGTGTGGTATTTATTCAGTTTAGTGTTTATATGTGTGGTATTTATTTAGTTTAGTGTTTATATGTGTGGTATTTATTCAGTTTAGTGTTTATATGTGTGGTATTTATTTAGTTTAGTGTTTATATGTGTGGTATTTATTCAGTTTAGTGTTTATATGTGTGGTATTTATTCAGTTTTTAATCTAGCACACGATAGCACAACACATAGCTCAATATAATATGCATATACTGTGTCTGTAAGTAAATGACCAGCAAGGTTTATTAGGCTGCGTCATATGAAATGTCCCTGTCACACTAAACTACATGAATACTAATGAACACACACATTTCTGCGTGCTTGTTAAGTATAAATCATTCGCAGTTACTGTGAGTTTAATTCATCACTCAGCTGCCTAAAAACTGTTATTTGGAAGTTTTGTGATAACTCCTGTCCTCGAGTGACTTCCTGTTTACATAGCTAGTTACTATTTACAGACCATTATCAGACCATGTGTACACAATACTAAGATATCTGCTTGATTTGAGTGACTCAGGATGCTCAAACTTCATGTTTCTGTAGATCGGACAGAACAGACGTCATCGTCTCTTAAAGGTACAGCGTGTACGATTTAGTGACACCTAGTGGTGAGACTGTAGATTGTAATCAAGATGGCGGACTCCGTGTAAGAGGACATGCTCCATATGTAAATATAAAATGCTAATTTTAAGCTAATAAAAACATAATTTTTTTATTTTAGGTGTTCATATATATCACTGAAATCATAGTTATGCATGTTATATTCCATTTCTGTTAATAGATTACCCTAAAAGTTACAATCTGAACCTTTAAAATGTATCTGCGCTACAAAGGGACCTCTTCATGGCCAAGAAACACAAATAAAACACATAGAGGCGTGTTAGCTTTGTTTTTTTTTTAGAGAGATTTGTGAATAGCTGATGCAACACGATGGAGGAGAATAGAAGAAAGTAAAGACGAGGACAGAGAGCCGAGATGTCGGGTCAGGAGTGGGAAGGCAGAGAAGGAGAGAGAGAGGGAGCAGAACTGGGTGGAGGTGAAAGAGTGTAGATAAAGGTGGCGGCGATGGAGATTAAACTGCAGAGCCGAGATGAGAGTGGGCAGGAGGAACATTTAGAGAATGAGAGAGGAAAGAGAGTGCAGCTCGGGGTTAAGGAAAGAGGAGACAGCGATTAAAAAGGCTGTTCCTGGATCTGTTAATAAAACAGCTAATGCACCGACGTTTCTTTGTCACTCGGCCTCGCTCAGCTCGCCGGTCACATGGCCTCGGCGCTGATACTATCTGCCCTTTGATAACACGCGGCTTTTCATTCCCGTCATCGCACCCTCTCTCTTTCTTCCTCATGCATTATAAATACCCCATTACAACTTGTTGACTTGACTCCGGGGGCCCTGTGGCATGTTGACGGACCACTCTGCAGACAAAACTAATCAGCTGCATCATCATTAGGGCGCAGCGACGGACAGGCAGCGCCGCACTGATTGGGTTATTTCGCCACATCATGTGGCCCCGGGGCCTCCGTCTGAACCCTGTCTGATGGCTCAACATCTATCGTGACCAAACTCAACCGGGTTAAGCTAATAGCCCTAATCTAATGCCGTTGGAAGTCACGCAGAGATACCCTAAGGGTGGTTACGTCTCTGCGTCTCCAGTTCGCATAACAATTAGTCTTCCATCCCTGCCGCTGTAGCCGGAGTGTACCGGGAAGTAGCGGGCCCGGGCAGGCCTCTGATTGGAGGCCTCTGGAGATGAAGCGAACGCCAGCTGGCAGAGAGCACAGGCCAGACAGCCAGCCAGGCTCAGCCAGTCACACAGATCTGAGGGACAATACAATGCTGGCACACACAGTCTGCTCGCTCTCATTTTGGATGTGTGTCTGTGCATGACAGCATGTGAATGCATGTGTGTGTGTGTGTGTGTGTGTGTGCTATTTTAGACTTGAAAGTCGCTTACTTTAAGCAGATCCTTGTGGAAATCTTGGCCGCCGTTCAGTCCTTCCAGGTTGCCAATGAACTGCGTACACGACATCCTCTTGCCGATGTTCTGAACAAAAAAAAACAAAACAAAAATAAAAACGTACTTTTGTTTCACACTTGTGCTCACACACTCCTCGTACTCTTTATTTAACACGATCTGCCTCCTTGATTTGGTCTTTTTTTCAATTAACTCGGTGAATTTTTATTCAGGTTTTAATTAATTTTAAAGGAAGCACCTTCCTCTATTAAAAGTTCTATGAACAGTGAAGACAGACTGAAGACTCTTTGACTCTTTAATTAAATTAACAATGAATTTACAGACCGGTTAATCTGGTAATCAGAGTTTTAAACATGTGATCACAACACTGACACCAACAGGAAAGATTTAAATAAAACACGAATGATGATGATTTATATGAAATAATTTGTCCGTATTATCCTGAAATGATTAGTCAACAGGGGGCAGAGATCAAACCTCAGATGTCTGCCGATATCACTGATTACTGAAACTTATTTATACTTTATTTTAATTTACTTTAGTTCAATTTTTAGATGAATGATTTAAAGTTTCCACTCCAGATTCTGTGCATCTGTAAATATAAAAGTCTCATTTTAAAGGTAAGATAATGAAAACACATTACATTAAAATTTTGCCATATTCTATAAATTGACGGCACACTGAACCTTTAAGTAAGAATTTTAGGCCACTTGGGGGCAGCAGAAACAAGCTATGACCATCATCACCTTGTTAGCGAACATATCCATAAAATGTTCTGCTGCTTGTCTTTGATTTTTAATCATTTAAATTAAACTTTATACCATAGTTTGGTTAAAACAGGCGATCTGAATTCAATATAACAAACTAACTATGATGAGGTTGGTAGCGATGATGATCACAGTCACAACAAAGGTCAAACTTACAGTAACATTTGTTGAAACTTTCCTCATCTATTCTTCCATAAAGGAGCTGATCCCCTCTCCAGTCACCTCTATAGCCACTTTAATTAATCATTCATCCGCAGAGCTGTACTATCACTGAGGAGAGCCGCCAATGGCCCAGATTTACAAAGGAAGGCTCTGACTGTAAAAGTAGCAGATTAATGATGGTGAAAGAAGCTCAGCAGGCAGACCTGCAGACCCAGATCAGCTGGCGATCAGGCGGCGTCTTATATTCCCAAAAGTCCAAAGTTAATCAAAAAAAAGGGCCTCAGCTCTCAAAACTTCGTCTTTTATTTGTTTATCCATTGCCTGATTAAGCATGCCTGCCTGCAACACCTGCAGACACATCCACACACACATACAGGTACAGAAAAACATGTTCAAATACTTGCTAACACTCACCTGACCGTGCAGATCGGTGTTCAGCAGCATAAGGGCACAGGTGAGAGTGTGAACTGCATCTAAAGGATGGAAGCAGTGAGTTAGCATTAGCATCTGTCTGCAAAACGAGACGTCCTCACTTAGAAGCAAAACTTACAGACACTTAAATGCAATGTACGTCAACAAGAGATGTCCTCTACTAGTGTTGGATTAAAGATAAAACACGTAAAACACTTGCTTTTAATGAGTTAAATTGGATTTCAAGTAACTTGAATGCCATTAGCTTTAATTAGCCTAGCACTAGCCTAGCAGTTACGGCACAAAACTGTTTAAACAAAATGTTTGACTATCCCTTGACCATAAAGTAAATAAATCCATGCTTATTTAATGTGTATACGCCATTAAGTCAATAATTTAATTATTGTAAAATAGTTTAAAGAGATTTAGTATACCGTTACGTTAGCTAACTGCGTTCTAGCGAGCTTATGTAAGACGGATACCTCCCTGATGGATAAAAATCATCTTTCAAGATGTCTCAATGATACTAAACTTATTATTTTGGACATTTTAGTTATTAAATTGTCTATATTATCTATAAATATATAACTTTTAAGTTTGTTTGAGATACTTGAGATACAATTTTTAGCTTTAATTAGCCTAGCACTGCAGCTATAACACAAAGACAATTAAAAACAATTAAACAAAATGTTTAACATATGACTAATCTCTTGATGAAGTAATTATATCCATGTTAATTTGACGTGTATATGCTTGAGTCAGTAAAATACTAAACCGTTACGTTAGCTCACAGCGTTCTAGGTAGCTAACGTTAACTAAGCTAAATCCTCCCTGATGGATAAAAATAAAGTCTTTCAAGATGTGTGACATGATTATTTTTGGCATTTTGTTATTAAATTAAACTTAAACTGTTACAATTTGTATTATTTTCAAGTTTGTTTACCTGTTGAACTGACATGATTTTGAACTTTTATCTTTGTTTTTGGTCTCCACCACTTAATGCTAATATATCCTGCATTTCTTCTGCATTTTTTTCATTGCTGGTGCTGAACTACTCTCTGCAGCACTCACCCTCTGATGGCATGACTCTTGGGTTGCAGTCCAAGTAACGCTTAGAAAAGTGTGACAGCACCCTCTCCCTCTCCTGAGTCTCCCCCATCAGGGCAAACTGTCTGAGGAAAGTCCTGCAGCCACAAAGACAGGCACAGGCAGCAGCAGGTCTTTAACAAAGAACTTAACATTACAGCTTAAAGATGACAGTTTGACACACGTAATACGCATTATAATCATCCCAGAATATAACTCAGTGGGTTGCCGAATGACACTTAATAAAGGATACTTCATGTTCATGACTGGTGTCAACCATTCAAATAAAGTGTTAGCAGATGTTTGAGATAGAAAGTACATCTATTCAAGCGCAAACACTTTTTACATTTTACGGCACTTTATACTTCAACCGACGACATGTCAGAGGGTAATTTTGTACTTTTCACTACATTTCTTTTATCAACTTGCAACTAATCAAAAAATATGATGCATTCTTTCAGAATAATCCATCGAACATGATATAAAATATTTCAAACTGGCTCCGCTGCTTAAATATTAATGCATCAATAATAACAATGATAATTCAGTGGTATAATGCTGATAATATCTCTGTACTTTTACTTGTAATGGATTACACTGTAGTATTACTGCTTTTTACTTAATTAACACATGTCAGTAATTACTCAATGAACTGCTTATTAACATTCTCAGAGTAAGATCTGATCTTAAAGCACAAAGCAGTGGCCGTTTCTTCAGATGCTCCCCATTTGAATGTGACGGTGAGTGGTAAGTCTGTATGTGGACAGATAAAAATAGAAGTGAAACAACACACACTGAGTGCACACAATCGCTTACTGTAGATACAAACAGTCTAATTGTAAGGCCGGAGCTGCCCTCTAGAGAGCAGTGTTTGACAGTGGCGAGTATCAACCACACACCAACACAGATGGAGTCAAAACATCTGGAGCTTTTCATTGAATTCAGACCCAAATCAATAATGTGAGGGGCAGATAACATACATATGACATATTTCACTGTCTCGTCTTCATGTATTTAAATAACTGTACTGTGTGTTCTCACCGCAGTGCTTGGTCAAGGCCGAGGCCTGTGAAGTTGAAGAAACTCAGATACTCTTCTGCTACCATACGGCTGAACTCATTACTGCAGACAGACATGAAATAGCATATGAGGAGGGATATAAAAAGAACAAAAAGAATCTCCACTGACCATAAATGCACAAAATGTCAATCAAAACGTTCAGATGCAAGCTTTCCCAGCTCAGTGACTGGCCTCAGTTTGTGCTGTCGGTCAGTCAGTCAGTCAGTCAGTCAGTGTGTACTGGCACAGTCAGCTGGAGATGCAGACCAGAAAATAATAAAGAAGAGTGGATTCACGGGGTGCGCATGTCAGAAAGTGAGGAAACCCTTTAATCCCAAATTCTTTCTCATCAGCACGAGCAGGCAGCTGACGGGCCCATCGAGCCGCGCTGCGCCGGAGGAATGCAGATCGACTAACACTCTGCACTTTGTAGGCAAAATTTAAACTGACACACAGTAAATGTGCAGGAAACTGAATGTGCAGTATGTGCCAGTAGATTAACGCTCATTAATTAAACATGAGATGCAGCAGAAAGGAACTACACTACAGCTTTATAGTGCATAACATGTTGGTTAAGAGGAGTGCTTCTTTTGTTTTTTTTTTAGTAGCATCAGTTCTAGGGGTATTAATACTCCACAAAGATGTGTTTGTGGTGGTAAAAGTACATGCAACAGGAGCAGAAGTCATTGTTTTAGACCTGTTATTAAAAAACAATGATCAAATGACACACCAGTGGAAGTAACGACAACATTTCTACAGAAATGTTTCATGTTTTTGCTGCTTTGGTGCATGCCAAAGAAGTCTGTTGTTGACAGACGACGTGTTGTTATGTAGACATTAGCCACCAAGTAGCGCACTCAGATTTGTAGCTAATATGTTTAGTAACCTGTTGAGACATTGTTAACAGTTGGGTGTGTATAAAGAATGGACAGCGTATGCGTGACGTCACCCACAGCTTTCCGAAACGCCAGTTTGAAGCTCAAAATATCTGTCTCTGCCTCCCGAAATGTGGACCATCGGCACCCACCTGTCAGTCAAAGCGTCCACGCTCTTAATCCTGCATAACTTTAAGCCTTAATATAATTTGAACAGGTGAGTTGTATATAAATTCACCCTCAGTACAGTTGTCATGAACGGGGAAATTAACTATAGAGACCAAAACTGTTTTTTGTACCAGGCTGTAAACATGTTTATTTCTGCTGTGAAGTTGGACTTTTGAACATGGGGACTTATGGAGACTGACTCACTTCTGGAGCCAGCCTCAAGTGGACGTTTGAGAAACTGCAGTTTTTAGACTAGCCAGGAGGCGGCGGGACTACCAACAAAGCGGCAGCCAGCATCACTGATTTTGAACTTCAAAACGTCTCTTCAGAAACCTGTGGGTGACCTGTGGGATGATAACTACATGAGCAGGATTATAATACGTGTGCCTGAACGCTACACAACAAACAGCTCACTTCTTGCTGAGGTGGCGCGCCACGTCGGACTTCCTGAAACCATCCAAGTTGAAGAGACGTTTGGCTAGACGTTTGGCGGCTGCCACGTCGGCATGGTGACTGCCATTTGTGAGGGTTTCGCTGCTCTCCAGACCCAGCCGGTCACTCAGGTCCTGGTCCAGCTCCGAATCTGTCGCCAGGCGGGCCTTCTCCCTGCTGCTAGGGGTGAGAGCGGGGGGTCAGAGGTTGGAGAGAGGGGGCAGAAATGGTGAATAATTAAAATCAGACACAAATAGGTGGACAGAAAAGGATGTGGAGAGGAAGGGTAAGACGGGAAATGAGCCAGGAGTGGAAATTACAGAGATTGGTAAATAATTGAAAAGCAAAGAGAGTAAAGGGATGAAAGGAGGAACAAAGAATGATGGTGATATAATAATAAAACTAATAACTCCAGTATATCAATAATTTAACAATACTAATATATGATAGGTGCAGCACTGATCTGAAAATAGTGTTTCCAGCTGTACAAACAGGCAAGAATAATAGAAAAAAACAGTGTTTTGTGAAATATGGTGATAACAGAGAGAGTAAAGCGTGAAAGAAAGATAAAATATCTCTTAAATAAACTAAAATATGCACGGTGAATGGATGGAGAGGAATGCTGACAGATGGAAGGTATAATAAAGGTGGAGAGAGAGCAGAAATGAATGAGCGCAGTGGTAAACAAAGCCCATATTTACATTTAAAACAAGCAGAAGAGAAAATATGCAAATCGTTTTGTATTTAAACACAACATTTGGCGTGATTATACACGTAAATAACTGCATTCCTCTTTTGCCAGCTTTCTCACTTCCTAATTAAGCGTCTTCAAAGCCTCTGAATTATTCTGTGATAATAATTTAAGCGTGTTACGTCACACTCAGCTAAAACAGAACTACTTTTTCTTGAACCCGAGGTCTCCGAGTTCACTTGCTTAGAATTCGACGTGATGGTGACATTTGTCGCTGCCGTCAGGAGCTGTGTGACAATTCTAGTCACGCCAGCCGGCCAGAGAAAACAATGACAGTCCAACCAACAGCTGAGAGTTGTATTAAAAAAAAAAACACTTCCTGAACAAGTGGCGCTCTCATTTGGATTTGGATCTTCTCAGCAGGAGGAACAAGCCAACAAAGCCCACAGTCCCAAAGCTTTAGCTTCCCACACTTACACATCCTTAAACTGTCAACGAGTCAGGCGAAATCACACCAGAGCAAACAGTAATTAATAACACAAGCTGACTGGTTAAGGAAAGCTACAAGGGTGGCTTCACAAAGTACACACAAGATAAGTCTACAGTTCATTTCTTTTGACCCGATGGTGGCACTTCAGTGCAATTTATCCTGACAGGGATATGAATGTCTGTATCACATTTGTGTACTAAATACACAAATGTGAGCGTGCAGATGGTGCGAAAGTAAAAGTCAGAGGATCACCGGAGTCATTATTATCATCTGGGAATCATGAATGTCTATCTAACAAGCACACGTTGAGATATTTCACTTAAAATCATAAATGTCAACCTGCTGCTGGCACTAAATGAGAAGTCAGGTGATCACAACAGTCAACATGGATACCTCTACCAAATTTCATGACAACAGATTCATTCAGAGTAAACATTAGAGGATGATCCAAATCTCGGTCTGGGTATCGGTACTTGATACTACCTGGTAAGGCATTGGCTGAAATAACCCCAAGTAGTATCAAAACTTCTGCATTTGATCCTTTTTGTAAAAGTAAAAACTATTTGGATGGTTTCTTTGTCGATTTACTGCAACGTGTGATTGTCCTACTACCACAGCAGCTACAGCTAGCGGCTAGCAGATACATAAAGTCGAGTGCAGTGTATTTGATGCAGCAGTTCGGTGTTTTTAAATGCCACCAGGTGGACAGCTGCACAGCTTCTTCAACACCAAGTATCAGGCGAAATATCTGTACCACTTTAAGGGCACTGGTATTGGTAGGATTTATCATCTGGGAACCACAAATGTTCCAAATTTGGCGCCAATCCATCAAATACATGTTAAGATATTTCACTGGACTTTGAACTGCTAGTCAGGAGGTCACCAAACTATGTCAGAATTCATCCTTTGTGAACGTTTGTGCCAAATTTCATGACACTATATCCAATTAATTTTGAGAATTTCACAAAAAAACACACAAATGTCAACCTCATGGGGAGATTAGAGGTAACTAAAGTCAGTAGGCTCCTCTGGGGACCATGAATGTCTGTAGAGGCCTTTGGGTTCAGGAGATGTACGGTCACACAGTTTTCTGTCATGAAACAGAATCAACACACCTCCCGACACCCAAAAAAGACTGATCTGAATCTGTCTAAATATGATATTCAAATCCACAAAGTACACGGCAGACAGGTGAGACAGGTTCCTGGGTGGGGACGTACCTGTGGGAAGAGTGCCTGATCGACAAATATCTCTCCTCTCCAACTGCAGATGAACCATGACAGCAGAAGACAGTCTGTGTCCTCATTACCGTCCCACGCCCGCCACCTCGCCTCAGACTGCTCGGCCGACTGGCCCCTCCTCTCCTCCGGGCCTCGCAACCTGAACGCATCACCGTCCGGTCCAGAGAGCGGATCTAACGTAGAGGAACACCTGTAGTCTCTCCGAAGAGGCCCTGCAGACTTTGACATTCCTCTGCTCTGGTTTTGAGTCTGACTGAGACTTCATGGGTCCCCCCTTTTTCTGTCCTCCACTTTCTCACTCTCCCTCTGTGTTTGCTGTCATTTGATCTTCACAGCAAGGCTCCTTCCCCCAAAGTAAAAGAGCTGTTTGTCCTGCAATGCCTCTCCTTCTCTATCTTTTTCCCTCTGAGTCTGTTTGCTGTTGTTTCTGTTCCCTCTTTTCACTCCTCCCTCTCTCTCTCCCTCTCCCTCTTTCTCCCTCCCTGTTCCACTGAGTAAACTCTCACTGTCCCCTGCTGACCTTGGATTCAAAGCATGGCATGAAACTTGGCTTGTCTATTGCCTAAAAATCCTCCTCCCTTCCCTTTTTTTCACCCTTCATTCATTCCCCCCCTCGCTCTCTCTTTCTATGCATCTCCATTTACACACACACTCAGGATATACATCCTTTGGGGGTTGTACAAACTCCAGTCTGCCTTGTTTCTGGTGTGAGCGTTTAGCACACCTACACAGAAAACAAGATATGAGGTGTCAGGTTCTAACTCGCAGCGACATCTATTGGGTGTGTGCCTTTAAACTATTCCTTCTACAACCATAACCTCCCTAGAAGAACTGGTGGTGGCCTTTTGTCAGCGTCTGTGGAGTGTGTTTACAGCATACACTTCATCGGGGGCCATAATCAAAAGATTAAGCCGGCACTTCAGTTCAAGGCTGCACCACCTGTTAGCGTTGTCTCATCAAGAGACGGCACAATGCCCGAGAGGTCCTGAGAGAATTCCTGGTGTCAGACTCTCCTTTAACGGTATCCCACCCTCTCTCAGACCGCTGGGCAGCCCTGCACAATGAGCCACTGTCTAATGGTGCATCTGAAAAGAGTGATGTGAGGGAAGGAAGGAAGGAGGGAGGGGGTGAAATTCCAAGTTTTATCAAAGTATGGACAAGCCTTCAGAAATATTTGCCTCGTCGTCTCTCCCTCCTGGATTCCAACAGCTCCTCGGCTGCCAAAGGAGGGCCGGTTATAAAACTGTGATAAGATCAGTGCTAAGCAAACATTTACCTGAACACATCCAGTGTGATTCAGGTCTCGTATAAAGAGGAAGAAAAATATGAGTTTACATAAAGACAAAATGAAGCTGCTGTGCTGTTTTTAACCCTTCGGGAAGTGTTTGTGCAATAAACTTGAGGTTAGATTGCTTTTTGTTACACACATATCTCTGAACCTGCTGCTCAGGAGTCACCCACCTGCGTTCAACTTATTTTCTTATCAAAGAAAAAACCCACTTTGTTGACAACACGATCCTCTTCTGCCACCTAGTGGTCAAAGCAACAAGGTGACCCGGCGCAGTCACTACATCTGCAGTGCTGTCACAGTAACTTAGGGTGACGTTCACAAAGCCGGACGACCTCCGCCGTGAACACAGGAGCACCACGGCAGTCAATTCTCCACCGTATCTGAGACAGGTGGCTCCAGATTTAGTCTGAATCTATCACATATCCAACAGTAAGACAGACGAATGTAAGGATTAAGAAATAGTGCACAACAAAAGGACGAGGGATTGTGGATATTGCAGGTGTGAGCCTGCAGAGAGTTAAATGGAGTCTTTGGGACTCTGACAGTGAAGGTGAGTGTCTGACTGCTGCAGCAGCAGCCATCTGCCTCTGTCTGACATTTCCTGCACACACACACACCGAAAAGCATGCACTTCAAGTATACAACCATCCAAAAATCAGCCACAGATCCACGTGCATGCACACACTCCAACACTTGCACAGATGGATTCATATATTACACACACACACACACAGCCGGCCTGCCACACAGCAGAGGGACCACAGGCAGCCTTCTAGTGACCTTCACTCGAAGCTGCCGGGCTCCAGAATAGCACTGCAGCAACTGCTCTGCACAAGGAGAACGACGACAGACGGAGACACTCATTCGTCTGCAGACTGACAACAGTCCATTAACGGTGCTCTGACCTCAGGAAGGAGGCAATCAAAACTACATTAATACTGAATTAGCATATAAAACTGTGATTTGTAACTGCTTATGACCTTTCAACAGTTTACCGAAGGGAAACATGTTGACATGAGATCAGGTTAACTTTGTGTTGTTCCCTGAGCCTCAATCAATATCTGCATGCTGCACGTATTATATTAGATTACAAGGAGCAAAGACGTGTGTGTGTGATATATACAGTACGATGACATTGCTAACACTGTGCCAGTGTTGTAGTCAAGACCAACTGAACCGAGACCGAGTCCAAGACCAGAGTGTGTCAAGACTTTAAGGGGTAGAGGCCGAGTCAAGACCAAGACCAGACAGTACATAGGTAGCTAATACTACTTCACTTCATTAAGCGTCACCTTGAAGTATTTACAAACCTGTGTGTGTTTTTTGGATGCTGTTTTGAAGATGAACTTTGTGGTTTAGGAAACTGAATTTTCTTCCTGAAGATCTGGCTGATGTCTCCTCTTTGTCAGTCCTCTTTGTCTGATTCCGAGACGAGACCGAGGCCTTTAAAAAGTGGTCTTGAGACCGGACTCAAGACCAAATCCGATCTGGAAAACTACATCACTGTTGTGTGCTTTCAAACGCTTATTTCAGTGTCGAGTGGAGATCAACAGAAAGAATTAAAAGAAGAAAATAGAGATGATATGCCACAACAAGTGTGACCCAGACACTGACGCTGACGACACTGTCAGCTACTCGCTCCGCAAAGCTCCGTATCATGTATGTTAGCGAGATACTACTGCTGCTGCTCCAACAGCTTCCACTCTTAAGGACTCCCTCGAAAACAAGATGATTCATCTTGAGGGACTATCCTTCAAATTAAAATAAATAAAATAAGACTCTCCACCAGGTGTCTGGAACGTGGCTGCAGGGATTTGTTACCATTTATTGGGTGATAAGGAGTTCTAGTGCACGACAAAGATGCTAAGCCAAGTTCTTGGAAATGGTCTTCCCCAAAGCTCACTATAAATATCACTTTGTGTTGTAGCTCAGTGTTTCCAAACTTTTTACACTTCAACTCAGAAAATATCAGGCTTTCAAAGTAGAGTCGCTCTTTTTTTTTAGCATCTTTCAGCTCATTGTTTTGGTTTTAGAAGCTACAACATTTATTGTTTCGGCTCAGTCTCATCGCTCTCATTATCATGGCTTTTTTATGTTGCACACCCAAAGTTCACTACCTTAGTGACTTGCTGGGTAACACTGTGGAGCATTTAGTAGTTATATTCCTCTTGGGAGTCGGTGGAGACCAAAATAGAGCTAAAAGGACAGCGGATAATGAACTTAGAGATATGTGAATGGAAGCTAATGTTGTTCTGTGTGTGCAGATGTGTAAATAAGCAGCTGTTTATCTTAGCTGAGTCACAGTAACAACTTTTTAAGTTGATGATGTGTCATAGTGTTTACAGCTTGTTGCACAGCCCCAAGTGGCCCAGAATAAAAATCAATGAATGCAAGTTTTATTACTGTTCAGCAGTTACTATTTTACCATTTATCATGGCTACGTGACATGCTGCTAACTCACCTTGGTAATGAGAAAGAAATATTGCTGTACCAGCTGCTCCCCAGCTGTGTACACTCTCGTCTTTGGGGCGGTGTATCGTCTGAACCGCTGCTCAGCCTCTCGCTGGACGGGGCTCGGGTGGCGTCCGAGTCCCCGGTGACGGTAAAGATAGAATCAGAGAGACTTGGCCTCTCATCGTGTGCCAGCGGGGCGAAGCTAAGCTGGACGATCTGCCTGGCGCTCTGGCAAACCGGAGCGTGGATCGCAGGGGTTAGCGTGGGCAGGTCAAAGGTCAGGACAGTTTGGGTGCTCGAGGTCAGCAGCTCTTCACTGTCAAGACTGTTGTACGACGTCCCTTTGGCTCTGTGAGACTCCATGATGCTCTCAAAGTGGCGGCTGAAGGTGTCCTCTGCAGCGCAACGAGGACCAGAGACCAAGATGGGGGATTTCAGGGCTGGGTGGTGGTTGTCAAAAAATGTTTCCATCGGTCTGGACAGAGAGGGAGATTTTAGAAACACTGCAACAACACAGCTGTGTTTGTAGAAAAGTTAAACGTGTGTTAACCGAGGAAACATCTAGAAAAAGGGACTCCAACTGCAGTTTTATGAAGTCTATGTCTATGCCAGGATGTACCGTACTGTACTGTTAGAGAGCTGTGACTAATTCATGCAGAAATGCCGCCAAACCTGTTTACAATCTACTAAAAAATAGGTTACAAGTGAGATCCAAATTCAGATCAGAATGTAGGTCAAGGGAAAATCCTGCTTCACCAGAAAGTTTGCGAACTCGTGTGTGTTTGCAGACTGTGAGTGTGTGTGTTTTCCTGTCATGTTCACCTCTTCAGAAGGTGACCAAACACCTCCGGCTCTTCCTGAGCTGCATACTGCTGCTTCCTGTTATCTCCTTGCATCCTCACACTTGCCCAGCTCACCATCTCTTCCTCTTCCTCTTCCTCCTCCTCCTCATCTTCCTCGTCCTCCCTTCCCCCTCTCCTCCTCAGACCCCGCAGCGGGCTGCTGGGTGAGTTGCCCTGGACACTGCGATTACTCCCAAACGCAGAGTCTGCGTCGTCCTGCTCAGCCAGCAGCACCTCGTCTATGTCCGTCTCGCGGTAGCAGCGTAGTGGGACGGCGTCCAGGTCGGTTTCTGAATACTTTAGCGTGCGGCGGATGATGCCAGTTTTGGGCGACGTGCCGATGATGGCTGGGGGAGGGGTCACCAGTTCTACTTCCACATGCTGCACCTCGTGATTGGCGGAAAGCAGAGGCAGGGATGAAGGTGGAGTCGGGTGGAGACTCACTGGAGTTACCACTGGGAGGAGCTGTGGAGGCTTCCAGAGAATCTGCAGATGGAGAGAGTTGAACACAAAACTCAATCAGACAAATCAAACACAGGGCCTTTTGCATTTTTTTTTGCAAGTTCTGCAGCCACTGTAGTTTCACCACATGCTCATCTGGCTGCAGAAGCTAATTTCCCCATTCATGACAACTGTACTGAGGGTGAATTTTTATACAACTCACCTGTTCAAATTATATTAAGGCTTAAAGTTATGCAGAATTAACAGCGTGGATGCTTTGATTGACAGGTAGGTGTCGTTACAGATGGCTTGTTTGAGCAACCAGCCTTCATTCAGCCAGCCTCAACTCCACGTCTTTGCCCATTTTTGGATTAGAGCCACCACACTGAGCTTCACGTCTATCATTAATACACATTTGGTGCTCTAATGAGCATTTGCAGCAGCTGATATATCAGGTTTTCAAATGATAACAAAGGCACAGAGTGGCATATAACATCTGAACATGTTGCCCTAAATAACAGACACTGACAAGCCACACTGTGACTCTGGCACTGACATATCATCTTGTGAAGAATGAATAAAACCTCCACTCTGATATAACACGAAAACTGAAGTGCAGTGACTGGATAAAATTGAGGAGGACATTCTCTCACTTTTCTCCCCCCTGCTAGCAGCCTCCTCAGCAGGGGTCCCGAATAAAAACTCCCACTTGGCACGAGCGATCCTCTGACAATGGAGCGAGGGCACGGGCACCGCACAGCCACTGTCCGTCTGAAAGGCACACACAAAGACAAAAACTAGAGGATCGCTCTGCAGTGCAGCATTAGAGGAAGAGTCAGACATTTTGGGAAAGTGGACATCATGTCTGCATGTTAGACATGTAGCCAGAGTCAGGAGGGTAGCTTAGCTTAGCATATAGACTGGAGGCAGCAGGGAAAAGCTAAAGTAGCTAACATATTGCATCTCTTTCTCATCATTCTCTCTGCAAGATAGCTAACACATTACATCTTGTTTGGCTAGCTGTTTCCCCCTGCTCCTAGTCTTTATGCTAAGCTAAGCTAATCGCCTCCTGGCTCTAGTTCAATACGTCATGTACTGACACGAGTTTGGTGTCAACTTTCTTATCATCCTCTCAAGAGAATAATGGACGGGTACAAATTTAACTAACAATGGATGAGCAGTTGATTTTATGAGAATATGGATCCCACTCTCATGTCTGTGTGGCTAGCTGTTTCCCCCTGCTTCCAGTCTTTATGCTAAGCTAAGCTAATCACCTCCGGCTCTAGCTCAATAATTGATGAACTAACTTAATGAGTTTGGTACCAATTTTCTCATCATTCTCTCGGCAAGGAAGCGAATAAGTGTATTTACTAAAATGTCAAACTATTCATTTAACTCTAGTTAGCTCAGAATATCATAGTATTTCTCAATAGAATGTACAAATTTAATGAGCAGCAGAGTTTCTTTAATCGCTGACACCCACCTGTATTCCTGAGGTGGCAGCCCCGGTCTCATTGCTCTGGTGACTGGACTGACTGGACTCTGGGGACACACAGTCCCTGTCGCCCAAGCTGCCGGTCACCCCGCTGGAGCTCCGCGAGGACGACCCTCCCATCGCTCCGTTCTGTTCCACCTCTGCAGGTTCCTCGACCCTCTGCAGGCGTGGCTGCTGCCGTTCCCCAAATCCCTCTATCTCATTCCCTTGTCCTTCCTCTTCACAACCCTCATCCTCCTCTGGAGAGTCCAGCACCACCGGTCCCAGAAGCAGGATCTCCCTCCTCCTTTGCTCAGCCCGTTTCTGCTGGGCGGTGGGACTGAGCGGTCTGTGGCGTTGACTTGCCTGACGATCAGCAATTTGGTTACTGCCGGACCTACATCCAGGCTCAGGGCTTGCCCTCGGACTGTTCTCCACCTGATTCCCCCACTGTTGCCTGGATGTCCAGCTAACCGGTGCCTCCTCAACACTCTGATTGATAAAGAGCCTGCGAGCAAGCTCTGTGCAGTCCCCTCTCTCGAAACAGCTCAGGTCTCCCCTGTTGTCCAGGCTCGGGGACCAGGAGTCTCTGGTGTATTGTGGGAGCTGACGACGGCGATGCAGGGTTGGGGTTTCTGGTGCTCGGAGGTCTGCTTGGAATAGCCTGGGGTCCCTCATGGGAGAGCTTAGCTCAGTGGGAGGATGTGAAGGACGGAGAACACGTGAAGGAATGGCGGGGGAGCTCGGAGCTGCAGATAAAATTGAACTATGTTGCTGGGATTTCTGAATGCACTCGTTCTGGTGTGTTTCAGAATTATTATGGGAGTTTGTTTCAAGTGACTGCGACTGCAAGATAGAGTTTTCAGGCTGGTGACAGTCTGTGTTGTCAGTTGCTGGCGTGTGTTGGTCATTTAAAGGGATATTCATCTTAAGCGTTTGCTTAGACTGTTGTGCATTTGAAGTTGAATTGTGAAATTCTCCAGAGTTTGAGCCGCTTGCAGGCTCACCTAAAGCGTTGTGCAATGAGGACCTTCTTGCCTCTGTGAAAATCGAAGATACTTTGGTAGCTTCCTCTGCTAGCCTGCGGGCAACTTCAGGACTATGAGCTGGAGAGGAAGATTTACTATCGCTTAACTGGTTCAAGCCCTCAATTACATTATTGCCAAGTTGGAGTATTGCCCCCTGTGGTGAAGAGCTCCTGTTACAGGTCCTGTGAACATGTCTTTTGGTGGCTGGACTGCCAGCCTTAGCTCTGTCCTCTCCTGACCAGTGACGTGGGATCTGGGACTCGGCACAGAACTCAGGCTTCGAGTGAGGAGACCGTCTGGACTGGGAGGATAGCTGGTCTGATGCCGGGCTCCGAGGCAGCCCATAAACAACCGGGCTCCTATTGATAATCTGGTCTTTGGGGTTTACGCTGATGTACTGACGCTGAACAGGAGACCCAGCCCAGGACTGACAGCGTGGCTGTTGGTTATAGCGTGAGGATGAGGTATGCTCAAGTGCATGGGCTAGTTTAATCCTCAGTAGAGGGGAGCCAAACTCCTCCACAGCCCTCTGGGTAGCTGCCCTGCCGATGGGGTCCAAGGGTGGTTGACGAAGGCCAGGAGAGAACGTCTGCTGGTGACTTCCGGAGATCGGAAAGTCAGCTTGGGACTGGAGCTGCACGATGAATCGGGACTCCCAAACCAAACTGGGTCGCTGAGCCTTTTACGAAAGTGAGAGGGGGTGGATTTTTCCTCTCTGGTGCCTCTCTCGCACACAGAGTTGCGTGGACTGTCCAAGGTCTTCACATTGGACTTCTCAATGTAACTGAAGGTGACTACCGACCGCTTTCCATCGCAGACTTCTTCCTCCTTGAACCTCCGGCAGTTGGGAGGTGTGTGAGGGAGAGTGACCTTTCCAGCAGAGGTCATTGGTGAAGAGTGGACAGCAGACACTTCATCACAGGGTGCACTCCAGCGTTTATTGACCGTTGGGGAGCTGCTGGCTTGCTGGAGCTGAAAGCTAACAGTGTTTCTCGAAGGAGACTGTCTGTGTGTACAGTCCTGAACCAGACGGTGAGTTGTGGAGGTCTTGGTGATGGTCTGGCAGGTTGTCTGACTCGCTAGCTGAGAAAGGAGCTCCGTAGGATTGTCCTGAACCGAATGCCCCTGAGCAATCCCTTCCTTGTGTTCTCCGAACGCTACTTTCCCTCCCTTCTGATCTGGGGCAGACCTCACTTCCACATACAAATGAAGGACTTTTCCAGACTGGGACATGACCTCCTCTCAGGCCGCAATGAGGACAGGAAAAACAGAAATGGAGCAGAAAGAGAGAGAGAGAGTCTGACAGGGTGACGAAAGCAAGTTCTTCTTTGTCCTCTTCTTTTATTTGTTGGTTTGGGTTTTTTTGTTTTCCTGCTGGTGGTGGGTGTCAGTTTATTTTTAGACGGTCTTTCTTCTCCCTCCGTCTGTGTGCAGAGCAGAGACACACAGGCTGAACAGCCAGAGGACAAACATGCCCATGGGACACCTCCAACAGCTCCCTATTCCTCATACCTGTGAATGAAAGAAGGAGGAGTTGTTACCTTTTGTATTCTCAAATGACTCTAAATACACCCTGTACACACACAGGATATTCCAGTATTTATGATGCACACAAATAACTTGTTAATATTTCTCCGTGTATCAAACTACAATGAAGTCTTTATGTTTGTTTGAATCGTGTCAACATTAAAGGCTACTACATTTGTTCTTATTGTCAACAAATCCCATGATAAGACTAAAGCTAACAATGTGTTAGTCAATGTCTCAATACTTTTCAGTTCCCTACTCTGTCCTTCAGCCTTTAAAACAGGTCTGTTCAGACAGAAATATGAGTTTTAGAGGCAGCATGATCACATATACAGTCAGTGCAAAGAGTGAACGTGGGAATATGTGATTTCGCCTCAGGTGACACAAGTTGAGCCATGATGTTTCATGTTTCAACCTGAAATTCGTGAACATAAGGAGACGAGACAGACATGGAAAAAGATCAGAAATTCTGAGATCAGTCATTCTCACGTGAACAAACAATAACACACTCCACACAAAGTTGATGGTATGTACTGTAGCCCGTCATTAGTCAGTTATTTCAGCTGGCAACCACTTCCGCTATCTGTGTAATTCAAGTCCTCATCGCTGCAACCTACACATTACCTTAACCTGGTTGCTAATTGTACGAAGGTAAACAAGCTAGCAATTGTAATATTTTCCTTTGCAGGCGAATGTTGTCGAAGAGTTGGGCTGGTGTAGTGCCAGAACCAGAGCTGGGCAAGCTGGCAATGCTCAGCAGCATCTACGGACATAATGACAGAGGTGAAAAAGACTGACTTGGACAGACAGAAGTAGATGTTTCTCCAGTGCTAGCACAGCCGAAGTGTGGAGAGTCTGACTAGTGTATAAGTTGCTAACTACCTACAGCTAACATCTGCATAGTAGCTGTAATTCAGCTATTTGGGGTGCAGTACCACTCCAGCAGTTACATTTAGTTGGGGACTATTTTTAGGTCTGGATTAATACACATGGTGTCATGCAGCATGACAGGATAGTGTACTGTATGCAGGGCTGACTGGGGATTTGTTGAAAAGAATATCATCTTGCCTGCCTCATTCATTAACGTCTGGAGTGAAATCCACAATCCACGGAGGTCATTTTTTGTTCTCCTGGCAGCCTGTTACTTAATGCTCCATAAATAACACACACACAAACTGAGGCTGTCTGATGTGTTAATTGATTTCTAAGAAAATAAGTAATGGTACTTTAATCCTTTATTTTTAAGCAGAGTAACAGCACTCTCCCTCTCTCTGCCAAAACAAAATGCTATCGCTCAAGGTACAGTAGCAGATGAGGGTAAGTGCCTCAAAATAGTAACAAGGCAAAAGATGGAAAACAGCCTCCCTTCAGATCACTGCAGCAGGTTAAACCCCTAATCTGTTTAATTCACACCTCTTCTAAATTAATACAGTTAAAGATGTTCAACTGTATGACTGCCTCATTACAGCTAATTGGTGCATTATAAAGACGCCGCTGTTACCATGAACACAAACTTGTTGGACTGAATTACAAACGCATTCCCATGACGTCAACTGTCAATGTATTGGATGACTGTGCCTTGGTGGCACGGTGGTGCAGCAGTTAGCAGTGTCACCTTACAGCAAAAGGTTCCGGCCCCTGTGACCCTGAGGAGGTTTAAGATGATGTAAGGACTGAAAGAGACATCTATTTGTCATTCATCATGTGACATTTTGCAGTCCTGCAAGCTGCAGTTCCTCAAACGTCCACTTGAGGCTGGCTCCAGAAGTGAGTCAGTCTCCATAAGTCCCCATGTTAAAATGTCCAACTTCACAGCAGAAATAAACATGTTTACAGCCTGGTACAAAAAACAGTTTTGGTCTCTAGGGCTAATTTCCCCGTTCATGACAACTGTACTGAGGGTGAATTTTTATAGAACTCACCTGTTCAAATGATATTAAGACTTTGTTGTTGTTGGTATACGTTGTAACTCTTAACTAACTGACCGCAGGGGGCAATACTAACTGGTACTTCATTGAGTGTATCGTAGTAATATGAGCACCCAGAGTGTTTTCTACTACTGTGGAACAACAGGACCTTTAGTAAAAACAGCAAATCACAAAAAAGATCATCAAAAAAACATAACGTGACATCATATTTTCTCTATTTTGGCCTCTTTTCAAGAGGTAAATATCTTGCATATATACACAGTATGTTTTGTGATATATGTTGTACTGCAGTGGGGATGAGTAGTTTCATGAGAGAACATGAGCTCATCCTCCTGAGAGAGGAAGCAGGAAATTATCCCTCATTTCCTCCCCTGCCCTCCGTCTCCTCATTGATAAGACCTGGTGCTTTATCTCAGTTCTGAATAAAACAATTCAACGCTCAGGATTCAGCCACATATGAAACTATTAGAGAGATTGAATTTCTGATTGCAGGAGGCTCAAATGAATCACGGGAAACCAGATTAGCCGGATCAGATTTTATTTTAGGAATCGCTTTTGTCACATTGATGCAGCATTGATAAAGAAGAGTAACAGCTTTTTACTCGTCTCTTTCAACCTGTATCTGTCAAACTTCAGCAGCTCGTTGACAAGCCAAGCATCCAAGCATCGGATCCAGGACACTGGAGGTGCTCAACCACATTGTGCACCAAACACCAAACTCCTATCAGAGACACGTCTTTATTATTCTGCGTTTAAATCCGATGCCCAGGCCACTTTCTCCTCTTTTTTTTGGAGCTGATTCCCCCGGCAGTTACTCAACTCAACCGAGCTGGACCCTTTCCAATCGTCGCCCTTCTGTTTAGCGTCGATGCAGAACGACTTTCCGCGCCAGCAACGCCACAACAGAACTCTTGTGCAGAAGGGAAAAAAAGTCACTCAAACAGGGATGGTGAACTCCAAACTGCTGCCAGCAGCGACAGATTGGAGTTGCCTTATGGTAGCAGTGGGAGAGAATGTGTGTGTTGAAAATTGAAGTTGACAGAACAAAGAGAACTTGTGAGAGACTTGGCACGCAAGGCGAGCAAGTTCCCTCCTTGACCCCGGCTGATGTTTCTGCCCTTGCTTCAAAGAGACCAAACTCAATCTCACCGATCCTTTCCGTCTAACAAATTCTCCTCTTGGCTCTTAATTATTTCACCCAGCCTCTCTCTGCATGGAGTAGCTGTTTGCTCCTCACATTCACTACTGGCCATCTGATTCAAATGTTTTCTATTCACTGCGAATAAGAGCAAATATCCTTGATTTGAAATGCAACTTTTTGTTTGTCTAATTAGCAACTTTTACTACCTCTCCATTTATCACACTCTCCAATCTTCTCACACCTCAGAGCTACTGTTCCCACACCTACACCATTCACAAAAAAAGGCCTTTTTTATTCCAGTTGTTGGTGGCTCCAAGGGATCCCATTGTTTTTAAAAGGTGTGAGGAAGACAGCATGGCTCTTTGGCTGCATCATGAGATGGTTAAAGGATGAAGCCACTGGGCTGATTAGTAGATCTTTCATCTTTGTCACTACCAAGAAAGACGACTTTCAGATTAAGCTATAACTAAAAACAAATCTGTTTCTGTTAGTTTTGGCCTTTTTGTTGATCACTGGCCTGGCAAAGCTCATGGAAAACAATGACGTAGGTGGACAGCCTGGAGCTGTAAAGTGTGTTCTGATGGAAGAAAATAAAGTAAAAGGCTCCGTTGGTGTGTTGCTTCAGATACATGGAGTTCAGTTTAAGGTTTATATTACAGGAACAAGAGCAGCAGATTTACAACAGAAAGTCATCAGCAGCAATCAGTTCAATCTTTCACCACGACGATCATAAGGTATCGAAGGAAAGTGCGTTTTATGCAGCGCCTCGCTGGATGGCATTGCAGCATTTTAAGACTGGTTCAACTTTAAGCTGCATTGTTTTCCCAGAGCTCTCTGCATCAACTGAGCAGGGCTGTTTGTCTGAATACAGCCTAATCTCCAATCAAACCACTCTGATATAAATCTATCCATCTATTTTATTCCACTTAATCGAGGTCTAGCAGGGCGCTCCAGACGTCCCTCTTCTCCTGAGGATCCTGAGGCGTTCCTCCAAGGAAAAGGCTTCCACAAGGCGCCCGCACCACCTCCGCTGGCTTCTTTTGACACGAAGGAGCTCTACTCTGAGCTCTGTCTCTAAGACTGAGCCCAGGCCACCAACGAAAGAAACTCATTTACTCATTCACTACCCAAAGCTCATGACCACAGGTTAGGGTTGGAATGTAGATCAACTGGAAAATTGAGAGCTTCGCCATCCAGCTCAACTCCCTCTTCCCCGCAACTCGCGCACTGACGCTGCACAAATCCGCTGGTCCATCTCGCTCTCTATTGTCCCATCACTCATGAACAAGACCACAAGATACTTGAACTCCTTTGCTTTTAGCAACAACTTTGACTGAGTACTGCTGATCACAAAGAACAGGAGGATGTTTAAAAAGCTGAGACCATCGACCTCTAACATCAACATGGACCTAATTTTGAACCATTTTAAACCAAATCAAGGATATTTGACCTAAAGTGCAAACCCAGCTGGTGGGTTTAAACTCTACAGGTGGTTGTTGCACCCTCCGTCAATGAGACATCCTTGATTACAATGATTACGGTCAAAACTGGTGGAAACGTGGGCTGCTTTGCACCAAGCTTCCAAGAACGCTGTGGAACCAGTCTGTCCGATACTCCGGGGTAGATTTTGGCTCTGAAGCACAGTCCTAAAAATAGGATGAAGAAGAGGAAATTGAATCTGTTTTTTTGGTGTTTTAATCTGGACTGAAATCAATAAGAAAATTACCTTAAAACACTCGGGTGGACGCAGTGTTTTCAGGTTATCGGACACACTCTCGGCTGCATCATAAATGTGACAGAGCTGGTGGAGGGATCCACAGGGATTAATTCTTAGATATGATTTGTCACCATCAAGAGAGGAAGTCCTGTAGGACAACACTGGCCGGTATCGATTCTGGAAAGAGCTGAGATGAGCCTGAACTTCATTTGTGCCCCTTCTGATCCATTGATTCATCATCTGAGACAGATGTTGATGGGAGCGAGCGAGATAAAGACGGGTGAGAGAGAAAGAGCAGGGGAGATAGATGGAGGGCAGGAAACTCAGCGAGGGGGCAGCGAGGGAGAGGAGGTAAAAAGGGAAACAGGATGAGAGAGTCATGTATGTGAAGGAGAGCGCTGTGCTGGAAGTCGGCCAAAGTGATGAGAGTGTAGAGTTACAGGAAGGTCCATGTTAGAGGCACACAACTGCAGATGAAAGTGCAAAGAGACTGTTTAGAGGGTCAGTTCACCTAAATAACAATACTTTCCCCACTTAACCCGGTGGAGAAATTCTAGTAGAGTTGCGAAGAGATAGCAAATATCAGTGTATAAAATGATTGATAAGATATGTAGTTTAATTTAATAGAGTGATGAAGCCAAGGACGTCATTTCCACTGGGATGGGCTGGTGGTGTCTTATTGAAGTCTTGTGGTTTTATTCTCCTTCCATTAGACTTCAGATGACAGAAGTATTCAGATACTTTACAGCTGGAGATGTTTATAGTTGAGCTACTTTATATACCGTTAGCTAGTTTAAGAAGGAGGAGAATCTTCTCAACACATAAAAGGAACAATTTGATTAACAATAACGATTAACACAAAGGATAAAACACAAACCAAACTAAAAGGCGGCCGGTGATCCAGGCAAAAATACAAACAAATACTCAATAACCGAAATGTAGAACTAAACCGGGAACAGAGGAAGGAACAAAGGTAAGATTCAGTCACCATCAGACACCAAACAGACAAAGAAAACACAGGAACTAAATAACAAGGCAGCACCAGGTGAGACTAATGAAAAACAGGCCGGAAAACAAGGCAGGAAGTAGAAGTGCGAGACACAGACATGGGAGAACTACAAAATAAAACAGGAAACACAAAACAAAGTGTCAACCTCGAATTAGTGAGTAAATGTACATAGTTACATTCCAACTCATCTGACTTGCCTTCAGTTATTACCGTGTGCTCAAAGCTCTGAGCGCTGACTGGTTTGTTTACTTAAATTTGTGTTTTTGCCCTGAGTTTTGACTCTCAGGCACTATGCGGGCAACTTTTATATAGCTGTTAAAGTCCAATAATCAGTGCTATCTCTGATGTTCTTGTGCCTCTGCCTTCTTCTTGATCCATACAGTAATCTACTGATCCATACTAATTGTGCTGCAGTGTTTTCTGACAGCTTGGCACCAGGTCCTGGTGGGACCGTCGCTGCCGTGCCAGGAGTTACAATAGAAACAGACCGTTACCACTCGCCACCTGCCACGCTCTGCTTGATTTACAGTTTAACACTTCAATCGGCTAAACTTGGACTTTAATCAGCGGGAATGCGCTTCTCCTGATCCTTTTTGACTATGTTATTTGGTTCATAGATCTGATCGAATTCATCCAGTCATCAAACATCTTGCGCAGTCAGGTTAGGAGACTGGTGTATTTGTATTTAAGTTGCCGTCCCTCTGCTGCAGCTCAGCGAGGAAACACTGTCTGAATTTTGTGCCAGAAAGACTTTAACATTGAACCCTGAAATGTATTTTTTGAACGATATATAATGAAAGTATTGGAGTCAGATCTCTTTGAACAGAAACAACCAATAACTCACTTTTATTGTACATGATGACACGTAAATGTTTTAAGATGGACGTCTTGTGCAATCAACCACGGCGTGAGAGCTGGTGGTTTGAGCGGCGTTTAAAAGATATCCTGTGTGGCCTTCGAGGGGAGCTGTAGCGTCAACATTTTTTTTACTCACTGTGGTACTTTATCTCTGACAGAATTGCTCACTTTTTTGGCAACACTTGAAGGACAAAATGCATAAGTTGATAAACACATAAAAGGCCTGAGCTGCTCAGTGATGATGACTCATCTTCTTGTTGTCCTTCTGGGTCATAATGCTAACAGAAGGACACACACACACATATGGATACACTCCATCGGGGTGTATGGCTGTGTATTTTATGAGTCAAATCACACAGGTAATTAAACCCCAGTCAGCATGCGCAGCTCTAATATTAGCTCCTGGATACGATGGGGTGTGGGTGGGGGTGGGAGGGTGGTGCTGTGCTAATATTAGCTCTCAGTTTGCTTGTTGCTGACGTGGTGCACTAGCTGCTATGATTTCAGCAACGTGACAGGTTGTGCAGTTTAGGTAGTAACACATTAAAAGCTTGAGGAGTATGAACTGAACGGGTGACAATCACAGTGCAATCATGCACCAATGCTGATCAAAGCTATTGACTTCTCTACATATAATACTAAGTTACATGACACTGCATTTGGCACAGCTGCCTACTCATGCAAATTCCCAAGAAGGGCTCACTGTCACACCCAAAATACACCGCTCAAGCTCGATGAACTTCCACCGCACTAAATCGTAATTAACCAAGCGGCGAGTAAAGAGGATGAACCGGAATTAAAGAGGCGAGTGTCAAAGCTGTCTAAGAAACATGACTTTGTTTGCATTTGATACAAGGACTGCCTCCAGCTTTTTTCTTTTTCGCTGCTGTCTTCAAAGACACATCCAGACAAAGCAGTAGAGTCCTCTGACTCATGCAGAGGCACAAAAAGTGTGTATGTGATGCAGAGAGGCTTATTGGGGGAGAAAATAAAGGAGAGGCATTCAGTCTGCACCACACTGGCCATGACCGTGCTGCATGTACGAGTCCTCCACTCAAACACATCTTCACTATACTGTTATAGTTGTATAGTTTATATTGGTATGTGTCAATGCTGACAGTTAACATCTGACAGGTGTAATATGCTACACAGTCTTTAGTTAAATCTGAAACTTGTGTGGCAATAAAATTACAGCACAATACTTATACTATTATATACTATATAATATACTTACTATAATCTTATATTGTATGGAAGGCAATATTAAAAAAACATGGCCATGAAAAAAATATGGCTATAGAACTAATATATATTGCTATGAAACAAATATATATGGCTACGAAATAATTAATATGTCCATGAAACTAATAAATATGGCTATGAAACAAATATATCTGGTTATGAAATTAATATATGTGGCTCTGAAATAATGAATATGGCTACGAAATAATGAATACGGCTATGAAACAAATATATATGGCTATGAAATTATAAATATGGCTATGAAACAAATATATATGGCAATGAAATAATAAATATGGCTATGAAACAAATATATATGGCAATGAAATAATAAATATGGCTATGAAACAAATATATACGGCTATGAAATCATGAATATGGCTATGAAACAAATACATATGGCTATGAAAGTAATAGGTATGGTTATAAAATGAATATATATGGCTATGAAATCATAAATATGGTGACTATGATTAACAAAATGACTGACTGATGACTGATGATTAAACCTGCGACAAGCTCAGCTGCTGCCAACCTGCCAGAAACAAAGACAAAATCTTAATCTGTCTACTTGCACAGAGTTTTATCTCCTCACCTCCACAGGTTGATAGTGGGTTATCTGCTGCTCTGTGCACCCAAGAGGATACTTAGATTTAGTTTCAACAAAGGCAAAAGCCTCAAGGCAGCTAAAAAACAGTGTAAATCTGCATAAACGCACCTGGGGATGTGGATATAACATGCTGCCACACTCTCACTACTGGATGCCGTGTCCCTCTTTTCCATAGACTCTATTTTTAGTTGGTTTTGGACTATTTAAAGTGAAGAAATATGCTATTTTATACGACTTTGTGAGCTGTCATTTGGCCAGTTATATTATACCTGCACCACTTTTTTATAGAATAGTAGAAACCATCTCAAAAGTTGCTCTGCTGTTGTCTCGCTATGTCTTTGGTGTTTATTCATCTCCAGCTCCCAGCTTCCATTTTGCATGATTAAAAAGTCATTAGAGGCTCATTGAGATGAGACCAACCTGCAGGAAAACCCAAAATAACTTATTTTCTTGTTGTCTATTCCCAGATTATGATTCCAAACTGGTAAAATCTCACATTTCCCCTCTCATCCTTTACTGCAGGGTCATATTCTACTCAATGGGTCAATGTAGAGAGGACAGCAGCACACTGACCCTGATGCAGACAAAATAGGCCATCATTTAGCGCCACACGGGACAGATTTTAAACACCTTTCTAGATAAACAAAAGCCAAAGGGAAGGAGAATTGGACAACCATGTTATCCACAGCAGTGATGGATGTGGATCCAAACTGGTATATATGGCTGCAACTACGTCTATTTTCATTGTTGATAATTCATATTTTTTGGATTAGCTGATTGATTCTACAGCATGGGCCCCTTTCCTCAGTGCACAAATCACACCTGCGTGACAAGACCTCATCTTTTAGCTCTAATGGCTCAGCTGCCGAGTGCCGACAGTTCATCACACACACACACACACACACACACACACACACACACAGAGCAGACTGACTTTTTCTTTGACCTCTACCCACCCACTGTTTCACCGTCGGGATGCACTCTGCAGAGCTTTCACAGACTGCTAGTACCATGAAAACTTGCACAGATTAGACTCTCGTCCACCCCAAAAACATGGAGGGTGTTGAAGCTTTAATTTACTTCCCATAACAAATGATTAAGCACACTGCCACAGTGCATCTTATTACCTTATTACTCATGTATCCATCCATTCATAAGTGTATTCAATCACTCAGTGCGTTTCTATATTTTGACTGCCACTTTGAATTATGTCATCTTGTTACACGCTCTTCTTCTGCGTTAGGAATTAGTGCCAGCAGCTGTTTATCCAATAATATATGCATAGTATAACGATGTAACTCATTCATTCCTGTAATGTCGCCCATTAGTTTGTGCACTACCATTTTGGACATAAACTGTATAAAACAAGGTCCATGACGTCACCCACAGGTTTCTAAAGAGCGTAGGGAAGCTCAGTGTGTATTATTTCTGCTGTGAAGTTGGAAATTTTAACACGGGGACTTATGGAGACTGACTCACTTCTGGAGCCAGCCTCAAGTGGACGTTTGAGGAACTGCAGTTTTTGGCACTTCCACATTGGTTGATATGGAGCTGGAGAGGATATGCATTGCTACACCTCTATCCTGATTGGATCTGACGGAGGACCTAAAACCACACCGTGGTAGCGACTTGTCAATCACAACTCGTCTATTTTACTCTAAAATTTACAACTTGACTTTTGATTGAGACCATTGATTGAGGTAAACATACTTCTAAGTATAAGTGAGGCGAGAAGTAGGCTCATTTTCTCATAAGACTCAATACAATCAGACTTCTTTTTGCAACCAGTGCAGTCTCCCCCTGCTGGCCATAAGAAATAATGCAGGTTTAAGTCAATTTTGCGTTTTTCTTTTGGCAATTTTGGTCCAAATTTGGGCTAAATTAAGATGGAAACTTTGCAACTGATTTCAGACTTTTCCTACAAAATAAAGAGAGAAGCGTGAGAGGGCTAAATCATTACCACAATATTCATTAAAAATATTTTCTGGCATGCAATTAATGCAAAATCACATACAGGAATATTAAATGGTTCAAAGCAATGCATTGACCTCCTGTTAAACAAACTCTTGACATGTAAAACAAGTTTTCACGATGCATTTGGTTTGCTATGAGGAGTAGAAACATAACCACTACAAATGAAAAGTGATACTGCCGATCACAAACAGTGGTGGCCTTGCATGTATTGACACGCTCACACAGCTTAATTATGCAGTCCTTCGTTTCACACCCTCACACATGTTCTCTCATTCATGCCTTCACACTCATAACCTCACCCACCCACACAAACACACACACAATATACCGAAGAGTCCCACTTTTTTCGAACCAGTAGTCATCGGTTCATAAGTCTTACAACATGACACACATCTGTATCGTCGTGCAAAGCTATCAGCCACCTCGCTGGCTGTTTATCTGGATCAACCCTGAACTGTCAGCACAAACCAGACAAACCAGCAGCCACATTTGTACTACAGACACACCAACACACACACCAAATCTTTCATTTTCTTCTCTCATCTCAATCTCACACTCACCTCTCCTCCTCTCACAGCCGTTCATCCATACAGGATTTACACCTCCCACATGGCTTATCTCGTCTCATCCTTTCTGTTACTCCTTCCTTCCCAATCATCTTGCTTCCTTCTCTCCACAGCAGAGCAGTGCAGACCTGTCCGACCAGCCTCCCTCCCTCCTTCCCTTCCCCGGCAGCGACACTCACGCTCAGCCACCCTTAGCCCTGCCCCCTTCCCCTCCCCTGTGCTTTTCACATGCATGCTGAGTCAGTGTGAAGTAGTTAGTAGAGGGAGGGAACGTGCAAGACAAGGAGGCATGGAGTGTTTAAAGGCACCGGGCACTCGTACAAGCTGGACCACCACTCTGTGTGTGTGTGTGTGTGTGTGTGTGTGTGTGGGCATCAGTTCAAAATAAAAGTGGCAGATGTGAGTGGATGAAAACTGGACATGTGGTCGGATCTGCAGGGCGGCGACATCTCGAGCACATGCGAACCCCTCCTCCCAAACACCTCAGTGGTTAATGAAAAGATGGCAAGCAGAGACACACTAAACCAACATGAAAAATATAAAATACTATGTGAATTTATCACATGTAAACGGTTATATATTTACATACAAACACGATGTTTACATGTGATACATTTACCTGATATACAGGTGTGTTTTTCTGATATTTAACATGCAGTAATTTGAAATATTTCATATATGAAACCTTCACATGTGCTGTTTTATATAGGACAAAATAATACAGAATATAGAGAGTAATAAGGACATTCACAACTATTTTACTTTCCAAAAGGGTTTTGCTTCACATGTGGGTGGGTGAAATATCTCAGGAATACAAAGCCAAATAAAAATATAATACAAGACCCAGCTCCGGTTCTGGCACGACACCGACTCCACTCCCTGTCAGCATTCCCCCGACACCCCAGGCCTGAAAACCTCTTCTTCAAAACACCTGTGGTACAAACACTAACGCTCTGAGCAGCCTGGCTAACAAACTGAGCTAACATTGGCCATGTTGCGTAACGTCTATATATGTGGTACATACAATGTAAGCGTTTATTTTTGTTATTCTGTGCCAGTTTTTAAATAATTCAATAGAACATAAATAGTAACATAATTCTGGACTAGATGCATAAAACAGCAATTCTGTGCGACAGATATTTAATAAAAAGGTTTCTGAAGGCAGATAACGAAAAAATGAGGGACATATGTGAGTTATGATTTATCAAAAACCTCTGACAGGATCTGGAAACATCAGAGGGAAAGGAGCAGGAACAAGCTCGCGCTCACTCTACTGAAATATTAAAGAGAAACATGGAAGCCTCGGATATACAAAAACGCTATTTCGCTCTCATTTTATCGCCATATGAACGAACATGTTCCCACACTCTGGTACACAAACTATAAATGTAGGTGTTGGGTGAAGAAAAACTACCTCAAATCCTGATTTGTGTTTATGATCAATTTCCATCCAAAGTTTTGGTTAAAGCTGCACCAGGTGTGGAAATATACCTGTGTTATTATCTCGAATCATAAAATTGAGCTACAAAAAAAGTGATTTTGAGAATCCGTCGTCTCTAAGTGAGAGTTAAAGGCACAGCCAGAAGGTATTTTTGACACCACCTCCATTTCTAACACGTACAAGGAAAAATAAAATTCTATCTGAGGAGATGCATGATTTATGGAGATTTTATGTTACATGCCGTCATACTTTGCTTTAAACTTTCCAAAAATATGAATCAGAATTTCTTTCTGTCACTTCAGGTCTCGTGCAGCTTCGATTAAAGGTCAACTGTGATGCTAAAAAGATAGACACAGATTTCCACTCATGTGCACATACTGGATGTTGTTTATGATGATTTATGATGATAATCTTTAAAACAGTGTGTCCCTGATTTCAGACAGAGTTTAACGAAGGCAGCTTCTCATTTCTAGCCAATTAACGGCAAATTCAGTCAGATGATCACGTCTTTGCTTATTAGGGCCCGAGCACTGGCGGTGCGAGGCCCTATTGTATTTCAAATGTTTATTATTTTTCTTTTTTTTTTTTTTTTTTTCTTTTTCTTCCTAAAAGTAAATCGCATTTTAGACGGCCTATATATACTCGAAAACTCACGAAAATTTGCGTACCCCCCCAAGGTCGGGCGTAAAATTACGTATTTTAGGAGTGTCGGACATGGACGTGCAAAATGGCTCGACAGCGCCACCTAGATTTATGTTTTCAGAGGAGCCCCTCGACGCGGTTTCATCCACGTGTACGGGATTTGGAGGGAATATGTAACATCCCGAGACGCACAAAAAAGTCTCTTGGTGACCCAGGCTACAGCGAAGGTCACGGCCTCCATTTGTTTCAAAGTTGGCGTTTCGTGTTTTGGGGTCATTTCAGGGTCGTATTTGAACGAACTCCTCCTAGAGCTTTTATCCTATCTGTTTGAAACTTGGCGTGTGTGTTCTCAAGGCCTCGACAATGAAAAGTTATCAAAATCGTAAGTTTTGGATTTACTGTGTGGGAGGCGGGGCCACGAAATTCAGCGAGTGTTTATAAAATTCGGCGTCCTATAACTGCGAAAAATACTCCAATCTTCCCCAAACCTCTGATATATAATGGCAGTCCGGCCTAGAACGCATTTCCATGACAACATTTGGTGAATTTCACAGCGCCACCTGTTGGTGACAGGAAGTGTCATATTTTTTGACGCTAGCTTTCTCGAAAGTCTTTGAGTATATCCACCTCAAACTAGGTGTGGATGTTGTCAAGGCCTTGGTGTTGACATTTGAGAAAAATTTCAACTTTTCATCGGAGGGCGTGGCCATGACGGCGCCTCAAAGTCAACAGTGGCGAATTTTCGAAAAATCTGTGACTCCATTGACTTTTGGGCTGATTTTCAGGCAAAAGTGTTGGGCTTTCACATACTTTCTCAGAGCTGTCTGAAACTTCTTGTGGTTACTGAGACCAATATTACGCAAAATTCGGCTGCATAATTAATTGGGGCGGGGCAAAAGCGCTCTATAGCGCCTTGAACTTTCTTTCAGGCAGCCCCGCCACAGTTTCGGACACAGAGTTATGAAATCTCAGCCGAATTGTAGAACAAGGAAGACCTACAAAAAGTCTCTTGGAGCAATGGGCTAAAATAAACAGGAAGCGAGATATTTAAGACTGAAAATCACAGTTTTGGCGTTCGGGCTGGTTGAGAAGGGGTCATATTTGAACGAACTCGTCCTAGAGATTTTATCAATTGACGTCAAACTTGGTAGGCGTGTTCATATAGACTTCCCGAGTAAAAGTTATCAAAATTATGAATTTTGATAAAACGGTGTGGGCGTGGCGCTCCATGAAATGATTCAAAGAAGAAAATAGTCAGGAATCACCTGCTGAAGGCTTGTGATTCTCAGAAACTCAAGTGTTGGGCTTTCACATACTTTCTCAGAGCAGTCTGAAACTTCTTGTGTTTATTGAGACCAATATTACGCAAATTCGGCTGCATAATTAATTAGGGGCGGGGCAAAAGCTCTATAGCGCCCCCTTGAATTTTCTTTCAGGCAGCTGCCACAGTTTTGGACACAGAGTTATGAAACCTCGGCCAAATTGTAGAACATGGCAAGACCTACAAAAAGTCTCTTGGAGCAATGGGCTAAAATGAACAGGAAGCGAGATATTTAAGCATGAAAATGACCATTTTTGGTGTTTCGGGCTGGTTGAGTAGGGGACCTAACTGACCGAACTCCTCCTAGGATCTTATCCCAGGGACTTCAACTTCTAATTGCTTTTCCTAAAAGTAAATCGCGTTTTAGACGGCCTATATATACTCAAAAACTCACGAAAATTTGCGTACCCCCCCAAAGTTGGGCGTAAAATTAAGTATTTTAGGGTCTCAGACATGGACATACAAAAATGGCTCTACAGCGCCACCTAGATTTATGTTTTCGGAGGAGCCCTCGACGCGGTTTCATCCACGTGTACGGGATTTGGAGGAATATGTAACATCCGAGACGCACAAAAAGTCTCTTGGTGACCCGGCTACGGCGAAGGTCACGGCCTCCATTTTGTTTCAAAGTTGGCGTTTTCGTGTTTTGGGGTCATTTCAGGGTCGTATTTGAACGAACTCCTCCTAGAGCTTTCATCGTATCTGTTTGAAACTTGGGGTGTCTGTTCTCAAGGTCTCGACAATGAAAAGTTATCAAAATCGTGAGTTTTGGATTTACTGTGTGGGAGGGCGGGGCCACGAAATTTGGCGTGTTTTCATGAAATTTCAACGTGCTATAACTTTGCGAAAAATACTCAATCTTCCCCAAACCTCTGATATATAATCGCAGTCCAGACTAGAACACATTTCCATTACAACATTTGGTGATTTTCACAGCGCCACCTGTTGGTGACAGGAAGTGTCATATTTTACTTAACGATAGCTTTCTCGAAGTCTTTGAGTATATCCACCTCAAACTAGGTGTGGATGTTGTCAAGGCCTTGGTGTTGACATTTGAGAAAAAATTTCAACTTTTCATCAGAGGGCGTGGCCGTGACGGCGCCTCAAAGTCAACAATGGCGAATTTTTCGAAAAAATCTGTGACTCCATTGACTTTTGGGCTGATTTTCAGGCAAAAGTGTTGGGCTTTCATATACTTTCTCAGAGCTGTCTGAAACTTATTGTGTTTATTAAGACCAATATTATGCAAATTTCGGCTGCATAATTAATTAGGGGGCGGGGCAAAAGCGCTCTATAGCGCCCCCTTGAACTTTTATTTGAGGCAGCCCCGCCACAGTTTTGGACACAGAGCTATGAACCCACAGCCGAATTGTAGAACATGGCAAGACCTACGAAAAAGTCTCTTGGAGCAATGGGCTAAAATGAACAGGAAGCGAGATATTTAAGACTGAAAATCACCGTTTTAGTTTGGGCTGGTTGAGAAGGGGTCATATTTGAACGAACTCCTCCTAGGGATTTTATCAATTGACTTCAAACTTGGTAGGTGTGTTTATATAGACTTCCCGAGTAAAGTTATCAAAATTATGAATTTTGATGAAACGGTGTGGCGTGGCGCTCCGTCAAGTTTGACCGTTTGACCGAATCCTGGCTAATGCGGCGTGGTCGGTTTGAACAAACTGCTTGAAGGCTCGCGTGTTTTCCGCCCTGTGCCCCGACGTGCCAGCCCCGGCGTGCGCGGATGTGCGAGGCCGTCAATGCTGCTTGCAGCTTTAATTTTAGATTATATTCTTTAAACTGTCGATGGTTTCGCCCGTTATTGTAGATACAAATCCAGGAGAGCAAGCTATGAACTCTCTCCTGCATTGCAGGGTTACTCGTGTTCAGCCTACAGGATGACCTTGATGTGAGATATTTTGTTTATTTTAGACATAACCTGAGTAGCACAACAAAGAAAACAAAATTAGAAATGTAGATTAGATTTGTTTGTCTGATTTAAGTCTCTACAATTAGCCTACATAATCTGTAAGTCTGTAACAATGGACGTCTGTTTCATGTCTTTCGCAGTGTCACATTGTGTATATTAAAGAGCGAAAACGTCGATAAAATAGCCAAGGATTTGACAACATAATATGATGAGAGCAAGGTTGGAAAATACTGGAACTTCCTGTTAACACAAACTGAACAGTTACATACAAATACACACTTTCTCTGATCTGCCAGTGGTTTTGCTTGTTGATCCATCTATCTCTCTGATATCTAATGTCAGGCTGGCTGGCCATGAGACAACAGACCTGTCTCAGATTTACAACCAGTATTAAACTTTGGCCTTCACAATTACAACTTCCTCCATCTTGTTTCGTCCTAACAGCCTTCGGACGCTATGAAGAGAAACCTCGCGAACACAACAGACCCTCAAATCAAAGTTTTAGAGAGTAGAGAAGTTTCTAAATGGGCCAATGACAGAAATAACTTTTCAGGATAGATGTGTAGATAGACTATATTGCCAAAAGTATGTGGACATACAATCAACCTCCATGCTTCTATTCTCAAGCTTTCAGGCACAAGATTTTGGACCCTGGCTGCAGTTATTTTCTCACTTTCAGCCACAAGAGCATTAGTGAGGTCCAACATTGATGTTCAGGTTTGGATACCAGTCAGTTTATCCCAAAGGTGTTGGACAAGTTTGAGGTCAGGGCTCTGTGCAGGTCAAGTTCTTCCACACCAAACTGGGAAAACCATGTTTTTCATGGAGGCATATTTACATATTTAGAAGCACATAAACAAGGAAAAATGACTAACTGTGAGCAAGGTGAGCAACAAAGTCTGATGGGCGAAATGCTTCTGAAATACTCCTGGTGGAGTTTGAAGTCACGTAGAGAACGGACCAAAATAGCGTCACAGCCAGGACATGACGGTGGAGTTCAGTTCCCTCTGAACAGTCTGAGGTCTAAGAAGTTTAAATGTATATAATGTCTTCGTGTCTATGTTTACATTAGGTAGGAGTTAACACAGCTATTTCATGTCTTATTCAAGAACTTGTGATGGATATTACTCTTATGATGGAGGCTTGACGCTCGTCGTCCAATCGAACCCTGCTGGCTCAACCTTCCAGACTGTTCAGTCACCTTCGCGCTAACAAACCAAACCTGTGCTTCAGGAAATCCTGCCAATCCTGCACCATTTTGCATTAGATAGATAGATAGATAGATAGATAGATAGATAGATAGATAGATAGATAGATAGATAGATAGATAGATAGATAGATAGATAGATAGATAGATAGATAGATAGATAGATAGATAGATAGCAGTTTGACCTCTACTGAGCCCTTGAAGCAGGCAACAGCTCATTTATCAAAAGCCGTTGCTGAAAAAGGCCGCCAAGTCTGCCGCTCATCCTCTTGTGTTGAAGTCAAGTTGAACTCTGAGAAACATCGGCTCATCAGATCAGATCAAGAAAACTTACAACTAAAGCACTTTAGTTATAATAATACCGTAAAGAGTTTGGAGATGTTTGACAATGACGTACCTCTGATAGAAGATTCATCACCGCTTTCATAATCTTTTCCTCAGAGTCTGCGGCCTCAACCAAAGCACTAAAGTCAACAGTTTGGCAGCTGCCCAATCACAGGTTTCCTCTTTGTGTGTGTGTGTGTGTGTTAAAGTGCATGAGGTGAAACAGGTGAAAATGACAGGCAGCTATCAGCGGCAGCCCATCGCTGCAGACTGCACCAAGCACCACCGAGCCAGCTTTTTACCTTCTAGCAGTGTCAGCACTCTTTGAGGCAGATGTGGATGAAAAGCAGGAGGAGGGCTTTGAGCAGCCTGTGTGAAAACAACATCTTGACCGCTGTTCTATTTCAGACAAACAACATTAGGGACAATCAAATTAAACAATCATGTTGATTGCCTCCAACAGCCAATGGCGATCTTTGTGGCTGAACTTGATAGTCCTACAGAAGCGAACAATGGCTCGTTGTGATCGATGGTGCTTTAAAAATAAACTCCTCGATGTGACAAGTGGAGGATCAAGATCAGATCTCCTCTTCCTCTCAATCTGTCCTTCACTCCCAACTGTCTTTCCCCACCACGTAAGGTCAAGAATACACAGAAGTCTACATTTTGATTACTGGTAAAACTAGTTGATTCTTGTATTAGTTTGAACAATTTTGACAACCAATTAAATGTTTTTAAGTCATCTATCAAGAAAAAAGTCAAGCAGTTGATACTTTTTTTCTGTTTTATATCATTATGAATTCAATATATTTGGATTTAGCTGCATCATTGCATCATTTTAGTAGTAAAATCTGATGAAGCTGGCATTGAATAGCGTACGTGGTAACGGTAGATGGCACTGACAATCCAAAGGGTCACTCTCTTCTTAGCTTCCTCCATCAACGTCCTCTTCAGTATATTCTCCTCTTGCCCAGCTCCTGTTCTGGCATGACACCGGTTCTACTACCTCTTTCAGCAGGCCTGAAAACTTCCGTCGTCCAAAACGCCTGTGGTACAAACACCAACACTCCTCCGGTGCTCTGAGCTCACAGTTAACAAACTGAGCTAACAGCAGCTACAGTTGGCAGCAGTTTACTTCACTGTCCATCAGGAAACTCTGTAAATCACAGAGAGTTGAGGCGGAGCAGCGGAGGACATCAGAGGGAAAACCAGAAAACGTTTTCTCCATAAAATATGATCCAGTTTCACCAAAATCAGTGAAATAGTTGGTGGTGTGTGACTTAGTGCCGTAAAGCGTTACGTACTTCTCCCGACCGGGCCCAAAGTTACAAAGTGTGAGAACAGACGTACGAATGACAGAGACACCATTCACCTGATTACAAGTCGGTGTAGCATCAACATGATTTTCAACTTGTTTTATGCTAGAAAAGTTGCACAATGTCGCTTTAACGGAGGGGATTTTAACCCAAATGAAGACAGTCAAAATATTTATCAGTGTTTCACAGAGCTTAAGATTTATGTAACTCTACTTCGCCATTAAAACCTTTGGAATTAAATAAACTGTGATATCGCTTACTGCATGGCATTGTGGGCTATCAAGCATACAGAAGAAAATCAATTACTGGCATTGAAATGTTACCAAACAGCCAAGAATGAAGCCTGTATCTCCGTACTCATATTACACCGTTGAGTGACCGGCATGACAAAATGAGAAGGCATTTCGGCATGTAACAAGGAGAAAGCGCCTCTACAACAGATTTGCGTTTCATTAATCACACCGGATCCAGGCCACTGCAAAGCTCTCCATCTGCATCGCAGCCAACATACAGAAAAAGCCTCACAGATTGGAGCAGCTAGCAGCAGACGACCACTCATTATACAGAAACACAGCAGGATTGTAAAATGCGCTCGCCATCATCACGCAGGCTCACTCCTATCCAAATGCTAAAAGGCCCTTTTCATTGCCAGCTCTCACCTCCTAAATACTCCCACTAACACACCTCCAGCGTATTCTTGGCTTTCAGCGCTTGTGAGCAGAAAATACACCGTATAGCTCGGCGCTGAAGTTGTACTTGCAGAAACGTGCAAGTTCTTTGGAACAAAAAGGCAACCAAGGCAACAACCATGGGCTAGTGAGGGGGGGGCAAAGAGTGGGAGAGTGTAGGAAGAAATAAAAACAGACGTGGGAAGGAGAATATAACTGTAATTTAAGCTTGCTCTGGTCACTAATGCTGTTTTCTCAGCACCATTAACAACATGAGAATCGAAAAACAGGCCCGACTATCTCGATCTTCCAATAAGAACTGATGGGGACATTGTTAGCACTAACCACTTTGTTATCACAGCTCTCACACAGGCCATCAAGGCGTCTGTGTGTGCTCCTGCTTTCTACAATAAAAGCTTTTATCGTCTAACCGAGGGATAAACCTGCCGATATTCGATATGTTCTCGTCAATGAATGTCATGAGAAAAACAAAACCGATAATGAGTTGATCCTGTGAACCCAGACTCTAATAGTTCCCATTCATCTGGGCTGAAAGCTCCATTTGAAACACATCAATGAGCCACACATGTTCTGTAATTAGCATGAAAGCACTATTGTAAATCCTATATGTGCATTTAGCTTGGTTGCAGACTCGCTTATCTCCAATCCAGACTGTTTGTTCGGTGAAAAATACAAAACTAGACTCTAGTATACAAGCTTGTGAGTTTTTATGGTTAATAAGGTGTCATGAACGTGCCAGGAGAGGCATTCAACAAATCAAATGTGATGAAATAAAATCAGAAACACTGCAGCTTTTTCAATACCGAGTCCTGTTTAAAGGTCCAGTGTGTAGGATTTATAAGACACCTAGTGGTGAAGTTGCACATTGCAACCAACTAAATACTCTTTAAAAAGCAAAAGGTCATATCTAGATCAGAGTTTGCACACAAGCAGAACCCTCTGTGGCTGTGAAGTGAAGCCAAAGACTGCAGTTCTTCAAACGTCCACTTGAGGTCGGCTCCAGAAGTGAGTCAGTCTCCATAAGTCCCCATCCACCTTCCTCTCACCTTTTGATTACCGCACCTGCGCCTCCTCAACCAATCAACCTATGCTGCATAAATCCTCGGCTCAATCTTCCAGACCTCAGCCTCTGCAGTGATAACAGCTCTGCAGCTGACTCTGAGGTTTTTGACCTTTTAGGACAAATTGTTATTTTCCTTGTGCCTTCAGGAAAACCTCCGTCAGCCATCCTCCGGCCACATCCAGCTTTGTTTGCCTCACATCTGCACTCTGGGATTGTTGTCACCCCGGGCACTGGCTCCCTCACCTGCAATGCACATTCCCCTTGGTGTTGTAAATGAGCAAGATTCAGTCTCCTGTTGGTGTTTGCACTTGAGGCCGCTGAGGTTCTCATTAACAGCCTGTTAAAACAGCATCAGAACCAACTTTTAATGTGATTAAAGCAGGAACGTCTTAAATTCATCTATAAAGATTTGTTTGTACATGTACAACGCCTCCAGAATACGACACTTACTGCTGATTGGTGGAAAAATAAGACAAAACAGACAACGCAAAATGGCATTTTAGTCTAATTATCAAGATAATACACTAGATCAGCAAACGTGTGTTAATCCACAGCTGAAAATAGTCCTCCACAGTCTGCTCTCACACTATGTAACTCTGTGCTCCGGGTACGATCACCCATGAGAAGTATGTAAGTCACACACCACCAACTATTTCACTGATTTTGGTGAAACTGGATCATATTTTATGGAGAAAATGTTTTCTGGTTTTCCCTCTGATGTCCTCCGGCTGCTCCAGACAGTGAAGTAAACTGCTGCCAGCTGTAGCTGCTGTTAGCTAAATGCTCAGTTTGTTAGCAGGGCTGTGAGCTCAGTGTTCCTGGAATGCTAATGTGTCCTGCAATGTAACCAAGCTCAGCAGCCTCTACGGACATAATGGCAGAGGAGAAAAGACCGAAGAGGGCGTTGGCGGAGGAAGCCGCGGACAAGAGTAAATCTGGGACTGATTTTTAGTCGTTGGTGAAATAAAGGCTAAAGACAGACGCCGAGCTGGGCTCCTTGCTGTTGGACTAGTCAGTAATATTAGCTGCTGCTATGTCTGCTGTTGGTGACCTTGCTTGATGTTTGGAAGTTGTCGACTTGCTAGTTTTTGATCATAAATAATGAAATCATTACAAATACACGTGCACAGCTGTCTCACGCTAAAACTGGGGGCACTAAAATCACAAAAATACCAATTTCTATGTAATATTGTTTTTAAAAAAGTAACATGAAGTTCATGACAAACACAAAACAGTTAAAGGGTTCTTCTCAAGACTCCTGGAGCAGCTGAGAGAAACGTCCTTTTTTTCAACCCCCACAAACCTCCGACCACCAGCAGCACCACCATCCATTCACTACAACCCAGTCTAGACTCACTGGGCAGGGGGGGGTTGGATTCATAAACTGCAACAAATGAAGACAAAATGCTTCCAGCTGCCCTTGACGGCTGGGAATGGCTCTGCTCCCGAGCTAATATCTGACAGGGTCTCCAACCGGCCATGCAGCCTCTGTCCTCTCCGAGCTGCAGAGACTTTACCTGCAGTGTCATTTATCAACGGGGAGCACGCATTAGCATGCAGGCAAATCTGATCCTGTCAAACATTAAACTGTGTCTTGACAGAAAAATAAATGAATTATTGGACGCCCATGAGACATGTTTCCATCTGTCAGGTATTTTGCTAACTTTATCATGAGAGAAGAGTGAACTAACATCCTCAATTAACATTTGAGCAGCTTAAAAAACAAGAAATTTACTATGAAAAATGGATTTTCCTGTCTGACTGTTCCAGCTTTAGATCGAAGTTATGAAAAAATCTAGAAAAGTCTATGAATGGATGGAAAAGTTTGTGTTTGGTTGACTGTTTTCACCTGATAAACCAACCGACTGCAGTAAAATAACACACATGCAACATGAAATCTTATTATTTCCCCCTCATCCATCCATCCATCCATCCATCCATCCATCCATCCATGAGAGCATATGACTGAAAATACCAGCAGGTCTGCATTCACCTGTGTGCTCAGGTGCGACAAACTTATCTAAAAATCCTCTCACGTACACACTCACCTCATAGATAAGCCAACTTTTGCTGCCCAAGGGCGAAACTTGGCTTGGCTGTGAATGGCACGCACAGATGCGTCAGTGACAGAGGTCTCTTCTCTTTGGCTGGTTATATGACCTTTCTCTGGTGTTGCTCTGCATCCTACAGGTCCTGCTGGATGATGCAGTGCACTCACTGACTCAAGTTATATGCATCTGAGGCAACAGCAGCACCGAAACCCCGCAAAGGGAAAGAAAAAAAAAAAAACACCGCACACACACACCGCAGCAGTCATTCCTTCACAAACACGACAGATAAGATGAGCACTCACCAGAAAATAGGATGTTATCTGTGGAGCAGCAGCAGCAGCAGCAGTGTTTGTCTCCCCGGTGCCAGAGATGATGAGATGCTGCGAATGAAACACTGCGGTCCGCATTTATCCGCTACCTCCAGCTCGGATGAGGCAGAGAGAGAGTGTGTGTGTGTGTGTGTGTGTGTGTGTGTGTGTGTGTGTGTGTGTCAGGTGGAAGAGAGAGAAGAAGGGGGGCGGACGGTCTGTTTCACGTCAGGTGGAAACAGACGTGATGTTGGAAAATGGACAGCTTCCTCGTCGTTTTTTATTCGACATCTCAACTCTTCCACTCTCTCTCTCTCTCTCTCTCTCTCTCTCTCTTCGTCTTTCCCGTGCAGCCTCCTCTCCCTCCCTCACCGGGCTGGGCATGCCCAGTCTCTGCCTCCTTATGAGCACCAGTTTTAGTACTTGCAGGTCTGAGTTAAGTCAGGTTATCAACAGAGGTGGAGGAAGTATGCCTCACTTTATTACACTGTAAAAAAAAAAAAAAATGTGTACAAGTTATTTTGTCAAAGTTATTCATGCAGACAAAAATTTGTATAATAATAGTATTTTTTCTGCTTTCTGAAATGACATACAAATGTATGGAAAAATACAGTAATAGAGTTACATTCATTGGATCGAATGATTAAAAGCTGCCCGGCCTGTGAGCCAGTGTCGTGCCAGAACAGGAGCTGGACGAGTGGGCAATGCAACTGGGCTCAGAAGCCTCTATGGACATGATGGCAGAGGAGAAAAGACAGAAGAGGACGTTTTACGGATGAAGTTTAGAAGAGAAAAGGAGAGAGTGAGCGAGCAAGAAGCCGCCGGACAAGAGTAAATCTGGGACTGACTTTTAGTGGCCGGTGAGAGCTTGGTGAAATAAAAGGCTGAAAGACAGACGCCGAGCTGGGCTGACTGCTGTTGGACTAGTCAGTGATATTAGCTGGCTGCTGTGTCTGTTGTTGGTGACCTGTGGGAGTGTTAGTGTTTGTACCACCAGGAGTTTTGGACCACCGGGAAGAAGAAGAGGAGGTTTACAGGCCCAGGGTCTGACCCGGCAGCCTCTGTGGACATAAGGACAGAGATGAGAAAGTGGGGTCAGTACCGGCGTGCAAGGATTCAAACCAAAGTCAAAAAACCAGCTTGGTGTTGTTGGACTGAGGGCAGACTAGAAGCTCCATTGAGCTGTTTAATGTGTCTTCAGTGTGGCTGTTTTTATTTCACCACAAGATGGTGCTAATGTGGTCAAAATGATACCAGCTAATGACTTTTACCTGATGCTTCTAACACAAGACTTCTGTTTGAGGCTGCCAGCGGTTGAGTGTTTTCTCATTGATTACCATATTTAATAAAATAATCCCGCAGGGGTTTTTGTGAGTTGCAGATGCTCTGCAGTTAATACAGAGAAAGGGTTGGCAGACAGAAAAGCATGAGCTGTGACTGTACCACACTGTTTGTTGTACAGTCTTCCACTGTGTTGTTTTCTCCCTCTATGCTGTGTCTCTTTGTAGTTTTTCTTTTCTATGTGGTCATTTTGTAATAAGTAATTATACGTTAAAAGACAAATTGATTTCCAAGATAATAAGCTCTGGTGTTTTGTTGAATTACCAATTAAAAAAGTAAAATCCCACCAACTGCAGTGTACAGTGAACAAAAACACCACCTTTCTCATGTACTTCCACGTGTATTGTACGGGGTCACCATCTAGTGGTCTAAAGTATTCAGTGCACGTCTGACTGCAGACCTGCAGTAAAAGTATTACATGCAACAACATGGAACATGTGTTGGTATCATAGAGAGCTTCAGATGTGTTGACAGGCATATATTCTTTAATGTTTGGACCATTGAAACTATAAAAGAAAATATGGACGTCGTATCTGTGATGTTCCTGAAGTGTGGTGGACATGGATCATCGATCGAAGTGTGATTGCTCAAACAATCCATCTGTAATGACACCCACCTGTCAATCAAAGCGTCCACGCTCTTAATCCTGCATAACTTTAAGCCTTAATATAATCTGAACAGGTGAGTTGTATATAAATTCACCGTACAGTTGTCATGAACGGGGAAATTAGCTACAGAGACCAAAACTGTTTTTTGTACCAGGCTGTAAACATGTTTATTTCTGCTGTGAAGTTGGACATTTGAACATGGGGACTTATGGAGACTGACTCACTTCTGGAACCAGCCTCAAGTGGACGTTTGAGGAACTGCAGTTTTTGGCACTTTCACATTGGCTTCACTTCACAGCCACAGAGGTTGCCACTTGGTTTGGACAGAGCCAGGCTGTTTCCCGCTTTCACACATCTTGACAGATGTAATGACTCGATTCACCTCTAGATGTCAGCACAAGCCTTTAGTGGGCGCAGTCCTTTCACCTTATGCAGATTTAGACTATTTATAGCCGTGTTAATGTATGCATCTTGTCACATTGATGCAAACCTGAACACAGCTGAAACATATGACTGAATTTGGATTTTTTTTTTATAGTAATATAGACGTTTTGATTGCTTCCTTGTGGTCTCACTGCAGTGAATACACGTTTCTGTGAACTTAAACAGTCTGATAGTGAAACCAACCTGCACAGTACTGACTGTAATACTGTAATAAACCATTAGGTGGAGCCACATTTCGATCAAAGTGAGTGGAAGCTGTCCTCCTCTTTCTTTCCAGTGTTTCCCTCTTCGTGTTTCTGTCTCTCTCTCTGTACATGTCGCTGGCCGTGGCCTCCAGTTTCCCTCTCACCTGCCTGATTACTTCACCACCTGCGCCTCATCAACCAATCAACACATGCTGCATAAAACCCTGATTCAACCCCCCCCACCAGCTCATTCCAGCAGTGCAAAGTGGCAACCTCTGTGGCTTGGAGGTGAAGCCAATTAGGAAGTATGCTGTCCATTCTTTATGCCGTCAGTCGTTCAGTCTTCCCAGCAGTAACAGTACTTCCAGTCTTCTTTTGTATCTTTGCTTCTCTGTGATCTTCAACTTTGTGACTAATTCTGATCGCCCTGTACTTCAGGAAAACCTCCTCTGCCATCCTCCCACCACATCCAGCTCTGTTTGTTCCCACGACTGCACTCTTGGATTCCTGCCACCACCACCACCACCACCACCACCGGACAGCCCGCTACTGTCTTCTCTCACCTGCACTGCACATTCCCTTTGTGTTCTCAATAAACTGTTTAAACAAGAGTCAGTCTTCTGTCAGTTTTTGTGCTACCATTCTCCATAACAGAAGAAATTGTAGGCAGCACAGTGAGGGTCAGTTTAACCAAACAGATTAATTGTAACAATGCACACAGTGGAAAATAAGTGATAAATGAGTAATGATCATGTTTAACTCGTCATGCAACAGTAGGTTAATGAGTCATGTACAGTCTGTGATCTGCAAAAGTTTGATCTCATCCCATAAAAATAACTTTAAAATGATGCTGAATTATCCAGATGGTCTCTTTAAAATTTCTGCATCTTAATTTTACACAAATGCGTTTGAAGTCAAGTTGTGATCACGTGGATCATCCAGACAAATCGGTAGCATGTTTTCGGGTGTATGCCGCCCGATCGTGGGTCCTTTGTGCTGAAGGATTGTTTTGGGGACTTGGTTTGTTGAGTTGTGTCGCCGCTGTAAAGCCTGCTGAGATATTTAACACGTGACTGGGCTTCACAAATAAATTCAGTTTGACTGACTTGACTCAAATGCTCTTGACCCACTTCACTTAAAGCCCCATGCCAGTCATAATTTTTTGTGTTTCCATGGCAATGTAAGGAGATGCAGTGCAATGCCATGGCAACAACAGATCTTGTGGAACAAAATTTGAGCTCCCTGTTGTGCACACACACACACCTGTGTGTCAATTGTAATACAGGCTTGCACTTAAAACCTTTTATGGAACAGTTTTTCACAAAAGATGCTTGAATCACAAAGTACATATTTATTTTGGGGAGCACAGCAACTGAAGTTAATCATTCTATTATTATGGCTAAATAACTTTGCTACATACTGAACACAGAGTTACTTCCAAGGCCAATTAGCACATTATAAACTAAGTTATGGATATAGTACTCTGTGTGTCTGTTTGACTGAGTTTAGATACCCACAAAATCCAGCAATGCGAGCCATCTGCAGGGTTGCGTGGAGGTGTGGCTGTGTTCATTTGTTCTGGGTAAAGTTGCCCCCTCTCCTTAGCCGCTCTTTAGCTGGTTCTATCGCCACACTAGGCTTTGAATTTTCAATAAATTTCCAACAGCTTCACCAGCAAATCACCCCCACACCATCATACCTGCTCTTCTATGATTCACGGTGGGAACCACACATGCAGATAACATCAATTCGCCTTCTCTAGGTCTCACAACGACACACCAGAAATCTCAAATTTCACTAATCAAACCAAAGTCCAAATTTCCAACTGTCTAATGTCCATTCAACAATTCTCTTTTGCTTGCTGGTCTTCCTCAGTCGTGGTTTCTTTGCAGCAATTCGACCACAATGGTCTGTTGATGTTCAGATGTGCCTCCTACTTGAACTTTGTGAAGCACTTATGTGGGCTATAATATGAGGTGCCGTTAACTGAAGATTTCTGAGGCTGGTCACGGTATGAACTCTTGGTCTTCACGAGAGCCAGTTTCATCATAGAGTTTCATGTTTTTTGTATGTTATGTATGTGCTGCATTTAGCTCATATTTGTACCATGCTCAGTTGCAGTTGTTTATGTTCTTTTTAATGGCATTTTGCATTAAAAGCTCCATAATGAGTTTTTTTTATGACCCATTCAAAAGAAAGAATGGACAGCAGCAGGCAATACAGCATAAAAAAGCAGAATAGATAAATTATGGGAGGGGGTCTACGATAGTAGCCCCATCTGTCTGAGAGAAGTCAAGACTTAACATTGATTTAATAACGTTCTTACCGACAATTTCCCCCTTCCTCATCCTGCATCATGATACTGCATGACGAGCTAATTGGACAACCACCACCTGAGTCCTTCTGCAAATCAGTTCTCAGTGACAGGCAGCTCGCTGAAATCTGATTTAAAATGACCCCTTTCCTGACTAATATCTGATATTAGCTTTGTTATCTTGATATTAAAAGCCTGCGTGGAGTCTGTGAGCGGCTGATTAGATATATGATGTATTTTTATTCTTAAGTTGTTGTCTATCATCACTGTGTGAAATGCTGCTGCTGCACTGTAATTTCCCAGCTTGGGATAAATAAAGTATATCTATTTATCTATCTATCTATCTATCTATCTAGAGCAACAACATCTGAGTCCCACCTGTAAATCTGTAGATTTATACGAACTGATACGCATAGATGGCATATTTAATATTAAAATTAGCTTGAGAGTGGTTGATGTTTTGAAGGGCTGACAGAATATATGACATAATAGACCCTTGGTAATGTTTATTACTATTTATTTATAATTTTTAAAGAGTCACGCATGGTTTTCTTTGATTAGATTTTGTTTTCCGTCTCTACATTTGTTACCATACGGAGAGAAGCCCGTAAACCTTGTCAAACTTTCCCGGGCTCATAGCAGCTCTGACCAGAGTAATGGTTTTGTTTGCATGTTTATCAGCAATGCATACTCACAGATTGAATATGGGCCGCTGTCAACATGTGAATAGGTTTTCAATATGAATATAAATTTGAATCTGAGATATTCCTTCCAGTGGGCAGATATATTTATAAGGGTCGGTCGCTGTTGTCCTTCTCCCCAGCAACACATTCAAGCTCCTCATGGAAGATCCCAAGGTGTTCCCATGCTGCTATGTAGTCAATGCAGCGGGTTCTGGGTCTGCTCCAGCGTTTCCTCCCAGTTGGACGTGCCTGGAACATCTCCAAAGGAAGGCGCCCAGGAGGATCCTAATCAGATGCCTGAACCACCTCAGCTGGCTCCTTTTGACGCAAAGGATCAGCAGTCCAAGCTCCTCGCTTTATCTCTAAGGAGCCTGGCACGGTTACTACCCAAAGATCATGACCATAGGTGAGGGTTGGAACATAGATGGACTAGAAAATCGAGAGCTTTGCCTTCTGGCTCAGCTCCCTCTGAACCACAACGGCCCAGTACAGCGTCCGCAATGCTACAGATGCTGCACCAACCATCTGGTCCATCTCACGCTCCATTTTCCCATCACTCGTGAGCAAGACCCTGAGATACTTGAACTTCCTCGCTTGGGGCAGCAACTCGCTCCCAACCTCAATCCAAAATCCAAAGACTGCAATCTTCTTGAAACTTGCGTGGGTGAAACATGCATTCATTAAACTCATCACTGTCTAAAAAAACTAGTAGAAGTCTAAATTTGCCTCAGGTTAGCAAGTAAAACACAGGCGCTCCAGCTGATTCGAGGAATATTTATGACCCAGGAATCAAGAAAACTTTTATAGACTCTGTATACGTTAAGAAAGCCAGTCATTAGAACATAAAACAAAGTTATTTTTCTTAATCTGAGATCTCTACCCAGCAGCCCCTTTTAGCTGATCTATCCAGATGGTCTCTGCATGTGCTGTACTCTATCATTTAAAGCCGCCTCTCTACATGCTCTCTCCATTGTAATGCATATCCGCACGTGGTGCCTTTTAGGCTTGAGCTTTTCATACCAGAATCAGTGCGTCTCAATCAATCTGACTTCCTTTTATTCGTAGTGACCACTGCTCGGTCCGGCTTTAGCCAGAAGCTTTTGTAGCCAGTCAGTAGAAGGTTATTTGTCTTATGTGAGAGGAAATATAACAATAGAAGTTTCTATAGGAGCGGGGTGGAAACAACAATTGTGTGAAGTGTGATTGATATAACCATCTGCCTGACTGGCTACCTTGATTAAACTTTAGGAGAGGAGTGTAATCTGAATGCTGATGCCTTGGAGAGATCACAAAAGATTTTAAAGTATCGAGGTATGAGAATAATAAAACCACAACCATAGTGTGAAAGGTGCAGTATTATTTGTGAATTTACTTACAGTGTTTGCATGCATGTGTTTATTTGTGCATTAACAGTCTGATCTGTTAGTTGGTGAAGCTGACCACTCTGCGCCTCTTCTGGGTGGTCACTCTGTGCCCACATTAATCTCACAGTGGAGGGATGAGGTCCTGACCTCGGGTGTTTTTCTTTCAGGCGAGGTCATTTTCAGTCTAGGCAGTCTGCTCGTTTTCTAAAGTGACTTGTAAAAGCAGCAAAGAGCTCAGCTCAGTAACCTTTGTGTTCGACTGTGTATTTCCTCAGTGGTTAAATTAAAATGAGCTTTGAGTGTACAGTTATTTATAAGGTGAGTTATTCTGTAAGAAGAAGAAGAAGATTGAAAGAAGCCTGAAATACAACCTCACACACTAATGCGAAAAGATGGCATCCATGTAGCAGTTTGGGGTTTGATGTCAAGGTCATCTCGGCTGTGTCCAGGAGGTGAAACCAGCACCTCTCCAGCTAGCAGTCAAGGCTCTTTACTTGTGGTCCTTCCTGGACTTGACTGACAAACCGACCACCCTCCGGTTCCTCCAGCCAAGCCACAACGAATTCAGCTGTCAAAAGATGAAGGCTGCTATGCTTTTCATTGTTGATTATTTGGCCTAATAAGTCTGAAAAATGAATTCCTAAAGTTCAAATTGACACCTTGACAGCCAAAATGTCACATAAGATCTAAAATGTTTAGCATTTTTGTAGTACGCTGTGTACACCATGTACTTTGTGTTGTGTTGTCTCAGTTTGAGTGCAGTCGTTGTGCACTTACTGTACTGGAGATGACGATAGCGAGCGAACAGTTGCTAATTAGCTCTAAACACAAAGTACAGCAGATGCTAATTTCCAGTTTTCCAGGTGAAAAAATATTTTATTTCTTTTAATAAATCATGGGATCACCATTTATCTTGTAGGAAATGTGAATGTCTGAACCAAACTTCATAGCAATACATCCAAAAGAAAGAAATACTGTATGAGTGTATGTACACGAAGCAGCCATTCAATTCTTCTCTGTATAACATGCAGTGATGTCTTTTATCAGGATCACTAAGACACTGAAGACAGACACTGAACCACCTGTCCAGTTGTCCCTCCACACATTGAACCATCAGATTCAATCTTTTGTGTTTGTTTGTGTGAAATTCTCATCATCCTACGATTCTCTGACCGAGCAACCACATCGCCCTTCTTGCCTCATTCCCCTCCATCCGTGTAAATTATTAACATTATAAATTAAGGCACTTGAATGCATTATTTAGTAAGGTCCTTCATATTATGCAGATCCCGTATAAAACAGACTACAGCTAACCCTAACTGGATTCTTACACTTCCATAACTCACTAAAATAACGATTAAACGCTGCGCTGTACGAGCCCGCAGTGATTACAAGGCTCTGCTCGGTGCTTAACATTTTCAACATCTGGGAAAACCGATAACATTCACCTACTACAACAAACACTGCTCGCTTTTCCACCACAAATAAACCTTCGTCTTATAAGCAGAGTGGCATGTTTGAGTTGAGGATTTCTCCCCTTTCCTGAGATGCGATTTACAGCCAGCGTGTTTGTGTTTGACATACAATGGCCTCTTTGTCAAACCGTGGTTATTTCAACAAGAGAGTGATAATGTGATAACCACAGCCTCTCTGTGTTGTCTTAGGTAATCAGCGTTTGGACTGGATCTAATAATGACCCCCAGGAAAAGAGTCTGAGGTGATAAAGACAAGGCGAGCTGTTTGTCTGAGCTGACAGCACCGCCGTCACTAATCACTTCATGAAGGTTCGGAGGAAACCGAGCAAAAGTCCTGTAAATCCACAGTGTGTGATACCAATTTAAGGGTATAAAACTCATATTCACATGTGATCTTCTAATGTTATTGACTTATTTAACGATTGACCAATGCTGTATCTCAATTCGGATACTCGTTAGTACACACAAAACATACATACAACTTGTGTATTGTGGTATTCACTCAATGTTTGACCGTTATGATTGCACCATTCGAGAACTCACTGCATTTTACTATAACTGACACACAGATTGAGACACAGCATCATTTTTTTATGTTACATTAGGCTGGAAGAGCAACAGAATCACGATCCATTGAGCAGTTCTTACGTAAGCTTGTCCAGAGCATGCTATAGCATTATAGCACAATAACTGAATTGTTTTCATAGCAGTTCTCTGATAATCTGGTTACATAAGAAAAGATCGTGACCTGCTTTTAAAAGCCACACAGATATTCCTATAGATATACATCACCTGTGTGCTCATGCTTCAAGAACAATAATCATAGTGTATTTTCACTATTTAAAAAAAAACATGTTTGTTTAAATATGAAGCAGGCATTTAGCTTAGCTTAGCATAAAGACTGGAAGGGGGACAGTTAGCTATATCATGACATGTAACTAATTAAAGTAGCTCTTGTTTCAGTTGGTTTGTTAAAAGAGGCCAGATTGTAATGAAATTTGGTATGGAAAGCCCCAGGAGACACTGAAGATGGTTTCTAATGATTATGGTGACCCTGTGACCTCTGCTTCACCATTATGCAGAGATCAGACTACACACTCTACTTTTTTTTTCTTCTGAGATGGTCAGTGTGTCCAAGCAGCCCGATCAGAGAGGTACAAATTCTTCACATGGTGCTCGACATGAGAGACTACATGTTGGACAAATTAAACTGTCTAAACTAACTAAATTATCTTCCACATTTAAATATTCTGCATACTGTGACCTTTTGCACACTACCTGGTGAATGCTTGTAATAGTAATGCACAAACTGTCCAGTTCTTTTCATTTTAAAAACATACATTTATATCTTCTATTAATGGTTTTTATCTTCCCTATATTTTTGTTTGTTTGCACCAAAACACCAGGACAAATTAAAGGCATTCAAGGCAATAAATCTGATTCTGAAACATTGGATAACTTTAACCCTTCATTATGTTCAATATGGATGTAATTCATAGTGATACTGAGCTGGAGAACCTCTTTCGCTTCATGACATTTAGGTCCACTTCAGACCAAATCTGGTGCTGCCGCAAAAACGCAGGTTTTTCCATTCATTTGAGCGGGGGTAGTCCATTCTGCAGTGAAGTTGAGCCAGATTCAGCTTTTAGAGAATCGCAACTTGACGAAACAGAGGCTGTCCAGGTGGATTCATGGACTAAACTCTGATAATCTACCTGCTGTGTTCTGGCTTTGTTTATTTCATGTACCAGCTTCAAAATCACTGCAAAATAGCAACACAAAGAAGTTTAATTTGGTTTGTGTCCGATGGTTTGAGAGAGAGAGAGAGAACGAGCGAGCAGTGGTTGAGTGACACAGGCAGTGAATGAGAGTGAGGGAGCACCAGTGTTGAGAAAGCCGGTGAATCAGAGAAATAAAACGTTATTTTCCGATTGTTTCATAGCGGTTACATTCAGCACAAATAAACACAACCCTGTGGTCATTCACCACAATGCCAAATTTGGTCTGAATACGGCCTTACAGTTCCAGGAAGAGCGCTCTGGTGTTAAAATAATAACCAAAGAGTTGTGAAACTAGGTGGGAGAAGGCAAAAAAATCTGGCGTGCTTGTGTTTTTGTTGGGATATTTTCAGATGAACAACTCATGTAGTCCTGGCATTCTGCAGCACTGAGACAAAGGTGTGTTGGAGGTAGTCTGAGTACTTGAGCATTTTATCCCACAGCTACAAATCTACTAAATGGAGCCCCTCAGAAGTTTTAAGTAGCCTCTGTGATTGAGCTCATGCAATCTTTTGTACAATGTCCATTAGTTCAGTTCTATCTTTAGACTCAGGCTATTAGTGAGGCAGATAGAGTTGGCGAGACGTATTGACATGTCGCTGAAGGGAAGCAGATCAACGTGTCTCTGCTGCTGCTGATGTAATTTCTGTTTAATTAAGCACTTAATGCTCACGTTTAGCAGTCTGGTGGCCAAATGTGATAAATTAGACTCATGACGTCTATACGTACAGGAACTATAAGGCTGGTCGGGGGAAATAGTCGACTGGGCGACTGGTGATCCAATAAGAAGTCCTAAATCCTGAGAAATCTGGTGATACACGTTTGACTGAAGACCTCGTGTCAAGATTAGCGTTAAGTTGAAAGGCATTGCTACACCACGGGGTTGATAAGACTCCAGGCAGTCTGCCATATTGTCGCGTTGTGCAGCATCATAAATCAGATGGTTTGCACGGATGGTGTGACAGATAAACACACCCAGACATATGGTACCCACTTTTATACAAGGAAATGTGTCGCTTTACCAAGTTTACGTGACAAATTGATTGATTAAATGAGAGGAGAAGCTTCATGAGGGCTCACTGATGATAGGCATAAGCTGTAGACTCCACAGTCACCTCAATTCAACTGTACACCTAGGGCAGATCTGGGATTAGGTCAGCTTTAAAATCGTGTTGATGCTACACTGAAGTCAGGTGAACGGTGTATCGTACGCTTGTTTGGTGAAACTGGATCATATTTTATGGAGAAATTTTCCCTCTCTGATGTCCTCCGCCTCAACTCTCTGTGATTTACAAAGTTTCCTGATGGACAGTGAAGTAAACTGCTGCCAACTGTAGCTGCTGTTAGCTAACGTTAGCTCAGTTTGTTAGCCGGGCTGCCAGGACTGTGAGCTCAGAGCACCGGGGGAGTGTTAGCGTTTGTACCACAGATGTTTTGGACCACCAGGAAGAAGAAGAAGAAGAAGAAGAAGAAGAGGTTTTTTTAGGCGAATGCTGACAGGGACTGGAGCCGGTGTAGTGCCAGAACCAGAGCCGGATAATAATGACAGATGCGAAGAGACTGAAGAGGACGTTGAAGCTAAGGAGAGAAAAGAAGAGAGTGTGCGAGCAAGAAGCCGCCGGACATGAATAAATGTGGGGCTCTGGAATCTATTCTAGAAGATTATTTTTAGATTTTTTACGTGACTTTAAAGGTTTAAAAACTGGCGTGCATAATTTTCATACTATATTCAATGGTGCGAACACCACTGATTTTGCATACCGCAGAATATTAAACATAAATATTCATTTTGCACATTTCCATCAGACCGAGCCTGATCTGAACATCACTGTAATGCATTATGAACAAAATTGTACATTAACAGACAAAAGCTCAATAACCTGTGAGGTTGTTTTAATTTTTCTGTTGGGGAAAAGGTTCCTCGTGCACTCTCAGGTCGTTCCTGTGGTCCTCTGTATATGTGTGTGTTGTGTGTGTAACCTTGACAGGGAAAGCTAAGCTTCATTGAGTGCCTGCGAGCACTGTGCTATCTTTAGCTTTTGTTGAAGCTTTTACCACTGGCCTCCTCCTCCTACTCTTCCCTCTTCCTCCTCCTCCTCCTCCTCCTCCTCCTCCACTACTCCCCTCAGCCCACTCACTGTTGGCTGCACATGCAAACATGCACACTTATGCATGCTTGCACACAACCACACACACACTACCGTAACATACATATGCACGCTGCATAACTGTTACTGGGCAGATTAGAAGTAACCTACTTCTGGGATAAAAACATGAGCATGATGTTTGTTTCTTGGTGCAGAGTGAAAGACTGACTCGTGTTCCCTGAGCGGCCATGATTTCTGCCTGAAGGCAAGTTATAAGCCACGGGCCTCACAGGATACACATTTGTATTTCTATTGGCTGAAAACATTAAAGTCAGTCAGTAGTACTCCCACTGTTATCATATGTGTGTAATGGCCCAGTGCTGCTTCTTTTAGTACTTTTACATGGTATATCATGAACACAGGCTGTTCTTAATACTTATTTTAGCTTTTAATTAGCCATTTGGTACAGAGCTTGTTGATTTTCTGAATATTTTCCAAGAAAGCGCCCTGATTCTTCGGTATGTGTGGCAGAAACAAAAGCAGCTCCTTGTAGGAGATTCATTACAACGATACAGTCTAATTTTTCTAATCAAACACTCCCAAAATAGCTTGGTCAATCAACTCGGCGTTAATCATGTTAAATGCTGCCATACTGAGGCTAACGAGAGGACAGTCAAACAGCAGCTTCTAAAGAGATCACAGGGACACAAGTATGAAACTATAACTTCAGTTTCAGAGACAAGAAGTCAGGATGAGACTGCATGATGTGCACAGATGTCTTTTGTCGTGATCCTTCTTTTGAAGCATTTTCAGGTACAGAAAATGGACAAAATAATAACTTTATAATTGAATGTAACAACAGTGCAATATCCCTAAAATAAACATCAACTCTGAGTCAAATTGTGGTTGAGAAGAGCTGCTCGTTCAGGTCTCCTGATCTCCGGGACGTTGTGTAGATGGATGAAAGCAGGTTGTGTTGTACCAGAGATGTTTCAGAAAGTTATTTAAGTTTTTGTTCAGTTGCTGCAGATCATCTTCGGCGAAAACAGACTGATGAGAGGAGATACTTGTGCTGCTGAGACAGACAGGTCTTAAACAAAAATTTCTTCTGATTTGTCTGGAGAGGTTGTTGTTAAATGCCACTAAGTATATGTCAATAAAAATTCAATAAAACACTAAAAATTATTTGATATTTTGCCCAAGATATGATGAAACTGAAGGTAATAATTTTAATATTCAAGCCTCTGTATTACTCATTATACTGTACATCTAGTTGTCATGAACAAGTACATCTCTCCTCGCAGCGTGTGAAAATTACCCGGGAACTATTCATGCATTCTTAATATCGATTCAATCATGTCAGCGTGAGATTGTCTAATAACAGTCATTTTACACCACAGAATGAAAGTTATTGGTGTCAGCGTGCACCTGTAATTGTGTCCTCCCCCTCCTCCTCTCTCTGCTTCTGCATTGCAGTGTCTGAAGCTGTCAAGAGAGCATATGCACCGTGTGTCATCGGCTGGCCTCTGCCTGTCATCTCTGCCCTCCTGTGCACAGACCACCGGGCAACACATCGAGTAATACGATCGTCCACCGTCCTCCTGCTTCACCTTCGGAGGTGTGTGTCCCATGACATACGGCACAGCTGACAGCAATGACAAGCGTTCCCCTCTAGGAAAACAAGAATATATCATGTGGTTCACAATGTATAAGGAATAAAAAGACTATATTGCATTCTTCTTAACACATATTTACATATTCAGTGCTGTTTTTCACCCAGCTGTTCTAAATCCCAGCATGTGTGCTTTAACACAGATAAAACACAGCTGGTGAATAATAAATGGAGTGGCAAACCGTGGCCTCCGCTGCCTTAAAACTATAACCAAGTAGAAATCAAGTGCCGTGCTGTAGTCTCAAATCCTCTGCATTTCCCTAAAAATTGCAGCGCGCCCTTGACAGAATGACAGGGTAGTTAGCCGCATTCAACTGATGCCTGAGGCTCTCCGAGTTTCCATTCAGGTTTAATAAGTTCCTAATGAAAGAGGGCAGGCGGAAGCTGTTTGAGTCAATCTCCTCTACACAGTTACAGATCATTGGATGCTTCATTTAGGGTGATTTAAATGTGTGCCATGGGACACATTCAAAAAAAGCATTCATACAATGGCTTTCCATTTACTTTCCTTCCCTTCTGCTATTATAGTAATGGAAGCGGGGGTGTCTCAGGCGACAGACAAAGAAAAGCACAATGGTGGTGTCCCCCCCACCACCACCACCACCACCCGCCTCATTTCCTTGGTGACTGCATGATGGTTTTAAGTGTGCACCCGGGTGTCATCGTAAAATAAATAAATAAATAAAGCTGCACACTCAATCAAGACAAAAACTACTTGTGCAACACTGCATTTCACCACGTTGCACCATGTGGAAAAAATAATGAGGGAAATGACGGACATTGCAAATATTTTTCTGTTTTTCAACAACGTACAACTGAGATTCATTAGGAAAGGTTGAAAAATGTGGGAATTGTTTGATGCTGATGAGTTTTGAGGATCTAGAGGAAAATATGTATTCAGTCCTTTGTTGACTAAATGTGTTGCTTTCTTGCAGAAAGAGTTGCGTCGCTACATTAGGAGGACTAAGATGAGGCGCTCGAGTTCAGCTAGAGACCGTTGTTGCATTGTTCCAATGGCCAATTATTCCGCAAACCCCAACAGTCCGAAAAATGTCCATTGGACTTGGACTGAAAACCCATTTGTCCAAGAGCCTGTTATTTTTGAAACCCAAAAAATCAAAACAGTATCAGTATTTACAATTTCGCTTCTGGTTTGTATAAAGTTTGTAGGGAGCTTTCTCACAGAAATAGTTGGTTGGTACGTTAAGTACACTAAGTTCAGACCTCCTGGTTTGATTTCAGCAAGAGACAGTTATTCCATGGGAAGACTGGCCATTGTTCCGATAGCCAAACCTCAACAGTCCATTGGATGTCCAAAAATGTCCATTGGACTTGGACCGAAAGCCCATTTGTCCAAAAGCCTGTTATTTCAGAAAACAAAAGCCCACTGCCCAAATTCTTCAGAAAATCAAAACAGATTATAAACCAGTGAACAGTCTCTCTATTTCCCAACTTGTTTGTATGGTCTTGCATGTGTTTTCTACCTTGTTCCTTGAATTCTTTGGTTGTTACGTTATGTAGACTGAGATAAGGCGTCCCAGTTCGATTTCAGATAGAGATCTTTGTTGCATTGGGGACCACCCATTGTTCCAAGGACCCATTATTCCAAAAATGTCCATTGGAGTTGGACCAATAGCCCATTTTTCTGAGAGCCCATTATTTTGGAAAACAAAAACCCACTTCCCATGATGGCCCATAAATTCTGAAACACCAATAGTCCAAAAAATGTCCACTAGACTTGGACCGAAAACCCGTTATTTCGGAAAACAAGAGCCAACCGCAGCTGTATTTCCAAAAATCAAAACTGTAGACAGTAGACAGACAGCACAGGATGGCAAAACACACATGACTATATGTTGATGTTGATGCATGCATGGATACATGTATAGCATACGTATGCTGCATAGCGACCTCCCTTTACTTGTTCAAACCCAACTATTGACGTATATAGTGGCAGCTTTCGTCACCAAAGCCCAGACTCCCTGTACCATAAAACAAACGTCTCCTGATCCTCCTCGTTGACTCTTTGACACATAATTTCTTAATCATTTTACCGGGGGTCTGCACATGCAGGGTGGTACCATCCATTAGCCCTCCTGTCTAGACGGGACTTAAAGCTATTTGTGACCTGCTGGTCTCATTTCACCAGCAACACTCCAGCTTTAGGTCTGTATAACAGGATTAAGCCACACTGGAGGACTTTGTGTATGTCACCTATGCACACAGGGGGTCAGTAGACATGGTTAGACAAACAGAGATGCCCTTGATGCTTACAGCAACGTTACATAAGGTAGAAGGCTGAATGAGATCTGTAATTCCACAAAGATGAATCAGATGTATTATGTTGACAGCTAAACTTGTCATGCACTTGTCATGAGACCAGTGCTTTTCATTTCCCTCACCTCATGTGCATGTCGCTGGGCGTGGCCTCCGGTTTCCTCTTCCTCTCACCTGCCTGATCACCTCACCACCTGTTCCTGATCTGCTAATCAACCACTGCAGTTTAAAAGACAGACTCTACAGACACTGCCAGATGCTTTGGTCTCCTTGGTGGTAACTATGCTATGTCCAAATCAGCTTCAAAACGGCTCTTCAGAAACCTCTGGGTGACGTCATGCATCCATAGCACCAGGCTATAGCTCATTTCCCTGTTCCAGTCTTTATGCTAAGCTCACTGTCTCCTGGCTGGAGCTGCACATTTAAAAGACATAAGATAAAAGAACGGTATCGATCATCTCGCCTAACTCTTGGCAAGAAAGTGAATAAATATAACTCTCAAGAAGTATTCCTGTAGGAGTGTAACACTGAGAGAAAGCTTGATCCTGCAGCGTTCAACAGTAACGGTGGTTATTGGAGAAATTTCCTGTACACATTAAACATATCAGCCCACTTCTTGATAGTTTTCATTCAGAATAAAGTGGTTTACATAATTACTTTGTGGAGTGAAATGACATGGCTAAAGAGGCATTTGTCTTTTCAACACTGGATCAGTCCTCTTTTGTTAATTGTCTGCTTTAGAAGCAGCAGGAACACACTGTAGAAAAAAGTAGGTCACCAGCCTCTCAAACGAACTGACAAAGTGCAGATGAGGCCGAAATATGAGCAAATGGAAACTGTGACGAATCATTTTGCAGCCAGCTGTTCTATAAACTAATTTAAATCCAGGTTGATATAGTTTTGAATGACCACATCTCCATATGGGAATGACCTCACTTTAGATTGGGTTGTCACGTGTAGCCACTGGAGGATTTATCTGAGCGCGATGCCTGTTCTGAAGGACTCCGGTTTGGAGGTCTGACAGCCTGGCCAACATCAAACCCTCACACAGTGAAATCTTTGATAAAATAACACAGCAAGGCAACAAAAGGAATGCAGCGATGGCTTGTGAAAGACCCGAGCACACAGCCGAGATAAACAAAAAGGCCACTATGGGCGCCTCATTTAGGAGATCAGGCCCCAAATACCAGATCTGATCCGCATGGGTTCCCCTTCACAGCCTTGGTCAAGAGACTTGGGTTCTTCAACACAATCCAGTTTTCAGTCCATTGTACAGACACAAGGAGAGGTACTAGCATTCATAAGTGAGTGAGTTTGACAAACATAATATTATCAGAAAAATCACTCTGAATCATGGTCCTAGAAACATGGAATCAATTTACTTTGAGCTTTTCAGATTAATATTCACAGTAAGTGACAAAATGAGGAACAAAATGGGAAAACTATCTTTTCTCCTGCAAGAATACGTAGCGCTTTACAGCATTTTGGTGCAACTGGATCATATTTTATGGAGAAAATAAGTTTCCCGATAGACAATGAAGTAAACTGCTGCCAACTGTAACTGCTGTTAGCTCCATTTGTTAGCCGGGCTGCACAGACTGTGAACTCAGAGCAATGGGGGGGAGTGTTAGCGTTTGTAGCACAGGTGTTTTGGACCACTGAAAGGTTTACAGGCCTGGGCCATGGACGAATGCTGAACCATAACTGGGCGGGCGGGCAATGTAACCGGGCTCAGCAGCCTCTGTGGACATAATGACAGAGGAGAAAAGACTGAAGAGGATGTTGACAGAGGAAGCTAAGAGGAGAAAAGTAGAGAGTGAGTGAGCAAGAAGCCACCAGACAAGAGTAAATCTAGGACTGACTTTTAGTCGTTAACGAGAGCTTTGTGGAATGAAAGACAGACGCCGAGTTGGACTCCTTGCTGTTGTCAACAGTAGTATTTTCATCATAAGTAATATAATCATAACAAATACACGTGTACAGTTGAGAGTAGAGAGTGGCACTCTGAAACTGGGGGCGCTAAATCACAAAATACCAATTTATACATAACGTTGCTTTTAAAAAAAACACTCTTGTCTGAAGGAAAACAATTTTAGAAAAGAGAACCAGCAATAAAGGACAAGAAAAACACAGATGTGCATGACCAACCACTCTTTGATGGTGATCTACTGCACCCCATCACAAGCAGAGAGAAAAACCTTTCCAACACGAGCCGTCAGTCCAGGATGATTTGTTTGGCCATGAGCTCCACGGCTCACGTGCAGCCTCGCTCCCACGTGTACTTCATATCTGTACAAAGCTGAACAAAACTCCAGCGCTGCTCGTTACAGCTGCTCCTGCGTCCAGCGGAGAGCCACGGCACGGGGGGTACCCACATTTGATGGAGCTGTGAGCTTGATCTGCCAAGCGGGACGCAGTGTCAACAAAAGCCACGTGGGGAGCGACAGTATGACCTCAAAGACGGACTGTGTGTTTGCAGTGGATTGAGTCATCTCTTCTTCAGGCACAGCTGTGGTTCAATGCATTTTTAAAGTCGTCCTGAATATGGGGTCAGAGAGACGTTCAAAAGCGGCCCCTCACTTATTTGCAACAGCAGTTGTGAAAGGTTACTAAGTACTCAAGTACTTCACTTAAGTACAGTTTTGATGAGTTTTGAACCTTTTTTATTTCATCAAGCTCTCGCCAAGGACTAAAAGTCAGTCCCAGATTTATTCTTGTGCTGTCCTATTTGGTCTTTTTGTCCATAGAGGCTGCTGAGCCTGGTTACATTGCCCACTCGCCCAGCTCTGGTTCTGGCACGACACTGACTCCGTTCCCAATCAGCATTCCCTGAAAACCTCCTTCTCTTCTTCCGGGTGGTCCTAAACTCCTGTGGTACAAACACTAACACTCCCCCGGTGCTCTGAGCTCACAGTCTGGCTAACAAACTGAGCTAACAGCAGCTACAGTTGTCAGCAGTTTACTTCACTGTCCATCAGGAAACTCTGTAAATCACAGAGAGTTGAGGCGGAGCAGCCGGAGAAAACCAGAAAACATTTTCTCCATAAAATATGATCCAGTTTTACCAAAATCAGTGAAATAGTTGGTGGTGTGTGACTTAAAAGTAAAGCATTACGTACTTCTCGCGGATGATCGTACCCGGAGTCCAAAGTTACATAGTGTGAGAGCAGACGTACAAATTCATTACAAGTCGGTTGCTTTAAGCTCTGTTTTTGGTCTCTACGACTTTGCTCACCTGCTAGTCCCAGTTGTGATCTCTGATTCCACCTTTACCTGTGGCAATTACTCACGTCTCACTCTGTCACATTAAATCATTTTGTTCCACTAAATCGAGTCACATAATTCCCGAGTCAGCACATTCCCACATCCACCCACAGCCGGGTTGACACAAATAAACAGCTCTGCTGCTGATATATCACCTCACAGCGTGTCAGCTCAGAGCCCCTGTCTGCCTTTTTAAACAGCAGTAATAGTCAGGATTAACAAGCGTTGGTGTTTAGTGGCCCTGCTCATGTATGCCTCGCTAGCTAGCATGTGCCAGATGGGTTTGTGGGTAATCCTAGCGTGGGATCAGGGGGAGTAGACCAGGGGCGATAGCGTGGGTGTACACAATCCACACTGGATTAAACGCAGCCAAGACAAAAGAATCATAAAACCTTGAAGGCATCCAATTACAAATTAGTGTGTAATAATCTAAAAACAAAACAGCGGTATGATTTGCCATATGTCATTCGTGAAACGTGATTTAATCTCGACCCTTTGAGAGTCTATGAAATCATCCATGAAGTCATACTTATATCCCCTCCTGCAGCTGAACAACTTCTGGAAACCATAAAGTTTAAATCACAGTACATTCGTGGCCACGTGAGCGATGAATCATCCCAAACTCCGAATATGAAGAAACGCTCCCTGACCTCTTTATTCACAAATAAAATGAACATCATTACTTTCTTCTAGCTGACGGCAAACACATGATTATATCCATATGTTTTGGTGCAGGGCCGCCTCGATTCGAAGCCCTACCCACTGTGACATTGTCTTTTTTTTTACATCTAAGAAATACAGCCTCTGTGGTGTTTGTTCTATCCTCACAAGATGGTGAAAGACCGTACTGTGTTTTTAAAGTCCCTTCCCATCCATTCAGTCCAACAAACTCGGCTCTAAATGAAGGCCGAGTGGCAGCTTTACGATCTTTCGGGAATAAAAGCGACTAATCCAGCCCTCCTACAAACATTGTCCCTTTTGAACCTTCACTCCGCAGCGTGTCCACTGCTAACTCCCCTCCGCCTCCTCCGTCCACAGCAACGTCAACCACTTCGATTTCCTGCACGGACCCAGTTGGTGTGAAATTTGAGAGATTTTCAGAGATTGACATCCAACAAACACGGGGCAGAGGAGAGTAAAAAAGAAAAACAACTAGAGGTCGTCAACAACTTTCAAACCAAAGATTACACACCATCTGATGGATGGATGGAGCGGGGCAGACAGCGTGAGGTGGAGGTGGTGATCTCGGGATCTCTCAGTATTGATCCTTTTTCTAATCTCGCTGCCCGCTCGGTAACCTCAGCTGGATTGGACATCCAACCACAAAAAGCAATTTGACCCCCGCCGCTGCCCTCACAGGTCACCCTTTAGTGACTGCTGACTTCAGGTTGCCATGGTGACGGGAAATTATGTCTACCCCCCGGTTGGACATGTTAAGAGGCTTGGATTTGTGCCCAGCGCCCCCATTGCTTTTCATCATAGGGGCTGTAAAGAGACTGCAGCAGATCATTAATGCTGTGTTGTTATTTATCTGGATAATATGTATATTTCTTCAGTTTCTGCCCCCTTCGCCATCGTTGCATTGTTGTTTTTGAGAAGAGGAATAAGGGTCTGTTCACGTCCCTCAGCTGACTGATTGTGTTCCTGTCTTTGGCCACGCTGGCGGCTCTACGAATGCCAACGTGGATGATCCCTCAGTCGGTCCACCACTTTGTCCCACTTTGAAATATCTCAACTGCTGGATGGATTGTTGTGAAATTTTGCACAGACGTTCATGGTTCCCAGAGGTCGAATCCTAACGACTTCGGTGACCGCCTGACTTTTTAGTCTAGTGCCACCGTGAGATTGATATTTCTGATTGTGAGTGAAATGTCTCGAGGGTTTTTGGTGCAGATGTTAATGTTCCCCTCAGGATGAATCGACCGTTTGACTTTTTATCAGGTCAAATGTCTAATTTGTCCAATACTTTGGTTCATGACTAAATACCTGAGAAATTATAGCTTCTGCTGAGAGAACTAGAACTAGACCACCTGGCTGGATTACTTTTTGGTTCTGAAACCGACTGAATATATACAGTAGTGTTTCAACCACTTTACATTCTGATTACATCACTTTGAATTCACTTTTATCAGTTTAAGGGAAGTTGAACAAAACCTATAAAACCTCCATGGATCAAAACTTTATAATAGAAAGAGTCAGAATTTTTTGCTGCAATACTGCGAGTGTGAAAGTGGAAGCAAAGCTTAGCGAAGACGTATTCAGCTCTTATTATACATCCAACAGCTGTTAGCATGAACCCTTAAAGGTCCAGTGTGTCAGATTATGGCAGAACTAAACACTTTGGATTACATCTTTCCAGAATTTTACACATTTTTCAGTCACTGTATTGTCTCCTTAATGCTAGAAAGCATAGGGTGAGGCAAAGGGGTTGAAATCAGTAACTACACTGCTTGATGAAATCCCACACACTGCCACTACTTTCTTCTTTAAGCATGTTTTTGAGGAAGAAACATCAGGGTTGAAATGTCCTTGGGTTGACTGATGGAAATACATGTTTTCGAAGGTCACATGACTCCAGGGATATCCCTAACGTACTAAGGTACAATCCCTGACACACAATCTCCAAGGCTTCCCTCTTTTTGTGTGTTTCTTATCAGCCACCACTGTGCCTAAAACAGAAGAGGAAAGACAGACAGAGGAAAAAGACAAAGGCTTCAAATCAGCAAGTCAATCAGGTGTGCAGCTTCTTTTCCTCGGCTGCATTACAGCATCTTTTACACATTTTTCACTCCGGGCAGAGAATCTCAGTCGCAGAATATTTTTTTCATCAGCTGATCGATGTCTCCTCGTGCCCACAGTGTGTCTCAGCTGTCGAAAAAAAAAAAAAAAGCCACATCATGATGCTAATTTATTCAGGGACCAGCTGCTGTGTCAAGATGATTCTGCAAAAGACATCCTTGAAAGTTTTTAATGAGAGCTCACCGTTGTTAATGGAGGACGGCGAGGTCGCCGGAGTCAAGATGTGCTCGCGTGCGGGTCTCTTTTCATACCGTCTGCGCATGCATTTATGTCTGTTTTGACATCCAGTATTTAGAAACGCTCAGCAGGAGACATCTGAGTAGGTAACAAGTCATTATTTTATCGTGTCAGGCGAGACAAATAAGCAGCAGGAGTGCGCACACAGTGACGGTATGCAGGTCAACAATGTGCGACCTTTTGTATTTGTTGCATAATATCGCAACTTATCGTAACAAAGTGGGTTAAAGCTCTTAACTGGACTGCTAAGAACAGGTTTAATGGTTTCTACTGGTCATGAAATGATGCAGCAGAAACAAATCAATTAACCTTGAGAATTTGTAGCAGCCTCAGCCTGTGTTTAATTCATGTGTTTGTGACAGAATATTCTCAAAAAACACAAATTAAATAAAAGCAGAGGAGATTCTGTCATGTTTCACCTGCAGTGACATTATTTCTTCAGTCAGGGACAACCCTTCAATCATAACACATGACTACAAACGACTCAAATCTGCTTTACTTCATTTTTTTTTGTTGCTGTGGCGGTCAGTGCATCAGAAGTACAGTAAATCAGAACATCTGTTGATGGCCTCAGGCGGCTCAATCCCACACGATCGCACAAAAGGACTGAAACCAGCTCACCTCTGAACCACCTCACCGCTAATTGATGCAATTACAATGTCAGCAGCTGGCAGACTGGAAGGTGGGAATTAAAGTGAATGGATTGTTTTGGTTTGAGTGGGGGAGGAAGGAGGAGGAGGAGAGGACTACACCTCCCCCTCCTCTCTCTCTCTCTTTCTCTCTCACTGCCTCATTTGCTGATTAATCCATGAATAAGGGACGAGGAGGGTCATAACTCTGGACTTCAAAATTTAGATTTAGTCTTTTTATAATCCAACAAATGTCTGTTATAGATTATACAAAGATTTTTAAAATGCAATAACTGATTTTTTGGCCACTTGGGGGCAGTGGATCCAAGGTTTTAAGAAAAAACACTAATAATATCACCTTCTGTGGCTGATATGATGAATTAGCTACTAAACATTTGCATATTTACCCCTCCAACAGATTTGTAGTGATGTTTCTCACCCCTTTTCAGCTCTGTCTTGGGTCTCTACCGACTCTTGGAAGGGGAAATATCTGACTCACCAGAGAGTTGCTAAATGCGTCTGTCTCCGGCTTGGTCCTGGACTAAGTGGGGCTTTTTCAATAAAAACAGTATCCTGCTACAGTCGATACAAAGCGAGAGCTGTGAGGTCGAACCGAAACAGTAAAGTTAAAGGCTGATAACCGAAACAAAGAGCTGAAAAACACTAAAATGCGTCTTATTATAGCAGCTTAAAGAGGACAGCTTTGTGTAAGATCTTGGCTCAATTCTCCATTAACTACAAGGAAAGCAATGAATGATCTGTACAGTGCTTAGATTTATTAAGAGTTTCAGTGTTACAAAAATGTACAGTTTGTATAAACACTATTGTTATCGTAACTGAAACATAACCTCTGTGGCCATGAAGGGAATGCACTTATGATTACTGGTTTCATGGCATTGAAATTTAATATCATTTGGTGCCCGATCACTGAGCTGACGTCGCTCTGTCCAACACAAACAACAACAACAAGGTGGACTAAATATTTCGGGGGAAGCATCTGTGGAACAAAAACAGCCATTCAGTGGGAGCAGAGCTTGTGAAGGATTATGGGAACATTTTTAAACGTGTTTAAAGTTTTATATCTTTCTTCAGCACATACCCACCAACAGGCTTCTTTAAAACAAGCACTTAGTGAAGACGACTAACTGCTAGCAAGGTTCCCTTTAAATCTAATTTTTCAAAGGGCAGCTGCACACTTGCAGAACAAAGAATATGTCAATACTGCTTCAGTTGTTATGAGCAAATCCATTTCTCCTGACCCTAAGGCCGCATGTAATTGTTGTTTTGTTGGCACAAATCGCTCCCCCATTAAAAGGAACCATTAAGCTTGGAAGTGTCTCAACAGTGGATAATGTCCACAGCAGGGAGCCAAGAGTTCATCTCTTTCTGTTCCTGTTGTGCTTCACCATCTTCTTCCTCTTGAGGATCATCTCGTAAAGTCTCTCCAGGCCCGGCTGGAGTCCCTGACCGTCCACGGCGCTGCAGCTTTGCACGTGATGCAGCGTGTACATGCTCAGTTCGTGGACAGAGAGCAGCTTCTCCACCTCGCTGACGGACAACGCTGAATCCAGGTCCTGCTTGTTGGCGAGGATGAGCACGGGGATGCCCTGGTTCTCCGAGGTGCGGGTGATTTTGTGGAGCTCCACTTTGGCCTCCTCCATACGCTCCAGCTCAGTGGAGTCCACCACAAACACCATCCCATCTGTCCGCCGGGTGTAAGACTTCCACAGTGGGCGCAGCTTCTCCTGGCCACCCACATCCCACACCTGGAAGTTTATGGTCCGAGACGCCCCCACGGGCACCTTGATCTTCTCCATGTTGAAGCCCTTGGTGGGGATGGTTTTCACAAACTCCTTCAGTTTGAGCCTGTAGAGCAGGGACGTTTTACCGGCCGAGTCCAGCCCGATAACCACCACGTGCAGGGACTGGAAGTTTGGCAGGAACGACGGCGTGTTTGGAGCCATATCAGTCAGCTGGTTCCCCATGACTGCAGCCAGCAATTCTCACCTACTTAGGCGAGGTGACAGATTCCTGATTTAATCCTTTTTTTTTCAGAAGATTGGCATTTGCTCCCTGCCGTCGGAGGCAGACGGGATCAGATGGTGCTGGAGACCTTATCAAAACACACACAGGAGGGAGTTAACATTTAATGAAAGGACAATGGGTGATTTAAAAAGTGTGTTTGCGTGAGACACCTGAAGAAAACCAAGATGATGATGATAATTAACTTCCTGATGTGTCACAGCTACTTCACTATGAACCCTTCACTTTAATGAATCCATGCTTGCATACTTGGTTAACTTCTGCTTATATAAATCAGTAAGTGCCACATTGCAGAGCCAAACAACAGCTAATTGGGTGGCTGAGGTTATCTCAAGCCTAAATCCTCTTAAGACCGCTAAACCTGAAAGGCTTTTCTCGGGGCAGATTGATTTCATTGCAGTGGATGGATGATATGTATTCACCGGCTCTCTCTGTCTACTGTCTATGAGGACTGCTGCAGCAGCACTAATCCGGTTGTTGTTGACATCCTGATACCCATCAAACTGCTGCCTTTGGACATAAAAACAGACACTGCGTGAGTGCAGGGTGATATTTCTGATTTACTCACCGCAAATTAAAGAAGTATAAACCAACAAATAGTGTCTGTAGTGGCAAAATGCACAGTCATGTTTGTATTTTAAGTGATTCTGTAGGGAATAAACCACCTTTCTTCCTCTCTTGCATGAAACATCTGCTCTGTGTTGCATGTTAACACCATGAAGTGTGCAAACAACTTCCAAGAGGCTGCGAGGTTAACTTTAAGGGATAGACTTAATTAAGGGATAAATGCATGCAGTTTAAAGGGTTTAACAGAACCTATGAGAATGAAATCACCAAAATCTTCCATGCATGTCTCTTAAAAAACGTTCCTACCTTTTAAATATGAGGCGGGAACATCATCCACAGGCGATAAACACATCCATAGCTGACTTGTAAACAAGTGATGTTCGTCCCAGCCGGTTACATCCGCTCCTCCTTCTCCTCCAGCAGCACTGAGGAGCTCCGGAGAGGCTCGAGCGCACGCCACCTAAAGCCTAGAGTGACGTCACGGCCACCTGGAGATGCTACACCACGCCCCCTGCCGGTACACAGGTGAACTGCACCTTTCCTCAGATCTTCTGTAAAAGCAGCAGAACTACAATGAAACATACTCTGCTGCACTCTTGGTGTTATTATATATTTAATATTGTAATTTTAATCCTGACATATAAGCAGCATCAGAGTAGAGCTTCGATGCATAAAATCCTGATTTTTTTTTAAAGTAACTTCAGCTGTCAGATAAATGCAGTAATACTAACATCACTAATATAAATGTAGTGAAGTAGCAGTGAGGGAAATACTCAAGAAAAGTACTTGGCGAGGACAAACAGTGTCTCAGCATTCTACCGAACCGCTGCAGATTTATTTATCTCACTTCATTCTGAATAAATATATCACATATACTGAATATAAAGTCCTCAGTTGATGCAAAAGTTTTTGTTGAGGGTAGGAAGAAAATCAAGTCATTTACCACAATTCAAACCAGTTCTGCATCTTCATGTTTAGACCAAAGCTTGTTTGTTGTCAGTCTAACAAAGCGTCGGCTCCACCCTGTGTCCACTCTGAAGAACGTCAAGGGCTGAAGTAACATATCTTCTTCTTAGTAACACTAATAAAGTAGTAATTATTAAAAGATGAGCTCCATTAAACGGTTAACTGGATTGCATTTTTATATTTTGCCATGGTCTTTGTATTTGACTACAGTTTGCTGCTGTTCTGTCTCACAGCTGTGACTTTCCTGCCAAGATTTGAGTAGCAAACTCTGAGCGATAATCTTCAAGGCTATGGGAAGATTCACTTCTCACTGGTTAGAAAAACTGAACTTTAGTTCCTTGGAATCAAGTTGAAGGTTTCTATAGAAATGCATGTTACTGTTATGTGTGTCTTCTTTGTACTGATGTTCTTACATTACAGCTGTACGCTCAGATTGTCTTCTTAACCTCATTTTATTCTTACTCTGTTGAATAAATCAAAGACAACAGTGGAGTAACTTTGTTTTTTTTGCTCGCCTGGAGTGTCTAACTACAGTTTGTTAGAATAAATCAGAGCTACAAACATGCAATCTGCCCACACAACACCTCTCTCTGATTGGATTTTAACCCAGCATCTGCACAGTTTAACCACTCAGATCATTTATTTTAGTGGCTTACCACAATGTGAAAATACTTACTGACATTACAAGTGGTTTCACCCTTCCTAAGTAGATCTCCTTCTTACATGGTTGGAGTAGCAGCCTGTTGCTGAAGGAGCTGTTTAAGGCCTCCACAGTCTCATGCTGGAGGTGAGAGGAGTTCATGATCCATCCTCTCCATCACTTCCCCTCGGAGTCTAGGGAGCAGTTGAGGACAGAGCTGGACCTCTTGACCAGTTTCTATTTATAAATAGAAATTCTGCCATATGTGGATTCTAAACTCTGTTTAGACTTGGAAAAAAAGCTCCTCGTCGTCCCCAATGTGCTGCATGTGTGTGACAAATGAATCAGCAAACTGTTTGAACGTTCTGAAACTTTAAAATCGAACACGCAGAACCTAAAATACCACAGTTTAATGAAGTGCAATTGACACGACAAGATTAGCAGATCAGAGATTAACATCCTACTTACACAATATGTGGTGTCAAGCCAAAAAAACGTTTACATCTTCAAAAAGAAACACACAGTTCTCCTATTTTGCGTTTAGGACATTGTGCTTGTTTGAGATCACTTCGCCTATAATACAGATTCACGACACAGCTGGATCTCAGACAAATAAGAGCAAAAACATTCAGGCGAACATAAAAGTGCATTTAAAGCATCGATATTAAAAATGATTACCTTGTAGTGATTGATTAAAGGTATGCTAAAACAACATACAGAATATAATAATATGCATTTTCACAGTAGTCATCATTCACATCGCATACATGTGCTAAAGGTGTCAGAATATTCATCACTTCACACTCTCACTCTGATTTCATCATCTCACAGGATGCGGGATCGTCGAATTCCTGCCACAGTCGATGTATTCGAAGGTGTCCAGAGACACCTGCTCCATGTGAGAGAGGTAAGATATATTCATCGTCATTCTGAGGACAGAAAAAGGAGAATAAACTTTAAGATTTGTGAAGTTTTCATGGTATTTTAAAGCAGCACCCGTCGATGTGTTTATATCAAAAGCTGATTAAATGACTTTGTGTAACGGTTGAGACCAAAACAGAGATACAAGGAGAGTGAATAAGAAAACTAATACAACTCCATGTGAATGCTAATGTGTCTGCTGGGTGTGTCCGTAACACTGACTGTATAAAGAATGGACAGTACGTGTGACGAGAGTTTCCTTATGGGATTGTGGTCTCAGTCGCTAGTTTCAATTCTTCTTCCGTACAGCATGATGTTCACTTTGTAACGTTCACGAAACACAGAGCAAACTGTTAAACTAGGCAGCGCTGATCAAATATGAATCAAGATTCTATTACTGCGTTTTATTTCTCACCTCAAAAGTGAGTAAGAAACATATTTTAGTTACGGAGTTAGCGGAAGTGTCAAAAACTGCAGTTCCTCAAACGTCCACTTGAGGCTGGCTCCAGAAGTGAGTCAGTCTCCATAAGTCCCCACGTTAAAATGTCTTCACAGCAGAAATAAACATGTTTACAGCCTGTCTCTATAGCTCCTCTTTTCAGAAACCTGCGGGTGACGTCATGCATACGCCGTCTATTCTTTCTGCTGTCAGTGTTTTCAGCTAGTTATGCTGCCCCCGTTGAAAATACAACGTTACGGTGGAGCATATAACAAAATTAGACTGTGACAAGACTGTGTGTGGTTTGCAACTTTAGAAACAGGTTAGTTTGCAGTATTTAAGTCCTGAATGTGTCATCAATTAAAAATAACTTGTTTACTGAAGCTTAATCTTTGCTGTGGCCTCTGGTAGGTTATATAATGCCAACACAAACCAACAAACACCACAAAATACTGATGTTATCATTGTACGTTTGCCAAAATGAACATGAAGTAATATTATGTTTAGTCTTTGTGCGGGGCAGTGCTTCGTTTTCTTTGAGTGTTTGAATCTACTTGCGTGTTAAATGAAGTGTCTGTGTTGTCAAAGTGAAGCATCTAACACCCTGTATGCCACTTCTGTTGATTTTCAGATATAGATCGGCACTTACTGCAGCTCCAGAAATAGAGTGTGAATCTTGATAGTGCTCGACTTGCAGTAAAAACTGAAAGAGATAAAGCAGTTGATGCGCGGAGAGTTCAGACATATACATTAATTACGGACACGGCATCTATGTACAAAGCTCTAAATAAGAATAAAGGTTTATTTCAAACTTACTTTAAGCCCTCGTCAGTGATCGGCAGGTCGATTTTAAAGGTGTACTGCAAAACATCATGACAGAGGAGTAAGAAATTCATTGCATGACAGATATATTAAAATGTTTTGATGTGAATCATCCATCCTGTGTGAAACTCACCGATTTCTGTGTGCGGGCGTGGAGGGTGGTCAAATTAGTTATCTTGGTTTTACCAACGACGATGTCAGAGACCAAACTCTGAATGGTTAAGTCGACGATCGTGACTGATGCAAAGTTCTGGTTGGTGATATTCATGAGATTCTAGCAGAGGAAACACACACGCACAGCTCATCAGGTCAAACAGCTCAACTTTCCATCATTGAAAAGTGTCAGGGAACTTTGTCCTTCAAAGGCGCTGCAGCTATCTGTGGTCTGTTATGTGAACGACACATACATTAAAAATATGGTGGCTCAGCGAAGGTCAGGTAGTATAATATATGTATACACTTACATAACAACCTCAAGCAAAGTCTAATATACTTTGTATGTATGCGTCTCTGAGTGTTCTCCTGCTTCGCTTGGCATCATGAATTAACGTGAAATGAATCTATAAATTAGCACCAGGGTGCAGTAAGGAGGTGTTTTGCCTGCTTCTAAACTATGTTTTGTGTTACTGCTAAGTTTACTACATGTTATCTCGTTAGCCAGATTCTTGTCTTAACTCAGTTTCAACCAAACAAGAAAGCTACTGTGTTTTAGCTGAGTATATTTTCTTTGGTTAAAATACCACAGACACCAAAACAATCCCTGTGCAGCCTTTCTCGGTAAAAGTGATTCACCAGAGTTACAGCAAAGATGAGGCACGGCTTTACAGTAACTAGGTGTACTCCTTTCACTTACTGTGACCTCCATTTGAACTTTATCTGGACTGAAGTACACCATGACTGACTGCACAGACACAGGCGTCAGGGTTACACTCCGGGGGAAGAGGAAGAAGAGGATCAGGCAGCATAAAAAAAGGCATATACCCATGGAGATACACACAGTCAGCTTCCTGAAATGCAAAACAAATATCATTTAATATTATGCAAACCCATAACTACAAAAGCACACACATTTGGACAGACAGATATAAGATAAATCTGGATTTAAATTAAACATGTGCAAAGAAATTAAACATGTGCTATGATCTTTACAAATAGAAAGCTATATAGAAGAAAAAATAGAAATTAAATTAGTTTGTAAACCATAACAATAAGCAGAACCTGACACAATAAGGTCACATATAGCAGAAGTATGTATCACTTACGTGCGTCTGGGTTTCAGCCTTACATCATTACATGGTATTACAGCAACCAGCTGGTCTTCTTGGCCTGTCAAACACACAAAAGAAATAAAGTTGTTGTTACCACAAAATGATGTGAAAGTGGACTGTGGCTAAACGCAGCTCAGCTGACCGTGCACTTTCCATCTGACTTAGTTCCTTTTAGATGTTGAATAAGAAATGAAACAGTTATTTGATGATGATGATGATGATGATGATGATGATGATGATGATGATGAAGAAGAAGGGTGCAAAAAACAAACAGATTTTTAATGACGGGGTGCCAACCTCTGGGAATCCGCCCGGTGCCTCGACATGTGGGGCAGCTGTCTCCAGAGTGTCCGTTCATGGTGCCGTATGGAGGGAACTGCCGCAGTGTTTTCGCACTCTCTTCCCCGCCTGTCAGACCCTCTGTGGGCTTGCTGTTTCTCCCTGGTGTTACCATGACTCTTCTTTAGTCTTAAAGACAAGAAGAACCACCTAAAACTCATCAGGTACATTAATATGTAGTCATGACGCAGCACTTCCACAGAAAAATTCCCTGACCCAGTGCCAAAATTCCTTAAGAAACTTTCAAACTTTACAAATTTATTCCTGTGCAACATTCCCGGATGAGTCTGCAGTCGACCCCACAGTGACGTGATAAAACCTATAAACTAAGTGAGATATCCAGAGCTTTAATCACTGCATATAAAAGTCAAATAAAAGTACAAAGTACATGATTTGAATACTTTCTCCACCTGCATGTTATTCTGTGCACAAGCCCCGACAGGCACTCACTTATATTAAATACAACTTAACTCAAATAAACTATATATATATATAATGTATCACTTACATCTGAGACCACATGATGCGTTTCCAATAATCAAACAGATAATAGTCATCATATGCGGGGAGCGCTCATCACGCATTTTTATCAGCTGAAGACTGAGACGAGCACTTACCTCAGGATGAGACTCTGAGTTTAAACTCCAGATATCTTCTTCTTCTTCTTTTTCTTCTCTTTCTTCGTTTTGTGTTGACAAGCTTTTTACTTCCGACAAACTACTTCAAGTCTCAAAAACAAAACTCGACTGGGAGGAACACTTCCTTATTCTTTAGGTGACAGCATGCAGATCACGTGTGCTGCTCTTGATTGACTTCATTTCTTTTCATACAGCACTGTAACACATTCACAGTGCAGCACGCTAATCTAAGATTTACTGTTAAACATACAAATGTGTGAAGAATTAAAGGCTGGGCTATTTTGACTGTTATCATGGCCGGATTAACCTGTTATGGGGCCACAGGGGCAAATAATTTCTATTGGGCACCTTGACCACCACCACTCACTTTCCTTCAACCACAATTATTTACCAACATTGTGTAACTTTCGGGAGTTTTTCAGGCCCAGGGCAGGGGGGGAATTCTGACAGAGAGCTAGTGTCGTGCCAGAACAGGAGCTGGTCAAGCAGGTAATGTAGGCTAACCGGACTCTGAGACTGAAGAGGACGCTGACAAGAGAGAAACTGAGTGATAAACTGTGAAAGCGGCTGAGCATGAGGCTACCAAACAAGTGGGACTGACTTTTAGTCACCCAGCTGCTTAGCTTAGCTTAGCTTAGCATAAAGACTGGAAACAGGAGGAGATGGCTAGCTTGAATCTCATGAACGTATACCTACCGACGTCACTACAGCTCACTAATTATGACAGTGAGCTTTACAGGTATGTATAGCGAGTTTCTACCTGTTTCGTGCTAAGCTAAGCTAACTGCACGCACAGATATTAAAAGGTTATCAACCTTCTAGTCAGTTTTATGTGGTAATATGCATCACATAACACAATATAAGCTAAAGCATTTCTGCCATATTCTGTAAATGGAGCGAGTGCCCTAAATCTGACACTGGACCTTCAAAACAAGCTCCTCTTTTACGTGCAGTCCTGAGCTTACATAATAATGCAGTCTTGGGTTGATATTGTACTTTATTGCACTGTTAACATATGTTGAACCTCATCCTGTCAAAACAGCAGTATAGTGCAGTACTCACATATGTAACCTTTGTACTTTTGAAGGATTCCAGTTGCTCTAGAACAGAAAGTACTTTATCTACGTGTGCAGCGCGACGACCCACATTCAGACACGAGACGAGAGATGTGCAAATAGTTTATTGGCGGATTGACAGTCGAAGGGTATTTAATGTATACACTCTGTGGCAGAGGAATAATTTGACAAGCATACAGTAGTAGATATATTCAGAATTATTCTCTAGAGCATGATTCTTTGAAACAATGACAGAAATTATGGTTCAAAAACCCCCCCATCAACCAACCAACCACACACACATACACACACACACACACACACACAGAGACATAAAGGAGGAATAATCCAAATAAACAGAGGCGTACATGAACTTAAATCTGCACACTCACACCACAAATGTCAAATCACCACATGTATATTTCAGTAAACTAATAATCGTCGTTCATAAAGGCAATGTAATGAGAAAAAACTTGGTTCAAACGTTGAGGAATGTGTTAAGAGACATCACGGGTTGGATTAATGCTGAGTGACTGTTGTTGCTCAGTTTTGAATGAGGACACGAGAAGAATGCAGGCAAGGGTGTTTGTTGTTTTTTTTTTCCTTGTGTGTGTGTGTGTGTTTTTTTTAAAAGGTTGACGCAAAGCGGACATTTTCCACTGTGACTGTGCTAAGACCACGAGAACACGACTCATCTCTAAAGCCTCTACCTGTCATGCAGGTGTCTCCTAAAAAGCAGTAGAAAACATCCGAGTCCGAACGAGCGATCCGCTCGGACGGGTTTTTGTATACATTCCACATGTCAACGTCTAAAATAACAGTACTCTGATACAGAAAAAAGATTGCATTGTTTAGGCAGATTTCACTACGATAAATCGAGAAGAAGTCTTTAAATATGACGTTCTCACTTACTGCGCCGCCGACCCTCGACACCCACAACGTCCAGTAGCATCGTCCCGAACGAGAGCTGGCGTTTCCGATCATTTCCTATCTTGTTTTGTTTTATGACATTCAACACTGCTGCTCTATTTGTGAGAAGAATCTAGCCAAGCCCGGTCAAAAGACAATTATTTTTCAGCGCGGAGGAAGCAGCTACGACAGCCACACAAACACTAAGATGAAGAGCTGAAATACACACTTTTTGTCCCTGCTCCTTTTTCACCAACACATAATAAGGCTCTACGGCCCCGGGTAAACAAGGCATTATTAACCACTATTCATATTAATTTACAAGCGTGTATGTGGGTTAATTTGATCAAAATATTGAAGCTAAATTAAAGGCAAAGGCGTGAGAAGCCGTTCTTTTCAAATCAACCGTCATGCTCCTCGTTCGTTTGTGACATTTGTGTCTTATTATCTTTAACTCCTGCTTCAAATAAAGTATCCACCCTTTGGAAAAGACATCCATCAGTTGCATGAATCATAAATAGGTCTCCTCTTTTAAATTATTCAAAACAAAGACACTGGAAAGTTTGAGCGATACACAGTCGTAATCTAAATAATTCTCTTCTACATTAAAAGTCAAATAAATTCCTTCTTCTCTGTTTGTTTCCCTCAGTGCTGAGTGTTGACAGCCTTGTTCTGGCTGTCCTCGGCCATCTGCACCAGCTCGTTGACGGTGTGCAGCAGGCTGTAGCCGTGCTTCCTCAGCAGCCGCTGGTTGAGCCGCTGGTCTCTGAAGCCCATTTCCAGCAGCATCGCCATCATGGAGGGGTCCTGTCTGGTGGCTGGGTCGATGCCTCGCTGCAAAACAGAGATGATAATGTTAAAGATAATCTGCCTGGCTAGTCGACGTGTGCTGCAAACTAATCTAAATCTCAACAGGTTATCTTTAAAATCGTCTCCAGTCAGCGGTCAGATTTTTGTTTCCTGGACGACACGGACACTGAAGATGGCAAGCTACCCACGAATCCTAAAGTTAAGGATTAAAAATTGAACTGTGTGTTAGAATATAAACTGAACTCTCTATACCTGACTGTGAGCTGACAGTAAATGTTGAATTTAAGTGATATTGTGACTGTCTGTCTGATATCTGAAGTCACTACAGCTCTGACAGGTTCACATTGTGTTGAAGTGGCTGAATTTCACACTGAATATTGGCGTGACTGCAGGAATGAATGCGAAATGAATTTCCCACATTAACATAATCAGCCACTTCTATGAGCCAAATTGGAAAACACTTTTGTTTGTCTGGTCGGGCGGCACTCGAGCAGCAAGTGTTAGAACTTGTTGGCAGCTTGAGACAGCATCATATGAAGCACCACGGTCAGCCTGCTGACAAAGTCACGTCTTTTAACAGCTGACTCACAATCAGCCAGTGGAAACAATCTGACATCGACATCATTATAAAACTGTTGTGATTAGTTCCCCATTCCTTCAGTTTCCCCACATCCAGCTGACACGGAGCGACACTCTCATTCATTTAAACCCATTCATGATTCTTTCAGCTGCGTTTGGTCCCCTGAGTTACATATCTGGCTCTTTGGCTGCTCTATAAATGCTGCACACTAACTTTGTGTGTCTGCCTGCTGTTTGATGCTCGGCTGGTAACGTGCAGCAGGTTTCTAAGAGGTGAGAGCAGTGAGAGTGAACCAAAACAGTAAAAACTGAAATATGAGCCGCAAAAAAAAAAAAAAAAAATTGAGGGGAAGTCCAACTGCTTTGAATGTTCTCGAAATGCACCTAAAATAACAAAATGGCTGCACATTTCTTGAGAAAAGCTGATGCTAATTTGGTCACGGAGGGATGAAACTGTCTCACACCTCCATGACATGTTATGATCTCTGATCTCTCCGTGTTTGGCTGTTATATAACAAAGTGCTGACTCATACCTCTACTCTACTCCTTATCCTGGCCAGATCTCTTCAAAATCAAACTTTCTTTGAACACTCATCAGAATCATCAGCTTTCTTAACATTGCCACTGTGACTTTAGTGATATATTTCTTGCAGTACATGCCGTGTGTTTGTGATGTACCTGTATTGAACAGTTTGGTCCAGTGAAGAGAGCTTTATAAGCGGACGCCGCCACAGAAAGGGCTCCCTTGACAAGTCCCTCCGTGATGCCTCCTTGGCCCCTTGTGTAAAGACAAGGATGTGGTTATGCTGGGTTATGTAACAGTGCTGCAGAGGACAGCGTGTTCCAGTTAGACTTGTTTTGTTTTTAGAGCTACCAGAAAACAAAATACAAGCTGAAGCGTGTGTATCACGTTTCTTTGTGTTGTCGCTGATTATACAGACCCGGTTCGGGTCGTTGCACAGAAACCTGATGAAGACAAATAAACGAGAAACTAAAGTGCAGTGAACAAAAGTTTTACTCTGTTGCACCTTGGCTGCAAAGCGTTGCTGGGTCTGGGGTTGTATGTCTCAAAGGCACTGGATGCTGAGCCGGCTGATCTCGACAGACCAGATGATACTGCAGACAAGATATGAAATTAAAAAAAATAAAAGGAAATAACAACACATAGCAAACACGCAGAACATTAGAAGAGGAACAGTTTCAGAGTTTTGCTGAAGCAACAAATCCTGAAAAGCCTCCGTGCCATCTCACTTCCTACAAAGGGCAGAATGTGTTTCCTTCCCCCCTTTGATGAGGCAACAACTCCTCAAAGCGCTCAACTGATAATTCAGGTCAACAAAGTGAGTCACACGGAAGAAATTTAAAGTTAAGCCTCGGAGTAACAGCTAAAAAAACAGCAGTATGAACTATGAGGCTGCAGTCAAACTCACCATTTAGGTGGACCCTTGGTTGGGGAGGCTCGTATGGTTCACAGGCCGGAGGACTCGGGTCCTCAGCCAGGTACAGTGCCTCAGACCTGCAACACACATACAAAGAAATGTGTTTCAGGTTTCTTTGTCACATGTAGGTTAACACGGGGTCAACGGTACAACGGAAAAACAGGTCAGCTCTAACCTGGGTGAGTAGAGGGCCGGTGGAGGCAGCAGGGGGTCAGGCAGCACCGGTGGTGGCACCACTTCGGGGGTGAGCGTCACAGCGTCCAGAGTTTGGGAGGCGCACAGCATCTGGTTCACACTGCTGTGGATGGAGGGGACGAGTGGAGGCCACGTGTTCACAGGTGAATCCTCAGTATTGACCTCCTCCGTCCACTCCTGCCTCTCTCTCAGAGGTGCCACCCTGCCGGCTTCAGAGTCCTCCTCCTCCTCCTCCTCCTCCTCCTCCTGCTGCTGTACGTCGTCTGGATCGTCTGAGGTCAAAGCAGCAGCAGCAGCAGCAGCCGCAGCCGTGTCGGGCTGCGACATGGCGGAGCTGTACATGGACTCACCCAGAGGCCGGCTGGTGTCGAAGCAGTCGGGGAGGACGATAATGTAATCGTCGCAGGAGGACACTGAGGAAGTCTGGCTGCTGACCTGAGACACAGCAGGAGAAGACGGACTTCACGACATGACAAAGACTAACAACTCATTTATGACCCGCTTTCTAAAAAAGGTTAAAGGCTGACCTCCTCCCAGTCTTCTCCTCTGGTTCCACCCTCCTCTTTCTCTTCGTGAGTGTCTCTCATGTTTTGCATGTCAGCTAAGACCATGACCTCTTCGTCCTCGTTGTCATGATGTGAGCTGAGATGCAGGTTTTCATTCACTGGTACCAGCAGAAGAACTTGAAAGAAAAACAAGATTAGGATTTAAAACTGCAGGTGAGGCTCAGTTGAAAACTTGAACTTGAACTGGACATAAACCTGGATGTTCTCTAACCTGGCTTCGTCTCCTCTTCCCGGGTGATCTGGTTGAGTCCTGTGTTGGGAGGCAGAGCTGAACTCTCGAGTCTGATGGCACAGATCTCCTCATTCCCTTCTTGCACCGTCTCGATCTTCTCAGTCTCGGTAGCTCTCTCAAAGCAAAAGCTGGGACCCCGAGAAACAACTGGAAAAACATCAAAATAAAGTCTTTAAACACAAAACAAGGCACAGCATTTCTTTTGGCGACAGTTCAGAGTAATACGGTGCTGTTAAGGGAGGCAGAGGGGCTCCTCACCCTGCGGTTTGTGGCTGCTGTGCTGGGCTCTGCGCAGGGGTCTGTGATCAGGGGCTTCCTCCAAGGTGAGGGAGCGGATGACGGTCTCACAGAGGAACTGTGCTCCGCTGATCTCCTCCTCCCGGTCGTCCTCCTGGTTCACGGGCTCCAGCAGCTCCCTCTGCTGCCTCAGCTTCACTCCTGGACAAAAACACAGCAAACATTCAAAGAGGGATCCACTGATGGAGCAGTGCACTTCCGACAACTCTGCCACAATGCAACTTTATCACTGATGATTTGGTCAGAGATTCAGCTCGAGTTGAGGCGTGGACTACAGAGGTCTACTTTCTAACTCCACACTGCCAGATTTTCAAACTTGTACTCTTCAGCTTCATTTGACAACAACTCATGTGCCATCACCTGAGGCTCTCTGGCTCCCTCTGGAGCCTCAAAAGGCTTCATTTTTTTAAACATATAGCACTCTCAAAGACGCCTAAACAAACTTGTGTAAGATGTCAAAGTGTTGTTGTACATCTCCGGTCTTACCAAACAGTTTTCTGACGCCTGTGACCTCTGTGTCTTCCTTTAACTGTGAAGTCATGGCCTTCTCCAACACTGGTGCATCATGGGGCAGAGGGGATATGCAGGGTGTCAAATCTACAAATTAAAAACACAGTTTACACTCTTCAATGGTGACATGAAGACAAAATAAACTACAATTTTAGAAGGAAGTTGCAGTATTCAGGACTTCACTTGATCATATGTTTCTTACCCACGGGAGTGTTGTTAGGAACCTTCTCCAACTCTTGCACAATATTTATATCCAGCAACTCAAATGACAGTAAATCCTAAAACAAACAAACAGAAGACAGGCGGGGAGAATAAATGCCGTTCTATGTTACAGTACGTTTCAAACATATCAAACATATTTCAGAAGAAGCACCTGTGCAGTCAGCAGGTCAACTGAGGGGAAGTAGTAGTCTTCATGGTTCAGGTCTACAGACAAGCCGGGCCGCCGTCCTTGGACCTTACCTCCTTCTCCTTCTCCTTCTCCTTCTCCTTCTCCACTGGCCTCAACTCCTCCTTCTGAAGCACACACAAGAATCATCAGTGTCACTACAGAGTGTTTTCAAGACGACCTTTTGTGTTACAAGCTCCACAGTTGAATTAAAACAGCGTCTGTATGTTTCTTCAAATCTTAAATCACAAACGTGTTTTAAATTGACTTCTTTATTCTCAGAAATGAATATAGAAAAATACTCAATTACAAGTCCTGCATTTAAAATCCTGTTCAACTCAAAGCACACAAGTATAATCAGCAAACTACACAGAGTGTTTTAGTTTTTCTTGACACTGTCAGAGAGGCATTAACTGTTATATTTATTATCCAGGTCGTAGTGGGTGCTGTTGTTGTACAGGTGTGTATTATTTTGAAAGGTGTTTCTAATATTGTGGCCCTCTCGTGTTTGCAAACATTAGAAACACCTTTCTAGATAACGAACTCCAGTTTAATGCTACTGCAAACTACGACCTCAATATTAAACCTAACAGTTCAATAGGATTTGTATGGCAAAGTTCTTGTATTGGATCATGTTGGATTGTACAAGTGTACCTAATAAAGTGGCCGGTCTGTGTTTACTTAAAGTATCAAAGGTCGAAGTCGTGATTCGCAGTAAAATGTTGATTGTTGATGCGTGTGAGCAGCGTTGGTTGTTTTTGTCCAAACTATGAATCAGGGGCCTTCAAAAGGTCACCAGATGAATGTGAAGGGGTCATGAAGTGACTGATGGGAGAGGAAAGAAGTTCTGCTGCACAAATCTGTTGCACTTTTCTCTAATATTTGTTTGTTTTTTTGTTAAATATTGAATAATTCTGCCTTTTTTTTAGCTTCAGAAATGAATTTAATGAAACAATCTGAGAGAACTCGCTCATCTCATCTGAAACCAGGAAATGATGACGTGCTTTATAAACTTATTCAGTGTTTTTATGTGAAGTAACTACTAAAGCAGCTGTGTCTGTCAAATACATGTAGTACAGTAAAAAATATTATATATTGGATCAAAGATATAAAAGAATATAAAATAGATATACTCAAGTACCTCTAAGTCTTACTTGAGTATATCTACTTAGTTACTCGTACATAATGTCATGATCTAGATGTTGACAGCTGATGATTGGATAGCAGACTTGCCAGTCGTTTGCTCTGTTGCCCGAGCGCGTTGCGGCCGTCGCCGTGTTCGACCACGATGCTGCACCAGACACGCGGGCCAAACTGACACCCGCAGTGCGCCAGCCGCCAGTGGGAGGTGTACGTCCCCTCCATCATGGGAGCGACAAAGGCCACACTGACCACTCCCACCTGTCCCGGCAGCAGCAAAGGGACCGGCACCTCCCTCTTCTCCTCTGAGGCCAGGCCGAGGTTCCCCCACATGAACACTAGCTGGGTGCACGTACACACATACACAAAACACAAAATAGGAAATACACATGCGAAAAAGCACAAAGACGAGAGCATGCAACCAAAGTCACGCAGCAGAAAAATAATACTAAAGTGAGGGAAACACACACACACACATATATATACACACACACACACACACACACATTCAATGACAAAGACTTAACTTAAACCAGAACAACTGAATTCAAATAATAAACATCTCAGACAACAGGGGGCGTTAGTTTCTATCAGGCTGGGTAAGAAATCTTAGCTGGTGTTAGTGGATAGGAAGTAAGCAATGAGCTGAGTGGGGGACTCAAAGTGGAAGTGAAGCGAGAGGGTGGGGCAAAGAGAGAGTGGAGCCTGTCCTCTCGGAGGGTGGGAGGGGGTACCTTGGTCTCTGAGGTCCAGCTGATAGTCCCCGAGTTCCTCATCTTCCAGTATTTGATGAACTTGGTACCAGGCTCCAGACGGGTGCCGTCCGGCAGATTTTCATCCAGAAACAAGGCAGCCATAGTGGGCACCAAGGACGTGTGCGAGACCCCGGGACCCCTAGTTTCAAGTGTACAGAGCATTGTTGAAAATGGTCCTGGCTTCTTATAATACCCATCTCTTTTGTTCTCTACGAATCAAAAAAGCAGGACCCCAGATTTTTTTTGTTTTGTTTTGTTTTGTTTTGCAGCTCAAAAGCAATTTTTTTCTTAGAAAATCTATGAAGCAGCAGCAGCAGTTTTCACATTGAGGTAGTTCCAACATTTTCCACCACCCCAGAGCAGCCAGCGATACACTCATACAGACTAGATTACAAAGATGGCATATTTTTGATTTCTTTTCTTGGAAAAAAAAGACTTTATTGCATCCATGCTGGGTTTCGAGGTACCCAGCACTGTCGGACGCCCTTCCGAGGTGGCGCTTACTCTGGACTGGAGGCCTGGGGATCAGGGACCGGGGCAGGGATGGGACCTTGGGCTGGGGCTGGACCTGAGGCTGTTTCTGAGGCAGCAGGGGGGGGCAGGGCTGGGACCTGGGTTGACGCGGACGCCATGTTTGTCAGGTTGGCTCTGCCTGAGGTAGAGGGCCCACTCCACTGCAGCCCCCTCTTCTCCAGTCTCAGTTTCTTCTTGATTTCCTTGACTTCAGCTCTTAGCTGCCTCCTTTCAGCTTTGAGGCGCTGTCGCTCGGCCTTGCGCACTGTCCTGTCTCCTCGCCTTGGGAACCTGGTTTGAAATGTCATCAGGAACACCTATTTGTTGACTATCAAAAGTTTATTTTCCAAGAACAAAAAGCACATACACACTCATAATTCAATGTTTACAGTAATCTAGCTGCTAAAACACATTTTTACAATCCTTCTTTGCATCTATTTATATTGATGTTTTCTTGCAGAAGAAGCACTGTTGTAAAGTAAAAATGTCTTAGTGTTTCCAGAAGAGGGAAGATTTATCCTCAGTCTTTGGGGGGGGTTTACCTCAACTCTCCCGACATTCCATGCTCAGGGATGGAGAGAGGGGTCTTGGTTCTCACGAGGTTGTGGCTGGGGTCATGGCTATGTCTGCACATCTCACACAGGATGCAGGACGGGCACACGCTGGCAGGGAAACATGAAAATATTAATATGACCATCAAGAAGACATAGAAAATAACAGAAAAAGCAACTTATAGACAAAAAAATGACCCCTAAAGGCAAAAACAATTTAAAATTCTATATCTAAAAATATAACTTTCCTCAAAATCCGCATTATATCAGCATTTCATGCCTACCTGCACTTGTAGGCCCCTTCAGAGGTGAGTTTGTTGCAGCTGCTGCAGTTTGGGGTGTAGCCAAGTGATCCATTCGAGGTGGACGGTCCCGGTCCCGGCCTGGGCCCTATAGGACCGCCACTGGCCCCGGCGGCCTCATGGGGCACATCAGATGTTTTGTGGGTACAACACTGGCCAGAAAAGTCACTGCACATCCGTTCCACCACCTCTTTCACAACCTCATCTTTAAACTACGAAAAAAAAACAAGAGTGATGTTAGCAGACGATAAACACAACAAAAGTTTAAAGGCGGAGTTGTTGCTTTGCATCGATTTAAATCTCACCTTCTCCATGTATGATCTGAACCACATGGGTGGTGGCTCATCTTCTGGTTTGCTCCCCTTGGTGTCCTTTACTGTGACCTGTATCGAAATCCAGAGTTACATCAAAGCTGTGCTAAGTTACATTATCTTAAATATTTAACTAAGATCTTCTAGAACACTCGACACGCGAGTGTGTATAACGAAGGAGAATCAGTTGGTTCCTTACAGCTTCTCGCTCCGGGGTGACCTGCGTGCCCTTGTCCACTGTTTTCACCCTCGACGGATAAGGAGGAGCAGGCCGGAGGTCTCCTTTCAGCTCCTTCACCTCCGTCTTCAGCGGGCCTCCGCAGGCCTGCCCTTTCATCTTGTACACGTTCATGTGCAACTGGTTCCCCTGCTTCTCGGCACTCTGTGTGGAAAATAAGCATTAAACACACGCCACAGGAGGCTGACTGCACATTACACGTTTGTAATTATGTTTATGCGTCTGATTTCCTTTGTGTGTTAGGTGAATGCTGCCATACTGGAACAAGTACATATTTGTGTTTATGTCTCAAGTACAGTCAGATCTTCCTGTCACATTTTGTCATGTAAGGAGAGACGTTTTCTTTTTTATTGTCACTCATGCGGGTCGATTGATTCCTAGTGCCTATACAATGTTTTTGTAATTATGTTATAGTGCGGCTGTAGCTCAGTCTATAGGGACTTGGCTTGGGAACCAGAGGGTGGCCGGTTCAACTGGCTCCCATGGTGCTGCTACGTGGCTGCCTATCACTCCACCATCTCTCCACATTTGCATGTCTATGAGCCTTTTGTGTGTGTGTGTTCCAGGCCTATATGTGTAAAATGTAGCAGTTCTGATGTGCAAAGCATTAAATCAGACCTCGGTATCAGGGCAAAAGACTATTTAAAGTATCTAGTAGCTGGTTTCCTCTCAGAGTCTTGCAGTTTTATCCGGTAAAGCGAATGTTTAGAGGTCCCTCGGCGGAAACGACCTCAGTCTATCCTCAAACTTTAAACGAAGTTTAAAAGAAGCCCGGCTCGCTGGCTTGAAGCTGTGCGTGGAATAATGCAAGCTGTCTTGGTTGTCCACTTTCGGTAAACAGCACTGAAAGTTAGTGAAATCTATCATGTTAAATTTAATCATGAATCCAGCAGAGGCCCCGTTACCTTGATGGCTTCTTCGTATTCATCTGAAATGAGACAAATCAACAGTAAGTCACAGTTAAACCAGTTAACACTCCTGTATTCTGCAGCTAGTTTACTTTCAGACGTAGAAATGACAACAAGTAACGTCAAGTGCAGGGAGAGGCTTATTTAAAGGCTCCACCTCTGCGCGTGAGAAACCTCGCAGGATAAAGGGTTGGAATATTTTCATGACTTGAATATATCTTATGAATAAAAACACATATTTAAAAGGAGATACATGAACAGTAAGTGTCTGGAGTTTCTGAAATAAGAGGCACGTGACTCAAAAATAAAAGTATTTTACTCACCTTGACTGTTTATGCAAATCTGAAAACAGACAGAATAAGATGAGTGAACGGACCAAAAAAAAACAGCACTATCATTTCATAATAAAAGCAGCAGAGCACGCATTTACCTCTTCGTTATCCTCATCGAAGTATTTCACTTGAAAGTGGTTGATCCCAAAAGACGCTTTGATCTGAAACATAATTCAAAAACATCCAATCAAACGTCATCAAATCAACTTTTCTCACGTGTTATGGAAACATCAATAATAGCACATCCACAGCTCGCTCCAGGACAAACGCACTACAGCTAAACTGAGCACGTATCCGCTTTTACGCTGTTCTGTGCCGTGCCATCTGCCTTTTAAAACGACCACTTGTGTACACATTTTGTCGCAACAGTATCGACTGTCTGTCTGACTGTCTGTCTGTCTGTCTGTCTGTCTGTCTGGCTGGCTGGCTAGGCCGTGTCTGGGCCTTGCTTTTTCACCAAACTGCGCCAGCGTTTTTTTTTTTTTTTTTTTTTAGCCACACAACACGCTAGCGAGCTACCATCTTACCCAGGCTTCAACGGACTCCCACTCCAGTTTGTCCAGATCCTGAGCCAGAAATCTCTTCACGTTCCCCCTGAAGTTGACTTTAATGGTCACGGGCAGCCCCATGTCAGCCGTTTACGCGCGTTTAATGGCTATCATTTGCGGTGACACCGGCCTATTTGATCCCCCCGTTGCCCTCGACTGTCTTCTCTTGTTTACATCGTCAGCTGCGTCGAGAAAAATACGGTGACGTATTATTTCGCGCATGCGCAGTCGCTCGCTCGGTGCCGCTGATGCTATGACTGGTGTCGCGTAAGGATGGGAAGTTAGAGTCTTTTTAGGGAGCCGGATCATTTGACTCAACTCACCAACGATACACAGATTAACTGTAAATAGGAAGTCTGACATTTTCTCATTTTCTTTTCCTAAAGGTAAATCATTTGTCTGTAAACGAACATGTAATGTTGTAATGTGATTTCCCATTTCTCCTCTCTCAGTGCTGCTGAGATCACCCCCATTCTGCCATCAGCCTCCTAATTTTTAACTTTTAACTAAAGAATATGGTTTTTCTTTATTTATTTATTGTATTTGGTGTGTGTGTGTATCTAATTTACATATTTCATATTTATTTACATATTTCATTTGTACTTCTCTATGCTATAATATTTACTGTGATTATTGTTATAATCCCAGGCTTGGGAATATTTGTCTTTCATGTCTTGTATATGTTGTTATTTCAAAAAAATGAAAATAAAGTTCTAAACAAAAAAGGCTTATGACAGGTGGGGAATGAAATGTTATGGGTTTATGTATATTCTGTATAGCCTGGTGTGGTTATTGTATATGCACTGGCTTTTGAAAACAAATTCCATGCGGGACAATAAAGATGGTCTGTCTGTCTGTCTGTACAATAACACCAACCATTTTCACTCAGCTGGCATATTGTGACCTCTGCTACTTATGTATAAAGTTATTTGTAACTAGTGTTAACAGAGAGGAAAAAAGGAGGGGAGTCAGATTTTTCGGTCACAATTTACTGTTTAACATTTAAATTTACCAATTTATCTGTCACAGTCTGACACCCCTCCTTCATAAATAATTAAAATCATAAAATAGTATTTTCCCCTGCGTAACTTGGGATATTAAGGCGAATTGATTCACTTTCTGAATACTTTATTTATCCGTGGACGGAGTCGGCTCTTTGAACCGGCTCGTTCGTGACCGACACACCACTAGTAGTGTCGCGCGTGTCAAAGACGTCATCTTTAAGCTCACAAAGTGTGGCTGACAAGGAATAAGCCACACACACACACGTTCACAGTGAATTTAATGCTGTTGGGACAATCTCTCTTCGTCTATTTGATCACATAAGATGTCTTCACTCCTCAAGGTGGACAATGAAATTAAAACTAAGGTAACGGTTTGTCTTTTTCGCGTTGTTGTTGTTGTTGCTGCTATCTGCCTGCTAGCACGTTAGCCACGTTTTGTAGCATGATGTGAGAGCTAAGGCTAATTAGCGGCTAGCAGCGGCTAACCGGCTTCTCTTTTTTTTTTTTCCCGCCTCCTGCTACAACACACCTGTCAAAGCTTTTAAAACAGGTGTCACGGTGACGTTAAGCTTCACGAGGAGCGATGAGACGTTCACGTCACACCGTTACACCGCGTGTGTGCTTGAATAAAGAGGCACAAATGGAGGAGCACATGCAGCACAACAAAAAGGCCTTCAGCAGCCTGCGTCATGTCACAGCTTTTACCTGTTATCCTGACACAGCCAGCCACATTTATACAGCTCATGTTGACGGATCATTAAACCCACTTCAAGTCTGATAAAGCTGAGGCCTCCAGCTGCGTTTAACAGGTCAACGTGTGTGTGTGTGTTTGTTTGGTCTTCACATCTGGACTCTTGTCTTCTTCTGTTTGCAGGTTGATGCTTTCAGGGAACGTATCACTTCAGAAGTAAGTCAAAGCAAACATATTGTGAGCACTGTGACACACACACACACACACACACACAGCTACCAAAGCTGTTACCTAAACTGAATGTTCGCTTTTCTTCCAGGCAGAGGACCTAGTTGCGAATTTTTTCCCAAAGAAGTTACTGGAACTCGATCACTTCCTTAAGGTCAGTTACGACCGCGTTTTCTCAGATCTGTGTACGTGTGTTAGAGAGAGAGACGGTTTGAAGCGTGCATGAGAGGCGTTGACAGCTGGGAAAACATCTGCATCTTGTTGCACTGTCAAACGCTGCAGAACAGCTGCAAACTGTTCGTACGTGAAATAAGCACAAATGTTTTGGTTGATCTGTTAAATTTACAGCTGATAACTCACATACTGTACTGCATCACGCTGTCCAGCTCTGCTAAGGTTCTTCAGGGTTTTTATCCTGAAAAAAAGACAATATTCCTACTAAGCTGTTTACATGCAGCCGTGCATACTCCTGTCAACATGACGAAAAGGATGATGTTGTTGATATTTTGTGCATATTCACGTCTTTTATGCGTTTTGAAAGTAGGTGTGTGTTTTTTTTTCCTTCTGACCAGACGTGGAGCTTTTCTTCAGCCTCAGCTGTAAACATGTAATGCTGCTAACAGCCTGAATAATATCAACACATCTCACATGTCTTAATCAGAAAATCCTACGTTTGGAAGAACGCTGCTTATGTGGCCTGCGTCGAATTCAGAGCATTGTCACATTTGGAATAATAGTGGGAAATGATTGTGCACGTGAAAGGTGTGTTTATGTCAAATCAAGTCAGATCATAATTTGTAAAGTAAAGTAGTATATAGCTGGCGTCCTTGTTGTTTTTCAGGATCCTATAATAAACATCACTGAACTGAAGGAGATCCACTCTGAGATAAACCTGACGGTGCCAGACCCCATCCTGCTCTCAAACCTGCATGACGGTCTAGAAGCGGTGAGGCTCCGTTTTTTATATGAATAATTCCAGCGTTATTCAGCTCAGAGGTGAGAATGTGGCCTCATCCTGCTGCTTCTGCTTCACAGCAAAATGCCAAAAAGAGAAAGCTGGAGGACGGAGGAGGGGAGGACATGGGTGCGTATAAAATAAGGCCTCTTTATGTTTGTGTATGAGCGCTGCCATGACTTCATTAGATCACATTAGAGGAGTTTTGTTTTTCCTGCATGTCATCGTCTACACTTTAATCCTTTCATCCTCTTCTCTCTCTCTTTCCCAGTGACTGGCACCAAGGTGTTTGTCATGCCTGGCGGGATGATGAAGAGCAACGGTAACCTCGTTGATCTTATTGAAAAGGTCAAACCAGAGATCAGGACGCTCATAGAGAAATGTAACACAGTAAGTAATCTCTTTAACCGTGGACTAGTATCTTATCTCAGTCATGTTGTATCAGACTCAGAAGTTTGTCTGTTCAATACGAAGATTGGTTCCTTCAGCGGTAAACTAAACTCATAAAATCCAAGCGCACCACGGAGCGTCTGTCCTACCCGGCTGCTGACAGCTGAAGAGCCAAATCAAGGTGGACGGCAGTCGAGGAGGTCGTAACCAACAACTAGTTCAAAATTCCTCTGTGTACAATGACACAGCTAAAAAGCAAAACTTCAGAGATTCAACTGACAAAATGTTTCTTCTCGACTGACGACCGGAGTAATAATATAATAATAATAATCCTGATTAGAGGCCTCTGTGACGAGTCCAAACATACTCTGCAGTGTGATCTAATCTGCTGCTAATACAAGATGTGCTTCAAAGTTTAAAGCTCCAACATGTGAAGTATGCTGATCTTCACAGACGGTTAGGGGTTGGTGTTGTGTGACTGATGTTGCATTCTCCGTTTTTCTGAGCGGCCTTCTTGTGTTCTGCAGGTCAAAATGTGGGTCCAGCTGCTTATCCCCAGGATAGAGGATGGCAACAACTTCGGGGTGTCCATCCAAGAGGAGACGGTAGCTGAACTGAGAACAGTTGAAGGAGAGGCAGCATCTTACCTCGACCAGATATCGAGGTTTGTAACGGTCAAAATCATATCGTACATTATAGACTGAGCCGTGAAAATGGTGCCACGCGAGGCGTCTTTTATAATTTACAAGATTGGTTCTGTATTATTCATCATTCATGTCTGTCTTCTTTACTTCTAGATACTACATCACGAGGGCAAAGCTGGTTTCTAAAATAGCAAAATATCCACATGTGGTAAGTGAAGATCATCTCAAAAGAATCAAAGTAAAATCAGAATCCAGAAGATATCAAAAGGAGCATTGGTTAGCAGTAATCTATAAGTAAGAGTACTATAAATATAATACTATAAATATAATGCTGCAGCATTCAGAGAGCAAATCAAACATGTCTGTTTGTTTTGGTGGCAGATCTGAGAAGTTACAGTCTTTAAGACTTTAGTCCTGGTTGGTTGGTGACTCCTGGTTACTGGTGTGTTTAATACTATGTCAGGAGAATTGTCTTATCTGTGTAAATGAGACAGACAGACAGACTCATGCTGCTTCCTCTGACTGCTTCATAATAAAAGCCTCCCCTTGTTGTCTCAGTTAAACACTTTTATTGTGTACTGGCAGCAGCAGCAGGAAGCGTTTGAACATAATGCAGCTCTGATAACGTGTTAGGAGAGCGAACACTGGAGCCGTTATCAAGGAGATAAAACTACGAACAGCAACGCTGCATCGCTTGCTGTGAATCTCTCGTATAGTTTGACTCCACGACTAACTACTCTAAAGATGTATCCAACTGGCTACTGCTGAAAAAATGCAGACTATTAAATATAAAGATAGGTTTCATGAATATTGTAAGCAGTAACTGCATTAGTCGTCCTCTCAGTGGTTACTGCTAGCAGAATATTAACAATTTACCAAAAGAAAATCTTTAATTGGTTATTTAAATCAAGTTGTGTAGACCTTTTTTTTTAATTTTCACTGTCAGACTGACTAATGTGAAGATGTAGAACGAATATTGACGTCTACGTTTGATTTCTTATTTTATTAGGAGGATTATCGGCGCACAGTAACGGAGATTGATGAGAAGGAATACATCAGTCTGAAGATCATAGTTTCGGAGCTCCGAAATCAATACGTATGTCATCATCTTTGTATCTTTTATTTCTTTGTCTGTTTCATTAAACCACATTCCATTAAACTGACAAATGATTGGACGTGTTCTCACTTCTTCACTGCCTTTCCTTTCCTTCCGTGAAGGTAACGTTACACGACATGATCCTGAAGAACATTGAGAAGATCAAGAGGCCTCGAAGCAGTAATGCCGACGCGTTGTACTGATGTTCATCCAACCATCTCAGCCTCCACCGCCCATCTCCACCCCTACCCCTCCCGTCTACCCGCCATGCCTGTTTGAGCTACAGTAGCCTGGCCCCCGGTCCATCCTGGACTACGTCTTAGACATTCACCTCCTTCAGTACAATCAGCCCAGTACAGAAACATAGCTTCCATAGATGGACACGACGCACATGTTTTTGTTTAATTGTAAAATATTTTTCTTGTTTTAAACCCTTTGAAGACAAATATTCTCTCAGAAAACGGAGAGATAGATCATAGACAACAAAAAGCGCTATGTATTTTTTAATTTTAATTAAACATTTCGTCCTCTGATCTTTGTCAAATTGCTTCATTTATAGCTCTTAAGAAGGATTCAGAGAGAAGTGGTTTGTTTCTCGTCCACTGCTTCACTGAATAGTTTTTATGTTAGACAGCGCGTGGAGGTCGTTTTTAGGGTACGCAACACAAAAAGCTGTTTTTTTTTTGTTTTTCTCTCCGAATGTTATACATTACACTTTAGTGGTAATAAATATGAAAGCTAAGCAGGTTTTAGGTCCACAGGCTTATCGGTTTTCAGTGAAAATTCATAAGTCACCGAAGCATCTCTTATGTTGAGGCATTGATTCTATTGAATAAAACATTTTTGATAAGAGATTTTGATTTACTTTTTGCCATTTTTGGGTTCGTAAACATTTCTTTAAGGATATGGGATAAGTTTCTTTTATGCACAGATCCGTATGTTTGTGTTCAGACACAGAAAAATACCCGTTATATTAACTCAGGACAGTGTCGGGTTGTTATGTTTCCTGCAGGCCTGCAGATGTCACTGTGGCTTTAGCACGCTACAAGCAGCTACACTCAACTAAAAATACAACACTCATGTAACTGCACTACAGATACATTGGGTTATTTTGAATATTGAGTTATTTGTAATGTTAGTGGCTCAATTTGTCTTCAGAAAAGAGAAAAAAGATCTTATTGTCGATGTGACTACACAGACTGCATTTACAATTTAGAGGTTTGGCTATTTGTACTCTTTATTTCTTTTTAGCAAAGTAATTAAGTACATTTACTCAAGCACTATTTTGAGTATTTCCATTTGATGCTACTTCACATTTCAGAGGAAATTTGTAGCTTTTTACTTCTTTACATTTATCTGACAGCTGTAGTTACTTTACAGCTACATTTAAACCAATAAAAACATAACTCATTAATAAATTATGATGTAATATCATAGATTAATTACCCAGCAGTATATAAAGTAATTAAAGTAACTTCACCTTTATTTTAATTAAAGAGATGAACATGAATGCATCCACTAATATAATATATGATTCTTAAATAAGCCACTCTGCATGTTGAGTACTTTTACTTTTGGTACTTTGAGTATTGTTGAGGTGTGCGTATAGGTACTCATAATGTGTTATAAGTCATTATCCGAACATCTTAAATGTTGCTCCTTGAAGTAAAGATGCAAAAATCAACATATTCTATCATAAATAAGTCTCTCATAAGCAAACTAAACATGATTATTGCACACTGAGGTTTGTTTTTGGTTTTTTTTTATTGTGGAAAGCAGGCCTGTAAATAGAGCCGCTGGTCTAAAAGCATTTCCTCTAAGTTAACTTCTGAACCATTAAACACAATTTACAGTCCAAACTTTCATCTGCATTCCTGTGCAGAAAGACCTTCTTCGTGCACCTTGGGCCAAGTTAAGTTAAATTGAGAGATGATTAATCCAGCCCACAAAAAGACGGGTGAATAAATTCAATATGGGAAACATTCTGTCCACTACACCTGACATACTTTGTCAGACTGAGGTGTTTTTCCCAATATGGAAGGACAGAAGTGATAAGATAAAATTTGAGAAAAACAACGAATCTGAGTTAAATATGAGGTGATGTAAACACCATAATGTTGCTCAACGTTCCTGACGTGGTTGTAGTGTCCCCGTCTCCTCCCTCTCCTCTGTCTGTCTCCCACAATACATCAGCAGAGCAGCACAATATAGATATGGCTTTATGAGATAAGCACCGGAAAAGAATAAAGAGGGCCCTCGGAGATAAGATGGTCAAAAGGGAGACTTGCGATTGGTTTCAGGTGGAAAATGTCACACAGCCGTGATTATTATGTCATCAAAAGGGGGTCTCACCTTGACTCTATTAACCATGTTTTTATGTGTGAAATAAGATAAAAATATGTGAATGTAGATCAGATGTTTAAGTGACTTCAGGTGACACATCACCTGCAAATTATAAAATAGGTTTATAATCTAATTAGTGGAGTGGCATGGGCGTGTTTGTCTGCAATCCTGCTGATCTCAGGACCACACAGCCGAAGTTCCTTTGATATGTCGCCTGAGCAATGTACTACTTTTAGAGCCTTAAGGGACACACGTGTTGTCCGCAACGCATTCTGCCCCTTGACCCTCCATGTCTGTTCTGTGAGCTGTGGTGAAAGGCAGTGTCACTATGTGGGACTGCCGAGTGACGGGAGCATGCTCTGGTTAATGTTTAATTGTTGTTCCTGCCAGACAATTAATCAGTTTCAGACTGAGACGTTTGGGAAAACCAATAGGGGAGCACAGCACTTCTAAAATAACTTCTAAAGAAAGCATGAGACTTTATAGAAAGCAAAAGTTTTTATTTAAATTTCTAACAATATTTTCTTTCTAATATTTGTGCATCATTGAGCTGAAGTGCTATTAACAATTGTATAAAAATCCTTTTTTTTTTTACATGTATATTGTTGTTGCTTGTGTATTTTTTTTTAACAAGTAGGACCTGAATCACAAGTTCTTGTCTTCTGTCTTTCCCTTGCAAATCCCAGAGAGCCCAGGGAACCAGAGTGGTTGGGATTAAAAGTGCAACTGCGCTTTTACCAAAAGACAGGAGGTAGTAAGTTGGAAGATTCTCAGAAGAAAATGTCCATCCATCCAGCAGATGAAGCAGAAATAAGGAGACGATAATACATCCAATCTTGAAGCTGGTGCTTGTTTTCTTCTTCTTGGTTTCAGTGTAGAGGGGCGAGTGCAGGCCAAGACCCAGACCAAACAGGGTACCCATGTTACGAAGGAGGCTGGCGAAGGGTGTGGAGTCCAGGTGGACCCAGTCTGCCCTCATGCACCACTTTTGGGCTTTCGCCATTGTCCAAAGCAGGTCCACGCCCAGAGCTTTGAGCAGGAGGTAGAAGCCAACAGCAAAGGAGGTCAAGAAGAGGGTCATGTAGAAGTATTTCTTCATGCTGGCGCTGTAGATCCATTTCTCCCCTGAGACAACCTCAGCCACAAGTATACCTGACACAAAAACAGAGAAGTCCATCAAATGCTTGCAATTATTACATGTTATTACATGGAAGTCTAGTGGGTCATTAGAGAGACCACATCCATCCTCAAAATAACCATAAATCTTCACAAACTGTCATCTCCACAAAATGAATCAATCTTAAATTGTTTGGGCAGACTAACCTGTAAAAACTCCAGCAATGACCTGGTGTGGGAAGTGGGCCGCCATGTAGACCCTGGACATGCAGACCACTAGCACTACCAAGCCCATTAATATCCACAGGCTGATCTGCAAGAATCTAACAGAGAGTGAATCCTGAACATAAGTCCACGAAGCCCCAAGATTTAGAGTTTGAAGATAACAAGTTTTGTTGGTTCCTAAGGGCCAGCATTGTATTACCACAGACTCACTTGTATAACACAGGGGGACATCGCTTCTCAGCTGCAGTAGAGAGCAGTGCTGTTACCATCACATACCAGACACCGGCTGCACCCATAGCGTGACCTGAAGGGCTTCCTGCAAAAAGGAACTCAGGCTTTATCCTCATAGAACTTCTAAAAGGTCTCTGCTGTGTTTAAAATATCATATTTTAGAGTTTAAAGTTGTAAAGTTTCATGTAGTCATGAAAAATCTTGAAATCACATATACAGCAAGTCAAACACTTTCACACTTTTCACAAAATAAACTAAAACAAGTAAAACATTTTGAAGGAAAAAGCAGTAAATCTTGACCTTTGAGAACAGAATTTTCTGTCAATTAACTAAATTTATATATTGTTTTATAAACTTTTGTGCACAAAATTTTAATTTGTAACTAACTAGTACTAAAAAAAAGGTAGAATATTTCCCTCTGAACTGTAGTTGAAAAGTAAAAGTACTAAGTAGCATGAAAAGTACTTGTATGAATGTACTTGTACACTGCATACAGCAAATCAACTGAAACTTCTTAACACCATTTAAAAGATAAAAAGATAAAACACACTACAAAAGGACAAAGGTACCTGATATGATAACATAGTTATCATATTTAGCATGATATTCACTCATGTGAACTTGGCAAACACTACAGATATTATCACTTCAGCATTAACATGGCTGATAATTCACTCACAATCAGCCCTTCTACTGTTACAATCATCATGTGATCTACTTCAGCTCTGTCATGTCACTGTACCTGGTCCAGTCTCACATGTGATGGGAAACTGCTGCAGAACAGGGGCTGGTCCTTCTCCATAAAACCGGGTCTCATGAACCCACCAGTACGGTCTCTCCCCAAACAGGACCCTGCCGTGGAAAGACCAAGAAACTCAGTAACACAACTGTTTCCTCTCTCTTTCTCTTGTGTTTAACTTCACTGTTACCATTTCAGGACCAAGTTGAGCCAGTCTCCGAGGACAGCCACCCAGATAAGCCTGAGCCCTGTGTCCCTCCGCAGGTGGAACCAGATTGGGAAGAAGAAGAAGAACGCAGTGTGCAGGTCGGCCACCGTGGACGCCAGGCTAAACAAGCCCTTGTATGTGCTGTACTTAGTCTGCAGATGGGCCGCCAACTCAACCCCCCAACTGTGGAGAAGATCCATGATATCACAACCTCTGCCTGAGGATGATACACTGAATCTGGGGTCTTTTTTTTTGTCCCCTCTGTTCTGCTACTGTGTGAGCCCCATTGGACTTTACTCAACGTTAGCAAATTTGTTTGCCCTTGGGACATTGCAGACTTAACCTTTACACCCCTGAGGCCCTCTGCTAAAATCAATCATTACAGAAATCAGCTGCCGCCCCTCTGACTGATCACAGATTTCTAGGAAAGCCCCTTTTTTATCCCTGATTAATAAAAAGTCAGAGAGACAGTTGCTTGTGAAATTCATTGATCTTGGCTCACAGCTTATCCTCCGTGGATAACATTGCATTGAGTGCGTCATTTAGTCCTGGGACCCTGAGGTAAGAAATGATGACATGTATTGCAAAAGGTTCCTTCAGAACAAGACCAAATATTCATCTTGAGTTTCACTGTCTGTCACGACAAAGGGGTAACATGTATGCAACCTACAACCTTTTTCTGTTTTATCACCAACTATCTCCTCAGCTTATTACCCAGTCCAAACCCAATCATTTAATCATTGATCTCATTATGTAACCTACAACCTCCACCGGTGAGATGCTTCCACCAAATCATCAAAAAAAAAACAACAATTACATAACTGACAAATTATTACTCTGCGGCTGCATGGATGGGAAAGAAATATCCTTCAAGTTAAGCACTGTGAAGCATTTTTTCTAAGAAATTAGGAGCTGGTATTCTCAATAAAAGCGCATATGTTACTCTACAAACATTTGGTTTGTTTGTGATAATTTAGATCAAAATTGTGAAATATAGTCATTGGTTATCCGACTTCCTCTCTTGCGCTACATACAGTAATTCAGAAGCAAAGGTATTGATTGATACTTTGTTTTCCCGCTATCTTTTCAACTTGTTTGTGCGACAGACCTCCCAAACTCTCCTGACTTGCAGTGTTTTATTACACGTGCAAGGTCCAAAGATCAGCGTGAGCATGCGTTTGAGTAGTGGGTCCTCTGGTATAAAACCAACCAGCTGTCTTACTGATAGCAACACTTTTGTACTCACTCACTCATCAGCAGACTGAGAATTCTCTCTTCATTGAGGCTAAGATGAATGCTATAATGGACGCCGTGCAGGGTTTTGGGGTGAGCACCACCCACTACCTGCAGACCAACTATCAGGATGCCCAGGGCTTGTTTCTCTGGGTCTCCTGGGCTGCAGACCTGAGGAACACCTTCTTCATCTTCTTCCCGCTTTGGTTTCATCTACGGTCTTCAGTGGGCATTAAGCTCATCTGGGTGGCGGTGATCGGAGACTGGCTTAACTTGGTGTTCAAATGGTGAGTAAATCTTTGAATTAGAAGCTTTGGAGCAAAGTGGTGTGACATGTTTTTAAAGATTATAACCGAACGCATGTTTCTGTTGTCTTCTTCAGGATCCTGTTTGGTGAGAGGCCTTACTGGTGGGTCCACGAGGCATCTCATTATGCAAACACAGTTCCTCCTCACATTGAGCAGTACCCCATGACCTGTGAGACTGGACCAGGTGAGAACTTCTGGAGTTAACCTCCCCAATCCTCCCACTCTCTGTGTATGGTGCATGGGCTCAGGTTTGCTGTGTTGCATTTGATTAAACACTAATCAGTTTGTTGGTGCAATATCAGCTGCAGATTTTGACACAATTCCTCAACTGCAGGTATTAAATATTGTACTTTGCGGTGCATATTTCCATATTCCCAAACAGTTAATTAAAATACCACAAACCAGTTGCCACACAGTGAAGCTGAAGTTTGAAATCCAAACTAGATAGAAGACTTTGAATGAACAATGTATTCATTGAGTGAATCAGCCACTGATTGAATCTCCCCTCTCTGTTTGTGTTATTCAGGTAGCCCGTCGGGCCATGCTATGGGAGCTGCAGGTGTCTACTACACCCTGGTGACCTCCATCCTCGCCATAATGACCAGCAAGAAGAAATATGGCACCAAGAAACCCACCAACAAAGAATGGTGAGTCAGTGAGCAAGTATTAGTAGGTCTGAGAGAATCTACATAACCTGCAGTACATCTTCTGTTGCCATTGTTTACCATTTTCCATCCGGAGCTTATCACTGTGGACGCATTATCTGTTCTGTGCTGTGGGTTGATCATTGACTTTTGAGAACTGGGGATTATACAAGAGTTGTTTCGACGTCCAGGCAGCAAAAATAACTCTGTTATATGGCTTTAAAAGGTTGATTATGCTTGTTCTGAGTGATACCAGAGTGTTTTAAATTTTGAGTGCTGCTTTTTCCAAAATAAAATAATCTAAAATATCTGAACTTTTATTTTGACAGGTATCTGAAGGCTGGTTTGTGGACACTGTTTTGGGGCGTCCAGGTGTGTGTCTGTCTCTCCAGGGTCTTCATCGCCGCCCACTTCCCCCACCAGGTCATTGCTGGTGTTATCACAGGTCAGTTTACTCCATTAGGAACAGGCTTGGCAAGTCTGTATTGTTCTGCATAATATTAACCTAGACGTTTCATTGGATTCTAGGTATGATTGTGGCTGAAGCCTTCAACAGAACTCAGTGGATCTACAGCGCCAGCATGAAGAAATACTTCTACACAACCCTCTTCTTGACCTCCTTTGCTGTTGGTTTCTACCTCCTGCTCAAAGCTCTGGGTGTGGACCTGCTGTGGACCCTGGAGAAAGCCCAGAAGTGGTGTGTGAAAGCAGAGTGGGTCCACCTGGACTCCACGCCCTTTGCCAGTCTCCTGCGCAATATGGGCACTCTGTTTGGTCTGGGTCTGGGCCTGCACTCGCCCCTCTACACCGAGACCAAGAAGAGTAGCAGCAGGTTGGTCAAAGCAGGGACCATCATCAGCTCTCTGGTGCTGTTGCACCTGTTTGACTCTTTCAAGCCTCCCACGCACACCGCAGCCCTGTTCTACCTGCTGTCCTTCTGCAAGAGCGCCACCGTGCCTCTGGTCACCGTTAGTATCATCCCGTACTGCTTGAACGGAGCTCTGAGCATTCAAAACAAGAAGGGAGTGTGAGCAGTGAACTTATACAGACTCATGAAACGGAAGTGAACTTTCCTCTGGTGCTTCTTGCATTTGTATGTCCGACTGATCCTCGGGAAAAACCTGTGAGATCAATGGGAAATTGTCACTGGTGTCATTTGGACACTGAACTCTGTGAGCACTGTGTGACATGATGTGAAAACGCTATCCAGGATGCCAAGAGGCACTTACAAAGAATTCAGCAAAATATGATAATTACAATTGTTTCAAAGGATAAACAATGAACACGTTTATGTGTTAAACCTCACTTTAAAGACGATAACAGTCACTCACAGCTGTCTTATATTATGTGGAATGTAATGTATTTTAAATGTTATAGAAAGTATATTTTGAAAGTGTTTTGAATATTTTTAATAAAAAAAAACACAAACTAAAAATGTATTGAATGAGTTCATATTTTACTGCGCCATTCAACCACACTGTAACATGATTATTTACCCATTAATCAGCAACTATCTATTCGTTCACATACAGCATACAACATATAATAGCTTCCACCTCCCAGTAAAATTGTATTTTTGACAATAGATAAATGTAAATCTATTCTATCAATTATTAGTAGTTATGTTATATATAATATTATAATATAATACATACAATATATAATAATTGGGGCTTTGGAGGATGTAAACAGGAAGAATAATGTTAATGATGACTCTGAGAAGGAGGTGCATCTTAGTGAGCCAAATTATCATAACCAACTCCCATTGTTTTGTTAAAACCTTTACTTTTGTGCAGAACAACTCTTGATCCATTGATATTGAATAGGTTGACAATAAATCAAACATCTTATGTTTTGATTATTTTATTAATAAGCTCAGCAGAACTTTATTATAGTTTATTTTATTGCTTCATTATTTGTTGTTTTGTATTCTTTTGCAGAGTGTTTCTTTTGAAGTTTGAGTTCATATAAAGGAATGAGCACTGCAGGCTTGACTCGAGGAAAGTAGTAGTTATAGTTAGTAGTTATTTACCCCTCCAAAAAAACAAACAAACAAAAAAAACACTTCTTTGTAAGAAATTGTAGAAGCACATCATCTATTTGCCTCTAAAGAATATAAAATGCATTAGAATTACATAGACACGTGGCTGTTGTCTAACCTCACAAGATAAGACATTTTTGGCAAATCCAGATTCAGATATGAATCATTAACTTGGCACCAAAGCCCTGGCCTCTGGCCTGACTTGCAGCGATGACATAGATCCACACGTCATACAGCTCTCTGTGTCGGCCAGTGCACATAAGGCCAGCGGTGCAAACTGAACATTCAATATTTGTCTGTTTGTGTTTTGCAGAACACACAAACAACATCCCCGATGAACGCTGAGTTATAGTCTGTGTGTGTCACTGACCCATTTATCAACACTGTCACAGAAACTGGATCAAGTTTTAATGCTGTAAAATTCAAAATAAGTTCAAACAGCTTAAAATAAATTCATAAACTCATGACTAAAAAAATGTAATTGTCTGTGAAGTTGTATGGTTTTTCATGCCAACATAGTCTGTCAACACAAGAACAGGTGATTTAGGAAGTACATGTGAGAGTTTATTTAATTAATATTTATTTAAAAGTAAACCAACTCATTCCTGATTCCTGACTCCATGATTCATCACAGTTCAGTTAAACTGCTGATGGTGCAGTGTTGTTTTGTGTGTACAGACCACAGAGGTGAAACTGAGACACGTGATTTCCACCACACGTTGACATCACTGTCAGTACTCTTTTTTTATAAACCACAAAAAAGGTAAACTACACTGGGGTGTCGTTTAGCTCGTTTAGCATTCCTGTCACTCTTCAAGCTGTCTCTGTCAAATAAAGCTAAAAAAAAAATATCTTTCTCAAGAAAAAAAAAGTATGATGAGGAAATAGATTGCTGGGACCTGTGGTGGAAATTGCTACTACTAAATTGAATTACTAAGTACTGTACTTAAGTATAGATAGATTTTTTAAATTAAACCTGTGCTAAGAAATTAAGCATATGCAGACAAATAAACACGTGCAGACAAATTAAACATGTATTAAGAACTGAAACATGTGCTAAGATCTGTACAAATGGAAAACTATGTAAAAAATAGAAATATACATTTTTAATAGAAATAAGAGCTAGAACTACATTTTTAATGTAGTTGTATTCTATATACTTGAACAGTCTGATTTTAATTTCTTCTTCTTCTTCTTCCTGTGGGCCACATCCGGCCCGGCTTTTATTTTGAAGGCGATTTACGTACGTACGTGCGTGCACACCTGGCTGCACAGAAATGCGTTGCCCAAAAGAGACAGTTAACTTGCTGCTAAATGGCATCTCACGGTAAAAAAAAAAAAAGAAGAGAAAAGTTGACACAGAATGTAGACTTTTTAACAAGAGCTCTCCAGACGAACTGTAACGAGAAGGCTACAGGACTCATCTTTGTCCGTGGAATAACGAAGGAATTTAAGGTAACGGAGGAGCTGGCAGCAATGCAATCAGTGAAAGGGACGACAGCCGGGAGCGATCAGAGGTAAGTGCATGCTTTGACTGAAATGGAACAAACTGGCAGGTGTTACCACGGATGGTTATCCAAATCTGATGGGGAAAAATGTCAGACTTTTAAAGAAGATGCAGGATAAAGTTACTGAAATGAACCCCGAACAGAAGTTTGTATTATAAATCAGGAGGTGTGTGTGTGTGTGTGTGTGTGTGTGTGTGTGTGTGTGTGTAAGTCAGTGCTAAAATGAACCATGTTATTGATGTTGTAACTAAAATAAACTATTATTTGACTTACTCCACATTAACATGTATGCATGTATATTCTTACCGAAACCATATTTACTGCATTTAAAATAAAGCAATGAAATTAATATTGAGCAGAACTGAGTTCAGAGTATTGCATAGAATCGTGTTACCTGCTTGGCTGAGTCAGTACTGTCAGTATATCTCTGCACGCCAACATTGGGATTGTTTGAGACTAACACAGCTCAGCACATGCAGTACCACTTAAAGACCGCGCGGGGGCGCAGTTTCTCAATCCACCGTTAAATCGGAACAGGAGACAACGACCCCGGAAGTACTAACGCGGACACACAACCTGTTTGTTTGGTAAATGTTTGCTGGACCGTATTTACGGGGACATCTGCAGCTCCGACATGCTCGCAGGTTGAATTATGGAGTCTCCGCGGCCCGTCATGACTAGACTGCAGGTTTTGAGGGCGCTGGTGGCGGAGAGACTGTCTGCGGCTGCGGAGGAGATCTGCAGCGCCGTGGAGAGGATGATAACAGAGAGGAAGATGCTGAACACACACACAGGTTTGCAAACACAACACACGGATTGATTCTAACAAGTCTTCCCTATGAATATCACCTACTTTAATGTAATAAATGTACGTGTTTTTAGCACTTTCCTGTCCAGATAAAGTCAATCAGGTTGTTATTTTCTGCTTCAAATACAGCAAAACTGTAAATATCCCAGTAATTTATATACAGTGCTGCTCAAAAGTTTGTGAACCCTACAGCGACTGTCAGATTTTTTTGTAAAAAAAACCAAACTAAAATAACCTAATTTAATGTTCAGTTATACTCCAATTCACAATACTGACACTCCAAATAATGGACTCAAACTAAAGAAATGGTTATATTGTCATTCTTTATTTTTGAAAAATCAGGTTTCATGGGTGCAAAAGTATGTGAACCCCTTCAGTTAAGAGGATATTGCAACTCCTAACTTCCTAACCTTCTGTAGTGACTCATCAGTCTCTCACACTTACTGTGGAGGATATCTGCCATTACCAATGTTCTGGTGTGTCTTGTTAATATTTTAGAAGGTCGTCCACTTCTAGGCAGAGTCGTAGTCTTTTTGTAGATGATCTGCCTCACGTTGGGAGCGATGACTTCATAGCTTCCCCCAGACAAACGTGCTGTCACTACCCTCTTCCCGAGGTCCTCTCTGAGGTCTGGCTTCCTCTCTGCATGATTGACCTGTATGGGTTCACCTGGGTAAGACTAAAGTGACCTGGTTTCATCTCTGTTTCAATCAGTGATGCGCTATTTCATCCCTAAACATCTCTGATGTTATTGGTCCATTTCAGTGCAACCAGTTTGTCTTCACTTGTTTTAACCAATGCAGCTCAGGGTTCACGAACTTTTGCACCTACATAAGTCGACCAAAAACTCTTTTTAATTCAGTCTTGAGTACATTGAATTGATGAACCTGCACCTGATATTTCATATTAAAAAAAAATAATGGTTTTGATTAAATAAGGAAATCAGGGTGAAACAACAGAACTCCAAAATGCTCCAGAGGTTCACAAACGTTTGAGCAGCACTGTATATTTAGATAAAGTTTGTTCATTTTTATATCAAAGTGACCAATAAGTGCATTAGAAACATTATTCTTAGGGCCTCAGTTACTACACCAACTTTGAACACATTAACTTGAAATGGTGTCGGATGTAAACAAGATGTTTTTTTAAATAAATAAGATTTCCTTTTAAAATATTACAGAGATGTTAAAATGTTTTTATGGAGATATAAACTAAAGTCCAGCTACATTCAAATGTTTTGAACTGACATGATGGACAGTTTCAGAGTGTGTTTGTTCTGATTACATTACTCATGATCAAAAACTAGCGAGTCATCATCAAGCAAGGTCAACAACAGCAGACATAGCAGCCAGCTAATATTACTGACTAGTCCAACAGCAGTCAGCCCAGCTCGGCGTCTGTCTTTCAGCCTTTTCAGCTTTCGCCAGCGACTGAGCTTACATTGCCAGTTAAATTGCAAAATTGCCTAGCTGAGGTTCCACAGTATTTATACATTTACCTTTCTTCCTTCCTACAGAAATATCACCTGAACAGCAGAGGGCGGCTGTACACAAGCGTCTGTCGGTGGTCGCTGAAGAGATCTTCAGGATCTTGGAGATAATGATGGCTGAATATGAGGCAGAGGTCTCCGGTTCTCACAACGAGATTGGACGTCATCGTCCACTGCTGGACATCACGTTGAAAACGGAGACAAGTTTACACACAACAGGTACATTGTATGTTAAATAAAATTAATGTTTTTTTCATTGATTTCTGATCTTTGCAGCCATGAGTGTAATTTAATGATGCATTTAACTTATGTTTAAAGTGGTTTCAACATACATTTTGAGTGTTAAATTGACTGAGGAAGCTGCAGATTAGAGCTTCTTTGTTACTCATACACACACAGTTTATAGTCGATATTGTTAGGTATAAACTACAGTATTTCCAATGTGACTTTTCTCTTCCCTTCAGACAAACCTCCTCTCCAGGAAACCTCAAATCTTGAAGACACCTCGACGGAGACAGACTCTGAGTTTATCTACGTTAAGGCGTCACATCTTCACCAAACACAAAGAGCAGAGAAGGGAACCTCAACTGTGATGGAGCCGGGAGGAGAGCGGTGTGGGGAGCCACAAAGTGACCCAGACGTTCTGTCATCAAACAATTCAGAAGCTGGGAGCGACGATAATGAGAGTGATGAAGAGCTGAGTGAGAAATCAAACAAAAGAAAAACATCTCAGAGACAAAGTCGCGGTGCAGATCGCTGCGTAACATGTGGAACGTCTTTCCGCAAGGGGAAGAAAGTGAAAAAACACACAAGGAAAATCGCTCCAACGAACAAGAGTCAAACTGCGGGACAGAGCTGCTGCAGAGTTTGTGGAAAATTCTTCCGCTACAAACGCTCTTTTTTGAAACACGTACTTCAGCACGAGCAGAGCTCGGATCTGTGCGGAGCCTGCGGGAAACATCTGGACTCCGGTGAGAGCCTGAAGGAGCATTTACAAACTCATAATGAAGAAAACATCTGCAGGGATCAAACGGAGGACAGACGCTCGGAGGCCGAGTGCTCCGACGCTGAGAGCAAAGTGGGCGACAGTGATGAGGACTGGAAGGGAAGTGAAGGAAGTGAGAGTGATGACAGAGACAGCGAGAAAGATGAGACCAAAGGGGGACCATGTTCACAAAAGCCAAAGATTCAAGGACCCAACAAACCAAAGGGATCTAAAAATAAGGATTGTAAGGACTTATCTCATCTGAAATACTGCTGTAAAGTGTGCGGCAAGTCTTTCTGTTACAGAGCTTCTTTCCTGAAGCATGTGCAAGAAGACGAGAGGGATGCAGATCTCTGCGGCGTTTGCGGGAAACGCTTCGAGTCCGAGGAGAGCTTGAGGCTTCACTTGCAAACGTACATCCAAACGAATGACTGTGAAGTTTGCGGCAAACACTTCGACGGCCACAATCAATTGGAGATGCACATGAGGACCCACACGGGGGAGAAGCCGTACATCTGCACCGTCTGCGGGAAAGCGTTCGCTCAAAACGGAAACCTGATGGGTCACATGAGGGTCCACACGGGCGAGAAGCCGTACGTTTGCAGCATGTGCGGTCAGAGCTTCAGCTTTAAAGAGTACATGATGGCTCACATGAGGATCCACACGGGCGAGAAGCCGTTTCTTTGCAGCGTCTGCGGGAAAGGATTCAGACAGAGGGGAACTCTGAAAACACACATGATGATCCACACAGGGGAGTCCACGCACCGATGCAGCGTATGCGACAAAAAGTTCTACAAGAGCGGAGCGTTGAAGATCCACATGAGGTCCCACACGGGAGAGAAACCGTATCTTTGTAACGTCTGCGGGAAAAGTTTCACGGCGAGCGGCTCGCTGACCAAACACATGGGCGTCCACAAGGGAGAGCGAACGCACTGCTGCAGCGTCTGCGGGAAAGGATTCCTGAGGAAAGACGACCTGAAAAGACACGTTCAGACTCACGGGGACGACGACGCACAGCTGACGAGTCTTTAATGCTGAATTTGGGCGCTGCGCGTTAAAGAAATATTCAATGTTTTTTGGGGAAATTTGCTTTCTTTAAGAGGGTGAGATGTGAAAATATTAGTAAATTTTTCAAGCAAAAATGGCGAATGGTGAATGTTTCAGCTTCTCTGTTGTCAGGAGTTGCTGTTTTTCTTCTAAATTGATAATTTGGAGGTTTTGGACTGTCCTAAAACATCCTAAGACATCAACTTCAGCTTCAGGACTATGTTCTGACATTTGTTATGTTATGTTTGTATATTGCTGGTACTTATTTTTTCATGATTCTTGATTATTCTCTTCATATTTTATGTATTGACATTTTTGTAATGCCGATATTTTACGCTCTTCATGGTGCTTATCTCGTTGGCTGATCTTTTCCGAAATGTTAAACTGTTCCTTTAAATGGTACTTAATCAAATGATAAAGTGCTGAAACAAAGCTGTAGTTATATACACCAAATTTATAAATAGTAATAATTAGAACAACATGTCAAGCTATATTCAATATAAACCAAAGACTTTAAAATCACACGACTTGACCTTAACTGTTCGTACATCGAGCCTTCCAAAGGTTTTTGATTATAAACTCTAAAAGATTCAATGAAACTGTATGAAATAAAAACATCTAGAGGAATTTTAAAGGTCCATCGTGTTCGATTGAGGAGGATTTCATTGGCACAAATGGAATATAATATACATAACTGTTGTTTTTGTAATGTTAAAATGAGCCTTTTATATCTGCAGACACTGTGGGTCTTCTTCATGGAGTCCTCCATGCTTCTTCAGCAGCCCAGAATGAACAAACTAAACACTGGCTCTGAATGGTGCCTTTTTAGACGCCACTAAATCCTCCTCAGTGGATCTTTAATTTGATGCTGAGTCACTGAAACTGGTGAATGGTGGTGATGAGATACTAGTTGCGTGTTTGTTAAAGTCTGTACTGAGGCATTGTCCCGTTAAATCTCTATATCCCAACATCTACTTAAGAAAAGTTGGCAAAGTTTTATTTTTTACTGAGGCTTTAAACTGAAGTACATGAGAAAATGATTTATTCAGATGATGATCAGGGATTTAAAAAAAATCATCATGTTGCTAAAGAGCGAAGAAAAAACAAGATATGTCTGAAGTTTGATGCAAATGTAAAACATAACGTGTCAGGTCATATTCATAAATTTAAATTAAACTGTTTAAAGAATGATGAATGAATCTCTTTAATGGAATCTGTTGATTTGTTGAGTTTCTGCAGCTACTTTTTTTTTTTTTTTTTTAGTTTTTAAAAAGAAACCTTCAGTGATGATTAATCAGATTTGATCCTGTTATCCTGTTCAGAGTTTATTTAGTTTGATTTTCTTTACAAATGTTGAATGAGAGAAGAAACCTTTGTTCAAAACAAATCCACATTTACTGTTTTTGATATCATTTAGATAAATTACCGATGGCTTTGTTGAATGATGAATATGTCCTGTGTCAGATATAACCATACAGTATGTCTTATGTCTTTGAGACGTAAAACTGAAGAATCATAATACATCACTTGTCACTTGATAAAATTGTTCTTCAATAAGATTGTTTTACTTTAAAAGTAGAGATTGTGTAAAAAATATCAAATATTTTTAAGTGTTTCATTTTACTTTAAATACAATTTATAATTTCACAGTTCATCTTTTTGTTTATCATCTTGTCTTTTATTTCCAAAGTCACATAAAATGGTGCTACAGTTGAAGATCAATAATAAATGCAAAAAATCTGTAAAGACAGCTTACTGTTTCTATTTTCTATTTAATGAATTTATAACAAACCTCAAACCAGAGAAACTTTTACCTAAAGTCGGTGAAGGTTCTCAGTCGTCCAGGTCATCTTACTTCGAGAAGAGTTAAATCTGGGGCAGCTGGACTTGGTTGTAGATCCGTGAAGACGTTTCACATCTCATCCAAATCTTACCTCGAAGCGGAATTTAATTAATCTTAATGGGACTTACTGTGTATATTTTTCCAGATTTCTTTTGGTCCTAGCGGCATGTTTTTCAGATGAAGATATATTATATTTATATTTCTTTACGTGTGCGTGAAGGTGGGCGGAGAGAGGTGAGCCATTTACTGTAACAATTTACTCTTCAAATTAGAGATTAGTGATTTGTTGCATTTGAAGCAGAAAGTTTTACATCCAGCGACAGTACAAATGTGACCATAGGTCAGGGTTGGAATGTGGATATATCGGGCTTCCTACAACAGTCTGGTACATCGCACTCCGATCCAATCCACCGGTCCATCTCGCGCTCCGTTTTCCCGTCACCTGTGAGCAAGACCCTGAGATACTTGAACTCCTTCATTTAAATCAACGAAATTCAGTGATATTAAACACAGTTGTAGTTTGGATTGGTGTTGAAATAAGGTGGTTCTTGAGACCAAGCTTGAGTACTACAACACTGGTTTGAACAGTCCATCTTGAGAGACTTGAAACCATGAATCATAACAGAGAGACCAGACCGACTCACAGACGTTTCAGTTTAAACACAATTTATTTTTCTGCTTAAATAATTACTTGGATCATCCAGTGTAGGCTATGTTGGTTCGTCATACATGTTGGTACCAGATTTATCATCAACAATGGATGCTCGGGGTGGATTTGTATGAAAAAAGACAACAAACGGAAAGGAAAAATAAAATTACACAGGAACAGAAAATCAGATTTTTAACAAAGTGTGATCAATACTGAGATTTAGTAAAAATGATTAGATTTAAATGATGGAGCTAAAAATTAGATTCTCTGTTCTCATGTGATTTAAATAAAGATAAAAGTCATCAAACCGTCAAAATAAAAACAGTCCCCCTTTTTTTAAAACCACAGCAGACTTAAAAGCTTAAACATACACTTGTAGTTTGCATGACGGGTTTACAGATAGACATTTTTATTTGATGTTAAACACACACGCACACATACGAGGGCTGCTAGCAGTTTGGAGATAACACACAAATGTGCCGGGTTACATTCAGGAGACGGCGACCTCCCCGAAGTGTAACGATGAAGCGTTTGCTAACTGCGCCGCTCGAGCGTGGAGGAGAGTGTCTTCATTTGTGTATAAAATAAAATAAAAACAGTTATAGATGACAAGATGATTGGGTTATTATGAGTGTTCACAAAGACAGAAGAAGTACCATCAAACCCTTTCTAATTTGTATTACAGTGCTTTTTGAATTAGGAGGAAAAATAAATGAAAATAAAGTGACGTCACATGCAGCAAAATATTTCTCTGAAGAAGAATGTCTCACAGACAGAGCGGAAGTAGCTGTTTGGATTTAAAGAAACGTCCTTTTTGTTTAAAATCAAGCATTTTTTTCTCCATTCTCATTTACATACAGCTTTTTTTTTGTTCCTTTTTATATTCGTTTGGAAGAGCATGTCAGGTCACACACACTCAAGGCTGCTCAAACAGTGTCGACCTCTCAATACAAATGCACCGACTCTGCAAAGCTTCAACTCAAATCAGTGCATAAACAATCCGTGAAGCTACTGATTTTTTTGTTTGTTTTTTGTTTTTTGTAGATTTTTATACAGTGTCATTTATATACAACAAAAAAATCACCCATTTACTATTATATTTCATTTTTTAAAAAAGAACCACATGGTATAACCCCAATACTGCGGGTCCAGGAGGAAAAAAATAGACCATATAAGGCGAGTGTCTGAGAGAGAGAGAGAGTGAATCACACGTCTTTTTTCTTCGTTCGTCAAAGATAAGAAAGTTCCGGCTCACGTCCGCGCGTGTCCTTTTCGGCGTCCAACAGTGAGTGAGTTTTTTTTCCGGTGTGACATGCTCATGCGAAATCAAAGAAGGGTAACTGCGTTGTTGTTCTTGCTGTAAAAACCATGCGTTTGTAAGTGAAAGCTTCAGACACGCTTTTTTGGCCGATTGACGAGGCTTCCAGTCCGTTTTTTCCTCCCAGGGTGTGTTGTGTGGTGTCGCAGGCGGACATCGGTTGACCTGCAGGGTGAAAACATACAAGCTTGGATTAAAAAAAAATATTGTTACGCTACAGATCTGTACCTATATATAAGCTCTGTACTTATACATATAAGATACAGTGCTTAACAAATTTATTAGACCACCCCCGAATGTAAAGTTTATGCTACAGCTGCACTAATTTAACAGCATTGGTCATTTCCAAAATCATTTTTAATGTTTCTGTAATGTTTAATACACCAGTATGTAGAAGCTCTTTAACCAAAATTATGTTTTTAATGCTAAAATATAACTATTATTGTTATCCATGAATTTTCAAATTTACTGTTTTACAAGAAAAAGTGAAAAAAATAGCAAAGCACATTATTATTTCTTGATTAAGATGTCTAATTATAGTTATTTACTTGCATTTCTGAACAGAAGAATTAGTTTTAGTGGTTGAATGTTATGCTTGATTCATTTCTGGCTCAAATTTGGGTATAAAAAGGTGAATTTTTCCGCATTAAAGCACTTCATGATGCTGGATGGTCTAATAAATTTGTTAAGCACTGTATATATTAATTAGTGGTGCTACTTGAAAGGTGGTGGTAGTTAGGCTAACCGTTTCCCTCCGCTTTGAGTCTTTATGCTAAGCTAAGCTAATAACTCGCTGGTCCTAGCTTCATATTTAGCATAAAGACTTGAGAGCGGTAACAAACTTCTCATCTAAATCTCAGCAAGAAAGTAAATAAACACATTTCAAGTCATTTAGTGACTTCATGAACGTATAATATTGGAGTAATGAGCCTCTTACCTGGTTTAGTTGAGAGCTCTACTGTTATGACTGACTCTTCTTCCCTTGTTTCTTGCTGGCGGCGTCTCCAGGCTTTGGCAGGGAGAGAGTGAGGTTCATCAGGAGACAGAAAAACAAAGAAAGGAAGAGAAAAGAAAAAGTTAGTGTTGTGCTTACGCTACATACGACGACGTGTGTGTTAATGAAGCTACAGTTCGTCAGGAGATCACAGTAACATGCTGCAAGAGATACGAGTTTAAGGAGAGGAAAAGAGGATGTTAAAATGACTACTTCTGCACGTTTACGATCAAAATCACACGTGCATCGATACATGTTAACAGAGAGGAAAAAGAAGTATTTATTTGTTCCGTATTAGTTGAAATACTTGTGATGTTAGTAGCTCTCAAGCCCAATCAACGAGCCACAGCACAACCACTGCAAACTGCACAACAACTATCCAGACAGGCGACTCCGTTACACGGCAAACAGCTCAGATTAATTAATGCAGAGATCTTTAATTTAATAACGTCTACAGACAGACTTCCATCCAAATGTAATGCACATTTTAATGATTTAATTAAGAAAATGTGAATTAATTCATGTGTTTCCATCCGCTGTTGTTTTATGTTTTCATTAAAGTCTCGTTTATGCGAGTTGTATAAAAGTTCACCCTCAGTACAGTTGTCATGAACGGGGAAATTAGCTATAGAGACCAAAACTGTTTTTTGTACCAGGCTGTAAACATGTTTATTTCTGCTGTGAAGTTGGACATTTGAACATGGAGACTTATGGAGACTGACTCCACTTGCCTATTTCCGTGTTGGCTTTGACTCTTCAGTGGAAGTTTCTCTTGCACTATGTCACAGTTTGCTTTAGTCGAGTCACCAACTTCTCCAAAAAACCTTTTGTGACATTTGGACTTTATCTGAAGTTTTCGGCATTTAAGTGGACAGAAACACACTTATTGTTGGTCTTGGAAGTCTGTCTGCGGTCCCTGATCACTTTAACTCGACATGCAGTTCGTTCAAGGTGTAGTCTGACATTTCTCAGCCGAAGTTTTGGTGCCATCGTCTCCTAATCCGACACAGTACTGAACTTTAACAGATCTTGGCTAACCTGTAGCAGCAGCTGTGAAATATTTTACTCGAGTTAAACCAGGATCAAAAGTGCTCTATACACCGAGATCAACTCAGGCAAGAGGGCCTTAAATATGAACAAAACACTCGGCTAAACACAGCTTCATGCAGGATAACCTCAGATTTCTCAGCCTTGTGACCCTGTCGGGAGCGCTTCCCCCTCTTCTTGCTCTTCCCCCCTGTGGGTCCGGCTGCTGCTCCAGCTGAAGAAGAAGAAGTAGCAGCATCTGCTCCGCCTGTCGCCACACCACCACCAACACTAACACCACCACCACCTCCTGATTCACTGTCACTTTCCCTCTTTTCGTCCGTGTTGTACATACGGCGCACCACCTTTCTGATCACCTGTAGGAGGCAGAAGCATGTCAGGAGGAGGAGGAGGAGGTGGAGGAGGGAGGCAGGAAAGTATAATGTGAGGAGAAATAATGGAGGGTGAGGAGGGTACAGAGGAGATGTCGTGTGTTCATGCAACCTTGTGAGAGTATTTTTAGCTGACTGTGTGGATGTGTGTGGATGTGATAGATGATGGAGGTCGGGTGAGGGTGGTTACTTTTCTGGTGACCAGATTCCCGTCTTCGTCTGTGAACTGCTCCTCCGTCACAGACTCTCCAGGAATGTTTTTGGCCTCCTCTCCCTGAGGTGAAGGTTTAAAGAGCGGGTGACAGATGGAGAGGAGGAGGATGGAGGGGGTGGAGGTAGAGGTTGGGATAAGAGGTTATCTGAGACATCTGGTTATTTAGAAAGTAGAGAACGTTTTCAAGACAGTTGACAGCCTGTCTGTCACAGCCGATGGGTTTCCTGCTGTTAAAATCAGGAATAAAAATTTAAAAACTGCAAAAATTTTCTAGAAATAAATGAAAATGAAGATGTAGTGTCATGATTACAAATTCTTGAATAGATAAAAAAAATCATTTAAAAAGGTCTAATAGCATAAAACTGGACTTCTCAGGCTGTTATTTTACACCTGATATTTTGTGTTTATGGTGTTGTGGAAACCCAACTGATGCGAGTGCATCACACAAGCTTTGTAACACAAACTTCAAAACACAAACACGCAGCAGCAGCAGCAGCAGAGACACTGAGAACACTGAAACAAAGCTCGGTGTGATATTTGACATGTTTTTATAGTGATGGGAAACAATTTTAGTGATGAATTTACGGTAAAATCACGTCGATCGCTGTCCAAACTGAAAAAAACAAACTCCACACTTTCAGCTTCTCCTTCAAACCTCCGTCATGCACAAGAAATAATTTCCTTATTCAATAATAAAACTCAAAACTGAGGCTCCATTTACACAGAGACAGATCATCTGTAATTTAGAGCTGCAATGATAAGTCAGAAAATTAATCAGCAACAACTGTGATCATTTGTTAATTGTATTTTTCTTAGCTGAGTCTAGTTGAATATCTTTTGGACTGTTGGACAAAACAAAACGTTACTCTGTGAAACTGAAGTGGACATTTTTCAGCGCTTCCTAACATTTTATAGACCGAGCGATTCATCGATTCTCAGATTGATAATGAAATAATTATTAGTATACTGTTAAATAGTTTGCACGTTACAATTTCAGCATCTAGACGTTTGTCTTTTCTAGTCTGAATTGAGAGCAAACGTCTGAGTGTCTCGCCAACATTACCTCCACCATACTGTACATCCATCAGTCACCCGTCAGATGGATGTTAAACACTTTTTTCTCCTCGGGTGGAAATCCAGCCTCAGAATTACAACTTATAGTCGATCTATGAGCCAAACTCACAGCAACACACCAACCAGGTAGCAATGCCAAACACACCAAACGCCATGGCTGGTGGTGTCGTGGCTCACACCAACAAGCAGTGATTAGCACTTCATGCTACAGCGAGGCTAAACAACCACACACCCACACACACACTCCTATGAAATGATTATATTTCTATCCAAATGTAGCTCAATTTTGGACCAGAAAATTTGATTAAAAAAAAAAAAAGCAAATTAAGGCAAGTTTCCATCCACTTTTAAGATAACGTATCATATCGTAATGCATTGTAACATATCCTATTGTAATGTATCGTATCATACTGCATTGTATCGTACCGTATCGTAATGTATTGTAACATATCGTATTGTAATGTATCGTATCATACTGCATTGTATCGTACCGTATCGTAATGTATTGTAACATGTCGTATTGTAATGTATCGTATCATACCGTATCGTAATGTATTGTAACATATCGTATTGTAATGTATCGTATCATACCGTATCGTAATGTATTGTAACATGTATTGTAATGTATCGTATCATACTGCATTGTATATATCGTAATGTATTGTAACATATCCTGTTGTAATGTATCGTATCATACTGCATTGTATCGTACCGTATCGTAATGTATTGTAACATGTCGTATTGTAATGTATCGTATCATACCGTATCGTAATGTATTGTAACATATCGTATTGTAATGTATCGTATCATACCGTATCGTAATGTATTGTAACATGTTGTAATGTATCGTATCATACCGCATTGTAACATGTTGTATCGTATCATACCGTATCGTAATGTATTGTAACATGTTGTATTGTATCGTATCCTCCTCAAACTCAAACATTTATGTTTGAATGTTACAGCCTCTCGTTTTCTCTTTAGTGACGTTGAAGTCAGATGCTGCATGTATGTCCTGATTTACTCACTGAGTCTCGTCCCCGTTACACTTTGTCACAATGCTTTCATCTACATGCAAACTACTTCAGAAAAAAACTTTGACACTTTTCTTTAATTTTCAGTATTTCTACTCAAGTGTGCAAATTTAAAAACATTTGGACAGAAACTGACTCCATCACACACTCTTCTTCTGTCACATTATCAGCTTACAGACACTCAAACACACCCCTGTGTTAACAGAAACATACTCTTCTACGTTCATGCTATAGAAATTCACAATCTTTCTGCAGCTTGCTCTGCTTCACACAGAGCCACAGTTCTTCACTCTGCTTCGAGCCGTTAACACACCACGCCTCACACACCTTGAGTATGACTCGTCTGCGGAACACTCTGGTGGTGACAGTGGTCTCCTCATCAGAGCCGGACTCGTCAGCTCTGATACCCCCCTGACAAAGGCAGCATTAATGACCCCAGTGTGACTTTTTGGGATCATTTAAATGGTTAAAGTTAAGTTAAAAATTAAATATTAGACCAAAGATAGAGAGAAATCAGAGTGTAGGTTTACATACCTGGACTTTCTAACCATTTAAGACTGAATTTAAGGCTTTAAAATTTGAATATAAAAGCACATGAGGATATGAGGACTTTTTCAAGGACTCAAGAGAACATAAAAGTGTAAATAAACAGCTGAAACACCCCGTCTGGTGGAGGTGACTCTCACCTGGACTTTGTGCTGGGACCTTTCACCTCCCTCCTCCCGTCCTTTGCTTGGTCCTGCTGTGCTGCTGTCCTCCTGAGATCCCTTCCTCTTGGCCTCCTTTTCCTTCGCCCCTTGTTGCATCAATGTGGTGACCTCCATTTTGTCTGTTGGCCTGAGCCGGGGGCTGCTCCAGTGAATCAGCCAGACTGTCGGGGCTGAAATATAGTGAGGAGATAAATTGGGTTGCTATTAAAAAAAAACAGAAAACCTTGTTGGAACAGGTCTTAAATAAAAACACGTCCCACCTGCCCTCCTCAGTGCCGGGGCTGTGGCCAGAGGCTGCTGACTCTACGATCCCGCCGGACGTCTCGCTTCTCCAGCCTGGAACTGAACACACGCCTTTTTCTGCTTGCCGTACTTGTTCGAGGATGGCTATCACCCCCTCCTCTGTCATCTCCATGTCCTCCAAGCCTCCCTCCAGGTTTATATCCTCCAGCAGACTCTGCAGCCTCTCCTGGGTCATCTCCTCGTCTTCTTCTTGCCTTCCATTCCCATGACCAGCGTCTGAGGCGGCATGCTCATTTTGCTCCGAAACAACGCCTTCCCCTGCCTTTAGGTCTTTCTCTACGGCCTCAGCATGCCCGTCTGTTCCCTTTTCTGATTTTACTGCCCTCCTGTCATTATCCGGCCTCTCATAAGAAACCAGCCCTGTGTCGTCTTCTTCAGGCATCCCTCTTTCTTCAACGGTCAGGGATGTATCTTCAGCCCCAACAATGGGGGGCTCTGGGGCACTGTGGCCAGGAGCTGGGGCGACTGTGACGGGGTCGCTGCTGGAGGTACTGGTGGTCTGAGTGAGAGAGAGGTCGCTAGGTCTAGTAAGCATGGTCTTGCTAGGGGATTCTGCGCTAGCCTCGCAGTCACTAAAGAAGTTGTCTGAGCGCAGTGGGGTTGGGGGCTCGTAGTTCAGGTCTGTGGGGGTTTGCAGCTCCAGATCTATATTGTGGTATCCTGGGTGGATGGCAGGAGTAAAGGATTAGAGGGTAAGGGGATCGAAGGGGGAGGGAAAGAAAGAAGAGGGGAGGAAAGGAGGGAGGGAAGGTGAGGTAAAATGGTGGAGGTGATGAAACACTTGCAACATTTAAGGATAGCATTGATTCACAAGTCACACAGGTGTACCCAGATACACTTTAAAGCTGCATTAACTGATTTTTGACCACTGGAGGGCAGCAGATTGACTCATTATTGCCTTATAAAGCTGTTATGATCTACAGAGCTACATTATCAGTCTTTTCGAGTCATTTATGCGTCCACGTGATGAATGTACTCGTCTTTTGGCTCTGTTTTGGTCTCTACCAACTTGATGAGGTAGTGAACATTCATTAATCCACCCTCATTTTAACTTTGTTCTGGTCTCCAACTCCTGAGAAAATCTGTGGTACTTCAGCTGTTAGATGTTAGACACTTTACCCGCTATCCGCTGGGATAGGAAGAGTACTAAGGTTTATGAGCTGCCTAATGCTGACTGGAAATTAAGTCAATTAGAGTAAAGTCTGTGAGCCAAAAACAAAACAAAGAGCTAAAAGTGTGGGTGCACCCATGTTTGAAAAGCACCAGAACTAAACCTTGGATGTCCCTATTGTAGATAATATATGATAAAATGACTTCTAGGGCGCCCAAACACATGATTAAGTGCCCTGCTGGATGGCCCTATACTATATAAAACACAATAAAGTAGTCCCTAGGTCGCATTTTCAGTGGAGAAAATGCAATCCCCTCTAAAATGCCTGAAAACACAATAAAGTGCCCTCTGGGGTATTAATCCTGACTAAGCCATTTTACCATAAATGTGTCACGACTTCCTTCACACTGCACCTACAACATAACTTCCCCTCAAACAGCCCAAGTCTGCCACGACTGTACAGCTAAAAGGAGGACAGTACATTAGTTCGATTACTCTTCACATATGTGAAAAAAGCTCAGATAAACTGACTGTACGCTACATGTGCAGCACCAAATCACAATCTGACACATTCAGCAGCTAAAAAAGCCAGATATTTCTCTCAGGATTAGGTGGAGACCAAAAACAGAGCTAAAAGGAGAGTGAATATTGTGTCACTGAGGAGTCACTTCTTGTATTTGTAGACCAGCAGCAGGTCCGTTGAAGTCTGCTCAGATTATGAGCGATTGTTTCTCCTCAGAGTCACTGAAGTAAATACAGGACTCATTTGTCAGAAGCGACGCATCTTCTCAACATTCTGACACTAAGATGACGTTTTTAAGACAAAGAGAGGAGAAATTTAACTTTGTCTGAGCACTGTCTGTCTCAACAGCAACACAGATATCTCTTCTCCTCGTTGGTGCAGAATTGGTAACAACTGAACTAACGCTTAAATAACTTTCTGAAGCGTCTCAGCAACACTTCCAAACAAGTTTTAAAGTAGACAGTGCACATCTGGAAAACAGGACGTGTACACCGTATTATATCCCTGGCGGAGATCGTAATGCGGTATCTTCCGTTACAGAGCATCTTTGTCCAAATTTGCTGGATGTGTAAATAACCATCTGTCTGTTCTGCTGCCCCCAAGTGGCCAAAAATTGGATCAACACTGCTTTAAGTATCTCCTCCTTCCACAAACACATTTCTCAAAGACATGAGGTCTCGTGTGTGACTTCTGAACCAGCACTACAGAGTAGACACATGAGCAGATCACAAAGAGATGGAAACTGAATATAAAGACAGAATATAAAATAGATATAAGATAGAAACATACACTATTTATATAAATTCACACAAAGTGGCACTTGAGTCAGCCAAGCCTTAACTTCAGACTCAGAGCTACTGATTTCAGCATTAGTGAAATTAGTGAGCGGGGTCTTCATTACAGCACTTTAAAACAAGCTCATTGTCTCAGTAATTAATGAGTGTGAGCACAATATTTCAGGTAGGTTAGTTGTGTTGATTTCAACAAAAGGCAGAGAGGAGCAGAGCAACCGACGAGCTACATCTAAATGTAGAGCTCAGGAACTGAACGATCCCGCCTGAAGTAAGAGGGGACACCAGGAGGGAGGGGAGAGGGTGGAGGGGAGGTGGGAAGCAAGGAAGGAGGAGAAGGAGAGAGATGATTTAGTGGAGGAGAGGCAAGGGGAGAGGATGAAGAAGAAAAGGGAAGAAGCGGAGGAGGAGAGGGGAAAGCAGGAGACATGGGAGGAGGAGATGGAAAGAAAGGAGAGGAAGGAGCAGACATGTAGAAGGAGGAAGAAGTGGGAGGCGAGGGAAGAGGGGGAGATGGTTGATCAGGTGTAAGGTAGGCAGAAGGTGGAGGAGGGTGAAGAACAAGAGGAGAAATGGCGGATGATGGAGGAAAGTGACGAGGAGTAAACATGGGAGGAGAGAAGAACGAGGAGGAACTTGACGGGCTTTGTGGGGAGGAGGGAAGAGTTGGGCAGTGAGGTAGAGCGAAGATGTGCGGGAGAATGGGGGCGACAGGGAGGACATATACAGGAGGTGAGGATGGGGGAGACGGGAAGAGAAAGACGGAGGAGGAAGAGGCGACAGTAGGAGGTAAGGGGAAGGAGGAAGAGGAGGGTGCGACAGGATGAGACGTTTGAGGACACAGGGGAACGTAGGAGATCTAAGAAGTTTTGGAGCTACTAACATTCATCACAGTTCACAAGAGACAGAAATAAAAACAACAGTTAGACAAGATGGAAAGACAAACAGCATCTAAAAACTGAAGAACAGATTAATGCACAGACAGTGAAGTGATGGATGAAGCCTTAATGTTTCAGAAGCTGCAGAAGCACACCAGAATCACAGGACTGCTTATCTCGGCCGATAAGCAGGAACAGATTTCTTAGCGAGGAAAACAAAAGGCGCTTAAACAATTCTGGCTTTGTCCTGCACGAGGACGGGGTCTGAAATACAGGAGGTCTAAAGTTTGTAGAGCTGCAAATTCATTTTCATAGAGAAGAAGATGATGGGAACGCTGAAAGGCCGAGTCGTAACCCAGGATTTTATAAATACTGAGGCCATTAGACCAAATTTCCCAAGGGTGTCCCTACAGTCTCTTTTTGGCTCACCTCCAAACAGCTGCTGTGTCCCAATTCCATACTACACCATAATCTAATACAGCACTATATATCAAAGTTTGTGCTGAGATGATATAATGTCACAAATACATTGGACGCCTAACAGCATATCTGATATCACTGCCAATTAAACTTCAAAAACAGAAAATAAAATGTCTTCCTAATGACTTTTTTTTGAGCGGTCTCACCACAATTTTTAGCAGCTGTAAGCAGCTCCTATAATTATTTTGTGTATTTCATTGTAGGGCAAAATATTGTACATCAACAGCAAATTCAAAAATCAAGTGTTTCTGTCCACTGACAGTGTTCTTGGATATCAAGAACATTGGTGGAACTGTATATGTGAAATAGATGTATAACTCCAGAAGTAGTTGCGTGAAGTCATCTCTTATGCAGGTGACTGAGTGGATTACATGTTGAGCATTAAATCTATGAACATCCAATGCTCCTTTTTTCGTTTTGTTGCCGTTTACATTGAGGCCAACTCTTGACTCACCGCTACTTCCTTGATTGTACAGAAACACTCTCTCGCCTTTTAAAGTTACAAAACTGTGAAGTTGTAAATCTGGGGCAACTGGACTTGGTTGTAGATTTGTGAAGACCTCCCCAAGAGGCTTCTTCAGTTTCCAGAACTGCAGAGAAGCCTCTTTGATGAGACGTGAAACATCTTCATGGATCTACAACTAAGTCCAGTCTCAAAGAAAGATGGCCTGGATGCCTGGGGAACCTTCACAGACTTAAGTGTGGTTAACTGTGAAATCAGTTAATCGCTCTATCCCTAATCATCGACTACAAACTCAAAACCTGCTTAGAATCAGCATGGCATTGGGACACAACTGAAGTTTAAGCCCTCTCCAAACTACCAGGGATCTATTGGAGAAAAAACCCTTTGATCTATTGAGATTTTATGATTTTGTAAGAAAATTTAAGCATATTGTGTCAAAGTAAAACCTGACTCAGCCTTTTAAACCCATTATCTGTGCAACTGTAGAAGGTGAACACCTTCTCAAGCCATTGAAACCCTCAAATTCCCAAAAATAACACTGACATGACCGTGGTGTCCGTCCTGTTCAAACGGGGCCACATTGTTGGGGATGCGCAGAAGCTAAAGCCTGCTAGCTAGTTAGCTGTAGATGTCATCCAGCTCCCTACACGTCTTGTAGACCATTGTTAGTGTCAACAGGGGGCACTGTTGTGTTTCCAGTCTTACTCTAGTCAGCCTGAATTCAGCAGCGAGGGTGAGAGCAGAAGCTGGAATTGGATCCTGAAGTTAGCAAAAGGTAGCCGTTAGTGGTGCTTAGCGCTGACAGGTAGAATTTGCTGTAGGAGTTAGTCACTCAGAAGCAAGAAGAGGAGGGAGGAGGAGGAGGAGGAAGAGGAGGAGGCGAGCAGTCTGCTGGTCTCAAAGCAGGAGAAGCTACAGTGGAGCGTAGAAGCTGGGAGGCTCAGAGGAACCCGGAAGATGACAGGTACAGTACAGCTAACAGCAGTGACACAGAAGCATAATTATACACTGCACACTTTGAAAAGAGGTGTTTCATTTTCAACCCATCTGAGAGTGTCGTCTGGGACGGAGCACATCCAGAGAACACCCCGAGGACGTGTTGAAAAGTCCCCACCCATTTGAAGAGTGTTAAAAGTGTATTGTTGTTAAAGCCAACAACGTCAGAGCAGGCAGCCTCTCACACAAAGCCACAGCCATGCATTTTGTTCATTTTTAGTTTTAATCTGTTAAATGTTTCACTTTAAGTCATCATTGTAAAAAGATCATCTGTTATTAGTCACAACAGTGATCCTTGTGTTAAGAGATCTGCGATGAGGCTCATTTCAGAAGTTTGTCTCAAACACTCACTCTTCTATTGATTAATGAAGAGAGAATTTATTTGACTGGGGCTCTTTGTTTCCTCGACAAACAATGGAAAAACGTTGGTTAGAACTCATCTTGCTTCATACATGTTAAAGAGGGAACTGTTTACAGGTCTTGGTACTTTATATAGTGCTTATATAACCTTTGGGCGATGGTATCAGGTTCTGGCCAATGGCTCTGGCCTTTGAGTGATGGCACCAGCCTTTGCGGTTCAGTATATTGCCCAAGGACACTTCAACATGCAGATTGAAGGAGCCAGGGATCGAACCGTCTGATTAGTGGACGACCCGCTCTACCGCCCATGCCACAGCATCTTGCGCCACAGTCACCTGAGGTGTGGACTTGGTCTCGGTTTTATCTGGTCAAAAATATTTGCGTCTTTCTGCTGCATAGATAGCCCAGTTTTATGAAAAGATTGCACATGCTTAATAAAACACCACAACACAGCTAAGGAGAAGCCATACATGCAACCTTTGCCCCTCTGTGAATGGTTGAAGATTTGTATATAAACTTTTAAAAACTAGCTTCCAGAGTGAGTTCCAAATTTCTGAAATGTGCCTCATTGGATTGGTCATAAACAGAAAATACTCGTAGCTGCCACATTTCATTTTCATTTAAGAGGAGAGAGAGAAAGTTAGAAAGAGAGAGAGACTGCTTAAAGCAAGCATGCCATCATAATAAATTGGTTGTTATAATTATGTTTTTATGTATTTTCTACGAGCATATGACACACGTTGACAAAAGGAGATGTGCTGGACATCAGTTAACATTTAAAACTTAACATACACATAAACATAACTATGGTTAAACCAAATTATGAAGCAGTGCCCTGACCCATCTGAGAAATTCATTCACAAGTTCATCGGTATATTTATCAGATGGGACAGAGACAGCAGTTCATTAGGCTTACATCATGCTTTTTTTAAACAGTTTATAAAAACAGTCACACATACTAAAAAAGTGTCATGCACCCCAAATGGTACAGAGTTTATAGAAGTTTGAAAATATATCTTAATAATCACCCAAAAATCTATCACTTGCCATTAACGTTCCAATGACTGAGTGCTACAAATTGCACTGCCCAGTGTTGGAAAACTAACAAGCTGACTGGGGTGACTGCTTAATAAAGACTACTCTAATGCTGTTACTACCTGATGGTCCATTAACTGATACGAGCTCAATGAACCTGCTGAGAGGCATCACGCCGTTTTTGGTTCGAGTCTAATTGACGTCCATTGTTTGGTCAAGCCCGATTGGTTCTGTATTTGTTTACACAGTCTGACTATCTAGCTAAGAGAGGAGGTGAAGAAGGGTGAAGGGATAGACTGAGAGATAGACTGAGAGTTCAGCTAGGGTGGGCTACACTTTACCATCGGACTGATCCGGGAATACTGCGTTATCATCGGCAAAGCAGCGTGTGCCTGAAATGTTACCGTAGTCAAATATGGGCCCTTCCAGCAAAGTCACAATATCCAACCGATTGATCTTAGTCAGCACCGCAGTTAAAGCATCCGCTGGAGAGGAGACAGACAGAGAAATGACATTTTAATATTGTCTAATATAGAGCACCTCTAATATGAGCTACAATCAGTTTCTCTCTACAGACACACACACTGCTTACTTGTGGCATTTTTACCGTCCCTGTGCACCCATTTCTTTAGGAGCATGAAGCTCTGTGCTGTCAGGGAATTTGGGTTCTCCACTCTGATGAAGTTGATCTCGTCCACAGAGAAATCAAGCTCCCTGGCCAGCTCTGAAACAGCAACAGACACCATTTAAAAAAAAAACACAAAAAAAACCACATTTCTCTTGAGAAACTAAATACATCGACATGCAGTCCTTTGTTGCTCAGTGGGTAAGGTTGCCGTTTGTCATTTTAGGTACTTCTTCTCACGCTGTTGTATGTAAGTGTTCATTTTTCTGATAAGTTTGGGTTCAATTAGTTATTTGATGCTATAAAAGGGAGTTTATCGTCATGATTGACAGCTGAGCTGTGCCAGTGAGTCGTCCGGGTGTTTGGGCGGGACCTTGATACAAACTTTCCAACCTCCATCAGTACCATGAAGACTCTGGCTCTAGAGGATGTCAGAACAAGATAGCGGCCATATCCGAGATATTTTGGCTCCATTTTTAAACAATGGGAGGAGGTAACATCATAAATATATATACTCTTTGTAGATAAATAAATACATATATATGATTAAACTGTACTGCTGGGAAATCCTCATCCTGATTTGTGTCAATATTTATGTTTAATTCATTGCCTTCGTGCTCATTTGCTAAATGAGTGTCACTGCCAAACACGGTGCCAAACGCAGTGTAAAGCTAACGAAGCAGTGAAATGCTGCTTATACAGACAGGCAGGCATAGTGGCTGTAAATTTAAAACCATAGAGAACATAATGTTCAGCAGATCGACGGGTTCACTGCAGCTCTGCAACAGGCACGCACATTAAATATGAATTACATTCCTTTTCTCTACTGAGCAGTCGCTCTGTCACCGCACTGGACAGACAGTATTTACACTCATACACACTTCCTGCATGCACACAATGACTGTGCACACACACTCGGTGACGCCCATTCACACACATGCAGGGAGGTGGGTGGAAGGCGTGGGGCAGTGCTGCAGTGCAGGTGGTCAGGCTTGGACCAAACTGCAGAGGCCACACCCTTAATGCTGCTCGATATATTACATGAAAAATCATCTTCCTGTTCCTGTAACACACTCAAACACAACAATACATGACATGGAAGAATATGAACACATTGCTATCAAAGCTTTTTGCTTTAAAAATCAGTAATACATTAATTATTTTATTTAGTTTTCAGCCTCTAATCTGCTTCATCATGTTTAAATCTTAAAATTTCAGAACGTAATTCGAGTTTTGAGGATTTTCCTACTTTCATGTTGGATCATATGTGTAGTGATGAGATGTATGCGACTTTAAATGCCACTGCAGTGCTGCTCAGTTGAGACATTTCTATGAGACATGTCCACCAGATGGCAACAAACACTGTAAAACAACTGGTTTGAGGGGCTGGGATCAGTCCAGTTCACTCAGTCACACGTGGGTGTTCTTTAGAAATTCACATACTGAATTAACTGCAACATTTCAGTTTGTCCATGTCGTATAAATTACCATAATGCATCCCTTCATGCTTGTTTTCACATACAGAGAAAAGTGAGATGTGCGTAGACTCACCAGTCCAGCTGAGTCCGAGGTGGTCGGCTACTATTGCCATTCGGAGGTCTGTTCTCTCACAGGGACTCTGAGGGCCTGTGCGAGGAAGCAGGGAAGGGTAGGACACAAACAATTAACACGTGATATTATGACAACAATCCCCCAGACTAACCAACTAAATGTGGTTCTCAGTACGAGATACACAAGAATGGCTCTTATAAGATGGCCGCAGAGGGGATCGATGACATTTAACGAAAGAAACAGGTTGGGATTGTGAACTGAAAGTTCGTCTGTTTCAGACATGAATGTGGTTTAACTGTAAGACCTGCTAAATACCTAGTTAATGAATACCTAATCAACTTTGTCTCTTTTTTTTTTTCCGAGAAATTTTCTAAAATACTCATATTAAACCGCGTTGTGTTGGCAACTGAACAAACTAAAGACTAACTTTAGCTCACTGTCCCAGGTCTCACGTCTGAAGAAAAACAAAACAGTTTTTCTGGCCAGACTTTCCTCAATAATTCAATTTAGATAACGGAAATAGTTCAACATTTTGGGGAATACGCTTCACTTTTCTGCCTAGGATTAGATGCAGAGATCGATAACACTCTCATGTCTCTGTCTGTTTGAAAGATGACTGGAAACAGAAGGAAACAGCTAGCCTGAAATAGAAATTTGTTTAATCCAAACAGTAATTAAAGTGTACAAACAAAAAAATAGTGGTTGAATTGAAGCATATTTCCCAAAATGTCAAACTATTCCTTTAACTTTTACAATTAACGACGTATAAGGCTATGTTCTATTTCTTTCCCTTTAATTGTTATACCCAGCGAAATGCCCTCTGGATGGGACATAAAGAGCATTGTACTGTAAAAATGAAGATTTCCATACAATGTTTACTAAACTAGTTTTCATACTCTGACTAATGAGGACAACTAAGTAAACATGGGATCAATCTACCGTAAAGCTTCAATTTTAGTTGTTTATCACTGAATTCAACGTGCCTATATTTGAGACTTTTCAGTAATGAAAACAAGCATACGGTACGCAACAGCATGGTACATGAAGAAAATATTGTTATGTCAGTTGAGAACAAAGTGAGTGAGCAGTGGACTTCACATTACAGTGAAAGATTTTGATTCGGAGGACCCTCGCAGGCTAAAGTAATATAAATAATCCAAGAATGGAAACATATTTGGACTTTATGACCACTTCAATGGTAGGGAGTCCCACTTGTTTACCGTGTTGGTAAATCTGAATGAATTATACGTTGGTGTTCATGGGTTCCATAAAAGAAATTTAACAATTGAATTGTGGAGAATCTAACATTTATATTTGTATGCATGAAGCAACGTAGAAATAACTTAAACGGATAACTCAGTGGGCTTTAAGAGGTTTTATACAGCCAAAGAACTGTGAAAACCAGACCCGGTGTTTATTTGTGAAAATCTGTAGCAAAACCCAGCCAGTTAAGTCATAGTGTTTAATTGGCGATCTGTTTTTAATTGAAGTTTTACGGTAATTTGATCGTAATTAGACTAGTGCTATTAAATAACATCAGAGACAACTGACAAATAAAATCAAAAGCTTGAGGATCTGTGAGGCCAGAAAAGGAAAAACAAAAATCACATTTTCACACTAAAATGTTTGATGTTCAGTAGTATTAGTATTAGTAGTAAGAGTTAAAGAGTTTTGTATCACATCACTAACAACAAACGATCTA